>JAUMIR010000003.1:217651648-218901648 GCA_030847615.1 Gambelia wislizenii
ACACAGGTTCTAATATCTAAAAACCACACTTAAATGTCCAGTTCCTATAGGTTTGGCAGAAATTTTTCACATTTTGTTTTCTCAATTACAACTAAGAGGCTTATTGCATGCCAAAGAAAAGCAGCAAGGCAGCCGGAACATTCCATCTCCCACACTGCCTTACAACATGGCATCATCATTTTTCGTTCTGGTCCCATGAGGGACCGAGGTAAAACCATGTCTTTGTTTATCTGTAAAAGAATGAGTCAAGGAGAATTTTTTCTCTGCAGCTGGAGGGTGTGGGAGGAGATGAAAATGTTATCCTAAGGCCAATAAGATAAAGATGTTCCAATACATCCCAGCACCTGGTGCAGTAATTGGCATGAAAAGATTTTTCTCTCTTAATTGGCATGAGAAAGTTTCCCCTCCTCCTCCTGGGCCAGTCAACCATCTTCTTGAAGGTTCAGTAGAAAAACATATATAAGGTGGCATTGGACAAAGACTTTTGCTCCGCAGCTGTGTGTAACTCTGCATAGCTGACTTGTGTATGTATTTTTTTTTCTCCTTTCTATGCCTGCTTGATTAATGAAAGTATGCCTATTCTGTTTTTCTATCTGTTGTCATTAATAAAATAGCCTTCTTTTTTGAGCCCAGGGCTGTTCATATACCCAAACCAGCAGGGCACCAAGTTGTGCCACCAATAAAACACCATATTTTTCCTATATCTAACATTTCTGCATTAAAGATACTTGCATTACAGACTGACTTCCACAAAGTGTAAGCCAAGATAAATCATATGAAAGTATGTACAGATAGAAGTTAATATTAGCCTCTGTGCATTCACACATAGGCATTTCTTTGCACATGTCACTAGAAATACTTGGAGGTTGAAGTGACAAAGCTAATGCTATGATCCCTTTACATTATGCCTAAATACTATTAGTGTGTATTGGGGAATGTACAAAACACAACACTAATCCTAGAAGGGTCATTCTAAGCAGACTGGAAGATTTAAGTGGCAATTTTATGAAAAATAACATCAGAGTCACTTAATTCAATGGGTCTTCCTTCTCTACAGATGTGTATGACACTGTGCTGTTAACATCTAAGCTACAAATGAGGAGCAATAGCGCCTTTTAATCTTTCCAGTGGCCCTCATTTCTTAGCCTCAGTTTCTCAGATGTGATAATTAAGCTTAGGGGAATGGCCCTCTCATCAGCTGCAGCTTTTCTTTGTCTCGTCTTAAAAAAATGTTTAATTGCTGCACAGAGGATGGGGTGAGAATGGAGTGGCAGATGGAGAAGGAAGAAGGGGCGGGGACACCTTAGGTGTGTAAATGGTTGACCAGGATGAATGTGACTATGCTCTACATGAATGAAAGGTTGACATGAATGGACGATTAATTGATGGTGTACATGTTGGGGAGAGTGAGAGAGGGCTCCATCCCCAACCTGCCACCAATTCCCACATGCAACTCTCAACAGGTTTCTCTCAAGAAATGGAGAAAAGATCTCAGCATTGGTACCCAACTGACTTTGTGTAACTGGTACCAAAGATTTTAGCATTTACAGGTAATTTTAGGGATTAGGGAGACAATGCTGGATTTGTTTCTTATCATGCATCATAGCAACATCTTTACATGTTGTGCATTCTAATAAAACTACAGTTCTGGCATAGTAACAGAGCTCTATGGTATGATACTTACCTGTGACTACTTTCTCCCATACCTTAATGTTGACTGATAAAATGCACATATACAGCTTGTAGCAGTTGCATAGCTTATTAAAATTTTAGTGTTAACATTGATTTACTTTACCTGTTCACCAAGTTTTGATGCTCCTGCTATAATGAGGACAATGATATTGCCAACAGCCACAGTCAACAGCCAGCCAGCTTGCAAGACAGACTTCATGTTGGCAGGTGCCTACAGTATCAAAATATGTAATTTAATTCCATTGTATGTTGTTCTGAAATACATCAGGTGTCCCTAACCTTTCACAGCTTGTAAGTATATTTCAAATGTTTAAAAAGTATTAAGGTAGCTTCACAAAATGGCTATCATGAGGGTGCCAAAACATCTATTTTAAACAACCCTGTAATTATAAAAAAATGCATTTAATGTTACATCTACTTTCACCATTCTAATGGTTGCAGAATTACTCCTGTACTTATTTTTTTTTAATAATTTTATTAATTTTTTTAAAATTAAAAAAACAGACATACAATTACTACATAAAACTAACAAACATATATAACAGTGATTCCCTCCACCGAGGGACTTCCCTTTATATTCATCCCTCTTTCCAAAATTTCATTGTTTCTATCTCAGGTTTGCTTCCTCTCCCTTTTATTAATACAAATTCTAAAAATTTACTCCATTTTTCACCAAAAACATTCTTATTTAACCCTCCTTTTTTTTCCTTAACCATATTTGTTAATTTCTCATTTATTGCTATATTCCATACCTCGTCATACCATTCTTCTATTTTGTATTCACCTTGTATTTTCCATTTCTTTGCTATTATTAACCTTGCTGCTGTCAGCAACTCCTGTACTTATAACTGATGGCAGGCTAATGACTTTTTCAGACGGGGTAAAAAAAAAAAAAAACCATGGAGGTTGGGAAGACGATGGTGCTCTCCCACTTCCAGCACTCCATTTCGGGTGACGCTGTCCTCTTCCTATCCTCTGTTCGTTCTGCCTCCATCCTGCTTTCATTTTGCCTCTACCACTTTTTATTAATGGAAACATCTGTTAATAAAAAGTGGCAGAGGCAAAATGAAAGCAGGACAGAGGCAGAACGAACAAAGGACAGGAGGAGGACGGTGACATCCAAAACGGAGCGCTGGAAGTGGGACAGCACCGCCCTCTTCCCGACCTCCACGGGGTATTTTTTACCCCGTCTGAAAAAGTCCTAAGTGTGTGTGTGTCATGCAGAATTCTGGAATCAAACAGAAATGCGATAGAATGTGGCTATCAGTTTAGCTTTACTTTCATATGCCCATGCCAAATTAGTTTCTATATGGCAAACATTTTATATAGTACTGTAGTATAGATGACAAGAGAATCATAATGCAACTGACTATGAAAAATGTGTAATTGAAAAGAAATATGCCATGTTCAAAGACCAGAATCCATTTGATGTAGGTGTCATGGGCCCATTTCTAAGTACTATTATATACCTTCCTTGGAAGTAGTTGCAGTGCTTCCACAGTTTATCAGTATTTCAGGACTACGATTAAAACTGAAACTTCTATAAAGGTAACTGAGCTACCTGTGAATATGAAAATGATAGTCCTGTCACTGAGAAGACAACTTCACCACAAGTAATAAGGAAATACTGGGGGATTTGCCAAGCCATACTGATTGTGTTGGCCTGAATATCTTCATTATAGTTGAGTTTTAGTCCATTGTTGTCACACTGGAAGGAAAGACAAATTACATTAATAATACACAATAATAAAATGTTTGGAATTTTTTTAAAAAGACAATACAAATTTAAAAACTGCTTTCTTCTTTTACTATCACACATATCTGCACTGGAAAAAAATGAAAGTAAAGACACATTAAGCAGGAGCAAAAGATATACTGTATGAACATTGAGTATGAATATACTCTATGAACACTGTTTTGGTACTGACCACAAATTCCTGGGCTACGTATAGGGCTTAGAGGCAGGCTGTTTCTTTCCTTAGTATAAGTCTGCCCACCTGAACCAATGTTTAGCATCTTTTGAATCACAGAGGATTAGCTGAAATACAGATCCCACAAGTTTAAAATCTATCTACTAGTGATGTAGACTTGAGTCAATTCACTCAGATTCAAGTCAGACTCATGTCACTTCAGTGACTTGACTTGGACTTGATTCAACAATAAATGATGCATTGACTCAACTCAACTTGTGACTTGTATATTTTTAGCAACTGACTTGCTGGCCTTGGTTCGGTAACATAGTACATTCATCCAAAACCATTACAGAACAGAAAATATTTTTCCTTCTTTGAACAACTCTTCCATGATCTCACTTATTTTTGCCTATTGGTTGCATGGTGGAACAGCAAATGCATGGTGACAGTAAATGCATTAGGCAATGGGATTGAGACAGAAGGATTCTTCTAAAGCTTTTCAAAAGTGTTAGAAGGCTCCTCTGATACGCAATGGAGACAGGCTGTCAAGCAGACCTCAAGTCCATTGCCTAACACATTTGCTGATAATTTAATTTGTTTTTACCTAACCTTGTGCATATCTTCTTGATTTTCTAGTTATTGAAATTCCACCTCCACATACATACCCCTCCACCACCTCCTTTTTTTCCTGTTAAAGTTAGCTCCCAGACATTACTTGAAAGTATCTTCCAAGGACTTCAGACTCCACTTGAAGGAAGAGACTTGAATAAAAAACTTGAATCCATCACTGCTATCCACCCATGTTACATCCACTAGAATCAACATTGTAAATCCTCAGTATATAACAGTGTCAATTTATTTTCAATTTAAAATATCCTACTGGCATTTGTTGTGTAGCATTGTCAGCTACTTCAGTTCTAGTGTATGTTAAGGCATATCTTCTTATAACAGAAATAAATACTTCAGCCAATGTTTTTTGTTTTGATGACCTAGTTCTATTATGTTTTGACATTTGATATCGGTGTAACAAAATATAACAAAAACAAGAAGACCAAAAAGTCTTCTTTTTGCAACATATGTGCTACTGTTGCAGGTATGTATAATTTCATTCAACTGACAGTATTTTTTCAATATTTAAATATATGTATATGCAAAACTATTCAGAACCTCCAAACTTTTTATAACTTACCCCATCTACTATAATGGTATAAGCGCTGCCATATCCAAATGGCAAAGATGTATTTTTGCAGTTGTAAAGACCGGTGCTGACAGTAATCTCTTTTCTGCAAAAAGGAATAGAAAAATATGAATATTCTAGAAATTCTATTAGAATTTCTGGAATTATTGGAATTAAAAATAACAACATAAACTATGTCTGTTATGTTCACTTTATGTGCATTAACTTCAAGCTAATTATTGTATGTGTATTTGAGGTTAACCAATTTATCTCCCTATCTTAAAACTGGAGTGACAGGAAATTGTTTCAGATAGTTTACTGACTACTCTCTCACTGCATCATCATGTATTGCTGTATTTGTGATCAAAGTGCATTGTGTTGTTTTCTATTTCAAGGACAGCTTTACAAGAAGCAAATGAAAGCATGTCTGGTCCGTATTAGAAAATGTGCAGGTTAAGCTGATGGACAGCCAAGGACACTGAGAGCTTGACTATACTGGTGGGAAACCCTGCACCTACCTCATAGCCACAGTGGATTTCTTTGATCTGCATAGGCCACATAAATACCCCATGCACCAGGGTTGTCCTATTGCATTGGAATAAAAGGGTGGCCCTGCACTAATCACGTGCCCTATACTATTCTGTACTCTGTTACCAGATAAGTGGAGATATGCTTATCCAGATATGCACACAATAAAAAAAGGGGGATTTTAAAGCACCAGAATGGACTCCTGTCCACCGGAAATCCTGCTCTGGCTTTGCTCGGATGCCAACCCTTAGCCACCACATGGCCAAAAATCTGGGTTGTCCCCTCAAATGTGGAGCAAACCATGAATCTTACAGATGCAGGGTTTCCTGCAAAAACCCTGATGAAAATGTGCATCATTGAAAATGTCATGTGTCAACTGTGGTGTGAACAGGAGTAAGTATGGGTTTTATTGCCTGTGTAGACAAACCCTGAGTCCTACAGCATCCAGCTGTAGTGTCCAGACCTGCCCAAAGTCACCCAGTGAGTTTCCGTGGTCAAGTGGAGATTCAAACCCTAGTCTCCATGGTCATAGTCCAATGCTCAAACCACTACACCATGCTGGACAGTCCTAATATGCTTTTGGAAAGAGCTATAGAACAGTGGAATTCAGTACACTGTTGGTATTAGGACTCTAGGCTATAATGGAAGGCAATTATTTGAACTCCCACAATATTATGTTTACTTTAGTTCAGGCATTTGCACCATTTATGCAGTCTAGGCAAGGCTCACAGTAGCCTGAGAGGCACTTTAGATAACGAAAATGGTATAAGACAAAAAGAGGATAAATAAATACTTTCCAACATAGAGAGGGCAACAGTGTTCCAATAAAATTTTCAGACCCCCAATACCAAATCCCACTTCTTCAAAAACTAGCAGTAGGCAATGTTAAATAGGTATAATACTTACTGTCCTCTTTGAAAACTGGAATAGTTTGTGGCAGAGAAATACGGCACATCTGAAAACTTAGTAGTACCCATAGTGATATTAATAGGTGAATCCAAGTTGTTTATGAATCTTTTTAAAAGAGAGAGAGAGATGTTGCATTTTTACAAACAGTATAAACTACTTACTACAGAAATTAAAATAGCATTATGGTACAACTCTGTTTCACTAAAGTTACATGATCAACTTTAATTGTAGCAACTTTACAGAGCCCTAAGCAGATCTGGTTCCTCTGGTTTTTATTTGTCTTCCTCAGGGATAGAGGCAGGAGGCTTAAGAAAGTCTTACTGATTAATAGACATATGATTTTCTGGTCAGAAGCTGGTGACTGAACCCTAAGTTTTAAAATGGCCAAACAACTGCAGAACCATGCTGCATGAACTAGGGGGCAATGTCATATATATATATATATATATATATATATATATATATATATACAGTATATATATATATATATATATATATGAGAGCTCAGAACAGAGCTTCACTTCCTTCTTCCTGTGAATGCTGAGGCCTGGTGAAGCAGTTTCTCCTTGGATTGTAAATATTTGTATATATTGCAACTGTTTGAGTTTGAAGATAAAAGTGCCTCCTGCTTATTTGGACGTCAAACACTCTGTGTGTGAATATTCTTGGGAAAGGGTTGCTACTAAGTCTACTGAGATAATTTTTGGGCTTCTGCTGGGGACTGCATGTCCTATCATTCCCTGACAGTTCTCCCTCTGCACTTTCCATATATATTGTGAACAAGTTTTGCAGGGCATTATTTATTTGTTTGGCACCAGAAAAGTGTGATGTGTCAACTTTTGAAGAATAAATATGTTCCAGGTTCTGCTCTATTATTGTTTCATTGTTGACTGTCTGAGGTTTCAGTTATTGCACTGTTTCTCAATATATGCCCTATTTGATATCTAACAAGCTGAGCATACTTTTGCTGCCTTTATAAGATGCTCAACATGTGTTTTTTGCCAAAATGTCAGAAATGAAGCATCTCCAGCTAGTTAGTGGAATATTTGGGGATTAGATATTGCTGTTTTCTTCTTTTTTTCCCCCTTGATATTTTATATTGTAGTTACACTACAACCTATATTTTATATTGTTTTCTTAATGCTTTTATTGTTTTATTTGACATTCACTCTCTGAAGTATTCTTAGATCTGTAAATTTTTAGTTATACAGAAAACAGAATTCCTGCTCCATTACTTTGTTACATAACTACATACTAACTTAAACTTTCCTTATTAATGGTGTGGCTGAAGATGCCAGATCAAAATGAAAAGAAGTACAGTCCCATTTCTGCCTTTCTTCTACATAATGCTTAGAGATAGTCAATACATTGTCACATTAAACTGTCCTCAAGACTGTCACAAGACTGTTCAGTGGAGTGGACCAGAGGGGGGCCAATGACATAAGAACAGTAGGTGTAGTATGATTTTCTGTCATGGACAGAGTACAATCAGATACTAGACAGTAACGAGTGAAAACAACATAGTGCAACTTTCTGTTTTAAAACAACTCTACAGCTGCCACTATGGGCTTGTCTAGACTGGCCAGGATATGCTGCCTTCCAGCCAGCGTATTTTAACCCCAAAGCTGGCCCACCCACCCCCATTACTGAGATGAAATGGGCAGAAGTCCACATGCACATGCCGGGCAATATTGGCAGGCGCCTTCCCTGCTGTCGCACATCATACTTTCTGAAGCCAGGAAGGAGGCCCTCAGCATGTGATCACATGCAGGGGAGCTTGATCATACTCTGGGGGCCTCCTTCCCAACTGCAGAATGATTTGGGAGATGGTGGCAGCAGCAGCCGGAGATTCAGCCTAGTGTGCTCGTATAAACCCTATGTTTTCGCACCAGATCCATCCGGGTTTTCCTGCATAAAGCAGGTTTTCCCAAGTGTTTTTTAAAAAAATGTTTTAAAAGGCTTTACCACAGCTTCCCCTTGGCGTTTGTCAGGATTGCCTGGAGGTGAAACAGGGCAAGAGCCCTGCATCGTTTGGACTGCAGAGCTTCAAGATGGGGCGGGGGGGGGGAGCCAGGGTGAATTGCTCATCTAGACAAGCCCAATGTGACGTTAATTCAAGCCCCTTTTCTCTTTTGAACAAAATGCAATTTTGTAAAAAATGCAATATAAAAATATTAATCTTATTACCTGATCTTATTGTCTCCTTGATCGGGTTTTTCTGTGATGCCATCCATGAGCTGTCAGAAAAGACAGTTTAAGGTTAATGAAGCATAAGTCAGTGTCTTAGAGCTGTAACATTCTGCCTGCAACAGCGGAGTCCTTTTGTATCAAGAATGGAGTTCTGTCAACAGATGTCCTTTATCTTTTGAGACAGTTTATTATGACCTAATGCATTGCAGAAATAATTATTAAATTAAGTGTCTATGAAACAAATCATGCCCACACTGGGTCACACCAGACCAGTGCATGCAAAGTGCTTACAACTACTTAACACTTAAGCAATTGAAAGCGGGTTGTGTTCTCTCTCTTGGAATATGAACTATGCCCATGCACAGCAACCTTGACTGTGATTAAATCTTATGTAAATATCAGTGTTAAACATAATAATGGTCAACAAAGTGTCCTCCTAACCAGGGTTTAAAACCATCCTGCTGAAACAGGAACCCTGGTTAGTTTTAATAATGTTGAATTTTAGGTCAATTAAATGGGTGGTTCTAAACTGGTAGTCCTAGCACTGCCAATCAAAAGGCATTATGCAGATTATTTTCCTGGTAAGAAAAAAATAGGAGCAGCTGTCTGAAAACATAGGTTATACTAAATACAATGTCATCTGGAGGGATATCTTTTAAAAATTCTGTGAACAAGGCAGGGCAATTCCACAATAAAGCCTCTTCTTCTTAAAGTACCCAAAGAGCAGGAGCTCTGTGAATGTACTAGTTTCTCTCAGCCTATGTACAAAGAAAGGATGCTTTCTACAAACCTGAAGGCAGTGCAATTAACCTAGGCCTATCTGATATTACGCACCCACATTTTAAATGTTCCCCTGCTGACCTCTGATCAAACATGTTTTGCAGGTTTTAAGATGCCATGAGTACTCACAGGCAGCAACATTATTATCCCTTCAGGTTGTTTGGAAGCTATCCTATGTAGTCAGACTTTGTACCTGCCTAGCATTGAACTTTCTGATTACTCTGCTCCCTATTCGCTCCCCACCAATCTTACATCAAAACAGAACACAGGAGTCCATTTTCTTAAACAGACATTAAAGAGATTTACCAATTCAGATTGGATCCCAGCTCTGTTTGTTATTTCAAGAGTATGTCGTTCTTTCCCCACATAAATATATGTTTGGTTTACTGTTTCATTTCCATAGGTTATAGAGATATTGTTAATACTATTTAACTTTGCTGTGTCAAAAGTCATGTATTTTGTCTGTAAATAAAGAGAAAGAACAATTAAACAGCTGGCATTTCTTTGATGCAGCAGAATTTTCCCCCATGGAGTATCCCACATTTCCTATTTTATTTTACTTTAATTTTTGGACTGGCATGTAGACACAAGCATCCCATACCTGCCCTTGATTCATCAGAATGTTGAGATTTGAGTAATCAGAACATTTTACTAAGAGCATAAATTAAGAGGGCCTGTTTCCCAGTCAATTGCACATAGGATTGCAGCCTTAAACAGATTAGCAACAGTCTAGAAATAAGAGGTGGAACAAGGAAGATGGTTTTTGTGTTAGTTACTGTATTGGCCCAAGACAGAGACCCTACTGAACAGCAAGTAGGGTCTAAGTGGAATTCAGTTTTCTATTTCTATTTACATGCTATATTTCTGAATAGTTAAATCTCAAAAGCACCTAGCATAAAATAATGAAAACACAAAAACTTTAGTAAATAAAGTTAGGCTTTCCCAAAACTGAAGGAGAAGATATAAAACAGGGTACAGGCAAGAAGGATCCTTATAATCCAGGGATGCCTGACATAGGCTGCAACACTATTGCCATAAGGGAAAATACAGACCAAAATTTAACTCATGTTTATGGATATTTATGGAAACTGGTTTCCCTGTACTAATTGTCCAGATCTTCAGAGTTTTGTTGGGAGTCAAATCAGATGCTGGATTGGACCAAAAAGAAAAAGAAAATTGCAAACATGGAGCTACTAACCTTCTCTAGGACAAATAGTATGCAGGTACAGTTAAACCAGGACTTGTAGTGTGAGAGACAAAGAGACTACTGCACTCCGAAGAAAAGTGGCAAGGCAGCAGGAACGTTCCCTCTTTCCTGGTACCTTATTGCATGATGTCAGCATTCTTTCATTCTGGTCCCGTGGGGGACCAAGGTAACATTGCATCTTTTTGCTAACCAGAAAAATCCATTTGCAAAAAGATCCAGTTTTATCTCGGTCCTCCATGGGTCTGGAACAAAAGAATGCTGGAAGAATGCTGATGGCATGCAGTAAGGCAGCAGGAAAGACAGAAAGTTCCTCCTGCTTTGCCGCTTTTCTTCAGAGTGTCATAAGGCTCAAAGTGATTTGTGCCTCCCTGTATGATATGCTCTCAAAATGACTACAAGTCTCTGTATTCTTTGCACACAAGAAAGGTGGAAAGTCGGAACAATATAGTTGAGGATAACGATCCCTGAACACATTTTACCCACTAGTGCTGATTCATACATACAGTATACTGCTCTTTCTGGCCAGAAATATAAATTGGACAAACAGAAATGTAAGGAGGTTAATCCTTATCCGGGTAGATTAAAAAAAAAAATCAGTTTAGTATCTTAATTTGGGTGTTTTCTGACCTCAATGAGAATTCCAATGTATTGTGGGACATAAAAATGACCCACACCAACAGGGTTTTGTTTTGTGAGGCAGAATTAAGGATATTCCATGGCAAACTACCTCTGAGTATTCCTTGCCTAAGAAAACCCTATGAAATTCATGGGGCCTCTGTAAGTGAACAGGTGACTCAAAGGCACATATGTACACATGCACGCGCACACACACAACAACAACCCAAACACCAACTCCCATAAAACAGAACTTCACATAAAGTAGAATATTTCTTTTGAGTAGCTGCTGGTCTTACTTGTTTGATAAATAAATACAGTCGGATCCCCGTATCCACAGGGGTTCATTTCTTGAACTTAGCACAGATACCAGAAACCATGGATAACAGTGAACCCTATTAAAAGTAATGGAATTCTGGTAAAAAAAACACCACAGAATTGCCTTGGAGGACCTAGAAGATGTCTAGAGAGGACACCTCTCTAGGCAATTTCTACGAGGACTCTATGCTATGTGCCTCTGTTTTGGGTCTCATGGATAACTGAAACTGTGGATATTGGTTCTGTGGATACAGGGGTCTGACTGTACATAAATAAATAAATAATAACTAACACGAATAGATACAGATTTTGGGGGGCAGCCATTTTTTTCTGTAATGAAATTCTACATGTCTGGTGGCTGAAATTCTTTACATATTGTCAGGTGACAATGCCATAAAATGTCTACCATGTAGGTTCTGTGTCAATTCTACCACACAATATGATTCTAGAAGATTCATTGTCTGCCTCAATGAGGGTTAAACAAAGTAAACTAAAAGAAGAAGCTCATCTCTCAGTCCTCCAGTTTTTCAGAACAAACAAGACTATGCTGCAGGTTGGCCTATTTGAATATTTTCAAAAATACTGTTATTTTTCTATAATCACATCCAGTCTGAAGAATACAGGTCACCTCCCCACCCCCTGCCTATCTGTGGAGGATACATTCCTGGACTTATCATGTATAAGTGAAACCGCAGATAATAGCAAACCCTATTAAAATAAAGGGATTCCTGTACAAACATACCATAGAGTTGCACTGGAGGACCTCTCTAGGCATTTTCCAGCACAATTCTATGGTATGTGTCCCCTATTTTGTGTCCCTTGGATAACTGAAACAGTGGATATGGTTCTGGGGATATGGGGGAGATACTGATTGCCTTTCTGAAGATCAACCAAAAAGTTACAAGGTTGTGAGCATGACTTGTGAGAATATTCTTCAGGCTCAAGGTTAAATTAGAGGGGGAAAACATTAAATAATGGAAGTTAGGATAGCATATGTGAGAAAGGCTTGAGTCAGGATCAGGGTGTAATTTCAAGAATCAAAACAGAAACATTTCTTTCTTGACTCATTAAGGTAGTATCGAGAGATTATTGCAGGGCCGGTTTAACCATTACTGCCAAATCCGCATTGGCGGGGGGGCCCAGACACAGCGGGGGGGGGGCAGCCCGGCAGGCCTTGCCCGCCCACAGAGTTGGTCCTCCAGCCCCGCAGGCCTGCCTGCCCGCCCTGTCGGCGCTGCTTCCCTGCCGCTGCCTCCGGACAGGGCTCCTCCCTGCATTGCGTGGCGGCCACTGCCTCCCCCTCCTCGTCCTTTGCAGCAGCCGCAGCAGCGCCCTGGAGAGGCCAGCCAGGCAGAGGTGGAGGCGCCAGGGAGGCCCACCAAGGGGGACCCAGCCATGGTGAGTTGCTGCGCCTGGGAAGCGGCACTGGTTCTGGGCCTGCAGAAGGAGGGATGCCACCACTTCCTGGGTCTCCCATCCGGCCCTGGCCCTGGCCCTTCCCTCCAGTTTGGGACCCGGGCAGCCCCCTCCCCCACTCTCCCTTCGATGACGCTGAGAGAGGCTCCCCTCTGCCGGAGGGTACTGGGCAGCCCCTCCTGCCAGCGCCTTGCCCGCCCCCCTGCCACTGATGATGGTGGTGGCCCTGGTGGCCGTAGGGCCGCTGCCGGTGCCTCCCTCCCTCCACCGCCTGTGCCCACCCGGTCAGGGCCGGTTTAAGAGCCCTGCAGCCCCTGCAAACCGCAGGAGGGCCCGTCATAGGGGGGGGCTTTGTTACCCTCCTCCTGCGAAAACATTATTTGTAACAATCTGAATATCCCATATTGTCAATAGGTTAGGTTAGGTTAGGTTAGGTTAGGTTAGATTGACCAGAGATAAACATATGGGGCCCACAAAATAAGGCGTTGCGGGGGGGGGGCAAATTCCTTAAACCAGCCCTGGATTATTGTACATGCGTATTCCAACATTATACTACCCTCTCCCAAACGATGCTTCAACTTTGTGTATAAATTCAAATAATAAGAAAGTAGCTCACTGATTTTCAATTGAGGGTGAGAAATCTTACTTCAGTAACACAACATTACTTTGGAAGTTGCAATGAAACATAAGGCTAATGCTCAAAACTTACCCAGGTCAAAGAAGTCAGATTAACAGACCTCCCATCAGCATAAAAATGAACTGTTGCATTATCATCTCCAAGATTTATTACTTTAATTTGGGATTGGCCTGTTTTAGGAAAGACTGGAAGAGTATTCTGCAGTGGAAGAAAAGGGGAAAGAATGTTGTCATATCAAAATCCCTCTATAAAATATCTGGGATATAGAAATGACAGTACTGTATTTCTTCAGAACAAAATTGAGTCGCCTCAAGTTTCTGATAAGAAAGAGTCACTATTGCTTTACACTTCTTTCCTGATAAACAGAATCATCACAAAGGCCTAGATAGTTTCAATGGGAATTTTGGTAAATTGACTCATTGGTTCATTTGATATGGAAGTACTTTGAAGTCATAGCCTCCATGTTATGTCAGCTGTATCTAGAGCCAAGAAGCCTGAACTAGCTCCGTACTCACTAGGACAGCTATTGGAAGGTAAATGGCAAACTCTTGCAGGCAGTGGAAAAACACCTCTGAGCAGAGCATCTGAATGATGGGAAGGAACCGGCCATCTCTCATTTACTTCTTTTTATTTAAATTTAATAGCCAGTACTGTTATCCACACCAGCCCGTCATGCATCAACACAAAAAAAAGATACCTTATATGAACTTAGACCATCTAGCTCATTTATTTTCAACAATGACTGCCTGCCAGAGGTCATGATGGCTGGAGGATTCTAGGAGTTGTAATTCAATTTTTTTAACTTTTCCATGATTTGTTTGTTTCTATGGATCTGGTGAAAAATTTCAGAGACGACCCAGCAGATTATGCTGTGAGCTGAAAATTCTGAGAATCTGTCTCTCTCTCTCTCTGGCTTTTCTTCGCAAACGAAGATTCAGGAAGGACTCATCCCGCGCTTTCTGCAAGCGCGCTGATGACTAAAAAGGCCAATCCAAGATAAACAAGTCCGGTTGCAAAAAGCACAACAGAAGGTCTCCTTGGGTGATGTTTTTGGGTTGTGATTCTTTCTGCATTGTCGTTTCTCTTCAAGACTTGTTCGTCGTGAGTTCTCAAATAAGGCTGCAGCATTGTGGATAGTGCGTCTCCATGCCTCCCGATGTGAGGCCAGGGCGGACCACTGTTGGTGATCAATTTGACCGAGCCTGAGATGTTGTTTCAGGGAGTCTTTGTATTGCTTTTTTGGAGCGCCCCTCTTACGCTGACCCGTGGCGAGTTCACCGTAGAGTAGTATTTTTCGGAGGCGATGGTCCTCCATCCTAGAAACGTGCCCTGCCCAGCGCAGATGTGTTCTCAATATCATGGCCTCAATGCTGGTGATCCCTGCTTGCTCAAGGACAGCAACATTCGTCACATAGTCAGTCCAGTGTATATTTAGGATTGTGCGTAGACAGCGCTGATGAAAGCGCTCGAGGAGTCGTAGGTGGTGGCGATAGGTGACCCATGTTTCAGATCCATAAAGGAGGATAGACAGTACGATGGCTCTATACACACTGATTTTTGTGCTTTGCCGCAGGTGTTTATTGCTCCAGACTCTTTTGTGAAGTCTTCCAAATGCACTATATGCCTTTGCTAATCTGTGATCGATCTCTTTGTCAATCTTGGCATCTGAGGAGATGATGCTTCCCAGGTAGGTGAACGAGGGAATCTGTATAGTGTTTTATATTATCCAGTGAAAATATGAAGCTGAGTTAAACCCTTGGTCCATCCAATTTAGTTGAATGACTATGTTGATTAGCAGAGACTTTGCAACAGAAGTGAGGAATGTGTGTCCCTCCAGATGCTACTGGACTGCAACTACCATCATCCTTCACAGCTGAAGACAGCAGCTAGGGTTCATGAGAGTTGTCATAGTCCAATGACATCTGGAGTGCCACATGTTGCCCAGCTCTGTTCCACAGGATCTCAAGGAAGCATAATTCCCATTCCCTACATGAACTCTATTTAACTGCAGATGCTGAAGAAAGCATATATTTTACCACAGAAATATTGTGCCCCCTTATGATTCAATTGGATTTTCTCCCTCCTGTAGTATTTGCAGCAGATACACTCCTTGATCCAGATCAGGTTTCTTGAAGTAAGGCGTTTACCACACAGAGGTCCGAAGGTGCAATGATTTTGTCATGTAAGTGATAGATTCATGTCCGTTTTGCAGCCCATTCCAAAACAGAGGCAGAAGAACAAGCAAGTTTAGCACTTTCTGCGCACCACATTGGCGTTCTCTGCCCCTCCTTCCCATCATTTTTCCATTTCTGCGTCAGTCTCCTCCTTCTCACATCACTTCCTCGCATGATTGTGCACATGCGTAATCTTGTTGATCTATCTGTGTTCATGTTTGGATTTTGTGTGATCTTGCAATACTTTGGCCTCTGCCTGGGATTTTCTGCAAGCAGGGCATGAGTACTTAGCACCATGGATGTAGCTGCGATATAACCTAAGCACTTTCAGGGTGTGCTATTTCCATGTTAAATATGCCTGTCAATTGCTTTCATTAATCAACTTTGTTTGCATTATCCCATGGCATCATGGCATCACGCTAAAATTTGAAAATTAAAAGCAGCGCCAGGACGACTGTTGGATGCGTCAGGTCTCAACAAAATGGCCACTGGAAGTTGAACTGGGAAGACTGCAGGGGCAGAGAGAGTAGTGAGCAAACTAATCACACCCTTGCATGATCACGTGATGAAGAGAAGCCAGAACAAGCACGCAATTTCGTACCACATGTGGTGTTATGGTGGGAGTTTCATGCGATTAAGAGCTATTGATGGAGAAAATTGCCAATAGGTTGTAGCGCACCAGAAATCAAACAGAGACAGAGGGTATACTGAATACATACGGTGTCGTGTGGGTCACGAAAATTCAACCAAACACTGAAGTGCTTTCACGATGTAAAAAAGCCTTGTGTGGTGAAAGAGACTGAGTATATATAATCCACCCCAGGATTTCTACTGTGTATTTAAGAAAGGTAGAACATTTGGCTTGTGGCCTTGTACAGGGAAGGGACTACAGAACAATAAAGCTTTTTTAAAATATCTGAAGGACCTACTGTCTGACTTCTGAGAACTTAGGCCTCCAAACACAACACTCTCCACTCCTAATTCTGATCAAAGACTTTACTGTCCCATGATCTACTCCATTTCACTCTCTTCCTGTGTCAGTATCGGCCATCCTATCTTTTTACTATCTTGTCTGATAAGAATCAATTAGGAATGGTAAAATATTTAGTATAAAGATGAATTTATTTAAATTTTGTCTGCATATTTCATTCCAGTTACAAAATGTGTCATTTGTGTTAACACGATCTGTGATAAGTTTTTTACCTGTGTTCCCAACATACTGGGTGAAAACTAAAATCATCATCTGTGTTTCAAAACCAAAATCCACATTACAGTTTTAAAAGCTAAATAAAACTCCCTTTCATAGAATTCTGCTAGATATTTTTTTACTTACATCTATTTGTACTTGCACCAAAGCAGCAACCACGAAAGCCAGAGCTGCCAGTAACATGCCCACAGTCATCTTCCTCAGAGGCCTAGTGCAGGAGGGGGCAAGCAGGTATTCAGGAACATACTTAACCAAAACCTCCATTAAACCCACTATTGCTATTACACTACTGAAAACAATTGCCACATTTTGAGGACAGAAGGCTTAGGCTGCATGCCAGGTCATGTGGCACATCTACCTTTATACTCTTAAGAGAAGTGGCTGGTGGATTCTGACTGACAGAATTTGTTACCTGAAGCAGTCACCTCATGCTGTCTAATGGTGGAGCTGGTTCAGGTTGATTCCACTACTGATGTGGAAGGAACAACATTACTGATGTGAGTGCTCTAATGGTATACACACCATGTCTCTCACATGTCAGAAGCCAAGCTGGGGTTTCTTTCTTTATAAAGCAGCAAGGGCTTCCTTATTTACAAAAGCAGAAAACTGCAGTTCTGCATTTAGGCTAGTTAAATTGGGCAAATTCTTCCTTAGTTGTACATATTCTTATTTCCCTCACCAAAAAAACTGTGTTTTCCCTTTCATCCACCATTTTGGAGCTGATCTGCAAATCAACTTTATATACTATATTATACTAATATTATATGTTCCTGAACACTACTAGAAAGGGTTGATTATCACTACTGTATATGCTAGAAGTGAAAGCAACTTCTCAACAGTGACTTTTACTTACGTGAAATTTATGTGGCATTTCTGAATCAGAGGATAAATCACAGCATCCACAATGGGGACCATTATAACAATGAGAATTGGGTTCACAGTCTGTTGAGAGAGAATAAAACATAAGAAAGTGAAGAATGATCAAACAGCATTAAACACTCTATTGGAAAGGGGTGAAAATATTAAAGTAGAGATTTACTGTACCTGCATCTGGTCTGGCTGAATCTGAACAGGACCCTGAAGGGAGGAAAAAGAGAAAGATGTATATCTTACTTTTAAAATGCTGAGAAGTCAACACATGAAAAATTATTGTCCCAATCTAGCTAATGTCCTGATTTAGACTACTGTAATGTGCTCTATGTGGAGCTGCCCTTGGAAAGGACTCAGGAGATGCAGCTAGTGCAAATGCAGCTGCTCAACTACTGACTGGAATACCACACAGACAGCGTATAATGTCAGTCTTAAAAGAGTTGGGGCTTGTCGATACAAGGCTATAAAATATGGATTGATGATCACTAATGCCAATTCGCAGCAGCTTTCATTTGTCACCACAGTGTTTTGGCAAGATCACAGGCATGCGAAGCTACCCGCATTAGTTGTTCAAACAGGCATGCCTGTCAATCAAGATGGTGAGCACGAGTGAATTATTCGTGTTTTCATTCCCACCAGTTGCCGCTGCTGAACAGTATTTTTTAAAGCATATCCAAGGTACGGAAGCACGATATTCTGCTTAAATAAACAGGAAAAAAAGAGAAAGAAAGGCTGTTTCATCATCTCAGTGCATGATCACTATGGCAAAAATCCAACATGGCAGTTTGGGGCACTTGCCTTGCCAGCAAGCTCCGCCCCCTGCACACATCCAACCAATCAGCTTTCCATTTCTACACTTATTGGAAATTCGCATCAAAGTGAAATGGTTGTCTCAATGAGTGGGAAAATACAGGAAAAGCCGCTAAGGCTTTTCCCATGGAGTATTGGGTGGTTTTGGCCCACCTCCTTCTGAATACAGCAGATTGATGCAGGTTCCCATTTAGACAAATTGTATTCTCCTCAAATTCTATGAGGAGTATTTTCACCATATAGACAATCCCTTGCATTCGCTGCCAGTACATTACCAATCTGAATCCAATATGCTTGTGATGAAATTTAAAGCCCGAAACAGCTTGGGGTTTTGATACATGAGGGAGTGCCTCTCCCAATATGGGTTTGCCTGAGGAGTGAGGTCTGCTTGGGTGGGGAGGCTCCCACCAGTGACATCCATACACTCTGTTGGGACATGGGAAAGGGCCTTTTCAGCACTGACACCCTGATGGTGGCATCCCTTCCCCTTGGTGCTAACACTTATTTCACTTAGGTGCCAAGTTAACTCAAGCTAACTCAAAACTTGTCTCAAGGCCTTTGGGCCTCATTAATTCATCCCAAGATTTTAATCTTCTAAATCTGTTTTCAACTCATTTTGATGTTTACTATGTCTTAGCTTATTTAAATAATTTTAATTGTTTTAAACTGTTTAAATTGTTGTTTTAATGTTTTTGTAAGCTGCCCTGAGATACTTTTCATATGGGGTGGGGTACAAATATTTTAAAAAATAAATTTAATAAATAAGGATACTCATGCACATGAATACAGAGGCACATGCCTTGCTATAGCAGGAAATGCAAACATAAGTCAAATGTGTTTTCAGTGGGATGCACAGTTGTTCATTATAAAACTACTTCCCAAATACCTGATTAGA
Source organism: Gambelia wislizenii (assembly GCA_030847615.1). Taxonomy (NCBI): domain Eukaryota; kingdom Metazoa; phylum Chordata; class Lepidosauria; order Squamata; family Crotaphytidae; genus Gambelia; species Gambelia wislizenii. Next base: position 217,670,987 of record JAUMIR010000003.1, read on the forward strand.
ACTCAGTCAAGGGGTAGGAGTTTAAGAACTAACTTACAAAATTCCCATCCATTGTCGTGGCTTGCAGTGTCCATCGTGATCCCTTTAAAACAAAGCATGAGAAGTTTCTTAACAAATAATTGTACTGTAATTTAATATTATCAGAAATATACTGGCAAAACAGAGGCCTAGAGAATATCCAGAATATTTGTTTTATTCATACAGTCCAGGTCATTCTTTAAACTGGGAAAATTAGAAAATAATTTGTACTTAAGATAGCTAAAACTGTTTATGAACTGTTCTGAGGACATTTGCTAGCAGGTTGGGAATCAAGCTATAAATTAAAGAATTAAATAAAATGCAAGAACAAATATTTTAAAGGTGATTTTGTTGGCCGGTGGACTTCTTGAAAATAAAAATAAGACTTTGCAAACTATAACTTACAAATCAACTGAGTCTCTTCTTACACATGTTATATAAGTGGATATGTGATTTGCTTTACAAGTACAGTCAGACTGCCATATCCACCTGGGCTCACTTCCTTGACTTATTGAGGATATCAGAAACCACAGATAACAACAAACCTTATTAAAATAAAGGATTTCTGGCTAAAATATACCATAGAGTTGCATTGGAGGACCTAGAGGATGCCTAGAGAGGGTGCCTCTCTAAGCATTTTCCAGTGTAACTCTATGGTATGTGTCCCTATTTTGTGTCCCACAGATAACTGAAACTGCAGATATTTGTTCCACGGATACTGGGGTCTGACTGTACCAGACTTAAATCATTAAATCATTCTTTAATACCAGACTAAAAGTACAATAGACTCAGTTTAGTCAATTTGGCTTATAGGGAGAGTTCAGACTTGATTTGACCAATTTATTTGTCTTTTTGGCAGTACATAGTATATGTAGAACACTCCACTAGCACCACATCTCAAATGAATTGATTCTCTTCCTGTCGTTACACAACTTATACAGCTTATGCAGTATCCAGCATACGCAGCTACAAAAAAAAAAAAAAAAAGGAAATACAATGGCATAGATGATTCTAACTTCTGTATTTAATGATATTTCTTTACATTTGACAATCTTATCTAGTTCCTTCATAGCTGCCTTTCCAAGTCTTAATCTTCCTCTGACTTCTTTAATACATCCCCCATTTTGATTAATAACTGAATTGAAATATAGAATTTTTTTTATTTATTACAATGTCTTCATCATGCACTTTCTTAATATCCTTTAGTAATTTACCTGCTGATCAAAAAGTGCCCAAAACATAGGAAGAGGAATATACAGGAACAAAACTTTCAACACCATCTTTGTTTGGACAATAAGTCGTTTCTGTAACAGAGGAAGAATATAATAAATATTAATTAAAATATTATCTCTGTAAAATAACAACATTGTCCATATACAGATTAGAATAGACAGTGACAACATATGTAGATTAGGATACACAATGCCATTTCCTGAAGCATATCAATTGCCAACTGGGAGACAGAGGACTTTATCAGACCACCCCCGCTAAAACCCGTTCTTTTGCCGGCATAACTTTACCATTTTTATGCTGGGCAAAAGAACTCCCCATGCTACACTTACCTTTCCTCCCATCCAAATGCTTCCCCAGCAATGAAGAGGAAGTGAACGGAGCTCTGTTCACTTCTTTGTTTGAAATCCCATGTATTCTCACAAGAATACATAGCGTGGAAAATTCAAAAATAAAAACAAAAATATCAAAGTTAAAGTCACACAAAGCACCTAAACACACTAAAAAAGTCCCAAGTAAAATGGGGAGGGTCGTAAAAAGTGTGTCACCTACCTGGATGTCATGATCCCACCCAGAAGTGTTCTCGCCAGACCAGCCATTGAAGCTGCGTTCATGTGAGTACAATGGCACAAAATTTCAAATGCCCGCAATGCTAGCACAAAAGCACCACGGGGATCAATTGATGGCTTAAGCCGTCAATAAAAAAGTACATTTTTTTAACAGGACATGATGGTGAAAGGGCAACATTGTGTGGTACGCTTGCCCTTTCGCGATCATTAGGCGTCCTTATGTTGCCTTATTTGCCCTGTATGATAACATCCAGAATGTCCCCCCCATCTCCCTACATTCACTCCTCAAAGTTGTATCCTGCAAAGTTAGATTACTGGCTTTAATGAAAAGGATTTGGAATAAATGGTAAGGACTAGCACAGAATTGAAACATGTCAGGATTAAAATCATATCAGATGTAGTCCCAGACTTACAGAGCCTAGTTTCAACTCCAGGATGCTCTAATGATGCAGGAGAAGAGAGGACACCATACTTATTCCTAGATTGCAGACCTGGGGAAAAGAGCATGTAGGACACGTTCCCAGCTATCAGAAATTGGGACATGGTCTGCTCAATGAATGCTGCCTCTATTTGTAGATTTCAGAAATTAGACAGGCAGTCCTTATCTGCCAAAGATTTAATCGGTAAATTAAACTGATTTAATCACAGTTCCAGAGATCAAATAACTCTGTCAGAGAACCACAAACTGTGTCAATTACATTTACTGATTTTGATCTTCTGTTTCCTGTAGTAACTTATGACTTACTGAGGACTTACAGAGTTGGCAGTTACAGAGTTCAACTCAGTTCAAGTGTTTTTGCAGTTTATGCAAACACCGAGAGAAGAAGGATTTGTTGTGATTCAAAGATATTGAAGGTTCCAAGTGATCATCACACAGAGACCGATTTGCTGTAGACTACTTGACTTGTAAATTACGTGTAGTAGAATATTATAATACACCAAAAGGAGACATGGAAAACAGTATGTCTTGACAAGGTACTCTGGATGCTACTTTAGACAGCTTTGACAAAAATATGTTAGTTATAAAGTGCAAAGTGCAGAGACTACAAATATTATAATTCTGTACAAATAGCACAACTTACATCATACTTCTCACGAGCCCAGTCCAACCAATGCTCCCTTTTGGGAAATTCTTTGCTGCGATGCCTGAATCTGTTTCCAATAGCAAACTGCAAAACAATCATTTCAAATTGTTATTGATGCTGTTTATTTCCAATTACATTAATAAGTTCTTGCAGAACAATTCCACTGATTTAACAACTGAAATGCAAATAGAAGTGTAAGAAGTATAAACTATTCACATGTTTTAATTGCACTTGAATAGTTTTTTAATATTTTAATTGTACTTTTAACTGTGTTTTAATAGTTTTTACTTTTAATTTGAGATTTGCTGCTGTTAGCCACTCTGTACTCTGTGTTTTTACAGAAAGACTGGATAGAAATCAAATAAAGAAAAATAGTACTAATTGGATATGGTGGCTGTCATCACCATCCTCTAAGGGGCTTTCCACACTCCAAAGTAAAGTGGCAGTGCAGCAGGAAGGTTCTGTCTTTCATACTGCTTTATTGCACGACGTTATTGTTTCGTTCCAGTCCCATGGCTGACCGAGGTAAAACTGGGTGTTTTTGTTAACTGGAAAAACCTGTTAGCAAAAAGATGTGGTTTTACCTTGGTCTCCCACAGGACTGGAATGGCAGAATGCTGGAAGAACAACAACATCCTGTGGTAAGACAACACGAAAGGTGGAACCTTCCTGCTGCACTGCCATTTTACTTCGAAGTGTAGTAAGCCCCTAACTCTTCCCCACTTCCCTTTCAAAGATAGAATGACTTCTTTCTTTATTTCTTTCTTTGGATATTTTAAAGATGAAAAATAGTTTGTGAGTAAAAGCATGGCCTGTATTTATTTATAAATAGTAGTTGCATTTTTTTTAAAAAAAATACTTTTCTTAATTCTGTCAACCTCTGAACCCATTGTATTTCTCCACTATGTATGTCTAGAAGTAAGTGTTATTGAAAGTAGGAACAGGAAGAATAATCCACATTCCAGCCAGAGTATTCCAGCCACAGGCCCATGGGGTCTCCCCCACCCCATTACCTGCCCTTCCATTGCAGCAGCTTTTATTGTTTTAAAGATATTGTTAACCGCCTTGAGTCCCCTTGGTGGGAGAAAGGCAGGATGATGATAATAATAACAACAACAACAACAACAACAACAACAACACACAGTGATCCTTGAAAGTGCTCACTCTTTACCGCATATTGCTTACCGTAATGCATTTAGCGACTTGGACCATTATGTTGCCTTGAGGTTCAACTTTCTTGTACATTGTACTTCCAGCTATGAATACAACTGCAGAGGGAAATAAAGAAAACCACCCTTTGATAAAGCTGTTGCAACCTCAGAAAGAGTAAGCAAATATCATGTCTAGGGCAAATGGAGAGGAAAGCCATTGCAACCAATATGGCCCCTTCTATATGGGGGGGATACGATATCCTCTGAAGAAATAGCAATTCACAGCACTAGGACCTGTCTTAATGGTTAATAGAGCCCCCTAAACTTTTCATGCCCCCTAGCCAATATGGCAGCCATGAGTGAATGACTTGTGCTTTTAAATCTGCCGCCGCCAAAAAAAATATACTATTTTTTTACCATGGTCCTCACCAGTGATACTTCATATTTGCAAAAGAAAAAAGAATAAAAGAGAGGAAAAGGTCACAATTTTATCACCTTACCAACCTCTTCTATAGCCCAGAATCCAACATGGTGGTACAGGTGCTTCCCTGTTTGCAAGCCCCACCCCCCATGCTCATCTGGCCAATCAGCTTGTGCTGCCTCGGCATAGCAACACGAATGCAACTGTATTAACGATTTCACCTTCGCATCCCCTACAGAGCTTTTTTTAAACTCCAAGAAAAGCCTTGATGGCTTCCCTGATGGCAGGGCCAGTTTAAGGAATTTGGGGGCCCTGCAACACTTTATTTGGGGGGGCATATGTTTATCTCAGGTCAATGTAACCTAAAGCTATTCAAAGTACAGGATATTCAGATTATTACATAATTTGTCATAAATAATTTAGTTTAAAAAACTGTATTATAGGCACTAATGTAATACTGGTGTAGATTTCCTCAGTCAAACAAAATATAAACATATTACAAAACACTGTAATGCAACACTCTCCTAATATTTAAAATAGATCATTTCTATTAAACAAATCTCAAAAGACTATCCCATTCACACGAAGATTATTGGACAGGGACCAAAAAAAAACCATCCCCGTCTTGCTACATCCCCTCCTGCCCCACTCCTGTTCCTATAAGTGGATAAATGAAAAATTATTATACACCTACCTTGTCGTGCAATTAAAAATCCTCCCCTCCCCTCTGGCATCCGAGGAGTAAATAGAGCTCTCACCGAGCCCCATTCACTTCCTGGAAACAAAATCCCAGCCGTTCTCACGAGAGAACGGTCGCGTGGGAAATTTAAAAATAAAATGAAAAATAAAAGGCAAAAAGTAAAACAAAGCACAAAAACACACTTTAAAAACCCTAAGTAACCTGGAGTGGGGGGAGGAAGGGTGTCACTTACCACCGGAAGTGCTCGGTAGGGTTCAGCAGGGATCTCCCACTGTGGCTGGCATCGCGCCAGCATAACGGGGCACCTTTTCACAATCCTGTGATTCCATTACAGAAACGGAATGGGCGATCTATTGATGGCTTAAGCCGTCAATAAAAAGGAACACAGACAGAATGGAGGGAGAACGGGACAAGACAGGGACAATGACGTCTGATAAGTGAGCCCTTTAGTAATCTCCTGTTGTCCCTGTCCTGCATTTTTTAAGTCATCTGATAACCTCCATAAGCAAAATTACAAAACACTAGTTTCAGCATGCAGAATTTGAAGTCAGAAAAAGAAGGAACTGAGTCCAATTTAGTATATTTAATGCATTTTGTCCTTTCTTACGTTTACAATCTTATGTTATAAATTTTGAAATACAAAGTATAGCCTGAATTATTCTTTTAAAATTATTTTAACCTGTTTACATAAAATTTGTATCAAATAATTTAAAATTACAACATTTATAAAATGGATTTTTCTTTTCTTTTCTAGCTTCCAGCCAGAAATATATACTTTTGTAGGAATTCTTCCTTTGCCTTTTAGTCTCTGACAAAGAGTCAAGAAGATTATCACACTAGGATTGTAGCACTATTATTCCACTTTAACTGCTGTGGCTGCCTCTTGTGGAATCCTGGGATTTGCAGTTTAGGGAGGGGCATTTAGAACTCTCAGACAGAGAGCTCTTAGGCCTCACTAAACTACAAACCCCAGAATTCCACAGGAGGCAGCAGTAGCAGTTAAAATGGAAAAATGGCACTATAAGAGTGTAATGTGATACAAGGTCTGGAAAGGTCTGGTGAAAGGTCTGGAAACGATGCCTTATGAGGAGAGACTTAGGGAGCTGGGTATGTTTAGCCTGGAAAAAAGATGGTTAAGAGGCGATATGATAGCCCTGTTTAAGTATTTGAAGGGATGTCACACTGAGGATGGAGCAGGCTTGTTTTCTGCTGCTCCAGAGACTGGAACACGGAGCAATGGGTGCAAGCTCCAGGAACAGAGATTCCACCTCAACATTTGGAGGAACTTTTTGACAGTAAGAGCTGTTCGGCAGTGGAACACACTCCCTCGGAGCGTGGTGGGGTCTCCTTCCTTGGAGGTCTTTAAACAGAGGCTGGATGGCCATCTGTCGGGGATGCTTTGATCAAGATTTCCTGCGTGGCAGGGGGGTTGGACTGGATGGCCCTCGTGGTCTCTTCCAACTCTGCAATTCTATGATTCTATGATTCTATGATTCTATGAAGTCCTTCAGGTACCTGCCATCTGCTTTCATGAGTTGATTAGGTTTTAGTTAGCTAATTTAATACTTCATTTTCATTGAAAAGCAATTGACCATTTTTTTATATTTCTCTACTTGGTTCTTGAACAAATATACGCAATTGGAAACTGGAGATTATTTAGTTCTCTTGTCTAGCTTGAAGGTTGGCCTTATTCACCCCACTTAGACCACTTGGCAAACCCAGTGATCTGGCATTAAATGAAACTTAGGGTGGGGAGTCCTCTTCTTCTTCATGAGTGAAAGGCCTAGATCAGTGATGGGCAACCTTTTGAGCTTGGTGTGTCAAACTTCGCCAAAAAACTGAGCATAACTCGGGTGGTGTGTCACTTTGAGGAAACAGCATTATCTCTGCCAGTGGAAGTGAGGCAGATCCCGGCTTAACCGCAACTCCCAGAACTAGACGCTCTGTGCTGGACTTCTCTTGTTTTGGTCTACAGACCTCCGGCACAGAGTGTCTAATAGGGAAGAATGAAACATTTGTGACTACAGTTGTCCCTCCACACTCACAGGTTTCACATTCGCGGTTCCGTATATTTGCGGATTCCCGCTTTGGAGAGGGGGGAGGGGGGAGGAAAGTGGTGACCAGGGCTTCAAAGCCCCAATCGCCACTTTAGGGAGGGTGGGGTGGAGGAAAGTGGTGACCGGGGCTTTGAAGCCCGATCGCCACTTTAGGGAGGGTAGTGAGGTTGTGGGCGGGGGGGAAGGCCTATGGCCGCGTGTCATCAGAAATGGCTACGCGTGTCACTGCTGACACATGTGTCATAGGTTCGCCATCACTGGCCTAGATACTCACATTGCTATGCTAAGAGTTTTAAAATAACAAATACTAACCCTTGTAATACATAGAGCACACAGCCACATTAGCACCTCCTCTGACCTCTCAGAGGCTGCTGCCATGATGGTTTCCCTTCCCACTGGCACTGGGCTTCTCTCTCCACTCCCTCAGGTGTCCCTCCAGCCTCCTCCACCTCAGCTTCTCCACCCACCAGGCTCACTTGTCCCTTGCTGCCCCTCTTGGAGTTTTCCTGCCTATTCCCTCAGGTGGTCCTGTCACTCCGGGAGAAACAGGTACCCCAGACCTTTTGCATCTGTCTCTGTCTTGACGCTTTTCCTTTCCTCTCTCTTTTCAAAGCACAACCTTTCCTCTCCCTGGACAAGAAGGTGTCAGAGGGAGGGGGCGAAGGTGCCTCCCTGCCTGCTGCTGCCCTACCCTGCGGCTTCCCCCTTCTGCGGCTGGTTGGTGCCCAATGCGGCGATGGTCAGAAGCCTTCCTACTAATAATGTTTTTGCAGGAGGAGGGTTACGATGGGGGCTCCCACAATGATGTGGCCCCCTGCGACTGCAGGTGCTGCAGGGCCCTTAAACTGGCCCTGCCTGATGGAGTTTAAGGTGGATTTGGCTGCTCTCTTCTGCATGAAATGTATTGATGTGAATGTCCGTATAGACAGATTGCATGCCATTTTATTTCCATTAGGATTTTCACTGTTTGGACAGGACCTATAAAAGCTAGTACAGAAACCTCAGTGGAGAAAACCATCAGCTTACATGACTCTGAGTTGTATCTAAGGCCCTTCCCTTTATTTCATTTAGTTCAGCACTTCAACAAACAGAGACTATTACTGTAGCTGTAGCATAGCAAGACTCTACACAGTGAACACAGTAAACATGGGTGAGACATACAGCTGAATAAATGAGGAAGTTTAGGGCCCAGTCACCACTAGCCAATTTAAAAAATGGGCCTGATGACTAGAACCAGAGTTATTCAAGCAGGTTCCAGTATGAATCTGACTTTTATTCATATGTGTCTGTGTGCGCACGTCCATTCATGCACATGTACTGGCTACCACACACAAATAGCCTACAGTGTATCCTTCTTGTTGCCACCACATGCTTCTCTCTCTTATCCTTCCATTTTACTATTCCTTCTCTTGTCTCCTTTACTTTCTTATTTGTTCTTCTCCCAAGTATTCTTGGACTCAAACCTTTCTTTATCTGTTCCTTTCTTATTTTCGCATAGCATTTTCTTTACAATTACTCCCAGTTCCTATGTGTAACCTCTCCATTTCCCACATTTCCCTGCTTTAGAACACAACCTATGTGTTCTTCTTTCCTTTTCTTTCATAAAGTTCCCACATCACCCTAGCAGTTTAAGTGCTATGGCTTGGCAAGATTGTATCCAGTTTTAATTAAAAGCTAAATGTTGCATTTCTGCTGGTTGAAGATTTTCTGTTTAGCCCAACGGGTTGTATAGGTTGAACCTATGCAGTCAGAAGTATCACTGAGTTCAATGGAACTTATACCTGGTAACTATGTAGAGTTTTGCTGTCATGCTGGTCCTAACCAAACTGAGTATTACACTATGCAGTGTTCTCTTTGTATGTGGAGGGAAGGTGTGTTTGTGTGTGTATTAACAGAATTGCTTCATTCTTAGAAGCATGGCTATGGAATCTCCTTGAGGGCATAGCTATCAAGGCTGTCATGATGAATGGCTGCATTTTAAAATTTACAAATGTATCACTGCAATTTCCCCCTCACACAAAATATGTCAAATTAAAGTAAGTTAAAATAAAAAATATTACCTAGTGCAACAGCCATTAGTATAGCAGGGACTCCAAATGCCAGAGGATAACATTTTTGCTTGTCATGAATTCCGCATTCCACCCCTTGAGAAAAGAAATGAGCAGGAAACATCATCAGAACTCTTTTTAGAAACAGAAGCCTGCGAAGGCCATATTTGATCTATCAAATTCTGGTGATTACACAAAAACCAAATTCAGAATAATAGCTATTGATCAATCTTAGAGGTCCTATTTCATGTCTGGATCTCTGAGCGAAAAGATTATTAAGGAGTAAAGGCCTATTTTTTGTATATTCAAGGTCACTTTGAAGAGGCACTGTAATTTATGAACATTTGTTTCTGGTATTTTTTGTAGTTCATTAAGACTATTTTGATATTCCTACTACTAGTGAATCTGTGTAGGTTTTTCCAAATCAAATAACTCATCCTCTGCTATGCACAAATTAACCAAGAATAGCCTTCCTGTTATGTAGAGCCAATGACTTGGATTAAAAAAAATATGCTTCCCTGCATTGTGTGGGGGGGGAGTTGATTTGTGGGAGAGGAGGTATTTCCCATTTTATGCCATTTCCCAGGAATATGTCTCCCACACTTTCTGGAGAGCCACTTGAGCCTCAGAAGTAGCTGTAGGGAGAAGCAGAGCAGGCTGCAGAGGGTGGAAAGAGGCAGGGAAATTATCTCTGCCCATAGCCATTCCTAAAAGGGAACCATGGATGTTTGTGGTTCATCCTCAGGATTCCAAACCGCCACTATCACCACCAAGAGATTTCCTTCCTCTTTTCTGTTACTGAGTGGAGGAAAGCGTTCCCACCCTTGAGTAACTCTTAAGTAGTTGCTACCATACTAAGCCCCTTCTGGCACCCAAGTCAGCAACTAGATTGCTGGAAATCTATTTTTGATGCTTTCTCAAATACAGAGTCCTTCCCTTACCTGTCCCAGAAATGTATGAGAGGGAAGTCTCTTCTGTAAATAGGCAGCTAAAAAACACTTGGGGACATCATACACATGAACGCAGACCCCTCCCCCTCAGGCACACCATAAGAAGTTGCCATAAGAAGTCTTAGGTCCCATTCAGAAACAGTTAAACAAAACATAAAATCCTAACGTGAGTCTTATACATAGTTCCTATTATATTCACACTGAAGCTGGTAATCTGGCCATTTAATATCTGCAGAGGAAGGTTGGGAGTCTGGACCTTCTTGTCCAGCCTCAGCCACACTTCCCCAGGAAATGGGGGAGTGAACCCTGATCCTCCCTCTCTACCAGTCCTCTTAAACTCCCTCTTGCATGCCTTTGAGGCAATATCCTTAAAAAAAAAAATCACAGAAAGATCCAGACCTGTTTATGCTTTCTCTTGAACAATTGTCCCACTGGGTAATTGTTGTCTCTTGCAGTCCTCAGAAGTGAAGCTGTTTCATAAGTCTAAACATTAGCCCTTTGGTTACTTAGAAGTAAGCCAACACTTATACAGCTGTGTTGTCCTTAGTGACCAAGATAATGGTAGAATACCATTATCACAACATTCACCAAATATTTATCAAGGAAGACAGTTGCTGTAAGGTTCATAATGAGCCAAAGTATGAAATAAAAAGTTAGTTCCTCTAAAATGAGTTTGTACACACACACACACACACACACACACACACACATATATATAGGAGAAAAGCTGACCTCTCAGCATTGGGGTGATTATAGTGGAGAGAAGGCTTCCAGCATTAATGGACAAGTAAAATATAGAGAAGAATCTGCTTCTTTGTTTTTCCTGAAATGCAAAGAAGAAAATTAATATAAATTACCTTTACACATGTCAATTGTTTTATAAAATAGAAAGTGTATAATTTAGTAGTTGCTCAAAGAACAAAGATGACTGTATAGATGTTTCACTTTAAGATAATATATGCTAAAGTGCAGGACTGCTATAAATAAGCATTAATTTGCATTTATTCATGATAAATAAGAAATAAAGTTTCATGTCTTTTTTTTTATGATTGTAGGTTTGGGGGTGGAACAAAAACAGTTAATGGAGCCAGAATGGATAAACATATTCTTTAATAGTCAATAGCAAAGTTGACAATCACATATTTTGTTAAGAAAGTTATGAGTAAATGGCTCAGGAAGGATATGACAGACCTCGGAAGTAACTAGTTGAAAAATAACTAATTGCTTGCAAACAGTTCCTTTTTAGTAGAAAACTAGGGCATAACTACGTTACATTGCAATTTAATTTAATACAGGAAAGGGTCACACCTTTTGCAATGTAACTGTAACATTTGGTTACTTTTCTGATTATAGGAGTTTGGCCTAACTGAGGACTTTATCACATGAGGGGGGTAAATCACAATAACAGCAGTATAATAGTGACATCAGCTGATCCTTATGACACAACGTCATGGTTCTTCTGATGCTGCTTTGCATTCCACCCATCAGTGTAGCACATCTTTTCACTGATGGTAGAACCCTGTGAATGATTGCTAATATTGCAGCTGTTCCAGTACTCACTGTGGTGAGATGGGTCATTCTGCTGCAGTTCCGATATTATGGCAGTCTCACAAGAAGCACCCAAACTGTGCAACTGCACAGTAGAAGCAAATAGAATCACACAAGACTTCTGAAACTGCACGACTGTGCAGTTACAGCAAAGAAATAAAAATAAGAATAAAAATGCATGTGCTGGATGAGAAGAAAGGTGGGGTTAGTGAGGTGGTGTGGAAGACTGATTGCGGGATTTTGAATCACCACAGTGGCACCATAGTGCTATTGTAGGAACAGTGCAAAAGTGTTTCAATAACATTATGTTTCTGGTTGCTTAAACAACTCAATTGCAGCAATTTTCTATCCTTGTGTGATAAAGTTCTAAATGGCAAAGAAGGACTATTCATGGCTGGTTCATGCTGCTGTTTTGTGATAGCTGAAGTGTTGGTGAGATATACAAGTGTGTGCTTTGCATCACAGTCCAGCAACATCTAGCACTCAGCAATTTTAAAGCAAGTAGAAGTATCTGTTTTAATTACATTTTTTAAAAACCCAGAAAGCAAAGAGGTACTTTTAAAAAACTGTAACACTGATTAATTACTTTCTGGAGACTTTGAATTATAACTATAACTAATTATTTTTAACAAAGTAACTTTTCAAGCTTCAGAGAAGATTACATCTTTTTTGCATCCCTCTACTCTACCACCCCCCTCTAGCCAAGACAAGGCAAACATATGTGAGAAAACTATAGATGTATTTGTGGTGACAGACAGGGCCGGTTTAAGGAATTGGAGGGGGCTGCAACACTTTATTTTTGGGGGCCCATATGTTTATTTCAGGTCAATGTAACCTAACTCAGCCTAAGCTATTCACAGTACAGGATATTCAGATTACTTCTAATAATGTTTTTGCAGGAGAAGGGTTACAACTGTGCCCCACACAATGATGGGGCCCCTGCGGCTGCAGGTGCTGCAGGGCCCTTCAACCGGCCCTGCTGTGAGGGGCATTTTCACCATGTGGCTAACCCCACCATCTCTTGAGGAACCCCTAGCCACCTCTTTGGGGTAACCCTATGGTTCCAGGGACCCTGGATTGGGAAGTCCTGCGGAGTCCACTGGGCAAGGGTGGTAGGGCCGGTTCAAGGGCCCTGCAGCACCTGCAGCCACAGGGGGGCTCATCATTGTAGGGCTCCCCTGTCATAACCCTCCTCCTGCAAAAACATTATTAATAATAAAGTAGGACCCCCGTATCCCCTAGGGATTGGTTCTGGGGGGGGGCACAGATACCAAAAACCATGGATAACACTGAACACCATTTAAAAAGATGAGACTTCTAGTTTAAAATACCCTCGAGTTGCCTTGGAGGACCTAGAAAATGGCTGGAGAGGACACATTTTCTAGGAAGACTCTATGGTAGGTATGCTGTTTTGTGTCCCATGGATAATTGAATTGGTGGATAATGAAACAGGGGATACAGGGGTCCTACATTAATCTGAATACCCTGGACTGTGCTGTGCCGCCCGCTACTCCTCCAGGCACTCGGCCAGCGCGCCCAGCTTCCACCAGAGCTCCTCCAGCTGCCTGCCCCAACTTGCCAGCCACAACACACACACACACGGCCCAACCTGTGATCACCTGTGTGGTGCGTGAGGACGGCAGCAGTGTGTGTCTGGGGGGGGGGGGAGGGCTGGTGCTGCTGCCTGTGCTTTGGTCGGAGACGCCCTGAGTGCTGGCACCAAGCTGGGGCTGCGAGCTGAGCTGAGCAGAGGCCGCGACCCGCTTTGTGAGGCAAGCATGGAGCTGCCTGCCTGCCTGCTGCCTCGCTCCGGGTGCTGGGCAGGCTGGCCTCTCTGGGGTGTTCCAGGAGGGAAGGTGCTCCTCTTTGCTGCAGGAGTGGGGAAAGGTGAGCAGCAAAGTGGGAGAGGAGTGCCAAGAGAGGGAAGACTCTTTGGGGTGCGGAGTTTCTCGTCCCTTGCAGCAGGGTTGTTACAGCTAGCGCTCAGCACTGCTTCGGGGGCAGCCAGGACAGGACGGGCCTCACCTCCTCTTTCTCTGTGGGGCAAGGTGGGGGGACAAGAAGCTCCGCAGGCAGACAGGCAGGCAGCTCCATGCTCGCCTCACAAAGGGGGTGGTGGCCTCTGCTTGGCTCTGCTCTCAGCCCCAGCTTGGCACCAGGGCGCAGGGCTCCTCTGGCCAAGGCACAGGCAGCAGCACCACCCATTGGGGCCTAGCCCAGGTGCCGCCGCTGCCTCCACTGCCTCAGCCGCCTCTCCTTCTGCCGCCACCGGCACTCACCGCCAGGTGCTCCAGGGTCACGTCCAAGGCGGCGCAGTCCAGGGCGGGGCTGCAGCTTGTCCTGCTCAGCGGGGATGGAGGGAGGAAAGTATGAAGGAGACAGGAGAATAAAAAGGGCAAGGCCAGCAGGAGGTTTTTGGCTGCTCTCTTGCTTCTGCTCGCTCTCCCCTGTTTTTTGTTTTGTTTTGTTTTGTTGCAGGAGGAGGGTTAGGATGGGGGGCCTTGCAGCTATGGGCCCCCCCACAGATGCTGATTTGGTGGTATGGTTAAACTGGCCCTGGTGACAGACTAAAATTTTTAAGGGACACACAAGGCAGCAAGCTCTGACGAATGCCTGTCTGGAGTTCTGATGTGGATCAATTAAAGTGCATCTTCATTTTTGCATTTAAAAAAAAAAAAACAATTATGGATGTATCTTTTTCTTAAGCACCAGAAGCCTCCAGTACTCCTTCCTCTCTACAAACAATGAAACTCAATAAAACAATGCACCCTTCAAACTTCTCACCAGTCACTGAGTTGGGGAGAGTGTAACAAAATGCTATTGTACCTGATGTTCCTCAAACTGATCTCCACCGAAAGCAGCTACACATGGCTTGATTCCACCAGTTCCCAAAGCAATCAGGACCAAACCAATCATGGAGAAAGTACTGCAATAGCAGAAACAGATTAACAATGAGTGTGTGTGTCTGCATGTGTGAGCATGCATGCAGGAAACACCTACCATTTCCCTTGATATTTCTTCCAGTCCTAGGGATACTTCTAGTGTCACAACCATGCATCTGCAAATATGCTATGGGATCAAATGACTGAGAGCACTCCTAGACAACGCTTTTGTCAGGCCATTACTTTGCCTCACTCACTGTATTTTATAGGAGCTTCAGACAATATCCAATATCATCCTCCACCCTTAAAACTCCCTTGTTTTTCCACCCTATCTGCCATCTTTTTCCTTTCCACAAAAAAATCTGTTAAGGGGAAAAAGATGCACACAATGATTTCAGGTAAGGCTGGCAGTCTGCCAGTATTTTCTTAGTTTCCTGGGGGTTTGTGCACATTAAACATGACATTGTTCACAACTAGTCTGAGGTGCCCTCTGTCCTACAATGCTATTAGACACATATGGTAATCTCCAGTGACCACCTGGTATCGTGACACATAGCGTACAGTATTTTTCATCCTAACAATGAACTACTATGAAGTCAACAGCGGACAACTATTAGTGGTGCAAAGTAAGTTTAAATTTAAATATAGCACTAAACAAATAAATGTTAGTTTCTATACAAGCCCTGGTGGCACAGTGGTTAAATGCCAGTACTGCAGCCATAACATTGCAAGTTCAATCCTACAGGGCTCAAAGGTTCACTCACCCTTCTGTCCTTCCATAGGTTGGTAAAAAGAGTACCCAGCCTGTTGGGGGCAAATAACTAACACATTGTAAACCACTTAGGGAGTAGTTTGGCACTGATAAGTGGTATAGAAATAGAAGTGCTATTGCTATTGCTGTTGCTATTGCTATCCAAGACATCTTCCTTCTATTCCATAGATTTACTTTGGTCAGAGGGCTAGGCTTATATTTGTATTTTCATTCTTGTGATATTTAGACTTCGCTCTGTTGTGGCATTCTAGAGTTATGGGTCCACATAGATGGCCCACAGAGCCACGCCTGTCACAAAAATAAAAATGTAAATGTAAGCAATATCTTCAAATATGATCACAAATAAAGAAATTTGTGTAACAGGAAAAAAGTGTATGCTATAAACACACAAGCTTTATATGTTGTTAAGTTAACCTCTCCTTTCTGGTTGCTTCTGATTCTGGGGACCACATAATTTTTCCTTCCTCTTATTAGCATGTTCCCATTAGTATGTTGGAGAAGACTACATCTGATGCATATGCCTTAAAGGGCAAAAGTTAAAGCAAATTTCTAACTAAATGTGTATGTATCTAACAATTACTTTGCAGGCACATGCTATAAAATACACAGTTTCCTTTGTAAAATGATACTGGAGATTACAAAGGTTCCATACTTAACAATTTAAAGTCTTCAGAGAACCATGAAAACACATGTGTCCTCCATCAAGGCACATTTGCAATTTTATTGAGGGCAATAAGAATAATAGGACAATATGAAGAGGACAGCCAAGGCTACAACAATTAAACAGCAGTAAACAGGTTTGTGGTACACTGAATCTCTAGCATGCCACAATGTGCATTCACATGGAAAACAAAAATAAGTGCTGCAACTTACATAGGAATCTTAATGTCATCTGGTTTACCATCTCGGTTTCCATCCATCAAATCATTTATGGAACTTATTGACAAAACGGCTTGCCCAACTGTGTACACAATGGACAAGGATATAATGGTCCTGTTATGAACAAAGCAGACAGAAGATGCATTTTTAATGACACAAACCCTTGTTCTTTCTTCCTTGAATATGAATTTGTTTTGTTGAGCTTAACTGTCCAATCTGTGTTTGGGCAAATATACCATGACAACCAAAATCTGAGCATGTTATTGCTGAACATATGCAAATAATGCTGAATGTCAACTCAATATTTGATGGTTGATCTGTTTGTGTTCCTCTTAGTATCCTATTCTGCTCCCAGTCTTTATAGCTGAATTTTCCAAATATGGAAAGCAGAGAAAAACTATTCCAGAACACGGCCTCACAGCCTGAAAAAAACCAAAGGAAAATCTAAAAAGATTAACCATTCAGTCCTCACTACATTTGTTTTAAAGTAAGTTTATTTCGATAGGATGCTGTCACATGTAAGGGGAAGAGATTTGTTGATGATGATACCTGTTTATGTACAGGAGTCATGGTGGGTACGCAAAATGTGGGCCATATACACCTGCATTTTTAAACATGCATACAGAGGATTCCACCAGCTTATGTGCACAGAAGGCCTCCCACATAGACACTGCAAGCAGCCTACAGGCTGCATATTTCCCAGCCCTGGCACTACTAGCTTGTCAGGATTTGTGACAGGTGTTTTTGACATCTCTGATTAAAGGTACCAGGACTGAACTTAAGAATTTCAGTGAGTAAAGCATGTCCTCCATCACTGAGATATGGATCTACCTGATGAAGAAGAATGGTGACATTAAGAAAGGGAATAGAGAAATCTGTTGATTAATATTTGGAAGGCTCTTCAGTGCTAGAGTATTGAGAGCCTGAGTATCTGCATATCTTAGATCTATGTAATTGTCACTCCATAATTTAACATACAGCAGGTATCATGTGGCATCAGTGCACTCCAACAAAACTGGAATTCCCAGTCCAGCAAAGAATGGAGTAACTTTAAGGTCACTCCCACACAAAGAGAGTAGAACTGAGCAGGAAATCTTTTAAATTGTTTTGGCTAACCTGCCCAATGCTCCATTATAATATTTAACATGTTCTCACACACATGGTCTCTCAGGCCTGAATCCTATTTAGTCCCAACTACAATAGATCCAAAGAATCAATGGGATTTATATAAGTGTAGACTAATAATTAAACAATTAATTGTTGCTCTTGTTGGGGCAACCAATGGGATTCAGACCTAAGATATACAGTAGGACCCCCGTATCCACTGGGGATTAGTTTGGGGGTGTGTGGATACCAAAAACTGTGGATAATAGTGACACCATTGAAAATAATGGGATTTCCATTTAAAATACCATAGAGTTGCCTTGGAGGACCTAGAAAATAACTGGAGGGAACATATTTTCTAGGAAGACTCTATGGTAGGTGTGCTGTTTTGTGTCCTGTGGATAATTGAATCAGTGGATAATGAATCAGTGGATACAGGAGTCCTACTGTATTATAATTTGGCCATCTGTGCTTCAGTTTCTATTGGTATCAATGTTAAAATACACTTTTAAAAATAGAAAGCGAATGCATTTCGTATGGAAATCAAAATGTTAATGTTATGTTACACTCTTTCTTTTCCATATTGCATATCTTGGGCTGCAAGCTAAAGTGTCGAATTTGTAGATATATTTCTAAAAATATGTGAGCACTGTAGTCCCATAAGTCTTCAAATGTTATACAGTTGTCAGAACAACAGCCCTACAGTTGTCACCATTTTCACTCAACCCTGTCTATGTTTTCACAGGCAGAAATTAAATAACGCCCCTCCATCACTACATTCTTGTACTAAGAAAGGTGAATGATGGATTTTGGGCAAGCTTGTGGCTCTTACCAGGGTGGGGTGTTGATAAAGGGACAAGATTACTGTTTAATACATGAACTCCACCTTCAAGAGATTTTTGCAAGATAAAACTAGAGCTTGTAAAAGTTATTTTTTTTTTAACCACAACTCACAGAACTCCTCAGCCAATATGGTCACAATCATACTCAAATGAAAGAGTCTGAGTCTCTTCACTCTACTCAGCTGCCTCTTGCGCAGAATTATTTTGGTATCTTACACTTGTACTCACTTGAACTTCCCCAGCCAGGAGTCAGCTACCAGTGCTCCTAGGATAGGCGTTAGATAGCACAGGGCAACAAACGTATGGTAAATGGCTGTAGAAAGATTGTCATCCCAACTGAGAAAAAACTTGAAGTAGATAACGAGCACAGCTATAGGGAGAAAATAACAAGAAGTAATTAGAGAGAGGAAGCACCCTGTAGCTATGAGCAATGAACTATAGTAAACTGAAAAATCACCTCGCATTCCATAATAGGAGAATCTTTCGCAGAATTCATTGATGACGATGAAGAAGATGCTGAGTGGGTAGCCAAAGCAACCAGGCTGATAGAGGAGAGGAAAAAGAAGATGACGAGCCAAAAAATTATGAAGCCATAAAACAAATATCACTCCAAGGAAGAGGGGGGAAATGAAATGTAGAACATCACTGCAAAACTACACAGCAACATCTACAACAAATATTTTTTAAACTGTATTTATTTTGTTTGTAAATCTTTTTGATCTAGAGTCCAAGCCCCTTTATTTCAGCAAGAGGCAGAAAAGAAGGATTCTGTCATTCATCCACATCTTTTGCCTTGCTTCTCATAAGCCTCTAGACAGCTGGTCTAGGTCCAGGTTTGAGGAGATCCCAGTAGGTACCATCTTACATCAGTGAACCACATTCAGATTACATGGAGGCAAACAATAGCTGACTTTGGTAGCCAAAATACAGTGTCACTCTGGGGCGTTGTGGAAAATTAAAATTACAGTTGGGGTACCCATGTTCCATTATTTACAGAGGATAGCCCTCTGTTAGATGGACTATCAGATCCATGTCTGGTTTAAAGACAAACAACCTGAAGAAAACAAGAACAGGAACGTTAAAGCTTCCATCAACAGGATTAAACATATCCAGCGCTGAGCTAGATTATGGTTACATTGTTGTTATTATTCTTGTTCTTGTTGTCACACTCAGGCAAAGCCAGAAAAAAATGCTATGGGAGATCAATTGGTGGGTTCTCCCCATTAATACAAAATGACACCCTCTTGACAGCAGTGGAATGCTTGCAGAACAATGGGGCACAATGTCATGTGATAAGGAAGCCCTTTTGCAGTCTCGTTTTGACGTTATAACACCGTATTTGCCACGTCTGATAATCTCCATGATTATTGATTTGTTCATGAGAACACCTGTTTCTGGAGAGGAGGCAAGGTGGATGCACAAAGTGTGGACAATGCCTATCTGCATCTTTAAACATGCATACAGGTGAGCCCAACATATCCTTTTATATATATCTCACTGAGTTAATGCAGGGCGGGTGGGGGAGTGTAGCCCATGGGCTTCATACAGCCTCCAAAACCTACTTTAGCAGCCCCCAGAGACTCCTGGCATGCTCTCAAAATACCTCAAGTATCTCCTCCCCAAAATGGGAGAAATTGTCACTTTGGAGTAAAAAAAACTCCAAAACCCTACCCCAAAGTACACACAAATGTTGTGGCTCACCTTTACCTACCCATCAACCTCTTCCAAAGGTTTTTCTACAAGCCAAAATTCAGCATGCAGTCAGCCAGGATTCACCAGAAGTGACATGATGTCATTTCTGGATGTGGCTGTATAGCCCACTGGATTGATGAAGAGGCAAAAATTAGGCCCTGACCCTCATGTAACTACCCACCACTAGTTTAATGGATATGAGTCTACTCTGATTGGGGCTAGCAAGTGGGTTTAGGGCAGGTATGGGAATATTTAATAGATGTTGTTTGATTGTGGTTCCCATCAGCCCTACCCAGCATAGCCAATGATGAGAAACACTTGAAGCTGCAGGTGGACAATGTCTGGAGGGCCACATGATTCCCACTTCGGGTTTTGGATGAGAATCTATTTTCAGCAAACAGAGATAAACAGCAAGAACAAAACTACCAAATTCTACAGCATGAATACTTACCACATGATTGCTATGTCCTTTATTTTTCTCTGTAGGAAAACAAAAACAGAAAAGCAATCAGTAAAAATGTAACAATAGAATACACAGCCATTATTTCAATATGCTATTGAGGAAATGGGATTTTTAGCTACATTTTTGCATTATAAATAAACCAGAAGAACCTAAAGTGGATTTTGTGTTACGAGATATGAATAAAATGAACTACTTATGAATATATAAAAGATTACAGATGTTGCCTAGATGCAGCTCCAAAAGGTAGGCTAAATGTTACAAATATTTTAAAAGTGCATAGGCTTACATATTCATTCATTTATGTAATAATCTTACGTAAAATGTACAATAGTTTATAATTTTCCTGTATATTAAATGAATTTTGGCTGTTCCTTATGAGTTCAACAGATGTTCACACACAAACACACACAAGCACACATACACTTTCAGATCACATTTAATTAAGCTCCAGGTTGTGCCTTTTCAGAAGACAACTCAGCTTTAACACACATACTTTATAATGTACTATTCATAATCCACAAAAAACACCCAAACCCATCTGCTTATTCCAAGCTGATATTCATAAGAATTATTAACATGTATAACACAGCAGCTAGACTGCTGATGAGAATACCATGAAGACCCCATGTCATGCCTGTCTTGAATGAATTGCATTGGTTGCCAATATGCTTCCAGTCTCAATTTAAGGTGCTTGTGGTGACGTTCAAAATCCTAAATGGCTTACTAGAAGGGTACTCCCTTGTCTTCTACCACCAGGAGCAATATGGTGTGAAACACAGTGGCATCCAACGTGTAGAACACTTTGAAGGCCTTGGTGCTTACACTGACTTCATTTCAGCACCAAGTAAAACTTGGCTTTGAATAAAGCAGCTTTAGGGCCTAATTAATTTATTCCAAAACGTACACACACATAGTTTTAAGGAGTTTTAAGCTGCACTTTCCACCAGGGGTGTAGCTACAGGAGGAGGGAGCAGAATTATAACATTGCCCCCACCCCAAGTAAGAATTCTGCTCTCCAATGAAATTTCCTTCAGTCACAAAATTAATAGCATTGCAGCAACCTAAAACTCCAGTTGAGCATTTAGAAAGATAGTTTAGGTTTCCAAAGAAAAGGGGCAGTCAAAGTTACCAAGAGAATGGGAATAAAGCAAATGTAAGACTAGTAGGTGTGAACTGTTTTCAGTGCCTTACTGTCTGGCTCTAGAACATCTTTCCTAGAGAGGCCAGAGTGGCTTTTTCCATGGTGTCCCTCTGGTGTCAGGGAAGACATTTTTCTTTCCAATGGGCTCTTGGGAACTGAATGTTTATGGAGTTTTTAGTAATTGTGCTGTACTGCTTTTATGTTTCTTTTAAATGCATATATTTTAACATTGTTTCTAATTGTATTGATAGTTTAATTATGTTTTAACTTTTTGTGTGCTGCATGGATGACAGTTTTTACTTCTATCTGTTTTAATATTTGCAAGCCGCCTTAAGTCCTAGGACTGGGGGCTCAGCTGGATGGGAGAATTAATTCTGAAAAATAGCACATTAACTCACTATTGCAGCAGTGTTCATTTGTCTCCATGATCTGTTTGCAAGAACACTGGCATGGAAAGCTATCTGAGTTTGAAGTTTACAGAGCATGCCCATGAGAAAAGATGGTGGCCATGAATGATTTACCTGCCTTATTACTCCCCAAAAGCTCCCTCCATCCCCCCACCCCACTTTTTGCCTTGTTAAATGAGAGGTGTGGGAAAGTGATCTTCTGCTTAATTTTTTTTTTTTTTTTTTTTGCTCTGCTGCTCAAGAATAATGCACAATTGCTTCCGCGAGAAACAACAATGGCGGTTCTGGCCGCTTCATCGCTAGGAAGTCCACTACCACACATGTCCGACCAATCACTTTTGATTTTCTGAGTGTGCCCCAACTCAAATTGGTTGTTCAAATGGGCTGTAATGTGCATTTTTAAAAAACGAGAAACAGCTAAAGCTGTAATCATGAACTGTTTGGAGTTTTCACCTTCTGAATATGGTGAATCCCAGCAGGAGCTCATCTAGACAAAAGGTATTCTGCCCACATTCCTTGAGGATTTTTTTTCACCATCTAGACAGGGCCGTTTTAAGGGCCCTGCAGCACCTGCAGCCACAGGAGGGCCCATCATTGGGGGGGCGTAGTAACCCTCTTCCTGCAAAAGCATTATTAGTAATAATCTGAATATCCTGTACTGTGAATAGGTTAGGTTAGGTTCTGAGATAAACATATGGGCCCCCCAAAATAAAGCCCCAAAATGCAAGCCCCTCCCCCAAATTCCTTAAACTGTTCCTACATCTAGATAACACCTGGGTAAACGGTAGGGTTTAAAATCATTATCATCATATTACTACTATGTAACAGTAGTAGTAGAAGTAGTTTTAGCCCTGGTTTCTTTTGCCTCTGGGAAGTCCATTCCTTCTCTATTGCCTGCCTCAAAAGTATGGCAGTATGGACTTGCACTATAGAGGCTATAGTGCACTTTGCACATTTAAAGTAATGGGTATAACATTAGCAGTTACACAACTAAATGTTTCACCACATTCATTGTGGGTTGACTAGTGCTATAATTACATTTTTATCCCATGTTTCCTCTTTGAAACTTAAGATGGTCTCTTCTTCCTCTTTTTAACCTCACACAGACTTGTTATTTATGTTTGCCTGAGACTGAAAGTTAACTACTACAACATCACCCAGTGGTCCGTTCAATTCCCTCCATGTGTGGATTCGAGCTTGGGTCTCTTTGGTTTAAGGCTACTGACACACTGCAGAAACAATGTAGTTTGACATAATTTTAGCAATCATGGCTCCATCCTATGGAATACTGGGATTTGTAGTTTGTTATGGCACCAGAGCTTGCTGACAGAGAAGGCTAAATATCTCACAAAACTACAATTCCCAGAAATTCATAGCTTTGAGCCTTAGCAGTTAAAACAGTGTTAAACTGTTTTATTTCTGCAGTGTGTCAGCAGCCTAAGTTCAATAGTCAACACACTATATTGACGGTTAGCTAGAAGTTTATGTAATTCAGCAATTATGTTTATAGTCTGTGAAAGCAGAAAATTTCTCTAAAGATGCAATGTATATTCATCACACGATGTTGCCTAGGCTGAGGTGGCTGAAATTAATTAATTATCTTGTGGTCGATCACAAAAATGTGATTGTTTCACCTACCCAAACAAATATGTGGTTGCTTTCCTGGAGCATGTCTGTGCTAAGCATTGTTCATGGACATCACTACGCCTATAGTCATCCTCCTTAGATTATAGCCCTAATATTTACACCACCTCTACATAGCAGTGGCAGCACTAGGGGTTCAGAGAGGCTGAACCGCACCAGGTGACACCATGGGGGGGGGGAGTCACACCAGCCTTAGTGATGCCACAGCCACACAGATATACACAGTTGATGCTTCTTGCCAGTCATTGGCTGCCACCATTAAGTGCTTACAAATGACTGGAAACATCAACAACAAAATCAGGGAGTTTTGATGCGTCACTATGACCAGCTTCCCCCAAGGTGTACTCAGTGGGGCCTGAGTATAGTAACCCTTAATTTGATCACAGAGCAATTGTGTCTGGTTACACATACTAGTGCCAGAGGAATTTCTGTACCTCTTGACACCAAACTCAAATGTTTTTCAGCTTCCAACTCAATTTTGCTATAGGAATCGGGAAGTTCACCACAGATAATTAAAAGTTAACATGACAATGAAATTTATGTCAGCACTTCTTGTGCTACTATGTCACTGGTTTCCCTTATCTTGAAGATAAGACTCAAGTACAAGGAGTATTTGTACTTTAGAACTCTGATTTGTGAACTAAGCATATCTGTAATTGGTAGCTATAACTGTATTTTTGGTCATTCTGGTAGCATGTGGTCCATAGTTCACCAATGTTCTAAAAAAAAAACCCTCCAACAATCTAGCTGTACTCTCAGCTACTCTGTAGTTAGAGATGGGGGGATCTTCAGCCTTCTTGATACCTGTCTAGGTCTGAATAGAATTGGAGTTCAACAACAACTGGAGGGTCACAGGTACCCCAGCTTTGCCATAGATGCACTGAACAAAAACAAAAATACTTGGGGAGAGCCAGGACTCACTCTGACAACATCTTCAATGCATGTTGCCACTGGGAAAGTTTTGTTCATGTCAGCTTTCATCTCACTCAGTCCATGACAAGGTGCTCTCAGCATGTGAAAGAATCAGATTTTTGCATGGCTTTGCAGCTGGTTAAAAGGAATACCATCAGATATTTCACTATCCATCACATGCCAAACTGTGGTAATACTAGGAAACTCCTGAGCATCCTAAATGGCAAATCTTGGCTGTCCAACAGTGTGATCTGAATCCATAAAGGGGGTTCTAAGCACACGATTGCAGCTTGTACTAAGGTGCCATAAATTTTATTGTGCAGAAGAAAGTTTTACCTGACAGCCATTCCACCAGGAAGTGGAAGAAGGAGATATAGGAAGCAGCCAGGAGCACCCTATCTATTCAGCTGAAAGATCAACAATTTCAGAGTTTTCTGCTCTTTCATCAAATTCTATTCAAGGTGATCATGATAAAAAGCCTAACAAAATCCAGCTGTATATTGTAGCAGTATAGCTACAGTACATCTCTGGTGATTATATAAGTTTCATAACATAGCATTAAGAATTGTGCCTGCATTTTCATGTTTTCCTTTTCCACACACATCTCCCCTTTCCTTTATGTTGTGTCTTTTACTGAGGGCAGGGACTACATTGCCTTGTTACTGATATGTAAGCAACTCTGAGAGCAGTAAAGAGTTATCAACAATGCTGTTAGCTGTGTAATCAATTACAGGGGAAAATTAATGAGGGTGTAACAAAGCCACACTTCAAAATTAATGTAAACAGGTATGAGCATTTTTTTTATAAGCTTGTGTAATATGCAACTGTTTCTAGTTACTTTCAAAAGGATATTTTTATAGCCAATTTCACAGGAATGTCATTCTCTTACTAAATCTAAGGAGGGTTTGTCCTCAAAAAACTAATAGAAAGAAACCAGAAACCAGTGACCTGTATGAGAAAGAACACAAGTTACTATCTTCCACCATTGTTTTAAATACAATAATGAGCAATGGAATGAATTACTTATAAGTAACTTCCCAAGCCCTTTCTGAAAGCCTTTTTATCTGCACAGCAAGTTGTAAATTCTATAAACAAACAAACAAATAAAGCACTTTATTAATTGCCAGTTCCCATCTTTACCACAGAGGAACAGCATCAAAGTTTGCTTCCTGAATGAATGGCTGCTCTTGTACTGCCAAATGGAACTGTAAATATTTGAATATGTATGAAATGGATCAGTGCAACACCATTACACATATTCATGAAATTCCATGCTGATTTAAATGTTCCTTTTAAAATAAATAGCATTAGCTGAAATGAGTAACATTATGGGATGATATTAGCTGAAATCCAGAACTTTTCTTCACTATGTTTTATGTAGATCAATGAAAAGAAATCTCATAAGTGGAAAGTTAAGATGTGATAGGTAAACAGAGGTGGAATTCAGGGCGGGTCCCAGCTGCTTAGTTACTTTAAAGGGTGGACTGAACCTGCTTATTATTGTCTTGGTGTCTCTGTATTTAACCTTCTACTTAGGTTATGCAAAAAGAACAATATAAATATTTAGAAAACATTTTTTAAAAATCAAACAAGCTAGAGATCAGAAATGTTATTTTTAGATTAGAGTTCCCATTATTCCCAAGAGCCTTGCTGGGTGAGGTATTTGGGTGATGTGGCCCAAAAAATAACCTGACCAACCTATGATGTGACACACACACACACACACACACACACACACATTAAACAAGACTAAAGTTTGGATTATGATTGACTAACATTTGCCTGGAATCATCTGCCGGATCTTACCTTCTCGCTGAGCTAAAACCCCAATCCTAGATACTATAGGATATATAAATGTTATATCTTGCAATGGTGGAAACAGAAAATATATTTTGAGATACACAGAAGTGAGCCCACAAATTGTTTTGATCAGCCCACACATTGCAGGATCAAAAGTTACGTGCGAATATGCTATTTAAGAATAGTGTGGAAAATTAATGGAGTACCCCTCACATCCA
This sequence comes from Gambelia wislizenii, assembly GCA_030847615.1. Lineage (NCBI taxonomy): Eukaryota > Metazoa > Chordata > Lepidosauria > Squamata > Crotaphytidae > Gambelia > Gambelia wislizenii. The sequence continues at coordinate 217,697,520 of JAUMIR010000003.1, forward strand.
CATACCTTCCCTCTCTCTTAGGAAAAAGAAGGTGTGTGGGGGGGCAGATGTCCACTTCTAATGTGCATATAATTCTTTAATGTAAGATGAATGCTGACTTTTCAGCCTTGCCTTGTGCAAAGATTTATAGCAGCCAAGAAACTTTAAAAAAAAAACTTACACACATTACTGTCAATTTGTATTAAAATGAATTAAACTGGAAGCTTAGGTTTACCTACAGTGCTTTCAGATGAGCCTTTTATTCTCCAATCACCTTGCCTCACTAATGATTTTTTTTACAGAGGACTTGCATTTATGTATAACCCTGACATGTTTTCCACTGCTTCTTCCCCTTTTTTCCTTACTACAGAAAACTCATTAAGGTGGGAATGATGATATAGCTGTACTGTGGTTGGTACTGCAAAGAGCTGCCCACCTGGATGCATACCTTAATTCTTATGGCTCATCCTTTCCAGTATAACATTTTGCAATAAGCATAATCCCAAGGTTACAACCCATACATGATAAAATCAATAACAATAAAAGTGTTTCCTCATTGTTTGTCTTTAATGTTTTTTAATGTTTCTTTGTGTTTGACAACTGCAGTACCAGTTGGTGGTGGTGTGTGCCTTCAAGTCATTTCCAATTTATGGCAACCCTATCATGGGGTTTTCTTGGAAAGATTTGTTCAGAGGGGATTAGCTTTTGCCTTCCTCTGAGGCTGAGATAGAATGACTTGCCCAAGGTCTCCTAGTGGGTTTCCATGTCTGAGTGGGCATTCAAACCCTGGCCAAGCCCTACTCCAACACTCAGACCATTACACCACACTGGCTTCAGTTACAAGGTAATCATTTTCCCTAGCCAGTGCATAGGTTTGCAGTTGATATAGTCTGAAGCCAGAAGGGAGCACTCTGAGTGATACAATGCCCCACCTTCATGGGCATGAAAGAGATGAATTGTCCCTCATGTAGGGCCCCGTCTATACGGGGGGGGGGGGCGGAATACAATATGCTTCAAAGAAATAGGAATTTACAGAGCTGGGACCTGTATTAATGGTTACTAGAGCCCCCATAAACTTTGCATGCCCCCTAGCCAAGATGGCAGCCATGAGTGAATTACTTGTGCTTTTAAATCTGCCACCACCACCACCAAAAAAAAAAAAAAAAAAGTTTCCCATGGTGCGCACAAGTGATACTTCATATTTACAAAAGAAAAAAGTAAAATAGAGGAAAAGATCACTGTTTTATCACCTTACCGATCTCTCACTTAACCAAAAATCCAACATGGTGGCAGCAGGTGCTTTCCCTGTTTGCAAGCCACACCCCCATGCTCATCCAGCCAATCAGCATGCACTGCCTCAGCACAGCAATGTGAATGCAACTGTCTTAACGATCGTACATTCGTTACATCATACATACGGAGCTTTTTTAAAATTCTGTGGAAAGCTTCAAAGGCTTCTCTTTGGAGCTTTATGGTGGATTTGGCTCCCCCCCTTTCCGAATAAGATGTGTCGATGCAAATGTCTGTTTAGACCAATCGCCTTCCATGCGATTTCTATGAGGAATATTTTCATTTTTTAGATAGGACCTTTGAGCACAAGTACACCCATTGGGCATTTTTGGCTTCCTTGTCAGTGGGGTAATCCTACTCCAGGCTTTAGCCCAAATTCCAGAGGTTTTGAATGCTATACCCCAACATAGGTTCAGCACCTTAGATAGCTCCTTCAAAATTAGGATTTACACCCAGAGTGGATGCATCACCCCACTGGTATGGGTGCTACTACATGCCATCAGGTATACCATGGCAGGGAGCATGGTATTAACTTATTGGCAGTTTAACTCAGATTGGATAGCTTAAATCCTTTTGTTGGTCCTCCCTAAAACAGACCCATTTAAACAATGGGATTTATCTACTCACTATTCAACAATTGCTTGAATGGACTGACTCTAGCTGGAACTAACCAACCGGATGCCAGCCAAAGTATCCAGCTCTGACAGCTGCACAATGAATTCCACAACATGAAGTTCAGACTTACCCTGAACTTACTCCCTTATAAGTAAATCCCACTAAGTTTAATGGGACTTACTTTCTAATAAGTACAATTTGCCTTGTAGGATTAACTCAGTAATAATAATATGTTTTAATGTGTGTGTGCATGCGTGCATGCCTTTACCAGATGATTGGTGTTCAAGAGTGAACAGGTTAATTTTTTAATGCCCATGGAAGGACAAGTTGCATACCTGTAACTGTAGTTCTTCGAGGGGTCATCTGTGAACTCACACAACTGGGTTATTCCTGCACCTGCACAGTGTAGTTTGGAACCTTCTGAAATAGTTATATAATGCTTTTTGGCAGTAGTTCCACCCATCCCAACAGTTCCCCTCCAGCATTCCCACTCATTTACCCCTGTTCCAAGGACGTCGCAACAGCAGCATCACAACTTTACAAAAGATGATCACTCAAAGAACTACTGTTACAGGTATGCAATTTGTCCTTCTTCCTGGTCTCTGTGACTCACACAACTGGGAGACTAGCAAGCTTCCTCACAGGAGAAGGGATTGTCATGACCAACCAGGAGAGAAAAGACAAAGGACACAATGTAACAGTGAAGCACAAGTAAATTTATTGCAATGTAGATAAGAGAACAGCTCTCCCAGAAGCAGCATCAGCTCTTGACCTGTTATCAAGTCTGTAACAGGAGATAAAAGTCAAAGGAGTAGACCAAGTAGCTGCCTTGCAAGCTTCCTCCAAAGGAACACCAGAAAGAAAGGCAGCAGATGCAGCTACCACCTTTGTTGAATGAGCTCAAATTTGAGAGAGAAGCAGCTTTCGAGCCAGTCCATAGGCCAAGGAGATGGCAGAGACAACCTATTTGGATAAGTGCTGCAGGGAAACCAGAGAACCATGGTTGGAAGCAGAATAGCAGACAAAAAGATGATTCATCTTGCGCAGAAGGGTAGTTCGCTGAACGTAAAACACAAGAGTCTGACAAACATCCAATGCATGGAGCAAGTGATCAAAGTCATCAGATGGATTTTGCATCAACACAGGTAACACTATGGGTTGGTTAAAGTGAAAACTAGAGATGACTTTTGGTAGGAATGACACATCTGGTCTCAGTATCACCTTATGCTTGTGAAAGACCAGGTAAGGTGGATCCGATCGCAAAGCACACAGTTCCCTTGCACGTCTTGTTGATGTCACTGCCACAAGGAAGGCTGTTTTCCAGGACAGGAGATGAACATCAGACAAGGCCATGGGTTTGAATGGACACTTGGAAAGCTGTGAAAGAACTAGTTCCAGGCTCCACACAGGGGTGGGCCCACTACAGGCAGGTAAAGGTTAACATACCCCCTCAGAACTTTTTAACAACAGGTCCTGAAGGGGAGCAGGCCAACCCAACTCCTGCAATTCAGAAGAAATTGCAGCAAGGTAACACTTGATGGAGGAGTATGAGAGTCCCGAATTCGAAAGATGAAGGAGAAACTGGAGAACATTTGGCACAGTGGAAATCTCTGGAGAGAGACCCCAGTCTCCCAGGTTGGTAACAAACTCCCTCCATTTCTAAGAGTAAGAGCGCTGAGTTGAAGGATGAAGAGAGGTGTGCACAACCACCCTAACTTCTGGAGGCAAGTGAACTGGAGAGGCGTTCGAAACCAGTCCAGAATACAAAGGAGGCATGATCCTCCAAGCCGTTAGTCTCAAAGTGGGTGAGATTCAGGTGTTGAACCCTGCCTCCCTGAACCATCAGGAGATCAGGCCGAAGAGGAGGATGGACGAACATGCCACAAGTTGAAGGAGCAGGCCAAACCACAGTTGGTGTGGCCACCATGGCGTGATCAGGATCATGTTCCCTCAATAGTGGTGCAACTTGGAGATCACCCTAGTGAGCAGTGGAAATGGAAGGAAGAGGTAGAGCAGGGGTCTGTTCCACTGAAAAAGGAACACGTCCCCTCTGGAGCCATTTGCATTGGACCTCCCTTGTGCAGTACTGCTGGCATTGGTTGTTGACTGAGGAGGCAAAGAGGTCGACTGTTGGAGGCCCCCAACGGCGGAAGAAAGGATCATGGAGCCACCATGGAGCATCCATTCATGAATTGTGGAACTGGAACAGCTCAGTCCATCTGCAAGAATATTGTCCTCTCTGGGAAGGTGAATCCATCGGAGAAAGATGTTCCTCGGTATACACCAGTTCCAAATCTCTAGAGTGGTCGACAGTAGAGTAGAGGATCTTGTCCCTACCTGCTTGTCGAGATAATACATTACAGATGTATTGTCTGTAACAAACAAGACATTCCAGCAGTGACCAGGGACTCGAACGACCTCAGCGTCTTTTGCACAGCCAACAGCTCCAAGATGTTGATGTGACGTCAGCATTCCTCCACAGACCACATGTTGTTGACAGAGAAGCGACCTTGTAGGGATATATCTGTCGTAAGGGTGACTTGAGGTTGGGGGGATTTGAATGGTAGATCCACAAGCGCATTCACTGGATACAGCCACCAGTCCAGGGACCTTTGAACTGACCTTGGCATGGTCAGGAGCTTTCCTGGTGGATCCTGCAGGGGGTCATACACAGAGAGCAACCATGACTGTAGGGGTCAGAAGTGAAGCCTCGTGAAAGGGGTCACAGCTGTAGTTAATGCCATGTGTCCTAGAAGCACTTGGATGGACCGGGCAGGCAAGCGATGGGATCTGTGGCGCTGATGAATGAGAGCCTGCAGAGTATGGAACCTGGCTTCCGGAAGATAGGCGGCTGCAGTGATGGAATCCAAGGATGCCCCAATGAATTGGATGATCTGACACGGATCAAGATTTGAGTTCTCCCTGTTGACAACCAATCCAAGGGATTCGGGAAGCTGCAGGGTCAGATTTATGTCCTGGATAAGCTAACGATGCAAGTTGGAAACTGAGCCAATCATCAATATACGGGAAGACAATCACTTTGTGTTTTCTGAGCCAGGCCATCAGCACTGCCATGTACTTGGTGAAGACCCTGGGCACAGTCACAAGGCTGAAGGGCAGAAATGTGAATGGGAAGGCATCATCGCTGATCTGAAAGGTGAGGAAATGTCTGAGAGATGGGTGAATCCCGATGTGGAAGTATGCATCCTTCAAATCAATGGTAGAAAACCAGTTCCCTCATTGGAGGAGGGCCAGAATTAATGAAAGGGTGGCCATGTGGAAGTGCTTTGGGAGGATATATGAATTCACCCCATGGAGATCAAGAATGGGCTGAAGCCCACCACCCTTCTTTGTCATGAGAAAGTACCTCAAGAAAAAGCAGAGGTGTTGAAGCCAAGGAGGCACTGGTTTGATGGCCCGTTTCTGGAGTAGGGTTCGCACTTCCTCAAGTAAGACTGGAGAAGGGGACATAATGTGAATTCGACCTGTTGGGCAATAATCCTCAATTCGATGGAGTAATCCTCCCAGATTATTCACAACACCCAGCAGTCCATTGTGATGGTAGACCAGGCCTCATAAAAGTAAGACAGATGGTTCAGGAATTACACCCCAAGATGGAAGGCTGTAGAGCAGGTAAAGTCAAAGATACTGCTTGGGCTGGTTTTTATGGTGCGGCTTGAATTGTTGGTGGAATCGGGATGCAGAGGACTGGAGTTTTCCCAAGGATGCAGAAGATCCCAAGGGGTAATGCAACCTCAGGAAGACAGAGGGCTGAAAGTACGCCGACAAGAGTAACTGGACCCCTGCCACCCAGAGCGGCTACGAGACATGAAGGGGAATTGTGTTGGCATGTCATATTTCTTGGCTGTGGACCGTATCTTCTGGGTAAACTCCAATTTCTCATCCATTGACTGATGAAACAGGCCAGATTGATTGAATGGCATGTTCTCTATCATGGTGTGTGCCTAAGACAACAGGCCAGATGACCTGAGCCAAGCGTGTCGATGGAGAGCGACAGAGCCGGCGATCAATTTCACAGAGCAATCAGCGACATGACATGAAGAGTTAATCTGCTGTCTTGCTAATAACTATGCCTCTGCCTGGGTGGCATGTGTGAGTCACTTTTCTTTGTTGGGAAGGTGGTCAAGGAAGGGTGAGATGTGGTCCCACAGTATGCCCCCTGAATGTTGAATAATTGGAGATGAGGAGGCTAAGGGCCACAGAATACCTTCTTAGCCATCACATCAAGCTTACTGCCTTTTTTGTCAGCCAGGGTCACCTGGGAGCACTGGAGGGTCTGAAACTGAGACGCTTCAACAATAACTGAATTTGGCTTCAGGTGCTCAAGGAGCCACTCAATGTCTTCACCAGACACCCTATATAGACAGTCAATCCTTCTCAATGTTGAGGGAAGAGGGAGTTTCCCACAAACCCTTGGACAGCTTCAGAAGAGAGGGCAGGGTAGGCAAAGTCGCCACCTGTGGGGCTTTTGACTTGATCCAGTTGTATATCGGATCCAAGGGATCGGACTCCTTCTGAGCAGTTTTGAGATCCAGGGCATTCAACATCCTAATAATTTGCCCAGAGAAAGCTCTCACATTGTCGGTTCGAGAGGAAGAATCATCATCCACCAGGTGGGAAGGAGGGGACGGGTAGTGAGGCAGGTCCAACGCAGAAGACCCCGTAGATGGAGAAGGCAAGGGGGACCTACTTGGAGGAAGTTCCCATCAATCTGGATGGAGAGAGTGCATGCAACAAGGGACTGGAGAGGGGGAGTCTGGAAGAGGGCCCAACCGGTCAGGCATCAGGTGCTCAGGTGTAACCTGATTCATGGCATCCTTCAGGAGAGGCCTAGAAGGTTCGTGAGGATGGTGTCAAATTGGATTGGGCAGCAACATGAAAGATCTGGCCAGTGAATGCAGAGGCCCATGGTGGTAATCCAATGGATCCGAATGTGGTGGGATGTCATAAATGGCCTTGTCCTCCACAATATAGTACCCCTGGTCTTGTCAAAGTGAAGTTCTCCATGGAATGGATGGTACAAAGGAGGACATCATTCATCCAAAGACTGGTCCCGAGCTGCATCACGTACTCCCAGGAAGCCTTTGTGTTCCGATCAGGAAGGTGGGTGCACTAGTCCCCTTGGGGACTGAGACCTCAATCTGGAGAGGTGTAGAGAAGACAACCTGGACCAAGAAAGTGGGTAACCCACTATGCCCCGGCGGGGGAGCCTGGTACCACAACCTTGTGGAACCTGAGAAGTTCCTCCCTAGAGGCTGCTAGGGCTGGAGAATGTCGAACTGGAGGTGGGTTTCGAGTAGGTGGAGAAATCACCTATCTCACCCTTGGAGATAGAAGCTGTGTCCGCATTTATCGATCTGGACTGAACTCGTAGGGGAAGGATCCTGAGTAGGAGTCAGGAGATGGATGACAGAGGCCATGGAAGGAACAGTGGAGTGGTGAGTGGATCCATGTTTGGAAGAGTGCTTAGCATGCCTCTTCTTTTTTATCTTCTCGCCATCCAGCTTTGAGAGACTGACCTGAGGCCTAGTTAAGGTCGTAGAACTCCCAGGATCCAAGGGGTCAGATTCATGAGCCGAATCCAGGCGGTGATGCTTGTCTGGGCTCGAAGAGCTTGTATGGACCCATATGTGGGTTGGAGAACGACAATGTATCGACTTGCCCAGATCTTTTGAGGGCACAGAAATTGTCACAGAAGGAGGCATGGGTGGTTTCAAGGCCTGCTCACAAAGAATGGCTTTCAGGTGTGATTGCCAGTTCTTGCAGGCCTGGGGGGAGTGAATGCCTTGCAGGGAAGGCAAGAGGACACATTGTGTGACTCACCTAGGGAAAAAAGACAACTAGAATGCCCATCGGAACCCGGTTATTTTGCACTGCATTCTGTACACCATTTAAAGGAAACTGGAGGAGCCATAGTAGATAGTCAAACCAGATCCAAATTGTCAAACAGAAGCAGAGTTGTCAACAGATTAGAGTCCTAGCTTGAAGTCAGAGTAGAAACAGGCCAAGGAAACAAGCAGACTAAAATCCAAAAAGCAGTCTGAGTCAATCGCAAGGAGAAAATCAGCCAAAGAGAAGAAGCAAAGTCCAAAAAGCCAAATCACAGTAAAAAACTGAGAAAAAGAGCTACTGGGTACAGAAAGAAAATTCCTAGGTGCTGCTGTCATGGCGGATGAAAAGGAACCGAGATAAATGAGCGGGAACCCCTGAGGGGAAACCGTTGGGATGGGCAGACCTACCACCAAAAAGCATTATATAACTATTCCAGAAGGTTCCGAAGTGCACTGCACAGGCACAGGAATAACCCAGTTGTGTGAGACACAGAGACCATGAAAAAGAATTAAAAGTTATCATCTGTGAAAGAAGCAGCTAGAGGAATTGGTAACTCTCCTTGCCACATAAGTAAGGCTGCCACCTTTTTCTGACAGGCTCATCTGCCTTTGAAAGGCTGTGTGACAGGCAAAAAAACCCAACAACCCCTCAACAGGTCCAACTCTCTCCTGCAGTCTGGAAATAAATTAACAGGACAATAATTCAATCATATTATGAAGCTGTTAAAGATGCAAGAACCTTGCTAGGAAAAGGTGGTGGTGGTAGCACTATGCTTATTTTCTTGGTATACTAAAGCAAGATCTTAGGATACAACCACTGTCCAGTAACATCCCCAATTTCTTCATGGTTATTTACGAATTTGTCCTCTGCCTAGATTGGGCTGCTTTCAGACAAAAATCAGTATACAGCTTTGCGTTTATTAATTTTTAAGCTTGCATAGCTAAATTGAAATGTAGAAGACAAAAGGGAAATGACCTTACTCTGACTGACCCATCTTTCTATTTACCTGCATTAACTTCTAAATACCTGCCTGGCAATGACCCAAATAAGATGATGGGACACACCTATCCCCTATATAATATATGGGAAGTGTGTGTGTCTGTGTGTACTGAAGAGAAAAAGAAAGAGAGGGGGGGGAGATCTAAGTTGATCCATCCTGGACTGTATGAAAACCAGGCCTGCAATCTTTTGTTTATCCAGGAATAATTTCCAGTAAGATGACTGTCAGCAGCAAACACAACAAAGAGATTTTTGGCAGCTTAAGGCCTAGCAGATTTATTATGGTGACACAAGGTTCCCTGGGTGATTTCATCAGACCAGGTCCTTACCATTAGGCAAGTAATGTGTTTGCACCAGGTGGCTGGTACTATTACTCAGCAATGAATTCTGGACTTTTCACAATTTATCCCGGGCTCCCTGAATTAGCCCAGCTGCATTCAGGAGCAGAGGAGGGCACTGTCTCGCTGTCAGTGCTGAAGTGAGACTCAACTGCCCTGGAATGGGGCAGAGGGGGCCATCTTGTTCTTCACCTCAGACAACAATATGCCTCTCTTCCTGAAAAACTCATGCCATTATAAACCTGTTTGAACATGCCACATGCCCTTTTGCTCTTCTCAGCAGTTAAACCTCGCTGTCACAAAAAGATGGTAGTCTTGACACACTCTCTCACTCTCTCTCTGCTTAGCCTGAGTCACCCAGGATCATGTCACTGGCCCAGTGGTCAGATGTATCCAGCTAGTGCACGTTCTCCCAAGGGACAGGAGGAGAGGCTGCGGCTGACAGCTTCTCCCTGCCCTGCACCTCTCTTAAAGCTACAGGAACCCCGACAGCATGAAACTGGAGATCATCTCCATGGCAAGCAGCCAGTAGCTTTGCTTGATCTCTGAGCAAGAGAACGTCCGGGAAGGGGTGGGGGTACAGGGCATGGAAAGAGCCCTGGTGGCACAGTGGTTAAATGCCGGTACTGCAGCCACAACTTTGTGAGTTCATTCCTGCAGGGCTCCAGGTTGACTCAGCCTTCCATCCTTCTGTAGTCGGTAAAATGAGTACTCAGCTTGTTGGGGGGCAAATTAGCTAAACACATTGTGAACCACTTAGGGAGTGCTTGGCACTAGAAAGCAGTATAGAAATGTAAGTGCTATTGCTAAAACAATTTGTAAGCCGCTCTGAGAGTATTTGTGGCTGAAGAGCGGGGTATAAATACTCTAATAAATAAAATAAGGGAACAAGCTCCATTGGGAATGTTCAGCGGGAGGGAGTAGAAAACGACCGCGCGTTCTGTTCAGATGGGTGCTGGCAAGCTAAACCCTTTTTATTTTTATTTATTTATTTATTTATTTATAACCCGCTCTTCAGCCACAAGGCTATCCACAATCCTCTAACTGACAAAGCACACAGCTGGCAACCCTGGAAGGAAACAGAGCTGAAGTTTGTCTTGTCCCCTCATCGACAGCTCGGGCGCCTTCCCCTGCTGGTGGGACTCAGCCCCGCGCTCCCTGAGGCGGCGGTCAAGGCGAGAGCGACGGCCGGCGCTTGTCTTCGCCCCCTTCTCTGCGAGGACTTTTGCAGAGCGCCCGGCCTCATCCCGCCGAGGCTTCAGCACCTCGTGAGGAGGAGGAGAAGGAGGAGCGTCCCCTTCCTGCTCTTACTTACTGGGGGTGAGATACATTGGCTAGCCTGGGGGGATTTATTTCTTTTTAAGGTGTTTCCCATTCCCTCAGCATCTTCCTTTCTCCTCACACGCAGTTCCAGCACTGCCTTCAGAGGTTTGCGTCCTCAGCCTCTACACCAGCGGCTCACGCTTTCTGTGACACAACACACACACACACACACACGGACGACCACCACACAATGTGCGTTGAGAGAGCCTTGCTGCTTCTCTTTATAATACATGGCGGGAGCCCCTCCAGCCAGGAGGAAGACTCAGACTACATGACAAGAGATTCCACCTAAACATTAGGAAGAACTTCCTGACAGTAAGAGCTGTTCAGCAGTGGAATGCACTGTGGCCTCGGAGTGTGGTGGAGTCTCCTTCTTTGGAGGCTTTTAAACAGAGGCTGGATGACTGTCTGTCGAGAGAGCTTTGTGTATTCCTGCAAGGCAGGGGGTTCGACTAGATGGCCCTTGTGAACTCTCCCAACTTAAGCTTCTAAGACCCCTCGAATCCCGCGAGGCTCAGTCCCAAGGCAGAGGGGAGAGGATTGCCTCCCAAGTGGTGAGGAAATTCCCGCCATTCTGCTGAGGCACAGGTGAAATTCTCCTCAAACCTTGTGGAGAAGGCGAAGCCGACCGCCCCCGCCAGAGCAAGGCGTCCCGTTCGCGCAGAAAGAGAGAGAAGCGGAGCCCGTCTTCGTGAACTGGGCGCTCGCCTTCATCCCGAAAGAGCCCTACGTGTTTCTTTTGGAAGTCTCTCCTATGACCACCTCACAAGTTCCTGGGACCAGCCGCTGCCAACGCTATCCCCTCATGCCCAACTTCCCTCTCCCCCACCCCACAGACACACACATACCCATCAGGAGGCCCGCTGCTGCTGGTGGTGGTGGTGTTGCTTCTGCTTTTGGGGCAACAAGTGCCGGGGTGGCGAGGAGAGGAGAAGGCGGCGAGGGCTTTCCTTTAAAGCCTCTGCCTTTGGCCTGGCTCCAAGTCCTACCCCGCTTCTTACCTGGGCGAGGAGGCTCAAGAGAGGCGAGCCCGGAGGCGGAGAGGAAGGGACTCTCCCGCCCTTATGCTTTCCGAAGGGGACACACCCACGGAGCGAGAGAGAAAGAGAGACACCCCAATACCAACCCGAGGAAGGCAACCCATGTTCTCCATCACCACGAAAGCAATGGGCAGGGCAGGAAGCAGGGAATGGGAGAAGCGCCTTTCCTGACCTCAGCCGCTCATTATTTTGAACATTAGGAGGGCGGTGTAATGAGGGCGGGAGGTGAGGGAATTCAGCTGGCAAGCGGGGAGGTGGGAGAGTCTTCTTAAAAGAAGAGAAGCCTCGAGAAGGAGAATTGGGGTGCAGCCCGTGGTGGGGCCATGCCATTCCCCACCCATATCCCCCTTGTCCTCACAACCTCGCCTGGGCCTTTTCTAGCATTCTGAGGGATAGAAATCCATTAAGATCCTATCTTCTCTCAAACCCACGCCTACCTCCCCAAGACACACTTGTTGAATTTCCTTCTGTCAAGCAACGATCCTGCTGGAAAGGGTGAAGGAGAGTAGATTTTTAAGCACATTACCTATAAGGATAAATAGGTGTCCGGGGAGAAACGGGAGTAGGTTGGTTTATTTATTTTTTTCCCTATTTAAGCTAAAAGACTAGAAGAAAGGAAATTAGTGATAGGAGATGTTGGGAGGCAGGGAGAAGACAGTCAGAAATGTTCCTATCTGGAGATAGAAAGGGTCAAGAAGCTTAAGCCAGAAAAAACAAGAAAGGAAGAAAATTAAACAAATGGATTAAAAAGTATGTACAAATAATTCTTTATCAGAAATAAACAAAAGCATACTCAAGAGGAGTTTACAACTCTGTCCTTCTTTCTCTCTGAAGGTAACATGAGCTAGAAAATACATGGGGGGGAACTAATCTGAGAGAAAATACAGAAAAGAACAAAATCTATAACATAATTTGTCTATCTTGTGTATTGGCTTGTGTATTGCTGTTACATGCTTTCAAGTCATCTTCAACTTATGGTGACCCCCCCAAGGCAAAATATTACAGATTTGTTCAGCCTTCTTCTGAGGCTGAGAGAGTGTGACTTGCCTAAGGGCACCCATTGGGCTTCCATGGCTGAGCAGGGATTTGAACCCGTTTCCTAGAATCCTAGTCTAGCACTCAAACCACTACATCACACTGGCTCTATCTAGTTTAAAGGTCTATGTATGTATTCTACTTCTAAATTTACCTTGTACAATTATATGTTGAGTGGGAAATGAATGGCACTCCAGATGTTGTTGAACTGCAACTCTCAGCATTCTTTACCACTGGGTATGCTTATTAGGGCTGTTGGGGATTACAGTCTGGAGTAATATATCTGGAGGTCCACACGATTTCCAGACTTGATTTATACGATGGTGGCTGGGGCAGGGGAGATGTTATTTCCATTGTGAGGATCATCGATTTTTTCTATGTCACAAATGTGAATTTTCAAAATTTCTCCATTGGCTCTAGGATGATATCAATGTGGCTATGTTATTAATAAGTTTTGGATTAAGATTTAGACACTAATCCTAATAGCACATAAATTCAGAATGGATCCAGTCCTTGCCTTCTTATGACTGTCAGATTGATGGACTGAGAGGGTGAACTTATTTCTTGCTGTTGTTCTTCAAATCATTTCCAACTTATGGTGACCCTAAGGCGATTCTATCATGGGGTTTTCTTGGCCAGATTTGTTCAGAGGAGGTTTGCCATTGCCTTCCTCTGAGGCTGAGAGAATGTGACTTGCCCAACATCACCCAGTGGGTTTCATGGTTGAGCAGGGATTTGAATTCTGGTCTCCAGAGTCATAGTCCAACACTCAAGCCACAACGCCACACTGGCTAGAAAAAAATGTAACCGAAAGATACTTTATGTTACAGACTCAGGTCCTTATTGCACTACACTCTTGTTTGTTATAGCACTATTATTCCACTTTAACTGCTATTGCTGCCTCCTGTGGAATCATGGGATTTGCAGTTTAGGGAGGGACATTTATCATTCTCAGCCAGAGAGCTCTTAGGCTTCACTAAACTACCCAAGCCCAGAATTCTACAGGAGGCAGCCATAGCAGTTAAAGTGGAATAACAGTGCTATAACAGTGTAGTCAAGCAGTGGTTCTCAACCTGTGGGTCCCCAGATGTTGTTGGACTACAGTTCCCAGGAGCCCTCTGAGGTCTCACCTTGACAGCCAGGTGGTCCTCCCAGTCATTAGTGAAGCTGTAGGAGAAACATAAAACCTATTATCACAATTCTATGGCTCAAAATAATTTTGGCCTGAAATCATTTCTGCTAATAATCTATTTCTGATTTATCAAGTTTATTCTTGCTACAGGATGGCACCTGCCCTCCCATTCCATATAAAAGAAGCCAGCCAAATGATCTTCCACACTGGCTGATGGGACAATGTTCTCCTCTACATCTAACGGCAGCAGGTTAATTTAGGAAGCTCGGGGCAAACTGTGTAGCACTCAGCTCTTTCCTCCAGCAGCACCCTGCTAGCTTCCCACTGTCTGCTACCTGAAGTTGCTACCCTTGAGCTTGCTAGTCAGCCTTGCTTTTTGTGACTTTAAAGTGCATAACAAATTAAAGTAAAATCCTAAACAAAAGTCAAATAATTTCTGATAAGTAACTCAGCTGTAGAACTACACTGAAATAAACATTTTCAGCCTTGTGTAAGAGAGAGCAGATCCTTACCTATATATACCACACATATCTTTACAAGCACTGCATCAATTTTTTTGTACTTTTATGTGCTGTTTATGCAAATATGAAACAGTGGGACATCAATATAACAAAATACCATAGGCATAAAATGTTGTGTGCTTTAACTAGGTACTTCCTCCCTCACCACAATGAATTTAATAAACAGTATTCTTAGTAGCAATGTAAAGTTTATATGTAACTTTAATAATTATGTTTAACTTTTTAAAATTATCAGTCTTGGCTTCTTTTTATACATGTATGCATCTGCCTTCTCATCACATACTATAATTAACATCTCTCTCTCTCTCTCTGGCTTTTCTTTGCAAAGAGTCAGGAAGGACTCATCCTGCGCTTTCTGCAAGCGTGCTGATGACTGAAAAGGCCAATCCGAGATAAACAAGTCTGGTTGCAGAAAGCACAGCAGAAGGTCTCCTTGGGTGATGATTCCAGGTTGTGATTCTTTCTGCGTTGTCGTTTCTCTTCAAGACTTGTTCGATGTGAGTTCTCAAATAAGACTGCAGCATTGTGGATAGTGTGTCACCATGCCTCTCGATGTGTGGCCAGGGCGGACCATTGTTGGTGATCAATTTGGCCAAGCCTGAGATGTTGTTTCAGGGAATCCTTGTATCGCTTTTTTGGAGCGCCCCTCTTACGCTGACCCATGGTGAGTTCACCATAGAGTACTATTTTTGGGAGGCAATGGTCCTCCATCCTAGAAACGTGCCCTGCCCAGCGCAGCTGTGTTCTCAATATCATGGCCTCAATGCTGGTGATCCCTGCTTCGTCACATCGTCAATCCAGTGTATATTTAGGATTGTGCGTATACACCGCTGATGAAAGTGTTCGAGGAGTCATAAGTGTTGGCAATAGGTGACCCATGTTTCAGACCCGTAAAGGAGAATAGACAGTACAATGGCTCTATACTCATTGATTTTTGTGCTTTGCCCCAGATGTTTATTACTCCAGACTCTTTTGTAAAGTCTTCCAAATGTGCTATATGCCTTTGCTAATCTGTGATCGATCTCTTTGTCAATCTTGGCATCTGAGGAGATGATGCTTCCCAGGTAGATGAACTGCTGAACAGATTTAAGCACAGATTTGCCGATGGCAATGTGGGGATGGTGGTGTTTGTCCTGTGGTGGAGGCTGGTAGAGAACTTCTGTTTTCTTCAGGTTGACTTCCAGCCCAAACAGCTCTGCAGCTGTTGTGAAGCAGGATGTTAGACACTGCAGAGCTGCTTCTGTGTAGGCAACAAGGGCAGCATCATCAGCGAAGAGCAGCTCACAGACTAGATAGTTTAGAGTCTTAGTGCGAGCCCTCAGACGGCTTAAGTTAAACAAGCTACCATCAATACGGTAACGTATATAGATGCCATCTTCTTCAAGCTCTGCCGTAGCCCTTTGGAGCATCATGCTGAAGAAGATTGTAAATAAAGTTGGAGCAAGAACACAACCTTGCTTCACTCCATTAGTTATTAGAAAGGGCTCTGAAAGAGCATCGCCATATCTGACTTGACCGTGCTGACCTTCATGTAGCAAGATAATCATGTTAAGGAATTTAGGGGGACATCCTAATCTTTCCATGATCTGCCACAGACCTTTTCTACTCACAGTGTTGAAGGCTTTGGTGAGGTCAACAAATGTTACATAGAGTCCCTTGTTCTGCTCTCTACATTTCTACATGCTATAATTAACATAGAGACCTGGGATTTGGTATTGCCATGAGAGAACTGGAGTGGTATGGTGTTTTAATGCTGGATGCTGGGAGACCACGATTCAAATCCCCACTCAGCTGTGGAAACACACTGGATGACCTTGGGTAAGTCATACTCTCCTAGCCTCAGAAGAAGTCAATAATAATAATAATAATAAAATTTATTTATATCCCGCCCCTCTGCGAGCAATCGGGGTGGCTTACAACAATAAAATAGTACACAGTATAAAACAACTCAAAATCCCTTCCCCCCCTTAAAACATTATTAAATTAATACAAATTAAAAACAGTATATAATACAATTTATTAAAAACCCTTTCGAGCAAGCAGCATCAGTTTGGAGGTCCAGGAGCAACCTCCAGAGGGGGTTCCTGAGGCCGGGGTTAGCTATTCTGGAAAAGCCTGCCTGAAGAGAACCGTCTTGACAGCCTTTTTAAAGCTGTCTAATGATGTCAATAGGCGGATCTCATCCGGCAGACCGTTCCACAATTTGGGGGCGACAGCCAAGAAAACCCTCTGGGAGGTGGTTGCCAGCCTAGGTCTTTGTGGCTGCAACAAATTCCTCCCAGAGGACCGGAGAGCGCGGGGAGGATTATAAGGGAGAAGGCGGTCCCTGAGATAGCTTGGGCCCAAGCCATTTAGGGCTTTAAAGGTGATAACCAACACCTTGTACTGGGCCCGGAAGCTGATAGGCAGCCAGTGGAGGGACCTCAAAACTGGAGTAATGTGGTCCCTCCTAGATGTTCCAGAGACAAGCCTGGCTGCCATATTTTGTACCAGCTGTAATTTCTGAACTAAGCACAAGGGTAGCCCCATGTAGAATGCATTACAGAAATGGCAAACCCTCTCTGAAAAACATTTGCCAAGAAAACCATGTGATAGGGTTGCTTTAGGGTCACCTTAAGTTGGAAATGACTGGAAAGCACATTACAACAACACCATTGTTACCCAAAATGCTCCTTGGAAAATGCCAAGAAAATATCGAGTTTCTAATATGTTGGGCAAATTAGCAGCAACTCGACTTTAGCTATGCAAAGAGGGGGTAACAATGGAATCTGAAAACCAATTATACCAGTACTAGTCTAGATGCAATACTTACACATTTAAAATTAAGTATGGTTTTTTTTTATTAAGGAGTTCAAAAATAACCCCAAACACACACACATTCACCCAGAAGAAGCATTCACTCAAGGCTATAGAAAGAAACAGTAGGAAAACTTGGATAGGGGGTAGCAAGAGGATGTTGAGGTGATACAGATCTGTCCTGTAGTCAATCTGGCAGCGTGGATGGAGGAAACTGGATGTGGCAACACATAGCAACAGAGTGTCCCCCTGTTACTGGCTGTGAGCAACTGAGGCATATTTTGTGGGGGGGCTTTCATACCTCCAAATACACCTGAAGGGATAGGTTGCTTCATGGGCTGAAACAATGAATTCCATGAGCCTTCATGGATTGCACAATGAGTTTCCTGGTCTTGATAAAAGGTGGGAAAGATGCTAAATGTGTTTCTTAATGTCCAATGATTGAATTTTAACAGCTTTGAGCAACTTCTTTTAGGTTGGGAGCTGAGGAGAGGAAATTTCACAATCAGCAAATACAAAAGGGTTTCTTCCATCCATTAACCTCCCATTTATGTGGAATGTGTCTACTTTTGGCCTTCTCAGCCCCAGGCCTTACTTTCCAGGGAAAAACCAAAAATGACCTTTTCTGAGACCATCCTGTCTTTTCCCTTGTAAAATGTCACATTAATGAACCAAATTGGCCAGTTTCTGAGGTCTATAGCCAATGCTAACATTCCAGAAGTGGGGTGCCTTGGAAGTAGGGTGCAAGCTTGCTTACAATTCCCCCCCCTCCAAAACCAAATTCTTGCGCCAGAAAGAATTTTGGTTTTGGAACATAATGGATGCAAAGCTCACATTTGTTTGCTCTGCATCTTAGGAAAAGAGGGAAAGGGTAAAGCTGCTCTTTTGCTGTTAAATGTGTGCAAAGCCAATTTAAATGTTCCTACCCTTGTGACAGGACAGGTGCCTAGCTGATATAGAGACAGAAACTAACTACTCTATATTCTAAATGTGGTTGCTATCAAGGCTCCCACAAAATATAACAGGTGTTTAGAAAAAGAACAGTGACAGAAAATAAGATTGGGAAAAAAAATACAATCACACTACAATGTATATATTGGCAATGAAATGTGAACTTGGATCAATATCCAACAGCATGAGCTGGTTGCATTGGCATGTAAACAATACAAAATTATTTCAAGTTATTGCTGGCAATGGTTGGCATAGGTTTGTCAATACAAAACCTTGACTTTGCAAGTGGTCAATGAGTTCTGAAGATTTGAACAATTGTAACCAAAAAGTCTAAGCAATTTTACTTAAAGCAAGAGCAAGAGAGAGAGAGAAAACAGCTTGTAGCAATGTGAGCATTGAATAATAATAATGGCAATCAAGTAGTAATAAACAGTTGCAATGAACAAACAAAATACACAAAATAGACACAAAATAGACACAAAATGCAGTGGGTGAGGTAAAGAAGAGCAGCCAATGTACTCCCCCTCATGCCACTGAAAATAGCACAGAACCAAGTTTTTTTTTAAGGGGTACATAATCTTCTGGAACACGGTGGAGTTCAGGGTTGGAAAAGAATATGGGCAGTTTAAAAGCAGGGATATCAGTTCATATTTGTTGGCATCATGAGATTTGTTGGCAAAGAGCAGGAACAGGGATATTTGCACAGAGGGTTTTCTTCTCTTCTCCCCCCCCCCCTTGGTATCTTCAAAGCTTCTCAGGAACAGCAATTTAAACATTTAAGAAAGGCAGAAAAAGATAGAAAGAGACAAAAAGGCAAGAAGAAAAAAAAGCATGTATCTAAAACAGTCCTTGTGAGAATCTTTGTGCCTCCCCCCCTTGTTTTCAGAGATGTGGGCATAAATTTTATTTTTAGTCACCCCCCCTCGCTACAGTGAAGCTTCAGCTAGCCACGTCACACACAAAAACTCTGACATCAGCTACCGTATGTTCTTCTTGTCCATCTTTAGAGGTGGTTCTTCTTTCTAGCAAAAACCCAAAACTAGTAGAAAAGAACAAAAAGGCAGAAGTAAAAAGGGAGAGAAGGCCTTGGAAGTAGGGTGCAAGCTTGCTTACACCATTACTTTCTAGATAGAAGTGTTTTCCTATACAAGCGAAGCTACTTATATTTTCCTTAGTTCTTGAACTGCAAAGTTACTGAAGTTAGAACCATGAAAGAACAAAAATCCAAGAAGAAATAATGAAGCAATTCAGGAATGAGATTTTATGCAAAGTTAATATTTTTTTGTATCTACAAATAGTAGATAAATTACAAATAGTGAAAAGTACACTATGTGGCTTTCATTGCTTTCTGGTTAAATTTTCAACTACTGCTTAACGTTATCCTCGGGCAAGCAAATGTGTGTATGGGTAGAGAGGGTTAGTTTAGTTACATATAGTATTGTTTCAAAATCAGATGCATAACTTTGTTTGGAATAAAGGAAGCATTTTGCTGACCTACTTATTCTTTCTTGAAGGGGAAGAAAGCTTGTCTCATTCTTAACAAGAGTTCTGCTGGATCTGACCAAGGGCCGATCAAGTAGTCTGCCACCCTGTTTCCTATGGTGACCAACAGGGTGCATAGGAAAACTTGAAAAGCAGGACATGAAAGCAACATCAAAGGTAAGTCTCACAAAGTTTTCTGAGTTGTCCAAAATTCATATTTTTTCATATATATAGTGTCTATTCATTACAATGGGATGAATGTCTTGATCTTGATATAGCCAAGATGAAACTACAAAAAAGCAGTAAACATTTGTCATATCTAATTTTTATACTTCATATGCAAATGGACTATACTTTTAATACACTTACTTTTTACAGGCATACCTTAGTGAGCAAAGCCTCTGACAAAGAAGCTCCTTTTTACAAAGTCTTTTAACTCCTGCCCAGCCCCCTCTTTTCCTCCTTGTCCTCTGATCAGGTGGAAGGTGTTTTTTTAATCTTTGTTAGCACTGGGAGGATGATGGAAGAAGCTGGAGAAACACAAATTTGGAGTTGAGTTACAGCAGTGTGTTTGCAGGAAACAATGGAATAAAGCTTGAGCTGGAAAATAATGGGATTCTGCTCTAGTCAATCCTATTATAGCTGTCTGTTCCTGCCTACAAGAGGCAAGGTAAACAGTAGCTGCCCCCAGAATTCCTTACTGAGCACACATGAACAGCAAAACAGGGAGGAAAGGGTAAAGCAGATTTGCCAACCCCCTGCAACTCCCCACAACATATTAAAAAGGGATAGATCCATAGACCAAAATGGAAATAATAAGAAAAGTAGAGGCTGGTGAAATTAAAAACCAACCCTTGATGCATTTGGGGAGAAGCTTTCAGGTGGTCTAATTACCAAACATGTGGCTTCATTAACTGAGGTATGCCTGTAGACAGGTGCCCTTAATTGTTTGCAACAATAGCAAATCTGTGGGTAGAAACAGTGAAGAGGCCAGAAATACAGGTGCTCTGGAGGAATAATTAGAGGTAGTTCAAAACATAAAGGGAGAGGAGGGCATTTTCAAGGATGGACTCAGTAAGTCAGTTCTGTAGGAGTTCCTTTGACCCTTCAAGTTGTTTCTTGACAGCTAATTAGAGCTACCTTGTTATGTAGGTTTTGGAATGTGCAAAGTTCTTCTACCCAGATGATAATTCTGTAATTCTTATGATAAGTATTGTATGAAATGGTGCTAATTTCTTCCTGCATGGAAGCTAATATTATCTCTACTTATGAAATAGATGCAGTTTTATTTAGTTATGTCTTGTTATGTTGTGAGTACTGAATAAACAAACTTCACATATTAAGGACGGGGTTATTTTTACAGGGTAAAAACTATCTAAGTTCATATCAGTTGATTTAGGATGACATGGGGGTGGCTTTTAAAAAACTTTTGCTCTACATAAATCCTCCCCCACCCAAGCAATTTTCAGATGTCACATTGAGGCAAAAACATCTGTAACCTTTGTAAATGAATTCATCCACAGTGTTATGGTAAAAATGGGGTGTGTGTGATAAGTCTTATTATTCTACGCAAGTCAGTCTGTTGTGTTCTGTGTAACAGTATTTTGAAAACTCTGTTCTGTTATGAAGTGGCCAACTTAAGTTTTGGACAAGGACAAGGCTGCTGCAAGATACTTTTTGTTTCAAGCATTTGAAATATGCCCTTCATTACACTATAGCACTATAACAGTATAGTGAGATAGTCTTCTCAAGAAAAAAATTGGTTTCTTCTAAGAAATGGAAGTACTGTAGAAGAAACCAGTTTTTTTCCTTGAGAAGATTATCACAATACACTGTTATAGTCCTATTATTCCACTTTATCTGCTATGGCTGCCCCCTGTGGAATCCTGGGATTTCCAGTTTAGGGAGGGACATTTAGAACTCTCAGCCAGAGAGCTCTTAGGCCTCACTAAACTACAAACCCCAGAATTCCACAGGAGGTAGTCATAGCAGTAAAAGTAGAATAATAGCACTATAACAGTGTAGTGTGGTAAACTGGGATGGTTGGCATGGCCAGGTTGTTGTTTGACTGGGAGAATTTTTTCTGAGATTTTAGAAGGCCTGCGTCCAGTGGTGACTTGTGGACTGAGCCAGGGAGACACATTCCCCTAAAATGACAAAGCAAATGCTGTGTTTTGTCCATGAACCGTTTGGGCCTGTGTTGTTTTATGAGTAGCATTGGCTTCATGCATGATGACTATGACATCTCTAAAACATCTTCAGAATATGCATTGTTAAAATGATTATTACAAAGACACTGCATCGCCTGTGCTCACTCTTCTTCTGAGATAACTTCATGTCACGAAGGCTACCTTGAACCTCCCACATTTTGCTGTGGAAGAGGATTTACAAAAGATGATACTGAGTCTTCTTTTATGAAACTCATTAGAGTGTTTGAGTAGGGTAATTAAAGGACATGTTGCTAATAATGATAAATGACAGTTGCACAGGAGCAGAAGAAACTAATGAAAATTAATAACCCTAAGATTCCTGCAAGACTGAAGCAAATGTTATTATGGGTGGGGAATCATGTGTTTTTGAAACAGACAAAGGAAATTATAATTTTGTGTCCTGGAGATATTGCACACCTTCTACCTAAGAAATCTATTAAATTAATGCACGATGAAAGGATTAATAATTTTGGAAACTTAGAGGAAGAAGCTTGATTATGTGAAAATGCTTTCCAGAAACAAAAGGGGGAAAAGATTTAAGGCCACTTTGCATGCAAGTGGACAAGAGACCTGAACATTTCAGCATTAGTGAAAAGTGCCTATTAATCAAGTTATGATTATTAAGAAAAGGAATCTCATGATGTGAATGGAAAGCAGGTATTTATTTGGAGGTAATAATGTGAAAAAACCCTTTCCTATCAATTTAAAAGATATTTGGTAGGATCTAGAGTCAACAGTCATACTTGGAGCAGGCTTATTGATATCACTGAATATTCAGTTATTTATGAATAATCTGATTTCAATAGGACCACTCTAAGCATGGGTTCAAACCATTTTACAGGAATCTTATAAATTCTATATAATAATTAATAACAAGTCACCTCAAACAATAAGTATTTTACATTAGTAACATATGGGCTGAAAATAATAAACTCACCAAATAGGCTTATAACTTACAGGATGGTTAAAATGTACTAGGAGAAGAAATCATTGCAGATAGTAGGCGAATTGTGTCCCAACCACCATCACCCTGCCACATCCCAGACTGCCATCCAGTAAGTTTACCACCTCATATTGGCTACTTCAGTGACAGACACTATGGTTTAGTGTGAGAACCCTTGTCAGGTGTGCTTTCCAGGCAAACATATAGTCTCACACATATTCTGACAATACAAATGTATGAGGAACTTTAGGACTTTGACTGAATTGTGTCTAGGCAGATTGGTTTCAGTAACTCCCACTCCCACTGAGCTGTTTTTCAGGGATTTTAAAACTGAAAACAGAAGAATAAAAATGTACACAATTTCACAAGAGATTAGTAAATGATATTGCAAAGCTTCTAATAGGAATTTGGTTACTTAACAAATGGGAAATACTGTAGTTCAGAAATACTTTGTAGTAGCCAAATAAACAGATGGCTAAGTAAATAAAGTACAGTTCCATAAACCCGGTTTTACTTAAAGTGGGGAAAGTTAATTTAAAGAACAGACACTGTGAAAGCAGGGGTTATGTAGTTTCACAGAACTAGGCTACAATTGCAGGACCGGTGCAGCTGTTGTGGGCTGGATTTCAGTGTCAGCAAGTTGTAGGGGACTGGGCCAAGCAAATTTGGGGTGTGAGGGCTTCTTGAAGGAGAATGAAGAGAGAAAAGAGCTCAGGTGACACGTTTAGATTCCAAGTTGCTTGGCACAAAGTAAAAGGGTGTGGAGCCTAATCCTCATACAGGCTCACAGTGGGAAAAGGAGAGGGCAGGATGACAGGGAAGATTGCTACAGACAGCCAGTTACAGCCTGCTAAGTACGGACAGTAATAAGTCATCACATACATCTATGATTTTTATACTTTATTTCCACCTTTCATGTATAACTGAAACCCACAGATCCTGACACAGATAAAAGAAACTGCATGAAAAGTTTAGTGAACATTATGGCCTAAATCCAAATTTTGTTCTGGCTAAAGTAAATCTGTTTAATCAATTGTATGTATATAATTATTGACTGACCCAAGTTTCCATTATTTTAATGTATGTAATTTAGTTAGGACAAATAATTAAATTTAGACCTATATTTATACTTCATAGTCAGTTAGCTTGTAGAAATATGTCTTTAACTCTGATGTGACTGTAGGATTTGTGTCATTGCTATCCCTTCTTGAGCCATCCATATTGTTCAGGTAGGATGACTGAAATTATGACTGCACGTATGGGCCCACAGAATATGAGTATAGCATCCTGGAATGGAACTATAGAAATTGACTCTGCAATGCTTATTAAAAAATTAATATTGATTAATTAAGTTTTCCAGCAAATATACAATAATTCTTCAATCAGATGAAATAAAAATACTGTACCATTTTGTGGTAATACAAATAATAAAATATAATCTCACAAGTTTTGATATTTGGCACTCAAAACTCGTGACAGTTCCACTCCTACAGACAGTGGCTTGCTTGTGTGTGTATAGATTCTTACCAAACATGTGGCTATCAATCTACAATGGGCCGAATCTTATTTGGTAGTCCCAGCTAGAAAACACCCACTGAATCAACTGCTGAATGGAGAGTCAATCCTTTAGATGGCTAGGGCTTCAGTGGGTGGGCACTCTTTGGGTTGAACAATAGGGTTCAGACCATAGTGTCAACAAGTGTTCCACCATCTACTAACTTTGGTTGGAAGACACTGACTGTGTATAATTCATGCATATGAAATAAGGAAAGAGAGAGAGGGGACTGACCCAGATGATATGAAAAGTAACAGCCATAGGGAGCTCAGAAATATTATGTGGAAAATGTAGACTAACTCCTTGTCCCTGAACCAAGATCATCTCTGTATCATGAAGCTGCTATTTGCGGGGGGAAATAGCAGCTTGGGTGGGAATATTCAGTAGAACCTCAGTGTGGGAAATGCTGTGGTCTCAATCCTAAATTGCCTGCTTCTTCTGAGAATGTAGGTAGGTGGACAAATACCAGGGCACATCACCACAGGGCTCAACTTCTTTGGTTAGCCTTTGAGGAGAAACAAGATCAGAACCTTTTTTCTACCTAACACACATTGGAAACTGCTTAATGCAGTGTAGATGTGTAAATTGCTATTGCTTAACAATTTGTAAGCCACTCTGGTAGCCTTTGTGTTGAAGAGTGGGGTATAAATACCTAAATAATAATAATACCTTAAAAAAAACCAGGGATCTTTTTGCCCATGAGACTGCAGCTCTTTTCCATATTTGTAATAAGGCATCCTTGTGCTCAAGGAACTGTGCTTTGGTGTAGCAAAAATACAGCTTCAAATATAAAAAATGCTTTGATGATCATTTTTATTCATCGCTGCTTCTAACAGCCTGACTCAGTGATGCCCAAATCACTTCATACATCTCCATATTTTAATGTATAAACCAGTGCTGGAAAACATGTGGCTGTCTAGCTGTTTTTTGAACTGCAATTCCGTTTATCACTCACCAATGGCTATGACGGCTTGGCTTCATGTATACTGCAGTCCAGTGACTTCTGGAGGGCTGCAGGCTGACCACCCTTGATGTAAACCCTGCAGCTATCAGTAGGAAGTAGCCCTTCTAGCACAAGCAGCTGGGGTTTCCTCACTTAAAAGAGAAGTCTTATATCTGCTTTCCTAACCATTTCAGTAGCTTATCCATTCTATTACTAAACAGCAATTAGAACTTTCCCTACTAATGATGTTGACTGTGGACCTTCTCTCTCTCTCTCTCTCTCTCTCTCTTTCTTAAGATCTTTAATGGGATATCTATGTGAACTATGTAAACATTGCAAAGCCAGAAGGATGATCAAACATCTTAATGACACAGAGGTATTGGAAGTGGGATCACACATCACTTTGTCCTTGCCCCTTTTATTCTCATATGTTATTGCTGCCCTGGAAGATGTGTTCAACTAAGACAAGCTTTGACAATTTGTGGCCTTCCAGATGTCGTTGGGCTAAAAATCCCATCAGACAGCTTGGCTCTAGACTATTTGAAAGACTGTATCTCACTTTATGAGCCTACTCAAATTTTGAGACCCTTCCGGTAAGGCTTCACCTTGGTCTCACCACTATTGCAGGCCTGATTGGTGAGGATATATGAGAAGGCCTTCTTGATGGCTGTTCCCAGGCTATGGAACTCTTTCCAGTAGGAAGTCACAAGTAGGATGGTGCCCTCTCTGCTTTCATTTGACTGACAAAGATCTTTTTTTTTTTTTTAAAGATAAGCTTTTGGCTATTAAGTGGCTGCTTGTGATGTAATTAGCAACCAAGTACCATTGATAGAAAGAATAAATACTTTGTAACAAAATATTGTGGCTTTTATAACAAAGTGAATTTAAATCAACAATGATATGGTGACATTCTGAACAATATAGGACTTTTTCAGATAGTGCTTACCGCATTACAAGCTTCCATGAGAGGTACGGCGCTGTTGTGTGGCAGGAGGTTCATTTTGGACGCTGCCGTCTCTCTTGCAAAATCGTCTGTGTCACTTCCATGTATGATTGAAGACAGCCATGCCATATTTTACTCATGGGCAACTTCCGTGAGTAAAATATGGTGCAGCCGCCTTCAATCATACATGGAAGTGACACGGACAATTTCGTGAGAGGGATGGTGTTGTCCGAAACGGACCCCCTGCCGCGCGACAGCACCGTACCTCTCGCAGAAGCTTGTGGCGTGGTAAGCACTGTCTGAAAAAGATCATAGATACAACAATACCTTTACGGTAAGAATAGCAATAGCATTTATATTTTCATACTGCTTATCAGTGCAAAGTATTCCCTAAGCAGTTTACAATGTGTTAGCTAATTGCCCCCAACAAGCTGGGTACTCATTTTACCAACGTACGGAAGGATGGAAGGCTGAGTCAGCCTTGGAATCCAGTAGGATCGAACTCACAACGTTGAGACTGCAGTGCCAGCATGTAACCACTGTGCCACCAGGCCTCCTGGTGTATTTTATAGAACATTACTCTAGAACTTCTTGCTCACATTTGCCATTTATATCCATAGTCTATGTACATTTCTATGAAAAAGAGAAATCCAAGCCTATAACTCTGAGTCTGGTTGATAGCTGCACCACGTCTTTCCTCTTGTACGGTATTATGGACAAATGTCAAGTAGTCCATTGGACAATAAGCATGTCAAAAAATACAGAAGCAATGGAGGTGAATTCACTACTCTCAGTGGAGTAGTGAAATAAATCAAGGACAGTTCTTCCTGGGTAATTACTTCAATGGCTTCAAAAACAATTTCCTCAGTTCATAATCTATATATATAATTCTCTTGGGTATGTTGCTATTTCCAGTGTGCTGATTGGCCACTTAGGAAACTGACCAACCAATCAAAGGTCAGTTGGGCAGCCAATCAACACACTGGGGGTGGGACCATGTGGAAGTTTCAGGCCTGTCTAAACATAGCCATTGCAGAGGTGTGAGTAGCATGGTGTGTGTGTCGTGTGTGTGTGTAGAGTGTGTCTGGCGACGGGGGTGGTGGTGGGAGGTGCGAGCCTGATGGTGGAGGGGTGAGCCTGGTGACAGCGGGGTGAGCCTGGCAGTGGCAGGGGGTGCAAGCTGGGAGGCAGTGGGCATGTGAGCCTGACAGGAGAGGGGTGAGCCTGGTAATGGAGGGGCACAACCTTGGTGGGGGCAGCAAAACCCTGGCAGGGGGCAGCGGGTGGGCACAAGCCTGATGGGGAGGAGTGAGCCTGGTGATGGGGGGACAAGCCTGGCAACAGGGAGGTGTAAGTTGGGGGGTGCCAGATGGCACGAGCCTGACAGGAGGGGCAAGCCTGGTGACAGGAGTGGTGGAGGGTGAACCTGGTGATGGGGGGCATGAGCTGGGTAGGTGAGCCTTGTGGTGGGTGTGGTGGCAGGACAGTGAGGGGGGCATGAGCTGCGGGTGGCGGGGGGAACGAGCCTGATGGGGGAGGGGCGATCCTGGTGGGGAGGCACCATCCTAGCAGGGGGCGGCAAAACCCTGGCGTGGGGCGGCAAAACCCTGGTGGGGGCAGGGGCGTAATCTTGGCGGGGAAGAGGCGAGCCTGGTGAGAGGGTGATGGGGAAGATCCTGATGGGGGAGGGGCAACCCTAGTAAGGGGGCGCGACCCTGGTGGGGGAGAGGCAAGCCAGGCAAGGGGGTGACAGAGGCGTGAGCCTGACGGGGGAGGGATGAGTCTGGTGGCGGTGGGAGTGTGAAGGTGTATGTTACACCGGCTATAGCTAGTAAAGATCTATTTCACTTCTGTTTAAACAGTAACATTATAAAGCCATAATAAGTCATGTTTTGTTTTTAATTATTGCTGTTTAATAGTTAATTTGTTTGGGGGTGTACTTTATTATTTACTAAGCTGTATTTTGTTTTAATCTATGTTTTAAGCTGCCTTGGGTCTCATATTGAGCAAAAGGCAGGATATAAAATAATGAATCACCACTGGTGAATCAATGTTACCACTGGCTATGATGGCTAAAGCTTGTGAGAATTGCAGTCCACACCATTTGGAGGGCCATAAATTGCCCGCCTCTGGCCTAAGAGATAGAGACCAGACCAAAGTCACCTGTGGGCTTAAGGGGTGAGAATTGAACCCCTCTTCCTAGTCTTATTCTCACATACCCAGCCATAGAAATATACAGAATACCAGTACAAGAACAAATGCTCCATGGTGTACAAGGTGCAGGAATAAATTCCTCATTCTCCCATGAAGCTACCATTTAGCAAGCTATAGCCATGAATTCTGTAGGCTTCCCCATGTTAGAATGTAATGCAAATAAGAAAGTCCTCAGTACCACCACTAAAGAACCCATGTGAGCATGGCACAAAACATCCCAGGGAAAAGTAAGTTCTTTCTCCTCAACTTGTCCTTCGCACCCCCTCCACCCAAAATAGTGTACTCCATTGCAAGCATGTCATCTACTTGAGATGGAATTGGTCCAATATGGAAGAATGTGCCCTGAAACTTAAGCTGGTAGAAGCGAGAAATAATGGGTGTGAATGTAATTTAGAGTTTTTCAGAAGTACCTTAGTTTTTAGACCCCATGACTATAGAGATAATTATATGTTGTGTTGGGATATAGACATTAGAGTCTCAGTGCTGTTGCTTGTTTTATGGGGTTTTTTTTAAAGCTGCTTCAGGAGACAGTGATCAAGAACAGAGATGGAATAAAGGGAAATCACTGTCCATGATTTCCACATTTTAAGTCATGCTGTCGAATGGTTTTCACCTGTGAATTTCAAACATGTTTTTGGGTGGAAGGCAGAGAAAGATAAATAATTAAACCATGTAAAAAACACTGAAGCAGGAGGTTGTCTGATGGTTTTGAAAAATAGAGTAATGGAATCCATCAATGTTTATGCCAGCTGCACAGATCACCTCCTATAGATATATCCATGCTTCTTCTTTGTGGTCTCTGTGAATGCACACAATGGGTTAATCCTGTGCCTGTGCAGAGCACTTCAGAAACTTCTAGCACCTCATTTTAAACTTTTGGGTGGTATCACTGCCCCCGTCACCCCTGGTGCATAGAAGCCCATCCCTCTCAACAACTGCTCAGTTCTTTTTTTTCCACCACGTGGAAAGTACTGAAGGAACTTATACTAGCCTCATTGTTCTCTTCTTTTCCAATTTTTGCTGGTTTTGACCAATTTTTTCTGACCTTGAACCAGACTTTGACCATTCTTTAGCATACTCCTTGCGGATTTGGATTCCTGAATCGGATTGACTGGATTTTGACTCGGATTCTATTGATACCGACTTCGTCTTCTTGCTATCTTTGGATTCGGTTGCCAGGACTGAGCCTACTGCCTTCTGACTTCGGTTTGGATGGTATTGTCCCCACCCCTTCCCTGAGAATGTCTGGGGTTGGTTTCTTTAAAAATTGCTCCCGATGCTCCGATAAAATGACTGAATCCAACAGTCATTCTAGGTGCCTCTTTTGCCTCGGGGAGACCCATGATGTGCATTCATGCAGGCATTGCAAGGCCTTCACCCCGCAGGCCAGGAAAAATTGAGACAAGAAGCTCAAGGCCCTACTTTATGAGAAGGCCTTGTCAGCTTTGGCTTTGGGAAAGGCCTTGGGTTCGAGAACCATCCCTAAGTCTCCAGAAGGCCCATCCAAGAAGGGTTCAGCTTCAGTACCAGCTAAGGCCTCTTTTAAGTCTGTCCTGATGTCAACTCAGGCGAGGGACAATGGTACCAGCCAATCCCATCCCGATGATCCCGGAACATCCTCGGGAGAAGCAAAGTCAGTACCGACAGAGTCGGTACAGGAGTCTCCTCGGAAGATCACATTGAGGAAGACTAAGGCCATGAGGAGGAAAGAATCCCCCAAGAGAGGCCGGTCTCAGAAGCAAAAGAAGCAACAAGACCGTCAATCTTATGACCCTAAAGTGAAGAGATCCAAGGGTGAGATGGAGGCGGGTTTCTCGGTATTGCCCCCGGTGAAACGAAGGCTGACAATACCATCCCCAAAGTGACTCTGGGAGGAAGAACCATCCTATACTATGGCCCGAACAGACGAGGAATCATCTCTCGGCATAAGGATTATCAAGATATCACGCTCAAGATCACCATTGGACACCGGATCTGTTGCATAACAATCATGGTCGATCCCAATTCCGATCACAGTCGAAGCCGATTTTGGTGCACGATTCCCAGTCCCATTCGGCCTCTCGGTCTCGATCGGACTCCTGTTGTCGATCCTGGTCCAAAGAATGTTGGAGGTCCAGGTCTTGGTCCTATTCAGCGCCAGTCAGCCAATCCCGGTAGCCGCTGACACAGAAGTTGCACTCTTGTTCACCTTGCCGGACCCCGATGCCACAGTCTAAATCTCCAGTACCGAGATCTCCAAGGTGTTCCTGATCACCGGTTCCGAGACCTTTCAGACACAGGTCCTATTCAGCCTCTCGCACCCGATCGCCGAGACCGCACACCCACCCGTCACGATCTCCTTCCTCTACTTCCCAGGACACAAATGATGACTTGGTGTGGTATGAGGATGAGTGGCGGGACCGTTACAACCGATACTGGTATGAAGTACCACCTCCAAGAAGCTTCTGTGCCGACCGATACTATTGGGGACCTGACTACTGGTACCGACATCTTGATGAACCCTCACCGGTTCCATATACAAGACAGTACCACTACAATTGTTCCCCTCAGTACCACAAGGAAGATCGGGATAGACAGGGTCACCCATGCTCTCCAGAGGAGCACCACCAACAGCGCAAACACAGAAGACAAGTGGTGGTGGAATCTCCTTGGAGGCCTAAGTCTCTGCAGAAAAGGGTCCCGATACGTCCTTCCTCCAGTTCTCCTGCAAAAAGGACACCCTCTCTAAAACCTACTGATCCTAGAAGGTCTCCATCTCCGGCCCCAGCAGAGCGGCCCTAAGCCTGTGGTTTCACTGACTCAGGCAACCTCAGACCATGAGTCGGACGATTCGGAGGACACCACTTCGCCTAAGCCATCACCTCAGCACAAAGGCAAAGAACCAGGATCCCCTACGGATTATGTCTGTTCATCATCCGTAGGCATCTGGAGCATCTACCGGTGTTCAAGGCACTGAAGGCCTTCGAGTCCTCCCTCCAGGGCAAAGTGGTCCAAGTGATATCGGACAACACCACCACAGTTTTTTATCTCAACAAACAAGGAGGAACCAGGTCCAGGATGGCAGTGTCTCTGGGTCTAACAACATTGATTCCAGATGTGCATGTGAACAATCCTCTGTTCCACAACCTTCAAAGGCAGGTCCCTCCTTTGCCTTACATCCCCTTCTCAATGTTCCTAACACAGATAGCCAGAACAACCTCAACTGCTCCTTCGTCGGTGCCTCCAACATCTAAAAGGCTTGAACATCTTTACAGAGTCTGTGAGGAAGCAGTTCCATGGCTGAATGTGTATCCTAAGCCAAATTCCATTATAGTTGACGCAGCTCAGAGTTATAGCCCCCCTATTGGACAAAGTTCCCCAGCAAGTTGCTCACAACATGAGGAACACAGAATCACACTGTCTGACTACCAAAGGCAGATGGCAAAGCATGTGACTGATTGTGCGGGAAAGATTCTGGCCAGTGCTATTGCCATTTGCAGGTATGTTTGGCTCCATTCATCCAGCCTTTCATCTACTGCCAGGTCAGTGATTGAAGATCTCCCATTTGATGAGGTTGGCCTCTTCCACTCAGAGATGGACATGAAGCTAGAGCATATGCACAAGATGCGCACAACAGCTAAGCACTTTGGCATTCTGCCTCCTGGCCAAGGATCACGTTCACATTTCTACTCCAAGCGATTCCCACCCTCCTTTCACAGAAGGTTCAGTCCTGTGGCTTCCCACTCACAGCAGTTGGCCCAGCCTTATGCCTCACACCAGAGAAAGTTTCAAGTCCTCACCAAACACAAGTCTCAGTTCTGCAAGAAGAAGCCTGACTCCAAGTAGAAAGCCTGACTACCCAGCTCCACATCCCATGCTTACAGCCTATTCACCATCAGAAGGGCTTTTTGCTGCTTACCTCCAATGATACGAAATCACTACAGACGCATGGGTCCTCAGCATTACCCAGAACGGATATTTCATAGAGTTCGACAGCCTACCCTTCATGGGGTCATTAAAATCTACTCCCCCCCTCTTCTCATCTCGAGGAAGAGGTCCAGTCATTGTTGAGAAAAGGAGCCATAGAAGAAGTGACAGCACACTTCATCCAGACCATTCTGGGCCATATGGCTTCCACCACAGCTGTGACACCATTTGCCAGGCTACAAATGCAACCTCTGCAAGAATGGTTCCTCGAATCCTTCAACCCGATGCGGGGTGATTCCTTAAAACAGCTGTCGATCCCACGTTCACTTCTCAGGCAACTGAAGTGGTGGTCCCTTCCTCAGAACGTGCGGTGTGGTCTACCATTCGAGATCCCTCACCCCTCCAGATCCCTCACTATGGATGCATCCACAACAGGATGGGGTGGACACTCTCACGGCCTGACCATTCACGGCCGTTGGTTGACAGCAGAGACAGATCTACACATAAACACTCTGGAACGTCTAGCAGTGTTCAAGGCACTGAAGGCCTTCAAGTCCTCCCTCCAGGGCAAAGTGGTCCAAGTGATATCGGACAACACCACCACAGTTTTTTATCTCAACAAACAAGGAGGAACCAGGTCCAGAACCCTCCTGGACCTGTCAATCCAGATATGGGATCGGTGTATAGGCAGGAGCATATTCCAGAAGGCCATCCACCTGGCTGGAAACCAGAAAGGCATTGCAGATTCACTGAGCAGAACAAGGAGCAAGTGCCACGAGTGGTCTCTGGCACAGGAGATTCTGTCGACAATCTTTGCAGAGTGGGGCCAACTGTCCGTAGACCTCTTTGCATCTCATCACAATGCCAAATGCAATCTCTTCTGCTCACAGCAGCAGTCATCCCGCAGAAATCTGGGAGATGCTTTTCTATTCAAGTGGACAGGGGCTCTACTGTACGCTTTCCCCCATTCCCACTCCTCTCCAGAGTTGTAACCAAGCTAAGACGGGACAGGTCGAACTGCATTCTGATAATGCCGTGGTGGCCCAGACAACCTTGGTTCGCCCTCCTTCTCCTCCTCTCCAGACGCCAATACCTATGCCTTCCCTTACAAAAGGACCTACTGTCAATGCAGAATGTGTGAGTCTTCCATCCAGATCTGGAGACAATCAACCCAACAGCGTGGCTCATCAGCCATTAGACTGAATCTCGGATTCAGCACGTTCAATACTTCAGGCAGCTCAGTGCCCCTCCATGCTGAAGGCATACCACTATAAATGACAAAAGTTCTGTGAATTCCTTGCCACCAAAGGGGCCTTGCCATCAGAGGCATCAACACCACTGCTGCTTGACTCCCTTGCTTCTCTATCAGCAAAGGGCCTTTCCCTTTCATCAGTGTGAACCTATGTAGCTGCTATACCCTCTAACCTCCAGGGCCTGGATAGAGACTCCTGCTTCACAAATCCACTGGTCTGGCATTTCCTCCAAGGTTACAAGAACCTACATCCACCAGTGGCTGGCCCAGTCACTTCATGGGACCTACAACTGGTTCTCAAAGGTGTATCACGCCCTCCATTCGAACTTTTGGACACTGGACATTTGCCTTCTGTCCTTCAAGATGGCTTTCCTAGTCACTATCACCTCAGCCAGAAGAGCTAGTGAACGTTGTGCTCTCAGGGCTGATCCCCCCTACACTCAGCTCCATGGGGACAAGGTAGTCCTTGGACCAGATGTAGCATTCCTGCCAAAAGTGGTCTCTTCCTTTCACCTCAACCAGGACATTGTACTTCTGTCGTTTGAGACCACACCATTGCAGGGTGTTTCGATGCACCAATAAGCTTTTTGTCTGCTATGTTGGTCCCAACAAGGGCCTTCCTGTTTCATCCCAGCATTTCTCCAAGTGGGTGGTTTCAACCATCGAAATTTCATACGAAGCTGCAAGTACGTCCGTGCCTTCTTCCATCAGAAGTCACTCTACTAGAGCAGCAACTACTTCAACAGCATTCCTGAATGGAGTACCACTACCTGATATCTGCAGAGCGGCTACATGGGTGACACCGCTCACCTTTGTAAAGAACTATAAGCTAGACTCTGCCACCATGGATGGCACAGCCCTCGCTAGGGCAGTTATTGCACACTCATCCTTGGATGACTGAAACACCCTCTATTCTACCTCTGTCACAATATAGTGTTTTTATGTTTAACATGCTGTGTTTTTACCTCCTACCATGCTGTTTTTACTCCTACCATCCTGTTCTCCTGAACTTGTTTATCTACCCATTGTGTGCATTTGCAGAGACCACAAAGAAGAACAGGTTACTTACCATAACTATAGTTCTTTGAGTGGCCTTTGTGAATTCACACAAACCCGCCTTCCTGTCCTCTGGTGTCCTTCCTCTCACTTTATTTAACATGGCTAAAAGGAACTGAGCAGTTGGTGAGAGGGATGGGTTTATATGCACCAGGGGTGATGGGGGCGGTGCTACCACCCAAAAGTCTAAAATGAGGTGCTAGAAGTTTCCGAAGTGCTCTGCACAGGTGCAGGATTAACTCATTGTGTGAATTCACAGAAGACCACTCAAAGAACTATAGTTACAGTAAGTAACCCATTCTTCTTCTCCCTGTATGACTCCTACTCAAATTTTTCTTGTGTAAAAGCAGAGAACCATTTCACGTTATGGTCTGACACAGAATAAAATACTCTGTGTGTTCTCTTATTATGAATAGGAAAAATTTACTTATCATATCTAAATCCTCACCCTTGCTCAATGTGTCTCACAGTGATGTTTTTCAATTTTATCCAGACAGCCCAGTATCAGAGCAAGAGGTTAGCAACTTGCCTGCAGGAATTTATGGGTCAACAAGGATATGAGCTCCATCCTGCTGCTTCAAGTGTAATCGCTTACTAAACAGGCTGGCTGTTGGAGTGTAGCTGCTTCAAGTCATATTGGAATTCACCCTGAAACTTTAAAAGCTTCTAAACAAAAGCTGCCCAGTCATGTTGTAACCTACATTATGTCATCCTACTTGGAAGCAAAGTGCTTAACCTCAGAACTAACTTGAGGAGGAGGAAAATATATAAAAATATGCCACCCAAACATAGTTAAGCCCTACTGACTTACCTGGTAGTGTCACCTCTTCCTTAGATTTTCTCTCGGTCTTTTGATGACTGCAGAAAGCAGTGATAGAGGAGTTGTGTAAGAGTCATTTATTTACCCTCCCCTATCCCGCAGTTCTGAAATGCCTTTAGCTTACTAGGCATATAGCTAGAAGGAATCCATGTGAATAAATCTTGTGAATGGGAAAGCATTCTGATACATCAACTGTGTTATGTGCAAGCAAGTTAGTACATACTGAGCTCTGGGGATTTGGGACAGTATCTGGGTATTTACCATATTCTGCATACAAAGAAAAATGATTGACCAGATAATGCTTCATATTTGATCTCTTTTTAAATTAGAGCAAGGTAGGGAAAATGGGCTATACTTTTTCTGACACACACACAGATATAGAGATAGATAGAGAGAGAGAATTCACACATATAGAAACCTCCAGGAGTGCAACTCACTTTTGGAACTGATTGTAGGGCATTCTTGCACAAAACCAAAACTAGAATTCTGGCTATTTTTAGTCTGTCATCCCCTCCAAATTTTTGGACACTTTTGTAGTCCATTCAGCCCTAGAGGGCCCCAGGACAGAAAATCCCATCTCCCACAACAAACAAACAAACAAACAAACAAAACACCCACACCCACATAAGTTATCAGTCTCTGTTCTAATTACGTAAAGACCACTGACAGGTGAAGTGAGTTTGATACCAGATGTTCATGAGAATGAAATTGAAAATGGGTGCGAAAGCTCCTGTTTTAGCAAAATGTCAAACAAATTTTGAGAAGCCAAGCAATTGCACTAAGTCTAGTAAATTTTATTTAGCAGATTTCCAGATGTCTCTGTTCTAAAACTAGTTTTTGCCCACAGGGAAGTGCAAGGCAAATTTGAAGATTCCAACTCAGTTAAAATATCTTCTAAATTTTGAGAAAAATTGCAAGAGTTTCAGTAAGAGTTTCATAACTACCTAACCAATGAGAATGGAAAGAAGTATACCAAATGAGAGGCACCACTGCCAAATTAAGTCAAAGGTTAAAACATTAGAATAAAGCGATGGCTAAAGTGCAATAGGTAATTATGTTCTGCTTACCTACATTCCACAAGCAGGTCTAATGGAGGTATAATTATTATTTTTCCCCTTCAACTGTTATGTAAGTACTATATGCCCAGTTCTATTCTGTTTTCAACTAATCTGAATTGAAAGTGGCACCACATAAGCTGAGTTTCACCAGTACAACCTTACTACAAACTGAAGTGGGAAGAGGCAATTTTAACATTTCTTTTTTTGGGGGTGGGAATCTTTGTTTATTTCTGTACAAAAACAATATGGTTCTCATGAATCATTTTTGTTAGCAGCAGCAGCAGCAGCAAAATATGAATTTTAGCAATAAAGAAGAAAACAAAGACGTTTGCCTTTAAAAATAAAATGGTAATTCTTGGTAACCTTACTGGTCACTCTACTACATAAAGTTTCAATATATAGAACAAGTAGGAGCAGGACTATGTGACAAACCCTGCCATATCATGCACAGCATATTTTGATGTTTTCCAATTCCTTGCTGTCTTGCATTTTGCTGCTACAACCATGGGATTCCCTTATTTATGTAGTGTCTACAAATAAAGATGGCATTAACTGTGGATCTGGAGTTATACTTTACTTATGTCTGATGCCATGCCAGTGTTATGTTTAAAGATTGTTACTCCATGCACAAGACCTCTTGCACCATAGTGTGGCAACTGCTTGGGTGAATTCACTGTGATTCCACGTGGCCTTGGGACTTTCAATGATGATGCAAACAGTCATCACAATGACCAAAATGGCCATAGTTAATTACATCACCAACAGAGTTGCTTGTGTCATGGCCTAAACAATGCTTGTCATTTATTGCTTTACTTTGCTATTCAGGAGAGTCAAAGAAGCTATCTATGCACTTTCAGCTTCCTGGAGGCACTGCTTAGATAGATGGATGGACTATTCAAACACCCTTACCCCAACTCAGGGCCCATATATTTTGTCTGGCCTTAGAAAACATCACTTGTGCTAGCCATGAGCCAGTCTTCCAAAGGGAGTGAAGTCTTGTGAATCCTGCTGCCTTTTAAGTCCCAATAGGACTGTGGCCAAATATGTATGTAAACCCGTCCAGCTCCCCAGTTTAAAACGCTTTTGGCATGTGTTCCTTCTGTACACAACTATTACCCATATGAAGGAGAACAGGTTGTAATGATGCACTTTTCTTGTCAACTGTAAATGCTACAATTATTCTAATATAGCAAATCATGATGAACAGAGAAAACTAGGACCTATCAAGATAATTGCTGAATATATTAGAACTGCTGATGTCCAAAGACATTCTAACACAGAGAGCCACTTAATTTCTTCCTTGTTTTCCTGTTCCTCCTTTTACCCTCCATTTGCAGTTTCACTGACACATTTTAAGAAGGCGCACACCCTCTGGAGTGTTTCACATCTAGACAGGCAAAACGGGTTGGTTGTTGGGTGTCACCTCCTACATCTCTAGTTCCTCTTGCTTTGAATGTTTGTTTTACATATTGGAGGTTTTATTCTCTTGCCTAATAGGGTAGTCTGTCAGCTAGGATGGCACTTTCTTCTGGTAGCAGCAGATAAGGGTCTTCAATAGATTTCTTAAGCTATTTGCCCAGACTGTCCAAGAGCAGTGAGGAAAGAAACATAATTTCATAGAACTGCAACATCGTTGAAAAATAAAATAAATTAATATAACTGAAAGGACCACTATGAATCTTGATGTATTTCCTATTTATTGAGTTTTCCAGTACTAAATTCTGATTTTGTGGCTTCCTTTTATAATAGATACATACAGCAATGCCCTTGCAAAGATGTAAGAGTTCTGCCTGTTTCTAGAAATGAGGATATGGTCCACAAGGCCACTGAAACAGCCTTAACTGAATCAGCCATGATAACTGAAAGAGGGGGTGGGTGATCACATTTAAAACAGTTAGATTAATGTGATCAGCTTGTCAGCTACATGCACACTTTGATTTTTTCCTGTATCAATTAAAATAACTCCCCTTATTCTTATCATTTAGATGCCAGCTGAAAGTGCACTTATTTGTGCAAACTTAGAGAGATAAGCAAGTGTTAATTTGGCAACCTCCAGCAGTGGTAATGGGGAGCTGCATTGCCTCTAGTGACACTGCAATGATGCCTCCCCTGTAAAGTTCCCTCCTTTAAAATTGGCTACTAGATCTTCACCCATTTGCTTTAAGGTAAAGAAGTGGCCTTTATCGGCAGGATGGTAAATGTGACAGGGG
Source organism: Gambelia wislizenii (assembly GCA_030847615.1). Lineage (NCBI taxonomy): Eukaryota > Metazoa > Chordata > Lepidosauria > Squamata > Crotaphytidae > Gambelia > Gambelia wislizenii. Next base: position 217,735,984 of record JAUMIR010000003.1, read on the forward strand.
GGAAACAGATTTTTTTCCACTGTAATACCACTGAATTCTGGAAGCAGAACTGAAAAAGAGGTAAAGGGCATATCCACATCTGGTTTAGCTGGGGATCCTTGCTAATGAATTTATTGAATGTTATTATAGATATGGTCTCCGATTTATATCTTTATTCACTTTGCACACAGTGTTTTGTTTGTGTTGTATAAAAACTGGTAACCATTGTAAGCTTTTTGTGAGTAAGGACTAGAAATATAAACAAACAAACCTTCAGACATAAAAGGAAACATGGTGCCGTAAGTTGAAAATGCTCGTCCTCCTTGTCTTGCTGCCCCACATATACACAATTATATAATTATATTATGATGGTTTTTAATTTGAAACCACTTGGTGACCTGCAATCAAGCCTGCAATTGGGGCTATAGGTAAACCATGCTGTAGAAAGGATTCCAGATTTAGAACAAAATGAAATATGTTTTTTAAATCCTTGAAATAGCGCTTCAAAAACAACATACATGGATTTCTTATCATGCACTTTTCTCACCTCTTAAAATATGCCACAACAATTGGAAACTGGATTAGACATGAGCACAGCAAAGAAGGATCAGCGAACCATTTCAGTTCAGAAAAATGCATTCCATTTTGGCATATGTACTTTGTTTACCAAAGACGTTAGAAATGCTAGCTTTCTGAGTGTGTGTATGTCATACTGAATACTTTATTGGCATTATTCTGACATCTTGGCCCCAGAATCCCTATTTCTCTTAGAAGCAGCAGTAGGGAAACTTGACAGGAATTATACTAATGCCCTGAACATCCTAAAGGTCAGGGTAATTGTGTACATGGTTCTTCCACTGATTACATTTAAAAAGTTGTCTGCCTTTAGCTAGGGCAACATGCATCATACCTACTAGACTAGCAAATTACTTTTAAGGGTATATTTAAATTGAGCTATTCAGAACCTTAGCAGGAAAAGCAGCCAAACCCTGAAGCTTTCCCATCTACTAGACAAGTCTACAGGTTTAAATATCACTCAGGCAACATCTGTGATACCCTTTGTTTTGAATAATGGTAATTAATTCCATTTATCTGATTGTACCATTTAAGAATATAACAAAAGTCCAAACTTTTGGATGCTAATGGTTACTTGAGCTAAATTTTCATCTTGGAAATAGCTATTAATTGAGAGCATCATTAAGTGCATAAATCAGTTGTGTGCATACCACACTTCCAATAAAAATCCCTGAATCTGAAGTTCATTATTGCACCCATTTTCATGTGGGTGAGAATGCATGGTAACAATAAATATCTGGAAGCTGTCATTGCATATGCTTCACATAGTTATCTGAAGCCTGCTTATGTACTGAGTACCTTTAACAACAGTTAAAATTTAGGTCACAATTACCTGGAATGTAAGAGCAGAAGTCCTCTGTATCATGTATCAAGCATTCAATGCATATATCAGAGTTGTCTCTGGCTTGAACTATGAGTTGCTGAAAATAATTTGTATGGAAAACAATGTTTTCTCTGTAAGGGGAAGTAGGGAACTTTTCTAAGATGTATTCATAAGCAGTATGGTTTATTCAAACTCTAAACATTGGGCCTATTTCACAAAGTAAAAACTAAACCAAATATTTTTGTCCCATAATATTTTTTGGGGGAAACCTATTAGTATTATTTTTGAAAATAATCAAATGCCCAACTTTAGCAGTGTTGTTTTGTAGTCACAAAATAAAATGATCTGAGCAAGTACCACATAAATTAAACTTTTTTTTAATACAGATAGAGTCTAACATGTTTAATTACAGCAGGACAGTGATTTCAGTTAAATAAAATTAAAACTCTTTATGTTCTCCAGTATAAAATTACTAATTCATGTCTTAAAACAATATAGCAAAAGCTTAAATTACATCACCATTTACCACAGTAGTTATCACCATTTCCATACTCTTATCACTTTGGCAAAAATGATGTCTTCTTATTAAAAACAGTGCATAATGTTACAGAAACTGTATACAACCTCATATTGCACTTATTTATATACAATAATGTGTAAAAAGAAAATAGAGCATTTACTTGGAATGAACATGAATTTGTCACAATTGTAGGACAAAAGCTGGTATGAATATTAAAAATGTTTAGAAATGCAATACATTTATGTACAGACTTTGTCTATATTAACAAATATGTACAATTCTTCCTCTGTAGACTGTATCATGTAGTGACCTTTAGATGGATGCAACTGCTTAGTTGATTTTATGCTTCTATGCTCTCCAAAATGCCAAGAAAGTATAAAATGGATCACAACTATTAGTTAAATACAGAAATCTATGTCTAGTACATTAACCTCGCAAATTAGTGCTGATTTAACCCACTAGTATTTGTATTGTATCAATTTGTATGTGCATACAATTGACAACACTTGTATGGTTTATGTCTGCAAACATACATTCTGTAACATCTGCCTGTATTGTGCCATTTCTTTTATAATACGATTATACGAAACAGAAGAAAGTTTCCCAGAACACGTCTGTTTATGTTTGCTTCTGCAAATGCTGAGAACCTTCAATATTGCCAGCAGAATATAAAAAATGTGCACCATCAGTATATGTATATAGCTATCATCTATTTTCTTATCCCTGACTGATCTGATGATTTAAACACTCTCAACTGTTAGACCCTGCACAGTTCTTTTTCAGTTGTGGATTTCATCCTGAGTTTGCAAATCATAAAAATAAATCCTTTTTGGTTCCAACTTGAAGCAGGTTTTTTTCAAAACACTTATGCAACAGAAGAAGAGCTGGGCATTCCATGAACTGTTGTGCTTGTTGGTGTCCCGCTAATAGCATTGAAAATATGTAGCGAATTAGGCATTACACTGGCCTTTTCTTCCACAGAAGTAATCTTAAAGAGAGAGAAAAAGAGACACATGTGTCATACAGATAAATGTGTGTGTGTGTGTGTGTAGGAAAGGGCTTATCAAAAATGTGGTACTACCATGGTCTTTGCTTTGGTGACTAGTCAAAAAGTGAATATCAGAGACCTAATTTTAGATGAGAGCAGGAAAGCATTCCATACAGGTATTTAAGAAACCAAGTGATTCATGTGGAATGCCTTTTTGATGTAAATGACTAAAACCTTATGAATTAATATCAGTTCTCCAGCACAACACAGCTTTACACAAACAATAGTCTAAAATAAATATAATAATAATAATAATAATAATAATAAAATTTTATTTATATCTCGCCCCTCTGCAACGCAATCGGGGCGGCTTACAATATAAAAACCCCATACTCACAATACCCTAGCCCACCCACCCCTTAAAATAATACTAAATTACAAAGGATTAAAAACATGCATTAATTAAAATATATATAAATTAGAAGAAAAAAAAATTTAAAACATACAATCATAGCCTAGAAAGGGCAGCTGAGTCTTGGGCCGGGATAATTATTCAGGAAAGGCCTGCCAGAAAAGATCCGTCTTGACAGCTTTTTTAAAGCTGTCTAAGGTGGTAATAAGACGGATCTCGTCCGGCAGGCCATTCCATAATCTGGGAGCAGCAGCAGCAGAGAAGGCCCTCTGGGAGGTCACCGACAGCCTTGTTTTCATAGGCTGTAACAGATTCCTCCCAGAGGACCGAAGTGTGCAGGGAGGGTTGTACGGAAGGAGGCGGTCCCGGAGGTAAGTTGGACCCAAGCCATGTAGGGCTTTAAAGGTCATAACCAACACCTTGTACTGTGCCCGGAAACTAATAGGCAGCCAGTGGAGAGCTTTTAGCACCGGTGTTATATGCTCTCTTCTGGAAACGCCAGAAATCAACCTGGCTGCTATGTTCTGGACTAGTTGAAGTTTCCGAGTCAAGCACAAGGGTAGCCCCATGTAGAGCGCATTACAGAAATCCAGACGGGAGGTTACCAGTGCATGTACCACAGTTTCGAGGTCCCTAGTTTCCAGGAAAGGGCGCAGCTGGCATACCAGCCGAAGTTGATAACAGGCACTCCTGACCGTCGCATTAACCTGATTAGTCATCTGGAGTGACGGGTCCAGGAGCACCCCCAGACTGCGAACACAATCCTTGGAGGAGAGTGTAGTTCCATCCAGGATTGGAGTTTGTATTCCCAGACCTGGTTTGGGGCCTGTAACTGTTAGTACCTCCGTTTTGTCTGGATTCAGTCTCAATTTGTTTTTCCTCATCCAGTCCATTACTGCTTTAAGACAATCATTGAGAGGAGAGATGCCATCTGAAGTCGAAGCCGATGACCGAGACATGGAGAAGTATATCTGGGTGTCATCCGCATACTGATGACACCGCATTCCATGCCTCCGAATGACCTCTCCCAGCGGCTTCATATAGATGTTAAATAGCATCAGGGACAGGATGGCACCCTGAGGAATGCCACAGTTAAGCTCTATTCTAGTAGAGCAACTGTCCCCGAGCCTCACCCTCTGGGATCTGCCCAAGAGGAAGGAACGAAACCACTGCAAGGCAGTGCCTCCGATTCCTAACTCCCTCAGGTGATCCAAGAGGATGTAATGGTCTATTGTATCAAAGGCCGCTGAGAGGTCCAAGAGCACCAACAGGGTCACACTACCCCTGTCGATACCCAAGCGGAGGTCATCAGCCAGAGCAACCATGGCAGTCTCCACTCCATAACCCGTCCTAAAGCCAGTTTGAAATGGATCTAGATAATCGGTTTCATCCAAGACAGCTTGGAGTTGGGAAGCGACCGCCCTCTCAATCACTTTGCTTAGAAAAGGCAGCAAAGAGACTGGCCTATAGTTGTTCCTGTCCAAGGGGTCCAGGGAAGGCTTTTTCAGGAGCGGCTTAACCACCGCTTCCTTCAGACAAGGTGGAAGGGACCCCTCCCTGAAGGACGCATTGATAATATCCCTAAGGAGTACTCTCGATGCGTCATCCCCTTGGGTGGCTAGCCAAGATGGACAGGGATCGAGGGGACAGGTCGTTTTCCTCACTCTACCAAGGAGCTTGTCCACGTCATCGGTACTCACAGATTGAAGCTGATCCAATAAAATTTCATCAACGGAGTTGCTGGACACCTCGTCTATAGATTCAGTCATAACACTGGCATCTAAGTTGGCTCTTATCCAAGAGATTTTATCTGCAAAGTGGATGTTAAATGCATCACAGCAGGCTGTTGTCGGGTTGAGTAAGGGGTTCTGCGCAGGTGGAATCTGCGTCAGCTCCCCCACCACCCTAAACAGTTCTGCTGGACGGGACTCTGCAGATGCAATACGTGCAGTGGAGAAAGACTTCTGCACTGCACGTATCGCCTCTCGATAAGAATTAAGGAAATTCCTATGACGAGTCTTGTCGGCTAAGAGTCGAGTCTTCCGCCAGGTGCGCTCTAGTCGTTGTCCAGCCTGCTTCATTTTCCTAAGCTCCTCTGAGTACCAGGGCTTACGGTTAGGAGCAGGCTGGAAAGGATGCTTGGGAGCAATTGTGTCAATAGCCTTGGTGAGGTCGGTGTTCCAAATATTAACCAAAGCTTCAACAGAATCACCAGAGTTACCAACCATTAAACCCTCCAAGGCTTTCTGGAATCCAATTGGTTCCATTAGCCTTCGAGGGCGGACCATTCTAATGGGTCCACCACCCCCGGTGGGGCAGACAGTGGCTCTTAGCTCCATCTTGACCAGGAAATGATCCGTCCATGACAATGCGGAGGTTTCAATCACCTCTGCCCACAGATATTCCTGTTCCATACTAAAGGCCGCATCGAGGGTATGACCTGCACAGTGAGTAGGCCCGACAACCAATTGGGATAGGCCCATGTTTGTCATGGATTCCATGAACTCCCGAGCTGCGCCAGTTAGATTTAGCAAGCTGGTCTCAAGTGGGATGTTGAAGTCGCCAAGAACTAAAAGTCTGGGCGACTCCAGCAGCAACTCTGAGACCAGCTGTGTTAGCTCAGTTAGGGAGCCTGTTAGACAACAGGGTGGCCGGTATACTAACAGAATCCCTAAGCTATCCCTGGACCTCAGGCTTAGGTACATACACTTGATGTGGACTGTGTTCCAGATAGGCTTCCTGGTCAAGGTTAGATGTTTATCTTGGTCATTGTTTCCTTCCTGAAAACAGATTCCCTTCCTCTTCTTATATTTGTTTTTTAAGAGTATAACAAAATTCCTTGATGAGTAAAGTAGTAAATATTGTACAATATTATATACAACACCACCAACACTTCTAAGTTCCTTCTCCATACTATGATATGCAGCGACAGTTGCTAGTCACACTAAACTATAGTTAAAGTTAATACGCATGTACAGGAATGAGAGGAACAAGCTTTGAGTTCATGAGCTTCCCCTCCCACACAACAAGGAGGAGTTGGGCAGTTTTAGCCAAATCAGTAACACCATAATAACTGAGACCAGTATCATTTCAGATATGTCAATGCAAAACTATGGTTTCTAAAACCAGCCATAATTTAATGTAGCAAGTTTAGGTCCAGAAAACACAGCTAGCTGTGATTAACCCAAAGTGGGAGGGAAAAATTCCTAACTCCTCCCAGTTGGGTGTGTAGGGGGGAGGGCAATCCAGACTGGAAGCCGCTCACTCCAGCTTCTGTATTTTCATGGTTTAGCATGGTGTGCAGGTGCTGAATAAGCAACTATTTAATTTATTAGATCAAAAGAAGAGAGCAAGCCTAAGTCTATGTTATGCAAAACTTTTTTACACATTTTATCTTGTGCATGGGAGTAAAAGGCAAGGCAAAACTAGAAAGAGAAACTAAAAAATATTACCATCCCAGCTGATCACATTTTCAAAGCAGCATAGGGGGGAAAGGAAGGAAGAAAGAGAGATGCCCATTAAGATTTCTAAAACACATAAAAGTGTTTCTAACCAGAATATGGTTTATCTGTTTATCTCTTCAACATGTAAGAAAGCACAATGGACATTTTAATCTGCAGAATAAGCAGTTCACCCAAATTTATATGCTCAAAAATACAAGATGTACAATTAGATATTTCAATAAAATGAGCTACCCCTGCTGAAAGTTTGAGTTGTTTCCCATTACAATTAGACACCCCTCCAGAAAAGTACCAGAACTTTAAATCTAAATTAAACTTGTAATGGAATGATAGGTAGATACACTAATTCTTGAACATTCACCCATATCATGCATTATTAGAACACAGTGTGACAGAAATGTTATAGTCAAGGAACTGATAGTAGGTGCATATCTGTTGATATTCGAGTGCATGAGACATGGGGCTGGACTTGAAAAGTGTTCGGAAACTACAGCTTGTGCAAAATATGGTAGCTATCTGGCTTGCATTTTAGTGACCACATATCACAAGTCCTGTACCAACTATATTGGCTTCCACTTTACCCCAATTCAAAATTCTGATTTTGTCTTACAAAGCCCTAAACCAGCTTGGGGCCAGGTTATCTGAAATACTATCTCCTCCCATAAAGAGCTTGTGTGGAACAGAGACCTTACTGTGTGTCCCACCATCCTTAGAGAATAAGCTGGTGATGCATGAGACAGGGCTTCCTCTGGAGCAGAATTTGGTAGTGGAATTCCCTACTCTTAAACAGGCTTTGGAAACAACCGCTAGTACATAATGGGATTGTTCCTTACCAGTAGTTTAAAATTCACTGACTACCAGTTTGTTTCAAAACCCAATTGAGGTTTCTAATGCTGATCTTTAAGGACATTAAGGTTGCAGGTATCCCAAATGGATGGCTATATCCTTCTCTTCCTGCACAGATGTTAAGGTCATCTGTTGATAATCTTCTTCTGCTCTCTGCTATGGGAGGTGAAGCAAATGATAAGCAGGAGAGGGTGTTCTTGGCAGTAGGCAGATGATGAGCAGGGAGAGGGCATTATTGCAGAAAGCAACTCCCCTTTTATTTTCCCCAGATATATAAGAATTTTTAAATCTGCTGTAATTAGGGTACACTATGCTGAATGTATTTGACACACCCACACACTCCACCTGGGATCGTCTTGTTTATGAACAGCAGAAAAGAAATTCCCAAGAAACCAAAAATCAATTAAAGTAGCAATGAATAAAAATAAAAATTTAGTGAATTTCCCTTTTCTAGTTATTCCATCTTAAAAGACTGGTGCATAATTGAGGAAAAGATCTATAAAGAATACATTAAGAATCTGCTTCTTTGAATTAAATACTCAAACAATATGGAATTTGAGAACATTTATTGGTAAAGACTCTTCTTAAACCTAATTATCCCTTAGGATATCTTAAATGAAATACTTAAGATTTAGTACATACTTGCTCATGCATAATTTCAGAAAGGTCTTTTGTCATTTCTCTGTAGTTAGCCTTCATTTCTTCTTGATATTCTATCTGATCTTCTTTTATTAGTCGCTCGTTTACTTCTAGAGCCTGCCCACAAGCTTCAACAAATTGTCTGGAATCGTAATTAAGCAAAACAAATGATCTAAAAATGATTCTGACATAAGGCAGCCAATAAGAAAAATGATAAAACTTTCAGACTGTTTACCTGAAAACTTCCTTCAGTAACTTCACTTTATTGTCTGGATACCTTTTGGTATTTGTGTCATCCAAGAAAGCTCTAGCATATGCTAATGGTCCAGCATTAACCTTTCAACAACAAAAAAAGAGCAGTTATCAAGTAACATTTTAGTATCATTAAAGCAAATTTTCCTGAATTGGGTCTGGTATAAACCAAATTTCTAAAAGAAATGCTCCATTTCAAATCATTCCTCTCACCTTTGGAAAAACAACATGCCAGGGACTGTCACAATGCTTTCCTAGCTAGACAAAAGCCCTGTTTGGGCATTTTCTTACATGTGGTTTAAGGGAGAAAGTGGAGCCCTACATAATATATTCCCCCAGTTATTTAGAATGTCATAAACACAATATAAATCACCTCCTCGGGATACTCTAACTGGAGTTCCTCCAATGAGCATGGGGTTGGACTTGATGGCCTACGAGACCCCTTCCAAATTTCATGGTTTAATTGCATACAGTTAGAACAATGGATTAAAAATTGGAAAAAGAATCATAAAGAAATAAGGGAATTTACAAAATTTGAAAATTTGGTGAAAAAAGGTGAAAAGAGGGATGATAATGAAAGTATGAAAGGTATTACAAGTGAATTATATAAAATATTGATTAAAAATAAGGGAAAAAAGACAAAGGAAAATATTTAAGGAGAATATGGGAGGAAGATTTGAAACAAAAAATTGGAGATCATGAATGGGATAAAATATGGAAAGAAAGACATCTAAAAATATGTCGATACGGATAAAAGAAAATTATTATAAAATAATATGGAGATGGTATTTGACACCAGCAAGATTGCATAATATAGATAAGAATAACTCTAAATATTGTTGGAGAGGTTGTCAAGAAATAGGTACATATATGCATATGTGGTGGAATTGTAAATTTGTACAGCAGTTTTGGGAAATGGTTTTTATAGAAATAGAGAATATTCTGAATAGAAATATAGAAAGGAAGCCGAGCATAGCATTGATAATAATAATAATAATAATAATAATAATAAAATTTTATTTATATCCCGCCCCTCTGCAACGCAATTGGGGCGGCTTACAATATAAAAACCCCATAGTCACAATACCCTAGCCCACCCACCCCTTAAAATAATATTAAATTACAAAGGATTAAAAACATGGATTAATTAAAATATATATAAATTAAAAGAAAAAAATTTAAAACATACAATCATAGCCTAGAAAGGGCAGCTGAGTCTTGGGCCGGGATAATTATTCAGGAAATTGATGTCAATTTATAATGAAGAGAATGGGAACCAAGCAGAAAAGGATTTAAAAACAAATTTATTAATGGCAGCAAGATTAATTATAGCAAGATATTGGAAAATGCAAATAAATGTACAAGTGGAGGAGTGGTATAAAGAAGTGTGGAAGATGGCAATAAATGATAAGTTAACATGTAGACTCAAAGTAAGAAGAGGAAGTTGGAAAGAAAGTGACTTTGATAAAATTTGGAATGTATTTGTTAAAAAAGTATTACAGACAAAAGATGGAGGTTACCTCCACGAGAAGAAATGAGATTCTGGAAAGATTAGGTAAGGGATAATGGCTCCGGTGAAGGGGAGCACTGAGGTGGTGGGGGGTAGGGGAATTAATATTTTTGAATAGAATTATAATAAAGAATCTATGTTAACTTTTGAAACTAGTTAATAGAAAAATTGTGATTTTTATAGTAATTTTATGTGTTATAATAACTAAGTATTGATTAGATAATATAATGTATGATTATAAAATTAAAAAAATATATATTAAAATTAAGAGACCCCTTCCAGATCTATGCCCAAATACAGCTACAAATGAAAGGTCTTCTTATGAACTAAGGTTGAAAAATAATGAAGTCTTCAAGGACACTCAAGTTAGTGGAAAGCTGAATGCTGTTACCAAAGTCCACCTCTCATATTTTTTTAATTAGTTATTTATACCCCGCTCTTCAGCCACAAGGCTATCAGAGTGGCTTACAAATTGTTTTAAGCAATAGCAATTTACACATCTACACTGCATTAAGTAGTTTCCAATGTGTGTTAGCTAATTACCGACCTACGAAAGGATGGAAGGCTGAGTGAACCTTGGAGCCCTCTGGAATCGAACTTGCAACGTGGTGACTTGCAGTACTGGCATTTAACCACTGCGCCACCAGGGCTCCTTCACTGAATATTGTTGGCTATGAATATTTTTTGAACAAAATACATAATTCCGAAAGAAGGGAGGAGTCCCCCTGAGTCCAGCAAGGCAGGCATTTTACAACACTGTTGAATAAAAATGTTCCCAAGCTTTCTCCATCTGTCATGCATTCCTAACAAATTGATTGATTTTTGCCACCGAGCTACCGTATATTCCAGCATATAAGATGACTTTTGAGCACTCAAAAGTGCCCTCCAAAATTGACAGTCGTCCTATACGCCGGATACACTTTGCTTCGCCCACCTGCCTATCTCCTGCCTCTTCGCAAACGGAGCGAAGAGGCAGGAGATGGGGCAGGGGGGTGAAGCAAAGTGTTTTGAAGATCATTCGCCCCCCTCCTCTGCCTTCTCCCCCTTTGGGGAGCAACGGAAGACAGAGGAGGGGGGCGAACATTGCGGTTTGCCGCAGCCGCCGCTCGATCGCTTCTGCAGCGGCCGAGGCAAACCCGCGACTCGCCCCTCTCCCCACCTTCCAGGAAGGTGGGGAGAAGGGGCGAACATGCCCCGTTTGGCCGCACAGTCTGCGGATCCCCCTCCTGCGCTCCCTCCTGGAAGGGAGCGCAGTAGGGGCATGCGGAGGCTGTGCGGCCAAACCCGCGATTTGCCCCCTCTCCCCACCTTCCTGGAAGGTGAGGAGAAGGGGTGAACGTGCCCCGTTTGGCCGCACAGCCTCCGGATCCCCCTCCTGCGCTCCCTCCTGGAAGGGAGCGCAGGAGGGGGATGCGGAGGCTGCGCAGCCAAACCCGCGATTCGCCCCTTCTCCCCACCTTCCTGGAAGGTGGGGAGAAGGGGCGAACGTGCCTCATTTGGCCGCACAGCCACCGGATCCCCCTCCTGCGCTCCCTCCTGGAAGGGAGCGCAGTAGGGGCATGCGGAGGCTGCGCGGCCAAGCCCGCGATTCGCCCCCTCTCCCCACCTTCCTGGAAGGTGAGAAGAAGGGGTGAACGTGCCCCGTTTGGCCGCACAGCCTCCGGATCCCCCTCCTGCGCTCCCTCCTGGAAGGGAGCGCAGGAGGGGGATGCGGAGGCTGCATGGCCAAACCCGCGATTCGCCCCTTCTCCCCACCTTCCTGGAAGGTGGGGAGAAGGGGCGAACATGCCCCGTTTGGCCGCACTGCCTCCGGATCCCCCTCCTGCGCTCCCTCCTGGAAGGGAGCGCAGGAGGGGGATGCGGAGGCTGTGCGGCCAAACCCGCGATTCGCCCCTTCTCCCCACCTTCCTGGAAGGTGGGAAGAAGTGGCGAACGTGCCCCGTTTGGCCGTACAGCCTCCGGATCCCCCTCCTGCGCTCCCTCCTGGAAGGGAGTGCAGGAGGGGCATGCGGAAGCTGCGCGGCCAAACCCGTGATTCGCCCCCTCTCCCCACCTTCCAGGAAGGTGGGGAGAAGGGGCGAACGTGTCCCGTTTGGTCGCACAGCCTGCGGATCCCCCTCCTGCGCTCCCTCTTGGAAGGGAGCGCAGGAGGGGGATCCGGAGGCTATGCGGCCAAACCCGCGATTCGCCCCTTCTCCCCACCTTCCAGGAAGGTGGGGAGAAGGGGCGAACGTGCCCCTTTTGGGCGCACATCCTCCACATCCTCCTCCTGCGCTCCCTCCTGGAAGGGAGCACAGGAGGGGCATGCGGGGGCTATGCGTTGGAAGAGGGGGGTCGTCTTATAGGGCGAATATATCACAAACTCTGCATTTTACCTTAAAAATTGGGGGGGGGGTCTTATACGCCCGGTCGTCTTATACGCCAGAATATACGGTACTTATTTGTCCTAGTCAATGTGATATTTGGGGATGAAAATGTCCCAGGCTGCTCTTCAGCAAAACCTTCTGCATTTAAGTAGAAGTGACATACATCCTCTCACCAAGTCAGCTCTGTTCAGAAGAAATAGAAACTTCTTCCATTGGGAGGAGAGCACAATTCAAAGGGACCATGAAATACCCCTCAAAATAAGAAATTTACATTGTATTCTGTTGTATATAATTTTATTTTAGTTTTATTTCACCTTGCATTTTCTGGCTTTAGGCATTTAGATGAAACATTCTTGATTCTGTACACACAAATATTCCTTTGGCTATGGAGCATTTTTATATCCACACTTATAGTCAGAAAATACCCACAATTCACATAATTCATTTTTTTAAAATCCTAGTTTGTGAAAATTAATGGAAAGGAAATTTCTTTCAAAACCAATTTAAATGTGTTACCTGTACACTGACACTACCCTGTAGCTTTAACTGAAGTTTGATCATATCTACTTCTGCTGATGAACAAAGCTGCCGGAGCTCTGCAACCTTCTTACTCATTTCATCAATAGCTACTTCAATCGGGTTTAAATCTATATGGTGTTGGTACATGATGGGAATCCGTTTTTTAACATAAGGAAAACAATGTATGGCTAGAGAAAGAAAACAATTAAGAATTAAATACTGGTTATGTAGTTGAACACAAACATTTTATCTTATACAATTGAGAAACTGTTAATTTGACGGGGGACACACACAAAAGTAAACTCTACATAGATAAAACAACTGTTTTAGTAGCATAATCTTTTGGAAGCCAAGTGTTCCTTTTGTCTAGTGAATGAGACACATGTTGCAAGCAAAACACACACACACACACACAAAGACCTCCAGCTCAAGGCTAGCTTTCACCCCTTTCCCTCTCTAGAAATAGCAGCAGCAGCAGCAACAACAACATTTTTGCTTATATCCTGCCCATTTCTCAGTACTGGGACCCAAGGCAACTTAAAAAATGTAAAAGCCCTTGTAGTCAATCCTCAAAAGCATGTTAGAATAGAAAAGTTTTCACATGCTGATGGAAGGACAGCAAGGAGGGAGCCATCTTAGCTTCCCTGAGGAGAGAGTTCCAAAATCTGGAAGCAGCCACTAAGAAGACCCTCTGCCTTGTTCCTACCAAATGTGCTTGGGAAAGTGGTGGGAGCAAGACAAAGGTTTTCCTCAAAGCTCTTATAGCTGAGGCAGGCTCATATAGGGAGATATTGTTGTTTGGCAAGCCTGGACACAAGCTGTATACGGCTTTATAAACTCATAACAAGTACTCTGAATTCTGCCCAGAAATGGACTGGCAAGGGAGTTGTATGCTCCCTCTAGTTAGGCCCAGTTAACAATCTGGCTATAGCTCTTTGGGCCAATTGAGGTTTCTGTTAAAGTAAACAAAAATAAACTGTCAATTTTTGGTTGCATAAGTACATATTCATTCCCCTTTGCTACAACCTGCCTAAATAAGCTATATTGTAACCTGTTCTCTCCAGCAATCACGTAGATAGTTGAATAGAGTCTACATGTGTACAATTCCAGTGCCACATAATCTTAAAATAAATACAACTCTTTCTGGAAGACCCCAGAGATTGATGAATAGCATATCTAACTAAACAGCCTCCCTCACTACCATTCTCTTTTCCTTGTGCGTCCTCCTGTCTTCTTCAGATTGTAAGCCTGAGAGCAGGGAACTGTCAGATTAACAATTTGTAATTGCTATACTCTGAGAGCCTTTGTGGCTGAAGAGCAAGGTATTAATACTCAAAATAAAATAAAATAAAGACAGACCAAGGCGCTATCAAAACGAGTCTGGAAAAAGTTGTGCAGAAACACTGATCAGCTTTGGGTTATATAAAAAAAATCCCCATCTATGAACATTCCCCCAGAACACCACTAAATCCATTATTATAAAATGGAAAAAATATGGCTCATCCACAAGAGAAGCCTGTCCACCAAAACTCAGTGACTGGGTAAAAAGGGCAGTAGTCAGAGAAATAAGCAAGAGGCCAATGGTAACTCTGAAGGAGCTATAGAGATCTGCAGCTGAGATGGGAGAAACTGTCTATGGAACAACTATCATGCAGATGCTCCACAGATCTGGGCTTGCCATTGCTGAAACAAAACCATATCAAAGTCCATTTGGAATTTGCAAGAAGGCATATGGGATATAAAACAAATCTGTGGGGAAAAAAGGTTCTCTAGTCTGATGAGACCAAAATTGAATTTATGGCTTCAGTACAAATGATGAGTGTGGTGCAAAGCCACCAATGCTCATCACCCCAAGATCAGGGTAAAGCACGGTAGTAGCAGCATCATGTTGCTTTTCCTCTGCAGTGACTGGGTCTGGATTAAAAGTAAAATGAATGGAGCCAAATATAGGGCAGGAGACCTGGGGCTGGGGTGGAGATTCATCTTCCAGCAGGACTATAACCCTAAAAACACAGCTGTGGTGTCACTAAGGCCGGTGTCACCTGGTGTGGTTCAGCCTCTGCATCCCCTAGTGCCGCCACTGACACACAGCCAAAGTAACACTGTGTGGTTTCAAAACAAGAACCAGGAAGTCTTAGAATGGCCTGGTCAAAGTCCAGACCTCAATCTGATTGAGAATCTATGGACAAGACTTGAAAGTGGCTATTTGCCAACAGACCTCATCCCATCTGACAGAGGGAGAACAATTTTATCAAGAAGAATGGGCAAAAATGGCGAGCTCCAAATGCACAAAGCTGACAGAGACTTATTCAAGAAGGCTCACAGCTGTAACTGACAGTGGTCACAATGTCAATTAAGTCCATTTCATTCCAGGTTGTAATATCAAAATACGGAAAAGTCAAAATAGGACGTGAATACTTTAGCAAGGCACTGTGTGTGTGTGTGTGTGTGTGTGTGTGTGTAAAATCTACAGCTTAATAATATTGTCTCCACTGGATTTCTTACTAACAGCATAGCAATTGTTCACATGTTATTCTGATCTTTAAATTACTCTAATAACCACAGTGCAAAGAGTAGTCATTTGTCAGCATGTAAAATAATTGTACTCTGCCCTTGGCATATTAATTGTTGAACATAAGGTAATACAGACATAATAAAAACATATGGTGTATTTATACAAAACTTTATACATAAAATTAGCTCTTTATTGGACCAGAACTATTCAAACTTAGGGAGGGTGTAAAGGAAAGGAAAGACATGATTAGGTTCATTACCCTAACATAAGATCTCCCATGTTATATACACCAAAAAATGAGTCCTCTTTGTTTTAGCATAATGGAGATTTTTCTCATTCCCTTATAACCAAGCTGCAAATGATGCTTCAAGGTCTAGTTTTAAAAGTTAGGCTTTAATGTTAGGCAGCTTTCTATCATATAAGAAAAACAGCATCATAAAATTTAAGATACTAGGTTTTGCTCTGTAATTTGTATCTGTCAATACACCCTCACTGGAGATCTGCAGCCAGTCCCAGCCCAGTTCCCACAGATATTTGAAAATAATGTTCATCTGAATAATATATTACTCTTTAAAATAAATTCTGCACATACATTTTAAAAACAAAAATGCAATGCATGAAATATCTCTGGATTTGCTGATTTTCCAAGATTTTCAGTATGGGTGCCCTGTCATATAGTTGTTCTTTTAAAGTAAAAGAAGTACTGAAGACTTCTGTATATCTTACGGGAAGAAAGAAGCATGAAATCTTGGTACTATCATAAGTGTAAAGAGATGGATCCATATCTCTTTGATATTTGTTTTTCCACATCTGTCATGTCAACTGAACCAATCTCAGCTATACTTTCCAGGCTAATACACATATTAGAGGACAGTTTAGATTGTACAGTCAGCACTCTGTATCCATGTATTCTGCATCCACAGATTCAACCAACCATGGTTTTATTTTAAAAAAAAATTCACAAAGCAAACCTTTATTTTGCCATTCTATATAAGGGACACAATTTTTCTATGCCATTGTATATAATGGGACTTGAGCATCCACAGATTTTGGTATCCTTGGGGGGTGGGTCTTGGAACCAAACCCTAGCAGATACCAAGGACCCACTGTATGTTTTTAGTATACAGATTATATCCTTCACATTGTATCCTTTTTTGAATTTTGCAATACTGTTTTCAGTTCAAGAACAGTATAGAAAATGTGTTTATTAGAAGTTGTATACAATAAATCTGTGTATTAGTTGCATATAAAACATATATACTGGAGAGTTGCATGGAAGATTAATGCAGTTTCCTCCTTTAAAAAACTACAACTGGGTAAGAAACTGGAAGAAAAAGACTCATGACTGTTTTTGTTAAACTGACATGCACCAAAAATAAACTGATTTTTCTATGGTTACATACTTGTGGGGGCGGGGGATAGTAGTGATTCATTAGTTGAAAGTTATATACCAGTTTCCTGTCAAACAGAATTGAGGAAAGGTATGCCTGAATCCTTCAAAACATGCAGCTATTATTAAAAATGCAGATTATAATGTTTTGAATAAAATGAAGCATGCAATAGATAATTTAGTTTAGTGGGTACTTCCAAATGGAGGACTGTGTGGAAAGAAGAAAGTGGAAGAAATGTGATTTTTGATTTAGTACCTGTAAGAATAGTGCGTCGTTTACATTGCTCTTCCACCCCACCTCGTCTCTTCCCCAGCTGAGTAAAAGGCATTTCAAACATAAAGCGACGGATATTGTGATTTCTTTCGAACTCTGTTTTTCTCTCCTGCAGTTCCTTCTCCTCAAAGTATGGAACTACATGTGTAACTTGAATATAGGCATATTTTGAATCCAAATCCTTAGGATTCACCTTAAAAGAATTAGAGGAAATAGAAACTCAGCTACGAATACATACAGTTATTTAAAGGTTAATAAACAGACATGATTAATAAAATGCCACTTTGGTTACTTACCAAGAAGGTGCATTCTGGGGTTGGAAAGAGGAGGAATCCAATTACATTTGGGATATTCCGTCACTGCCCAGAGAAAGAGACAGGAGTTACATCATGGTCTCATGTAGATTCAATGAGTTTCTTTGTCTTCTCCTTCAGATCTCCACAAGGCCAGTTTACTGACTAGCAAAGCCTCAGAAGACAAAGAGAAAAAGAAATAGGACATGGAAAACACATAGGGAAAAAACATGGGAAGGTTTTAAGGTTAGTTAATAGACATAAGGATAAAAATACAATCATGAAGGGAGGGGTGGATTCCTCCTCTCTCCAACCCCTGAATGCACCTTCACGGTAAGTAACCAATGTGGCATTCTCTGTGTTGGTGAGAGGAGGAATCCAATTACATTTGGGACGTACCCAAGCACACACTTTGTTAGGGTGGGAGTGACTGTGTCTAGTCTTTAATTACTTCTTGGAGGACCCACCTACCAAACATGGCATCCGAGGCCCTGAATCTGTCCAGTGTATAGTGTCTGATGAAGGAGGTGGGGGTGCTCCAGGTTGCCGCTCGGCAGATCTCCCCTAAATGAGCTTTGGAGGAGAAGACCACCAAAGTGGCCACCGATCTTGTGGCGTGCGCCATGACCCGGTGGGTATAGGTGCCTTGGCAAGATTGTACGCCATTAGGATACAGGCTTTTATCCAAGTGGCTATGGTCTGCCTGGAAGCCTTCACTCCCATGGAAGAGGGATTGAAAGACACGAAGAGGGAGTCACATCTTTTTAAGGATGTGAAAAGGGAGTCACATCCTTTTTACGTATATCTTGAGCACGCTGTGGACATCGAGCTTATGCCACAGTCTCTCCAATGGGCGGGAGGGGTATGGGCAAAAGGAGGGCAAGATCAGGTCCTGTGAGAGATGGAAGTCTGAAATCACCTTTGGCTTGAAGGAAGGATCTGTTCGGAGAATGACGTTGTCCTTGTTGAATGTGCAAAGGTGTTCTCTGATGGACAGGGCTGCCAACTCCAAGACTCGTCTGGCTGAGGTTATGGCCACTAGGAAAGCCACTTCAGGGTAAGTAGCTGGAGGGGGACATTCCGTAGAGGCTCAAAGGGCGCTCACATGGGCTGCTTCACCACCAATGGGAGACGCCAAGTTAGAAAACAATGTCTAACTGGGGGGAGAGATCATTGTGGCTCTGCGGAGGAATCTTCTCACATGAGAATGAGAGGACAGGGACCCCTTCTGGGAGTGAGAGGACAGATGAGAGCGCGGCTGCTTGCCTCTTCAGGGTGTTGGGTCTGAGTCCTAAGTCCAAGTCCTTCTGCAAGAATGCAAGCACGTGTTTCAATGCCACATCATCTGTGGCTATGGAGTTAGTCGTGCACCAATGCCTGAAGGTCTGCCATGTGGCTTCGTATAGTCTGGCAGTGGACTGACAACAGGAGTGTTGCTGTCACTGATTCTTCAATACCCGCAGTCTCTCAGAGCTCCCCGCTCAATCTCCAAGCAGCTAGTTGGAGCCACACCACTTTCAGATAGTTCAGGGACCGCTGTCAGAGAAGGCCCTCCCTCTGAGGTAGACCCCATGGATCTTCAACCGCCATCTCCATTAGTTCCAAGAACCATGGTCTTCGAGGCCAGTATGGTGCTATGAGGATCGCTCGTGCTCTCTCTTCTCTCACCCTCTGGCAGGTCTTGCCAATTAGAGGGATCAGAAGGAAAAGGTACAGAAGGCCTCTTGGCCAGGGACTCCTCAGCCAGTCCACTCCCTGTCACTGGAGTGTGGTATCTGCTGAAGAACCAGTTCAATTTCATGTTCAGTGGTGTGGCAAACATGTCCACGTCTATATGGCCAAACCTGATTTGCAGTTGGCGAACACTTCTGGATTCAGTTCCCATTCTCCTGGTAGGACTATCTGTCCACTGAGGAAGTCTGCTTGGTAGTCATTGCTCCCCTTCAGGTACTGGGCAATGAGGGATACTACTATCCTTTCTGCGCAGAAGAAGAGGAAGTCCGCTTCCCTTTGGAGGGAGCAGGAGCTTGAACCTCCTTGTTTTGCTATGTAAGATTGGGCTGTGGTGTTGTCCATTAGGAGAGGATGTGGTGGCCCTTCAGGATCAGGGTGAAGTGATGGAGAGCCAATCTGGCCTCTCTTAGTTCCAGCCAGTTCGTACTGTGCTCCCTTTCTTGGGAGTCCCAGAAACCTTGGACCACTTGACCCTGGCAGTGGGCTCCCCACCCACTCAGGCACACGTCTGATGTGACTGTGATGTGGTGAACTTGGGTGAAGAGGGAGCCTTTGGCAATGTTCTCTTGTTTTGTCCACCAGGAGAGGAAATCTCTGACCTTTGGAGGAGCCCGTAGAAGAGGAGACTTCTTCAATGGTATCTGTTGTTGGAAGCCCTTCAAGAATGCTTGAAGAGGTCTTGAGTGGAACCTGGCCCAACGAACTACTTGGATTGCTGAGATCATAAGTCCCAGAAGTCTAGCTAGGGCCGTCAAGGGTACGAATGGTTGGGTGTGTACCCAACTTGCTTCCTTCATGACGACCAACTGTCTTTCACCTGATAAGATTTTGATGCACCTCATGTCTATCCAGGTACTGAGATGGGAGATGGTTTGGGATGGTTCTAGGTGACTCTTTTTGAAGTTCACTATGAAGCCATGTTGTTGAAGGCAGTTTATTGTTGTGTCCAGATCCCTCTTGGCTTTCTGGAGAGTGGGAGCCCTCTCCTACATCGTCTAAGTAGGGGTACCCCTACTTAGTACCCCTACTACTAAGTAGGGGTACCCCTACATCGGCTAAGTAGGGGTATAGGTGTATGCCCTCTCGCTGTAGAAGCACTATTAAGGCTATCATGACCTTGGAAAATACCCTGGGAGCTGAGGCTAGGCTGAAGGGAAGGGCCCTGAATTGGAAGTGTTGTTCCCCAAAGGCGAAGTGGAGAATTGTCTGCTTGGTCTGCTGACCTTCATGTGAAGATACGCTTCTGCCAGGTCGAGTGATGCTAGGAAGTCCCCTCTCCTTAGGGCTTCTCTGATGGAAGAGAGGGTCTCCATATGGAATTGTTTGTAGGTGATGCAGGAGTTTGTGTATTTTAGATCTAATATCAATCTGGAATCACCCTCCTTCTTGGGAACTGTGAAGAAGTAGGAGTACACCCCTGAGAAACATTGATGTGTCAGGACTTCTTCTATTGCGTTTATGTCCTGTTGGTGTCAAATGGTGTCACAATGTAGTGCCGCCTTCTGTGAGTTCTTGGGGACCAGAGCAGGGAGGAATCTCTTCCTGGGTCTTGTGTCGAATTCTATGCGGTAGCCTAGTGCTATTGTCACTAGCACTCATCTGTCCATCATAGAATGTGACCATGCTTCATGGAACAGGGCGAGCCTGCCCCACACTGGAACTGTTTGGGAGTCAGAACTGCTGTTTGGAACTGTCCCTCTGGGATTGATATCCTTCCCTGTGGGACGTGGGTGCCTGATAGCTTGAAGGCTTTTGGCTTTTAGTTCCCCTCCTGTCCGAATGTTTGGATGTAATACGCATCGCCTGCTTCTTATCTTTAGTTTCTACAAAGATGTCCTTGAGCACCTCTTTCCCAAACAGCTTGCTTCCCTTGAAGGGGGTAGTGGATAGGTTGGCCCTGGAATGAGTGTCTACCTCCCAGTGTTTTAGCCAGATGGAGCATCTAGCCACAGCAGCAGCTCCTATGGAACGGGCCATGAAGGACACTGAGTCCTGGGAGGCATCCACAATGAATTGGAAGGTTCTGTGGATCCTGGTCAAGATCCTGTGAAGGGTCCCAGTGTTCCGTTGCTGCACTTTCAGTAGATCCTCCACCCAGAGGATAGCTGCTCTAGTGAAGAGTGAGGTGGCCGCCAAGGACCTAACCCCCAGGGCCTAGGCTTAATGGACCTTCCTCAGTACAGCGTTGGCTCTCTTTTCGTCGGGGTCCTGGAGGAACCCTTCTCCTTCCTTGGGCGCCAGTGAATTAGTAACCAGTGAGGCCACTGGTTTGTCAACTGCGGGCACTTTCAGGGTGTCCAGGACTTGTTTGTTTGGTGTGTAGAACTTCTGTGCTATCATGGTGCCTTGTTTACCAAGCGCCTGGTCCTCCCACTCTTCTGAGATCAATTGGCTGAACGAGTCAGGAAGAGGCAGTTCCTTTTTCTGGACTACTGGAGGACGAAGAACCAAAGCGACCCCTTCGTTTAGTTGCTGGGACAACACCCCTGTTGCTTCAGTCTGGGAGGCAATGGAGGAGAGTTCTAGAGTCACTGCCACTTTGGAAAGCAGGGGTGCAAAGTCATCGCAATGGAAAAGTCTGTCCAAGGGATCTGACTCTACTGTCTCCATATCTGACCATTCTCCTTCCTCTTTTTCCTCCTGGCATTGGTCACCGTTGTCCTCCAAGTTGTAATTCTCCCTTATGACATGAGTCAAGGGTGACTCATTTGAACCATCCCCTGAACTTTCAGATGAATGAGGAGAGGTTCTGAGTGTCTTTTCCTCTTTTGGCCACCAGGTGGCACCAGAAGGCCCATTGCCAGGGACTGAGCTGATGGCCTAGGCCTTTCTTGCTGATCGGCATTGGTTTGGAGCCCCCAGTGTCCAGTGTCCGTTCGCAAGGTGTGTGCGCATTCCTCTTCCCTATGGATATATGGTTGAGTGGCGCAGTACTGCCCACCTGCGTCCCTAAGGTTAAAACTGGACTGTGGGACCGATGGGCCTGGCTGATCCCCACCATGCGGGCTCAGTCATGGGGAGGCTTGTGGTGAGTTCCCGCTGCTAGGCCAGTCACTTTGGGATGGATTGCGCAGAAGGGTGCTCAAGAGGAGTTGGACAGATGCCCTGATGGCCTGTTCTCTCCCAGCCCCATGGTCGCTGGTGCCAGACCCATCGCTGGGGCCCGCCGCGTTCTCCTCTTCCCCATCCGATACACCCCCCGATCTCAACCAGCTGCAGGGAGGGCCTTGGGATCACCTCCTGGTCTGTTCTAGCCCTGGGGAGGTGGGAGTCAGGGACCTTGGGTGGGTTGGGGGTCTGGCTTTCCCTTCGGGCTCCCCCCATCCCAGTTCGTGCTCAGTACCTCCATCCTAGTGATGACGGGGCGATCATTCCTTGTCGTCCTGGAGCACCAATGGGTTGGCGGCAACGGCGTGGCTGGTCCCTCTGCTTGCCTGGATCGCCAAAGGATTGGTGGCAGCAGCGTGGTTGGCCCCTCTGGCCAGCTGTTTTTCTCCCTGGGAGCATTCCGAGGTTGTTGTTCTGCTGGCGTCCCCTCCACAGGCCTCCTTCAACTTTCTGACTTCTGCCCATCCGGCTGCCTTTAGCTCACTCCTGGAGCAGCTCTGGGCCTTCGACCCAGTGGTCGGTCTGCCAGAGGTCCTGAGTGCACTCCTGGAGTGGCTTTGGATTCTGATCCCTTCATTTGTGCTGTGCGCTCCCAGGATTCGTTCTGAGAACAGTCCAGGATGCCTACCTCCTTCAGCTTCTTGCCTCTGGAGGCTTGGCTCTGCTGCTTTCCCTGGTCTCCTTTGTCTCCCTGAGCCATGGCTGTAGAGCTGAGAGCTGAGGAAAGTGGGAACTGGTGGGAGAAAAGGGAACTAGAATGAAGGTGGAGGATTAGGTGAAAGCGAAGGCTTGAGCGGGAGAGAAGGTTTTTTTTTTAAAGAAGTCTAGCAGCAAGAAGA
This sequence comes from Gambelia wislizenii, assembly GCA_030847615.1. Lineage (NCBI taxonomy): Eukaryota > Metazoa > Chordata > Lepidosauria > Squamata > Crotaphytidae > Gambelia > Gambelia wislizenii. The sequence goes on from JAUMIR010000003.1 coordinate 217,759,028, forward strand.
GAAATTAAAGAAAAAGAGGAAACTAGAAGGGTAGGAGACAACAAAGGGACTCAAGAAGGAGGAGGCGAGGCTCTGTGCTCTACTCCAGGCGAAGACAGGAAGTTAAACTGGCCTCGTGGAGATCTGAAGGAGAATACAAACTCATTGAATCTACATGAGAGCATGATGTAACTCCCTGTCTCTTTCTCTGGGCGGTGACGGAATATCCCAAATGTGATTGGATTCCTCTCACCAACCCAGAGAATCTTAAATTCTCATGATGATCTCAATATCAAAATTAGTATTGCATGCTCTCAAGGTCCTTTTCACTTCACTTCAACTGATCTGTTCTTTTCACTGCTAGTTGCTCAACTAGACAATAGTCTGTTGAGCCACATTTTATTCTGTTTAAGTGCTGGTAAGGCTAGAGAGAAAATTTCACATTGAGCACATGCCAGTTCCAATTTCCCACATCTTATAATAGGTTGCATAGAAGTGATTGACTTAATTTGTTTCATAATGATTTTTCATCATTATATAGATTGCATCAAGAAATGCTTCACATTCATATACTATTGTATCTATTTATATAGATAGAGGTCTGTAGTCCTACTTTGCCGGAATCCTGGATCATCCTGACATTTTCAGATCCAAATTTATCTGAATATAATTTTTGCAGTCTCTGGGAAATCTCCGAAAGAGGTGTGAGTTTAGGCTCTTTGTAAATATATTCCTTTCCATCTTCATCTTCGAAGAATCCCTTTAGGAAAGAAAAAATAAAACAACAGTGACTTTCTGAACTGATAAATAATACTTAAGGCAAGGTTAATGGATAATGCCAAGGATGAAGCAAAAAAAAAAAAAGTGCTATTGAAGTATCAAGAAGAATAAAACAGCTATCACAATATGGGTTTGTTGGAAATGGAAACACAAAAAGTTATTTAAGGGAATGCTATGCATTATGTGAAATTAATATTTTGAGAGAAAGTCCTTTTTTCCACACTGATTGATCATATGCCTGTTTCACATGCCAGTATGTTAGTCATCTCCAAAAGTAATGTTGTTGTATGCCTTGAAGTCATTTCCGATTTATGGCGACCCTAAGGCGAAACTATCACAGTAATGTCACAATCCAACTCAAACCTGATCTAGATTCATTTTAATTCACTCCTATTTTCTGAAAAAGAATTGTACATTTCTCAGTGACTACACAGTAGCTGACTTGTTTCCTCTGAACAAAGAGCACAATAAAAGAAGATGCAATGGAAGGTGAAACAGGTGTCTGCCTTCATATAGAAAACCAGATTTGAGTTAATGGTTTAAGTCAGCAAAATAAATACTGCTATCTGAAGATGAAATGGACAATGTAGTGCAAAGAACACAACATAGCACATATAAAATGCACAGTATACTGACAAAAACCCCACATCAAATTAAGCTTATATGCAGTAATTACTACTGCATTGCTTGCTTTGGAAAGCAGTTTCTTTAATTACCTCCACATCTGTTTCACTGTCTGTAAACTGGTATTGCTATGGTCGTAAGAAACAACAGAATAAATTGAACGTTATATTATTCAAATTGTACAAGTCAGTGTCCTATATAAAGATGATCAAATTTCAGTTAAATCTAAAACTAATTTTCCTGCACTGAATACAACATGCACACACACCCACACCCACTCTTTGCTTAAATAGAATGTCAGCTAAAAGCATGTTTTTTTTTCTTGCATTAAGCATGCAGTACCAACAGAGGTGCAGTTTTCTTCTACAAGTGGAACTATTTTTTTCATAAAGATTGACAAAAGCGAAATGACACCAAAGCACCAAAAGTAGCTTTTAATAAATAGCTGTGAATGGCCATTATTGGAAAACTTACCGCTGCCTTAAGAAAGTAATAGTAAAGAGAAAAGAAAAAAGCAGAAAGTTTACTAATGAAGAGGTTTCCCATTTAGAATAAAGCTATGAGCACAATAAACAGTTGATTAGTTTCAAATATATGCAATTGGAAATATACAATATAGATATTAAAAGAATGTTCATTTTTTAAAAAAGGATACATTACTAAGGTGGAATTGAGGAAAGAGCAGAGAACAATGCCCACCTGTCCAAAAAATGCAACTCTGAAATAGGTTCCCAGCAATCTCTTTCCTGTATGCATTACTTCTGTGACTTTGCTATACGCCCGATGTAATGTGTCATACAGATGAGCCAGCCTCTAAAAAGAAGGGTAAAGCAAGTTTCCGTGATTGGCAGCACTTTAAAACATAATATATGTTTTAAACATCACAAAACAGAATCAAAAACACCCTCTTTCAAAACCTGAACAAGCATTTGGATCACTACTGATAAAGGTAAGGTAAATATATATTTGCATTTAATAATGGTAATTTATACTGCTTTGGTGTGATAGTTGTAAAGATCAGCCATTTAATAATGGTAGTGGTTTTGGTTTGTATTATTAGGTGTGGGAACTGTTTGGAAAACCAGATGGTAGTTGGCTAATGTTAGGCAACCTTTACTACCTTGACTAAGAATCAATTAAACAAATTAATTTGAACCAAATGAAATCCCATGACCTTCAGCAAGATTTAGCCATGACATATTCAAGCTTGATTGGGTCTACTAGATAATATTCACTGTTACAAAGTTCAATTCAACACAGTACTGGCCCCTATTAAACAAAATAATTATAGTATTCCAAGATCGGTATCAAATACCTCAAAATCTCTCCTCTTTTCATAAACAGGAATTATAAGTTTATAGATGTCAGCGATCAGTTCATAACGTTCAGCCTTCCACAGTCCATCTGCACATTGTTCTAACAACTCCATCAATACATCCTAGTTCCAGAAAGAAAAATAAACTATGATTAGACACATAATGAAAATAGAGCATTAATGTAGAGTAACCTAACTTTATTCTTTCCAACAGGAAATAAAAAGGATTAATTCCTCAAACAATGTATTGTGAAATATTAAACCAGTCAGCAGAAAGTACAAATACATTTTTTTTTAACTAGAGGTATATTTTCACATATATGGTATAGTGTGTGTATGCATGTCCACAGAACAGTCTTCAAACAGTACAAAATGTAAATATTCTAATACAAGTGATTGGCATTATTAAGATACCACTCAAGCCAAAGAGTAATGCTAATTAACAGAAGAAAAGAATTCAATGAATTTTTCACTGAAGTGAAAGTAATTGAAATAATGACTGTACCACTCCTTTATTTATTTAGAAACATAAAACAGAATCATAATTATCACATATATCAGTTTAATAGATAACTTGCAGGACAAAAGTACATTTTTATTAGTTTATCACCAAACTTGATCTTGCCCTCTTTATACCCAAGACTTTCATATAACTTTAACAGGGTCTAGAGTTCAAATGATTATTACAAGATAAAGCCTTTGAGTTAGAAAATGTGGATGGAAAAGAACGTGCAATAAATGTCAGTGGAATAAAACACTTCCCTAAGGAGAAAGATGACATCCTAGAATACTTTCTCTATAGCACTGCTCTGGAATTAAATTTCACAAGACAGGTGAAGAACATCCATATGGAGTCTGATATAGTACTCTATGGTGAACTCGCTACGGGTCAGCGTAAGAGGGGCACTCCAAAAAAGCGATACAAGGACTCCCTGAAACAACATCTCAGGCTCGGCCAAATTGATCACCAACAATGGTCCGCCATGGCCTCACATAGGGAGGCATGGACACGCACTATCCACAATGCTGCAGCCTTATTTGAGAGCTCACGCCGAACAAGTCTTGAAGAGAAACGACAACGCAGACAGAACCACAACCCAGAAACATCACCCAAGGAGACCTTCTGCTGTGCTTTCTGCAACTGGACATGTTTATCTCGGATTGGCCTTTTCAGTCATCAGTGCGCTTGCAGAAAGTGCGGGATGAGTCCTTCCTGAATCTTCGTTTGCAAAGAAAAGCCAGAGAGAGAGAGAGATAGAATACAGGAGGAAGATCTGGATGCAAATGTCCCCCCACTTCCAAGCTACCCTGACTATTCATTACCTAAATCTTTTAATTCACTAATTCCAAGGGATTTAGGGCAAGAAGAAAAAAGTAGGTTTTCAAAAATCTAAAAGATCTAGGCTTTGGATACAGAAACGGCTGGGTAATATAAAATTTGTTGATTCTTTAGCACTGTGCCTCATTTTATTAATTAATTACATATTCTGGATAAATGTTAATGCTGAATTCCAACATGAATCAATCACTTTAAAAAATAATTCTGTTTTTACTTTTCATAGGCAAATTTCACCTTTACTGATTTTAACTGATAAGTTCCTATCACTGCCTGATACTTGGAATTAAAAAGCAGACCATCTGGGGGGGCACTCCACAGCTGAGAGGAGTCCATGCCTAAAAGGCCTCCTTAAGCAGATCTATTTGCCATACCTCAGTTAATCAGGATGCTATGACAAGACACTTGAATGATGACAAACGGTAGGTAGATGTAGAAACCAATATAGATAAAGGCACCAATGTAATATGATTATAAAACCCAGCTTCCAATTAGCAACTTGTATCCATATCCTATACCAGGAGTGGGCAACAGTAATGGATACAGGAGCCATGCTCTGCTTCAGCAAACCTATGGTGGGCTATACCACCCAGTTTTCAGCTAAAAAGCGGTTTAAAATATCACCAGAATTTGCATATAGTTTGCATATCAAAGTTTTTCATCCAATTTTCACTGAGTGGGAGTGGGAGCATCTGGAGCTAAACCATCACATCAAGAATGGCAATTGATAGGAGGCTTCAAAATAGGTTTATGTGTCATGGACTTTATTTTTCCCATCCTATATTCTGTATGAAATGAAGTTTCTAAAGTTTTCAAGTGAGCAGTTCACACAATGTACTACAGTAATCCAAGCAGAGTGGGGATAAAATAAAGACACATCCCATTTTATATTTAGGGGATTATCTAGACTGAGTATAATAGCTGTTAAAATGCTAAGAAGTTGATAATTTTTGTGCATTTGCTAGCTTAAGTTCTTACTTGTTCCTTTTTAATCCTTATGCCATTTTTATTCTGCCCCCTCCATCCCAATGAACCAAGGCAGTTTGCCCAAATTTGAACAAACAATGAGAAATAATATGAGGCTTCAATGTTAAACTGAATAATGTCATACAAGAGTCTTTTCTTCTCCACCAATAATGTCACTCTCTCTCAAATCAGCTAGATATTAGATTGTATCTTGCAATGGAATGAGTGGCATAGAAGCCGTCATACAACCTAGGGCTCATCTATATGGGCTCCTTGCATTCTGGATGTGGACCTGGCCTGTTCCTCCCCTGTTACCTGAGCCAAACAGGATGGAGTCCAAACCACCGTGTCGGTCCATCGCTACGGCTGCTGCTGCCACCACCCACATCACATTCTATGAAGCTAGGAAGTCAGCCTGCAGCATGTGACCAAGGCCCTCTGCATGTGACCATCCTTGGTCACATGCTGTGGGACTCCTTCCTGGCTTCAGAGAGTGTAGCAGCTACAGTGATGAGCCGGCGTGCCAGTAAGGGCTCCTGCAGTCACGTGGGGACAGAGTTGGTTTTTCTGAAAAGAAGCAGTTTATGGTACCTATTTTTTTAAAAAAATTTATTGGGCTTTATCCCTTCCTTGCCCCATCTTATCCCCATCTTTGCCCTGGGCATCGTGCGGACTGCCCAGAGGCAAAATAGGGCAAAACTTTGGTGGCTTTTTAAAAGATGTTTTGTTCATACTTGAGACAGTGTAAGAATATTTTAGAAATAAACAGAAAATAAGTCTGTAATATAAAATACTTTAAGGAAAGTATAAACTGGATTTACATACTTCATTAAAGTGAACGTCCTGCATTCCCACGTCTTCCATCATTGAAGCCTCTTCATCTATATTTGGAGTAATTACTCTGAAGCTTATACAACCTTGTTTAAACATTCCTATTTATACAGGGGAAAAAAATGATCAGTCTTAGGAAATCTATCAACTAGCTGGAGAAACTGAAAGACCTGCATGGGATTTTAAAAAGTCTGATAACCATTATAGTAGCACTATGAGATAAACTTGTGGAAAAATAGGTGTCACATCATTGGCTAGAAGACACTTGTTTGAAACAATTACTTCTGAGGAGGTTTTGTACTGAAATGTTTGACATCCTTCCTGTCATGTTGAATCTGATGTCAGGAGAAATAAGAGATATAAATTCAATAAATAAATAAAATAATAAAATAATAAAAAATATGCTATTTACCATGTTTGCTGTTGCCTGACAGCTTGATCTACAGCTGTGGCACATATTTGTCCTTTTCACATATGAACTTCTCTCTGAAGTGATTCCAGACATGCCTAAATCACAGAGCCAAAGCATCTGTTCTGAACAGCCTGCAGTCAGGTAGTCATAGTTGGCAATTGGTGATACCTTTAAGTCAAATCAATGTTTTCTTCCCTCATTCTAAATGTGCAAATATTTCCACCTCATTGCAGAGTATATCTGAAACTTGGTGAAGCAAGAGAAAGTATTATGCAGAAGGGGAAGATATTTTCTTTTGCCAACTGTATCCTGTTTTAGTCCCCGTTAAATGGGCAAATTTCTGTGATAAACAGAATCTGGTGATTCTGTAATCCTATAAAATAGTGTCATTTCTTTTAAGTTATTCATGTGCTATTGCAGGCCACATGGTTATAGCTTACTGGGTGGCTTTGGGCTAGTCATTACCTTACAGTCTAAATCATAGAGTCCAGTAGAAATTATCTACTTAGACTTCTAAAAGCCTTTTGATGAAGTCCCACACCTCTTGACAGAAGTCTTCCCATGGATAGAAAGCTGGCTAAAGAAGGGGAAGCAGAGAGTAGGAATAAATCATCAGTTCTCACAATGGAGGGATCTGAGCAGTGGACTCCCTCTTTTGAAACCAGTGCTTATTCATAAATCACTTGAAGTTAAGGTCTGGCAAGGTGGCCAAGGTTGCTACTGACACTAAATTATTAAGAGTGGTGAGAACAAAAAGGAATTCTGAAGAGCTCCAAAAGGCTCTCCCCAAACTGGGAGAATGGGCAGCAAAATGGCAAATGAGATTCAATGCAAGCAAGTGTAAAGTGATGTATATTGGGGTAAAAAATAATAATTCCCAATTGTATATTACATAAATGGGAGTGACTGACCAAGAAAGGGATCTTTTTATTGTGGTAGATAGCCCAATGAAAAAGTCAGCCCAGTTGCTGTTAAACAGTGTATTCCATGTTGGGAATTTACTGGAAAGGGAATTGAAAATAACACTTCCAGTAGAATACTGCCCTCATACAAATCCATAGTGCAACCACATCTGGATTACTGGGCTTGTCTATACAAGCCCCCCAAAATGTAATGCCATGCAGAAAAAAACAAGTTGTAGCAGCTGCGACTTGCCTTAATGGTGGTTTTATCCCCAGCAGCCCCCCGTAAAGTTTGCATTTCAGATGACAACTGAGGAAGGGAGAAGAAGGCGAGAGAGCCCTCTTCCTCAGCCCCGCGGGAGCAAGTAGGTGGGTGGCAGAGAAACCGAGGAAGGGGAAGGAGGGCTCTTTTGCCCTCTTCCCCCTTCCTCGGCCCCATGGGCAGGCAGAGAAACTGGGTGGGCAGGCTGTGGCGGGGAGAGGGAAGGAGGAGAGAGCTTTCCTCCCTTCTCTGCCCCTGGTGGTGGTGGTGGCGGCAACAGGGGGTGGGAATGATAGCTGCGCTCCCCCTTCCCCATCCTTGATTGCTGGGGGGGCAATAGTGGTGGCAGGTGCTTGCCTTGTTATGAAATCACTTGTCTGCCCACTCACTTGTCTGCCCACTCAGTGGTGCACTTCCTCTCACTTAGGCAAGTGAATCAGATTGATGAAGAAAAGTTAACATCATTTGCAGCAGGTTAGCTTAGAAAAAAGACAAGAAAGGACAAACCCAATAGATGTATATCAAATTATGTATAGTGAGGAGAAAGTGGAGGCTATCCACACACACACACACACACACACGCACACAGCAGTCATTATACTAGAACTCACTGAAAGGGAATGGTTGGAGATTCAGGAGTGATAAAGTATCACAACTGACCAGCCACTGTGTGAACAGTATATTGGATTAGGTTGACCTTTAAAATAATCCAACATGGCGCTTATGTTTTTATGTAGCAGTGCTGTGAGGTTAAAGGGAGAAGAGATGTATCTTGTCTTGAGCAACTTGGAAGAAAGCTTGGATGACGATATAATAACAACACACAGTTTTATTACTATGATTTCTGGAAATAAAGGAGTAACAGTGTGATGTATACCTTTCCGCAAAAGATACTCTGCCACTAGAGCTGCTACATGGACGTAACACATGGCTGCCTAAAATATGAACAAAAACATTATCATAGACCTTTTACTGTGACACAGCAAAGTTCTGCATATAGCTAGAGTGAAACTTAGAAACTGTAGAAGCACATCGACTCTAATTGCTGCCTCTTCTTAATTGCACAGTATTTACTCTCATTTGTCCACATCACTACATAATTTCATTAGCTGTGGCAACTCATGATGCACCATGCATAATTTATTTGAGCTCTGTGATGTCATAACTTCAGCAATAACATTGCAACTTCAATAAACTCAGATTAAATGTCAGCATGGTCAAATGGGGCAAAGGACAGTAATGGCAAGGAAGAGGAAGAAGAAAAAGGTGTGAAGCAGAAAAGCACATGAGCTATATGACTGTGCTTTCAATATGGGAAGAAATGTTTTCAACACCCATGATGAGACAGTTTCATGAGATAGTTTCAGCTTAGTGCTAGAAGATATCTAAGCAGGAAGAACATTCGAAGTAAAATGATTCACAAAACAACCTTCATTACAACCCCAGAATATAGTTAACAGTTGACTGTTTCCAAAGGAAACGTGCCATGACAAAGCATAATTTCCTTTCCATAATTTCTATCTAGACACAGTGAGATTTTGTGGCCTAAATACCCTAAAACCACTAGATCCCATCTGATCTTGGAAACTAAGCAGGGTCAGCCTGGTAAGTACTTGGATGGGGGACTACCAACTAATACCAGGTGCTGTAGACTATATTTCAGAGGAAGGAACTGGCAAAACCACCTCTGCCTAAGAACACCCTATGGAAAATTCATGGGGTCAGCATAAGTCAACAGGTGACTTGAAGGCATATATATACACACACACAGTGTAATTTACCATTAGCATTTTCTAGCTTGGTGTAAATTACTAAGATTTTCAACATGTTTCAACAACCATGGCATACACTCACAAAGACATTTGCAAACAGTATTTTGTTTGTTTGTTTGTTTGTTTACCTCTGAAAGATCTCCGTTTTTAACATGAATTCTTGCCATGCTATCCAACCATGTCTTTCTGAGTTCAGGTGTGCTGGCATAAGACTTTGCTAAACTGTACTGAAGATCCACAAGCATTTCTGGATCATTCTCATGCTCCTTCATTTGTGCTGTAGCCATTAGGACCGTACGGATGCGTTTGGTCAAATCCTTTACATCTGAAGGGAATGTAGTGTGCTAGAGTGTGGAAAAGCGAGACAATACATAAAATGGGTACATTGGGCAAAAAAACCCAGTGAGAAACTAACCTGTACACATCCATGGAAAAGCCTGTGCCAAGAGGGACTAAGTGTTGTGAACTATAGCTCAGAATCCTAACTACATGGTGAATGTATTCTCCAGTATCAGTTGTGTTCATGCCCATTAGGGTTAACATTGTTCCTTTTAAAGCAAAACAGCTCTAAAAAAATAATAATTTTAACTTGTATCTTACTATACAATGACTTTTTAAATTAGTGTCTCAAAAAGAGATTACGGACTTCCTTTTTACATAGATAAATTCTGAAGTGCAGGAAGATAGCAGCCCTCACAGTAGTACAGGCTAAAGAGAGATATGGGTGTGTGGGCGGGTACTTATACCTGAAAAGGAATGGAAACAAAAGGATGCTGGTCGCCCTCAAACTGTCACCCAGCTCAACAGCCTTCAAAACAGCCTTCAAAACAGGGGTAGTGTCAGGGTAATGTTGGGGTTGCTGTTGGAGTCTACTCATCTTGTTGTGCTGGGGCACTTAGAATCATAGAGTTGGAAGAGACCACAAGGGTAATCTAGTCCAACTCCCTGCTATGCAGGAATACACAATCAAAGCACCCTCAACAGATGGCCATCCAGCCTCTGTTTAAAAACCTTCAAAGAAGGAGATTCCACCACACTCCCAGGCAGTGCATTCCACTGCTGAACAGCTTACTGTCAGGAAGTTCTTCCTAATGTTTAGGTGGAATCTCTTTTCCTGTAGTTTGAGTCCATTACTCCAGGTCCTAGTCTCTAAAGCAGCAGAAAACAAGCTTGCTCCATCCTCAGTATGATATCCTTTCAAATATTTAAACAGGGCTATCATGTCACCTCTCAACCTTCTCTTCTCCAGACTAAACATGCCCAGCTCCCTAAGCCGCTCCTCATAGGGCATGGCTTCCAGACCTCCCACCATCCTGGTCGCCCTCCACTGGACACATTCCAGCTTCTCAGTATCCTTCTTGAATTGTGGTGCCCAGAACTGGACACAGTATTCCAGGTGAGGTCTGACCAAAACAGAATAGAGTGACACTATTACTTCCCTTGATCTAGACACTATACTTCCAATACCCATGCTGAGGCTGCCCTGTTAGGAGTAGGTGAGGACTTTACATTTGCCATGACAATCTTGGGTTGATCCCAAATGGTAGCTAGTCCTACTCATGCTTCAGGGTAAATTTTGGATCTTGTTTTCTATTTCTGGGTGATCTGGCAGTGAAGAACTACAGCTCCATTGTCATGAAGACCTGATGGGGTTTAGAATAACTGGGACTGAGTTCTTTGGTTGGGAATGGATTAGGAAGGTCTGCCCCAGGAGGCTGATGGATCTGGATGGTTTCTTCATGGCTCTTGGGGATTTTCCCGTTGCATCGGCAGGCAATTCTGTCAAAGCCCTCACGGACTCCTGGAATCGGGAAATGGTCAGGGCAGGAAATACAAATGTTCCTGAATATCCACTCTCAGTGTAGAGCTGAATTGCCCCTGTTTTTCCAAGGAACTAGCAGCAACAAAATGAGAGAGATGGAGACATTGGCAGAAAACTTGAAGTGAGTCTGACTGAACATGGCTTAGAGCCTATCTGAAGGCCTACTTCATAGCTATGTGGGCAGCAAAAAACCTCTATTACTCTCTGCCAGCACTGCATCTGCAACAAACCTGGTAAGAGGAGCTGTTTCAAATGATTAGTAGTTTTTAACACTCTGGCCCATAAGAAGAGAATCCAGACCTCTCAACAGCCCACTGCAAACAACTTGCTTGGCACTTGCCAGATAAAATTGTTCTCATCCATTCTGACTTGGATGGTATAGTTAATACAGATCTAATGCATGTAACTTTGGCCCCTGTTTGTCCAGTGATAATGGAAACTTTTCAGTGTGTACTGCCTAGGTCCAAGAGACTGCTTTGATTGTCTTGATGAATGACCTATGCAGCAAGCGAACAGGGGAATGTGCCCTGTTGGACCTCTTAGTGGCTTTTGATACCATGGTATCCTTTATGGGCTGCCTTGCTGGAATGGAACTTGCAGGCATTGCTTTATAGTAGTTCCATTCCTTCTTGGAGGTACAAATCCAGAAGGTGGTTTGATCCTTTGGACATTGGTCTGTGAGATCCTCCAGGGCTTGGTTCTGTCCCTATACTATTTAATATAGACATGGAACTGCTCGGGAAAGATTTCCAGAGCTTTGGAGTCTGATGCCATTAGTATGCTGATTACAGCAAACTCTGTAACTACTTTCCACCTCAATCCAATGAAGCTCTTTAGTTCTAAATCTGTGTCAGTCATGGACTGGATGAGGGTAAAAAAACAGAAACTTTATCTGGATAAGAGATAAGTGCTCCTGGTCAGTTGACTAGGTTTGCAGCTTGGGTGCGCTACTACTGGATTCACTCCTCAACCTGGAAGCTCAGGTTTTTGTGGTAACAAGGAGTGCATTTGTAAAGTTAAGACTTGTGTGCAACCTTCATCCATTCATAGAGACATCAGATCTGGCAACAGAAACACATGTCACAGTTGCATCCTATTTAGATTACTACAATGTGCTTTATTCATTTATTTAGAGTATATATATGTGTATATATACCCACTCTTCAGCCACAAAGGCTCTCAGAGCAACTTACAAATTGTTAATTTGACAGTTCCTTGCCCTCAGGCTTACAATCTAAGTATGACATGATGTGGAGCTGATTCAAAGAGCAGCAGTCAGAATGCTGACTAGGGGTAATTATAGGAAACATACAACTGCCTTGTTAAGAGAGATCCACTGGCTATTTATCTGTTTCTACCCACAATTCAAAGTGCTTGTTATAACAATAGCACTCACATTTCTGTACAGCTTATCAGTGCAAAGCACTCCCTAAGTGGTTTACAATGTGTTAGCTAATTGCCCCCAATTGAGTACCTGGCCTGTGGGAGCAATTAGCTAAAACACATTGGAAACTGCTTAATGCAGTTTAGATGTGTAAATTGCTATTGCTTAAAACAATTTGTAAGATGCTCTGATAGTCTTGTGGCTGAAGAGCCGGGTAAATAAATAAATAAACAAACAAGCTGGGTACTCATTTTACTGACCTACAGAAGGATGGAAGGCTGAGTCAGCCTGGAGCCCTGCAGGATAGAACTCACAACGTTGTGGCTACAGTACCGGCATTTAACCACTGCACTGCCTGGGCTCTTCTTGTTATGACCCATAGAGCCCTCCAAGGCTTAGATCCAGGTTATCTGAAGGACCGTATTTTCTTATATAAGCCTGCATGAGTTTTGAAATCTTCAGGGCAAACCCTTCTTTCCATCCCAGCACTCTCAAAGTTACATCTGATGGGAACAAGAGAGAGGGCCTTCTGGAGGCTGCTCCCAGGCCCTGAAACACCTTTCCTAGAGAGGCTAGACTGGTGACCTCCATGGTATCCTTTTAGAAGCAGGCACAGACATTTTTGTTTTGACAGGTCTTTGGGAACTAACTGCTCATAGGGATAGGGCTTCTAATAATTTGCTGTATTGTCTGTAGTAGTTTGGTTTTTTAAAACATGGGTATGAGTCCTGGGACTGCAAAAAAGGGAGGGTATTGATGGTGATGTACCATTTACTGTGGGGTTCGCAGCTAAGCTCTGAGGAAATCAGGGAGTCCAAGGGAAGTGGCTGATGATGGATTAGTTCCTGCCCATCAAAACATTCCCAGCTCTTTGGTCCTACAAGCCCTGTCTATGCTACATTAATACACAGATGTTTTCTTCTACTACTTAGAACATTAGGTTTGAAAACTGTAGAAGCTGAACATTGTTCTAACTAACAGTAACAACTGAAGTTATTTAATATGCTCAGCTACATCGATGAATTCATTATTTGGACACTGAGTTTTCAGAATAAGCTATGGGGTTTCCAGAGAATGACACCGAGGCTTTCACAGTCGAACCTTTATGGCACAAATTGTTACTGACACCTTCAAAACATACTCTTTCATAGTTTTAAAGCTGCCTTCCCCCAACCTGCACTTTTCCCCACATGAACCAGAAATTATGTAATTACCCATCTATATGAGGGGGGGGGATCCCAAATACCTCGTACTATTGGCACCTGGCAGCAGCAGCGACCAGACCAAACGGTTTTTCTGGCCTCAGAAGCCCCCATAAGCCTCACATTCCTGATGGTGGCCGCGAGTGATTTACTCGCATTAGTTCTTTGTTGCCGCCGTGTTTTTTTTTTAATTGTCCCAAGGTGTGCTGGTGCGATAGAACGATTCTCCAAAGCAAAACATAAAATATTGATCCTTTTTTTATTGCCTTAGTGAGCGATCACTAAGGCGAAAATCCAACACGGCGGCAGCAGGCACTTGCCCTCCTAGAAGCCCCGCCCAGCTCTCACATGGCCAATCAGCTTTGTGCTTCCCTTCATGTTTTTTATTGTCCAATAGTCCAAAAGAGCAAAAATGTGCACCAGCCTCGCAGTTTGTGAAAAAATACAGGGAAATCTGTGAAGGTTTTTTCCCCATTGTTTTTGCTGTTTTGGGCCCTCCTCCTTCTGAATACTGTGGATTGGCACTGGGTCCTGTGTAGACTGGTAGGATTCTCAGCAAATTTCATGAGCAAATTTCACCGTTTAGACAGGCCCACAACACAATGTCTGACTTCCAGTTTACTGCCTAGTAAATGACTCCCATCCCTGCTTTAGGGGGCATGGGGGCATTTTTAGTAACATTCTGACAAATCCACGTAACAAAATTTTACCATGCTCTGAAAATCAGCATCTGATCTCAAAATTTGTTATTAGAATTCCTTTCTTGAACCCTTTAGCATTTTTCATCCTAGATGCAGTTTGGTACATTTTTCTCTTTATTTGTACAGGACTATAATCTTTCTGATGTTTCATCTGGAAGGGCTAATGGCTGTTAAGCCTTCTGTATAAATCCTAGGCAATAGATCTGATGATCAGGACACTTCTCTATGTTTTTATCAAGAAAATGTTACTACAAACCTTAGTAAGCCTGTCACTGTTGGCACAGTTATTTATGATGGACAGAGATTGCTGAAATCTGGTTCCTCCAATTCCAACAACATCTGCAATCAACTGACTCACAGAAATAATAACCTTGTAAAAAAGCAGAAAAGACAAAATTCAGGTATTGGAATATTATCTCAAGACTTCAGTATACACTAGAATTAAACTTTTAAATATACAGTTGCCCCTCCACATTTGCGGCTTTCACACTCGCGGTTTTGATTATTCGCGGTTTAGTCCTGAGCCCCTTCAGGAAGGCTGGCGAGAGGCGGGGAAACCTCCTGCCTGCGCCTTCCCTGGCCTTCCAGAGGCGGCTCCGGCGCTTCAAAGCCCCGGAGTCCGCTCAGGAGGGTCGGGGGGTGGGTGGGCAGCCTCCCTCCCGCTGCCTTCCCCAGCCTTCCTGAGGGGACTCCGGGGCTTCTAAGACCTGGAGTCCCCTCAGGAAGGCCAGGGAGAGGCCGGGCACTTCCCTCCCTCCCGCCCGCTGCCTTCCCCGGCCTTCCCAAGTGGGCTCCGGAGATTCTAAGTCCCAGAGTCCGCTCAAGAAGGCCGGGGAGAGGCAGGGCAGCCTCCCTCCTGCCCACCCCCTGCCTTCCCTGGCTTTCCTAAGCAGGCTCCGGGGCTTCTAAGCCCCGGAGTCCCCTCAGGAAGGCCAGGGAGAGGCTGGGCAGCTTCCCTCCGTCCCGCCAGCTGCCTTCCCTGGCCTTCTTGCGCAGACTCCGGGCTTCTAAGCCCCAGAGTCTGCTCAAGAAGGCCGGGGAGAGTCAGGGCAGCCTCCCTCCCACCTGCTGCCCTCCCCGGCCTTCCTAAGCAGGCTCTGGGGCTTCTAAGCCCCAGAGTCCACTCAGGAAGGCCGCAGGGAGGCAGGACAGCCTCCTCCCCACCCACCCGCTGCCCTCCCCAGCCTTCCTAAGTGGGCTCCAGGGCTTCTAAGCCCCGGAGTCCGCTCAGGAAGGCCGCGGGGAGGCAGGGCAGCCTCCCTCCCGCCCACTCACTGCCTTCTCTGGCCTTCCTAAGTGGGCTCTGGGGTTGCTCAGGAAGGCCGTGGAGAGGCAGGGCAGCCTCCTCCCCGCCCGCCCGCTGCCTTCCCCGGCCTTCCTAAGCAGGCTCTGGAGATTCTAAGGCCCAGAGTCCCCTCACGAAGGCCGCGGAGAAGCTGGCCAGGCTGGCCAGACACCCTCCCTCCGCCTCCCTCCCTCTGGGGGGGGAGGTGGGAGCAGCATTTTTTATTCACGGTTTTTCCACATTCGCGGGGGTCTCAAGACCCTAACCCCCGCGAATGTGGAGGGACAACTGTATTCTGCATCAGAAGCAAACTGATTTATTTAACAGTTAAAAGTATAATTTACAGAAACTATTGATTTTTAAAATGATACTGTTGGTAGCTGAAATTGTTTTTCCTGCTACTTAGGCTTGCATTTTGTACAGAGTGTATTTCACTGCCAATATTACTTATCAGATAATTTGTCTGAAGCAAAAAAAATGGGAGAGGGTAAAAGAAATAATCTCAGTCTCCAAATGAAATCCACAAAGCAAAAAAGAGATACAGAAAGGAAAATAAGATAAAATCCTGCTTTCCTGAACATATCGGTCTTAATATAGAAGCTAGGACTCATCCCATCAGAGAGCAGTCTGACAGGGACAATGTTCATTTCCACTAGAAAATTATTTGAAATTTGCATATATGAAACAGAATGGGTTACATTGTAGCACTGCAATTTAACATATGGAATCTGAATCTGTGTGTATGTGTGTGATCACTGCACTGCGTAATGCAACTTCAAGTCTGTTAACTACACAGCCCTGTATTTAAGGCAGGATAGCAGAAAGGAGAAAAGGCTAAAACTGGACAGCACCCAATAGAATCCACAAGAAAAAAGGGAAGACAAGATAGCAGAAAGGGTCATTATTTATCTTCTAAAATCCATGAAACAAGTAAAACGAAATGAAATGCACTGACCTGTAGGTGTGTTCTTACAAATGATCTCTTTCCTGTGTAATCAAAATTATTCCTCATCAAGAAATAAAGGAGCTGTGAAGCTTCTGTTCGAATTGAACTCAGTTTGGAATTGCAGCACTTCAAAATTTCATAGCACAACGCAGAACACATGTCAGCTCTTCCTTCATAAAAGGTAGAAGGGAACTGTAGAACACACAAAAATAGTCACTGTGCTAAGACTAATTTCTTTTAAAAGGTAGGATAATACAATTACATAAAACAAGTGAAGTAAAGTGTGTGTGTGGGGGGGTTTTTTTGAACAATTAATGCAGCTGGCAAGCAGAGAAACTTTATTCAATAGGTACCATATATTTCTGCATACAAGACTACTTTTTAACACTTGAAAATCTCCTCAAAAGTGGGGGGGGGGTCTTATACCCCAGTAGACCTTTTCCCCTGCTGCGAGAATGATTGAAGTGTAAAATGGCCTGGGCAGTTTTCCCAGCAGATCCTTCCTCCTGCTGTGAGAATGACTGCTTTGCATTTGAAGAGTTAAATGGCCCTCTATTTAGCTCAGGAGAGTCAAAATGATGTTTCTTTTCAGGACAAGTTAGCCTAAAATTAGAATTTCTGGATTCAACTTCTCATTTTGCATCAAGTTTTGTCTATGGTGAAATTCTCTTGTCTGCCAATGTGACTCTAAAAACATTAATGTGCTCATTCATTAATGTGCTCATTCAAAAATTTGGGATTTGATAGCTTCATATTAACCAACTTACAGTATTAATGCAACCTTACTTTCCAAAGATTGAACACCACAGAGATTTTTCAAAGTATCCCATTGCTTTTTTAGCTGTTCTCAGTCCTTTAATTTCACAGACTATTCCATCATCTACAGCCACTGAGCTGGCTGGCTGGTGGGGGACAGGCTTTCCAGCCAGCTGGCTGGCTGGCTGGCTGGGGGGGGGGGCAAACTCTATATTTTAACTTAAAAATTGGGGGGGGGTCGTCTTATGCGCCCAGTCGTCTTATACGCCGGAATATACGGTAGTAGTGTCTTACAATTTTGACAGGAGCTTTTTAATATGAACAACACTTATTGCAATCTACATATTTTAAACAAACAAAACTGACATTTATTGAAATTAGATGCAGGGCTTTTAATGTAATTAGGAAGCATCCATAATAAAGGGCACATAAAGCTGCTTAAACACAAAAGGAAAGAGATGGCTCAGTGTGACCCAGTATGGTTGGTTTGTTTTCAAATTCATAATGTGCATATTAACGGAAATAATAAGAGGACTCACCTTAAAAATGAATGATCTTAAAGCATTGAAGACATTTTTTAATGCTGTTTCTGACTGATTTTTTTGCAGAAAGCAAAGGTACACATCAAATACTTTTTTCATCAGAGGATTATGCCCATGATCCGCCAGAAGCTGATTCTTAAAGTTGAGGGGGTGGGGAATGTACACATATATTAACAATCACTGCAGAATGAATCATATTCAGGTTCCAAAAGTCCATTGCTACATTATAGACCTGCTTACAAAATGTTTTGACAGAAGCTATATGTAAACAGAACAACCTAGCATATGGTAACAGTATTGCCAAAAGTCAGTACCCTCCTAGTAAATTTAAAAAATAATTATCTTATAAAATAAATTATTAAGGTTTATATCCTCCCTATAAATACAGAATTATCATCAGCATCATCGTCATCAATTTATATAGTGCCATCTGTGTACATGGCACTTTATAGGAAAACAAGCAAAAAAATTAGATCCTGCCAAATACGTACCATCTAAAATAAGTGCATACATATACACATACAGAGAGAAGGAAGGGATAATAAACATAAAACTATAAAACACATAACATAGCAAATTTGGGCAAAGAAGGACAGGTTGCTTACCTGTAACCACAGATCTTCGAGTGGTCTTCTGTGAATTCACACAGTGGGTAATTCCTGTGCCTGTGCAGAGCACTCAGAACACTCTAGAATCGCTAGGCAGAGAATAACTTTTGCAACATTTCGGCGACTCTTGCAACTCCATCCATCCTAACTTTTGCAACTCCATCCATCCTAACGGTCCCTTTAAAGGCGCTCCCACCTAAATCCCCTCAGTTTCCTTGAAGGACACCACAAGTAGCAGCATCAGGAACATTAAGCATATATATATGTCATAGCAGGACATAGAGGGGAGGATGGGAGGGTCTGTGTGAATTCACAGAAGACCACTCAAAGATCTATGGTTACAGGTAAGCAACCTGTTCATCTTCTTCATGGTCTCTGTGAATACACACAGTGGGTAGATTAGCAAGCTTCCACTCTTGGAGGAGGGTATGTCATGCTACCAGATAAGATGAGGTCAGTGTTGGACAAGTGATAAATCTGAGACATCTGAGCACCAAGAACCATGAACAGAGCACTTTCACATATTAACGGTCAGGAATTGGTTACTGAACCCTAAGTTTTAAAATGGCCCAACATGCTGAGTCATGATGACGGACTCTATGAACTGCCAGTCATGCTAATCACGCTACAGCTGCATGAGAAGGATTGCATCAGAAGAAGAGTTACTAGAGTACAAAGCCATGTAGTATGGAAATCTGATGTAATGTAACCATGTGCTTGGGTAAGCCAATGCTGTGCTGATATGTATATAAGTGAGCCAGATCAGTGTTCATTCCCTTCCTATGATCTTGAGATGCATGGCGTAGCACTTTGCTTGTACATACTGTGAACAGCTGAAACGTTTGAAGATTAAAAGCACCTCCTGTTTTCTGGACGCCAAACACTGTGTGTGAATATTCTTGGGAAACAGTTGCTACCTAGTTTGCTGAGACAGTTTTTGGCTTCTGCTGGGGACTGAACGTCCTACCATCCCCTGACATTAACATCAGGGCAACCAATAATCATACAACACCAAAGTTGGGCATAATAAAACTCACTCATTGAATAGAGGGTAACATCACTGCCCTCCCAAATGTGGCCTCATTATGAGACCGAGTATCCAATCTGTAATGTGATATGAATGTCAATTGTGTAGACCATGTAGCTGCTCAGCAAACATCGTTCAACAGGATACAGGAGAGGAGGACAGCTGAAGCAGAAACAGCCCTAGTGGAGTGTCCTCAAACCCAAGAAGGTAAGGGCTTCTGGGCCAGTTCATAACAAAGATAAATGGTCGAAACCACCCATTTGGACAAATGCTGTGGAGAAATAGGGACACCCAACTTAGAGTCTGCATAGGAAACAGTTTCGGAGACTTTCAAAATGGAGCTGTCCATTGCACATAGAAGGCAACAGCTCTCCGAGTGTCCAAGGAATAGAGAGACCATTCAAAGTCATTCTTTGGGTCCTGCATAAGAGTCAGAAGGACAATGGCTTGGTTCAAGTGAAAGATGGAAACCACTTTAGGGAGAAAAGGAATGTCTGGCTTCAGAACAACCTTGTGCCTGTGGAATGCCAAGTATGGAGGGTCGGCGCAAAGTTCACCAGCCCAACGGGCGGAAGTGATGGCGATGAGAAAGGCTGTTTTCCAAGACAGGAGTCCGAGGTCCATAGTAGCCAAGGGCTCAAAGGGGCGCTTCGACAACTGAGAGAGGACAAGTTCTAGGCTCCAACCCGGTGTGGGCTCAAGCACAGGAGGATGGAGATTGGTGTAGCCCTTCAGGAATTTCTTAACCATTGCATCATGAAATGGAGAAGGTCGACCTGTGCCTGCAGCTCAGTGGAGATGGCTGCCAGATAGCACCTCAAAGATGAGAGGGATAGTCCCGAGTCTGATAGGTGAAGGAGGAACTGGAGAACGGTGGTCACCAAGGAGGAATCGATGGTGAGACCATGGTCCGACAAAAAGGACTCAAAACGGTTCCACTTGTAAGAGTAGGAATGGCACATAGAAGGGTGAAGAGATGCATCAAGTACTGTCTGTACATCCGGAGGAATGTCTGGTGAGACAGGACGGCATGAACTCGATGACCAATTCAAGGCTAAACCCTCCAGGCCATCAGTCTGAGGGTCTGTATGTCCAAGTGTCTGACGTTCCTGTCCCAAATGGTCAGTAAGTCGGTACGGTATGGTATGGAAGGTGTATGCAACAGCGGCAGGCCAGGCGAAGAAGGAGAGCAAACCACAGTTGTTGGGGCCACCATGGAGCGAGCAGGATCGCATTCGATTGGTCCCGCTGAAGCTTGGCCACTACCCTGGTCAGAAGCGGGAACGGAGGGAACAGGTACAACAGCAGTCTGCTCCATTGGAAGAGGAATGCATACCCCTCGAACCCTAGACCTCGCGCAAAACTGATGACACTGTGTGTTGGTGGGAGTTGCAAAGAGATCGATCTCTGGAGTTCCCCAGCGTCGAAACAGGTCCCAAGCCACCGAGTGATGCAGTACCCACTTGTGAACAGATGAATGCAAACGGCTCAGTCCGTTGGCAAGAGTATTCTTGTCCCCAGGAAGATGAATCGAGTGGAGGAGAATATGCCTCTGAATGCACCAGTTCTAGATTTTGAGGGTCAGTGACAGCAGGGAGTAGCATCGTGTTCCTCCTTGCTTGTTAATGTAGTACATGACCGAGGTGTTGTCCATCACCAATAGGACTGTCTTGCTGGTTACTAGCTCCTCAAAGGCCCAAAGTGCCTTCTGTACCGCCAGGAGCTCAAGCACGATGATATGGAGCTCCCTTTCCCTGGTAGTCCAGATGTCCCGAACAGCATATGTTTCAAGATGGGCTCCCCACCCAGGTGAGGATGTGTCTGTAGTGATCGAAACCTGCAGTTGTGGGGGATTGAACAGCATGCCCGACAAATGTTGTCCGGTACCAACCACCAGTCCAGGGAGCATTGGATCACACGAGGCATGATAAGGAATTTGTGAGGAGAGTCCCACAATGGGTCAAAGATGCCCAGAAACCAAGACTGAAGCGGCCGGAATCGAAGACTTGCAAAGCAGGTGACCAATGTCATGGCCACCATGTGGCCCAGGAGAACCTGAACAGAATGTGCAGAAGTCCTCCAGGATTGATGGCAGTGATGGATCAAACCTCTTAGGGTATCGAAGTGAGCCTCCGGTAGGTAAGCCATTGCGTGTCTCAAACCCAGATGGGCTCCTATGAACTGGAGGGATTGCTCCAGTTTGAGATGTGACTTTTCCAAGTTGACAACAAGCCCAAGTGCATCTAGCAGACATAACATTGTGTCTATGTCCATAAGAAGCTGAGGGTGAGATCCTGCCACCAGGAGCCAGTCATCAATGCAGGGGAAGATAACCACCCCTTGTTGATGCAAGAAGGCTGCTACCGGCGCCAGGCACTTTGTGAAGACTCTTGGGGCCATGGCGAGTCCGAATGGCAAGACACAGAACTGAAAGGCCTCATTCTCGATATGGAAGGCAAGGAATCTCCTGTGGGCTGGGTGGATCCCCACATGGAAGTACACATCCTTGAGATCGATGGAGGTGAACCAATCTCCCTTCTGGAGGAGGGGTAGAATCGAAGCCAGAGTGACCACACGGAACTTCTTTGGGATAATAAACTCGTTCACCCCTTGGAGGTCGAGGATCGGATGGAGGCCGCCGTCCTTCTTGGTGATCAGGAAGTACCTTGAGAAGAAGCAGAGGTGACGATGTTCCAGATACACAGGTTTGATGGCTCCCTTTTGTAGTAGTGTCTGTACTTCCTCAAGAAGGGGAGGGGAAGGAGGTGTTGTTCGGATCCAGCCTGTTGGTGGAAGTCTCGAACTTGATCGAGTAACCTTCCTGGATGATGCGAAGCACCCAGTGGTCTGATGTTATTGTCAACCAGGTGTCCAGGAACATGGACAGGCGGTTTCCAAACATTGGATTCTAAAGAAGTAAGAGAACAAGATGAGTAGATACTCAAAATCGCCTCCGTCTTTGCTCTTTTGCTCTATGTTTGGCCAGCAGACAGTATCGGGAGGTAGAGGCTTGACTCCTCACCAAAGATGCTGATGAAGCCGGTTGCTGCTATTGAGCACGCCTGGGTGGTTGAGGCGTATACCCTCTATGGAAAGACTGAGTGTAGGAGGAAGACCCAACCGGAGCGGCCCCTTGACCGATATGCAGAAGATGAGGCCAATGGCATACTGTACTTCCATGCGGTGGTCATTGTCTTCTGTGTGAACTCCAGTTTCTCGGTGGTGGCGTTGAAGAGGCCGGAGTGGTCAAAGGGCATGTCCTTGATAACAGCAGAGGACTGTGGGGCGAGTCTGGACGAACAAAGCCAGGCGTAATGTCTAAGAGCCACAGAACCAGCCACAGTCTTCGCAGCACAATTGGCTACATGTCTCGCAGAATTCATTTGCTGTCCTGCCAGCAACTGGGCCTCCATTTGTATCGCCTCCACCATTCGTTGTCTCTCGTCTGGTAAATCCTGAAAAAGAGGCCCCATTCGTTCCCACAGAACCTGTTGGTAGACTCTCATACACGCAGAGTAATTTGCAATCCAGAATCTCAGTCCTGTGGCCGAATAGATCTTCTCCCTGATGATATCCAGTTTTCTGCCCTCAGGATCTGCGTTTGGCGTTGCTGTCTATGCTGAGACGCCTCCACCACAATTGAATTTGGGCGAGGATGTTTCTGTAGCCAGTCAATATCGTCTCCTGAAATACGGTACAAATGGTCAATCCGCTTTGATGGCGACGGGATGGAGGATGGGTCTTCCCATGAGCCTTGCGTAAGCTTCAACAGCGAAGGAAGCACAGGAAGGTTGGCCACAGGAGGGGCCTTAGATTTGATCCGATGGTAGATGGGATCCACTGGATCAGAGTCCTTCTCTGGAATCTTGAAATCTAGGGCGTGGGACATCCTTACAACCTGTTTGGCAAACGTACGAACATCATCGGTAGGTGATGATAAATCTTCGTCCAACAAGTCAGGCGGTGGAGAAGGAGCCTGCGGTAACGTGAAATGGAGGAGGCCAATGAAACCGAGGAGGACGACGATGGCGAAGGGCTATGATGTCAACAATGCAGTGAAGTAGTCCATAGCGGAGGTGTTGGTGGTACTGGAGGCAGAGGGCGAGGTTCAGGCTGCACCGGGGACACTTGACTGCCCGTATCTTTCATAAGAGGCTTGACAGTCCGAAAGCCCTCAGAGGTTTTCTCCAACCCATGGAAAGAAATGTGTGGCGGTGAATGGTAGTGTATGTGCCTGGTCTCCAAACCCGAACTGAATTGAGAATGATGGGTGAACGTAAGGCCCTGGGATCTCAGCATAGACACCAGTGGAAGTTCGAACACTGAATGGGCCACATCATAGGCACCATGCAAATGCTCGGAGTACGAGAAGCGAGGTGACGGCATTGGAGCCCTTCCAGCTGCCTCCTGAGAAGTGATCTCGACGTCAACATATATCATCTCCTTACCGAGCAGTTCGTCCTGTGAAACTATAAGCACTGGATACTGCACCTGAGTCATTGGGCAAGTCTGGAGTTCTTCCTCAGAGATGTTGCCCACCTCCACCTGAACAATCTCCAAGGAGGGTGTAGGATTCACTTCCAAAGAGTGGGAACAGATTCAAGCATGAGCCTCTGCCTCCATCACCTGGGCCGGTACAGGCACAGGGACAGACTCTTCCAGTGGTGTAATGATCTCGGCAGGTTGCGGCTGCGTAACATGCTCAGATGCCACGGCGGCCACCAAAGTGGACCTTGGGCGCTTGGCTGGGCGAGAAGTGTGCTTTTCCTTCTTTTTCTTCTTCGGCTTGTCCTGCTTGGACGAAGCCAAAGAGTCCCGCTCCCTACTGGAGCCCGATGGCTTTGATGATTCTCGGTCCCGAGCAGACATGGAGGGCCGTGAACCACAGTCCCGTGGCAGTCCCGATGCAGACGAATGTTTGTGAGATCAAGGGACGTCCTCCTGGTCCAAAGCCACAAATCGACACCAGAATGGGCTCGAGGATCTATGCTGGCGCTTGGCGGTCAGCCTTATTGACAGGGAGCGCCCCCCTCTTTTGAGGCTGGATAGCCAAACTTTGAGCAGCCGAAGTAGAGGCAGATGCAGCTCCTGGAAACAACGTCTTGTCATAAGGAAATGACGAGGTGGGAAGAATGCTGCTTATGAGCTTGAGGAGTGAAGGCCCGACAGTGAATGCAAGCATCCACATTGTGGGCCTCACCCAGGCAAATGAGGCACTTTGAGTGCCCATCAGAGCTCGGGAACTTCGCCTGGCAAACGGAGCACCATTTGAAGGCAGCAGATTTAGAAGCCATAATCAACAAGTAGAGTGAGACAGAAGAAGTGTCAAGCCGGTCCGGGTCATGCCAAATCTGATGGAAACCAAGCCAGAGGGTCGAAGAGAAAGAGACAGTCAAAACAGTCCGAAGGTCAAAGAGCCAGAAAAATCACAAGAAGCCAGCAGAAAAATCCAAAATTGAAGTCAAAGGACAGTCCGAATCAATCCGATGAGAGTAAGACCGAAACTGAAAGAGCTCTAGCGATACAAGTTCCTACGTGCTGCTTGCACGGCGGACGAAAAGGAACTGAGGGGATTTAGGCAGGAGTGCCTTTAAAGGGACCGTTAGGATGGGTGGAGTTACTGCCAAAATGTTGCAAAAGATATTCTGCCTAGCGATTCTAGAGTGTTCTGAGTGCTCTGCGCAGGCACAGGAATTACCCACTGTGTGTATTCACAGAGACCACGAAGAAGATCCATAGTTGTTGTTATTTGCCATAAAGTTGACTTAGAGGCTATGGAATATCTAGAGCAAGTGACATCTAAATGAGATATTATCTTCATATGTGTAAGAATAAACCTGGTATAAATTCTTAGCTACGTATATCTAAAAACATACCTTAAATGCCATTGTAAATAAAGATAAAGTGTCCAGAATTGTAAGGCAAACTTCAGTGGCAATACTGGCCTCAAGTAAAGATTGGTGAAGGACATCTGCTTCTGAATGACCATAACCTATAGAAATTTGAAGCAGCTTTTACTCTGGACACTGTACATACTTCTACAAAACTACATCCTTTTATCACTGATAATGCCAATTTAATGACAGTTTTTCAGAAGTGCTATAATTGCTGAAAGACCTTAAAAAAACTATTAAAATAGATCATATGTATAACATTTGTATGTAAGTTCTTTTTACATAATGGCTACTTATTTTCCATAAGCTAAAAGTAAATTTGAGAGTACCTAAAGGAAATAATGACATACCAAGTATGTTTTGATATTCTACTTGTACCCCTAAATGTGGTTTAGACACAAATGAGATTAGCTTACATTTCTACTGACCACAGGATATAATTAAATATTATGAGATATACTCAGTTGGCCTGGGCAGCATTTCCCAAACTCTGGACAGATGAAGTGAACTTATTAATTACCCACCTTTAGAGGTAACTAGCCTCTGTGCTTCCAAGTGATTTACCATTCTGGGGACATGTCTTATGATTGGAAGGCAGTAAGTCCAAAGCAGAGAATTATACAAGGAGGCAATAGATAGCTTCTTCGGGGTTGCTCCAGTTGCCCCATTTGGCCTCCACTCATTTTTATAAGCTTTCAGGGAGCCCAAAGCACACACACACTGAAAACGGACCAAAAAAAGCAAGAAATGCTTCTTCTGGAAGCTTCCAGGAGCACTGACTTGCCTTTAAATCAAAGTACAGGCCCCATTCAGTGCCTTCTTTCAGCCTTGCCAGAAAGGGTATTCCAAAGGTGGAAATAAGAGTCTCAGCCACGCCCTGGCTTCATTGTCTTGAGATGGTGCCATTTTGGGGTAGGAGAAGGGAAGAAATTGGTCCCTGGACCTCCAGAGCTTGGCCACCCCTGCTTTAAGGGAAGATAATTTGCCATATCACTTCATGAGGAGTCTGTGAATGCTCCAGTCACAGAAGGAAAGAGGGAAGGTCACAGAAGTGAATCAAGTCAGAGATGTAGCAGGTAACCTTTTCTAGGAGGGTTATATTTACATGAACTTTCTTTTTTGTCATGTAGTGCACTAGCAGCTATGTTTCAGGGAATTAATGTGTCCCAGCATACTGTTTTGGAAATTACAGGCCAAAGAATATATTTTTTTAAAACTCATCAATGATACAACCAATCAACATATTGGTATTTTCTTATTTACCAGCATAGGAAAAACCTATTGCCTTTTATATTTTCAAAGGCAAATTAACCGTTTTAGGGTTTGGCACTTCACACTCCTATACTTCAATGTTAACAGTTTGCCTGAGCAAATCAATTAATTTTGGGATGGCTTTTGCCCTAATGCAGTTAACCAAATTTGTATTGCTGGAAATATAAACAAGATTCTATGGATGTTAGCTTCTACATATCTTACATTTCCCTAAGTGTGTGCCATTATCTCATCCTAAGAATATTTCTGAAAATAAATAGATCAGTACAAAAGAATATCTTGCTCTTGGAGAACACATTCCAGTTAAGAAATGCCAAGGAATACATATCCCATTTTTAAAAGGAAAAGCAATGAGCACAATTAATACCCACTATTTCTTCCCACTAATCTGAAAAATAAGTCACTGCATCAGAGAAAACTATAATAGAAAAAAAGAGTGCATAAGTGGTAAAGGAATCTTGATCAAATGTGAAAAATGGGTCCATGCCTATCAAACAGAAGAAAATTGTAGTCATGTTGGTTTTGGTTTTGTGAAATGGTAGATAGTTTATGTAGAAATGCATGGGTACTTTTATCATTTGACTAGTAAGTTATTAAGCTGAAAGAGCTCTTTCAGTTTTTAACATCTGAAGCAGAAGAATCTGAACTGATGCAGAGCATGCTAGCACTGAATCTTCGCTCTTAGCATGCTCAAGATCATCCTGCTGTGGATGACCCTTGGGAAGTGTCCTTTAGCTTCATCCTCTAATTTTACCTCTGAAGTGAAATTTCCCTTCTTTCATAGAAACCAATGGACTTTTTAGTTTTTATGGGAGCTGTCAAAGAAAGATTTGGAGTTGAAATGAAAAGGATGCCGAGTGAAAACCCACCCCCAACCCCAGTAAAGTTTTGAATAAGAAGTGCTTTATTTGGTAAACTATTTGGCAGAACGTTATGCTAAAAACAATTATGCTAAACTAACATTATGCCAAGGTAAGATTTACCATATTGAGGTGCAGATTTGTGGTAAAAAAAAATCCATCAATATTAGTTATGATGTGTATGGTATATATCAGAAACCTGACAGTTTGTCAAGCAATATTAATGATGTAGTGCAAATATTTCCAGAAATGACTTTAAATTACTAGATTAATTTGAAGCAATTTCAACAGAAGCTGACTTCAACCTCATTGTCTTACCATTGTCTACAGAAATTCCAAGTAAACTTGATATTTTTCTCACACTGAAAACACAGAAAAAGTCACTACATTACTGTGTGCTTCTTCACATTCAAACTAAATCATGGACTTTACATTTTTCATTCTACTTTTATATGGCTTCTAAATGTTTTATCTTAAACTTTATGCCAAAATATGGTCACGTGATCAACCAGGCAAATTTTGACATTTTAAAAGGATTCTGGAGAAAATATATTTCAATGAAATAGTTCCTCAATGGCAGCTGAAAAACAGCAACAAAAAATCAGGATGAACATCACAGAATCTAAAAATACAATTCTGAAATCGGCCAAATACTACTATAGAGTAATTTTTATTATAATGTATTAATTAAAATGCTGTAGTTGACCATGTCCCACATTGTGTCATCTCTTCTTAATGCTACTTGGCATCGAGCACACAATGTTGCTTGAAAAATAAAGTCCATGACATGCTCTGGTGTGGGTTTCGACCTGTCTCTGGTGTCGTGGTACTAGATGAGATTTCAGCTGTTATGATGTCATGGGACTTACTGTGGCTAAATGTGAGAGAGTTATCCAGGCTGCTCAGCTGCTGTAATCTGGCATGCATCATCCCTGTTCTGTTACGGGAAACAGGCAATGTCTGAGATTTTCGATCATGAACTATGGGTCCCAACCCCTCCTGGTTCCTGCAAGATGAGTGAAATGGGACAGAAGCAAAAGTTAGACATGTTGCACTGCAGCAAGAGAGCGGGAGAGTTAGTAGAGCAGCTCAAGCAAAACACTGTTCTAGAAGATGAAAACAGAATGCAGCCTATTGTCTATTTCAATTAATATTCTGGTGAAGTTATTCACCCAGGCAGCCAAGGAAATTGTCTATGGCCCACAATGTATAAAGGATGTGGCCGGTATTACTTACTTTCCATACTGAATGGTTTCTCCATACAGCTAGAGGCACTGGAAATGGCCAGCCATAGAGAGAGTCTAGAAGACAGACTCAGTCAAGAAGACTAACTACTTCACAACTGTACTATGGTTATTTTACATTACCTAGAACACAATAGGCAACAGTCCACAAGCATCACAGCAAGTTAATGTCTAAACTCAAAAGCGTTTAAAGTGCTTGGAAGCAGTAGCACATAGCTGCTCAAAAAGTATTTAATTCAGAGCAGTAGATGTACTACATGTATACAAATTATAACTAAGCTGGAACTAAAAAGAGCTTGTGTGTTACATGTTCTTGTGAAATAATGTTAAATGAGGGTCAGGGGGACATGTTAAGAAGGCATGCAGTAAGAACAGAATTAAGTGAGATACTATCTTACCGAGACAGGAAGGGAGTAGAGCCATATACTTTGTTAAACTTGCCAGCAATCAAGTGAAGGAAATAGAAAAGTGATCTGTGTTAGCAATCAGTACAGACTAACCTCCCAGTGTGTACCACCACCAGAGCTGACAAGAAATGAAAACCAATACCAGAATTACACACATCCCTGTGTCCTCATCAATAGGGTGTGTAAAGATTGCATGCACTTTCTTGCTAACACATTCCTTTGGTGCATCTCAATGTGGAAAGTTAATATTTTTTGTGAATCTCTTAAATAATCCAATAAACATTAGAAAAGTGTATATTTTTCATTTGAATATTTTCACATGCAACACTACCAAGTAATACATTATCAGTGAAATAACAAATTCATCAAGAGCTTAAGAAATTTTCTTCTTCTTACAAATCTTTCTACTTCTGTAATCATATCAAGTATAAAACATGAAAATCATAGTTCAATGCAAAGAAATAATCATATATTTTTAAATTACAAGGCTTACGTACAATAAGTATGATTACAAACATGCAGTAGTAAAAGAATCAAGATCTTTTTGCCACTCATCCTGAGAAATATCACCACAAACACTGTTGTCACATTAAAGTCTTAAGATCTATTTGTCATTAATACCAGTTCCAAAGGCAAACTCGTATCTAGAATGTACTTCAGATTGCAGGTGAGGGATCAAGAATGCCAAGGAAAATGTTAGGCTAGAATGGATTTAGTGGTCTAAATCCAACATTGCACTGATGTAGCCATGTCAGCATAATGGAACTTTCTTCCAGTCCCCTCCCCTCTCCGTCTTGCAGTACTGATGGAAAACTAACTCCAGAAGGCTTCCCAGGGTCCAGAGCAGGTTTTGGGGTACATGAGGGGCTGAGGCAGGAAGATCACCCCTTCCCAATCCTGCTGACAATAGTAATTCTGCTAGAGGATGTCTCCCCACCAAATTTAAGGCCACTTCTGAACAATTTTATTTTTTTATTTTTCGGACAGGGAAGTCCACACCTGCACTCTGATTTTCTACCTTAGCTACTTTGAACAAACTAGGACCAAAAGCGAGTGCAATACGTTTACAGTGGAAAGAAAATCAAGGTTCATGTGGCTATTTTCTATTTGGACCAGCCCAGGAAAATTGGAAGTAAATAGCAATATAAGCATTTCAATAATATAAGGTGGGTTCAGAATATACACACAAGTTGATTTACAAAACAGCATGTTGTTCTTCATTCTCCCCCCCGCCCCAAATGTTGCCATTGCAAGCAATGGAGACAAAATCAACAAATAGGCAGGTAGGATTGCTTCTAAGGAAATATTTGAGATGAGGAGAGGAAAGGGTAACATATATTGCATTTCCTTCTTTTGTATGTGTATCTGGAACAGCCCCTGAATGAGGTTATGCCTAATATCTAACATAATATCATGGCTGATATGTCACTATTACATGTGGAAGCTGTTTATGACACCCCAGGTAAATGACCACTACAAGGTGGTCTTGGAATCAAGACCATTTTGCCCAGAACTGAATGAAATGGGAGAAGTATATGCATAGTATTATCATACTTTGTTCAATGTAAGCAGAGTGTTCAGTGTAGTAGAAATAATTTACAGGCAATAATCACTATGGTGGTCTGCATGATTTTGCTAAGCTTTCATAGCTGGCCACTGCAATCTCTACTGTTTTGATAATCAACACATAGTTCTATGGAGGTGTAGTGAAACAACTTGGAGTGGGGTGCCGAAGTCAGAACAACAATAACCACAGGTAACGTATGTCAAAAACTATTAAATCCACTTACTTACCTTTAACTGGGCATACCCTTCTGCTATAAAATGTATGTTATTAACTGACAAGAATTTAAAGAATTTGGTTACAATAACATTACACAATTAGGCTATACACAGTACCTGGCTATGTATCGCTTCCCCATGTATTGAAATTGATGCAAGCACACTCTGCAAAGAAGTGAGTAAATTGTTACTGTAGTTTGGAAGTTCGGATTCATTACTGTAACAATGTAATCTGCAATGTTGCCCCAAATCAAGGTACAATATAAACAAATAAATAACTTCCAACAATTGACTAGCTGGACTTTTATTCTGCCTGCCAAATACAAGTTACTACATATCATCTTCTACATGACAATGTCAGGTTGCAGATTCCATTCTGCCAGAAAGGATATGTACGCTAATCTCTTAAGCAAAGTGAAGCCAGGATGTGAAAAGTCCAAGAAGGATAGGTTGCTTACTTGTAACCATAGATCTTCGAGTGGTCTTCTGTGAATTCACACAGCTGGGTTACTCCTGCGCCTGCGCAGAGCATACGGAACCTTCTGGTATCGCTAGGCAGAATGTGCATTGATACATTTTTGGCGGTAACTCTGCCCACACTAATGGTCCCTTAAAAGGTGCTCCCGCCTAATTCCCCTCAGTTCCTTGAATGACGCTGCAAACAGCAGCATCAGGAACATTAAGTGCATATGCAATAGCAGGACATAGAGGGGAGGATGGGCGGGTCTGTGTGAATTCACAGAAGACCACTCAAAGATCTATGGTTACAGGTAAGCAACCTGTCCATCTTCTTCGTGGTCTCTGTGAATCACACAGTTGGGTAGACTGGCAAGCTTCCCCACTGGAGGAGGGTATGTCCTGTACATCAGTGGACGAGGACCACCTCATAAGTTAATTGAGAAAGGGATTTTTTGACAGGACATTCTTTAAGCATTGAACAATTCAGCAATGAAATAAATTATGCATTAATTCAACAATGAAATACACTCACTCATTGAATGGAGGACAGAAGGACTGCCCTCCCAAATGCAGCCTCGTTCCTAGAACAAGTGTCCAGTCTGTAATGTGAGATAAATGTCAATGGTGAAGACCAAATCGCAGCACGGCAGACATCCTCTAGGGGCACCCCGGAGAGGAACGCAGTTGAAGCGGAAACAGCTCTTGTAGAATGTCCACGAACCCATGGAGGCAAAGGCTTCTTGGCCAGTTCATAGCAGACAGCGATGGTCGATGTCACCCACTTCGAGAGGCGCTGCGATGAGATCGGTACACCCCACTTCGAGTCAGTATAGGAGACGAAGACCTGGGGTGACTGACGGAATGGAGCAGTCCGTTGAATGTAGAATACAAGTGCCCTCCGCACGTCCATTGAATGGAGGGTACGCTCGAATTCGTCCTTCAGGTCCTGCATCAGAGCAGGCAGAACGATGGGCTGGTTAAGGTGAAAACTGGAGACCACCTTGGGAAGGAAGGAAATGTCCGGCCTCAACACCACCTTATGCTTGTGGAAGCAGGTATACGGAGAGTCCGATTGTAGGGCACACAGTTCTCCAGCTCAACGAGCAGAGGTGATGGCAACTAGGAAAGCAGTCTTCCAAGTCAGTAGCCTGAGGTCGGTAGAAGCCATGGGTTCGAAGGGTCGTCTCACCAGTTGGGAGAGGATGAGTTCGAGGCTCCAGGTCAGAGTGGGGTCGAGCACTGGAGGATGGAGGTTAACATAGCTCTTTAGGAACTTCTTCACTGCCGTGTCCTGGAAGGAAGACAGTCAACCCTGAGCTTGGAATTCGACTGAGATGGCTGCCAGATAGCCTCTGAGAGATGAAACCAAGAGCCCTGCTTCAGACAAGTGGAGGAGGAATTGGAGGACCATCGGTACCGAGCAAGGTTGAGCATCCGATCCACGTTCCACCAGGAACCCTTTGAAACAGTTCCACTTGTAGAGGTAGGCTCTCCGAGTGGAAGGCTTCCTAGCAGCATCAATAACCACCTGGGCCTCTCGAGGTAGAGGGGAAGAAGAGGTGGCATGAGACAGACGGGGACTCACGGGCGTATCCTCCAAGCTGTCAGGCGAAGCGTGTCGAGGTCAGGATGCCTGACCTTCCCTTGTTGGATGGTGAGCAGATCGGCCCGGTTCGGGAGGTGGAGGAAACACCGTCTGGACAGAAGTAGCAACGGTGCAAACCACGGCTGCTGGGTCCACCACGGAGTGACGAGGATCGCATCCGACTGGTCCCAACATAGCTTGGCCACCACACCAAGCGGTCTGCGGGAAGGTATGCTGCTGCTGAGATCAAATCCAATCAAGCTCTTATGAACTGGATCAATTGAGTAGGAGTCAGCTGCGACTTTTCCATGTTCAAAACAAGTCCCAGGGTGTCTAACACATCCAGGGTAAGAGCAATGTCCATCTCGAGCTGGTGCTCGGAGTTCGCCACAATCAGCCAATCGTCTATATAGGGAAAAACCACCACACCGTGCTGGTGAAGGAATGCAGCCACCGCTACCATACACTTTGTGAACACCCTTGCGGCTCTGGAGAGTCCGAAAGGGAGAACACGGAACTGGTAGGCATTGTCCCCGATCTGGAATGCTAGGAACCTCCTGTGGGAAGGGTGGATCCCAATGTGGAAGTAGGCATCCTTGAGGTCTATGGATGCAAACCAGTCACCTTGTTGAAGGAGAGGAAGGATGGCAGCAAGGGTGATCATCCTGAACTTCGGGGTGATGTACCAGTTTACTCCCCTGAGGTTGAGGATGGGACGCAGGCCTCCATCCTTTTTTGCAACAAGGAAATATCTGGAGAAGAAGCATCAGTGACAGAGCTCGGCATCCACGGGTTCGATGGCCCCTTTCTGTAGCAGAGTCTGAACCTCCTCGATGAGGGAAGGGGAGGGCGGCATGGGAAGGACCCGACCTGTCAGAGGCAGTTCATCGAATTCGATCCAATAGCCGTGTCGTATAATCTGAAGTACCCAGCGGTCCGATGTTATCGAGGACCAGGCATCTTGGAATAACGACAGATGGTCTCCAAACAAGGGGGTCTAAAGAGAATGCAAACATCACAATAAGGACGGGATAATTCAAAATCTCCTCCTGCCTGGATCCTTAGGTTTTTGCTTGGAGGGGAGGTGGTAGCGGGAGGTGGATCCCTGGCTCCTCACCGATGAGGAAGACGACATCGGCTGTTGGAACCTAGAGCACCTGGAGGATTGAGGCGTATTGTCCCGCCTAAAGAACTGACCATAGGAGGAGGCATGCCAGCCCGATCAGTGCCTAGGACGGTAGGCAGAAGATGAGGACGATGGCATACTGTACTTCAATGCGGTGGTCCTCATCTTCTGCATGAACTCAAGTTTCTCATCTGTCGACCCATTGAAGAGGCCAGAGCTGTCAAAAGGCATATTTTCAATGGTCGCAGCGGCTTGCGTAGATAGCCCAGACGATCGAAGCCAGGCGTGGCGACATAGAGCAACAGAGTTTTGGCGGCACAATCGGCAACGTGCCGTGCTGAGTTCATCTGTTGCCCTGCAAGCAACTGGGCCTCTGCCTGGATGGCCTCAGCCATTCTTCGTCTTTCCTCTTGCAAGTCCTGGATGAGGGGCACCATCCTCTTCCAAAGGACCTGTTGGTAGGCCCCCATACACGCTGAGTAATTGGCAATTCGGAAGCTGAGCCCATCAGCCGAATATATCTTTTTGCCAATTATATCCAATTTCCTTCCTTCAGGGTCAGAAGGGGTAGATTGTGCCCGGCATTGTCTCCTAGGTTGCGCTGCCTCAACAACTACAGAGTTGGGTTTCGGATGCTCCTGCAGCCATTCGATGCCATCCCCATCTACTTGGTATAGCCGGTCAATCCTCTTCGAAGTCGATGGGATTGAAGATGGATTCTCCCACGAACCTTGTGTCAACTTCAGAAGGGACGGGAGGACCAGAATATGGGCCACCGGTGGAGCCTTCAACTTGATCCGATGGTAGATGGGATCAACCGGGTCGGACTCCTTCTCGGTGACTTTGAGTTCTAGTGCATGTAACATGCGCACCACCTGCTCTGAAAAGGAACGGACATCATCAGTAGGAGAGGACGAGTCCTCGTCCAGTAGCTCCAGCTGAGGGGATAGCAGTTAATGAAGATATCCATCAGAAGAGTCGGATGAGATCGACGAATCCGATGACGGAGATGGACTGTGGCGGCGTCCTTGCAGGGACGATGTGCGAGGTGGCAGAGTCGGAGGCAGTGGAGGAAGAGGGCGAAATGGGGACATCTGCCAGCCCATGTGCTTCACCATTGGTTTTGATGGGTCCTTGGTAAGAAAGGAACCCTTGTCCAGCCCATGAAAGGAGAGTCGGGGTGGAGACAATGTCAAGGCATGACGGGTTGCTGCCTCAGTCATCAGCTGGAACACACACTCCCCAGTGATGTCAACACTTGACGGCTTGGTCAGAAGCACAGTGAAAACATAGGCGCCGTACACCAGTTCATCCTCTTGAATCCAAGAGGTGGATGGTTGGGGCTCATCGTCAAGACCTCTGGCAACAGTAGAGGAGTCCCGAAGCAGCTCCGATCGGGAGACAAGCAAGGCGGGTGAGGAGCCACGAGCTCATGGCGAGACCTCTGCTTCCTCAGCAGATCCCAGTTCAACCTCTATGCTCTCCAAGGAGGGAGTCGGAGTGACAGCTCTGGAACGGGGTTGCTTGGTACTGACGTCTCGATCCCGAGGCGATGGATGAGGCTGTGGTACAGCAGGAGCAGGCTGCTGTGTCGGTGGAGCAGGAGGTGGCACAACAGTCGCAGAGGGCTCAGTGACTCATTTAGCCTCCTTCGGCCTCTCCTCAGCATGGGTGTGTTTAGTCTTCTTCTTCTTGGGGGCTTTTCCCTTCGAAGACACAGAAGACTCTCGGTCCCGGCCACCATCCTTCAATCCCGATCGATCCCAAGGCTTGTCCTTGGATCCGACAGCTGACGAATCCGAGGAGGCTCGGTCCCCAGTCGGGGCCGGACTGATGGCATGTTTGTGCGAGTGGAGCACAGCCTCTGGATCAGATGCCACCGAATGGCACTGAGAAGGGCTCTGTGACCGGTGGTGCTTAGCTTGAGAGGACTTCTGCGAGGGGGACCGTCCCTGTTTTTGCGGAGATCCCACAGTGGGGGTCGAGGCAGCAGATGGAATCAAGGCCTTCTCGTAGAAAAAAGACTTGAGCCGGGAAGATTGATGTTTCCATGCCTGCGGCATAAAGGCCTTGCAATGGACACAGGCATCCACGTTATGTGACTCACCCAGGCAGATGAGGCAACGTGAGTGGCTGTCGGAGCTGGGCAGTTCCGCCTGGCAGATAACACACCGTTTAAAGCCAGTTTTAGTGGCCATAGCAGAAACAATAGCGATGGAATCGTAGTCAAAACCAGTCCAGGTCAAGCCAAAAATCAGAGATAAGAACCAAGCCAAGAGGAGCGCGAAAATCGTTGTCAGAAGTCTGAATCAAGCCAAAAAATTCTCAGTACAGACAGAATCAAGGTGAGAGAGATAAAATCGTTATCAAAAAATCCAGTCCGAATCAAAACCAAAAGCGAAAGTGAGTAAACTAGTGAGCAAAGGTTCCTTCAAGCTGCTAACGTGGCGGAAAAAAAAGGAACTGAGGGGAATTAGGTGGGAGCAGCTTTTAAGGGACCGTTAGTGTGGGCAGAGTTACTGCCAAAAATTCATCAATGCACATTCTGCCTAGCGATACCAGAAGGTTCCGTATGCTCTGCACAGGAGCAGGAATAACCCAACTGTGTGTTTCACAGAGACCACGAAGAAGATATGCTGGGGCAACTTACTCATTTGTTATTTAAATATTTATAAAATATTTTTGACTCAAACAAAGCAGCTATGGCAGTGTAGAAAAAGGGAAAGAAAAAAAAATTAAAACAACAAACTAAGTTAGCAGCTGAGCAGACTCAGGTGTAGAATCAGTCCCATATAAAACCACTATGAGCTACAGTATTTCTGATTTCCAATTTCTATATATGGATGTGAACGCTGGAAATTAAAAAGGGTGACAAGAAGAAAATCAACTTATTTGAAATGTGGTGCTGGGGGAGAGTTCTACAGATACCATGGACTGCTAAAAAGACGAATGAACAAATCATGCTTGAACTCTTACTAGAAGTAAAGATGAGTAAGCTGAGGCTGTTATACTTTGGACATATCATGAGACAAAGTGACTGATTGGAAAAGATGATAATGCTTGATATACTGGAAAGCAGTAGGAAAAAAAGGAAGACCACACTACAGATGGATTGTTTCAATCAAGGAAGCCACAGTCCTGGGTTTGCAAGAAACCGGCCAAGATAGTTGACTACTGGGGCTTGTAGAGGTCTCTGATTCAAAGGATCTCCATAAGCTGAAGTCAACTTGATGGTAAACAACAACAAATGAGCTGAGAGCAAAAACAACTTCTCTGCTCACTTGAAACTGAGCAAAGATGGGGCCAGTATTACCTCTTTAAGGAGGAAATTTCATAACTGAGTGATATTACAGAGAACCCCTTGTGTGCATCCAATCCAGCTTCTTTTAGTCATGGGACACATAATGGGCCTCTGAAGTTCTGAAGTTCATGAAGTATGGGTAGGATAATTAATAGAACAAGGAAATCTTTCAGCTATTTTGGCTGAAAGAGAGATTTACAGACAAGGACAAGCACCTTGAAATGGTACTGGAAACAAACTGAAAGACAGTACAACTGATAATAACACCAATAAAATATATCTATAAAGCAATGAGTGAAGCACTTGCAGTTTCTGAATTTATGCAGAGTACATTGCAGTCATGTAAAACAGTAAGTGATTAAGATAAGTGTCATTATGGCCAGATTCACCTTCTACAGAAAGCAGTGCAACTAATGTACCAGATGACACTGGAAAAGCCAGTCTTGGCCATAGCAGCCCATAGGGCATCTTGTAGTTGTGCTGGTATCACAAGCAGAAATGATCATCACAGATATTTAGAGTCTTTAATTACTACTGTATTTTCACACTATCTTCAATAATCTATGCTACACTGAAATTCTGGCACACTTACAACAAAGTAGTATTTCGTAGCTAGTCTGTGGTACCACTAAGGCTGGTGTCTCCCCTCTTACCAACAGTGTCACTTGGTGTGGTTCAGCCTCTCCACAACCTCTTAGTGCCCCCCACTGCAGCTAGTTTCATTAACAAGGCACAATGGGGGAAGCTGAGTTCTACATTTCTACACATTTTTCTCCACCTTTTCCCCTACAAGTACTAATTTCTGGCATGTTGTCAATCAGTTTGGTAATGAATAGAAAGGACAGGTTGCTTACCTGTAACCATAGTACTTCAAGTGGTCTTCTGTGAATTCACACAGCTGGGTTACTCCTGCGCAGAGATTCGGAACCTTCTAGAATCACTAGGTAGAATGTGCTTTGATACATTTTTGGCGGTATCTCCGCCAATCCTAATGGTCCCTTATAAGGGCTTCCCGCCTAAATCCCCTCAGTTCCTTGAATGACGCCGCAATTTGCAGCATCAGGAACATTAAGCATGTTTATATGATGTAGTAGGACATAGAAGGGAGGATGGGTGGTTCTGTGTGAATTCACAGAAGACCACTCGAAGATCTATGGTTACAGGTAAGCAACCTGTCCATCTTCTTCATGGTCTCTGTGAATCACACAGCTGGGTGTAGACTGGCAAGCTTCACTCTTGGAGGTGGGTATGTCCTACACCACATATTATACAGAACATCTGAGATTGAAATATTTAGAGCACATTTTTGAACAACCTAATAAAAACAAATATAACAGCAATGACTTGGCAACATAAACACTCACTCATTGTATATAAGATAACAGTACAGCCTTCCCAAAGGCCGCCTCGTTCCTAGAACAAGAGTCAAGTCTATAGTGAGAAATAAAAATCAAAGGTGATGACCAGGTTGCAGCTCTGCAAATGTCCTCTAGAGGTACTCCAGAGAGAAAGGCTGTCAAAGTGGAGACAGCTCTCGTAGAATGTCCTTGAATCCGTGAAGGCAGAGGCTTCTTTGCCAGTTCGTAGCAGAGAGCAATGGTCGATGTCACCCACTTCGATAGTCGTTGTGAAGAGATGGGCTCTCCGAGCTTCGAGTCAGCATAAGACACAAACAGTCTGGGTGACTTCCTTTGGGACGCAGTCCGTTGAATGTAGAAGGCAAGCGCCCTTCTAACGTCCATGAGATGAAGGATGCATTCAAAATCGTCCTTCGGATCCTGCATCAAAGCAGGGAGAGTGAAGGATTGGTTGAGATGAAAGCTGGACACCACCTTTGGAAGGAAGGAGATGTCGGGATGGAGCACCACCTTGTGCTTATGGAAAGCAGTATATGGAGGATCAGACCTCAGGGCACAGAGCTCACCAGCCCTACGCGCTGAAGAAATGGCCACAAGGAAAGCAGTCTTCCAGGAGAGAAGACGCAGATCAGTAGAAGCCAGAGGCTCGAACGGTCGACGAACCAGGTGTGAGAGGACCAATTTGAGGCCCCAAGCCGGGGTCGGTTCGGTCACCAGAGGGTGCACGTTGACGAAGCCTCTCAAAAATATCTTTACCGTCGCATCCACAAAGGGGGGCGGACGACCTCTCGCCTGGAACTCGACGGAGATAGCTGCCAAGTAACACCGGATCGAGGAAAGTGACAGGCCCACAGAAGACAGTTGGAGAAGGAACTCCAGTACCATCGGGATGGAGAACAGTTCAGGCCTCGGCTCCCGGGTGGCCAGGAAAGATCCGTACTTCTTCCACTTGTAGTGGTAAGACTTTCAAGTGGATGGCCTTCGGGCAGCATCAATGACAGCCTGGGCGTCTGGATAGAGAGGTGCAGGTTGCCTCGGCACCAGGGTCGAACCTAAGAGTCTCGAACCCGAAGGTCGAATTACAGAGTCAATCTCCACGCTGTCAGATGCAGACTGCCCAGATCGGGATATCTGACTCTGCCCTCGTGAATGGTGAGCAGATCCAGACGGGAAGGCAGACGGATGAAGTGGCGCTTGGACATGTGAAGCAGAGTTGCAAACCACAGCTGTCGAGGCCACCACGGGGCGATGAGGATGGCATTCGCTTGATCCCGATGAAGCTTGGCAATTACACTTGTCAGTAGTGGGAATGGAGGGAACAGATAGAGTAGCGGGCCCAACCATTGGAATAGGAAGGCATCTGCCCTCGATCCAAGGGTGCGGCTCCTGGAACAGAACTGGGGACACTGAGCGTTCTCGAGGGACACAAAGAGGTTCACTTGAGGGGACCCCCAGGTCCGAAACAGGTCTAAGGTGACCGATCTGTGTAGACGCCACTTGTGGATGGAGAGACTCGAACGGCTGAGCCCGTCGGCAAGAGTGTTCTCCTCCCCTGGAAGATGGATGGATTGGACAAACACCTTTCTTGGGACACACCAATTCCAGATGTCCAGCGTAAGCTGCAGAAGTTGAGGGGACCTTGTACCTCCCTGCTTGTTTAGGTAGTACATGACAGAGGTGTTGTCTGTCAGTACCAGTACAGTCCTGCCTCTCACCAAGGATTCGAAGGCTTGCAGCGCTTTCTGGACTGCAAGGAGTTCCAGGACACTGATATGAAGAGCCTGCTCCTCCGTGCTCCAAGAGCCCCGAATCTCGTAAGACTCGAGGTGGGCTCCCCATCCTTGCAGTGAAGAGTCTGTTGTCAAAGAGACATCCAGCTGAGGCAGCTCGAACGGCATGCCTGACAGGACATTGTCTGGTATCAGCCACCAATCCAGGGACCTTTGGACCGCTCGCGGCATCGTGAGCATCCTGCTCGGAGGATCGCGGAGAGGGTCGAAGACCTGCAAGAACCAATGTTGGAGAGGACGGAAGTGGAGTCTGGCGAGTTGGGTCACATATGTCGTGGCTGCCATGTGACCAAGGAGCACTTGGACTGAATGAGCGGGAATCCTTCGGGACCGACGGCAAGTGTGGATCAGGAAGCGAAGGGTATTGAACCGGTCTTGAGGTAGGTATGCCGTTGCAGTTACAGAGTCTAGACTTGGATCACTTGAGCCGGCTGGATCTGAGACTTTTTGATGTTGACAGCAAGTCCCAGGTAGTCTAAGGCATCTAAGGTGAGGCCAACATCAAGTTCGAGCTGCTGTCGAGACTCCGCCACGATCAGCCAGTCGTCAATGTAGGGGAAGACCACCAAACTCTGCTGCCGAAGGAAAGCCACCACTACCGCCATGCACTTCGTAAAGACTTGAGGAGCAGTTGAGAGGCCGAAAGGAAATACTCTGAATTGGAAGGCCTCAGTCCTGACCTGAAACGCAAGGAAGTGTCTGTGCGCCGGATGGATCCCGATGTGAAAATAGGCGTCCTTCAAGTCTATGGAGATGAACCAGTCGTTCTGTTTCAGAAGCAGAAGGATGGAGGCCAAGGTGACCATTCTGAATTTCTTTGGGGCTATGTACTTGTTCACCCCACGGAGGTTGAGAATCGGGTGAAGACCGCAGTCCTTCTTGGTCACCAGAAAGTACCTCGAGAAGAAGCAGAGGTGGTGAAGGTCGGGGTCGACAGGTTCGATGGCCCCTTTCTGCAACAGGGTCTGCACCTCCTCGAGGAGGGGAGGGGAGGGCGGTGTTGATCGAACCAGTCCCGTCGGAGGCAGAGTGTCTAACTCTATCCAATAGCCTGTTCGGATGATTTGAAGCATGGTCTGATGTTATAGAAGACCAGGTTTCTTGAAAGTTGGACAGTCGATTCCCTGAAAAGAAGCGTCTAAGGAAAAACAGAAAAATCATCAATAGGGGAATTAGAATGTCTTTTGGCCCTGATCCCTGGATCTCTGTCGGGATGGTTGCCGGTATCTTGAACCCGAGCCCTGGCTCCTCACCGATGAGGCTGGAGAGGTAGAGGGAGCAAACCGGGACCAACGGTAGGTCTGGCCAGAGTTCCCTCGTCAGAACTGTTGGCCATATGATGGGACTTGCCAGGAATATCTGCCTCTGGGACGGTACTGGGAGGCGGTAGTGGAGCCCATACCGTATTTCCTGGCAGTGGTCCTCATCTTTTGGGTGAACTCGAGTTTTTCATCGGTTGCCCCATTAAACAAGCCGGATTCATCGAAAGGAAGGTCCTCTATGGTGGTCAACGCTTGAGGTGTAAGGCCCGAGGAGCGTAACCATGCATGTCGACGCAGCGCAATGGAACCAGTGATGGTTTTCGCTGCGCAGTCTGCCACATGCCGGGCCGAGTTCATCTGCAATCCCACCAGGGACTGGGCCTCAGATTGAATGGCTTCGGCCATCCAACGTCGCTCCTCCGGGAGGTCCTGTATTAGGTGGCTCATTCTCTCCCATAGGACCTGCTGATACGCTCGCATGGAAGCAGAGTAATTAGCCACACGGAAGCTCAGGCTGGCCGCCGAATAGATCTTTTTCCCGACAATATCCAGTTTCCTGCCCTCTGGGTCTGGTGGGGATGACAGAGGTCAGCGTTGCTTTTTATTTTGGGCAACCTCGATGACCACAGAGTTCGGCCTCGGGTGGTTCTGGAGCCAGTCAACGTGGTCTCCACCAACTCGGTACAGTCGGTCTATTTTCCTAGAGGTCGACTGGATAGACGATGGGTTCTCCCAGGACCCCTGCACAAGTTTCAGCAGGGAAGGTAGTACCGGGATGGTAGCCAACGGAGGCGTCTTCGATTGGATCCTTTGAAAAATTGGATCCACTGGATCAGCTGCTTGGTCTTCCAATTTTAAATCAAGGGCATGCAACATTCGGATCATCTGTTCCCCGAAGGCACGAACGTCGTCGGTTGGAGAGGTGGAATCATCATCCATCAGTTCGGTCTTTGGAGAAGGCAGATAGGGCCTATAAAGGTCCCAAG
Source organism: Gambelia wislizenii (assembly GCA_030847615.1). NCBI lineage: Eukaryota > Metazoa > Chordata > Lepidosauria > Squamata > Crotaphytidae > Gambelia > Gambelia wislizenii. The sequence continues at coordinate 217,801,806 of JAUMIR010000003.1, forward strand.
AGGCGACAGAGGACGACGTTGACCCATCCGGTGAAGGATTACGGGCCCGTGATGGCATGGGGGAACGAGGCTGTGGAGTTGGAGGGGTTCGAGATAGAAGACGGTGCTCAGGCGGGGAAACCTGAAAATTGTTGTCAACGAGCCAAAGCCAAGTCAAACCAGATCGATGAGAGAAAAACACCTAGCGAACAGAGGTTCCTTCAAGGTGCTAACACGGCGGAAAGAAAGGAACTAAGGGGATTTAGGCGGGAAGCCCTTATAAGGGACCATTAGGATGGGCGGAGTTACCGCCAAAAATGTATCAAAGCACATTCTGCCTAGAGATTCTAGAAGGTTCCGAAGCTCTGCGCAGGTGCAGGAGTAACCCAGCTGTGTGATTCACAGAGACGAAGAAGAAGATCTCTATAGGCATGTGGTCCTCTCAGGGTCAAAACATGGACCAAATTATGGTAGGAAATTTTAAATTCAGAATGTACTCTTCATAATATTTTTCATGTACTTAGACAGCACAAGGAAGGCTCCAAAGAGAAATATTTTTGCACTTGTTACACTGAATCTCTTCTCAAACAATTGTTATAATATTGAGCTGGGCTTTGGCAGATGGTACTCCATGAACAATGAACCTTTTGAAGCAATATTAGTAAATATTTAATGGCATTTTTAGGTAACCTGATCCAGAAAGTTAGATATTTCAAAACTGTGTGTATCAGTGATTCTGTCCACAGAAGCAGACAAAGGGAGGATGAACATAACAACAAATAAAGGCCATGATAGCTAAGTGGAAGTTCTATGCTGAGAGGCAGTGCACTTCAGCATATCAAAGAATGGGGCAAAAAAACTGTGAGGTATTGTCTTCATGCCCTGCTTGTGGACTTCTTGGAAGCATCTGATTAGCTACTGCAGAAAGCAAGACACTAGACTAGATGGACCTTTGATCTGAAATAACAAGGCTCCTCTTAATGTTCCTAGACACAGCTAAATAAATGAACTGAAGAATTCCATATTTCAGAATTTTATTTTAGGATCTTCTTTTCTTTTCATGACATTATAGAGCCCTGCAAATGTATAAGATGTAATTCCTCATTTCTAAAAAGAAGTATACGAATTATTTATTATTGAAAATATTTACATAATGCCCTTCCAACAGAATGTTAAAGATGGCTTAAAATACAATACAAACAGAAGAGATAGGAGCAAATAAATGTGATTAGAGTGTCATACCACTCTAATCAAATGTATTTGCTTCTACCCATAGTCCCATAGATTTTGTGTGAAAGAAGTTGGCTTGTGAGGGGCTGTATGAATGTGTAAGGGAAAAATTAGATGAATAAAGTCAAAATGGGAGTTCTGGAATAGAGGTAAAATGAAGAAGCAAGGTTCTAATTGAGGCAGATTTCCTTCCCCTATATGGCTTGCATGGTGTGGTGGTTTGAATACTGGACCTCTGGGAGACCGAGGTATGAATCCCCACTCAGCCATGGAAACCCACTGGGTGACCCTGGGCAAGTCACACACTCTCGGCCTCATAGCAAGGCAGCAGCAGACCTACACCGACTAAATCTTGCCAAGAAAAGCCTGTGATAAGTTCGCCACAGGGTCATCTTAAGTCAGAAATGACTTGAAGGCATAAAACGACAGCAATGTGGCTAACAGGTTACTCCATCACTAGGACTGTAGGTTTCTAAACTGAAAATGTTCTGACATTCATGCAGGCTTTATAACTTCTGGTTTATGTTTTCATTGAAATGGGATAATTGTGTAAGGTCTCAAACTAGCTAAATGAACTTACTCTGCAATTGTGAAAAAATCCATCAGTTCTGATGTTGAGGCCTTATTCCAGTATGTGAACAAAGCATCTGCAATGTACAGGATAATAAAATCTTCAATAAAATGCCAACACTGTAACAGTTGTTCAATGATTCTTATTCTTAAAGACTAAAGAAATTATATGAAATTATATGTCTAACAACAGGCAGCCTTTGGAATAAGTATTTATGGCATAGCTAAACTGACAACTGTTTTCCTAAGTAACAGCAGACACCTTAACTCATATTCAACTGATATTCTGGAAAAAAATTATTTCATTTTACAAGGAGCTTGGACAGGGTCAACTTCATTAAGGATTATTTGGAGTATTAGATGTATTCCACTTTATAATTTAATTGGCTATGTAGAATTTTAGAGTCTAGTACTTCATAAAAGAAAAAAAATGCAAGTTTGTTTACCATACATAATCTGTAAAGATGACACAACACAATCTGGTTTACTTTGGCACAAAATTTTGATCTTTTTTTAATGCAGAGTACATGCTTCCCAAAAGCTTTAATTATTAAAAGATTTTGAATACTATAAAAATAAGTAATGAATCTGACAAGTTATACACTTGTATATGCTGTGCTATACTCATTACAGAACTGAGGATTTGAAATGTCCATTACAAACTCATATTTAACATTAATTAAAAATTAATCAAATTTTGCTTACCATCTGACATGCTTTTTAAAATATAAAGGAAACACATCAATAGACTTCTGATTTCACTTTGATCAAGTTTGTCACACCGGACTACAGAACCTCCTGGAGGGCAACTTTGTTGGTTCTGAAAAACAAGACAGGAATACATTTGGCTGCTTTCCTTTCGCTAGCAGGCAAAAAAACTTTTTATGTAAGCAGGCTTTTAATGTGTAACTATGCCCATGGAAACCTTTCTATTGGGGTGTGTTTTTTATCTTTTGTTTCTATTTTTAAACTTTTGTATGTTTAGATAATTTTAAATTGTTTAATGATGGTGATTTTAATTGATTTAAAACTGTATTGATTTTTAATTTTTTTTCTGACCTGCCTTGGGTCCCATTTTGGGAGAAAGTCGACATATAAATTAAATAAATAAATAAAAGGTTTGGGTTAACTCAGATGACACAAATGCCAGTATCTCAACATGAAACTGCCATATTGGTTACTTACCATGAAGGTGCATTCTGGGGTTGGTAGAGAGGAGGAATCCAGGAATCCATTACATTTGGATTAGTTCCTTCCATCACCCAGAGAGAGCCAGGAAGAAGACAAAGTCTCGTGATAGCTGATGAGGGATGCCTGCTCCTCCTTGTCAGCTCTCCCTGAGGCCAGTTCTCTAACTAGCAAAGCCCAAAATAAAGAATTTGTAGAGAATTATTATTATTATTATTATTTTAAGGAAGGTAGGCAGTCACCGAGGGAGGGGTGGATTCCTCCTCTCTACCAACCCCAGAATGCACCTTCACAGTAAGTAACCAACGTGGCATTCTCTGGGTTGGTGAGAGGAGGAATCCATTACATTTGGGACATGCCCAGGCTCCTTATGATCTAGGGAGGGAGTGACTGCCCAAAAATCTTCTTAGACCTTGACAATCCCTTGTAGCACCTTCCTACCAAAGTGCGGGACGAACATGGAAGGTGTGCTTCGGGCAGCTACCCTACCAATCTCGACCCCTATCTGATGGAATTGACTGAGTATCACCTCTAAACAGGCCTTCCAGGTGGCCTCATGGAACCTCATTGTGGGTCGTCTGTGGGGCGACAATGGAATGGGAGAGCTCTTGGCTCAATCTCCAGGCCATTCGCTGAGGCTTGGCCACCCCGTGGTGATTGAGGGGACCCTGAGTCAGCAGGTCCTCCCTGTGAGGTAGGTGTCTAGTCTTGGCCTGAGAGAGATCCCTCAGATCCAGGGATCATAATCTTCTTGGTCAGGAGGGGGCAGTAAGGACCATCTGTGGTCTCTTTCCCCCACCCTCCTTATCACCTTTCCTACCAGAGGAAGTTAGGGAAGAGATACAGGAGCCCCTCCGGGCTCCGGTTCCCTGCTGAGGGAGAACATTTTAGTTAATTTCCTCCTCCGGTACTACCTGTCAAATCTAGTCTAAATTCGGGCAGCAAATTGCTGTTCAAGTGCTGACAGTCTAGTTGCAGAGATGCATAGTCTTGCCAAGTGTACTTTCACAATGACATTCATCCACGTGACCCCTGTAACCTTGTTTAGGGGTCCCACGGGTCTGCCACAACTGTTGCCTCCACAGCAGACTAGGGAATCCTCTCTTCAACAGTTTGGTCATAGCTTTAGTGCAAACTGAGAATAACATTTTCTCTAGTGGACAGGGAAAATGGCCCTGTCTCTCCCAGCTTAGCATGCCCGAGGGCCATGAGGAATAGGACTTGCTGCCCCGTCTGGGGGTGAAATGAAGTAGTGCCAGGCTAGCGGTCCCTAGCACTGGCCAATTAATGTTGTGGGCTGCCTCGGATCCCAGTCTAGGAGGCTGGAGTCTGAGGTGATTGTGATACGATGTCTTAGTAACAGAGACTAGTTTTTGGGTCCACCAAAAAGAGCGACTGGCTGATTTTGGTGGGGATTTGGAGAAGCAGATTCTGTGAAAAACTGGCTGATTTTGGTGGGGATTTGGAGAAGGAGATTCTGTGAAAAACTATCTGCTGGTAATGTTGTAGATACACTTGCAGGGGCCTAGTGTGAAAAAAAGTGCCCCCCCAAACTACCTGGAACACCTAGATAACAAGGCCCAGGAGTCTGGACACTGAAATGATGGGCACCCCTACCTATGAGTGGAGCCAGGATATCTCCACTCTGATGCTATGCTGTCCCTCCTCCGAGGGGTATGTCATGCCTCTCTTCGTGTCTGTCCATATCCCAAGGTGAGCTATACCCCTCCTTTTAAGTTTAACTGGAAAGGACATATGCCTGCAGACAGCGCATGCTAAGTTCCGCTTCCCTCTGTGCCCTGTGAAATGACTGGCCCTTAATGACAGGTCGTCCAGATAGGGGTAAGGTATATTCCCTGGCTCCTCGGGTGCGTTGCCCAGGCTACCTGTGATTTAGTGAAAAACTCTGGATGCCGATGCTGCTCTATTACAAACCTGAGGAACTACTGCTACCTTGCTCACTGTCAGGTGAACTAAGACCTAGGACTGAATGTCTCTTTGTGGACATTTTGGGGATGGAGGGAGGTAGAAAACCTGTATCCAGGATGTCTGTTGAACTCTAAGGAATACCTCCGGTGACTGGTGGAGAGGATTCATCTGACCGTGGTAGAGACCTGCCAGAGTTGCTGGAATCTTCCCCCTACTGACAGAGGCTGGGGGCCAGAACTGTTGTCTGCCTTTAACCCCTTGGATCTACTGCCCACTGTCATGGATGAGGATGCAAGCAGCTTGGAGGGGAGGCTTTCCCAGCCCAAAGAGGGACGAAAAGGGTTTTCTTTCTTTTTACCAAAACCTTTGTGGCCCTGGTCGGTGGGGGGACTGTGGGGGTCCCCCCTTTGGACAAAGATGGCATTGGCCATTGTGATAGTACCAACTGATCTTCCAGTGAAGGTCCTTTAAACCCACAGTAAATGGCATCTGCCACAAACTACAATGACCTGTAGAATTGGAAATGCTCTGTTGAGTGTTCTGTATTCTAATGCCTCTCTTTGGAGTGTGTTCCTACCACACACACACACCAGAGGGGGGGACACTATGATTAAGAAGGACCCACTGCTGAGACCCTACTGGTCGTAGCCACAGCCTTGTGGGTTTTCTTTGGGGCTCCCTCCACTGGGGGAAATTTCAGCATGTCTAGCACCAGCTTGCTAGGATCATGGAACACCTGCTACCATGATTCCCCCTTCTCCCTTCAACCGGTTCAAGACCAAAGGGAAAGTGAACTCTAAATCTTGCCAGGTGGCCTTAGGGAGCTGGGCTGATGCACCTCTCCCATTTTGTTCTTCAAGCTTCTGCCCTTGGGTCACCTGATCTGGTTTGGATGGCAGACCCCAATGTGTACGTGACTTCAGGACCCAAGGAGGGCTAAGTCCTACAAGTGGAACAGCCCCTCCAAGTGGTTCTCCTGTCTGAATTACGCTCAATTTATTTATTTTTTGTAGTGCTTTCCCTGAGATTATGTGGTTCTTCAGCCTGACTGAAACAATGGGCACTTAAGAGATAATGGCTGCAGCTCATCCTAACTCAATGCTTACTGTTGAAAAGTTAAATGGCAGCAATTCCAAACAATAGTCCGGACTATATGAATGCATTTAACCACGATGAGACTATTTGATGCTGTGAAAGGAGACAGACCCACAGGGCTTAATCAGAATTTGATAAAGCTTCTGAAAAAAGCAGCAGCTTTTATCTCCCTCTCTGTGGATTTTAGCATAATCTGTCAAATTAAATATTTTATCACTGCTAACGAAATTTGGAGAATCTATCCCAGAGTCTATGAAACTTGGACTTTTCTTAGCTACTCTTCCACAATACTACAGGGGGGCCTCCAGTGTCTCTTCCCTAACTTCATCTGGTAGGAAAGGTGATAAGGAGGGTGGGGGAGAGAGAGCACAGATGGTCCTTACTGCCCCCTCCTGACCAAGACGTTTATGATCCCTGGATCTGAGGGATCTCTCTCAGGCCAAGACTAGACACCTACCTCACAGGGAGGACCTGCTGACTCAGGGTCCCCTCAATCACCATGGGGTGGCCAAGCCCCAGCGGATGGCCTGGAGATTGAGCCAAGAGCTCTCCCATTCCATTGTCTCCCACAGACATTAATCCAATAAATAATCCCTTGTAATTAAAAGGAGACATGAATCTACAAGATGCAATTGCTGAGATCATTGAATATCAGAACAGCAAAACTGAAGTAAGAACTACAGAGTTAGCTCATCTTGTTGAAGAGCAATTGCATATCAAAGGCTCCTCTTCCTCTAAAACAAGTGAGGGGGAAATTTGCAAAGCAAAGCCCAGAGCTCAGCAGCAGAGACCCAATGCTAAGAAAAGCAATTTTAAGAAAACAACATTTGATTCTAAACAGAAGTCTCCCACTAATTTTAATGTTGGTCTGACTAATCAGAAATTATTTCAATTGTCTGAGATTCAATATAAGAATGCAATTATTGTTAACAGTGGTGCTACCAACTGTCACTTTAATTGCAAGGAGTAGTTTGTGGACCTTGATGCAAATGTAAATTTTCCTGTTTATTTCCTCAGCCCCCCTCCTCGCCTGCTGCTGAATATGACACTAGTGAGCTCAGCCAGACTACAGCATGGCGGCAGAGAGGAGTGCTGCTGCATTTGTTCCAGGGGAAGGGGCTCTGTGGCGTGACCCCCGGGGCCTCCTGGGGTGTGGATAAGGGGTGGGGCCTAGCCCCGTGGGGTTCCCCCATTCCAATTTCCCCACTGTACTTCCCTCTCTGGCTCCAGAAAGGCAAACGGATAGGCAGGGACCTCCACAGGGCAACTTCTCCGACAATCTCTTCCCATTCTGGCTGCCTGCGTTCCAACCACGCCTGCTGAAGCAGTCTAAGTGGCGGGGAAACTGGTGCTTGAGCAAATCAGCAGGGACCTCCAACACAGCTTCACCATTGATATCCTCCCGTTTTGGCTGCCTGGGCTCCTACCACACCTGCAGAAGCCACTTCAGTGGCAGGGGAGTTGGAGCCCTCCTGCACCCTGCTGAATTTGATTCAGCGGTGGGGGCATCCTCCTTTCCATCATCCTTGACTCGTGCCTAGAGCAGTCCTGGATGACTTGCTCCTTTCAAGCCCGTTCTGCCTTGCACACAGGCTGCTTCTTTGTGTTTTTTGTTTGTTTGTTTTGGTTTGGGTTTTGTTGTTGTTGTTGTTGTTGTTTTTGTTTTTAAATCCTCCCTTTTCACTCATCGGCCATTGCAGAGGGAAGAGAAAGGGAAAGATGAAGGACGGGAGAAAACACGTGGGTAAGGAGGTTTTTTCTTTTCTTTTTAAAGAGATATGCAGGAGAAAGAGGGCTGGAAATTTAAGAGGTGAGAGATAGGACTAATAAGCTGAAAGGAGCACAAGATATAATGAAGACGGAAACAGACTTGTGGGGGGGAACAGATCAGAGAACAAAGGGAGCTCTGCTCTGGATGAAGGCAGGAAATAGAACTGGCCTCGTGGAGAGCTGAGGGTGGGGAGCAAGCATCCTTCGTCAGCTATTGCAAGACTTGGTCTTCTTCCTGCCTCTCTCTGGGTGATGAAAGGAACTAACCCAAATGTAATGGATTCCTGCTCTCATCAACCCAGAGAACACAAACACACATGCACACTCTTATAGTATTTTAGCTTAATAAGACACACCAGTATACATAGAGAACTAAACTTGTACACTTAAGTCCATAAAAACAACTGAGAAAAGGAAACCAATTCTAGTTCCTACAGACATAAGTACAGTTGTCCCTTCATATTTGCTGGGGTTTGGTTCCAGGACCCCCCGTGAATACCCAAACCCATGAATACTCAAGTCCCATTATATGCAATGGCATAGCAAAATGGTGTCCCTTATAGAAGATGGCAAAATCAAGGTTTGCTTTTTGGATTATTATTTTTTTTAAGAATATTTCCAAGCCATGAATACTTAAATACATGAATGCCAAATCCATGAATGTGGAGGGACACCTGTACACTTATGAAGACATAATGCCTCAACAAGATTCTGGCCTGTATTTTTAATGTAAAAACCATTGTAATTTATGCCAAAATAAGTTACATATATTGCATTTTGTTTCTACAAGCAAAGTAATAAACAGACTTTTACTCTGTGAAGCAGGTATAGGTAAAGTGCGGACCATGAGCCAAGGGCATTTCCATCATGTTTGGAGACCACCTGCCCCCCTTGGGGTCCAAATGAAATTTTGTGGATTTTTAAAAAAAAAACTGCCTTAAAATGCACTAAAATGCTTTCTAGAGTCCCAGAAACCCCAAGAACATGGTCATGTTCTGTAGAGGGCTTTTGGGAACATTTGGGGGCCAAATATACTTTTTTGCAGGAGCAGATGCGGCACCCCCTCAAGGTCTCCTGCAACCCTCTAGACTTCCACAGGATGCTAATATTGCATTTCTCAATTTTTTTGAAAATTTGCATTTTCTTACTGGGAAAAAAAGGGGCATTGTTTTTCTCCCATGTCTTCAAAACTTCCACAAACTTTACAAACATTCTACACGATTAGATGAGTCTGAAGGCACTGGGGGCATATTAAGGGCCTTATGTGCTGCATTCAATCAATGGACCACACATTACCAACCTCTGCTTTAAAAAGTAATGATTAATACCACATATCATTTTTACCAGCTAGTATTAATGACAAATTAACGTGTTGAGATCCAATTAACATAACACATGCTAAAGAAAACCCCGAATGTTGCAAGTTCTGGTTGGACTACAAATAACCTGCCCTTTTCCTTGTATGTCCCCTTGCTTCACAGGCATCTCTCTGTTTCTCTGATGGAGCCAGGACAGTTTTGGTCCTTTGGCCATCAGTTTCCCCATCCATGATCTAGAGCAGTAATGAGGAAGATGTATGCGTTTGGCAATACAATCATCCCTCCACATTTGTGGATTTGATTATTCCAGATTTCTGTATTTGCTGCCACCTCCGCTGGTGCCCTATGCCACTTTTAACAGGGACTTCAATAACACAGCTGTTACTGAGAGAAAATCAAACTGGTAGGGTGGCTGGGCCTGCCCATGTGCCCATTCACTCACCTGTGTGGGCAGGAAAGGGATTGGGCGTGTTCCCTCACTCACGCGCATGGGCAAACAAGGGGGAAGTGAATGGGGGAGCGCAAGGAAGGAGGGTGTATGCATTCCCTCACTTGCTTGCATGGGCAGGAGGGGGATGGGATGGGGTAGTGCAAGGAGGGAGGTCATGCACATATTCCTCCCTCGCTCAGTCACACAGGTGAGTGGGTGGGAGGGAAGGGGATGGGGGAGCATGAGGAGGGAGGGGGCATGCATTTCTCTCACTCACCCATGTGGGTAGGGGAAGGGGTGGGATGGGGAAGCGTGAGGGGGGAGAGTGTGTGTGTTCCCTTGCTCACTCATGTGGTCAGGTGGGGGGAATGGGAGGGGATGGGTGTCCCCTTTCTCCCTCCTCCCACTCCTATCCAATCCCCGTCCCCCTCCCACCCAAGAGAGTAAGTGTGCAAGTGAGGGAACATGCACACAGCCAGGCCCTGTCACCCTGCCAGTACGGGTACTTTTTGTGTGTGTTAAATGTGGTTTAGGAGGCCTAGAGGCCTATTTGCAGTTTTTCCACTTTTGTGGGGGGTCCTGCACCTCTAACCCCTGAGAAGTTGAGGGCTGAATGTACTAATTAGGGCCAATGGCAACTGCAGTTAACAACATCTGATGAGCCATACATTCCCTATGTATCCCCAAAGAAGCCTTTTAATACAGCATCCAATTTATGCTGCTGCTTATGGGAAGCTCACAAGCGGACATGAAGGCAACAGCCTTTACTGTGATATGCATGCTTAAGAACCAATCCATGCTAAATTATTAATTTCAGGTTTCAGACTACAACTGCCAAAGTACATCACTGGAAGGAAAAACAACACATATTCAAACAGCTCAAGCCAGTGTGGAATTATAGAAGTCTGTGAATGCAGAATAAAGTATAACATGCAAATCTGAACAATAAGAAGAGCCAACACAAAGAATGCCTCAGCACAATTGGCAATTAGAGAAACCGGGTGAGCTTAAACATAATTTATCAGAATATTTGGTATGCATGCATGATGACATGTCTTTCACAGCAATCTGATCTCAGACATGGAAAATACTGCTATCACATAAATGCTAAAAGAAATGTGAAAGAAAATGCTTATGTGTTTGAATTACATACATCTTTTAGTCAAGACTTTTCATGTTTTCCCAAGCATTTCTTCAATGAATAGCCCACCTTCCCTCACTTTCCTTCTACAGTACTTATGAAACAAAGATAACATTTATAGAACAGTGTTCCAACCCAGTTGAGATCCGGCTTATTAACACCTTAGACAGCTTTAAAAAAGCTGTCAAGATGGATCTTTCCCGGCAGGCCTTTCCTGAATAACTATCCCGGCCCAAGACTCGGCTGTCCTCCCTGAGCTGTAATCAGATTAAAAAAAAAAACCACTATTGTATGTTTTAACCTTTTTCTAATTTATATATTTTTAATTTACTGTATGTTTTTAATCTTTTATAGTTTAATATTATTTTAAGGGGGGGTGGGCTAGGGTACTGGGACGATTGCGTTGCAGAGGGGCGGGATAGAAATAAAATTTTATTATTTTATTATTATTATAGATCTATTCAGGTACTCTACTCAGGAACTCCTTTTCTGTGTCATAAATACTTCCTTCCATATTTGGTGCTGCAAGAAAGCCCTACTTCTATCACCCAGATCTTACTAGGAATCTTCATCTGAAACCCATTAGCAAGTAAGTTTAAAATTCTTTCAGTCATCAGAAATGCTAAAGTATCTTGAAAATATATTAAATAGAAAGAAATCAACATAACTATGAAGAATGTCATCAACAGAAGACCAACAATTTAAAAAATAGACAAAGTTTGAATTTGTCAGTATTAGGCATCAATCACTTCACACTGCAAATCAAGCCATTAATAGGAAAGGGAGGAATTAAACGACAGTTTTGTCATTTAGCAGATGTACCTTATACAAATCACTGATACATTTTATGTTTCTTTACCCCTTCAAGTATGCCATGTAAAGGAAACCCTCAGCCTTTTATCAGGCACAAACTGCTTCAATGGTTTAACAAAACTATCAGTAAACACTGCACTCAGAAACTTAACCAAACAAACCACAAATAAGAGATACTTCTTGAAATGGAGGGAACACAACAGCATGGACATCTCTCTCTGGTAGAGATGGAATTGTCAGGAGCGAGAAGTCCACTGTAACACGTTTTTTCTCTGATGATAGGTAGTGCTCTTCTTCTCCTCCGTTAGTACACAGTGCATAAGCAGAATGCCTTCTGAGGAGTTTCCCCCTCTGCCCACAAGGCAGCATGTTAGAGTCAAGGAGAAAAAAATAAACCATGTTGCGAAGGGCAGAAGATCTAACCCCTAAATGCTAAAAATATGCCACATCAAAGACTAAAGCACCTGAATGCCAATTAAGAGCATCAAAAGAGGCTTAATTAATAGATTTATGTTGCTGAATGAAACTATGGACAGTATTTTTATTAGGTTTATGCTACTATAGTAGAGCATTTAGAGATTAGAATGTACTTAAAGGAATAAAAGAAAGCATACTGCTACCTTCTAAAGATAATTTTCTTGTAAAAAGGGCTTTTATGTAGTTTGAATTCGCAAATGTGCCCCAAGTAAGTTGATACACACAAATGAATGTACATAGCAAAAGGATTTTATATTATAGACTAATACAAAAGCATTTCCCCCTGTCAAACCAAATCTTTTCTCAAATTAGTGGCTTCCTATTATGTCAAAAAAGCATTTTATTTAGTCTGGTAAAGAGAAAGACAGTACTGCATAAGAAACAGCTTGATCCATGAAACTTGAATGACTGTCTGTTTTCATTTGGTATAAAGTAGTTATCTGTAACAATAGGAATATACAGGCTATTCTGTTCCTGGTATACAGTATATATGTCCATACCTTGTCAAGAGAATTGCTTTTTTCACTGTGTCTTTCTGGAAGACTGTTTCCAGAATCTGTGCTTATGAGAGATCCTCTTGAATCTGCATTTCTCACACAATTAACGTTAGGAGTAGAAGAGGTATATGGGGATGCTGGCAAGAAATGAAATGCATTATTAACAATTAATAAAGAAAATGATATTCTAGAAAATACATGGCAGTGGAATCCTACAATTCATATAGTTTTATTGTAATGCAATTTTCTGCAGTCAGTCCAAATTGCACCTAATCTTTATTAATCAGATTCAGCTGATTTGTTCCTTCCCCAAACCATCACACAATCAGCTGTCAAAAACCTAGCTTGTATATGAATGTCAGCTAGATGTATCCCATAACAAAACCGGATGATATCATTGCAATAATTATGCTGTATGGAATTTTTTTGTTTATCTTCAATTAGAAAACTATTTTTATGTTTTAAACTATTATTTTATATCCCACACTTTTCCCAAGAAGCCCACAATGGAATTTCAGGTCTCCACGGTCTAATTTCAGACAGTCTCCACTAACCATGCTGACAATGGTATCCCTAAAAGTTTTCACCAATAGAAAATCAACATGCAGAATAACCAGTTTTATTTCTTGGAAGGATATGCTTTGATTGACATATCCTGTCACTAAAAACTAAAAGCAATGCAAAAAAGTATTTTAAAATGGTTACCAATCCCTGATATAGCACCAAACAAGTCTTTATGGATGTTATTATCTAGCGTATTCACAGATTTTTGTGGAGTCACCAAAGGATTTGTAGCTGGTAAAGTGAGTGATTCTTCTTTTGCACTCTGTTAACATACAAAGAAGTGATGTTATGTTCTCCAATATGTTTAAGATTCCTGTTCAATAGGTATATTTGTATTTTAATAATTATGAAACATAAGGATTTCACTAACAAAAATATAAACTTACTGTGCTAGCAGCATTAATAGGGAAAGGTGAAATATCCTTGACATCAATTCGATGGACATTTTCTATCAGAAGGCCAAATGTTGGCAGATACAATGTGGCTATTCTGGCTTGATGAATCTGTATGAAAACATTTTAGTAGGAATGTAGAGAAACTCACTATTAAAGTGAAGTTTAAAAATTCCTTCAAATGAAACTTCCTCAGCAGTTTCTCCTTCTTGATATATTTGAAATTTCCTTTATGATTTTCAATGCTTAAACTAGGGCTGCATCTACTCTGCATAAATAATGCAATTTGACACCCTTTAATTGCCATGACTCAATGCTTTGGAATTCCGGGATCTGTAGTTTCATGAGATACTTAGCCTTCTCTGTAAGAGAGCTCAGGTACCACAACAAACTACAAATTCCAGGATTCCACAGCATTGAGTCATGGCAGTTAAAGCGGTGTCAAACTGGATTATTTCTGCAGTGCAGATGCAGCCCAACTAATTTAAGCCTTATTGCTTAAGTTTCCAGCTGCTTAAAAAGAGTTTAGATCAGACACATGGATTGTTATTTTTTTACATACCCTTGATCTAGAAGCATCTTATACCAATGACAAGGATATGATTTTTTATTCTTTACTTATCCTTGACACATATACAAGATGCTTCCAGATGGTAAAGACTTATCAATTGTCATGTACAGTTGTCAATTCATATTCACTGGGGTTTGGTTCCAGGACCCCCCCCCACCCGTGGACACCAAAATCTGTGAATAATCAAGTCCAATAGTATGCAATGGCATAGCAAAATGGTGTCCTTTATATAAGAAGGCAAAATCAAGGTTTGCTTTTTGGATTATTATTTTTTAAATAATATTTTCAAGCCATGAATACTTAAATCTGTGAATACCAAATCCACGGGACAACTGTACCCTCTTCTTTAGACTCAGCAGCCAGAAGCTTCAGGGTTAAACAGTAAGCTTTATTACTAACAAAAATCTAAAGAGTGAACTATACAACATCATTGCTTCGACTGAAGCTCAAAAGAAAAGCAGTATAATTAATATAAAGTATTTAGAATCAGCCAAATCTGGTGGGCAACTCACTCATTGGTTATCACTGTAGCTGCAGTACCCTCCCAACCATTTGCTGTAACTGAACCCATCCTCCCTCAGCCATTCTCAGCATGCCCATTTGTTACCATTTCAAAGGGCAGTAAAACATCAAATATTTACACAGCACACAGTAACATCAGTCCACAAGAGTAATGACAGGAAAAGGTCTTTTTACGACCTGGTCCTGGTCCTGTACATCTATCTATCTATACACACACACACACACACATATATCAATAAGGGGAAAGACAGAGGACAAATGTCTTTTTTTAAACCCTTAAATATGTGAGGTTTAAATAATGCAGAAAGGTGACATTTCCCATTGTGGGAAGTAACTTGTCTGGCATGTCTTGTGGCACAAAGAAATATCTTCCTCTGTAACAGTTGAGCTTTCTTAGCCTATTTACAAACGTCACAATAGTACTATACTATACTGTGCTTTCACTTTTAAGAGAAATGTATGTTTGGTTAAAAGCCCTCAAATACATTTCCTGTGCGACTTAGAAGTTTACAGAATCTGTTTATTGTACTAGAAAGAGCTCCACAAACTTTGCAAAGTGAGAATTACAAAGTTTTTGAAAAGTAGGGAATAGAATAGAAGCCCGTTTTCATTTTTTTAGAATAGGAATTGAAGAACTACCAAACTTTGCTGTACCCATTGATTTGTCCCCTGGGGAGGGAATGATGGACTGAAAATATAGCCATAATACAAAACATGCCTGAGCCTAACCTCAGGGTTCCTTGCAAATTATGGATATGGGCCTTCCTATTCACCATAATATTGGATAACATTACCATGCAGAGTTCCTCTTGCTAGTGTAAAGAGTGGAGAAGGTGTACTGTGTAGAAGTGTTGCTTCTATCATGTGTGGATCCCAGGAATTAGCCTGACTTTATTTGGGACTGATGCAAGTATCTTATTATACATAAAAAGTATTAATATTTCACTATTTTTTTTAAATCAAGACATTCTCTTACCCTGGAAGCATATCTATCATCAAACGAATGCTTTATCATCAAGTTCTTCAAAACACTGATTGCAATTTGGCGGATGTCTCTGAACTCTTGCAGTGCACTTCCAACTTCCCTGAGGAGCAGTCCTACCAAGAAGTGATGTTTGCAGAATTCATCCGATAAGGAATAGTCAAGTTGAAGGTCTGAAAGAGAACACACAAATTAAGGATACAACAGAATACTGAAACACAATTTATAAGCACTACAACACTCACAGTACTCTAATGTCCTCTCATTTAAAAAAAAACACCAAAACCAATAGTATAGCTACACAATTAATAAGAAGCAGAATAAAGACCAAAAGTAGTATCTAGGCTAAAATAAAATGTAAACAATGTAACTATCTGAATATATGTGTGCTTATTTTGTGAATAACCATTATAAGCTCTTGAAAAACAACTCAATGAGTGGAGTCTATTGTGGTCATAGTCAACCCTTTCCATGCTTTATGAGCTACAAAGCAACATTTACAGATTTTCAAAAACATCCACACTTTCACACAAGTGTTCTGCTAATATCAAGCAAGTGTAGATGACTACAAGCAAAACAATTAAGTATTTGTGACAAAATGGAGAATGTAGCTTAGAAAATAATAGTACACCTAGAAATTCAGTGGCATTTTAGAGAAGAAATGGGTATCAGTCTTCTCTAGGTATTCCAAGAACTAGACTAGTCAGCAAAGCTAGTCAACCAAGTTACCTAGAATTCGCTACTAACTCCAGTTATTAATAGAGTCAACATGTTAGGGTATACTGTTAGAATTGTGTACTACTTTAAAAAAATTAACACAAAGCTTTCAACTAGAAAAGCAATCTCGCAGTGCGCTTTAATGCACCTTAGTGTTAGCCACTGAGATTTCCAGATAGTGCTTTTAATGAGATGTAAACAGGATTGGAAGAATGGCTAAAATGCCTTAGTAGCTATTGTATAACTATAGTTATGCAGAACAAATGCATTACCTATGACTCCATCCAAGTAGTCTTTTTTTTTTTTAATGCAATGAGCATCAAGTGTGTATATCTTCACAATGAGCTGGGAGAGCTTGATGGCATATCATTTTGGAATTATTGTTTCCTTAGGGCAACAGGCTTTTAAATCTGTGTGTCTCATTTATGATTTTAAAATTTCCATTCTATGGCTCCATAATACTACTGTAACACTTATTAAGTTGGAGAACTGGTATTCTCTAAAAGAGCATCTAGTATTCATTAAAAGGGGAGAAAGTTATTTAACTTGATCCACAATACTGCTCGGTGAATCTGAATTACTCAAGATAGTTTAAAACAACGCATGTACTTCTTGTATTATATATAACAGCAGCATAGGTTGTTAACAGAAGGAGATGGATAAGACCAGGGAAATGGGCAATGACTAACAGGGTGACAGAGGGCCTGTCTACAATGCAGAAATATAGCAGTTTAACACCATTTTATCCACCATAGATCTATGCTATGGGATCCTGGTATGTGCAGTTTGGTGAGGCACCAGAATTCTCTGATAGAAAAGGCTAAATACCTCACAAAACCACAAATAGCAGGATTCCATAGGATAGAACTGTGATGGATAAAGTGGCATCAAACTGCTTGTTTCTGCAGTGTAGACAAGCCCAGATCTGCCCTGTGACAACTACAAGGATGGTGGGAAAGTCTTCCCTAAATGAAACAGAGCTTGGCATGTAAGGTTTGAAAATTAATCCTATAATGTTAAATGTCAGCAATTGGAAAATTATTTGATTATCATAAGCACTAATAATCAAAATGGTTTAATTGGTTAAGTTATGTTGATTAACACATTGATCAAAATATTGGTGGAGACCAATACTGGTGGAGACTATATGGAGTTACAGAGAACGGCATGGATCAATACCAGTTAATCTTAGGGTAGCACATTTTGTTATTAGCTCTTTCAAAGGGGCTTTTTTGTGTGTGTTTTTAAATTTGTCTGCTTCCAACCTAGAACTTCTCCCCTCATGGACTATAAAGCCTATAATAGGACTGTTGGCCAGACATGGCTGGAGTCCAACATGTCTGGTTACTGTCAGGCTGAGAAAGGCTGTCCCTAAAGCACTGAGCTCATCTTAAAACTTCTTCAGTTTAGTTTGTTATTCTTCTGCATCTATTTTCTTTCCCATCAACAAGTACTTCATTCACTCTTCAAATGCCTTGTTTGTTAAAGGTTAATAAGGAGTGATTTATTTTATTTAGAGGGCACTGATCCACTGCAAATACAGCAATAAGAGGATAGCTACAAAGATCAGCCACTGACTCAAGGCTGGAGAATTGTTAATCAGGAATAGCTTGAGGGCCTTTGAGCATATGCAGAATATTTTCTGCACAACTGAATTCTTTCTGCCACCCCAGTCCAAATCAAGTAGCGAGGTCTGCAAAGATCAGTGGCAGAGCACGTGTTTTGCATGCAGGAACAAGGGACACCAAATTCAATCTGTATCATATGTCGTTGAAATGATATCTCACAATCCTATTATTCTCTGTACCCATCTTACCTTAATACTTATTTAAATGTCTTAATCTCAGATTGTGAGGCAAATAAAATAAAACTTGCAATATAAAAAATGGATTGGCCAAAGTGTTTAAATTAAGGCATACACTTTAGAAACCTAAGACATTCTCTGTTAGATCATCTGAAAAATGTGCTTATTAGAGATGAATGGAGCAATCCTATTCTACATACTGGAATTAAGTGTCACTGAATTTCAGTTAAGACTTATTGCTGGCTGTATTTCATACAAAAGATATTAAAAGGGATAATAGGACATGCATTTTGATAGCTTCATCATTTTGCTCCAACCTCCAATCATAACAAACCCTGCAAGCATGTGACCCAGACCCACTGAAGGAGGTGGGTAAAAAGCAGAATGGAAACACTGGGGAAAGAGAAAGGGAGAAGCAAAGGCAGATGGAAATTGTTGTACAAAAATATACAATAGAAACCAATCCAGAGCAGGTAAGTTATTGAAGACAGCTAGCGCTGACCCCCAACACCCAGAAAGACTTCAGACACCTTGCTTCTGTACATGCCCATGGGAAGGATCTTTCTTTCATGCCCAACAGACCTGATATTCTGAAAGGACCCACATTAATATTATACAATACAATAATATACAACAGGAACCACTCCAGAATACTATCAATAGAGGATATGTTACTGAAGAGAATCCAATATACCACTATCTCCCAGAAAGACTCCAAAGACTTTCCCTACATACAGGCACATGAAGGTGACACCATCCTTTCAGACCAAAAAGGCCTGACTTCCTGAAAGGGCCCTAAGTGCTTGAGGCATTTGTGCCCTGCTAAGCAAAAAAAATCACCCTCCATCTCCATTCCATTCCAAGAAGCATTTTTCTTTTGTTCCATTTTCTTTTTTCTTGTTACCCCAAAACAACAATTCTGCCCCTGAAAGTTCTCTCATCACTTCCCTGCTGTATTCCAGAAGAAATCACTCAGATAAGCCTGCCTAACAATACAGCTATGTGATACATGTTCTCCAATTCTAGACTTTCTTTTCCTGAGGCAGCAGGCCTTCCTGTTTTCCAGAATGTGACAGGCTCCTAGCCTAATAAATTCTAATGACTTAATTCACTAAAGAATATTTTTAAAACTTCAGCATTAATTGGGAAGTCTAGTGAATTAATACATTAATGAGTCATTCTATGAGTTAATTTGAAGCCCCGGAACAAGCCCATATTGTATGTGAGCTTGATTAACCACATGTACATGTGTGTGTTACAAAATGTATGAGCAGATTTTGTACCTATAAAGTCATGAAGTACAACTAAATTTCTCATCATGTTCAAGAATTTCATTAAATGTGGAAAATATTTGCTAAACATTCCAGGTAGAGTAGGCAGCTAGTAAGGATGAACATTCTGCACAACTCTGTTCTGAGTGGCCCATGATTCTACCAACAGAGTTACAGAGCCCAACATCCAAAGCTTGCTTTATTCCTCCATCTATCATGTAGTATGCACAACAGTTTTAAAGT
Source organism: Gambelia wislizenii (assembly GCA_030847615.1). Lineage (NCBI taxonomy): Eukaryota > Metazoa > Chordata > Lepidosauria > Squamata > Crotaphytidae > Gambelia > Gambelia wislizenii. The sequence goes on from JAUMIR010000003.1 coordinate 217,821,310, forward strand.
TTAGGAAACAGAACATTGGTACTTACCATGAAGGTTCCTTCTCAGCAGTTGTTGGGAGGGATTCTTTCAAACTGGGTTGACTCCTTCACCACTGACAGGCAGGACTTTTAACCAATAAAAAAATGCCAGCCCACCCCTTTTAGGAGGAGAGCACCCCTTATCTCCCAGTGATGGAAAAGCAGCTCCAGCGAACAAGATATCAATAAAAAGATAACAGAAGGGTGGGAAGGAATCCCTCCCCACAACTGCTGAGAAGGAACCTTCACAGTAAGTACCAATGTTCCGTTCTCCAGCAGTGTGGGGAGGGACTCTTTCAAACAGGGACCTACACAAGTGGTCTCCAGAAGGGAGGGATAGACTCACTCAGTGTTATACAACCTGCTGAAGCACCCTTCTCCCAACGGCCACCTCAGTGGATACAAATTTATCAATCCCGTGTTGCCTCAGAAAGGAAGAAGAAGAGGCTCAGGTCACAGCTCTACAAATCTCTAATAAATAAGCAGAAGTAGAAAGCAGTGCAGAAGCACTGCAAGTAGAATGAGCTGTGACCTCCTCAGGAATCGGAAGCAAGCTATGAGAATAAGCCAACTGAATGCAAATGCATAACAATCTCGAGATAACAGACGGAGAGAATCTACAACCTTTCGAAACCCCAGAAAAAAAGACAAACAGGCTATCAGGTTTTCTGAACTCCTTCATCTGTTCAAGATAAACCTGAAGGCCTAATGCACATCTAATTTGTGCCATTCCTTCTCTAATGGAGAAGATGGGCATGGACAGGAAGAAGGCAGAACTAGCTCTTGAGCATCATGAAACAAGGAATTAACTTTTGGAGCAAAGGAAGGATCCAACCTAAGAGCCACAAAATCGTTATGACAAATATAAAGTTCCTCCCTGGCTGACAAAGCCCCTAATTCCAAAACTCTGCAGCGCGGAAGTGATAGCAATCAGAAATACAACCTTAAGGATAAGAAAACGCATCCACCAATCTAAGAGGTTCAAAGGGAACATGAATGAGGGCCTCCAGAACAACCTGGGGTCTCAACTGAGACACTCCTTTTAAATAACTCTTAACATGCAGGTGACTGGCCAGAGGCCTGGATCGAGAACCCTTCAGGATGGTGTTACAATAAATATGTTACAATATGTTATGGATGTGGATGCATGGGTCTTGCTGAAGGAAACAGGCTACATAAAACTGGAGATTCTCACAAATGCATCATAAAATGAAGACGTGACACTTGAAGCAAGGAGGCAAGGAAGCAAGGCCTGTGAGAACCTGACCTCTTTTTTATTGCTAAAGTGGAAATGAAATAATGGACTGGGTCAAAATCAATTCTGTCTCTGGTGGAAATTGCAGGAAAGGCAGATCTGATTAACATCAAAGGAATACCTGATTGCAGCCTGCAAGGAATGTGGTGGGCAGGTTTTGGCCAGATGACAGCTCAGAGGTGATTCAGCTGAAAAGAACTATACAAACAAGAGACTTTTCGACCACTGGTCATGCAAGCAATAAGTGCTAAACTTGCATCCGTAGCCCTATGAAAATCTAATTTTCCTGAGGTGCCTGTTTGTGAGTATAGTGTGTGAGTGAATGAACCTCTTGGTACCAAAAGCCATGTGTTTTTGCATAATAAATGTTACATGTGATTGTACTTGTCTAAGAAATGTCTAATGCATGTCTAATAAATGTCTGATACCATGTTTAATGTATGTCTAATAAATGTTACATGAAAGGAGTGTTTAAAACCAGATCTGGTGTCCAAGTAATGGTCTTCTATAGTCCTAGTGGGTGAACATTATTCTCTCTCTCTAGATCAAAAAGAACCTTGTCACATAGTCATTTTATAACAATGGAACCAAGAGCCGAAACATGTCTTTTTAAACTGTTGGTGGCTAGACCCTTGTTAAGACCAGCTTGTAAGAAGGCTAGTAGTGAACCTACAGAAGCCTTCCATGGGCCAATGCTTTTACAGCAACACCACCTGCAGAAGGCACGCCAGGTCGACTCATACAACCTAATGGTTGAAAGTCTCCTTGCAGCCAAAATAGTCTGCACCACATCAGCCAGATAATCTTCAGCTAAAAGATGTTTCCACTCAACCTCCAGGGATGCAGCTGTAACCAATTTAGGTTGGGGTATAACAATGCTCCCTGATACTGAAGGTCTGGCCAGGCAAGAAACTGCCATGCCTCCGCCACCTGGAGGTTGATGATGTCCAGAAACCAAAGTCTACAAGGCCACTTGGGCACTATCAAAATGACCTCTGCCCTATTCATCCTGATCTTTCAAGGTATCCTGGAAAGCAGAACCAAGGGAGGAAAAGCGTAGCACAAAACCCTTGGTCATACTATTGTGAGAGATCAAATGCTGAAACTTCCTGCATCCAGAACCTGGACACAAAGTGGGTAACCTTGCGATTTTCCAGAGAAAGACCAGAGAATTGAGACTCCACTCCCCTGGTCTACAAATTGGCAACTCAACCAGTCGGCTTGCACATTGAGAGACCCCTGAAGATACTCCACTTGGATCGAAAGCAGATATCTCTCACCCCAAGAGAGAAGGAGCACGGTCTCGCTTATAAGTGAGCACCTGTCTGTTGAAGTGGGCTTTTGAGGAGACATTGTTGGTGCACACCAAGACACGTTGCCCCTGCACTAGAGGCTGGAAATGAAGGCACGCCAAACAGACTGCCCACAGCTCTAGCCAATTGATGCTGAGGCTGGATTCCTCCACAGATCATAATCCCTGAGCCATCTGAGAGTTGCAATGCCCCTCCACCCTCTCAAGCTAGCATCCGTGGTGATCAGAACCCTCCCAGGATCCCGAATTAGAAACCCCTGTTGAACAACAGCCATCAGCCACCAAGTCAGAGAATCCCTCACGTGTGGGAGAAGCTCCAACGAATGATGATGTTTCATGGCTATCCGGCCCTGAAAAGGCAGAGGAAACCACTGAAGAACCCTGAGATGGAACCTGGCCCAGGGCACAGAGTCGATACAAGATACCATTATGCCCAGGAGCTGTGCCAAGACCATGAGAGGAGTGGAGACTTGATCCTGTACTCAATGAATTAGTAGTTTGAGCTTGGACCTGCTGTCTTTCTGTAGGAAGACTCTGCAGAGCTGGGTGTCTAGAAGGACCTCCAGGTGCTGAAGTTGTTGAACTGGTTCCAAGTGGCTCTTTTCCCTGTTGATCAGGAAGCAGTGGAATTCCAGACAATGAATGGTAGTTCAGACATGGTGCTTTTCGATCTGAAGGGAAGGAGCCCTGATTGCACTCCCTGAAGGGGCAGGTGTGCCATCAGGGTAACTAAGACCTTGGAAAACACACGAGGGATGATGAAAGGCTGAAAGGAAGAGCCCAGTATTGGTAATGAGCCTCCTGGTAGGCAAAGTGGAGATAACACCGCTGTGTAGGATGCACCAGGACGTGAAGATAAGTATCCTGTAAATCCAGAGATGCAAGGAGGTCGTCCTCCAGAACACATTCCAGGACAGACTGCAGAGTCTCCATTCGGAACTTTTGCTTGCACCCAGCGATTCACCCAGTGGAGACTGAGAATGGCCTTCATTCCTTGTTCTTTTGGGGGACCAAGAACAGGTAAGAATACAATAGGACCCGAGATTGACTGGGGATTGGTTCTGGGGGGGGGGCGTTGATAAAGAAAACCATGGTTAATAGTGAACACCATTGAAAATAATGGGACTTCTGGTTTAAAATACCATAGACTTGCTTTGGAAGACCTAGAAAATGGCTAGAGAGGACACATTTTCTAGGAAGACTCTATGGTAGGTGTGCTGTTTTGTGTCCTGTGGATAATTGAATCAGTGGATAATGAATCAGTGGATACAGAGGTCCTACTGTACACCCCCTTGAACCTCTGGTTGTAAGGAACTGGTCCCATTGCCTTCAACTGCAGGAGGTTAGTGATCTCTGCTAACATGAGAGTGTGCTTGTACCCCGCTCTGATGTTGAAAGACTGGTGAATTATTGGGGAAGGTCTCCTGAAAAAATCTATTGTGTAGCTACATGACACAGTCCTGAGCACCCAAGAGTCGGAGGAGATGCTGTTGCAATGATGAGTGAACAGAAGGAGTCGCATACCAACTGGCACTGCTCTCCAGTCAAAGAGAATGATTGGCATTTGCTCCTTGTTTGGAGGAATGACCCGCTCCCCCCTTGTCAAAACCTGAGGACTGCGATTCCCAACTGCCTAGCAGAGCTCCACTGGGGATGGAAGGATCTAAATTCCCTCTTTCTGTACTGAGACTGAAAGGGACGGCACTGGAGTGACACAGACCAAGGTGCTTTCTTCTCTTCCTTCTTAGGTAGAGAAGGAAGAGTCTTCGTCTTATCTTTGGTCTCCACAAGGACTTCCTCCAGGGACTCCCCAAACAACTTAGACCCTTCGAAAGGGCAAGCAGCCAAATTGGACTTAGATTTTGTATCCGCATTCCAATTTTTCAGTCACAGTTGCCTCCTGGCCGCTACTTTGGCAGCAAGGGAACGCAAAGCAAACTACATAGCATCTAGGCTAGCATCTGCCATACATGTGGGATGCCTTGGCAATTTTATTGAGACCCTGACAATGTCTGGTGTCCCCTGACAGGGGAGTTGCCAGCAGGTCCTTGGACCAACAAACAGTGACTCTAGCAAACAAGGAGGTGGTAGCGGCCACCCTAATGGCCAGAGCTGAAGCCTCATGAGCTCATCTAAAAAAGGCATCCACTCTCTTGTCCTCAGGACTTTTTAACTTGTCAGTGCCATCATGAGTGAATAGCGATCTGGAAACCAACCCAGCAACAGGGACATTGTTGGGTGGCAGCTTCAATTTTCCCATGACGTTCAAAGACAATGTATACAAAGACTTCACTATAGCAGGGGTGGAGTGAGATGGCCCTGGAAGTTACCACTCACTCTCCAGAGTCTCAGAGAACATCTGAGGATAGGGCACCATAGACTGACTCTGCGATGATGGAGAACTAATCTCAGGAACACTCCCTGCCTGCTCAGGAATGGGCTGAGAGGGAAGATGAAGTCTTCTCCACTTTTTAAAGCAGCACATGAAAAAAAGGGAGCCTCAAAAAGCAGCGGAGAAAGCTGCTGTGGAGAGGGCCCCTCCTCCTCAGAGGATAGCTCACACTCTTCCCTGTCAGACTGGGCTTGACTGTCCTCCTCCAGGAGGGGGGGAAGACACACAGTCTAACTTCCTCTGTGCCTTGTGAGGAGGCAAAGGCCTGACATGACAAATGAGCATAGAAACCCCAGTCTGAGAGGCAAGAGTGTGTGCCTTCGATGCACTGCACCTGCGTGCACAAGGAGAGCCCATGCCGGTGGATGGATTTTAAGAGCACAGAGCTCCACCTACCACATTTTGGCGGGAAGCAGCAACAGCTTTGCCTGAGGGGACCCGGGAAGATGTTCCACCCTCCCCCTATGAACTCCCTGCTGCAACGGCCTGGTGTTCTATGAGCACAATCCATTTGCAGTGGGAGCTCCTCACCGTCAATGAACAGGGGGAGGGGGGTGGAAGTGTCCCCAGAGCTCACCCGGTCACCACCCATGAGGCCTCCTCCACTGCCGATTCAGCATGGTCTAACCCAACGAATGGGTCCCCATCACGCTGCTCCATCGCTGCCACCATCTGGGCTCTAACAACGGTGCTTCCTGAGAGGTCTGTGCGGGCCCAATCCCCACTCTAGCCATAGAGGGGAAGGCAATCTGCCAGAGTTGACCCCTCATCAGAGGAGAGGTCAGAGCATCACGAAGCCATCAGCTCCTCCCCAGAAGCTATCCTCCAAAAGGTGGTATGGGAAGAATAGGCCTAAAGAAAGCTTTGCTAGAGGAAAGAAGCCCTGAACCAACCAGCTAGCAAGGCAGGATGGAACTGGAAGATAGGGGGTGCTCTCCTCCTCAAGGTGGTGGGCTGGCCTCTCTTTATCGGTTAGTAGTCCTGTCTGTCAGTGGCAGAAGGAGGAATCAACTCAGTTTGAAGGACTCCCTCTCCACACTGCTGGAGAACAGATGAAATTTCTGCTAATCATGAGGTTCAAATGCTAATTCCAACCTCTTTCCTGATCCCTCTCTCCCTAAATTACCTCAAGCAACACTACCCTGGCATGGTGGTGGCTGGATAATAATGTAACAAAAAGGCAGGCCAGGATCCCATGAGCTTGGGTCCCCAGATAAATGTATTTTCCTGTGTTTGGGCAGTCATATCATAAAGTGCTTTTGAAAATCCCTTCAATTTCAAGAGTATCTTGTAATGGAGCAGGAGAGAACTACTATTCAGGAAACAGAAGTGACAATGCCTATTTGGAACTGGAAATAAAATGAACATGTCACTGTACACTGATTGAAACCATTCCAGTGTGTTCATTATTCTAGCATAAAAATACTCTTTATTCTTCTTAATATTTTTATTATACTCATTATAAAGTATTACACAAGTAGTTCTGTTTATTTTCAGTTAGGCTTGTTATGCCATTTTCCTTTTAAAACCTTCCATTTTTTATATATAGCCATTGAGCATGACTCACAAGTCAAATTACTACATATTCTTTATTTACACAAGTCACCATGTTTTTTTTTAATAGAAACTTTAGAATCAAGTAGCACACTCCACACCTACCTACAAGAGTGTCATACGAGTCCACAGTTGGTGAAAGAAAAGCTAATTCAAAAGGAAAAAGAAGCAAAGCAGGACAAAACCAATAAGTAGTAAGAAGCAACTTTTACTGCTGAACAAAGTAAGGAACGAGTGCTTTTGAAGCATTTACTATGGCAACAAGTTATCTCTAGCCCTCTTTTTACTCAGATAAACCTTCATCCTATTTGAGGGGATATTTAGCACCCAATCACACTCACACAAAAATACGCCTACAAGGTAGGCATTTATGAATTTGTCACCTATAAACATCATCTCAAATTTCACTCACCTGTGATGTATAGGGTTTTTTTTTTAAAAAAAAAATGTGCTAAAATAGCTGGGACAAAAAATTATCCCAACAGATCTATTGTACTGTGACGGCTTCTGTCAAGAATACAGTGTAATGTACTGGCCAAAAACCAAACCAAACAAACAAAATAGCTCTTAGCCACTTTGTGGTTGAAACATGCACAGAAGGTAGTGAGAGTACTTAGATGAGAAAAAATTCTTTTCCGTGCTCAATGATGGAAGGGCAGCAGGTCCTTTACCCTGTCAAGGAAGAAGGACAGGTTGCTTTCCTGAAACTGTAATTCTTTGAGTGGTCATCTGTGCCCTCACGCAATTGGGATCATCGCTCATGCGCTGATCATACATGGAGCGTTACAGAGCTGAGTAGCTTTCTGGTGGTAGCCCCACCCTCACAGGGCACTACGTAAATAGTGCTGGAAAGCTACTCCCCTCAATTCCGGAGTCTGTTGTAAGAGTTTGCAGACCTGCCAGAAGAGGAGAGCAAGGTGGGGTTGTGTGAGGGCACAGATAACTACTCAAAGAACTTCAGTTACAGGTAAGCAACCTGTCCTTTTTCGTGGTCTTTGTGCCTCACACAACTGGGAGAATAATGACCTAACCCTGAAGGTGGGAGCAGGTCAGCAAAATATCAATGAAAGCACCGCCCTGCCGAAGTCAGCATCTGCTTTGGCCCTGCAGTCCAGGCAGTAGTGGCAAATGAAGGTCAATGGCTGGGACCAGGTGGCTGCTCTGCAGACTTCTGGAAGGGTGATGCCTCTGTGCCATGCCTGTGCAGTGGCAACTGCTCTGGTGGAGTGTGAGCAGATGTGGAGTGGCAGCTGTTTCCTAGCCAGCTGGTATGCCAGGTTGATAAGGTCCACTACTCAGTGGGCAATCCTCTTGGAGGATACTGGTGAGACAGGGTGGCATCCCACATAGCATACGAATAAATGAGGGGATGTTCTCAAGGATGCTGTGCGAGACGTGTAGAATGTCAGGGATCTATGGTGCATGATGAGAAGGCGCAGAGTAGTGATGACGTCGCAGCGAAGGCTGGTCCTGGACAGTGCCGTCAGGAGCCAGTTGTCCAGATAAGGGAATATGGGCATGCCCTTCGTTTGGAGGTGGGAAACAGCAACCACCATGACCTTGGGAAATACCTATGGGGCTGTTGAGAGACCGAAGGGCAGGACCTTGTACTGGTTAGAAGGCAGAGCCCACTGTGAAGTGGAGGAATTCGCAGTGTCTTGGGTGGATTTGAATATGAAAATTCGCATCCCGAAGGTCTATGGAAGTGAACCAATCTTCCTTTTTTGGTAGAGGAAGAATGGTGGCTAGTATAACCATGCGGAACCTTCTGCTCTGGATAAACCGGTTCACTGCCCGGAGGTCCATGATGGGACACAGGGCACCATCTCATTTTGGGGATGGTAAAACACTGGGAGAAGAATCCTGAAGAAGAGGCTCAGGCCGGTAGTCACTGGATGGCGTCCTTGGCCAGGAGGGAAGTGATTTCTTGCTGAAGGATGGGCAAGGAGGGGGTGGAGCAGAATACGCTGGGGGGGTGTTAAATGGGTGGATTCTATAGCGTATCCGGTGCATGCAATGGTGTTTGTCCAGTTGTTGGAAGAAACAGCCTCCCGAGCCCAGACATGGACAGTTATGTCCGGGGACTGGGGGAGGTAAGATGGCAGAAAAAGCTGGAGGAGACATCCCATAGAAGGATGCCATAGTCAAAGGCACTACTTGGTGGAGGAGCGCTACTTGGAGTGGCTAAATGATTGGTAGCACTGGGAATTGCCTGAGCACTATTGTTGTTGTTTGCCAGTAGGCTGCTGGTAAAATGAGGGTTGTGATGCAGAAGTTAGGATAAGAAGTTTTATGCCAGTATGGCTTGGAGGGACCCAGTTGAGGCTGGATGATGTCCATTTTCTTGGCTGTAGTACGGGTCTTCACCAAGATAGCCATAGCCTCATCAGTTTTGGCATTGAAGAGACCCTTGCTGTCAATCCACCGTCTTCAGTGATGTTGGCGGATCTGAGCCAAGCGTAGCAACAGAGGTCAATTGCCATTGCCATAGACTTAGACACACAGTATTCTGCATGGCGGGCAATGCTAATTTGGCACTCTGCGAGCCTGTGGACTTCCTGTTGGAAGAGGGTCGTGATGTTTTTGTGATCGTGTTTTAGGTAAGGCAGAAAAGAGGCTATCTTGTCCTATAAGAATTGTTGATATCCAGCGATGCAGGCTTGATAGTTAGTGACTCTGACAGCTAGTGAGGCTGAAGAATAAAATTTCCTCCTGATGAGGTCAAGGTGACAGCCTTCTTTGTCCGGCGGAGCAGTGGAGGTGGAGTGGCATGTTGATTTTGCTTGTGCCGCCTCCACAATGATAGAGTTCGGAGGCAGATGGGTGGAGAGAAAGGGAGCTTCATCTGTATGGATCTTGTAAAGGTTCTCCAGCTGATGAGCCATCAAAGGAACTGAAGCTGGTTTCATCCAGGTGTGCTTGACTACATCCTGAAGTGCAGGGAAGAAGGGGAGCATCACTGGAGTATTGCTAGGTGCCTCCACCCACTGGAATATCATGTCCAAGGAGGTTGGATAGTGATTTAAGCACCAGGGTTAAGTGATTTTGCCATCGAAATAATGAAGTCCACATGGGGCGGAGATCCTTTGATGTTGGCAGGGGGGATGGGTCCTGCAGGTCATCTGGGGTCTCAGAAGAGTGGGACTCTGGGGTGTGAGCACCTTGGTCATCGTCTTTCTCAACTGAGGAGTCATGGTGATTGGGGAGCAGTGGGGAGGGTTGGATGGAAGCACTCCTGGATCGTGATCCAGGGAAGGAAGCTTGGGCTGAGAAGTCTGCAGTGTCAGGTCCCTAGGGGGATCCTGAGGCTTATTGCTGTGGGGGCTACATTTACCGGGGCTGTGAGGTCTCTTGGGTGGTGGCGAGGAAATTTGTGGTGGTGATGGGTCTTCGGCTCCCGATGGCAGGACCATCTCGGCAGTTATGGAAAATACCGTGGATCTGGGTACAAGAGGTAAGGGTTTTTCAAAAGGATATCGCAAATCTGGTGAGGAAGAAGAGTCATAGTTGCAATCCTGGTTTGAGTATGTTGAGTGGGACCATGAACAGCTTCAGTGGGTTCGGGTCCGCTGTTGGTCTCGGGAGCAGTGGCAATGTCAGCAGTACCTGTTGCAGTGCCCGCAATGGGACATGGAGCGGCGAGAGGTGGAGGACACAGATTAGGAGTGTCGCATCCAGGACTGGCCAGATTGGGATTGAGATTGGGGTCGGGACCAGGACCATCGCAATCAGGATTGATGCGACTGGGATCGATGGGACCACAATTAGGATCGATGGGACCACAATTGGGATCGATGGGACCACAATTGGGATCGATGGGATCAGGATTGGCGAGACCAGGACCGGGATCTGGAGGGTGTCCGAGATCAGGATCAGGACTGGACTAGGTCCAAGGTTGGATCTGGATTGGGCTGGAGAGCATGGGTTTGACCGGGATTGAGAGTGGCCTCGGGAACTGAGGCATGCCCGGTTCGATCCTTCCAAGTCCAGCTGTTGGTCATGGGAATCGCTTGAGGCCGATGTCTGGCATCTCATCAGAGGCGGAGGAGGAGGGTGGGTGCCTGTCCCGGCATGGGAGGCTTGTCTCACTGGAGGGACAACGTGGAGCCAGAGCCCCAGCGGTGGAGTTGGTGATCCTCCTCAATTACAACCGTCTGGTCACATCTCGGGGATGGGACCGTACAGAAGGGTGGTATCGGGGGCAGTGGTGAGGCCAGCCAAGGGCCAGCCTGGTGGGTTGATTTCGACTGCTTTGATGCTGATGGGGCCTCGGCCTCGGTACCTGCGTGTTTTCTGCCCTTTTTAGTGGCTTTGGCCAGAGCTCGAACCAGCTTAGTGGTGGAAATAACTTTCTGAGTGATCCAAACAACAGACGAAAAGAAACTGAGGAGAGTAGCTTTCTAGCACTATTTATGTAGTGCTCTGGGAGGGCGGGGATACTGCCAAAAAGCTACTCAGCTCTGTAACACTCTGTGTTTAATCTGCACATGCACAATAATCCCAATTGTGTGAGGCACAGAGACCACAAAGAAGAACCAAGAGGAATACTGATGTCATGAGAGGCAGGCATAGAACGACCTGTTTTGAGACATCTATAGACAGTTCATCACAGAACATCCAGAGCCATCAGCAGGGAATGCTCAGGTGAAAGATGCAAAAACAAAACAAAACAAACACTATAAACCTTTGAACTGCTCCTCACAGAAAGCATACTTTGCCACATAATCTGTGAAACAAATAGAGAGACACAGCATGTATTGAGAGCGTGAAATGAGATGAACCCTACCAAACTCAAAGCAGGAATCCCTTTGACATCCCTGAGCTGAAGACATACATTGGCCTACTGCTCCTGACAAGGGTGTAGCATGGACAACATGGAGCTTTAGCACAACTGTGGCACCCAGTATCAGAGCATTGATGAGCCTGAAGAGATATCATGCACTTGCAAGATATGTGAGGCACAACAACATGAAAACAAGAGAAATACATACATCTACTACTAAACTGCCTTTAGAATATGAAGGCTTGTGTTGACTAACTACAAAATTGATACACACCTGGAATGAATCTAACAATTGATAAACAGCTGCCTGAATTCAGAGGAAAATTTCATTCCAACAGTGTATGCGTCACTCAATGCAAGTTTTAGAAATTCATCTGGATGAGGCTTAAACAACCTATGTAATTTTATGATATCACTGTGTCGCATAAAATAGTGAGCAAGAAGAAAGCTAGATAGTAATTCCATTTACTGAATGTAGAATCCAAGTATATATATGTTTCTTAAAAGCACACAACAAGGTTTTTCATAAAGTCAATTTAAATTTAATTTTTTTTTAACATAAATTTACCTTGATATCTCTGGATTCTGCCTTTTCCAAATGGCATAGGAAGATTCAAAGGAATGTAGTGTTCATGATTACAAACCACACGGAGAAATTCAAATTTGAACTCAAAAAGGGTCTGCAAGATATGTTAAAGTGATGATACTAATTGTTTAACAGAATTAGCATATTTTTATGAAAAACAATAACATTTTTTTAACCTAACTTGTTCTATCTGTTAGAAAGAATTACTTTGTTCCCAAAAGGCGACAGTCTATCATCTGATTTCCATGCAAGATCTGGTATAGGCAGCAGCATGCCACAGCAGAACATTTTTCTGTTGGCTACCTAATAGCATTTCAAAATGATTTTGAAGCACAGTGCAACTCTTAGTGCTTACATTTTTAGCTTACAAACAGTGCAAACTTATCTGTTTTCTGACAGACGAGTAAAGATTTTCTTGCAAATCAAAGGAAGTTAGTTATTAGATATAAACTGGAAGAATGGTTAAATATTAGAACTGGGGAAGAAGGGTTATCTGGAAATAAAGAAGTCCACAGTGGCAACTGTTTCTGTAATACAGTACCTTTGGGTCTCCTGGAGCAAAGAAGGTAATATAGTTATTAATTTGCTTGAACACAAACCCTCTGTCCATGAAGGTGAAACATCTCTGCAAAACGGAAAAGAAATCTCAGGAATATTCTAAGGCACATTTCCATAGCTGATTGCAACAAAAATTCTATACAGATTACACTTTAGCTTCAAGCAGCATCAGAATCTAAATATCAGATAATTATACTTGCAATAAAATGTTAACTTATAAGTGAAAAACTTAACCATGTCTTATTACAGTATTAACATCATTTTAAACAACTTTTTCTCTTCAATCACTAGATAAGATAAACTGAATTTATATGTCATAGGATATTTGTAAACATAAATTTATAGTGCTTATTACCACTTAAGGGCAATAAATGCAAATGGAAAAATAAGCCAAAACTATATATTGCAACAGTACTGAACATTATATCAGCTTAGTATAATCTACTGTCAAACATACAATACTAAGAAACAGTTTTACAGCAAATATTAAATTTACACAATCCATCTTATGACATAACTTATTTCAAATTCCAATGTACATCAACAAGATTAGTCAAACCCATGACTTCTCTTAGCCACAAATGGACTACCATTTTTGACATTTTAACAACAGTTTAGAAATTCTATGTAGGTGCCCCCTATAGATAGATTCTCATAAGAATTCAGTATGTTAAATAACTGAAACCTTCCTCAGAAAAGATCCACCAAATAGTACTCACTTTTATGAAGACAGCTAGACTATGATTTGCATTTTTTGAAGCTTCTGGATTATCTTTGTACTTTTGAGTAATGTGGGGCATCAGCATATTGACAACAGTTTCTACAGCATGATGATAAGATGCAGGAAACCTCTGATTTCGTAGCAACTGGAAACACACGGAATTGGAGGAACAAAGATAATTTACAAACAAAAGCACTGCTAAATAATCCTGTTTAATTTCAGCTAATATACAAAGGGAGCCAAGTATGATGGAATTTCAGGGGTCAGGAGAATTTTCATCTATTTAGGTGGTTTCTGACACACCTGGAAAGTACAGCACAGAGAAACTAGGGGCCATTTTGATTAATCTCTTCTCTATACCCAAAGGGTGGGGGGAGTTAAAACAGAAAGAAAGAAAGGATTTGTTCACCTAACAGTTTGAGCAGATTGGCTGGTGTAATAATCCTAACCACTTCTTTCAACAAAAACATGATTAAAAAACAATTGCTTTGTGTCTTCTGCACCTCAATTAATAAATGTTGGAAAACTGTTGCTTAAAAACTGAAAGAGGTCCCCAAATTAAAAAAAAAAAACCCTAAAAATACTACTGGAAATATATTCCCAATGTGTTAGTCTGCTGGAGCAAAAACAACAAAGCCCTGTGGCATCTTAAAGACTAAGAATTATTTTACAGCCTGAACATGAAAAAAACAAAAAATGTCTTTGATGTAAACACATATTTTTCTTTGATATTCCTTCATATCAAAGTAAACAAAAAGTAAAATAAACTAGAAATTAATGAATGAATGTTGTTTCATGCCCCAATGAATCTTATTGTTCCTTTTTTCAAAAATTTGCTTTCTGATATCTTGTAAACCTAAATGTACTAACAAGAATTAGTTATCTTCAAATCTAGGAAACAAACTCAGGGGTAGCTGTGCTGGCCATGCAGCAAAAACAAAATCCAAAATCCACAAAAATGTGACACCTTTATTGGCCAACCAAAGGCAAAACACATTATGCAAACTTTCAAAGCTCTATTGGCTTCTTCATCAGGCAAAAGGTGTTTAAAAAGAAAGAAAGAAAGAAAGAAAGAAAGAAAGAAAGAAAGAAAAGTGGCAATGTTGGAGTCACATGCCTTCATGCTGTTTCAGGTGTTACTTGTGGTGGTGTTCAAGTGAGGGCTCTCATGCAGGAAGAGGCCACTCTTGCTTTCTGGTCACGTGGACTTGAGACAAAATCCTACCCAACTGTGAGAATAACGTGACTATATAATACTATAATAATCAATTTAACTACAATAAAGACATGTAATCTTACAATCATTTGGATTTCTTTGTTACTGTGGTACAACCACTTATTTCTTGTTGTATAAATTCCACACAACCTTACATGTGACACTAATGAGTAATGTACTTTAATACTTTACAATGACCACATATATGACATCTGGTATTCTCATTAAATATGTATATTAAATGGTACACTTCTACTTATTCTTTTCTCTTCATATCGTATAAATCTTTCGCCTTTTACTTATTCTTTTTTTAAAATAGATTTTATTGATAAATTCAACAATGTATTAAAACTTTACACTGTTAGTTCTGAGGAGCAATGTAATCTGTAATCTGAGGAACCCATTGCTCCTGGTCAAGGACTCATTCAATGCGAATCAAGCAGAACTATGGTACAGAAAGGCTGTATTACAACTTATTAACACAGAAGTTAGGATGCGATTGGAATAATAACAAGCACTGAGGAAGACAAGAACTGTTGAAACGATTTTTTAAATTTCCTGGGAGTGCCGTCTGCCGCTGCTATTTAAATCCATTCCCGGAGCCACTAAGCTGGAAACAAGAATCATCTTAAATCATCAGTACAATCTACAGATATTTATACTTACCATCTTACCTGACTGTTACCTAGTTACATCTTTACAACCATTGTTGTGAGAAATTCTGTAACGATGTATCATCATCACTTTCTTTAAATATCTATATTTACCACTGCATTGGAGTCATAGAAAAACATAGCTATTTACGGTTGAGAGAATTAGTGCTTATATTATTTATACTGCTAATGTGTAATTATTGTTTTATTACACTGTTAAATACAGTCATTTAAAACTTTATTAACCATTTGTAAGATAATGTTGTGAAATTTGGTATTCTCATAATCTAATAGGAATTAATTCATTATAAGAATAAGTAGAAGTGTACAATTTAATATACATATTTAATGAGAATACCAGATGTCATTCATCAAGCAATGTGGTCATTGTAAAGTGTTAAAGTACATTAGTCATTGGTGTCACATGTATGGTTGTGTGGAATTTATACAACAAGAAATAAGTGGTTGTACAACAATAACAAAGAAACCTGAATGGTTGTAAGATTACATGTCTTTACATGTCATTGCTGTATTGAAATTTATGGTACGTGTAAGGTTGGATAGAATTTAAATAATAGAATATAAGTGGTAATACAGTAATAACAAAGTAATCCAAATGATTGTAAGATTACACGTCTTTACATATTACATTTGTAATAAACTACAATTACATATTTATTGTAGTTAAATCGGTTATTATAGTATTATATAGTCACGTTATTTTCCCAGTTTGGCAGGGTAGTTTCTTGGAAGCCTGAACAGTGTGTCTTTGAGTTGAGACAAAAGACAGTAAAATTTAAATCCTTTTGCAGTAATGAGGCATCCAGCATTTCCCTATTTCTTTGTAAAGCCATGGGCCCCTTTGTTAGGCAGAGATCATTGGGTTTTTCAAGAAGTCTCTGTACTGCTGCATCTGGAAACAACTTTTAGTTGCGGTATAGGTAAAACTAGCCAATTATAGTCCAAAAGAGAAGTTTTACCTTTGTTGGAGGTAGAGACCTCAGAGAGTTTAGTCTCAGTCCATATTTCCTTCTTGTTTAGGATTGCCTCCAACATCATCACATTTCTTTCTTTATTTATTTTTTAACATCATTTGCCTGATGAAGAAGTCAGTAAAGCTTTGAAAGCTTGCATAATGTGTTTTGCAGTTTGGTTGGCCAATAAAGGTATTGTTCTTGTGGGTTAAGAATCAGTCATGTCTGTGTAATGAGACATTGAGTAAAAAGTAGGCTAACCATATTTCCTTGAAACAAAAATGGGACATTGGATGGCGAAAATGGAATGGTGCTGCTCGCGGACTCCCATCCAAATACCAACCAGTGCTGACCCCGCTTAGCCCAAATCCAAAAACCAAAATGGAGGCCTAAACAACTGGAACACCACAAAATGGCACTCCTACCAAAAGCTAAACTCCCAAAATGGCACCTGCTACAACATGCCGACCACAACATGACTCTTTCACCAAAAAAACAGCCCCCAAAGGTGGCAGCCGCACTGCTGGCAGCCCAGAAGGAGAAAACCTTCTCAACAACAGACCACACACAGAGCATCCAGCATTTGTTTGAAAACAGAAAACCACCGAAAACAGGAAAGAGTGACCCCCTCCCCCCTCCCTGAGACAGTGAAGCAGGGCCAATGCGGCGCAAGAAGCCCCCTTCTCCCACATGCACACACACTAGCACCACAACACTAAACAGGCACAACAAGCAGCCAATACCAAGCAACAGACAGGAAAAGAAGACAAGAATACTACCCAAAATAGCAGGCAAACACCCACACACAACACACAAACAAACACACCCGCTCTCATAAAAACAGAACAGAATGCTAAAAAGCGCCTGCTCTCACTCCACTCCCACACGGACAATCAACCCAGCCAAGGCCTGCACACACATGTGCGCACGTGCACACACACTGGCTCCAAACACAGCCTCAGTTCCCCAAAGCAGCAGCCCAAGCACACACACTCACACCACCAAGGAAACAAAAAAAAAAGGGGGGGAGGAGCACCACCACAACATGCACACAAATCACAAATCACGCAGTAGCCACATACACACACAAAGCTCCTCAAAAGCTCTAAAAAGTGGGGGGGGAGGAAAAAGAAAGTGACAGCCACAACAGAAGGTGATCAACTCCCCCCCCGCCAGGGGAGAAGCAAAACCCACCGCCTGGCAAGGGAAGCCCCACACTCCGTACAAGCACACAACACACCCAATGGACAATTCAAAGACAGTGACACAATCCACCAAAACACTAACACAACCAAAACATGCTCCAGATACGTAAATTATCTCCAACCCATGCCCAAAACAAAGTTTATCTCTGATCAATGACAAAAAGGTGAGAAATTAGAAGAAGGAAATGGGTAGCACAAAAGATCAGGGTGTGTGTGTGTGTGTGAGAGAGAGAGAGAGAGAGAGAGGGAGAGGGAGAGGGAGAGGGAGAGAGTGAGATACAGTTCAATGCCGGTTTGCATGGTTTGTTCCTGCTTGCTGTTTGCATAGAAATTTTAGCTAGCACACTTCCAAAATGGGACAAAATTGACATTTCTATGAAAACGACGGTACGGTACGGAAATATGAAAAAAACTGGACTGTCCCTTTAAAAATGGTACATATGGTCAGCCTAGTAAAAAGTGGCATAAAAAAACTCTTTAGTGGTTCATTAATATAAACTAAAAATCTTAGTTTACTTACCTTTACTTTAGCATTTTCTAAAAGATGCTGGGCCATTGATTTGATTAGAATTTCAAAGAAAAACCAGGAGTACTATTTAAAAAACAAAAAGAACATATTACACAAGATATCAATTTATAAGTACTATCTAGAGAATTTATGCTGTCAATTATAATTTTGATACAGCAGAATTAAATACATTTTATAACTGAAAAGGTATTTTATTCATTTGGAAGGAGTTCCAGGTTGCTTGCATACCAGCCATCTTCTCTCAAATTCCCATCCTTCATTCATTTGTTTTTTCCCCCATAGAAAATTCACAAGACTATGTTGTCAAACTGTAGCACTCCAGTGTTCTTAATTATCTCCCAATTCTAGCATTTTCATGCCTTATCTGTAGTCTTTATGGAGTGGGGGGAGAAAAGATAGCAGCAAGTACCACTCTACTCCTTACAGTGAGACAAAGGGCTCATCTACACCAGGCAGGATATGCCAGCTCCCCATTTTCTGGCCTATTTTCCTCTGTTACCTGGACAAAACGGGCCAGAGTCCAAACAGGACACTGGCCCATCACTGAAGCTGTCACCACTGCTATTTTGCCCACTAATGCAGAAGCCAGGCATGGGTCCCAACATGGTCACATGTTGAGGGACCTCTGCCTGACTTCCAGAAGAGCCAGGGACCTGGCAGTGGCAGGGAGGAGCAGCATATTGGATGGGCTCCTATGGACACATGGGGCCTGATCCAGTTTTTCCCAGGTAAACTGGGGTAAACCGGGTATTTTCCTGTAATGGTTTATCAGGCCCTATCCCAGCTTGCCTCTATTCCAGCCCCAGATCTGCCCTGGGGGTGGTGAGGACTGCCGAGGGGCAGATTGGGGTAAATGCCCTGTGTCATTTGGACTGCAGGTCTCTGGAATGGGGGTAAGCCTGAGTATTTAGCCCATGTAGACAAGCCCAAAGTGTTATTGAGGGTTTTCAAGGTTCCTAGACTTTTAATTGAACATTCCTTCTTTGCAAGTCCTGTTCATTTTATTAATCCCTGCTTACTAAGGCTGATTAGCCTGCTTAACCACAAAACCATGTGATGCATTTCTTCAAATTCTAATATTTCTTTTCCTGGGGCAGCAGACCTTTCCTGAGCATGACAAAGGGTGAAGCCCACATTCTAATGAATTGTAACAACCCAATTCATTAAAAGGTATTTTTTAACTCCAGCATTAATTGAGGGCAACATTGAATTGGGGAAATCACTACAGAAACCTGCTGAATCAACAGTTTGACTGCTTAATCAATGTGTTAATCCCAAGCTCTGATTGGTGAGAAATCGTTTTAAAATGGCACATCTAGTAGCTTTTCTTAACTGAATTAAAAGTAACTCAGGAAAACAAGCAGTGGACGTCCTTCCCTCTTTGCAGGACAAGAAATCAACATGGGGATAACCATGAAGCTATGGGGGTGGGGGAGAATCAAGTAAATATTCATTACTAGCATCTCAGCCACAGTGAACTAGAACACATAAAACATGGAAACTCTGCAAACAAGAAATGCTTAATTAATACTAAAAAGGACCTTTACGGAACAGAACTTACTTGTGGATAAGCACCAGAGAAGGATCTGAGCCATAGGAAAAGGCATATGCAGGGTAATATCTCCCAATATACACCACAGTAGGGATTTGTTCTAATTCCACTTACAACTAATGATGCGGGAAAAGATGCAAGGACTAGATGGCCCTTGTGGTCTCTTCAAACTCTATGATTCTATGATTCTAAAGAACAGTCTGAGAACAAACCCCAGCAAAAATAACAAAAAAGAACAGCAATCACACTGTGCTTTCTTTTTAATGTATACCTTAAGCAGCTTATTGCTTGTGAGGAAGTCAGCAGATGGCTTCAAAATGGCTGTCATGGACTTGGCAAGCTCTTCATGTACAGTCTTATATTCAGAAGCAATATAAGGCTCTGCTTTGTAAGCATACTTTGGAATAAAAACATGAAATTAGCATTACATATTGCAACAGTAATGTTTAGGAATATTTTGACAAAGCATGTTCATATAATTTTTACCTTGACATAGGACCTCAAGTAGCTATCCAGTCCTTCTTCATGACACTGGGCAACTACGTGTATGATAACCCTAAATGAAATGAATTGATCATAAGAAATAAATCCTAAAAGATTAGCATACTGTCTGCAAATTAGCAATTCATTGGGACTCTTGCAACAAAATGCTCACCTTGTCACATTCACTGCAACTTCCTCCTGAGTTGCTCTGGTAAGAACTCTAAATAACTGGTTTAAAATAGTAGGC
The DNA here is from genome assembly GCA_030847615.1 of Gambelia wislizenii. Classification (NCBI taxonomy): domain Eukaryota; kingdom Metazoa; phylum Chordata; class Lepidosauria; order Squamata; family Crotaphytidae; genus Gambelia; species Gambelia wislizenii. The sequence goes on from JAUMIR010000003.1 coordinate 217,841,347, forward strand.
AGAAAAGCTATCATCACATGGCCCTCCATAGCATGAAGGCTCTAGAGGAAAAATCCAAATAAAATAAGAATCACAAAACAAAAAGTACTTGTTTCATAATGAAAATGCAGCAGTCCTAAGCATGTTCAAATAGAAACAAGTTTTGCCAAAATCAATAGGACTTATACATAAGTGATTTTGAGTAGGATGCAAATCTAAGAATACATGTAAGTTGTTTTCTATATACAACAGATGCTATTTCCTAGCAGAAAGTTTTCTGTACTGTGGAATATGTGTTTTTACTGAGAGCTTAGGCATTTGCTAGTTCTGAGCACAGAGCCAGCCTAACTATAATAATGATAAGCTAGTAAGAAAGCATGAGGAGTCAACTGAGCTGTAATGAACCCAAGAAAGTTGCTGTGTTAAAGGATACTGGCTGATGCAATTAGATGGTTGACGCAATCTAATGGAAAACAACCAAGAACCAAATGGTCTTAGTGTGTTATGTCACCTCTGAAATCCTTGTTCTGATTGGAGGAGAGAGATGTTACATAAACAGGGAATGGTGGATGTCCCTTATCTGATTGTCCAAATGCAGGCTAGGAAAGTTATAAAACAAGCCAAGAAGATACAAAAGGCAGGCAGATCAAGAGTCAGCATCCTCTGTATGAAGACCACTGTCCATGATAGCTTTAACTGATAATACTGCTCCTAGCTGATGAATGTCCAGACAATGCTCATAAGGTCTAGGCTATGCTAAATAGGTATTACTCATCCTGCTTATAATGAATGTTGCTAGAGATAGCAATGCCCAAAGATATTATCTCCCTTCAATGCCTCTGTTTTCCTCCACACATGGAGTATGGGTTAGGATACCCAATATTGCTTAAGATGGCAATATTCTTCTATGTGTAAATACAGAGATGCCTGCTAGGGAGGTGCAGAAGATATAAAGGATCAGTACATATGAAACACCTTACCTGCCATATACTGTACTGTATTGTAATGAATGTATGATGCCTTCCATGTAATGTAACGTAATAAAAGTAATGTGTCTAGACACTGAAAAGTTTATACATCTTCCTAAGAGTGTGAAAGTTTGTACATCTATGACTGCATGTAATAAATAGCCTAAAAGACTAATTTAGGCTCCTTCTCCCATATAAATATCCTGAGAGTCCAATATTTAAGAATGCTTAAGTGAAGTGTTGATGCTAACTCTGTCGTTTGGACTTTACTGTAATTCATGAGTTGGAAGCCCAGATGATAAACTCAGCCCACTGATAAAAGGGACCTCTAAACAGATACAGATTAGCTGACAAATTTGCATCTATATATTTGTATTATAAAATTATAAAATCTTCCTCACTGCATAGCAGAATAATACAAACATACAAACCACTTCATAATGACAGTGTTCCCCGTGGCATAGCTTAGTCATCTATGCAGACTTTGTCTACTAAATTTCAGATTAAAATTAGTTAACACTATGGATTAAGAAAAAAATCTGCCCATACTAATACAAAATTTCTAAATCTAATTCACACTTCTTGAATAATATATAGACAAGAACACAATTATCCTTCTGTTTTCACACTTCTCTAAGTTTTGTGATGCAATTCTCCAGTCAATAAACATGCACAAATTCCATACATCAGTGAAAACAGCATACAAAAGGAACATATTAAGAGAAATTGCACCAAGGTTGTATACGACTGGGAAGTGGAAACCGTGGGATGTTGTTTTGTTGTATTATTCCTTCTGTTGTGACGTGGGATGCCATTTTATCACTCCAATTTTATAAAGTATACCTGGGGCATCTGAAGCGCTTTACATTGGCTACCCTGTGGCAGACCAGTTCACTCAGATCATAGCCAAAGTAGTCAGTTTCTGTTCAGCAGCAACTGTATGCCAACATAAGAGACTGACGTAGTATTTAAAGCATTATCATTTCAGGGTATTTTATAAAGTTGTATTTAATATTAAATTAAATAATATTATATTTAATATGGTCTTTTATATTACTTTATTTTACATTTATTTCTGAGGTTTATTTGGTCACTGCCTGAAATAAAGATTGATATGACAACAAAAATCAAACAAAATCCATATGAAGTTTCACTTTTATGCACATTTTCACAAAGTCATTTTAAAAATGGAAAAATTATAAGGACATGGGATGTAAAGAACTTGCACTTTAAAAACTGCAAACATTATAGAGTAGAGTAGGACAGTTTTATCCATCCCTTGTTAAAAACAACATATTTTACTTAAGAATTCATATCCCTTACTGGTATTCACATATGCCAATCCCACTACAATCTTATACCTTAAGATACTTCACAAGTTCAGCTCCTAAAGCTTGAGCTCCTGACTCAGTTTTTTGACAGTAATGGAAGAAATTGTTTAAGTGCTGGTCCTAAGAGAAGAAAAAGCAATACATTAAAATAAATTAACCTCTAATTTTATCAGCCACTCCATTACAATGTCACCACTTCCAGGTAAAACAAGTACAGTGTAGAGTCAAAGTGTCTCCAATTTCCAAAAACCAGGTGTTATATTTCAGAAGTAAAAAACAATGAAAATTAACCCTCTTTGAATCACTGTATTTAAAGGTCTCAAAACTCAGCTCTCTCTCACACACATACACACCAAAAGACTAACACCTTATTTTTTTTTTCATCCTTCTCTTAACTATTGCTGCTGTATTGAAAAGCAGGATCTACACAGTGAACACAGGACTTCTTTGTCCTGTGCCTGAATTATCTGACAAAAGAATCCCTCTTCTACAGTGAGTCTGATGGGCCAAAAGCAGATATATAAAGCACCTTTTTTGGCAGCAGATCAGTCTAATAAATCTGTAATTGCTGTTATCAGATATGGGGTTATCATCGCAGATTATGCAAAGCATGATAGAATCATAGAGCTGGAAGAGACCACAAGGGTCATCCAGTCCAACAACTTGCCATGCAGGAATACACAATCAAATCACTCCCGACAGATGGTCATCCAGCCTCTGTTTAAAAACCTCCAAAGAAGGAGACTCCACCACACTACGAGGTAGTGTATTCCACTTCTGAACAGCTCCTACTGTCAAGAAGTTCTTCCTAATGTTTAGGTGGAATCTCTTTTCCTGTAGTTTGAGTCCATTGCTCCATCCTCAGTATGACATCCCTTCAAATATTTAAACATGGTTATCATGTCCCCTCTCAACCTTCACTTCTCCAGACTAAACATGCCCAGCTCCCTAAGCCGCTCCTCATATGGCATGGCTTCCAGACCTCCCACCATCCTTGTCGCCCTCCTCTGGACACGTTCCAGCTTCTCAATATCCTTCCTGAATTGTGGTGCCCATAACCGGACACAGTATTCTAGGTGAGGTCTGACCAAAGCAGAATACAGTGGCACTATGACTTCCCTTGATCTAGACACTATACTCCTATTAATGCAGCCTAGAATCACAATAGTAGAGATTCTACTATTTCTACTTTTTCTACTATCTCTCTCATAGTAGAGATGGTAATTCTCAGTTTTCCCCGTCTTGATGGGTGTTGGGGAAAACCCATCTATTTTTCTTCCCACGCTTTCAGGAGATGCAGGAACCACCACCGCCCAGTTGACAGGAAGCTGCATAGCTTTCTCTGGAAACTGTGCAGCTTTAAGTGAAAAGTGTTCAGTTTTTCCAGCTGACATGTACTGGGTACTGTTTCCCCACAACTTTCCCTCCCTTCTCCCCCATCCCTCCAGTGCCAAAGTTGCACAGAAATCATCAGGTGTGAAAAGACACGGGGAGGAGGGAAGTTGCTGGAAAATTGACAGCTCTTGTTTGAGAGCTGCAGCCTCTAGCCTGAATTTCTGTGAAAGATGGGGTGGGGGAAGATTTGTGGAGGGACATGGGAAGGGAATTGAGGATATTTGTTTTTCCTGCAACTTCTCTCCCTCCAAGACCCAATCCTGAACAAGAGGCTGTGAAAAAGATGTTTCAGCTTTCAAATCAGCTGGGGGGGGGAGGAAATGGAAAAGTCTTTTCAAAGTCACGATTTCTATGAAAGACTGGAGCTTGAGGGGAGGAAAGTCGTAGGAAAACCAGAAACTAGATCATTAGCTGCCAAACACCTGCAACTCCAAACCCCCTCCCATCTTTCACAGAAATTGTGACTACAGGCTTTGAAAAGACATTTTAGTGGTCAAACCAGCAGATGGGAGGGCCTGGGGGAGGAAACTCAATTTTTACTATAAAAAGATGTTAAAAATGAACACAATTTTGTTTTTAAAAAAGCCAGGTGAGCACCCTGCCTTGTACTAGTTCTATCTACTAGCACAAAGTTACTATTACATATAACCCACAATTTTAAAGAAAGAAAACACTGCACACAGAAGCTGAGAAGCTTTGGCTGGCCTTACCATCCAATTGAAAATTATATTAAATAATAATAATAATAATAGTAGTAGTAATAATAATAATAATAATAATAATAATAATTATTATTATTATTATTATTATTATTTCCAGAAGCACCCTGACTACTAAATGGGCAGAGTATGAAGCCACAGTCTTGGACATACAGTAGCTTATAGGATGGGGGGTGGACCAGAACAGCTCAGGACTCCTCTGTATCCCAATGAGTTCTCTGAGCTTTGAGCTTCCTTTGAGTCAGGCTTGCATTTAACCGAGGAAGAAACACAGTGGGTCTTCTGGACACATAAGCAAATCTCTGCTTGCCCCTTGTTCTGGCTTATTTTGCCTCTTGCAACACTTGTCAGTTACGAAGGAAAGCCCTGTGCCTGTGCTTTCCACCACTAGCTCTGAAATGAAAGGTAAAGGGAGAAGTGCATTGGTTTTCCTCTACCAGTAGCTTTGGGTCAGGGCCGGTTTAAAGGCCTTGCAGCACCTGCAGCCGCAAGGGCCCCCGTCTTTAGGGGGGGGCGTTATAACCCTTCTCCTGCAAAAACATTAGTAATAATCTGAATATCCTGTACTGTGATTAGGTTAGGTTAGGTTACATTGACCTGAGATAAACATATGGGCCCCCCAAAATAAAGCATTGCAGGGGCCCCCAAAATTCCTTAAAACTGGCCCTGCTTTGGGTTCTCCTCTCACCAAAGTGTAGTGAGTAGCCTCTGACTGCAAATTCTTCTGTCATAGTTGCAGAGTTACAACAACTGTACAAGCTAACTCAAGACAAAATGAAATCAACAAATTTGATAAAAAGCTGTAGTGGTATACAAATAATTACCTGTGTGTATATAGTGGAAACTAGATGAGTTGAAATCTTTAACAGTGGTTTCCCTCCATCTACCCATTTGATTTCAGGACCAGAGTGCTGCATTATAGAGACAAAAATTAACATGCTTCATTACATGCTTATCTAAAACATAAAGTGAACTAAATTTGGGCACATTGTGACCCCACAAACCCAAGTAAAATAAACATGGCCAAAGAACAAATAAAATCTACAAATGGGGATTTAAAAAGCAAAATGATTTGAAAAATAGTAAAGAGAAACTATTCCTGTAAAAGAACTACTTGCTTACAAATCAGTATGAAACCTATGAATCTTTAAGAAGTCAATCTCTAAAGATGTAAATGAAAAATAAAGGTGCAGTTCTTGATTACTTTGTTGTCATTATAATTACATGTTAAACATCCTCAGCACTCCTCTCCAAATGCTGACATTAAAAAAAAATTAAAATAGCTGTTTTATTCCAAGGTTAACTGTGTTATAAATATTTATACCTTTGCACTAATGGAACATTTCCCTATCAGTAGAAAACATTGGAGAAAGATTCTCAATGGTGTCTGGTAAACCTTAAACATTAAGAAATGATTTACAGTAGCACCCCTGTATCCACTGATTTGTCAACCGCCGACTCAATTATCAGTAGCTGGTGATGGAGGAGGAAGGGAGGGATCTTGCCTCTCCTTCCCTTCCCCTGGGACAGCTCCAGTGGCAGTGGGGCCATGGCGGGATGAAGGAGGAAGGGAGGGGACAGGAGCGATCACACCTGCCCCCTCCCTCCTCCCAGGAGACCTCTGGTCATGGCATGGCCATGGCAGGCCGAAGGGGGAAGGGAGGGGGCAGAAGCGATCATGAGGTGGCGGCGGAGTGGAGGGGGTGGATGGCATTTGCTATTATCTGCAGAATTCACCATCTGCAGGGGGCCCTGGAACCAATCCCCCGTGGATATGGGGGTGCTACTGTACACTATGAGCTTTTGCAGACTATATGCTATTTCATTCAGATGCAGACAATACTTCACTTGATCCAGAAGTGGATGACATATCTTAAATTTTCAGTACATACAGAGTACACTGAGCTAGCAATGGGACTGTAGCCAATGCAGTCAAAGGGAAATCAGTGCAGATAGAACCCTATCAATGTGTACTATTTATCTATCTATATTTGAAATACAGTGCTATCTATTAAATGTTGTTGCTTTTGATCCCATCCTGAGAAAAAGGCAAGATATTTACCAAACAAACTTAGAAAAGCAATTCAGACAATCTTACGTATTATGGATATAAAAATAAATGTTAGTTGACTTGTGCTCCATTTTTCTATTTGTATAAAATTCTGCATTCTTAAGTCATCCGCCCACTCCCATATTAGTGAAAACTAATTATTTGTTACTTTGCTTGTGCCAGGTTCTTGACTGTTGAGATATCCTGACGGAAGATAAACAGACACTGGTATATGCTGTTCACTGGTTACTACTCTGCCATCTTTTAATAGCTGAAGCCAAGAATATCCAACTACAAGAAAAACAAAAAGAAACCGTTATAATCCAACACAGGCAGACTTGGGAAACTTGTACACTTTGATCATCTTTGAAGTATAAAACATTTAACAAGGGTTCTCCCCACTGTAACAACGCACATGATTTGTCTTTAGAATTAGGAAGCAATTTCAATTGAGAGTAAGAAGTAGCACATTTTCCTACAAGGGCTAATAAGGCCAGTAAATATATTTAGCTTTGTTATAATAACGAAATGTCAAGAACATGGACAGAATTAATGTTGAATTTTCAGAAGGCTTTAGAGTACTTTGGGCAAAGTGTGTACTCTTCCTCAGACCACACCGTAGAGGGTGTGGCAAGGCATTATGAGGGTTTTTTAAAAATTACGCCCCCCCCCAATTCAATTCAGTGCCCACTCCTGCACTAGAGAAATGTTTAACTTTGAAATACATACACTGCACTAAAAGCGCGTTAGTCATACCTAGTGTTTCAACGGTGTCCTTCTTTTTGGTAGTCCCTTTGCTTGAACTATCACAACTGACATGGTAGAAGGTAAACAACAAATGGTGTTTTTCATGTAGCTGGGTGGGCAATTCTATTTTTATCTAAGAGGAGAAAAAATTTAAAAATTTAGCTTCAAAAATACCTTTGGATAGTGAAATACTCTGCTTAAAAACAGTAATTTAAGCATTATATGAAATTATAGGCATGATTTATAGCAATGAAATCATACAATGGGTACAATCTCGTTCTGGTAATGAGAACACAGAAAGGCAGCCCTAGATGTACGCAGACATTCCATACTGGTAAATTCTCCATCCACTTCAGTGGAAGAAGCAGTTTTGAACACTAAATAGATGTCCTTTCCCTAACTACTCAAACTACTTCACATAATTATTTTAGGCATCCTTAAAACAGTGTTATAAATATTATACACATATTACAGGTACAAACTGTGGTAGAGAGATATTCATCAGACCAGTAGTGGTTAACAGATAAAGACTGTGGAGCTCTACTGTGAACCACCATCTTCATTTACACTTTGCTGTTTGTTTGTTTTGTTTTGTCTTAAAACAATTAACATCAGCAGAAATAAAATGATTACCTCATCATAGAACTCTGGATTTTGGTGGTGATGAAGAACAGTAGCAAATGCTTGTTTTGTAAATATTGGTCCTCCTGGTCTGCCATAAATGCACTAAAATCAAAGAACAAGAAAAGTTTAAAGGGCTATACTATGTAGCTCTCTTATACTCTGTGTCAGAAACTTTTGTGAAAGATTTAAATCTGCTAAAAATCTATGAGGGGTTCTAATCTAGTAAAGCCCTTGACAATGATAATACTGCTAAAGAACTCAGTATTATCAAGTCAAATATATCTCTAAGTGAAAAAGTATGTTCAGATTCCTTAAATAACATGTTAATATATAAAAAATGTTACAATTTTTTCCTACCATTCAACAAAAGTATATTTGCATAAATTATCATGAAATGCATTCCAAAGTCCCAGGGCTAGTGCCTCTAAGGCCTTATTCTGTTTCTTAGCTTTTTCAACTCTGTTACTGAAAGATTCTGAGAATCTTAGAATGTGGCAATTGGTGGTGGAATCCCGTATCTACATATCTTTTTGTCTTTGCATTAAACACTGCTTTATAGTTGCCAGCAAATAACAATAACCCCTTTGTGATGCTTGAAGTATACAGATGTATGTTTCTCTGTAAGTTGGCTTTACCTATTCCAGTATCTGATGCAGACCTGTCCTAAGAAATGAGGTTTCCAGGGTGCCGTTTACACGATGAAAATGTCCCGGGAAGAATTCGTTTCGATCCCTGGCAGTTTACACGTACATTGGGTCGGGTACGTGATTTTCGGAAGGGGGGGCCACCTTTTATCCCTCAACCTGCGGGACTTCCAGTCCTGTGGTTTGTGCCGGTTTTTAAAAAAGTCACTGGAGGATTCGGAAAATCGGAAATGTAAACAGCCTGGGACAAAATATCTCGGTACTAGGGGATGACCGGAAATGGTGACTGGGGGCTTATAGATCAGGGACCAGAAAAGGAGGGGTCAGTCACCCGTTCAATAGATCCAGCCTCACCAGCCGAAAACCAAGGCATCCCTTCCAGCTGCACAAAGGTTGATGTGTGTGTGCGCACGTGTGTACTCAATCACCTTTTTAAATGGATTTCTACACTGCAAACCCTTCAGCTTTACCTTTTCCTCAACTGCATGTTACAGAGAGATCGTGTTGGGCAAAGGGTCGCCCATTCATCCCCTGCCTTGATCACCTCCCTGGGTCTGAACCGGCACAGTAAAATATTCCAGCCTCTGAGCGAATGAACACCCTTTAATTACCCCTCTCTGTGTCTGTGTCTTTCAAAACACCTGTCTGTAGCTGGCTTGAAACCTAAACTCTGCTGCTAAATATCTGCTGTAACGGTTAACATTTTAAAGAAGCAAGGGGAAACCCAAGCCTCCCCCCCAACCTCACTCGGCTTGATTTCAAAAGGAAAGCACTCGGCTTTATTTCAAAAGGAAAGCCCTGCGTCTGAGCGAAAGATCTCAGTCTGGGTCTTTCAAAATGCTTTCTGCCTCTGCTTAAAGGGTTAACATTTTAAAGAAGCAAGGGGAATACCAAACCTCTGCCCCCTCTCCCCCCCCCTAGCCAGCCAATAGCATCGCGAACTCTAAAGGAAGTGTGTCACCGAGGTTGTGAAAACACGAGTAATTGCATCCTTGATTGACAGCCAAAAAACAAAACTAAACTAAAACCTAAAAAAACCCCGGAACTTTGGACGTGTAAATATCAGTCACGGGACCACCCGGGATATCCAGATCAGTGACATAAATCGTATAAACAGCGAGGGACGGATTCGTGGTCACAAAGTCACGGTAAGCCCCGCGACAATTTTTGTCGTGTAACTGGCACCTAGGTCTGCTGTTCTGTGTTTGTGTATCTGTGTTTTGTTTCTCCTTACTACATTTATCTTTTTTAAAAAAAATATCCCTCCCCAAAAAAGTAATTTTTGGAGATTTTTGTTGTTTGTTTATTAAAGCACTATTAACATGCCATTCATTCCTATGGATACCACAGAGTATACAAATAGAACTAAAACAATAAAATATAATCAGATAATTAAAAACTCTAGCACATGTCATCTTAGCAGCATCAAAACAAAGTAATAGCAAACAAGAAGACCAAATGCTTTGGAAAACAAAAATGTTTTGGGCTGGGACCAAAACAACTGCCATGTTGATGGGTTGGGCATTTCATAGGTGTGACACTGTAACCAAGAAGGTTCTCTCTCTTTTTACATATAGGGTGTGTGGAGAAGAGCCTTCCCAAAGTAAGTAAGTTGGAGGTAGGCTGATATAGGGAGAGAAACTCCTGAAGATATTAGGGTTTCAAACTATTTAGCTGTTAAATTCTAAGTTCCCAGTTCCAATGATTTTCTTCCATTCTACACAAGTTTCTAAAAGTTACTCCAAGGACAGGTTGCTTACCTGTAACTACAGATCTTTGAGTGGTCTTCTGTGAATTCACACAGCTGGGTTATTCCTGCACCTGTGCAGAGCACATGGAACCTTCTGGAATAGTTATATAACTGATTTTGGGTGGTAGTTCCGCCCACCCTAACGGTCCCTCTGAGGCAATACTGCTTATTCCCCTCAGTTCTGTATAGGACTCCACAATTAGCAGCATCAGGAAACTTAAGCATCAAGCAGGACACAGAGGGGAGGATGGGTGGGTCTGTGTGAATTCACAGAAGGCCACTCGAAGATCTATGGTTACAGGTAAGCAAGCTGTCCATCTTCTTCATGGTCTCTGTGAATCACACAGCTGGTAGACTAGCAAGCTTTACCTCTAGGAGGAGGGTATGTCATGCAAAGCAGGCAAGACAAGGACAAGGCGTACAAGCAAAAGCCAACATTTATTAACCAACACGAGTAAGATGTATGAACTATGTGTATGAACTATGCACTCACTAAATAGTGTAGAGGAAATCAGTTCACTGAATAGTGGAGAAAAGAACAGCTCTCCCAAAGGCAGCATCACTTTTTGATCTATTGTCCAACCTGTAGTGGGAAATAAATGTCATGGGAGAAGACCAGGTCGCAGCCTGGCAAACAACATCCAGGGGAACCCCAGAGAGGAAGGCAATGGAAGCAGCTACTGCCCTGGTAGAGTGAGCTCGAACCCAGGAAGGCAGTGGTTTCTGAGCCAGTTCATAGGCCAAGGTGATGGCCAAACACCCAATTGGACAGGCACTGCAGAGAGATCGGAGCATCTAACTTAGAGTACGTATACGCAACAAACAGTCTGGGAGTCTTTCGGAACAGTGTGGTCCATTGCGTGTAGAATGCGAGCACTCAACGAACATCCAGGGAGTGGAGCGCATGCTCAGATTCGTCCATCAAGTTCTGTGTCAGGGTAGGCAGAATGATTGGCTGGTTTAGATGGAAACTGAAGATGACCTTCGGCAGAAAGGACGTCTGGCTTGAGGACCACTTTGTGCTTGTGGAACACTAGGTATGGAGGGTCAGAACACAGTGCACAGAGTTCCCTGGCACACCTAGCCGAAGTGACAGCCACGAGGAAGGCGGTCTTCCAGGATAACATACGGAGGTCAGTGGTCGCCATCAGTTTGAAGGAAAGCTTTGAAAGCTGGGAGAGGACGAGTTCCAGGCTCCACACCAGAGTAGGCTCAACCGCTAGCAGATGGAGGTTCATGTAGCCTCTGAGGAACTTCTTGACCACTGGGTCTCAAAACGGAGAAGGTCAACCGATAGCATGGAACTCAACAGAGATGGTGGCAAGGTAACACTTTAAAGAAGAAATACACAGTCCCAAATCGAATAAGTGTAACAAGAACTGGACAGCAGTAGCCATGGAAGAGGTAGCAGCGGACAGACCGTGTTCAGTCAGGAAGAATTCAAACTGTCTCCACTTGTACAGGTAGGAGCACCTCGTAGAGGGGCGAAGAGATGCATCGACCACAACCTGGCTCTCAGGAGGCAAGCTGGACAAAGGGTTCATGGAAGGATCTTCCAAGCCATTAGATGCAGAGTGTGGTGGTCCGGATGTCGAACTCTGCCCTCCTGGACCCTCAATGGATCTGGATGGGATGGTAAGTGAAGGAAGCAATGATGGGCCAGTAGAAGGAGAGGACCAAACCAAGGCTGCCGAGGCCACCAAGGAGTGATGAGGATCGCGTTCGACCTGTCAACGCAGCTTGGCTACCACCCTCGTTAGCAACAGGAACAGTGGAAACAGGTACAACAGAGGGCTGTTCCACTGGAATGAGAACGCATCTCCCATCGAGCCCCGTGTAAGGGTCCGTGCTCAAAACTGCTGGCATTGCTTGTTGGTTGCCGAGACAAAGAGGTTGATGGAACAGAGACCGGGCTTCGGAATGATGCAGCATCCACTCATAGATGGACAAATTCGAATGTCTCAGTCCATCGGAAAGAGTATTCTCCCCCAGGAGATAAATGTACTGGAGGAGGATGTTCCTCTGTACACACCAGTTCCAAATGTTGATGTGTTCAAAAGTAACATGGAGGACCTTGTTCACCCCTGCTTGTTCAGGTAGTACATGAAAGAAGTGCTGTCAGTCACGAGCAGGACTGTCTTCCCAACCACCATTGACTCAAAGGACCTCAGCACGTTCTGGACGGCCATCAACTCCAGGACATTGATATGAAGCTGATGTTCCTCCGCAGACCATGTGCCCTAGACAGCAAAGCGGTCGAGGTGAACTCCCCAACCTAGCATGGATTCATCGGACATGACAGAGACTTGCGGCTGCAGGGGCTCAAAAGGCAGACTGACTAGCATGTTGGACAGGTCCAGCCACCAATCCAGTGAGCGTTGGACAGTTCTCGGCATGGTGAACAGCTTGTGAGGATCAAAGAGGGGGTCGAAGACCAAGAGGAACCAAGACTGAAGGGGCCTGAAGCAGAGCCTGGCGAATGGACTGACCACTAATGTTGAAACCATATGCCCAAGCAGAACCTGGATGGAATAGGCAGATACTCAACGAGAATGATGGCACTGGTAGATCAATGTCCAGAGGGTGTCAAAACATGGCCCTGGAAGATAAGCAGCAGCAGTCGTCGAGTCCAAGCAAGCACCTATGAACTGGACAGTCTGGAACGGAGACAAGTGTGACTTCTCCGTGTTCACCACCAGGCCAAGCAAGTCTAGTAGATCCAAAGTTAGAGCAATATCCTCAAGAAGCCAGGAATGGGATTCTGCTACCAGGAGCAAAGTCGTTGATGTATGGGAAGACGATCACTCCCTGTTGCCGAAGGAATGCCATCACCACCACCATGCACTTTGTGAAGACCCTGGGAGCCGTCACCAAACCAAAGGGAAGAACATGAAACTGGAAATCCTCCATGATCTGAAAGGCCAAAAGCCATCTGTGGGCCAGGTGAATCCCCACATGAAAGTACACGTCCTTCAGATCAACAATGGTGAACCAGTCCTCCCATTGGAGAAGGGGGAGGATCTAAGACAATGTGACCATCTGGAACTTCTTTGGGAGGATGAATTCATTCACCCCGCAAAGGTCAAGGACTGGCCTGAGGCCACTGTCATTCTTGGTCACGAGGAAGTACCTCAAGGAATTCATTCACCCCGCAGAGGTCAAGGATTGGCCTGAGGCAGCTGTCGTTCTTGGTCACGAGGAAGTACCTCAAGAAGAAGCAGAGATGGTGCTGGTCCGGTTCCACCAGCTTGTTGGCACCTTTCTGGAGCAACGTCTGTACCTCCTCGAGGAGGGAGGGGATGGAGGTAATTTGAATTCGATCTGTTGGAGGGTACTCCTCAAACTCAATCCAGTAGCCATCTCTGATGATCCAGAGCACACAGCGGTCCGATGTTATGGAGGACAAGGCTTCCTAGAATTGAGCAAGATGATCCCCTAGGAGCACCATCTGGGGAGAGAAGAGGGAGCAAAAAGGCAATCAAAACCTGCACTTTGATTGGTCTTTGGAGCACTGCTTAGGTGTAGACCTATAGCGGGGTGTAGTTGCTTGGGTCCTCACCGATGAGGCAGAAGACAACTGTGAGGGAAACCGAGCCTGACTGGAAGATTGGGAGTTGTAACCCCTCTGGTATTGATAGGGGTGTTGGGGACCCTGTCACTCAGACCGACTCGTGTAGTGAAAGGAGGACAAGGGCATACCATATTTACAGGCTGTGCTCCACATCTTCTGCGTGAACTCAAGCTTTTCATTGGTGGACTGGTTGAAAAGCCCAGAATGATCGAAAGACATGTCTTCTATGGTTGCACATGCCTGAGGAGCAAGACCTGAAGATCGCAACCAATCATGGCGACAAAGTGACATGAATACAGCCACCGATTCTGCAGCACAGTCCGCCACATGCCACACAGAGTTCATTTGTTGGCCTGCCAAAAGCTGTGCCTCGGCTTGTATTGCATGCACCACTCTCCTCTGCTCCTCCAGAAGGTCTTGGAGGAAGGGGGCCATCCTTTCCAAAGGGATCTGCTGGTAGGCCTCCATGCAAACAGAGTAATTGGAAATTCCGAAACTCAAAGCAGCTGAAGAATACAGTTTCTTTCCAATTATATCCAATTTGCAACCTTCAGGGTCTGCAGTAGTGGCCTGGGATCTACGCTGCCGTCTAGCTGGGAAGCCTCAACCACCAGAGAATTAGGCTTGGGGTGTTCTCGGAGCCATGCAATGTCCTCTCCTGCAACCCAATGAAGCCAGTCAATCCACTTTGATGTGGAAGGCAGCGAAGACAGATTCTCCCAGGAGCCCTGAGTAAGCTTAAGGAGGGACGCAAGCACTGGAATGTTTGCCACTGGAGGAGACTTAGCCTTTATCCTTTGGTAGATTGGATCCACCAGGCCAGACTCTTTTTCTTTAACCTTAAGATCCAACGCATGGGCCATCTGTACCGTTTGCTCGGAGAAGGCCCGAATGTCATCCGTTGGTAATGAAGAGTCATCGTCGAGAAGGTCAGGTGGAGGAGATGGGACCATCGGCACATAAGGAGATGTGGAGCAGCTGGAAGAGGAGGATGATGACCTTGAACAACTCTGGGACCGACGACGCAATCAAGCAGTACAATGCGGTGAAGGCAGAGGGACATCCAGTGGTACTGGCGGCAGAGGACGGGTTGGAGGCCTCTGGTGGCCATCTCCATCACCTCAGTCCATAGGAGATTCACGTGGTGGCATGACTTGGCTCCCTATATCTTTGGTGGGGGCTTCCTAGAAGACGGTTCCACACGGTATGCTGAGGACAGATCCAATAGATGATAAGAAAGATGAGGAGGTGAACGATAGCAGGTCCACTCCTCGGGGTCACCCAAAACAAACGCCTGTCTTTGCTCATAGGTGGGAGCATATGCTCTCATCGAGGAAGATGGAAAATCCATAAAGGAGGTTCACGCTACATCAAATGCTCCATTTGATAAAGAGTGTCGAGTCCACACATCGATGGAGTAAGTGGAGGTCTTATAGCGGGTGACCCAGATTGGTACTGGAAGTATTCGTCCAGAGGCTGTTTAGGAGGCTCCACCCAAGATGTTCTACCGACGAGAAGTTTCTCTTGCGAAATGATCAAGGAAGGAGAGCGGGCCTGCCTAGGAGGAGAGGGCACTATCTCACCCTCAGACAACTGGACTGTTTCCACATTGATCAGTTCCACTGAGGGAATCGGTGTCTGTTCCCGTTCCGGAATTGGTTCTCGCTCTGGGGTCAGGTCACAGACTGGAATCGGGGCATGTGCCGCAGAGGCAGACGAAGAGGTCGATGGTCGAGGAGAAGAATGTCTTGCCTTCTTCTTCTTTGGCTTCTCTACATACCTAGAGGAGGCAGAAGACTCATGATTCCGGCTTGAACTGGAAGGCTTAGAGGTGTCACGGCTTCACTCCGAACCAGAAGACTTGGGAGCCTCATGGAACTGTACCGAGGTCGAAGGTTGGGATGCCTCATGGCCTAGATCCTGAGCAGATGGACCAGAAGCACCACGGTCCCGTTTCAACCCGGATGGCCTGGTAGCCTTGGTGTCGGAGGCAGACTATATATGGCGCTGACCAGACAGGCTCACAGATTGGGTCCTTTGCCTCTTAGCAGGACTCATAGAATCATAGAATCTTAGAATTGTAGAATTGGAAGAGACCACAAGGGCCATCCAGTCCAATCCCCTGCCACGCAGGAAATCACGATCAAAGTATCCCTGACAGATGGCCATCCAGCCTCTGCTTAAAGACTTCCAAGGAAGGAGACCCCACCACGCTCCGAGGGAGTGTGTTCCACTGTCAAACAGCTCTTACTGTCAGAAAGTTCCTCCTAATGTTGAGGTGGAGTCTCTGTTCCTGGAGCTTGCATCCATTGCTCTGTGTTCTAGTCTCTGGAGCAGCAGAAAACAAACTTGCTTGTTACTTGTTTTGCCTTCAGAGCAGGCAACTACTGCTGGCGCAATGTGGATGGATTGTTCATACGACAGTTTTCTCCAGATTTTCCAGCAAACTCTAGAGAACACCACAAGCTTTCAGGCTTGTCTACACTAGTCACAAATCCCGAATCCACCCTGAATCTGGCCTGATAATGCCACATGACCTCTGGCCTTTTCCCTGAATCTGATGAGATAGTGACACACACTGTACAGCCTAATTTGTACCAGACTCTGGGAATACCCCCTTCATCCGGGTTTTAGAGAGCTCACAGTTTTCTCTGGCATTTGGTAGAAACTCCAGAGAAAACTGTATGAACAATCCATCTGCACTGAATTCGGGGGGGGGGGGGCAGGAGAGGAAGGACAAACACTGCCTGAGGTGCCACCATTTCACCCCTCCCCAGGGCCACTTCTCAGTCCAAAGGCAGAGCCCTAGGGTTAATCACTTTCTCTGAGGTCAGAATGCCTGGTGAGCCCTGCCATCATAGAATCATAGAGTTGGAAGAGACCACAAGGGCCATCCAGTCCTTCCAGTCCAATGCCCAGCAGCAGGAATACCCAATCAAAGCCTTCCCGACAGAATGGACCCTCTTATGGGCCAAGGTCGATTCGACTGCTGAAGCAGTAGAGAATCTTGGCGCCACTGAGGCCGATGCCAAAGGTGCTATCTGAGGCACCAAAGCCTTCTCATATAAGGATCTGAGGCATGACATGCAATGTTTTCAGGTCTGAGGGGTCAAGGCCTTGCAATGTGGGCAGGCATCAACATTATGGCCAAATAAGGCATTTCACATGCCCATCAGAGCTGGGCAGCTTAGCCTGACAGACAGCATAGTGCTTAAAGGCAGCCGATTCTGAAGCCATATTAACAGAGAGAATGGTCACCACTCAGAGTCGCTACCAGAGAAGGCGAACGAAGCCAAGGGATCAAGCAAAGAGTAGCCGGAGACAGTCCAAGGTCGGTGAGGGAAAAATCACAGAATACCAAGTCCAAATTGAGAGAAAAACACATACACTCAAAGGTCAAGGAGTGGAGAAATCAACCATAGTCAAAGCCAAAAAACCGAGTCAAAGCCGAAAATCAAATGAGAAAGCAATCCAAGAGGCAGCGAAGGTTCCTAGTGTGCTGCTAACATGGAAGACGAAAAGGAACTGAGGGGAATAAGCATTATTGTCTCAGAGGGACCGTTAGGGTTGGCAGAGATACCACCAAAAATCAGTTATATAACTATTCCAGAAGGTTCCGAGTGCTCTGCGCAGGCGCAGGAATAACCCAGCTGTGGGGATTCACAGAGACCATGAAAAAGATACAAACTACGGTATATGTACACATAAAATTAAAATGCAAGGTATGGTTACAAACATGTAATATGTGTGGGAATTAATATCACGTGTCACTGTAAACTTTAAAATGCTCCTTAAAAAAGAGAGACTGCATCCCAAGTTCAGGCTTCAGCACCTCCAGTTAAAAGATCTTATCGCTAGGAAATATGTCTATCCAAATTGTTAGGGAGCCACTTCTAGTCAGAGCAGAAAGGGATGGACTAGATTAATCAAGCACCCGACACTCTATAAGACATTTGAACAAGAGACTTCATGTTATTTCCCCAACATTGAAAGTTTCTTTGTATGCAAATAGTTTTTAATCTATAATTTCAGAGTGCCTCTTGTTTACATTGTTAAATAACTCTTCATCTATGGGAGGAGTGGGGGAAATGTGGCTCCAGAGACAACCCCCCCAAACATGTTTTTGAAAAATAGTTTGCAAATCTTACTTGTTCTGAAATGCTCCCCATGGGTGTGCAAAAGCAATGCTGTTACATTTTTAGGGGGGCTCCCTGGGCAATTTTAGGCTCAGGAGAGGACCTTTTTCTAACAGGAATGAGCTGGAAGTAATTACCTCAGTAGCTTCACATGCACTATTAATTGTTTTACTGGAAAAAAACCTATATCTGAATAATTAGAATTCCACTTTTTGCACTGAAATTTCAGCAGCAGGATCATACATTCAGTCAGAACCATTTAAAGAACAAGCCCTACTGAAGACAATGTTTCTTGAACTATTGCAAGCCGAGAAAATAACATTCAAGATTGTGACTGTGAATCCTCGACCTGGTTATGTTACTAGGAAACAGGTGACAATTATTTGATTGAGCTGTTTCTAATAAGCAGAGGTCAGATTGACAAACCTTTAGTGGTACAGAATCTTCATCATCTGAATCCTTGAATTCAATGCACACTGCAATGTTTCTTGCCTAAAAGAAGCACAACGATTTGTTGAGTTGGGGTTGTTTTTGCTTAATTTCAGGCAAATAAGCAAAATTCCCAACAAGAAGATCTGATTTAATTCAGATTCAACATGGTCTTGAATCTGAATCTGTTTTGGGGGCCCATTAACTCACCTTTGCAAATGACTTTTGACTGTCATATTTCAAGTGCTTTGGATAAACATAAAGGTGATTGTTGTAGATGGTGAAAGGCTGAGTATGTTTAGGTATACAGGGAACAAACTCCTCTACTTCAAACGTTACTACTGCCTTGGTACTGTTTTCAAACTGTTTCATGGGAATGTATGATGAGCTAACAAAATCTGAAAATATATTAAAAACCAATAAAAAAATTGAAGAGAAAAACCTTTTCAGCTATTTTAAAATACTTTTTTGATACTTACTTGGGATATCTGGAGAAACATTATCAATTGTTATGTCTAGGTTTCCTAAAATAACTGGTAACTTGGCCATCTTTTCAGGTCTAGAAGAGGAGGGAAAAAAACAAAAGCAATCTGACTGAACAGAAAAATAGAGATGGATAAGGTAGTAAAACTCAAATTGCAAAAGAAAAGCAAATGGGACTTACAAAGGATAATCTCAAATAGTCTGAAACTTTCACAGAGCTAACACTATGACTTAACAGTCCAATCAATGGATTGCATTTAATGTTGTGCAACTGCAAGTCAGCTTTGCATAACCTATCTTTCCCTTCCCCTCTTCCTCCCTGCAGCTCCTATATTCCACTAAAAAGCATTATTGGAGGATTAGTGGAGATCATCAAACATCAAACAGTGTATACCATATCTTATGGTAATATAGTGGAAGGGAAGAACTGACGGGTGGAAAAATCTTGCAGTACTTTTACAAGTTACTCTTGATATAGGATAACTTGTACAAGTTCACAGGATTCAGGATTCCCGAGGCCTTCATAACAAACACTTAAGTAACTTATCTTTTAATTACATTTAACTTACATTAAAATCACTATTTGGTTTTTGAAGAAGAGTTAAGAAGGGTATGTATAACAAGGGTATGCAATCATGAAATATTAAGAGGTTTTTCCTTTTTTGTTATAGAACAACCCAGGATATATCATTTTAATAGAGCAGACATAGATAAAGTTCACTAGATAGGAAGGCTTAATGAATTTTTACCTTAAATTCATAATGTTTAGATGAAACAGTTGGATCTACTATGCCTGTAACTTTTGGTGTTGCTAAGGGTATATATATTGTGGATAGGATCTCCCTGCTTTATGGCTTCCTTTTCAAACAGGCTATTATGCTGATTGATTGTTGGGATTTACAGAACGGAGACAGGAATGTTGGTCTTACCTGTGATATTTCCATTTTCTGTGGTTGGGAAAAGAACATCCTGGGCACTTTGGGTTGGCTTCTCCCATCACTCCATGAAGGCAGGAAAAAGAATTGAAGAAATGCCTTCTGAATGGACCCCAGAGGGAGGAGCCGACCCAGGCACTTCATTTGATTACAAAACCAACGTCCTGCATATCCACTCCAGACTCAAAGAGAACAGAAGTAAAGATCAGAAGAGAAAACATAAACAACTATTCGTAGCCCACTGGGAACACAGGGGCAAAGGAGCCCCTCTTAAAAATGGCAACAACTAAGGAACCTAATAACATAAAAAACAGCACTTTCAGGGTGGGGAGGATGTTCTTCGCTCAACCATGGAAAATGAACATATCATAGGTAAGACCAATGTTCCTTTCCCCCATGGATGGGCTCAAAACATCCTGAGCACTTTGGGACATGCCAAAGCCCCTTTGACTCAGGTGGGCGCGCTGACTGGAAAATCTATCTCAAGGCCTTACTATATGCTTCAGGACCCTTCAGCCGGAGGTAGCCTCTGCCGATTGAAACTTGTCTAATCTATAATGCCTTATAAAGGTTGAGACTGACTGCCAAGTGGTTGCCCTGCAGATCTCCTCCAGAGAAGCGCTGGTGGCCCAAGCTGTGGTGGCTGCTGCGATCCTCATGGAGTGTGCTGTGATTGCACGCCCTGATCCACCTACTTAAGGTGGATGAGGATACCTTCCTCCCCAGGTATCGCAGATGGAAGGATACAAAGAGAGCCTCCAATGCCTGAAAATGGCTGGTTCTCTTCAAGTAGGTGCAGACCACTCTCCGTGCATCCAGGGTGTGCCAAATTCTTTCCAATTCCATGGCCATATGTGAGCAAAAGGAAGGTAGAATGACCGACCTCCTGCGATCTGTGGAAAGTTGAGTTGACCTTTGGGATGAATGCCAGGTCCAGTCACATTGCTATGGAGTCTGATCTGAAGGTGCAGAGGTCTTCACACACAGAGTGCCCAGTTCCAACACCCTGCATGCTGATATGATCGCAACGAGCAGGAGGACCTTCTAAGAGAGGTGTTTATGTGAGGCCTCCCTCAGGGGTTCAAAAAGAGGAATTGTCAGTGCCTTGAGCACTGTGCGCAAGTCCCAGGATGGAAAATGGTGCACCATGGGAGGGGCTAGGTTCGCTAGGCCCTTCAGAAATCTGCAGAGGTGAGAATGTGATGTTACAGCCGCTGACCTTGCTAATGAGAGGAGGGAGGTGATGGCTGCCACCTGTCTCGTAAGAGTGTTAGATCAGAGGAGAAAATTGCCCTCTTGGAGAAAATCTATCAGTTGAGACACCCTGAAGGATGTGAAGTCTACACCTTTGGGCCTATACCACCTGTGGAATAATACCCTGAAGGTGTATTCATAGATGTGAGTGGTGGAAGGCCTCTGGGCAGCCAGAATGGTCTTCACCATGCTGTCTGAGTAGCCCCTCACCCTCAGCAAAGCCCGCTCAATTTCCAACGATGAAGCTGAAGCCATGATGGATTCAGGTGGTAGATCTATCCCCAAGACAGAAGATCTGGTCGTACCAGTAAGGGAAGAGTCTCTGATGCCATGCTGAGAATTTTGAAGTACCAAGCACTCCTCATCATGGTTACACCCTCCTTCTGTATCTTGGAGAGCAGGTGTGCTATCAACGGACCTTGTAGGAAGGCGCAGAAAAGTCCCGACAGCCATCTGGCTGTGAGTGCATCTATATTTTCTGTGCCTTCTGTCTAGAACCTCAATAGGTATCTCTTGAGATTTGAATTCACCAGTGAGGCAAGGACGCCTACTACTGAATCACCCATGGTCTCTGATATCAGGTCGAAAATATCTGGATGGAGGCTCCATTCCTCTGGATCTACATCCATGTGACTGAGCCAATCGGCTCTCCCTGGAGGTACTCGGCTTCCAAAGAAAGGAGATTCTTCTCCACCCAGGTGAGTAGATGCTGTGTCTCCCGTCTGAATATATGAGACCATGAGCCCCCCTCATGGTCTATGTGTGCCTTTGTTGAGGTGTTGTCCATCCTTATCAGCACTGCCTGGCCTTGAACTGCTGGTTGAAGGACTGAAGGGCCAGCCTGACTGCTCTGAGCTCGAGCCAGTTCATGATCTGAGAGGCCTCCTGCTGATCCCAACATCCCTGGGCTATAAGCGAGCTGCAGTGGCTTCTCCAGTGTCTCAGGCTGGCATCGGTGGTTATTTGTATCCGTTCTGGTCTTCAGATGAGTCTTCCTCTCTTGATCACTGGAGAAGTCCAGCTGGAGAAGTTGAGTAATCTGGCCACCCTCAATGGGATCCTGATCAGAAGATGACGCTTCATCATGATGTCCATTTGAAAAGGGAGAAGGAACAACTGCAGAGGTCTGGAGTGGAATCAGGCCCATGGTATGCAGTCCATCACTGCTATCATCAGACCCTGGAGGTGAGCCAGTGTCATTAGGTCTGGTCTCGTGTTCTTCCAAACCTCCCAGATAGCCTTCTGGATGGTATTGATTCTCTCATGGGGAAGCAACACCAAGCCCTTGACTGTATCCAGTTGAGTCCCCAGGTGTTGGATTTGTTCAGCTGGGATTGGAGAGCTCTTCTCAAGGTTTACCAGGAACCTGTGCCTCTTCAGAATAGACTGTATACAGCTCACATCGTCCTGTCCCTGCTTCTTAGATCTTGAGCGAATCAGCAGGTCATCCAGGTAGGGATTACACATGCAGATGCTCTCATCTCCAGCATGCCACCAGGGCCATCATGATCTTTGTAAAGACCCTGGGAACCAATGACAGCCCGAAGGGAAGTGCCCTGTATTGAAAATGAGCTGTGCCATATGAAAATCTGAGAAAGGCTCAGTGGCCCCACTGGATAAGAATGTGAAGGTATACATCCTGTAGGTCAAGAGATGCTAAAAAATCTGGTAAAATAGCTTCTAGCATGTGCTTCAAAGTTTCCATCCGAAAATGCTTCTTTTTGATGAAACGATTTAGCCCCTTCAGGTTGAGGATGGTTCTCCATGTGCTGTTCTTTTTGGGGATGAGGAACAGGTTGGAATAGGTTCCTTTCCTTCCTTGTGATGTGAGCACCTTCTCTATGGCTCCCATTAGACCCAGCTTGTGTATGGCTTCCAATAGGAGGCAGTGTTTGGATCTTTCAACCTCGGTGTGGGGATGAAGCAGTCAGGAGGCCTGCGAATAAACTCTATCTGGTATCCCCGGTGAACGGTGTCCAAAACCCATTTGTCTGTTGTGGAGTCTTCCCATTCTGCCACAGAGTGCCAGTCTGTCCCCTTACTGGTGGAGCCAAGTCATGCCTGGTTGGTCTTGCATTGGCCCCTGGTGGTGTTGTTCAACTGGGGTGTTCTTGAGGTTCCTGGGGAATTGTTTCTGGGCTGCTGTCTGAAGTCTCCCCATCGCTGTCTGGAAGATTTGGTTTTCTTGGACTGGAAAAATCCAGATGTAGAAATGAACTGGGTCCTGGAGGAACGAAAGGCCCGCCCTTGCCTGAAAAACTTCATCTCGTCCTTCTTTCCAGACGTTAGTGTTTACTTCTTATCTCAGTCCTCTACCAAGACTGATTCAAGAGAGTCTCCAAACAACTTCCTTCCCAGGAAAAGACTGGAGGGGGGCCTGACTGTGTGTGGCCAGCAGTCACTAGCTCTTGGACCCAAGAAGAGATGTCCAAGGCAGCTTCCCGCCTGATGATCTTTGCAGGGGTCCCTTGGGTACTTATGCATTCTGCACTGCCAGTCCAGACTTCATCTGTGCTCCCAGACTCCAGCAGGTTGGAGTAATGCTGGACAGAAAGGCCATGGTCTGGAAGGGTGTTGGTCTCCCCCATCCTGGACCCAGGAGCCCCCTCCACTGAGGGGGTCCTGTGTTGCGCTGGTGGCTGAGCTTGCTCCTGCTCCAGGCAGGGGGAGCGGAGCTGGGGGGAGATTGGGATGCCTGGTCACATCTTTTGTTTTGACTGGCTTCTTGGGCATGGCTGCCGAGGATTGGGCTCTCTGTGGCCACTCCAACACCTAAAGGGGTGTTGGGGGGAGCAATGTTTGGCATAGGAGAAAAGAGGAAGGAAACAAAGAAAAAGGAAAGCTCTTTTTTAAAGGGAGAAGCGAAGGAAAAAGGCAGACAGGAAAAAGAGGAATTCCACATGGCCAAAAACACTTGGCTGGGACGTCCTCCTGGAGTGGAGGCAGGAAATGAACTAGAAGGCCACCCAGAAGGCATTTCTTCAATTCTTTTTCCTGCCTTCCTGGAGTGATGGAAGGAGCCAACCCAAAGTGCTCAGGATGTTCTGAGCCCATCCATGGGAAAAATATTTGTTGTAGAACTGGTTACTATCCTTTTTCTTCTGTATTATATTTCATGTTTATATAATGTATCTATGTTTTTATTATTTTTTCTGTTTTAAAGCCATCTTCCTAACAGACAACAGCACAGAAGAAGCATTCGTTTATGTGGGATAAGAGAATACCATTATTATTATTATTATTATTATTATTGTTGTTGTTGTTAAATTTATGTATATGCCACCATCAATGTACATGGCCCCAGTGTGCCCTACAAAGTGTACTTTACAAGAAGACTATGATGTGTACAAAATTAACATGATTTCCTGTGTGGCAGGCGGTTGGACTGGATGGCCCTTGTGGTCTCTTCCAACTCTACAATTCTATGATTCTATGATTCTCATGTTTGTATTGGATAGTATTTACTTGAATATTTGCATTTTCAAATGTTTGAATGTGTGTGTTTTCTCACCTTAACTAATGTTTTGCAAATGTTTGTAGGAAGTACCATAAGTCAGCAGGCAACTTGAAGGGACATACAAACAAATTCCATGAACTGGTATGTAAGCTGTTTAGTAGTTCAGATTCATTGTATGTATAAGCTTTATGTTTATTGTAATATGTGATGAGACAGTATGTTGTCAAAATGGAAGGATACCGGAAATCTGTAACTGTAATCTCTATTATTCATATTAAGTACAGTTGGACCCCAGGAGCCACGGGGGTTTGGTTCCCAGACTTACTATGGATAACAGAAAGTGCAAAAAAAAAAAAAAAGAAAAAAGAAAAAAAGCAAATACTATTAAAATAAAAGACTTCTGGTAAAAACAGACCACAGAGTTTCATTGGAGGACCTTCCAGCATGACTCTATGGTGCATGTTCCCTATTTTGTGTCCTGCGGGTAACTGAAACTGCAGATAATGGTTCCAATGACATGGGGGTCTGTCTGTCTGTCTATATATATATATATATATCTGCTACCAGTTTTTATACATATTGTTCATATCACATTAGAACCTGATCATTTATGCAATCACCTTTATATGGTTTTTATGATGCTACAGTGTTGGGTATGATTATTTATGGAATATATGCCAACAATCTATTTATTGTCAAAGTCAAAGCCAGATGTGGACTAATCAGCTAGTGCAAAGGTTTTGGTGACACAGCAACAAATGAAAAACAAAATTAGTGATGGAGGAGGTAAGAGAGTGAAATTACTGGACTTTCTCTGGCTTTTCTTTGCAAACGAAGATTCAGGAAGGACTCATCTCGCGCTTTCTGCAAGCGTGCTGATGACTAAAAAGGCCAATCCGAGATAAACATGTCCAGTTGCAGAAAGCACAGCAGAAGGTCTCTCCTTGGGTGATGTTTTCGGGTTGTGATTCTTTCTGTGTTGTCGTTTCTCTTCAAGACTTGTTCGGCGTGAGCTCTCAAATAAGGCTGCAGCATTGTGGATAGTGCGTCTCCATGCCTCCCGATGTGAGGCCAGGGCAGACCATTGTTGGTGATCAATTTCGCCGAGTCTGAGATGTTGTTTCAGGGAGTCCTTGTATCACTTTTTTGGAGCGCCCCTCTTAAGCTGACCTGTGGCGAGTTCACCGTAGAGTACTATTTTTGGGAGGTGATGGTCCTCCATCCTAGAAACGTGCCCTGCCCAGCGCAGCTGTGTTCTCAATATCATGCTGTCAATGCTGGTGGTCCCTGCTTGCTCAAGGACAGCAACATTCGTCACATCGTCAATCCAGTGTATATTTAGGATTGTGCGTATACACCGCTGATGAAAGTGTTCGAGGAGTCGTAAGTGGTGGCGATAGGTGACCCATGTTTCAGACCCGTAAAGGAGAATAGACAGTACAATGGCTCTATACTCACTGATTTTTGTGCTTTGCCCCAGGTGTTTATTACTCCAGACTCTTTTGTAAAGTCTTCCAAATGCGCTATATGCCTTTGCTAATCTGTGATCGATCTCTTTGTCAATCTTGGCATCTGAGGAGATGATGCTTCCCAGGTAGGTGAACTGCTAAACGGACTTAAGCACAGATTTGCACATGGCAATGTGGGGATGATGGTGTTCATCCTGTGGTGCAGGCTGGTAAAGAACTTCCGTTTTCTTCAGGTTGACTTCCAGCCCAAACAGCTCTGCAGCTGTTGAGAAGCAGGATGTTAGGCAATGCAGAGCTGCTTCTGTGTGGGCAACAAGGGCAGCATCATCAGCGAAGAGCAGCTCACGAACTGGATAGTTTAGAGTCTTAGTGCGAGCCCTCAGACGGCTTAAGTTAAACAAGCTACCATCAATACGGTAATGTATATAGAATAATGTCATCATTATTTAAGCAACTGAGTCCCCACTTTTCTCCTCCAAGAAAGAAGCTGCTCAAAATTTTAAAAACACATGTTTATACTAGTAGAGTGTTTAGGAACATAAGATAGGTCATCTGGGGCACATCTGGGGCACAAAGGGGGGAAATAAGGTAGGTCATCTGGGGCACAACCCTCTACTAGTACTCTTCCTCCACACTGGTCAGCTTAGAAGATTCCTCAATGAGGTTCTATGCAAACACACTACCCAGATGTGTAAATCACAGAGCCTACAAAGAAAAAAAGACAAGTTACATATCTGTAACTAGTCATCTGTGAACTCAAACAACTGGGCTATTCCTGCGCTTGCGTAGTGCACTTCGGAACCTTCTAAAATAGTTATATAATGCTTTTTGGCAGTAACTCCGTCCATCCAAACGGTTCCCCTCAGGCATTCCTGCTCATTTACCTCAGTTCCAAGGATGCTGCAATAGCAGCAGCACAACTTTACAAAAAAACAGGACAATGAGGGGAGGATGGGCAGGTTTGTGTGAGTTCACAGATGACCACTCAAAGAACTACAGTTCCAGGTATGCAACTTCTCCTTCTTCTTCACGGTCTCTGACTTACTCTGAATTCCTTAAAAAGTTATTTACATTTAGGATTTAGTCAAACAGGCTATAAAAAATTGTTTCAGGATAGTCTTCATGCTGCCCACTGAATGCATCTTAATAATTTGACTTCTCTGAAGCAGAAGAACAAAACACTCACTTTCTAAAATCCGCTAACAATTTAAGCATGTCTTCATTTGAAAGCTTGTTGCTGTCTTGTTTGTAAAGTGCTGAAAATCTTGCATTTTTGTCCAGTGTTCCAGATGCATCCTTGAACAGTGTTCTGAAACATAAATTTATACTTAAGACCCCAGTGTGCAAGTTGTTACAATGGCAAAGAAAAATAAAAGGTTACCACCTTGAAGCTGACAAATCTATAGTGCAGTTGATGGTATAAATTTTAAAATACCAGACTCTAGATCACTTTCTTGCAACTTTTTTAACCATATTCAACCATCTATACAATATAATCGCCTAAAATTTCATATGTTGTTTTCAGTTCTTTAACTGGAATGTGACAAAATAAGAGCTTATTTTTGTTCCCATTATCTGCAAAAATTCTGTCACAAACATTAAGAGAAGTTGAGACTAGAATAAATAGACACACTGAGATAAATCCACTTTGAAGAAAAATGGATTGAGAGCTTCATCCAATACCTGGCTGCCCATGCAAATGGCATTCTATATTGTCCTAGTCGCTGGCAAGCTTGTTTTGCATTTTTCAGAACCTTCTGTGCAACCTAAAACCACAGAAATAACTAAGTCACAGGAACGAATTTTCTTCTATAACAGACCCAATAAAAAATCCAGTTATGTACGTTATACACACACACACATACCTCAGTAATCACTATTCTCACCACAAACTGGGCTATCTTCTTTTTCTTTTTTAATTAGTCAAATTACTACTTCACTGTATAACTAAAACTTGAAGATTGGCAAATCTAATCAAAAAATCTGAGAGCCATGATACTATGAAAAAACTATCAATAAAGATCATCCCTTTGCCCAGGATTTGGCGAAAATGTCAGTGAAATTTTTCATGTTTTTTGTACAATTAAAGACTCCATCTTTGTGAGTTAAATCCTCAACAGATTGCTCATTAGTCTAGTTTGCATTATCTGTGACCTAATTCAAAACTAAGTACAGAACTGAACTGGGATTCAAAGTTTAAACTCAGAGTGTTGACCTGAATGCACACACAAAATTCTCATCCAAATGATTCAGGATCAGGTCAAACAACTTCCAAATCATGTCTGAAGAGCTCAGAAACATGCAACCAGCTTCTCAGCCCCTCATAGAGAGGTACACAGGACCTCTCTTCTACTTTCTGGTTTCCTCTAATCATCGTTATGTAGTGACATAAATCTATGGGTAATAAGAAGCAGGTTTGCAAACTACAGTTGGAAGTAAAGGGCTAGACTCACTTTACTAATTCTGGTACCATCTCAAATTTTGGTTAGGAAAAAAAAACAGAAAGTGAAAGAAGAATTTGTAATATACGGGAATAAGGGAGTGAGAAGACAAAGAAAACATGCAAGCCAGCAACATATCCATTAGCCTCTAAATCAGTCTCTCTCAACCTTTTTATTCTGAAAGAACCCCTGAATAATTTTCAGGCCTCAGGGAACCACTGAATAAAAACTATTATACCTACAGCTCAAAAAAGTTTGTTTTTTCCTGATCACAATCTCTCACAGAACCCCTAGCGGCCTCTCATGGAACCTGGTTGAGAAACCCTGGTCTAAATAATGGTTGAGAATAATCAAGCTTGTGATGTCTTAATATTCAAAGGAAATACCATGCTGCAATGCTTTCTGCACTATCCTTCTCATGCTTGACAACTGGATCTGCACTGATGGCACTTTACAAGTAAAATTACTTGTAAAGTGCCACCGGTGCAGATCCAGTTGTCAAGAATTTAATATGAAAAAGAAGACCAAAAGAATTCCCTGCCCTCAGGCTTACAATCTAATATTACAACATGAAACGCTGACTTATGTCTTGAACTTATGAACTACATTTCATTTTGTTAAACCATTGGACAGTCAAGTTACTGCAGTATAAACAAATGGACAGACCTACTAACAGAATGGAGAACTGTCAAGTTAAATTTAATTTCAATCAGTTAACAAGACATAAAATTATACCTTAGAAGAATCAGAACTTTTCATATATGGTTCAGCACAATGGGTTATGCTCCCTTGCAGGACTTTTTCTATTCTGGCAACTAGAAATATATCAGGATGTGGGCACATTACCGAGAATATTCCCTAAAAACAAATGGTTTGATTTAATGAAATTGAAGTTGAAATATGCATCTTTTTTCTGCAATGAAAAGTGAAACAATGACATCTTTATTCTTACCTGTTTGGGATATTGTAACATAATTTCTGGAATAATATCTTGAATCCTATGTAAACCATCACTGCTGCCATTCACCAACTGCTGGGACAT
This sequence comes from Gambelia wislizenii, assembly GCA_030847615.1. NCBI lineage: Eukaryota > Metazoa > Chordata > Lepidosauria > Squamata > Crotaphytidae > Gambelia > Gambelia wislizenii. Next base: position 217,870,771 of record JAUMIR010000003.1, read on the forward strand.
ATTATCTAGCATATGTCTCACTGTGTTATGATTCAAATCCACATGGAAGTCTGATGAAATCTTCCGATTGTGTTTAATATCAAACAATGACAGTGAGATGAAAAATGGCTCTACCTGGACATTTCACAAAATACAAGGAACAAGGCATCATGGCAAGTATTGTTATACTTGAAATAATGAACTACATGTAGAAAAAACAGTTGCTATACAATATCAAATTTTGTGAGACCAACAGTTTGCTCATCACAAACACATTCTTCAAGCAACCCAGAAGCAACCATATACAAAGACATCACCTAGTAGGCAATATAGAAATCAAATAGACTACATGCAAGCAGAAGATGGAGAAGCTCCATTCTCTCTGCAAAAATAAGACCAGGAGCAGCTTGTGGCACAGACCATGAACTACACTAAACCAACTAACATGTCAAAAACCAACCTGAAGTACATCTCAGTAGTATTTAACATGAAAAATTAGATTTGCATGATTAAGCCTAATTGACTGGGAGTCAGAAGAACTCTAACTGGATGGCCATCTGTCAGGAGTGCTTTGATTATGTATTTCTGTAGGGCACGAGGTTGGACTAAATGGCCCTTGTGGTCTCTTCCAACTCTATGATTCTTTGAAGCCAGGGACATTGTCAGGGAGAAATGTAAAAAGACACTATCTGTACCCAAGAAGAAAGAGAAGCCCCAATGGATGACAGATGAGAAGCAAATGTAAAAGGTGACAGAAATACAGTCAGAACCCTGAATACAACTATTCAATGACTTGTACGCAGGGACAAGGAGAACTACTGTAATAATCAATGAAGAGAAATAGAAGGTGACAACAAAGAAGGAAGAACAAGAGACCTCTTCCACAAGATCCAAGAAATCAAAGGAAAATTTAAAACAAGAGTGGGGATGCTCTACAACCATTGGGGAAAACATTATGTGACCAAGTGTGAATAAAATATGACAATGGAAACAATACACAGAACAACTATATAAAAGAGATGAAAGGCTAACAGATTCATTCGAGAAAGAACCATATGAAGATGAACCTCCAATTTTAGAAAGTGAAGTGGAAGCTGCACTCAGACAACTTGGCAGAAATAAATCACCAGGAACAGATGACATACTAATAGCACTGCTTCAAGCTACAAAGAGAATCTACTCTAGTTCTAACTAAACTCTGTCAACAAATGGGGGGGGAACAATGGCCCACAAATTGGAAATGGTCAATATACATTCTACTCCTGAAGAAAGGGGACACCAGGGATTGCAATAACCACAAGACCACTGCATTAATTTCCCATGCAAGCAAAGTGATGCTCAAAATTCTACAACAAAGACTTTTACCATATACGGAGCGAGAAATGCCAGATGTCCAAGCTGGGTTCAGGAAAGGAAGAGGCACTAGCAATCATATTGCAAACATAGGTTGCATAATGGAGCACACCAAAGAATTTCAAAGGAAAATCAGCCAGTGCTTTATAGATTATAGTAAAGTCTTTGTATAGATCATGAAAAACTATGGATCACTCTTAAAGAAATGGGTGTGACACAATATTTGACTGTCCTGATGAATAACCTGTATTCAAGACTAGAGGCTACTGTTAGGACAGAATACAGAGAAATGAAATGGCTTCCAATTGGCAAGAGGGTCAGGCAAGGCTGCATTATACATAAAATATATGTAAAGCAGGACTAGATTCAGAGAAAAGAGGCATGGAGGAAGGAATTGGAAGAAGGAACATCAACAGTCTAAGAGATGCATATGACATCATATTACCAGGGCTGGTTTAAGCATACCGCCAAATCTGCATCTGCAGGAAGCCCCGTACACAAGGCCCCCCCACAGGAGCCCAGCACATGCACCCCAATCCTCCCACCACCCAAAATGCACTTCTGCTTCCCAGCCACGGTCCACTCTGGGCAGCATTCCCTGCGGGGCGACACTCTCAGCGGACCAGGCAGCAACCATGGGCTCCCCCTTCTTCCCCAGTCGCCCAGCTGACTTCCTGCTGCTCCAGCCGCCCATGCCCCAAGCAGCCAAACGCAGCCAGGCAGGAAGAAGGCGAGTGGGGGAAGAAGTGGCAGCTGGCAATCCCCATCTCCCATAGGCTCCCTGCCCACCAGCGCCATGCTCCCGCCACCCCTGATGCCCACGGCCACCGAAACCCCCAAGGAGCACCAGCCAGCAGCCACCCCCTGGGAAACCAAACCCAGCCCTGGCACCTCAGAGCAGAAGCAGCTGCTGTCCCTCTTGGCCTCATCCTTCAACCCGGGCAGCTCCTCCAGCACTCCCCCGGCACCTCTGGGCAGGAGCAGCGGGAGCAGGAAGCGGCCCAGGCCAGAGCCTGACTTGGAGTGAGCGGAGCCGCCAGGAGGAGGAGGAGGCAGAGCAGCGGCTGCCCAGGTCGGGGAAAGACGCACAAAGGGAAGTGCCACCAGTGCTGGCTGCCCCCATCCCACCGCTGCTGCTCCCAGATGGGCTTCTGGCCAAGCTAAGCCACCTTGCCATCCGGCCGGCTTGAAGCACAGTGGCGGCGCCAGAGGAGGCAGAGAAGAAGAGGGTGCGGCCCACCTTGCTAGACCCTGAAGCAGCAGGCCCGGCAGGCCCCCCATGTTGCCATGGTAACCCAGCGGCTGGTGGTCTTGTTGACCTGCCTCCCAAACCCCAAAGGTGGTGAGAATCTCCTCACAGGCTGTGGGGGGTGGAGGAGAGAGATGGAGAACAGTGGAGGGAAAGCGCCGGTTGCCACCTTTTGGGCAATATAAGTGACCATTATTTTTAAAAAAATATAAATATACACACACAAATATAGATGTACATAAATACACACACACACACACATATATATATATATATACACATACACACACACACACACTTATAGATATATAGACACGCATATATATACCCACAGACACGCATATATATAGCTACACACACACACACACACACATAGATACACACAAATATAGATATATAAGCATATACTTTACAAGCAAATAGGCTAGGTTAAATTGACCTGAGATAAATATAGGGGGGGGGCCAAATAAAGTGTTGCAGGGGGGCCCAAAATTCCTTAAACCGACCCTGCATACTACCAGCAGAAAATAGCAAAGACTTGCAACGATTACTGAAGAAAGTCAAGGAAGAAAGTGCAAAGGCAGGTTTACTGTTGAACATTAAGAAAAAAATAACAATTACCACAGATGATTTACATACCTTTAAAGTAAACAATAAAAACATTGAAATAGTTCAGGGTTTTTTATCCCTTAGCTCAGTCATTAATCAGAATGGAGACTGCAATCAAGAAATGAGAAGACTAGGACTTAGTAGGGCAGCTAAGAAGGAACTAGACAAGATCCTGAAGTGTCAAGATATATCAGTGAATACTAAAGTTAGGACCTTTCCATCCTATTTCCCATTTCTATGAATGGTTGTGAAAGCTGGACAATGAAGAAAGCTGATAGGAAGAAAATCATTTGATATATGGCACTGGAGAAGAGTTCCATGGATACTATGGACTGCTAAAATGACAAATCAATGGGTCCTAGAGCAAATCAAGCCTGAACTCTCCCTAGAAGCCAAGATGACTAAACTGAGGCTGTTGTACTTTAGCCATATCATGAGAAGACATGATTTACTAGAAAAGACAATAATGCTTGGTAAGGTAGAAGGCAGTAGGAAAAGAGAAAGACTGAATTCAGATGGATAGACACAATCAAGGAAGCCACATCCCTGAGTCTGCAAGACCTGAGCAGAGCTGTTGATGATAGGGTGACTTGGAGGTCTCTCATTCATGACATCGCCATAAGTAGAAGTAGACTTGACAGCAGTTAACAACAACAAAATATTATACATTTATGAATGCAATAAAACAGAATGGAATGTAAGAACTTCTATGTCCAAGCACTTTCTAGTATATTTACATGGTACAGTATATGCAGTATTTTGAGAGAGAGAGAGAGAGAGAGAGAGAGAGAGAGATTTTATACATGTTTAAAAATTGTATTTTACTAAGGACAAAAACGTACACACTGTAATGTAAGATCCCATCAATGCATAATATCATGTACTTAACAACTAATCCACACCCATCAAGCTTCACACAGCTTTTGCCGTATTCTCCTCCCTCTTCTGACAAGAATCATTGTATTACCTTGTTCTTGCACTGGATGATACAACTATAGGTGAAATTATATCATTCAAGATGCTTATATTTCCTAAACATCCATTCATGTATCAGAGATTTCTCCGAAAGGTTTAAGAATTATACAAATTCACAATTCCAACGTACATTTGTTGTTGGTCCCTCCTCATTTTCAGCAACACAGCTTTGTAGATTGAAAGATAAATCATTACACTTCACCAGAATTTTCTTGCCAAACTTCTCTTCAAATGGCTTTATTTCTGGCTCTATACCAGAGAAGTCGAGTTTCTTTAAAAGAAACAGAAGAGTGAAAGCATTTTCTTTACAAAAAAGAAAAATAAAATTTAAAAAGAGCCCTTTGAAAAACATTGTTCTTCTCCACTATCTCCCTTATTCTAACCTGTGCATCTGGATCCAGTGCAAAGAGTTTAACCCTGCTTTCACTTTTGAATTTCATTTCAGAATCTCTGGGACCCTGCAAAACAATGAAATAAGCACTTGTAAATCAATTATTTCTAACTGTTAAATCAAAACACAGATTTTTAGGCACGATAAATATGCTGTAAAAACAGGTGTCATTTTAATATTTTTATTAGAAATAACAATTTAATATTTTAATTAGAAAAATCTACCAATGAATTTACTAACTTGTTCTTAAAATATTCACTGTATTACAATACAGGCTTAATTAACAAAACCTTTGACAGTGAAACTCATTTTTACAAAGTCCTTTTATGTTCTATCAACTCCCTTTCCTCTTCATCTTCTATATAGCTGGAAAGATTTTTATCATCAGCACTGAGAGGATGATGAAGGGCTGGGAAAACAGTCTTTCAGTGTTTGATTGCAGCTGCATGTCTGCAGTAAACAATGCAATAAAGCTTGATCTGGGAAAGAATGGGATTCTGCTCTAGCCAATCCTATTGTAGCTGTGCTTCAAACAGGCAAGGTAAACTGCAGCTGCCTTCAGAATCCCTTACTGAACATGCATGAAGACCAAAACTGGAATAAAATGAGAGAGTAGGTAAGCCTGCCTCACCAGCTACTTCCAGCACATTACAGATCTGTATTTCTGGGCACCAAAATGGACATTGTAAAAAAGAAAAAAAGAAAAAAGAAAAAGAAAAGTGGAGGCTGATGAAAGACCCATCCTTCAATACATTTTGGAAGTTTTGAAGTGGTCTCTAGAAGGTTCAAATTTTTTTGTCTACTTCTGCAAGGCTTAATTGGTCAGGTTGTTACACTTCATATGTGCATATTTGTTAGTTTTGAATAAAAAGTTTGCTGAAACATGTTGAACTGCACTTTCTTTTTTGTAGTGTAGGAACCTATCCTTATCTTTTCCATGTTGTTTCTGCCTCTGGTACCAAATATTATGTTAAAGAAGTAATGACCAGGAAGACATCTGCCTTGTTAACTGAAGTATACCTGTATTTAAGCATTCCTACAAAAATGTGATTCAACTGTGATTCAATTTTTTTTCTAGACCAAGAGGATTCCATTAGCAGCAGATGTTAGAAAAGGCCAAGGGCCTGGTTAATAACAATCTGAAATGATGTGGATAACCTTGAATTCCAGAAAATCTGAAGATGGTGGCCAGCTGGCAAGTTAGGCATCTTGAAATCATTTATATAATTTACAATGATTTCAGTTTAAAACCTTCTCCAGTTTATTCCTTCTAAATGCATTTATGCAGATTTCTTTCTCTTTTATTATTTCAGTGCTTAGACTCTCTGCAATATTAATTAATGGGATGAGAAATTGTGGGTTTAAATTGTAAAAAATAATGATAGCCAATCAATAGCATTGTGAAATTAACACCTACAAAAACTGACACTTCTCTCCATTTCTCTTGTTTTCTTCTGGCCTCTCTCTTCTCTTCATCCTGCAGTCTGTTTCACTTCACACTCTGTTCCTTTCCTTTCCCCCCACAATTCAGTCATCCTCTCAGCAATTCTATCCCATTTTAGAGTCTTTTACACATCACTCTTTAACCTAAATTCATCCCCCTGTTTTTAATACTCCATTTCTATAAATTATCAAAAGAATGACACTGACAAGAGTGTGAGAGGTCAGAAAACATAAGAGTGTGAGAGGTGAGAAGGGGGGGGCGTTACAGAAACAGGTAGCAAGAACAGGGAAGTATAATGAAGAAATTACCTATATATATGAGAACAGAAATTCAATGAGAGGCATTGGGAAGTGAAGAGGAAATATGCAAAAGCTGAAACAAAGGATGATGTATAAAAAACATATCATACTTTTCATTCCCTCATGTATTCAGTTTTGCACACTTCTCCAGGAATAAAGCTATTTTTTCAAATTCTGCACACAATTTATTTTTATACTAAAACACAACCTTCCTGACCAACATACATCCTGTCTAATTTTATTTTGGTTTAAAATGGAAAACATCAGTGGCTAAAGGAGACTTGGCATTACTATGAGTGAGAATGGCACCCTGAACTCTACAAAGAATTCTGCCCTCAATCTGTTCACAAAAAGTAACAGATGGCCATCTTGTAAGTACAAACTTTAACCAAAACCCACTCCAAGAAAATCTACAACAAATTGCTATACCATTTATCAGATAGCTTAAAATGAAATGTTTGTTTCTGCGCAAGAAAAAAACCCACACACAATAGACTGATGGCAAGAATTAACTATAGCTCTAAAGGACGCAGGTATTCTATGAAAAGGTTCTGTGAAGAAAAAATAAAATGACTGTAAATAGCATAAAAAATTCACAGCCTTAAATATAGGGCAAAACAGCACGTAAGAAACACTCAGATGCTAAAATAACTCCTTGAGTTCATGGAACAGGAAGTAGTATTTGTAGCACTAAGATTAGATATAATAAGCAGGTGTTTAGATCCTCAAGAAGCAGCCAAAACCCAATGGTTTACTACACTATTTCACTGTGCATCTGTAAGTTTAAAAGGTCCAATTCTGGAATGTGTCACATTGGATGTTCTCTAGCCTGCTTCACTTGCATTAACAAAATGTATTTCAGTGCATTTGAAAAAGTTAATCAGCTTTTCAAAATAATATTTAATATTAAAAAGATTTTGTAAAGCTCTGTTACAGTGTATAATCAAGCATAGGCAGTCTATAACCCTTCAAGATGTTGGATTGCATCACCAATCAGCCCTCACACAGGCCACAGTGAGGGATGATGAGAGGGCCAGAAGTTGGAGGGCTAGAGGTTGCTCATCCGCAGGACACTGCATTCTGCTCAGCGTGCATGTTCTGTCCTTATAGATCATAAAGTAACACAGACCTACTCTCTCTGTCTTCCTGATCCTAGTTAGAGGACACTACACTACAGAAATTAAAAGGACACCCCTCTATATTGTGTTAAAATGCAGAATCCATACTTGTTCTATTTGTGTTTGTAATGGTAGGTGGTGGGGGAGAGCCAATACACATTTATAGGATCAAAGTAGGCAGCAACTCCATTGAAATTAAAGTTGAAGTTTGCAGGGCAACCACTTATTTTACTCCTAGTTACAGAAACAACTTGGAACAGATTTGTTCTCAAAATTGCCCATCATAGAATCAAGTATGTTGATCCTTCTTTATTGACTGATTAATTAATTAATTAATTATGTCTATTATTAAAATATATACTGCTAAACTTCTAGTGAACTTCAAATACTCAGGGTATTTATTTCTTTTAAGCAGAGTGTACATGCAGCAAAAGAAGTGCAGCTCATTACAAGCAATTTTACAGATGGCTGCATAGATTACCACTTGCTAAATTTAGGCTTCTGGATGAAAAAAATGAAAAGGGAGCAACAGTTTATGTTGAAGGACCTTTAGGGAAGCAGAATTCTACCAAGAAATGCACAGGCTAACACAGTCATGGTCCCAAATTCTCTCATTGGTATTCCTGCATAGTCATTTGAAATGAAGAAGCACTGTTAAGAAACATAGCTTTTACTGTCAGTAAGCTCAGGGCTCATGATTAGAACATTCCTTTAAAAACTACTTCTCCCCATTAAAAACATGAGAATAATTCCAGATAAAAGACAAGAATGTGATATATAAAAGTCAGCATATAATCTGAAGCAGTTAAAAGCGAAGGCACTGCTGTTCAAAGGCTTTAGTTGATTAGCTACGGGTCTGATGCTCAACAGTTATCATCTTAGTTTGAGCTTCCATACATTGCTTTAGATAAACTAGGCTTGCTGGTCAGCTTGTTACATTCTTCATAATAAACTTCAAGAGCATGTGAGAATTTAATCACATTAATTTAACTAGTTAACTTGAAACCCAAGGAATCTCCTCCACTAGAAATTAGATACTCTCTTCTTCTACAGTCTCACTGAGTAGTATACTGTATACTATTCTGGTCAAGACACTTTGAAAATAGAAATACACCAAGACTCTGCTAAATAATGGAGATATTCACAAAATGAGCAATAGTATTGTTTCCCTTCTATCTGTCTCTACATTGTAAAAAAATATATGAAGATTTCGTGCTAGGTTTTCATCCAACACTTTACATACATAAAAGACTGGGGGTGCATCTACAATGTAGAAATAATGCAGTTCCACACCACTTGAACTGCCATGGCTCCATGCTACAGAATCCTGAGATTTGTAATTTTGTGAGGCACCAGCACTCTCTGGCAGAGAAGGCGAAAAACTTTGTAAAACTACAAATCCCACAATTCCATAGGATGGAACTAGAGCACTTAAAGTGGTGTCAAAGTGCCTTATTTTGACAGTGTAGATGCACCCAGGGATGCAACACAGGCCACAAAAGACAAAATTACAATTAAAACAGCACATAGTTAAAACACAAAACTGAGATTAAAATAGTATTAAACAACACCACAAGCCATTATGGTGTAGTGGTTTGAATGCTGGGCTATGACTCTGGAAACCAGGGTATGAATCCCTGCTCAGCCATGGAAACCACCTGGGTAACCATAGGCAAGTCACACTCTCTCAGCCTCAGAGGAAGGCAAAAGCAAACCCCCTCTGAAAAAATCTTGCCAACAGTCACTGTAAGTCAGAAATTACTTGAAGGCACAAAACATGAACAACAACAGATTAAAACCACTTAAAATCTTATTTAAAAACAAGAATTAAAAAGTATAGTACAATAAAAGCCTCTTCTCTTGCTAAAAATCAATTCCCAAAGGCTTGCTGAAAAGAAAGGTCTTAAACTACAGCTGAAAAGACAGCAGAGAAGGAGCCATCCTAGCTTTCCTAGAGAGGAAGTTCCAAAGTGTGACAGCGGCCACAGAGAAGGCCTTCTCCAATGTTCCCACCAACCATCCCTGGAAAAGCGGTGGGATAGAGAAATGATCTTAGAGCTCTGGCAGGCTCATATGGAAAGATATGGTCCTTCACAGAGCCTGGGCCTGAGCTAGGTTTTACGTTAGGAAAACAGGAATAGAGAAAACTATGTAACTTTGTCTTTCAGTTTTAAGGATTTTTATAATATTTTCAGAAATACAATTTCTGATAAATATCCATCAAAATTCTGATATCAATACAGCATACACATACCATCAACATTTCTCACTTAGTTAAGATAAGAACTCGTAACTCCACCACTAGTCAAATGAAAATGGAAGATGAAGAAACACATACCTTGGCATTTTCAGGAAGAAAATCTAAACTGGATGATGAGCTGTCCATCTTGCCTTGCTCATCATCTGGAAATTAAAAAAAAAAAGAAGTTATACAAACCCAGTGTTGACTAAATGAAATTACTATAACCAAAATATTTTTCCCATTTTCAAGGTAATATTTGGAGGACTGGATCCTAAAGCTTTATATTCTTCTGCAATATCCAGGAACCAATCCAAATGAGGCAACTCCTGCAACACCATGTGATGTTGGACTATATCCACCTGTTGTCACCATGATACTCTAGCACAGTGGTTCTTAACCTTTTCTATACCAGGGACCCCCTTTAAATATTTTTTGTTGCCATGGACACCCAAGACTTAAGTCAAGACTTAAAACCCTAATGATGATAATAATAATACAATTACACCATTCATTGAACCTTCCCCCAGAAGCACTGGAGGGGGAGGGAGGACTTTTCTCCTGCTTCTACCTGCAATTCTGTGGCTGGAGCAGACTGAATGGCAATGTGCAGGCCCAGCCAGCCAGCCAGATTTTGCCTTGGCTTCCTGTCTTGTGGACATTCCACTGCAAGGAGGAGGTGGGCCAAAGAGACTTCAAACCTTTGCAGAGCCCCTGTGAGGCCATCGCGGAATCCTGCGGGTGCCCGGACCACAGGTTAAGAACCACTGCTCCAGCATTCTCTAGTATAAAATGCATTATAGATTTTCATCAACAAGGCATTGATCATCAACTCATTCATATGATTTTTCAAAATCATCTCTGAAGAAAAAAGCATTACATTTACGGAGCCTAACTGTATATTTTTAAAATTACAATAATTTATATCCCACCTTTAAAGATACATATTCAGATTACTGAATGAATTGGTACATGATTTTTAACATGGATTAAACAAATTAATGATAGCACTTAGTAATTATAGGTAGATGAAATCTCATGTGCAGGCATATGGGGTACTTTTGCATACTCCCCTTTATATGGCAATATGACGAATCCAAGTCAGAAACATGTTGCACACCAAGCAACCTGCTTTATTTCTAAACATAACTAGTCAAATGGGCCTTCAGTGGAAGATGTAATCCTTTACACAGTCTCATGGTAAACACTGGGTACAGGATGGTGATGTTAGTTATCATCTGCACAAAACAATAGAATATTTCATGGAATGCATAAAGGCTGTGAAGAGTGTGGTTGCTATCTTGGCTTTGGTAAACACAGGATTTTGTTTATTTTAGTGAATTACTTGGTTCAAATTATTAGTAAAAATAGCTTAGATTTACCATCATGGGAGTCTCCATTTCTTTTTTCTTGCATCGCAGCTTCAAAATTTAATTGGAGAATTTTGTTCAGAGTTGTAATCCATTCTTCCATTTCTGCTTCACTGTCTGCTGCAAGAAGGTAACTACTCTTGTCTTGCATTTTTAGTTCAAAAGCAAAACGTCGGACTTTGTTGTTCTGCAATATAATAATTAGCATACTAGTTGCAGTAGCTATGTTTTTTTCTCTATCTCCTTCATCCCCCTCTGCACTAAATTACGTTATTTGTCACTTAACACCATTATAAATTATACCATATAGTAATTTTAACCGGAAAACAACTGAAGACTTGGTTCTGCTTCATATTACCCAACCTACATACGTATGAGAAAATGAATCAGTAAATATTTCATGCTTATATTTGTTTTTATTATACTTCTGAATGTATGAATCTGAATATGTTTAGGTTCACTCTAAAAAATGCACATCGTCTTAAATATTTGCCCTTGTGCAACAAAACATGCTTGCCAAGAAAAAACAAGAAAAAAGCTTCAGAAGGTGAAAAATCATTCCCAAGTCCAAAATCACAGGGCTTTACACTGAACACATTTGTTTAAAAACAGGATTAGTTAAGCTACCCCTTAAAAATTAAGCATTCTAACAGTAGATACTGATGAGTAAAGATTCAGAAGAGGAGATATATGAATTCCTATACAGGAGCATCTGATCTGGCATAGGAATTCATATATCTCATCTTCTGAATTCATGTTATTCATGTTATGAAAAAGAGACCACGTAGCCAGAACAAATTACATTAAATGGAAAGGAACAATTTGAGATTATTTCCAGATGAGACTTATTTAAAACAAATCTCAAATTGCATCAACAATAGTCCTGCATATGGTGAATGAAACAGTCAATTATAACCATTAAATTTCTCATCCTCAAAACTGAAAAAAAAATATTATTGCACTACCCCGAGAGCCATTTCCCAAATATGCTACTGTAAAACCTGCTCTCAGTCCTTCGTATTATGGAGGAATCTGGCATGGAGGAGAACAATCTCCCAGAGAATCAAACGATGCAAGCAAGAGGGGAATTCTGGAAGGACGGGTGATAAACAAACTATATGTAGAATGAATCAGCAATGAGCAGCATGGGTTAGGCTAATGGTTTGTTTCAAGAAATTAGAACAGAGGCTAATGGAGTTAAAAGGAATTTTAGTTTGAGGAAGATAGACCATTTCTCTAATAAAAATGGACTTCAATGGTTTTGATGAAAACTGAGCAATATGTATATATATGTGCATGGTTCTTGATACATTAAGGCCACTTTAACAGAGTTAAGCAAACATACAAGAATGAACCTAGCATTTGGCTTCATTCACTTAATGCAAATGCAGTTCAGTACCGGTGAACCTACTGGAAGTTTGTGTACGTAATGCTTATGAATTATAAACATTATAAATAAATCAATTATAAACAGCATAATGTTATTTCCACACATGTGGTAGAAACTGACAAGAAGTTATCAGTTGGAGATGTCCGTATTTTGCCAATTTGGGGACAATACTGAAACACAAAAAGAGGAATTGTTTTGTAGGTTAGTTGAGTACTCTGACAACAGTTTACAAATATCAGGGAAACCTAGTTTACCAAACTATTCTATTTCCAGTGTAAACCAGAATAACTCTTACTGTTGATTCATAAGGATGTTACCATCTTGACATTTTTCTTCTTGTCATTTTTGTTTATAAATATTTTTAGTATTATTATTATTATTATTATTATCTGCCTCTCCTTATGGATCAAGGTAGGGAACAACACATTAACACTTAGACATAACATTGGCTAAAAGTACATAGCAATTAAAAAAATTATCAAATTGAAAAAACAAGCAAAAGGACAGGTTGCTTACCTGTAACCATAGATCTTCGAGTGGTCTTCTATGAATTCACACAGTTGGGTTACTCCTGCGCCTGCGCAGAGTTTCGGAACCTTCTAGAAACACTAGGCAGAACATGCTTTGATACATTTTTGGCGGTAACCCCGCCCACCCTAATGGTCCCTTAAAAGGGCTTCCCGCTCAAATTCCCCTCAGTTCCTTGAATGACGCCGCAACATGCAGCACCAGGAACATTAAACATATGTGTGTAATACCACAGGACATAGAGGGGAGGATGGGCGGGTCTGTGTGAATTCACAGAAGACCACTCGAAGATCTATGGTTACAGGTAAGCAACCTGTCCATCTTCTTTGTGGTCTCTGTGAATCACACAGTTGGGTGTAGACTGGCAAGCTTCACTTCAGGAGGTGGGTATGTCCTACACCCATGTACCATACACATCAACCAATTGAGAATAACACAGTAAAAGCACAATACTAGTAAAAATGATCAAAGCATATATAACAACAGTGACTTGGCAACATGAAAACTCACTCATTGTATAGAAGATAATAGCACAGCCTTCCCAAAAGCCGCCTCGTTCCTAGAACGAGAGTCCAGTCTATAATGAGAGATGAAAGTCAGGGGCGATGACCAAGTTGCGGCTCTGCAAACGTCCTCTAGAGGCACTCCAGAGAGAAAAGCTGTCGAGGTGGAGACAGCTCTCGTAGAGTGTCCTCGAATCCGTGAAGGCAAGGGCTTCCTTGCAAGTTCATAGCAGAGCGCGATGGTCGAAGTCACCCATTTCGACAACCTTTGCGGTGAGATGGGCTCGCCGAGCTTAGAGTCAGCATAAGACACAAATAACTTGGATGACTTTCTATGAGACAAAGTTCGTTGGATATAGAAGGCCAGAGCCCATCTGACATCCATGAGATGAAGGGTACGCTCAAATTCATCCTTCGGGTCCTGCATCAGAGCAGGGAGAGCGATGGATTGGTTGAGATGGAAGCTGGAGACCACTTTCGGAAGGAAGGAGATGTCGGGACAGAGGACCACCTTGTGTTTATGAAAGATTGTGTAGGGAGGGTCGGATCGTAGGGCGCAGATCTCACCAGCCCGACGCGCCGACGTGATCGCCACCAAGAAGGCTGTCTTCCAGGAGAGCAGTCGGAGTTCAGTGGAAGCCATGGGCTCGAAGGGTCGACGGACTAGTTGAGAGAGCACCAATTCGAGGCTCCAAGCCGGGGTCGGTTCCATCACCGGAGGGTGAAGATTTGCAAAGCCCTTCAGAAACTTCTTCACCGTTTTATCCACAAAAGGAGAAGCAAGTCCCTTGTCTTGGAACTCGACCGAGATGGCTGGCAAATAGCCCCGGATGGAGGAGAGTGACAGGCCCTCCGAAGATAAATGGAGAAGAAATTCCAAAACTGTTGAAGTGGAGAACTTCTCCGGGATCGTATCTCGAGAAGCCAGAAACATTTCATACCTTTTCCACTTGTACTGGTAAGACTTTCGAGTTGAAGGCCGGCGCGCAGCGTCAATAATTGTCTGGACATCAGGATGAAGAGGTGTGGGACATCTCGGTGTCGACAACGAGCCCGAAGGCATCGAGCCCAAAGGAAGAGCTATGGAGTCAACCTCCAAGCTGTCAGGTTCAGAGTGTTCAAGTCGGGATGTCTGACCTTGCCGCCTTGGATGGTCAGTAGGTCTGGGCGAGGCGGAAGGCGGATGAAACGACGATCCGACATCCGAAGAAGGGTCACAAACCATGATTGTCGAGGCCACCATGGATCAATGAGGATAGCGTTTGCCCTGTCCCGGCGAAGCTTGGCGATTACCCTCATCAGTAGTGGGAACGGAGGGAAGAGGTACAGTAGTGGTCCCGACCAATGGAACAGGAATGCGTCCCCTCTCGAGCCCGGAGCTCGGTGTCTCGAGCAGAACTGACGGCACTGGGCGTTCTCTGGAGACGCGAAGAGATCCACCTGAGGAAACCCCCAGGTCCGGAAAAGGTCCAGGGCAACCGACCTGTGTAGGCGCCATTCGTGAATGGAAAGGCTGGAACGGCTGAGTCCATCTGCTAGGGTGTTCTCCTCGCCAGGAAGAAGGATGGATTGAAGAATCTTCCTCTCGACACACCAGTCCCATGTGTCCAGTGTAAGTTGAAGGAGTTGCGGGGACCTCATGCCTCCCTGTTTGTTCAGATAGTACATGACAGAAGTGTTGTCTGTCAGTACCAGTACCGTCTTCCCTCGCACTATGGATTTGAAAGCCCTCAGCGCTTTCTGCACAGCGAGGAGTTCGAGGACATTGATGTGAAGGGCTCGCTCCTCGGCGGTCCAGGATCCTCGGATCTCGTAAGAGTCGAGGTGCGCCCCCCATCCCAGCATCGAAGCGTCTGTTGTCAAAGAGACGTCCGGCTGTGGAAGGTCGAAGGGCATGCCCGCCAAGATGTTGTCTGGTACCAGCCACCAGTCCAGAAACCGTTGAATTGCCCTCGGCATCGTGAGCATCTTGTGTGGAGAATCGTGGAGAGGATCGAACACCTGCAAGAACCAGTGCTGGAGTGGCCGAAACCGTAGCCTGGCAAGTTGAGTTACATATGTTGTAGCTGCCATGTGTCCCAGAAGTACTTGGATTGAGTGGGCTGGAAGCCTTCGGGATCGACGACAAGCATGAATTAGGGAGCGCAGGGTGTTGAAGCGGTTCTCGGGCAAGTATGCTGCTGCAGTAGGAGAGTCGAGGCGTGCTCCAATGAATTGGATAGCTTGAGTCGGCAGGAGCTGAGACTTTTCGATGTTGACAACAAGTCCCAGGTAGTCTAAGACATCTAGGGTGAGGCCAACATCGAGTTCTAGCTGACGTCAAGAGTGGGCTACGATCAGCCAGTCGTCGATGTACGGGAAGACCTCCACTCCCTGTTGTCATAGAAAGGCTGCCACTACCGCCATGCATTTCGTGAAAACACGCGGAGCGGTGGAAAGACCGAACGGAAGAACTCTGAACTGGAACGCTTCGGTCCCGACTTGGAAGGCGAGAAAGCGCCTGTGAACCTGATGAATCCCGATATGGAAATAAGCGTCCTTCAGATCTATAGAAGCAAACCAGTCGTCCCGTCTGAGGAGGGGGAGGATCGATGCCAGGGTGACCATCCGGAATTTCTGTGGAGATATGTACTCATTCACTCCCCGGAGGTCGAGGATCGGGCGCAGACCGCCGTCCTTCTTGGACACCAGGAAGTAACTCGAAAAGAAGCAGAGGTGATGAAGGTTGGGGTCGACAGGTTCGATAGCCCCCTTCTGCAACAGAGATTCCACCTCCTCTAGGAGGGGAGGGGAGGGCGGTGTTGATCGAATCCGTCCCGTCGGGGGCAAAGTGTCGAACTCTATCCAATAGCCTGTTTGGATGATTTGAAGCACCCATTGATCGGACGTGATGGAGGCCCAGGCATGATGAAAGTTGGACAGTCGATCCCCGAAGAGAGGTGTCTAGGAAGAAACAGAAAAATCATGAAAGTGGAAGGAGAGGATTAGAACTTCTTGCGGCCCTGATCCCGGGACCGTTGTCTGGGCTGCTGTCAGTGCCTGGATCCCGAACCTTGGCTCCTCACCGAAGGGGCTGGAGAGGCCGAAGGAGCGAACCGGGATCGTCGATAACCTTGGCCCGAGTACCCCCGTCAGAACTGTTGGCCATAAGATGGGACTTGCCAGGAATACCTCCCTCTAGGTCGGTACTGGCTGGTGGAGGCAGAGCCCATACCGTATTTCCTGGCAGTGGTCCGCATCTTTTGGGTGAACTCCAGCTTGTCGTCGGTTCCGCCATTAAACAGACCCGACTCATCAAATGGGAGATCCTCGATGGTGGCCGATGCCTGCGGGGTAAGGCCCGATGAACACAGCCACGCATGTCGACGTAGGGCTACGGATCCGGCGATGGTCTTGGCCGCGCAGTCCGCTACGTGTCGAGCCGAATTCATTTGAAGCCCTGCTAGCGCCTGCGCCTCAGACAGGATGGCCTCTGCCATCCGGCGTCGTTCGTCGGGGAGGTCTTTAATCAACGGGACCATCCTGTCCCATAGGACCTGTTGATAGGCGCCCATGCACGCCGAGTAGTTGGCTACCCTGAAACTCAAGCCCGCAGCAGTGTAGATCTTCTTACCCACTATGTCTAATTTCCTGCCCTCAGGATCAGGAGGGGAAGACAGAGGTCGGCGCTGCTTCTTATTTTGGGCCACCTCGACAACCACCGAGTTCGGTTTCGGGTGGGTCTGCAACCAGGCAACGTGCTCGCCACCCACACGGTACAGCCGGTCGATCTTTTTAGAAGTGGGCTGTATCGAGGAGGGGTTCTCCCACGACCCCTGTGCCAGCTTCAACAATGAGGGCAACACTGTAATAGTGGTCGACGGGGGCGCCTTGGATTGGATCCTCTGAAAGATGGGATCAAGAGGCTCGGCCGGCTTATCCTCCGTCTTCAGGTCCAGAGCATGCGACATCCTCAACATCTGCTCCGCAAAGGCTCTGACATCGTCAGTGGGGGAGCTGGAGTCATCATCTATGAGCTCTGCCCTCGGGGATGGGAGATATGGTCGGTACATATCCCACGAACCCATTGACGAGGAAGAGGATTCGCTGGGCGATCGATCTCTAGGCCGTTCCGGCGTAGGGGAGCGAGGCTCCGGAGTCGGAGGCGTACGCGGGAGTGGTCGATGCTCGAAGGGAGAGACTTGTACCGTGGCATCTCGGTGTGAAGATGCTCTCCGAAATATAGGGGAGCACGACCGACCCCTCGGAGGCAGAGGCCTGGAGGATCTGATCAATTCCCCCGTTGGGGTGAAGACTTGCGACCCCGATGGGGAACCCAGCTCGGCTTTGCATACGGAGCGGGCGAATTCGTAGGCAGAATACGCCGGGATATCACCAGTGATGGAACGGACAGGGCTTGTCGATGGATCCCATGGCTCGATTACGGACACCTCCACATCAGGGGAACGGTGCCTCAAGAGCTGGTCCCGAGAGACAACTAGAGTTGGAGAGGAGTGCAGTCGTCCAACCGGTGGCACGACCTCGATAGCTGGAGAGAGCTCCACAGTCACCACCTCCAGATCCGTCTGCGGAGGTAGTGGGCGACGGGATTCAGCATCCAGTGCAGACGGTGGTGGAGGACGGAGAAACTCCTCACCCTGCTCCTTCTGATCTCAAGGGGGGACGCATGGAGCAGGACGCTCTGCCGCCTTGGCCTTTTTCTCCTTCTCCTTTTTATCTCCAGCGTGCTTGGAGGTGTGCTTTTCCTTCTTCTTCTTCTTTGCTGGCTCCGAAGAAACAGCAGCAGAAGTGGATGGAGCAGGTTCAGGCTCCTTGGGTGTCGAGGGAATAGGCTCTTTAGCTTTGGCCGACCGGTCCCTAGCCGAATCCGAGGGTTGATGTCGATGGGCAGAGTGCACAGCCTCAGGATCCGACGCGGTCAAACGACGTCGAGAAGGGCTACGGGACCGACGGCGTTTGCGATCTGCAGAAGGCGGAGATCGAGACCGGCCTCGGCTTCGAGGTTTGGATGGAGGAGCAGACACAGAAGTTGGCTGCATAGTCGGAACCAGGGCCCTTTCGTAGAGGAAGGACTTAAGGCGTGAAAGTCTTTGCTTCCTAGCCTGTGGTGTAAAGGCCCGGCAGTGGATACACGAATCCACATTATGGGATTCCCCCAAGCAAATTAAACAACGGGAGTGGCCATCAGCACTTGGGAGCTTGGCCTGACATACCACACAACGCTTAAAGGCCCCTTTGGTGGACATCATAAATCAGAATTGTCAGCACAGTCCGAGGTCAAAACACGAAGGTCAGGGCGGCGGCAAACCGAGGGAGCGAGCCAAAATCGTAGTCAAAGAGCCAAAGGAGTGAGTCGAGAGCCAGAAATCAGAGTCAAATGCCAAATCAGGGGGGGTAGAGAAGCCGTTGTCAGAGTCGAAAGCCAAGTCAAAAACCGTTAAATTCACTAAAGCACTAGCGTACAGAGGTTCCTTAGCTGCTAACGCGGCGGAAAGAAAGGAACTGAGGGGAATTTGAGCGGGAAGCCCTTTTAAGGGACCGTTAGGGTGGGCGGGGTTACCGCCAAAAATGTATCAAAGCATGTTCTGCCTAGCGTTTCTAGAAGGTTCCGAAGCTCTGCGCAGGCGCAGGAGTAACCCAACTGTGTGATTCACATAGACCACGAAGAAGATCCAAAACATTTTAAAACAGTCAACACATAATTTAAAATTCACACTTTAAAATCATTTGGATAGGCCTGCTGGAAGAAGCTAGTCTTTAAAGGTGATTTGAATTCTGGCAGTGTATTCAGCTGTTTAAAAAAAACCCTTAGGTTTCGACACTCCCCACTTAGCTCTCCTCTTCCAGCACAGGCAAGGACAACAGCAGAAGTTAGTTTCACATTTACAAAATCCTGACTTACAAAATTCAAGAGATCATAGTTTAAATAAATTCTCATTGGTCTCTAAACAAGCCAGGTTCAACTCATGGTTTTGAAAGCTGGCTTGTTTAAGTAACCAGAGCTTTCAATTTTGTGATCACTAGTTCACATCAATGATAAGCTCAATTTTATAAAAGTGAAACTGAATTCTGTTAAAGTCCTCCTCCCAGTTGTGGGGGGAGGGATCAGGTGTGCATGCAACCAGGAGTCTTTGCCTGAGGTGATTCTGACTTGTGAATATACTGCTACACCATTGTTCTAGAAGAGGGATAGACAACTGCTTGAAGTCAGGAGCCAGTTTTCCACCTCATACACCCTGTGGGCCACACCATCCCAGCATGACAGAATACCTATGTTTCCCTCTTTTTCTCCTCCAAAAAAGCATCTGAAAGTGATGCTGCACTATATCCTGTCACTATTCTGTAAGGGAAACAGAAATATTGGAGGTATGGGGGTTTGGGAATGGTTTGGGGGTGCTAAGGAGGGGTTTGAGGCATCTGAGTGACATTTGGTGCAGTTTTGGGGTAAAAATCACAATATAATTTTTTTATTGGAAGGGTTAGGGGACTTTGTGGGACTTCAGGGGTTGCAAAAGTGGGCACAGAGGCTACAAGCATCCCTCAGGCCACACTTTCCCCACTCCTGCCCTGGAATCCCCCAGCAATACATTTGGCCATTCCCTGTTAGGTAAGCTCTCAATATTTTTTTCCCCATTCCAAACAGGTTTTGAATGATTGTGGTCCTATATGTTTTTTCTGCTGCTAGCATTTTAATGTTTTTCTTTGTTGCTTATGATTTCATTGAATACAGTGACTGATTTGCTTTGGTGGCATTTTTCTGTCTAATATTATTACGTTTTAATGTTATTTTGCTATCACCATTTTACTGACAAAAACAAACCACCTTGGAAGGATAATCTATCCTGAAAGGTGGTTTTAAAATCTATTTAATAATAATCATTAGTGTTACATGTGAACAAGACCACTGAAGACACTCTACAAAATGCTATGAACTAAAACACAACAGAATATTAGACTTTTACATCTGAAAAGCCTTTTTATAAGACTGTATATCATAATAAATGCAGTAAAATGCAGAATAAATGCAGTAAAAGTATCTGCAGATATAAGAATTTTCCAAGTTTCTTCCACGAGAGAAGCTCATAAATGTTGTTTGAATAAACCAAATACTTAGCACACAGATTTGAACTACTCCCTTTGTAGTCTTTGCTGTTGGCAAGATTCCAGCTAAAGCTTATGTTATGTTTCACTTCAAAAGAATTTTTAAAAAATAATGAAAGTTAATAATGTAAAGGTCAAGAGAAAACATTTGGGAGTATGGCAATGAATGTGATCTAGCTCCCACAACTGAAATCCCACACAAGAAGTTATGCAAAACATTTTACAGTCGTATTACAGTACTATTTGTACTTCTATTAGATCTTCATGCATTCTTATGTCGCCATGTAGGATCTATTTTTTCAGCAGTTAACTCTAGTTTTCAATTTCTAAAAACAGTAAATTATCAACAAACCTAGGTGAACTGTAGTACCATGACTGATTCTTCTGAAAACAGAAGAACAGAATTTTAGGCTATTTGCCACATAAAAATAATGTTAGACTATTTGCCCATGAAAAGAAATCAAATCACTATATCCCAGATATTTACGTCACCCACAAAATAGAGACAGCGCAATGCATGTTTGATCAGAAATATGTCTCATTGTGTTCAACGGGGCTCACTCCTTAATTAGCGTGTTTAGGACTGCAGAAATATACTAGTTTAAAATGCAATCCCATAGTAATATTGAGATACAAAAGGAATATGCATATTAGATCAAAGTAATGTATTAAACAACATTGTTTGCTGCTTACCTGGACCACTCCCATGCAGGAATCCAAAAATATTGACCCTTTTGGTTCTTTTGATATTTTCTCATCTTTGTAGAAATTGAGGTTATATGATCCATCACCAAGTTGGAGCAAGTGAAAAAATCTTCTTTTAAATGACTAGTTATGAAAAAAATAAGTTACATTACAATATGAATGAACAAAAAAATATTTTGCTGAATTTTATACATCATAGCCCTATAGGAACATGCAAGGGCTTATGCGCTCTCAGCAGGGCTTTGTTTCATTTTGCCTGTCCTAAAGCCAATTTCACAAATATCCTCTATCACACTGAAAAGAGTTACAATCAGGGAAAATGTTAAGATGCTTGATGCACAGACCTGAAAAAAGTTATTAGGATTGCAGTAACTACACTACAAAGTGTCACATACTCAGAACTGATGCTGAAACTAGTTAACAGTGAAAATATGGAACTTTGTTCAGGACTACAAGTTCAGACAAGTTCAGCACAGGAGATTCAATTCACATACCCTCATAGTAACACTGATAGCACTGTTCATGTTGCCCTTGTATAGCCATCCTTGCTTCGTAATTCCACCCTTCTGAGATCCTAGAGACGCAGCATCCTATTTAAAAAAAAGTTTACAGTAAAAGTGATGCATATTTGGGTCCTTTGTCACAAGCAACTCTATATTTACTCATGAGTCATTGTTCTAAGTTATTCAAAATTATGTATGAAAAACAAAACTACAAAGAAAGCATATAGCATGTATTTTGTATATTCCTAAATCAGGCACTCAGGAAGCTGCCATCACACTGCCGGCTCATGTAGTTCAGTACTGTAGATGCTATAATGACTAGTCACAGCTCGCCAGGGTTTTGGGCATAGGTTCCTAACCTATGAGGACATGTGGGATTAAACCTGATTCCTTCTGCAAGCAAAGCATTTGTTCTACTACTGAGCTATAAAGGGCAGAATAAAACCCTTTTGTTAGCCTCACTGGATTCATAAATCTTCTCAAAAAAGGCAAAGTGAATTCGCCAGTTCCTCTCTCCTCTTCAGCCTCTTATTCCATCTCTCACACTATTCTAGAGGGCTTCCTTTCCCTTACAACAGACTGGAGGGACCCAGCACTGTCCTATTCTGTTTACACACTTCTGTTCACAAATTTATGGATCAACTAATTAAAAAAAAAAAACACTGTTGGTGACTTTTAAGAAAAAGATCAATGCACTAAAATTGCCTTTAGAAATAAAAATGTCTTAATCTGGAAGTAGGAGCAGATCTGACAGTAGGAACAGGACGGGGTGTTTGTGGGACAGCTGGGAAGTGAGATAAGTATCTTCGGTACTAAGACCCATCTAGATGAGAAGCCTGTCAGTATTGACAAACTCTTTGGTATCAAGCCCTGCCTCGATGCCAAGGTTGACGAGGCCATGGAAGCCGGGGCTATTGATCATTTCCAAGATATGAATGCAAAGGCCAAAAAAAGGGGCTGATCAAGAGTAGCCTTGTAAGCAACCTTGAGGGACTTCTCCCAGCTGTATACCTTAAGTCTCTGGGCCCACAGCAAATGGAGCAATGTTCCACAACATGCTCCTCTCCCAAACAAAACAATCACTCCGAGTGAGCATCAGAAAGGGACACTTTCCGACCACAAGAGCAAAGATTAAAGAGTGAGGTAGAGGCCATAGAAGATTTAGAGTGAGAGAACCTGTCTAGGGTAGGGAGGAGTGGGGGGGAGAGAAGGTCAGGTTGCTAACATTTAACCATAGATCTTCAAGTGTTCTTCTGAGGACCAGGGATAGTTTGGGGATTCTGCTAGTATACCGACCACCCCGTTGTCTAGCAATCTCCCTAACTGAGCTGACACAGCTGGTCTCAGAGCTGCTGTTGGAGTCACCCAGACTTTTAGTTTTGGGCAACTTCAACATTCCACTTGAGACCAGCTTGACAAATCTGACTGGTGCGGCTCGGGAGTTCATGGAAACCATGACAAACATGGGCCTATCCCAAATGGTCATCGGGCCCACACATTGTGCGGGTCATACCCTCGATACGGTCTTTAGTACGGAGCAGGAATATCTGTGGGCAGAGGTTATAAAAACCACCACATTGTCATGGACGGATCATTTCCTGGTCAAGATTGAACTAAGAGTCTCTTCCCGCCCCACCAGGGTTGTTGAACCCATTAAAATGGTCCACTCCCGAAGGCTAATGGAACCAAGAGGATTCCAGAAAGCCTTGGAGGGTTTAATGGTTGGTAACGCCGGTGAACCTGTCGAAGCTTTGGTTAATACCTGGAAAACCGACCTTACCAAGGCTATCGACATGATCGCTCCCAAGCATCCTTTCCAACCCGCTCCAAACCATAAGCAATGGTATACAACAGAGCTTAGGAAAATTAAGCGGGTTGGACAACGACTAGAGCGCAACTGGCGGAAAATTCGACTCTTATCCAACAGGACTCGTCATAGGAACTTTCTTTGGTCCTATCGAGAGGCAATACGTGCAGCGCAGAGATCCTTCTCTTCTGCATGTATTGTGTCTGCAGAGTCCCATCCAGCAGAGCTATTTAGGGTGGTAAGGGAGATGATGCAGTTTAGTCCTGAGCAGAACCCATTGCTTAACCCAACGACAGCCTGCTGTGACACGTTTAACAATTTCTTTGCAGATAAAATCTCTTGGATAAGAGCCGACTTAGATGCCAGTAATTTGACAGAAACAATTGACGAGGTGTCTAGCAACTCCACTGATGTAACTTTACTGGATGAATTTCAATCCGTGACTACTGAGGACGTGGACAAGCTACTTGGTAGGGTGAAGAAGATGACCTGCCCTCTCGATCCTTGCCCTTCGTGGCTGGCCATCCAGGGGGGGACTGCCTTGATGGTGTTCCTTAAGGACATAATCAATGCATCCCTCAGAAAAGGGTGTGTTCCCTCTTGTTTAAAGGAAGCAGCCGTTAGGCCGCTCCTGAAAAATCTTCCCTTGACCCCCTGGACATGAACAACTATAGGCCGGTTTCTATGTTACCATTCTTGAGCAAAGTGATCGAGAGGGCAGTTGCGCTTCAACTCCAAGTGGTCTTGGATGAAACCGATTATCTAGACTCATTTCAAACTGGCTTTAGGACGGGATTTGGAGTTGAGACTGCCATGGTTGCCTTAACCGACGACCTGCGTCTAAGCATCAACAGGGGTAGTGTGACCCTGTTGGTGCTTTTAGACGTCTCAGCGGCTTTCGATAGATCATAGCATCCTCTTTGGAT
This sequence comes from Gambelia wislizenii, assembly GCA_030847615.1. NCBI lineage: Eukaryota > Metazoa > Chordata > Lepidosauria > Squamata > Crotaphytidae > Gambelia > Gambelia wislizenii. The sequence continues at coordinate 217,895,260 of JAUMIR010000003.1, forward strand.
CGCCTGAGAGGGTTAGGAATCGGAGGCACTGCGCTCCAGTGGTTCTGGTCCTTCCTCTCGGGCAGGTCCCAGAGGGTGTTGCTTGGGGACAGCTGCTCCAGCAGGAAGGAGCTTACTTGTGGTGTTCCACAGGGTGCCATCCTATCCCCAATGCTGTTTAACATCTATATGAAGCCGCTGGGTGAGATTATTCGGAGTTATGGGGCTGGGTGTTATCAGTACGCTGATGACACCCAGATCTACTTCTCCTTGTCCCGAGCGTCGGCCTCGAATTCCGACGGTGTCTCTCCTCTTAATAACTGTCTTAAAGCAGTAATGGGCTGGATGAGGAAAAACAGATTGAGATTAAATCCAGACAAAACGGAGGCGCTCACGGTAGCAGCCCCAAAACCAGGAGTTGGGTTGCAATCTCCAGTCCTGGACAGGGTCACGCTCTCCATTAAGGACTGTGTTCGCAGTCTGGGGGTGCTCCTTGATTCATCGCTTCAGATAACTAGTCAGGTGAATGCGACAGTCAGGAGCGCCTGTTATCAGCTTCGGCTGATACGCCAGCTGCGCCATTCCCTGGAAGTAAAGGACCTTGAGACTGTGGTGCACGCGCTGGTAACCTCTCGTCTAGATTTCTGCAATGCGCTCTACATGGGGCTGCCCTCATGCTTTGTCCGGAAACTTCAGTTGGTACAAAATATGGCAGCCACAGTGGTCTCGGGAACATCTCGGAGAGACCATATAACTCCAGTATTAAGATCTCTCCACTGGCTGCCTATCAGTTTCTGGGCCCAGTATAAGGTGTTGGTTATTACCTTTAAAGCCCTAAATGGCTTGGGTCCAACTTATCTCCGGAACTGCCTTCTCCCATACAATCCTCCCCGTGCACTCCGGTCCTCTGGGAGGAATTTGCTTCAGCCACAAATATCTAGGCTGTCTGCAACCTCCCAGAGGGCCTCTTCAGTAATCGCCCCCAATTTGTGGAATGACCTACCGAACGAGATCCGTCAGATGACAAGCCTGAGTAGCTTTAAAAAAGCACTAAAGCGGATCTCTTTCAGCAGGTCTTTCCTAATTAGATCCCGGCCTCAGGGGATCCTGGCCTCTTTTAGTCCGCTGGCTATTTATTGTACTTATTGTTTTTAAAGGTGATTTTAGACAGTTGCTTTTTATTTATATTTGTTTAATATTTTTTTATGGGGGAGGGTGGGTGTGGGGGGTGTTTAGGGATTTTTATCTGTATTGGTATTTTAATTTTTGTAAGCCGCCCCGATTGTTTTAACAGAGGGGTGGGGTATAAATTTTATTATTATTATTATTATTCTGTGAATTCACACAGTGGGTTACTCCTGCGCCTGCGCAGAGCAGTTGGAAGCTTCTGGAATTGCTAGGCAGAATAGTTTTTGATACATTTTTGGCAGTAACTCTGCCCATCCTGGTGCTTCCCTTAAAATGCGCTCCCGCCTAATTCCCCTCAGTTCCATAAAGGACGCCGCAAACAGCAGCATCTGGAACATTAAAGCATATATGCCATAGCAGGACATAGAGAGGAAGGATGGGCGGGTCTGTGTGAATTCACAGAAGACCACTCGAAGATCTATGGTTACAGGTAAGCAACCTGAACATCTTCTTTGTGGTCTCTGTGAATCTACACAGTGGGTAGATTAGCAAGCTTCGTGAGAAGGAGGTGGGTATGTCATGCACAGAAGCAAGATGAGGACAATTGTAGTGATCAAAAACCAACCAAATGTATTAACAGTAAACTCAAATCACCTCATGTACTCACTGAAGGGAGGACATCCAAAAGCAGCCTCACTGTGAGAACGAGTGTCAAGTCTGTATGAGAGATAAAATTCATAGGTGTGGCCCAGGTAGCTGCCTTACAAATGTCCTCCAAGGAAACACCTGATATAAAGGCAGCTGAGGATGATACGGCTCTGGTAGAATGGCCCCAAATTCATTCAGGCAGAGGCTTATGAGCCATCTCATAGCACATCTTGATCGTGGAAAACCACCCATTTCGACAGACTCTGGGAAGAAATCGGGGCACCCTGCCTGGAGTCAGTGTAAGACACAAATAGGCGTGGATCCTTTTGAATTGGAGCAGTTCTTTGAGTGTAGAATGTGAGAGCCCTCCATACATCAAGGGAATGTAGAGCCCGTTCAAAGACATCCTTTGGATCCTGCATTAGAGCTGGAAGGATGGGCTGGTTGAGATGGAAGCGTGAAACCACCTTCAGAAGAAAGGACAAGTCTGGCAGGAGAACAACCTTGTGTTTGTGAGAAGTCAGGTATGGAGTGTCAGAACGTACAGCACAAAGTTCACCAGCCCGCCGGGCTGAGGTTATGGCAACAAGAAAAGCTGTTTTCCACGAGAGGAGCCTTAAGTCCGCAGTAGCCATCGGCTCAAAGGGCCATCTAGAAAGCTTTGAGAGGACCACTTCGAGACTCCAGGCCGGAGTGGGTTCAACCACAGGAGGATGGAGGTTGGTATAAGGCCTGTCCATATCAGCGATGATATGGACAGGCCTGAGCTTGATGAAGTAGAAACTGGAGCACCAAAACAGTGGTGACAGAATCAACAGTGAGGTTACGGGATGAGAGGAAATCCATGACGCGTTTCCACTTATAGGAATAAGATCGATGAGTAGACGGGCGCAGGGAAGCATCGACCACAACCTGGATGTCATCAGGCAACGGAATGGAGTGCCGATCCGTCTGTACCACGGAATGGGTCAATGTTGGATCCTCCATGCGGTTAACTTCAGTGTTCCTTGGTCCGGGTGTCGGACCCTCCCGTCCTCGATGGTGAGCAGGTCTGGTCGATAAGGTACGTGGACGAATCAATGTCGAGCGAGACAGAGGAACGAGGCGAACCACAGCTGCCAGGGCCACCAAGGAGTCACTAGGATTGTGTTCAATCGGTCTTGACGAAGCTTGGAGACTACCCGAGTCAAGAGCAGGAACAACAGAAATAGGTAAAGAAGAGGACTGCTCCAGTGAAACAGGAAGGCATCTCCCTTCGATCCTCAAGCTCAGTACCGTGCACAATATTGATGGCACTGTCTGTTGTTGGAAGTCGCAAACAGGTCCACTTCTGGGATGCCCCAGCAATAGAACAGGTAATGGACCACTTCACAGTGCAGCATTCACTCGTGGACAGAAGAACTTGAATGGCTGAGTTGGTCACAAAGAGTATTCTCCTCCCCTGGCAGATGGATGGAGAGGGGGAGTACCTTCCACGAGATGCACCAGTCCCAAATCTGCATGGTCAGTGGCAGCAGGGAAGGGGATCTTGTCCCTCCTTGTTTGTTCAAGTAAAACATCACCATTGTGTTGTCCGTTACCAGCAGCACGGTTTTCCCTGCTACCAGGCGCTCGAAGTGCTTTTTGAACAGCCATGAGTTCAAGGACATTGATGTGGAGGTTCTTTTCGCTGGCATTCCAAACTCCCTGAATCTCAAGACTGTTGAGGTGGGCTCCCCATCCCATCAAGGACGCATCTGTGGTGAGCTCCACATCGGGCTGAGGAGGTGCAAACAGCATACCCGAGAGAACATTGGGGGGTTGCAGCCACCAGTGCAGGGAGTGACAGACTGCTTGGGGCATAGTTAACTGCTTGTGGGAAGAGTCCCGTACCGGACTGAAGACATCCAGGAACCAGGTTTTAGTGGGCGAAAATGTAATTTAGCAAGGAATGTGACTGCTGTTGTGGCAGCCATCTGGCCGAGGAGGACCTGCACTAGATGGGTCGAGATTCGTCGGGCCCAAAGACAATGGGTAATCAAAGCCATCATGAGCTCGAAGCGGTCTGTTGGAAGGTACGCCCTTGCCGTCGTCGAGTCTAGAAGAGGCCCAATGAATTGGATAGCCTGAACAGGATTGAGATGAGACTTCTCTAAGTTTATGATCAGTCCCAGAAACTCCAACAAATTCAGGATCAGGTGCACATCCTGGAGCAGTTGAAGCCGGGAATTGGCAACCAGCAACCAGTCGTCCATGTAGGGAAATACAACCATACAGCACTGACGGAGGAAGGCAGCTATAACTGACATGCACTTCGTGAAGACTCTTGGAGCCATGGAGAGACCGAAGGGCAGAACACAAAATTGGAAGGCATCTTCTCCAATCTGAAAAGCCAGGAACCTTCTGTGAGCTGGATGGATTCCCACATGAAAATATGCATCTTTGAGGTCTATCGATGCAAACCAGTCTCCTCATTGCAGAAGTGGCAGGATGGAGGATAACGTGACCATCCGAAACTTCTTCGGAACAATGTACTCGTTCACCTTTTGGGGGTCGAGGATCGGACGGCAGCCACCATCCCTTTTGGAAACCAGGAATTACCTCAAAAAGAAACAGAGGTGACCTCAGTCTGGGTCGACGGTTTCGATGGCTCCCTTTTGCACCAGAGTCTGCCCTTCCTCAAGGAGTGGAGGGTGGTGTCTTTTGAATCCGACCCATTGGAGGCAGCGTCTCAAATTCGATCCAGTAGCCAGATTGGGTGATGGGAAGGACCCATTGGTCCATTGTTATCGAGGACCAGGCGTCCTGGAAAGCTGACAGATGGTCTCTGAACAGGGGAGTCTAGGAGAAACAAACAGGGAAAAGTGAAATGATCAGAATCGGCGCCAGCCCTGATCTTTTGATCTCTGCTTCGATGGGGCCCGGTAACATGAGGCAGAGGCCTGGCTCCTCACTGATGGGAGTGGTCAAAGCAGGTTGTTGGAATCAGGAATGCCTGGTAGACTGAGGCATGTATCCTCTTCTGTATGGGTGGCTGTAAGAAATAGAATGCCAACCCATGTGCCCTCTATGACAGAACCCAGAAGATGAGGACAATGCTATACTGTATTTCCTGGCAGTGGTCCTCATCCTCTGGGTGAACTCAAACTTTTCATCTGTAGCTGCATTGAAAAGACTCGAATGGTTGAACGCCATGTTCTCTATAGTTGAGGAAGCCTGTGGCAAAAGTTCCGACCAACACAGCCATGCATGCCTCTGTAAGGCAATGGAACTGGCGATGGTTTTGGCAGCACAGTCGGCTATGTGCTGGGACGAATTCATTTGTTGTCCCGCCAATAACTGGGCTTCAGATTGAATGGCCTCCACCAACCTTCTCCTCTTGTCTGGTAAATCCTGCAGAAGACGGCCCATTCTTTCCCAGAGGACTTGTTGGTATGCGCCCATGCAAGCAGAATAATTGGCGATGCGAAAACTCAAGCCAGCGGTGGAGTACAATTCCTTGCCTATGATATCAATCTTCCATCCCTCTGGATCAGACGGTATCAACTGCGCACGATGTTGCCTTCGCTGCTGCGAGGCTTCAACAATTACTGAATTGGGCCGAGGATGCTCCTTCAGCCAGTCAATGTTGTCACCGACCACTCGGTACAGGCCGTCTATGCACTTGGATCTGGATCGTATAACTGACGGGTTTTCCCATGAACCCTGCGTCAGTTTTAGAAGTGATGGCAGATCCGGTATGCTTGCAACAGGTGGAGCTTTGGATTTAATCCTCTGATATATAGGATCCATGGGACCACACTCCTTTTCTTGCACTCTCAAGTCTAGAGCATGTCCCATTCTCACCATTTGTTCTGTAAAGAACCGTACATCGTCTGTTGGAGAAGATGAATCGTCGTCCATAAGATCCAGCGGAGGCGGCGGAAGTCTGGGCACATATGGGCTGGAAGAGTCCGAGGAGTATGTAGAAGACGAAGAAGGAGATGGGGTTCGACCCCAACGTAGGCTCACACGAAGCTGTGGAGAAGCCGGTAATGGTGGCAGAGGTCGAGCTTCCACTTGAACTGGGGACACTTGACTAGCCGCTTCCTTTGTAACAGGTTTAGGGAAGTGGTAGTCCTTCAGTACAGGCTGCTCGGTAACGTGGAGCCGAGGAGGAGAGGTATAACTGTCCCTGCTCGACACATCAAACTGCAACCGAAGGGCAAGAGAGATCTTGAGCCCTACTGAAAGTGGAACAAGCTATGTCAAAGGCACCGTACTGACACTCAAAGGCTGAAACACGAGGTGACAGAGTTGATGGCTTATGCAGCATCTCCTCAGAACGATCTTCAACCTCCACGTCGAGAGACCCCGAATCCATGCGTCCCGTGGCAAAGTCCTTCCCCAGAAGCTCGTCACGGGAAACTATCAAAGTGGGTGACTGCGCTTGTCGAGGCGGAGAGGCTCCCTCATCTGAATCATCACCAACAAGAACGATCTCCAAGGAAGGTGCTGCAAAAGCCTCTCAGGACAGAGTACGGGATCGAGCCAGATACTCAGATTCGACAGCCACAACCGAAGCCATAGTTACGGTGGACTCTCTCACTGAAGCCGCCTGCACTGTGGTCTGTTGGTGCGTCTCGGGCTGGTGTGCCACCGTGGCCACAGCAGTGGACGAAGATCGAGCTGATGATTCAAAAGAAGTATGTTTTTCCTCCTCCTTCTTCTTCTTCCTCGAGGAGGTGGAGGAATCACGCTCCTGACTGGTAGATAGTTTCACCAAGGATTGGTCCCAGCCAGTCTTGGATGGCCCAGGGGAAGAACTCTGAGTCACGGAGAGGATCGCCTCCCAGCCACCAAGGCTGCATGGGGAAGAAGCCTTGCTGGGCAGGAGGTGGCTGAGCCTCTCCCCGGCTAGCCAGTCATCTTCCACGATTCCCCAACTCCTGAGGAGGCTGGCCAGCCTCCTTGTCGGCTGGGGAATTGTGGGAGGTGGCTGAGCCTCTCCCAGCCTGGCCAGCCATCCTCCACGATTCCCCAACTCCCGAGGAGGCTGGCCAGCCTCCTCGTGGGCTGGGGAATCACAGGAGGTGGCTGAGCCTCTCCCAGCCTGGCCAGGCATCCCCCGTGATTTCCCAACTCGCGAGGAGGCTGGCCAGCCTCCACGTGGGTTGGGGAATTGTGGGAGGTGGCTGAGCCTCTCCCAGCCTGGCCAGCCATCCCCCATGATTCCCCAACTCCTGAGGAGGCTGGCCAGCCTCCTTGTGGGTTGGAGAATCGCGGGAGGTGGCTGAGCCTCTCCCAGCCTAGCCAGCCATCCCCCGTGATTCCCCAACTCCTGAGGAGGCTGGCCAGCCTCCTCGTGGGTTGGAGAATCGCGGGAGGTGGCTTAGCCTCTCCCAACCTGGCCAGCCATCCCCCATGATTCCCCAACTCGCAAGGAGGCTGGCCTGTCTCCTCGTGGGTTGGGGAATCGCAGGAGGTGGCTGAGCCTCTTCCCAGCCAGGCAGCCCTCTCCGGCGATTCCTCAGCCACCTTCAGGGAAGCTTCAGGAAGAGTGGCTGGCTGGAGGGGGAGAAGCTTTCCAGCCACCATCTGCCCTCCCTGAAGCCACGAAGGGGAGACCGATCGCGGCTTCGGGGAGGGCGGGTGATGGGGGGTTGTCTTATATGGCGAGTATACCCTAAAGTCTATATTTTGACTTAAAATTGGGGGGGTCGTCTTATATGCCCAGTCGTCTTATGCGCCGGAATATACGGTAGTATAACAGAAAAAGAAAAACTTGCAGCAAGAGAGGGCTGGAAACCTTTCGAAGAGTTTATAGGATGGTGCAGTCCTAAAATATTTTCAGAGTGTTAAAGGGTAATAACTGATTGTCGTGAATTGGGTGATTGAAAACAGAACTTAAAGTAGATGGTTAAGATATAATGAATATAGGTGGACCTCTCTTGCAATAGAGATCTAAAATAGCTGACACTTACAAATCATATATCATGGCAGCCTGGTTTATTACCAGAATATTATCAAATTAATATCAGAGACCTGTATGGATCCAGATGAATGCATTTTTTCATACAAAAAGACCTGCTTTTTACCTATTATTCTCTGAAACAAAAGGCTAATATTTCATCATTTATAATTTTTTATCATTTATACATAATGGTGAAAACATGTACAAAAGGCTTTTTTGTCTAGATTCACCAGAATTTCCAGTGACTTGATATAACATTTAAGTTTGCCTGCCTCTCTACATCATAATAACAACAGCAATCATAATTGTAAAACTAGCTTGTTAACTATCATTTTTCTATCTGTTTCATTTTTAGCCAACACAAAGAGAAGAAACAGTCCTCAGATGCAAGTGACAAATGTCTTGCGGGAAAAAGGAAATAATGTTATTCACGAGTAAATCCTAGTCTGTGCTTATCTAGCTTACTGTGTCAAGTCTTGGTCAATCCTGTACAAACATGAATTAAAAGTGAAAACAAATGCAAGGAGGATCAACTCAAAAGGACTACTGAAATTAACTGTTGTGGTAAACAGATTAAGACAGTTCAAAATCTTCAACTAAAAAACAAGAGAGGAAAGAGAGAAGACCAAGAGGAAATATATATAATAGTAATTTAACAAAACACTGGATGAGATAATACAGAATGCAGGAAATTGCACTGGTAAGGCAATAAAACTTGAAATGAAAAAAAAAGAGAGAAAGAACAGTTGGAATAGTCTCCTTAGGAATGTAGAGAACAAGAAGTGTTAATTCATCCATCTGTTTTGCAGACTCCATTGTATAGTAAGCTTGCTTCTACAGTACTTTCCACCAGCAGTCCAGGTTAGATGAGCTGGTACATCGGTTGTCTAAAGTGTTACATTTAATCATAGAATCATAGAGTTGGAAGAGACCACAAGGGCCATTCTGTCCAACCCCCTGTCATGTAGGAATACACAATTAAAGCACCCCCAACAGATCCAGCCTCTGTTTAAAAACCTCCAAAGAAGGAGACTCCACCACACTCTGGGAAAGTGCATTCCACTGCCGAACAGCTCTTACCATCAGGAAGTTCTTCCTAATGTTTAGGTGGAATCTCTTTTCCTGTAGTTTGAACCCATTGCTCCGTGTCCTAGTCTCTGGAGCAGCAGAAAACAAGCTTGCTCCATCCTCAATATGACATTCCTTCAAATATTTAAACATGGCTATCATGTCACCTCTTAACCTTCTCTTCCCCAGGCTAAACATATACAGCTCCCTAAGCTGCTACTCATAGGACATGGCTTCCAGACCTTTCACCATTTTGACTGCCTTCCTCTAGACACGCTCCAGCTTGTCCATATCTTCCTAGAATTGTGGTGCCCAGAACTGGACACAGTATTCCAGGTGAGGTATGACCAAAGCAGAATAGAGTGACACTATTACTTCTCTCGATCTAGATACTATACTCCTATTGATGCAGCCTAGAATTGCACTGGCTTTTAATCAGCTGGTGAAGACTTGAACTTAATCACTTTTTCATCCCTACTAATTTATTCCCCCTTCTATGTCCAGAAAAAGATGGAATCAACAAACGAGAACACAATATTTTTACCTAGCATGACTTCTGGAGTACATCAGTACAGCAGGACCCCCGTATCCCCTGATTCATTATCCATTGATTCAATTATCCATGGGACACAAAACAGCACACCTACCATATAGTCTTCCTAGAAAATGTGTCCTCTCTAGCCATTTTCTAGGTCCTCGAAGGCAACTCTATGTTATTTTAAACTAGAAGTTCCATTATTTTCAAGGGCATTCATATTATCCACGGTTTTCGGTATCCATGGCCCCCCAGAACCAACCCTCAGCAAATACAGGGGTCCTACTGTATAGCAAAAGTACAGGGATCTAAAAGCAGCAGAAAAAAACTCTTTAAAAGCTACCAGAATTAGAAAATTGAGGTGATCAGCAATTTAATACTGATCATCATCGTAGTGCTCCCATTCAAATTAGAAAAATTTTGATGAAAAGTAGTAATAAGAGAGTTTGTAATACTCTAAAAATGAAAACAAAAAGTTGACAAGGGCTGGATACACAACACACATAATTCAGTTTGATGCTGGATTATTTGCCATGGCTACTTCCTATGGAATCCTGGGAGTTGTAGTTTTACAAGTCTTCAGCCTTCTCTGCCAAAGAGTGCTGGTGCCTCACCAAACTACAAATTCCAGGTATCCATCAAAAGAAGCCATGGCAAATAATCCAGTTTCAAACTGGATTATTGGTTTAGTATGGATTCAGCTAAAAAATACACTTTCAGCTGCTGTCAGCATGAAAAGCATATGCCATTATTGCATGTAGCAAAGTACTCCTTGTAGTTGTGCAATAATTATGACACTGTTTTAGCTACAGAAGGTCATAGGAAATATGACAGCCTTATAAAAGACTTGCCAATTATAGCCTTTAATTTCTACCTTTACTATATTAGTTGTATGTAGAAATTTGACAAGCAGTGTGATCATTATTTTTCCATTTCTCATAACTCACTCCCCATCTACCTAATGGTACATCCTGGCATTCTCTGTTAATCAAATGTGCAGCAATCAGCAACTGGTCCATAGCGCTCCTGTTTGTTGGCATTAAACCAGAGCCAAATTATCTTACATTTCCAAGGACTAGTGATAGATGCACAAGCTACTGAAGCCATAGCAATGCTTGGTGCTGTTGCATACTTTTTCTCATATGTAGAATATGTATTAAAAATAAATAATATTTTGAGGTAACAGATAAAAACAGAGGAGACACATAGAAGCACTTTTGAACAAGAAAAACATTGAAAATTGATATGAGAATGGTTTTGGAGCCCATTTCTGATGTGTAAGAACTTAGAAACAATCTGAATAAGGTAATATGGTAATAAAGTCATAAAGTACAGAAGGTAGAACCAATTTCTGCCAACACTGTTGGTAAGCAACATCTGACACAAAATTTAATGGAGCCATCCATGGTTGAAATTTCAAACTCAACTGTACAAGAGAACGTTCCAAATTCAACGAAGTTGAAAAGCAACACACACATTTTAATTATCCAAGCCTTGTTGGCCATTCTGCCAACTATATTCAACTGTTTGATGTCACCACGGTAGCTAAAATCTATACTGGTTTTACATATAGTTCCATTAGTGCATAAGGGAGGATATGTAAACCAAACAACCACTCTGAACTTTGAATGCACTTCAGACCATGCCATCTGTTAAATCAATAGAAAGCACCTAATTATGTAGTAATTTTACAACAGAAGGTCACTTCCTGGTTCCTGTTGATCAGGTCATTTCCCCATCCTAGTTGCACACAGGGCATATTTTGTTTTTTCAGCTCTTTTTAAAAAAAATCAAGAAAAAAACTACTGACTTCTGATAAGCAGGCATAACCACTGCGTCAAGCACTAAAATAAATATCCAAACATCCATTATATGTTGAAGTTGAAAGGCATTTCATCCTTTTATACCCCCCCCCCAGCATGTTGTACTGAGATTTGATCAAGCATCCTCTCATTTTGGCTCCAAATTTAAAAATACATAGTCTGAGGATTTACCTTAGATTAACAGTAAATAAGTTTGGGAAGCATTTATTGTCACCTTATTTAGAAAAAACAAACCACAGTATGACTCCCTTATCCAGGGAGATAGGTTCCCAGACTTAACATGAAAACGTGAAATTGCAGGTAATTCCAAACCCTATTGAACCAAATTACTTCCAGCTCTACTTGATGTGGAAGCATATGACAGAATCGTGCTGGAGAACCTAGAAAATGCCTAGAATTGTTTTTTAGGATGTGAGTAAATGAAACCATGGATACGGGTCCTGCAGATAGCAACAGCTCAAAAATGATACTACAATTACTGTAACAGTGAAGAGAAACGACAACGCAGAAAGAATCACAACCCAAAAACATCACCCAAGGAGTCCTTCTGCTGCGCTTTTTGCAACCGGACTTGTTTATCTCGGATTGGCCTTTTTAGTCATCAGCGCGCTTGCAGAAGGCGCGGGATGAGTCCTTCCTGAATCTTCGTTTGCGAAGAAAAGCCAGAGAGAGAGAGATACTACTCAGATTAGGTACACTTGTAATATATAGCCAGCTTGTGAACTTCTTCCATATTATGCTTCCCTGACAACATTTAATGACACTGTGCCTATAGGATCAGATTTCCCCTCCCTAATTCAACACTGCATCTCCACACTCACCCAATAAAAAAACAACAAACCTATCCCCAACCAACCAACTTCTGTGCCAGGAAATTAAAACCCTCCAAGACAGTAACTCTCAAAATACATACTCTATAGTATCTCCTCAGTAAACAAGTCTCCAAAATTTGTAATACATTTGGATTAGCTCAAATCCAATTGCTAGTCCCAAACAGAATAGTCCCACTGAATCAACAGGACTTATATACAGGTTGACTGCATAGCCACAGATTCAGCATCCACAGTTTCACTTATCCACATGATGAAATGTGTTCTCTCTAGGCATTTCTAGGTCCTCCAGTGTGATTCTATGGTCAACTTCCAGGATTCATCTCATTGAAAATAAGAGGCTTCCCTATTATCCATGGTTTCAGGTATCCGCAGGAGAGGTTCTTCCAACATGGATACAGAGGGTCAACCTGTAAATGTCGACTGCCATTCAGGAATTTATTCAATAAATCTATGTAGCTGGGACCAGTAATTGGAATTAAGACACTGTTTTTGAAGTTATGTTCTGCAACAGAAATTCTATAGTGAACATGGCATGTGTATTAGTACTTGGAAAGCACTAATTTACTTGAAAGCACAACATGCTCCCCAGTTAATCAACATTCTTCCTTTCTAGCTTTATCCAGAATTCTTGGTGAACATTATGAGGTAATCTGGTGGCAAGGCTGGATATCAGCAACCTTCATGCAGAGTATTTCTCTTAACAAATAAAGATTTGAAGGAGTTAACTGCACAAGCAAGTTGGATCCAAAGCCAAAACTGTGTCATGATGAGACCTGTTCTCTTAATCAGGCAGAACCTGGAAATGAGCAGGGTGTAGCTCCAATAAGAGGTAACTGCAGTAACTAATTAGCATAGATCCTGCCTCTCAAGTGGGAGGAGACAATACAACATAGGAGACCCTAGTGTATTAAAATAACAACACATTTAAAATATTTCAGAGTAAAATGTTAACTCTTTAGAGTCAATTCATTTTGGTATACTTACACAAAGTTATTTGAAGTGCTACCATATTACAAAAATCTGAAGTGACAAGAAGGAAGAAAAAAAAATCATAAGCTCACCTCATCCTTATCTGCCTCTTCATCAACTTCATAAACATGAACTGGAAGTTTTTCTAATTTGGTCCCTTTACTAAGAAAAAGGAAAACACCGCATCTCAAATAGTCATTTCAGAATTGTTAAGGGCAGCTACATACAATATGTTTGCAACTTGCCAATATGTGGATGCAAGGTAAAACACAGATGAAGGAACTCTTCATCATTGTACACAAAGAACAGTAGTGCTTGCAGAGGGAGAAACATGCATGCCATTAACTTTAAATGTTCGTTACAAAGGCAGGAATAAGAGACTTTATATCCTGTAGTTTTATTCAAGTCGAATATATTCTGGTTACAGGATAAAAGGAAGAGGCCTCTTATGCATATCTGATATATCCTACTTCATCAACCACATTCACCCATTAATTTCCATCCTTGTTTGCTGGGATTCTGCATTATGTGTTCTTTAATAAAACTGAGTTGAGGTGATAGAATAAACGTATCTTCAGGAAGAAGACAGTGTTTGTTCAATCTAACAAATAAATTTTTTCATCCAAACTTTTCTAATTACAGAACATTCCAAATTTCAGGGTTGCTTTCATTGAAATTTTAAAATGAAAATTCCTTCTAAACTTTATTTGCATCCACTGTACTTTTGGGTATGAAAGCATATGAAAGTGGACGGAAACACCAAAAGTGTCCCATGCTTCCAGTCTTCATATTTCTTATGTGGTATTTAGAATGGTACCTGTACAGCTTTCACCTTTATATTCAAATGGTATTTACATCTAGAACTCAGGGACCTTTCAGTTGTTCTAGAATAGAGTTAAATATGTAAATGGAAGAGGGTAGCAGCTTTTGCCCTCTTATTGTCCATGTGTTTTGTTATATGTCTGTGATATACTTACATGTTTATGCAACTGAGGGTCTGTAAGATCAGGGTTATCAATCACAGAAAAAGCTGCCTATAGGCTTATCTATACAGCTAAATACCTCAGCTTGTCCCCATTCCAGAGCCCTCCAGTCCATATTATGCAGGGCATTTGCTCCATTCTGCCCCATGGGCACTCCTCACAACCGCCACGGCAGATACGGGGCTCAGACGGGGTAAGCCGGAGTAGGGCCCAATAAACCATTACATAATAATACCCATTTTTAATCTGGTACCGCCAGCGAAAACCTGGATCGGGTCCTGCATATCTGCAGGAGCCCATCTGGCACATTGGCCCTTGCTGTTGCAACCAGCTCCTTGGCTCTCCCAGAAGCCAAGCAGGGGTTCTACAGCATGTGACCAAGGCTGGCTTTCAGTCATATGTTGCGGGGCCCCTTCCTGGCTTCAGAGATAGCAAAAAACTAATAAATGACTGCAGTGATGGGCTGGCACTCCTGTGTGAACTCCAGACAATTTCGTTGAGGTAATGGGAACAGAACAGGCCACCTAAGCAGCCAGGATACACTGGCTGGTATAGAAAAGCCCTATGTCATACAAACATACTGCAGGCAGGTAATGAAATGTATGGCTAGGGCCTGTTACCATGATATATTCCTTTTGTTTTTACTGGAAGTTCCTGAATATATGCAAAATAAATATGCAGATCCTAAATGTTACACATGCTGAACAAAGATAAGATGCTCACCTGCACAACATGGCATGCAAAGCAATTTCTGATTAGGTACTGTATATCTACAACCTTTTTGCAAATATAGAAACTGTATAAATGCTAGAAAATCTTACTCACTTTGGAAGCTGTCGAAACTCTCCTGAGTAATCTTCAAATTTGTAATTTACAACGTGCCAGTCAGAGTTGTATGTTTTAATGCACTTTACAAAGAGAAAATACAATACATATATTTAACTAATAGTCTTGAAAGAATAATGCGTTTTTTCTTAGTAGTGAAAGAATTTGTCCTCATTTAAATTGTGCTTTTAAAATTGTGCCTTTAAAACTGTGCAAGTTAAAAAAACAAAGGTCAACTTGATTTCTTTATTATAAATAAAATTCTCATTATTAAAATAAAACTAGCACAGACATTTATATAAGAAGAATGCACCAATAAATTTTATACACTCCATCACAAATATACCATTTGAAAAAACGATTGTATGGTTCCAAGCTGGCTACAAAAATGCTGTATGTGTACACTTTCAGCAAAGTCTACTTAGCCTTCAGTCAGAGGAAGCACATTTTCACCCCACCCATGCAAGACTAACACAACACTTCTCATTTGTTTTGGCTCCAACACAAGTATATCTTGTACATTGATTGGTCAGGGTCATTATATAAAGCCATGTTAGCAACTGATCTTTCAAAAAGATAATTTAGTAGCTCCCTTATCCAGATTAATAGCTATAATGTAACAAGACGTGCCATACAATTGTCAAACTGAAAGCCATGAAGCATTTCTTTAAATATGAAAACAAAACTGTACAGTTATATAGTATTTACCAAAATACAATACACTAGAAAGTGAAAGCTATCAAAGAAAAATGATTGGTTAAATGTTAGTCAGTTTTAGAGCACAGCTATTAACAGCAAAATACTCAAGCAAGTACAATGAAAACAGCAAGGATCTAGAGTACAGCAAATCTGAGGAATGTGAAGAGTTCCCTTATCTCAATACAAGCCTGGCCTCCTAGCCACACTAACCTGCTTAATATTTATTTAAACTATGTCTGTAAGATCTTTTTCTGTCATTTAAGTACAGGGATGTTCCCATAGAAGTGATAGCCCTTCACCCCTGACCTGAGCCATGCTAAACAAATTCTCTTGCATGGAACTGGATGTAAGGTTTCTTACATAGGGAATATTTTTAGATCCAAATGACAGACTATACCCAGTGTTCAAAGTGGTGTGTGTGTGTGTGTTTAATAAAACATTTGTTAAAGTCTTCTGTTTCTTCACTTCCTACAACAGTAAATGTGAATGGTTGAGTGCTATCAATCTGGAAATATAACAAGTCTACCCAAAACTAAGTCAGTAGTTTCTACATACCCGGAGAGCCTGGGAAATGTATAAAGTTTTAAATTGAAATAATAATAAAAAAAAACCACCCTTGGCCTGATAAAGATTTGTGGGATTGTACACATACTAAGAGTTAACAATGGTTGAGACAACTGTGCTACAGTAATTCACTCCACTGTCTGAATATTGGAACGTCCAGGTTCATATTAAATTATGACATGAGCTAGTATTAGCCAATATATTTCCTAAACCACAGTCACTTTAAGTTATTTGAGTTTCTCTGTAGTTTCTATGGACAGTTTTCTCTTCCAAATAAGCAGTGAGGAACACAAACCAGCCACGTGCAACCCAAGGGGCCTGCCCTCCCAACTCTCCTCACACAATTCTTAAGTTTGCTTCAAACAAGAACCCATTGCACTTTGTTTAGAAGCTTATCTGCTGCAGCAGAGGTGATTCTCAGCAGGACAACACTGCTGTGGCAGAAAGGGTTAACCTTCTCTATTTTACATTCACATTTGAACCCCTGCACCTACCCATGCAGTTCCTCACAGCTGGTCTAAATGAACCAGAGATTGATCAGATTGCTAATGATGAAAACATTTGAGAGGGCTGAAGAAGAATGAGGACTGACCTCTTGAGGCTTCTTCATAGTTCTTGGTAAAGATCATGTTCATAGTAATATGAGTTGAGTCTCCCTTATCCAAAATGCTTGGGACCAGGGGTATTTTGGATTTTGGAGTATTCAGGATTTTAGAATATTTGCATATACATAATGAGGTAACTTAGAGATGGAATCCAAGTCTAAAAATGAAATGTATTCATGTTTCATATACACCTTATAGACATAGCTTGAAGGTAATTTTATGCACAATATTTTTAATAATTTTATGCATGAAACAAAGTTTGTGTGCATTGAACCATCAGAAAGCAAAGGTGTCACTAGCTCAGCCACCCATATGGACTATTCTGGATTTTGGAATATTTCAGATTTCAGAATTCCAGACAAAGGAGACTCAACCTGTAGTTCATAGTAAAGTGAGATTAGGGGTGAAGGGGACTGAAGCCATGAGGCTAATAATAAATCTTGGGACAAAGGAAATTAACAGGGACATATTTTCCATTCTCTAGACTCTCTCCCACTACTACTCTGTAACAAAATGGTCAAGTTCATGGATGACAGACAGTTCTCTAGGGCTACGTAAGACAGCAGGAGAGGCTTCAGGTTAGGCAATGAAAAAAAAAAGGGGGGGGAGTCTCCCACACCTTTCCCTCTCTTCTTGCAATGGAAGATGACTGAACAGTACTACAAGGCACTAAGAAAATGATCAACCACCATTATTTTTTTATTTGTAATCAAGAATTATTTTATGAAAAAACATTTTTGTACTTTTTTCTCTGCAAAAGAATTTCAGTTTTTGCCCAAAGCCATTTCTCCACAAAAAAAATTCACAAAAATGTCCCAACACGCAAAAAATTTTTTTAGAAAATATGAAAAAGTTTCATAATTTCATCTAGTAAGTAGGGGGAAAGTGCATGTAAGTACAAAAACAAGCAAAGATTTACATCCTTATTTGTTACAATATTACACAAACATAATTGAATTATTACCTCAGTTACAAATAAACTCTGAGCTTCTTTCTCGGCATTATCAGGAACTGTAGAGCATAAATATCGATGCTGTCGTTTCAATACTGCTGTCTTTAATAAGATAAAAAACCCATAATTACTGACAAAAATTAGTGACAGTAAGTGCAGTGTAATCCGATTCATGCATTCATAGCTAAGCATCATTGCTTTTATTTACTGCCTGGACCTATTTTTTCTAGACAATATTAAAATACTACATAAGTCATTTTCATCATCAATACCTTTTAATGGTATCCTCAATGTGTAGATAACATCCACTTGATTAAAAGAGTACTCTGCCCAAAAACCTCACAATCCTTTTATGAAATATAAAGAAATCTAAGTAAAATTCTCTCATTTTCCTATGTTCTCTAATTCTGCATTATCCATAAATATTTTTCTTTGTTGAAAAAGATGAAATCACCCTATTAATCTACTTTCAGTTCTTTTCTTTCAACCAGTGCTGAGGGGGGAAAAAACATTTACAATTCCCCTCATTTTGTGGAAGCAGGAAATACATAAGATGCATTCTGGCCATTTTTCAGATGGGAGATAAAATTCTACATGTTTAAGGGGGCTGACATCAGTAGTGTCTTTTGGGGGGTTGCTTTAAAAAAAACTGTAGCAGACCACCTCTGGTATGACAACAGCATTTCTACAAGACTATGGGGGCGGGAGGAGCTCGCAGAAAAAAAACGATTAAGACAAAGAAAGGAAGGAAGCTATCATTATTATAGTAAGCCTCCCACTAAGCTGGGTTCCACTTTTCAACCAATACCACTTTCTGACATTTCCCTGGTCCCTAACCTGTCAGATAAGCAGTAGCTTCCTGTATACATTATACATTTTCAGGACACCTTGTATATATCTACAGAAATGTTTTGAAATCATAGAATCATAGGAAGTGACGAGTCAAAATATCAAGATCAGAAATCCAGTTCTCTCCTAAAATTCATGCCTTCCTCCGTGGACAGAAAGAAAGAAAATTAGGTAAGGATGACTTTTCCTAATCCAGAAATTGATTAGCATTGCTGCAGAATTTGAGTATCTGTTTTCAGCCAGTACACACACAAGGGTGCCTGGAAGTTTCAATTCCATTGATGGGGATCAGAGGCAGGGCAGGGGATTACAAATGGTGCCCATGTTTTTTTAGGCCAGGAGATACCACTGGCACACAAAACACTCAAGATACGTATGCATGCAAAGCATTTTAAAAAGTGTACATGTGTCACTAAAACTGGCCCTTATCTTTTGAAATGAAAGCTTATTATGAGAATTTCCATCAGATTAAAATTTTTTGTCTATAGTATGGTTCTTTGCCCTTCATACTTCTAGATTATCAATATCTACCATTTTTACTCTCCTTATAAAGACTGTAATCACTATAAAGCAAAGCAGAGGGGGGGGGGAAAGTAATAGATGCTATCTGAGCAGACCTTTATACAATGGTGAGGACCCACACAGAACGCACTTCCAAATATATATCAGATTTAACATTGTCTTGCATAACAGATGTAAGAGTTAACTGAAAAGTCTGAATCAAATTTTCATGAAAATTCTCCTTTTATGCCATATAGTTTACTGGTATTTCCAGACAGGATGGCTCCTAGCCCTATCAACCAACATGCATGGTGAAACTATTCAACATTTCTCCCCCCTTAAAGGATTTTATGTGGGGGGGGGGAAGGACAGATGTGCTATAATAGGGAAAATATGGATTTACAAATAGAACTAATGCCACCTGGACCCATCCAAAATTCTGTTAATGAAGCAGGACAACTGGACAAAAAAACACACAACTAATCTGTGAGTACTCTTAGACAGCATTAAATGTATTTGGAGTCTTGGTGGTTTGATAACAGGACACAAATCCCAAGATGTTTAACTGTATTTGAGATATATATACATTCACTATTGTTTGCAGTCACACCTGCTTCCTGCATTCAATGCTGGACCTTCAATGGATACTCAAAATATTTCTTCCCAGCTCTGCTTAAAATATCCTTATCCAAACATACAGATAAACATAGCTAAGCTCCTTTCAAATGGGATATTTACAAAGATAAGAACAATGCTCATTTTCAGAAAAACTGAAGATCCCATGAATTAAAATTTCATAAGAAAACTTTCAGCGTTTGATGAAATTCACAGTCTCTTCATATTCTTTGTCATCTTCCCTTAACATGGTTGGTGTTGTAATAATACAAGGTACTTATGTGAAATGAACAATAGCCATGTAGATCATCTTAAAAATAACAGGATCTATTATTTCCAAACAGGAATTAAACTAATTGACTAACTAGCTTAAAACAAATATAAAGTGGCCAAAACACAGTGTAACTTTCACTAGTAGTACCCTGCTTCTGAAAATTACACAGGTGTATTGGTCTAGAACTATGCCTACAGCTGTGCTAAAGGTTCATTTGTTGTGCAACAATGGTATAAAGCATTGTTTTCCATGACTGCTAAAAAGCTTCTAGAATAAATTGTTTTACTTTCACTTAAAAAAATAAATTAAAACATTTATCCCACCTTTCCTTCTAAAAAGAAATCCAAAGTGGATAGCAATGATTAAATTAAAAACAGATGTACAATATCAGAAAACACAATAAAATCAATGTAAGTTTTATACTCAAAAATTAACATAGCAAATGGTGCAGGAAAAGAAAAGAAAAACAACAGCCACAGTCTCAAAATCACCAAGGCATTCATAGTCCTTCACCATATGTCAAGTTGTCTAATCCCCAATCCCCTTGGTTCTCACTTGGTCCCAGTGAGAACCAAGGATTAGCTTCCTGGGTGCAATAACTGAGCAAACCCACTATATTGCTTGCAATTTATACAGTACAATCAGGAAGGAAGACATTAAGTAAAAACTTGGACATTGATCTTATTATACAAGTGGGAACAGGTGAAAGGAATCAATCCATCTGACATTGTGATCCTATACTATCATGATCCTATCCTATCCAATTCAAGATTTTTTAAAAACTCAAGAAACAGAACTAAACAAAATGTTTCTTTAATAAAAGGGAAGCAATGCAAATGAAACTATACAAGCAATATGCTCTTGTTGGTTGCAATCCACTAATAACCAGAAAATACATTGTGGACTACTTTAAATTAACTGATAATAGTCATCCCTTCACATTCGCAAGGGTTAGGTTCCACAGACCACCGTGAATGTGAAAAATCCACGAATAATGACTGTCCTCCCCCTCCCCCGCCAAAGCGACCACGGGGCCTCTGGAGGCCCATAGTTGCTTTCCCCGCCTCCCCACTCCCTCCCAAGGCCTTCACGGGGCCTTCGGAGGCCCCTTGTCGCTGCTTTTGGGAGGGTGGGGGAGCTCTTCCAAAACCACGAATATTTAAAACCACGAATGCTAAGTTCACAAATGTGTAGGGGCAACTGTATTTTAATCATTTTAATAAAAGAGTGCTTCAGACAATGCATGTAAACCTCAAAGCTGGAGAAGGAAGAACACAGCAATCGATATACAGTGGGCCCTTGGTATCCGCTGGGGTTTGGTTCCAGCACCACCAACAACAACAACCCGTGGATACCAAAATCTATGGATGCTCAAGTCCCATTATATACAATGGCATAGTAAAATGGTGTCCCTTACATAAAATGGCAAAATCAAGGTTTGCTACTTGGGATTTATTTTTTAAAAAATATTTTTTCAAGCTGTGGATGTCAAATCCATGAATACAGAGGGCCAACTGTAAATAGCAAGTGCTGTAACTGAAGTTTTAAACAAACAACATTTGTACGCTGTCCCATTAACAACGTATTGTACATGAATTCCACTACATGCAAAATTCAGAAAATGAAAATATACCTGGAAGTCATCATAAGGGAAAAGTAGCATCTCCCGCAAGGCATCATTGAGTATTTGAGTTTTCTTTTGAACAATTACATTTTCATAGTCAATTGGCTCGATTAGCTTTGGTTTTGCCTAAAAACAGACAGAAATATTTACATGAGTAGAGATGTATACTTTGCTTCTTCCCATGACTAAATATGCTTATATAGCTGGATGTATACTTATGAGATTTTGCAAGATAATCCGATGCATGTCTATTTAGATATAAGCAAATGGGTGCAGCCATACTAAAGCTGTAACACAGTGGAGATAATTTGAACTTAAAAGGTGTTTAAATGAAGTTTATATAGCACACAGTAGAACCAGAGCTTGTGAAAATGTGACTGTACAAAACAAAGATGCACAAATTAAACATAATTCATTTTGTCTAGAGAAAAAAAAGCCTTTTTAATCATCTCAGTGCTATAATACTACTACTACTACTAATAATAATAATAATATTTATTTATACCCCGCCAATCTGTTAAACAATCGGGGTGGCTTACAAAAATTAAAATACAATACAGATAAAAATCCCTAAACACCCCCCCACCCCCACCCTCCCCCATAAAAAAAAATATTAAACAAGTATAAGTTAAAAAGCAACTGATCTAAAATCACATTTAAAAACAATAGATACAATAAATACAATAAATAGCCAGCGGACTAAATGAGGCCAGGATCCCCGGAGGCCAGGATCTAATTAGGAAAGGCCTGCCAAAAGAGATCCGTCTTTAGTGCTTCTGATGGATCTCGTTCGGCAGGTCATTCCACAATTTGGAGGCGATTACCGAAAAGGCCCTCTGGGAGGTTGCAGACAGCCTAGATATTTGTGGCTGAAGCAATTTCCTCCCAGAGGACCGGAGTGCACGGGGAGGATTGTATGGGAGGAGGCGGTTCCGGAGATAAGTTGGACCCAAGCCATTTAGGGCTTTAAAGGTAATAACCAACACCTTATACTGGGCCCGGAAACTGATAGGCAGCCAGTGGAGAGATCTTAATACTGGAGTTATATGGTCTCTCCGAGATGTTCCCGAGACCACTCTGGTTGCCATATTTTGTACCAACTGAAGTTTCCAGAAAAAGCATGAGGGCAGTCCCATGTAGAGCGCATTGCAGAAATCTAGACGAGAGGTTACCAGCGCGTGCACCACAGTCTCAAGGTCCTTTACTTCCAGGGAATGGCGCAGCTGGCGTATCAGCCGAAGCTGATGACAGGCGCTCCTGACTGTTGCATTCACCTGATTAGTCATCTGAAGCGATGAATCAAGGAGCACCCCCAGACTGTGAACACAGTCCTTAACAGAAAGCGTGACCCCGTCCAGGACTGGAGGTTGCAACCCAACTCCTGGTTTTGGGGCTGCTACCGTGAGCACCTCCGTTTTGTCTGGATTTAATCTCAATCTGTTTTTCCTCATCCAGCCCATTACTGCTTTAAGACAGTCATTAAGAGGAGAGACACCATCAGAATTCGAAGCCGACGCTCGGGACAAGGAGAAATAGATCTGGGTGTCATCAGCGTACTGATAACACCCAGCCCCATAACTCTGAATAATCTCACCCAGCGGCTTCATATAGATGTTAAACAGCATCGGGGACAGGATGGCGCCCTGTGGAACACCACAAGTAAGCTCCTTTCTGCTGGAGCAGCTGTCCCCAAGCAAAACCCTCTGGGACCTGCCCGAGAGGAAGGACCAGAACCACTGGAGCGCAGTGCCTCCGATTCCTAACCCACTCAAGCGATCCAAAGAGGATGCTATGATCTATCGTATCGAAAGTCGCCGAGGGGTCCAGAAGCACCAACAGGGACACATTACCCCTGTTGATGCTTAGACGCAGGTCGTCGCTTAAGGCAACCTTGGCAGTCTCAACTCCAAATCCCGTCCTAAAGCCAGTTTGAAATGAGTCTAGATAATCGGTTTCATCCAAGACCACTTGGAGTTGAAGCGCAACTGCCCTCTCAATCACTTTGCTCAAGAATGGTAATATAGAAACCGGCCTATAGTTGTTCATGTCCAGGGGGTCAAGGGAAAAATTTTTCAGGAACGGCCTAACGGCTGCTTCCTTTAAACAGGATGGAACACACCCTTTTCTGAGGGATGCATTGATTATGTCCTTAAGGAACACCATCAAGGCAGTCCCCCCCTGGATGGCCAGTCATGAAGGGCAAGGATCGAGAGGGCAGGTCGTCTTCTTCACCCTACCAAGTAGCTTGTCCACGTCCTCAGTACTCATGGATTGAAATTCATCCAGTAAACTTAAATCAACGGAGTTGCTGGACAACTCGTCAATTGTTTCTGTCAAATTAATGTTGGCTCTTATCCGAGAGATTTTATCTGCAAAGAAATTGTTAAACGCGTCACAGAAGGCCGTCGTTGGGTTAAGCAACGGATTCTGCACAGGAATAACCTGGGTCATCTCCCTTACCACCCTAAACAGCTCTGCTAGACGGGACTCTGCAGACTCAATACGTGCAGAGGAGAAGGATCTCTGTGCTGCACGTATTGCCTCTCGATAGGACCAAAGAAAGTTCCTATGACGAGTCCTGTTGGATAAGAGTTGAGTTTTCCGCCAGTTGCGCTCTAGTCGTTGTCCAACCCGCTTCATTTTCCTAAGCTCTGCTGTATACCATGGCTTACAGTTTGAAGCGGGTTGGAAAGGACGCTTGGGAGCGATTGTGTCAATAGCCTTGGTAAGGTCAGTGTTCCAGGTATTAACCAAAGCTTCGACAGGTTCACCGGCGTTACCAACCATTAAACCCTCCAAGGCTTTCTGGAATCCTATTGGTTCCATTAGCCTTCGGGGGTGGACCATTCTAATGGGTCCACCACCCCCGGTGGGATGGGAAGAGACTCTTAGTTCAATCTTGACCAGGAAAGGAACTGACCATGACAATGTGGTGGTTTTAATAACGGCCGCCCATGGATATTCCTGCTCCGTACTGAAGACCGCATCGAGAGTATGACCCACAGAATGTGCGGGCCCAGCAACCATTTGGGATAGGCCCATGTTTGTCATCGTTTCCATGAACTCCCGAGCTGCACCAGTCAGATTTGTCAAGCTGGTCTCAAGTGGAATGTTGAAGAAGTCGTCCAAAACTAAAAGTCTCGGTGACTCCAACAGCAACTCTGAGACCAGCTGTATCAGCTCCGTTAGGGTGTCTGCTAGACAATGGGGTGGTCGGTATACTAGCAGAATCCCCAATCTATCCCTGGTCCTCAGACTAAGGTACATACACTCAAAGTGGACTGTGTTTCAGACAAGTATCCTGGTCAAGGTCAGATTGTTCTTATAAACCAGAGCCACTCCGCCCCCCCGCCCACTTCCCCTCACCTGCTCACTGACAGAATACCCGGCTGGGATGGCCTGCGCCCACGTGACAAAGCTATCCTCTCCCAGCCAGGTTTCTGTGAAGCAAGCCAGGTTGGCATCCTCATCCAAGAGAAGATCGTAAATAATATGAGTTTTATTCTTAACCAACCTGGCACTGCAGAGGAGCAAAGTAAGGTTCTGTGGAATGGTTGGTATGCTCTCCAATCCATTCTGGGAAACAGGGTGAACTGAAGGTGAGATAGCTAACGAACAGCGATCCCACCTTCTTTCGTAACATCTGTTCACTCTGTTCCAATCATACCTCCCTTTCCCCAGCACAACTCCAATTTCCAGCCCCACTCCATTCCCGGCCTCAGCTGACTCCAATTGCAGGCTTAGAGTCCTTCTGGCTGCTGGCTGGTGTTCCTGAGGGGTGTGGGAGTGGCTTAAGACGCCAGCCATTCCTTGCCACGCCCCCTCCCGCTGCTGCCTCGCTGCCAAGGAGTCCTCAGGGCCCCACTACAGCCTCCTGGCCTGGTGGAATGGGGTGAAAGGCTTCTGCAGGCTGGAGAACCCCTGGCTTGCTTGCTGGCTCGACTGGTGAAGCTCTTTACAAGTTTGGCTAGCATCAATTTTTCCTACAAAAGATGCTGTTGGAACAGTAGTGTTTAACTCATGGACTATTCTGTCATCAATCGTTCTCATCACTCTAAGCAATTCTAGGGCAAGGACTCCCAAGGCAGGGCTCCCAAAGCACCGGCCAGGGCTCAGGAGATGACCGGTCTCTTCCCTCCACCCCGTCACCTTGAAAGCCGGAGGGGCGGCAGATCCGAAGAGCCAGACCCAGCCTCTCCAGTCCTACCTCAGCTATATGCTGTTATAGCGGACATGGCTCGCTCCAATCCAGTGGATGCACTATAATAGTTAACATATGTTATTAGATCACTATTGAATATTGTGGATCCTTATTCAAGTAACACTAACTACACACCTCTATTTTCTCCAGGCATCTGCTTCTAATAGCTTACAAATTACTGTAAAACAAGCTACAATTTAGGCCAAAATATTTCCCCAATAAATCATATGTAGACATTGGCTGGAATCCTGTTGGGGAATTGTGAAAGTTACAATTCCCGCGCCAATCCCCACACCATCCACACTTACCACACAGCAACTGCTGTGATCATTGGGGGTCTATTGGGATTGGGAAGCATCTGATAGTCCTGTGAATGATCGCCATTGTGACAAGGAGATGTAAGACCACTGTTGCAATTCCCCCTTGTGCTGAAGAGCACTCATATGAGGAGGGGTGGGACCATCAGCCAGATGCTTCCCAATTGGCAGGGAAACAGGCCCCCATTGATCAAAGTAGGGACTATGTAGAGATCATGAATATGAAACAGTTGTGAGTATGTAACTATATTTATTTGTTTATTTATTTAATATGCCGACATTCTCCTAGAAAGGACCCAAGGCAACTCACAAAATATAATATAAAATGCACTTTAAAAACCATTAAAACATCAGAATATAGAAGATCTAAAATTACATAAATATATAAAAGTTAAAATATTAAAAATAAACAAGATAAAAATAAAAACAAAGACACACTCCAATAAAAGCTTCCAAAGCCCAGCTACATATTAAAAGCTTGCTTGCATAAAAATGTCTTTGCCTGCTGGTGAAAGGAAAGCAGGGAAGGGGCTAGCCTAGCCTCCTGTGGAAGAGAGTTCCAGAGGGTGAGAGCAGTGACAGAGAAGGCTCTCTCTCATGTCCTCACCAGATGTGATGGTGGGAGGACTGAAAGCCTTCCCCTGATGATCTTAGAATCCTTGCAGCTTTGTATAGAAAGATACAGTACTTTAAATAGTTTTATCAACTATTAAAAAATCAACTTTTGTGCTTAAAAATCGAGGAAATATGACACTCAACTCTCCCCGCGGTACCGCAACAGTACCGGCAGGGGAGAGCGTCATACGAAACTGACGCTCTGCAGTGCAGCAGCCTCGCAACGCGACGAGGCTGCTTGCGTTATATTTCATGCATCCAAAAAAGTCCTTAGTTGCTAACTAAGGAGTCTGTAATAATAAAATACATAAAAATGAGTTTATAGAGACAGTACTAGCACTATATATATTTGCTTTCATGTTTTAATCTCCAAAAAAAGTTAAAGTTGTTCTGTACAGTGGGCCCTTGGTATCTGCTGGGGTTTGGTTCCAGGAACCCCACCCCCGTGGATACCAAAATCTGTGGATGCTCAAGCCCCATTATATACAATGGCACAGTAAAATGGTGCGTCTTATATAAAATGGCAAAATCAAGGTTTGCTTCTTGGAATTTATTTTTTTGGGGGAAATATTTTCAAGCTGTGGATGGTGGAATCTGTGGGTGCCAAATCTGTGGATACAGAGGATCGACTATATAAGCAAATATACGTAGATTTCAATCTCTGACATTGAATGCTGCATGGTGTACTTAAGGAAATAGAACATTTTTATTAAAAGATGAATTCTTCAACTCTTGGACAGAATAAACATAGTGAGGTCCTGGACACACGTGGTGCAGTGCACTGTGGGAGAGGGGCCTCCCTTTGATGGCCTCCACTGGAGGGACACCAGCAGCCTTTGTGACCGGTGCAACACACTGTGTTGTCATACATGGGGGGGGGTGGAGTTACAGGCAATATAAGGCCTTACTACCCCTCAACGTGTTGCTTTGCCTTCACTTGTAAAGTCCCATGTATTGGGTGGGAGCACCTGCATTTGCCTTTCAGCAAATGGCTAGCCGGGAAGCAACCAAGTTAGTGGACTGCCCCCCCCCCCAGGGTCAGGTGTTTTGCCCAAGGGCAATCTGAGGAGGTGCAAAGCTTCCAAGGGATGACACCTGGTCTCAGCCGAGCCGACCTTAAGTTGCTCCCCCTCTTGCTTCTTCCAGGATTATCACAACATAAATAGTTAGGTCAATAAAGCGGCCCTTATATAACCCAACTGTATGTGTCTGTTTCCTAGAAAAATACTTTTGGAATTACACTGATCTGCATGTAGGTTTGTCAAAAGTAACTTCAGATTCTCAATGTCTACCAGATGGTAACATTCCCATTAAATAAAATGTTACTGGAGAGAGTTCAAAAGAACAAAATGTTACATTTGGAAAGCAACACTATCAAGGAGAGGCTAGAGAAATAGGTGTGTCCAGCTAACTTTTTTTAAAGTACACAAAATACATTGTTATAGAAAGAAAAAGTATAATTTAACTGTTTGTACAACAGAGTATCCTTTGTTCAAAGAGTAATAAGAACACCCACATGAAAAGGAAAAAAAACCTGGTGAACTATTAATTTCAAAAGCAAGTCACTCTCTTCCCTTGTTGAGCTAACATAGAAAACACACACACATAAAAAGGACAGGAAACACACAGAGAGACACACATTTTAATCCACATTGAAAGATGACTTGATCATTGTATCCAACTAACGGAATCCAAAAAAGAAACTAAAAAGTACATCTCAGCCTAACTATATGCAGTTATTTTACTCTGAACTCTTTACTTAAATTTAATAACATCAGCAAATGAACAAATCAGGATTAGATCCAGTAAAAGCAGTTGATTTATGAAACTATGTATGGGCTTTATTTTTACCCACCTCCAGTCAAAACTTAATTTGGAAGGTTTTTTTTGTATCTCTTACAGATAATTTCTGTTTTTAAATTCTACTATACGGCAGTTACAGTTCTTTATACTTTCACTATATAATCTATCACACAGAGAGAAAGGAGGGCCCTATGTTAGAAAGACAACAGTTTTGAAACTCTCCCTTTTAGTGCACTGAGATCCAATTCTTCTCTACCATGTCAATTCCATTTTATGTCAACAACAAAAAGCAGCTCTTCCCTTCATTTCAAAGGAAAAAAAGGTAGCTCAAATATATATTAGTCCTATACCTAACCCATGAACAGAACAGTATTTTGTTTAAGCAAACGTTTAAAAACCTTCTCTAGAATTTGCATTATTTAGAATTCAAGCCACCATTCAAATCAATGACACTTTGGAGAAAATGATGTCAATCTAAGATCAAGTATCAACTAGAAACCAGTGAAATACAAAACTATACCAAAGTTCATTTGCATAGGCATAAAAGCCAGCTATGGAGAACAGAAGAAGAACCAGTAGGACTGTATAGCAGACAAGAATTGTGTGTATACCAAAACAAATGCAGATTTTGTGCCCTACATCCCCAATTCAGGGTTGCTAAATAAATAGGTAAATGTGAGAAACTTTATTCCGAAGCCTCATAACATCAGTCTTCAATATGGAAAACAACTAGAGGCACACCCTTTCCCCTACTCCTAGTCCCTCAACAGCATTTCCGCCATTTATTAAACTACCATTCCAGGTCCAACTGGCAGTGCAAAAGCACAAGCAGCAATGTTTTGCTACTTTTGTAGTTATCTGGACCAGCGCCCAAGTCTGTTTGCAACACTTAGGAAGAGCACTAGTCATGCATTATCAAGTGGAGAGATTTGCCACACATATTATTGTTTCTACATAATGCTTCCTGAAAACTCTTGTTTCCTGAAAGCTTCAAAATAGGGTTGTGGAAAGTTACAGTATGAAAACAAAATAAGGTTACCATAGATTGTTAATTTCATACAAAATTCAAAATATGTGCCTATATTAGCAACTAGTTAAGTGCAAAGCTTCCATCATCAATACATTCTAATCGGGTATTAGGCAAGTAAAATTGTTACAAATATACTAATATGAGAGTGAGATTGTAATCTTCTTGTACAGCAAAGGTGTAAATTATGACTTTCTTCCCAACAAAAAAGGTTTTCTCATAAAATTGCCATTTCCTATTTAGCATTTTCAACTCTCATCTTCTGCATCACTGAATGTATTCTACTGAACAACTGCATCCTCTGACTTAGATGAGTTTTGATTTGCTTCAGAATACAAAATAAAAATTGTTTTTCCCCACTGAACAATATCTTTTAAAAAGCAGAATTACTCCTTATATTAGAAAATACCTCTTCCCAAACCTTTGTTTTCTTAAGATGCAAATACAGGAGGGGGAAAATTAATGAGATCCTTCCCAGTCCTTCCATTTCTCTTTTACTGGTTCAATGCTGGGCCAATACTATTGTGCAAGCCAAATTTTCCACTCTCTAAGGCCAGAAAAATCAACAGATGTGAAAAAGGTTATGCACTCCTCCCAATCACTTATCTATTTAAAACATCTTCTTTCTCTTCTCTCCAACAATCAGCATGGAAATGCAGAGTTATGAAAAACACGATTGCCATGTTGCACTAGTGTGAGGCTGACCTAGAGCATTATTATTATTATTATTATTATTAGAGCTGACCAAGACTATCACATCACTACAACAACCCACATATTTCTAATCAAATCCTGAAAGCCATTTATAGAGAAACTTGCTGTGTAATAACTGAACTTCTATGCAATGTTTTCAGTACTTACATGTCACTGAATAATTTATTAGAAAAGTAGAATTGAATAAAAAAACAGTACAAAATATTTGTATGCTGATCCAACAAAATACAGTTATGTTCTTCCCCATTTTTTAACTGCACATAATGTTGCCCTTTGTTTTCTTTAATATGCAGCTCTTTCAAAGCCTATTGTTACAGAAATTTAATAAAACAATCCCATTATGTCTTAAGTGGCCTGATTTATAATTGGCTTTAAATGATATTATTGCTGCATTTTCTGCTCCACAAACAACTACCAAAAGCTGCAACAAAGCTGGTCTTATATTTTCTTGAGGAAATAAGCAATTATTCCAAGAAAACTGCATGTTACTCTTGAAATCGATATTTAAATTGAACAGATTTCTATTGTTAAAGAGAAGCTTCTGATACATATATTGTTTAAGAGAAGTTTCTGATACATATTCTAGGAACTGATATCAGTGAGGGGAAGGATATTTTATCATCCCCAACAAAAGAATTCTATGACAACATATTGATTTTGGCATTATTTACATGGACACTACCATTTTCCAGGAAAACAGAATCTCTCTTCTGTTCTCTTACAGATATTTTCTGTCCTACATACCTCCACCAAGCAGGAAAAAAGTGTTCTAGGTTAGAAAAGAATACCACCTTTAAAACAAATACATCAGCTTTAGTTGTGCTTCAAGATGCTAAATAATCTCTTTCTTTCCCTAATCATAATTTTTTCTATACAGAAATTTTGAATCGTTTCTTCAATGTAGTTAGTCTTCTCAAAATGCATTCAAAATGCTTCTGCAAAGTTAATTTTTTATGTTGTGACCATCCAATCTGTGTTTGCAAGTGGTGAACAGAATGTGGCATGATGGGGATGCTACAGCATGCTCAAAATTAACAAAACATGAAGGAATTAGAAAATATTGTTTTTCCAATGTACAGTTCATATTCCTTCCTCACTAATTTACTCCACATAAACAGTACAGGAGAGTTAAATAATTAAGGACTTAAAATAGAATTTTAATAGTAATTGCACATGTTTGACATGGCAAAAGTGTTTAGCATTGCTGCAGTGATATGGTTTAATTATTTAATTTTGCAAGCTGCTTTGGGGTACTTGATGGTAACAGAAAAGTAGGCAACAAACTTAGATGAATAGAAGACAAGAAAGCTGGAGCAAAAGGAAGAAGCACAGAATACATTAAATCAGATATAGCAGCCAGGGAAGAAATGAAATTCACAGGTGAACATAATAAGGTTGGCATGATTTAAAAAAGAAGAAGAAGAAGAAGCAAGTTTCAACAGCTCAACTTTGCCAGGAGATTGGAAGAGGCAGTCACTAATACCAATAAAAACAATTTTGCTGTACCACCCCTCCATCCTCCTGTTGCAAAAAGTCATAGTCCAGTGCTCAAACTGCTATACCACACTGGCTCTATGTATCACCATACCAAAGTACTAAAAGCAACCAAGTTGAACCGAGAAAAAAAAAAACAATAAAAAGAACGTATTTTTCAAAAGTAAGAATTATTGAAACTTTCCTCTACCTATCTGAGAGAGATGGGACGAGACTAGATGAAACATGGGACTATACATACACAAACCCACAAACATCAGAATAATCCCATGGGTGTTGTTGTTGTTGTTGTTGTTGTTCAGTTGTAATGCTAAACCATAGTTAACAGAAATTCACTTGAATCTGTAATTTCGCATTCTGATTTTGAATGACTGCTAGCTAATCTGAAGTTACATTTAACCCTAATTAAGGAAAATAAGCAATGCTGTATGCCTACCCCCAGTCCAAGTGGGGAACAGAAAGTGTTCCTTTTTATTACGACTTAACACTGGCATTTTCCATATGGGCTAGATACACAAGATACAGATAGATGTAGATATATCACTGCTACACAAGGAATGTAAAAAGGTAGCAGATAATCATAGATTTTCCTTGTTTTTTTTCCGGGCTGTGAGGCCGTGTTCTGGAATAGTTTCTTTCTGATGTTTCGCCTGCATCTGTGGCTGGCATCTCTGAAGATGCCAGCCACAAATGCAGGCGAAACGTCAGAAAGAAACTATTCCAGAACACGGCCTCACAGCCCGGAAAAAACCCAAGGAAAATCTATGGATGCTGGCCATGAAAGCCTTTGACTTCAAATAGCAGATAATTCTTAGCCACACAATCTTGTTTAAAATGTACAACAAAATGTCTTCAGTTTTTGGCCTGCAGAAAACTTTAGTTTAAACATTTAGTTTGCTAGTAAGACTAATTGTTGTAAATAAAGAATGTAATGAGCACTCCAAATAAGGGCTGGCACAAACTACTCAAACTCTGGACCATGTAGAACACACATACAAAGAATATTCCGTTCTCCACACACAAAAAGCAAAGCAGGGGTGTGGTTCATTTCACCCTTCAATTTTGTTATCAATACATACTTCCTTTGGTGTTGACTCATAAGCCATAAAGCATAAAGTTATTCTCTAAATTGTCTGAATCTACTATTGTCTCCACAAACATAAAAATATAATGCATCCATATGACAAATTCACATAGATGTTATAGGAAGGATAATCAGAACAGAAGCCTGCAAGAATCTAGCATAGCACTCATTGTCTTCTCTATAAAAGTTCATATGTATCTGTTCCTCTTACATTTTTTTTTACTTTTAGTTTTTATTTTTCCATTGAGAACATAATCTTTTAAAAACTGTTAAGCAGGCATTAGTGATTAATGTATACACTACATCTAGATATATTGATGACTGTTTGTTAACTGTAACAATTACTCCTGTCTTGCCAAACAGCTGAAAGAACTAATTATATGAGTGCAGTGTGCTGGTGCACTCTCATGAATAAGTCTACCGTACTTTCTTTGGATAACTCATAAAACTCCTCTGTCTCCATCCCTCTGCCTTCTACCAATACAAATGAAAGGAACAGATGACAAAATTCAGATGACTCTTACAGAAGAAAATGTAGACAGAAGCTTACTTTTGCACTATACAAATTGCCTAAATAGAACTTAACCACATAAAGCAAAATCTTCTGACTGCTCCTTCAGAAAATGTGTGATAGATAATCAGCTAATTAAGAAGTGTTAATTATCAGTCTGCACATGTTAAGAGTGCTATATTTAAGGGAAGTACAAAAAGTTACCGAATACAACATCTGTACATTGCAAAGAATAAATTTTATATGTACATTTTAATTTAAAATTTAACTGGAGAAAGTAGAACATTTCCTTCAACACATTTATTTAAAAAGGATTTGTAGTTTAAATGTATTACATAAATTTATTAACATAGACAGCTTAGCGTAGTGGTTTCTTCACAATTTAATAACATAGAGACATTTAAGCAAAAAAAAAAAAAGGAAAAAGAAAAAGCAAGAAAATACATCCACTAGAAATCGCAGAGCAGTAGACTGCAAGGGAATATTAGAAGGTTTGACTTTCTACTCTTTTGAAAAGTATATTAACATGTAGCAACCTTTCCTCATGTATTCATTTTCTTTCGCCTCTCACACGTACACATGCAGCATCTTACCCAAACTTCTACTGGACTGTCCACTTCTGTCTCAGTAGTCACTGCATCCAGACACTTTTGTCGGGACTCTATAATAAGTTCCTTTTTTAGGTTTTTGCTGTTTGTTCTTGCCAACATTTTTATCCAGAAGATTTAATACAACTGTAAAGCTCTGCAATTTTATCTTCCAACAGTAGCATACCAGAAAGCTAAAAAAAGAAAAGAAAAAAGAATGCTTCTTCCACCCCTAGCTGCAAAGCCAATGAAATAGTTGTGCCACTACTTAGAAGCAGAGTGAGTTAAGTTATGGTGGGAATGCATGACAGATGAAGGCCAGCCCCTTGGGAGGGGGGGAATGAGTGTGGGAGAAGAGGAGGCGGATCCACTTCAGTGTCAGGCAAACTGTACACTGTTTCCCATAAAACAAAGCTAGCAAATCCTGCAGTTTAAAATCTTCTAGTCATCAGATTTTCAGAATTATTAATTTGAACAACAAAGTGAGTATCTTAAGTCAGAACTCTCTGTGAAGAGTACTACTGATATGAAGCCACCAAGTTTTGTGAGAAGCATAAGATGAAAAAAAAAATAAAGACTTTGTGGTTCTTTCATGTGGCACTATGAATTGTACTACTTGAGACATGTTTCTGAAGCACTTTGCACAATACAGATGTTGCAGACAGGAAAGATTATTTGACCAACTTTCACAGATACTGTTGCTACCATAGGTACCGTATTCGTAAAATCTTTGTTCTGTCAACAGGATGGCAAAGCATTCAGCAGATATATAGGATATATGGACAGTCTGAATTTCAAGAGAAATAATACAAGGTTGCAAGAAAAGAATCAGTCTGAGCGAGCAGGAGACATGACCAAGTTGGCAAAAAACAATGAGTTTATGACGAGAACCTATAATTCAGGCAAGGCTGGACAACCAACCAGGAAATATTCACAGTTAACTGAACTACTTCTGGAGGCAGTATCACTGTAATTTTATTCAAGCATTCAAGAGCTAGGTACAGCAAACACATAAGGAGCAGATGAGGTTAGCTGTGCCCCTCTTCATGCATTGCTATTACACTCTTCATGTAGTGATTTTTTAAAAAGATTTAATTATGATTATTTTGATTTTAGTCTCACTGTGATGTGGTAGCCCATGGAGTGTGCTTCAGGTCACAAAGCAGAGTTAAACTGGAATTCTGGGGGTGGTCCCTCTTCCTCTAAGAAGGTAAAATAAAGAAACAAAACTACTTCCTGGCACTGAGAGGCAGTGGGCTTCCTGTATTAAAATGGAGAGCTACTGGATTCTTACAGCGTATGAGCCTACCTTGCCATTCACTTAGACTTAAGGTTTTGAGATTTCAATTCCAGGAACTATTCTTTTAATATAAAATCAATACAGAAAAGATGGTCTTCACATCTACTTTCCACTGTACCTATCCTCAGCTTCCTATATCAACATTAGTAAATTAGCAGTGCTTTAGTAAAACTGCATTTAACTGCAGATTCATGGAATTGAACTTGAAATTTAAAAAAGAATCTTGGGTTTTTTTCAGTTTTGCTTTCATCCTTCAAAATTCCTTATTTTGCTTCTTTCACTTCTTCCTTTTATCTTCACTGCCTTCCAATGGGAGCTGCAGTCTAATACATTTGGAGAGTGCCAGGTTGAGAGAAGACTGGTCATGAAATGCGAATTAAATGGAAGCAAAGCAGAGAGGGGCCAGTCCATCTTCTGTGCAAGAGAATTCCACCACCTGGGAACAGCCTCCCAGCCATGTCCTCACCAAATGGGCCTGCGACAGTTGTGGAACTGAAAGAAAATTCTCTCCAAGTATTTTCAGTCTTGAGAAGGCTCATATAGGGTGACATGGTCTTTCACATAGGATAAGCCATTTAAACGGAAAGTACTATGCGCCTTTTTTCCGTTTTGGCAATCGTTTTAGTTTTAGCTTCTTCAGTATCAGGAAGTATTTGGAGAAATAGCACTGGTGACAACTTTCGGCGCTCACAGGTTCGATGGCCCCTTTTTGAAGCAGGGTCCCGACCTCCTCAATGAGGGGAGGGGAGGGTGGTGTAGTACGGATCCATCCTGTTGGAGGCAGTTCATTGAACTCGATCCAGTAGCCATGTTGTATAATCTGGAGTACCCAGCAGGCCGATGTTATGGAGGACCAGGCGTGCTGGAACGAGGACAGACGGTCTCCAAACAAGGGTTTCTAAAAGAAAACAAAAGCATCAATAAGAGGGGGACAACTCAAAACTTCCTCCTGCCTTGATCACTTGGCCTCTGTTTGGAAGAAAGGCGGTATCTGGAGGTGGATCCCTGGCTCCTCACCGATGATGATGACGACATCAGTTGTTGGAACCTGGAGCGCCTAGGAGGCTGTGGTGTGTTTCCCCGTCTAAGGGCCTGGCCATAGGAGGATGTATGTCAGCCCGACCAGTGCCTAGGGTGGTACGCAGAAGATGAGGACGATGGCATACCGTACTTTTTGGTGGTGGTCCTCATCTTCTGCGTGAACTCCAGCTTGTCTTCAGTTGAACCATTGAAGAGGCCTGAGCTGTCAAACGGCATGTCTTCAATGGTTGCACCTGCTTGAGTGGACAGGCCTGATGATCGAAGCCAAGCGTGGTGGCGCAGAGCAATAGACCCAGCCACAGTCTTGGCGGCACAATCAGTGACGTGTCGTGCGGAGTTCATTTGTTGGTCTGCAAGGAGCTGAGCCTCCGCCGAGATCGCCTCTGCCATCCTCCTCCTTTCCTCCGGGAGGTCCTGTATGAGGGGGGCCATTCTCTCCCATAGGACCTGTTGGTAAGCCCCCATACATGCCGAGTAGTTGGCCATGCGAAAGCTAAGACCAGCAGCCAAGTAAAGCTTTTTTCCAATGATATCAAGTTTCCTGCCCTAAGGATCGGAGGGGGTGGACTGTGCTTGGTGCTGTCTTCGGGGTTGTGCTGCCTCAACTACTACAGAGTTCGGCTTTGGGTGTTCTTGCAGCCATTCAATGCCATCTCCATCAACATGGTACAGGCGGTCAATCTGCTGAGAGGTTGATGGAATCAATGATGGGTTCTCCCAGAAGCCCTGGGACAATTTCAGCAGGGATGGTAGTACCGGGATGCGGGCCGCAGGTGGGGCTTTTGATTTGATTCAGTGATAAATTGGGTCAACTGGGTCAGACTCCTTCTCAGCGATCTTGAGTTCGAGCGCATGACACATTCGTACCACCTGCTCGGAGAAGGAGCGGACATCATCAGTTGGAGAGGAAGAATCCTCATCCAACAGCTCCGGCTGCGGTGATGGCAGATAGTGGAGGTATTCTTCAGAATATTCCGAGGAGGATGACGAGTCCGATCAGGGGGAAGGGCTGCGGTGTCGACCCACCAACGAAGATGTGCGAGGCGGCGGAGAGGGAGGCAATGGAGGCAGTGGGCGTGGGGGAGAAATCTGGCAGCCGGTATCTTTGAACAGTGGTGCAGGTGGGAGTCGTGGAGATGAGGCCCTGCCCGACCCATGAAAGGAGATGCGAGGTGGAGGCATCGATAGGACATGGCGGGTGGCAGCTTCCTCAGTCATGTAAAACATCATATCGGTATCCGGCTCAACAGCATGTTGCTTCGGCAGGGACGTACTGAAGATAGCTCTGGCCAGATCGTAGGCACCATACGCCTGGACATCTTCCTGAATCCGGGAAGTGGATGGCTAAGGTTCAGTCTCCTGGTCCTGTCCTGCCGAAGGGTCCCGCAGGAGTTCCGAGCGGGAGACCACCAATGCCGGCGACCGTGAGGAGGCAGCCTCAACACTCGATGGGTCACCCACTTCTACCTCCACGATTTCGAGGGAGGGAGTTGGAGTGGTAGCTCTCGATCGCGACTGCTCGGCAGCTGTGCCTCAGTCCTGAGGAGGGACCTGGGACTGAGGGACCCCCAAAACAGGTTGCATAGGCAGTTCGGTCGCCACCGGCACCGATGCCGAAGATGTTTTATCTGTCCCTGCCTCCTTCTACTTGCCATCAGAGTGGGGACGTTTCTACTTCTTCTTAGGGGCCTTGCCCTTAGAGGAGGAAGCCGAATCCGGTCCTTGCTCGATCCCGAGCGATCCCCATGCTTTCTCTTGGATTTGATCGCCGACGAATCCAAGGAGGCTTGGTCCCCAGCCGGGGTCGGCCTCGAGCCATGTTTGTGGGAGTGGAGCACGGCTTCAGGGTCAGAAGCAACTGACCGGCATCGAGATGGGCTCCGGGATCAGTGGCGCTTGGCATGAGAAGGCTTCAGAGAAAGAGATCTCCCTCTTTTCTGAGGGGATCCAGCAGCAGGTGTCGAAACTGCGGAAGGGACCAGAGCCTTCTCATAAGGGGGGTGAAGGCCCGGCAATGCACGCAAGCGTCTACATTATGGGACTCACCCAAGCAAATTAGGCAGCGAGAATGGCCATCGGAGCTGGGTAGTTTCGCCTGGCAAACCACGCACCGTTTAAATCCGGTTTTAGTCGCCATAGTAGGGAGTAGACGGAGACAAAGTCAAGGACAGGCCGGTTCACACCAAAGATCAGAGAGCTGAGACAAAGCCAAGGGGGCGCGAAAATCATGGTCAGGAGTCCAAATCAAGCCAAAATCACCATGGAGCCAAGTTAAAAGGAGAGAGCAAGTATCGTAAGCCAAGAAAAAACAGTCCGAGTCAAAAACGAAAGTCAGTAGCACTAGCGAGGAAAGGTTCCTTCGAGCTGTGATACGCGGCAGAAAAAAAGGAACTGAGGGGAATTAGGCGGGAGCGCCTTTTAAGGGACCGATACTAGAAGGTTCCGTATGCTCTGCGCAGGCACAGGAATAACCCAACTGTGTGATTCACAGAGACCACGAAGAAGATGGACAGGTTGCTTATGTTTAACTGTGGCTCACCTGTGAACTCACACAAATGGGGGTCATCCTGCAGCTGCACAGTTACATCTGTGGAAACTTCTTGAACTAAGCAGCCCCTTAGGCCAGAACCCTGCTTCTTTTCTCCACACGTTACTGGCACCTTCCTGCCTAATCACCACTGATCCAGTCCACAACATATGTGCAACCTTTGGGAAGAGGCAGGCAAGACCAAGAGAGGAGGAAAGCGGGTTGTGTGAGTTCACAGATGGCTATTCGAAGACTCAGTTACAGATAAATCTGCCCTCTTTCTTTGTGGTGTTTATGACTCATACAAGGGGGAGACTAGTGAGCTACGGATCCGGATGTTGGAACGAAGTCATGGCAAAGAAATGGTCAAAGCCTGCTTGGTCCATAGATCTCAGATCCAGTCTGTAGTGTGAAATGATTGTGAAAGTTGGGACCATGTTGAAGCCCTGCAAACCTCCTGTGATAGGACATCCACTAGGTAGGCAAAAGAAGCTGCCACAGCTCTGCCTTCTGGTTGTTGTTAGAACTGGAAGTTTGACTAATTGGTAGGCCAGCCTGATGGCAGAAGCCATCCATTTGGAAAGTCTTTAAGAAGACACAGCAGAAAACTTCCTGCAACTGCCGTAACAAAGGTCAGGGGTTTTCTGTAAAGCAGAAATCTGCTGAACACAGAAAGTGAGAGTTCACTACACATCTAGATATCAAAGAACTCTCTCTTAGTCTGAAGATAAGTTTGGGTAGAACTCAGGGAGTTCTATCAAATGTGATAAGTGAAAGGTGGAAACTACTTTTACCAGGAACAATATATCAGGCCAAAGAAAGATAATACCATGATGGAACTGAAGGAACGAGGGTCAGTGCATAAGGCAACCACTCACTATCCTCCTCTCTCCAACAGCCACCAGAAACACACCTTGAAGGCGAGAAGACAAAAGTCTCCTATATCAGCAGGTTTAAAAAGAGGCTTCACGAGATGACAGAGGATCACAGCCTTCACAATGGGACCAATGATGAAACTAAAGGGTGGAAATTATGGAACCCCTTCAAGTAGTTCTTCGTAAGTGGGTAAAAAAAGCAGTCCTGTGGTTGAAAGTAGGCAGAAATCAAAGCCACATAGATGCTCAGATAGGAAACAGAAAGATCTCCCAAAAATCACAGGAACATAAGTATACTATATAGACATACACTGTCCTGAGACACATTTTGGTGCTGTAGGAACCTGAGAAATGTCTGCCATTTCATGGTACAGGACCTCCTGATGAGGGTTTCCTGGCAAAACAA
The DNA here is from genome assembly GCA_030847615.1 of Gambelia wislizenii. Lineage (NCBI taxonomy): Eukaryota > Metazoa > Chordata > Lepidosauria > Squamata > Crotaphytidae > Gambelia > Gambelia wislizenii. Next base: position 217,935,168 of record JAUMIR010000003.1, read on the forward strand.
GGAAGACGTCTCTCACCCGCTACAGGAGTGCTGAGATGGATGGATTCTCCATGCTGTAAGAGCCTGTGTGGTGACATCAGGTTAAGGAACTTTCCTCCTTCCTGGATGAAGAGGTGATGAACCTTTAGCACCATAATCATTCTTCCTTTGGATAGTCTGAGCAAAGTGGAGAGCCATAGCTGACAAGGCCACCAGGGAACGATCAATATGCATTTGTTGTCATCATCCACAATCTTGGCAAGAAGTCTCCAATGAAAAAGAAATGCATCTCCATAGGCAGGTGGTATTTGTGGCTGATGGGAGCAATATCAGGGACATCGTGCATTCTTCTCCATGGCAAGCAGATCCAGAAATGAGAATCTGTTGAACATGGGGGAATGACATCCTCGTCAAGATGCCACTCATGGAAAGAGGACTCTCGCTCTGATGAGGGCATCTATCCATTCGCTGTCTTGGCCCGGCAGATGAATGGCCATGGGTATAATGTGGTGGGTCTGGCACCAGGCTCATAGATCCAAAATCAGATAGACCAGATGTTTGAATCATGTGCTCCCTTCTTGAACTGCTACATTCAGAGGATCCTCACATAAGAAAAGAAGCTCTCTCCATAATCTTACCTTCTAAGATGGGACCCAGAAGGTGGACGTTAGTCAAATGTTGGTCCAAGGACATCAACTTCTCTTGAACTTGCTCCATGGCAGGACTATGAGAGGTAGTCCTGGTGACTGAATACTTGTAGATACTGTACTGAAGGAATCCTTGGAATGACAGGGGCCTCTGTTGGACTGGACATAAGGTCGGTCGTGTGAACCATATTGAGATGCACTAGGATCACTGATAAGGATCTTCATAAGAACTGTCCCGTCGCAATGCATGTTTGTGTGCTTTTAGTCTTCTTAATAGTTGGTTCCAAAGACTTTCCCAGGGGGCGGTGGTACTGGAATGCATTCTAATTCCTGTTCCAGGGTTCTCAATACCAAGGAAGGTACCAGCTGAAGAGACTGTTCAGAGACAAAAAGTTTCTTCTTCGTGGTCTCTTGAATCCACACAAGTGGGAACTCTTACATAAGCTATAGTTGTCCCTTCATATTCACTGGGGTTTGGTTCCAGGACCCCCCATGAATACATAAATCCATGAATACTCAAGTCCCATTATATGCAATGGCATAGCAAAATGATGTCCCTTATATAAGATGGCAAAATCAAGGTTTGCTTTCTGGATTATTACTTTTTTAAGAATATTTTAAAGCCGTGAATACTTAAATCCGTGAATGCCAAATCCGTGAATGTGGAGGGACAACTGTATTTTGGCAGTAACCCAACCCACTCTCCCCTGCCCTATATAAGCGGGGTTCCCACCCAAACGCCTCAGTTCCTTTATTTCTGCTGCACTGGTTGCACCAATGAACTTTGTAAGCTCTTACTTTTAGCGATTCTTGGGCAATGGACTGTTTTTTGGCTATTCTCTCTGGTGTTTTCCCTCAAGTTTTGACTTCCAATTGTTTTTTTACTATTTTCACTGATTTCCCTCACGTTTTCTGACTTTGAACTGTCTTGAGTGCCTTTGGATCACCCTTTATCGACCTACAGCTCTGTCTATTTTTGTGGTAATGTCCTCCTCCTGCTTTTCAAGAACTGTGAGGACTGTGGGGCTATAATGCCTGAAATGGATGGTCATGCTAAGTGTCTCATCTGCCTTGGTGAGGGGCATAATGTGGTGAACTGCCACCATTGTTAGGCATTCAGGCATCAGGCCAGGAGGAATAGAGAGGCTAGACTCAAACAATATTTCTATGAGCATGCCCTCACTTTGAAACCCTCTTCTTCCTCCGTTCTGAAAGCCACCTCTGCTACTCATGAGCCCAGGAGGGGTTCATCACTGCCTAAACCAGTAGTTTCTACCTACACCACCAGGGTCCATTCCATGCACTCGATAGACCTGACAACTTTGCATTGGATTGGTACCGGTACCAGTGCAGATACTGAGACCAGTACCATCGGCACTGAACAGTCAGTTTGCAGCAAGACACATTCTACCAAGAAGGACAAGAAGAAGAGCAGGGGTACCTCGCCTCTCCCATCTATGGTTTCCTCCACCCCTGTTGCCTCCCCGGCTGAGATGGGACAGACCAGCACGGTACAGTCTCCAATCTGATCCGGTTTAGAGATGATTTCTTTGGTTCCTTCTGGACGTCTACGCAAATCCCTGGAGGTGCAGATCCTGGTCAGTTCGGCTGATTTTGAACTTCCAAGGGAACAAGCTCAGCACCGTTATCTTACCCAGGGTGCTGTGATGCATTACAAGGGCGAAGTCATCTCTGACATCGAGGTGGTTCACATTTTGAGGGGTTCTTCTGTGCTTCGTGAGCCTTCCGGAGCCTCCTCTGTCCCATCGAAGCCTTTGCCACCGGTACCACACCATCCTTCTTCCAGGGATTGGGATCGCCTTCACGAATGAGGATGTACTCACTGTTCTGGATCTGGTCATTCTCCTTCAGCCTTGGGTTGGCTTTGGAACCAGAAGCATGGTTGTCACTCCACACTAAGGCGTTCCCGCTTCCCCTTGGGCCACCATCCTTCTTCCCGCTCTGCGACCTCCAGAATCTCTTATGCTTCCTAAGTTTGGTCACCTGTATCAGAAGGATGCTCTTACTGAGGATCTCCTCGGTACCAATCCTACTTGCGCTCACCACCACTTCGGTACTATCAAGACTGGGGATGGGTATACCCTAACTTTTCACAATACCGACGGTACCGGCATTATGATGGACATGAGTGTGATTTCTGCATTGCTCATGGACAGTATTGTAAGACCAACCATTGGTAACGTTCTCCTCGGGGTCAGTCCCCTTCACGCTCCTGAAGAGACCGTCATCATGGGTCAAGGGTTCCATCTAGGTTGAGAAGTAGGTCTCACTCCAAGGGTAGGGTGGGTGCCCGTCCAGTATTTCCTTCTGGACCTGTTGCACCCCGTAGGGAGGATGGACGTGAGCCGGTACTGGCATCTGGGGTCTCAGTACCGCCAGCTCCTGCTGATCCACCAATCCTGAGTCAAGATGTTTCTGCCTCACTTCCTCGTCATCCTCCATCTCAAGAAGGTTGCATTGGTGTGCCCTCGGATGGCACTTGCGGTGCCAGTGGTACAGTACCAACAGATTTGCAACTGGTTCCCAAGTCTTTGCTGAAGAAACTTAGGAGGTAGATGCCTTCTCTGTCATCCTCTTAGGATGCGGAATCTTCAACATCAAGCATTTCTGTTTCTCATAAGTCCCCTCCTGATCGTGTGGGTGACCCACAGATGACTTCTGCTCCTTTGTTGACCAGATGGCTCAGATGGCAGGAGCATTGGGCCTGCAAGTGAAGTTGCTTGATCCCTTGGTGGACGATCCGATCATCACTCAGTTGCATCGGGAGGCCCCTTCAATCCCAATGATTCTCTTCTTACCTTACCTCTCCCAGGTTGTAAAGTCTTCTTGGCAGACGCCTTCAAAGTTCCATCAACTTCAAAGAAGCTGGACAATTTATATAAGGTAGCATAAGAGAATGCATCCTGGCTTATGCAACACCCTAAACTGAATTTGGTAACTGCAGACACAGCTCAATCCAGAACTTCGCATAGGGTTCTCTGCACCTTCTGACAAGTAGGGCAAGAAGCTGGATGGCATGGGTCATAAGTTCTACTCTTCTGCTTGCCTTATTTGAAAGCTAGCAAATTATACTGCCTGCATGGGCGCTTATTGACATTTTTTATGGGATAAGGTGTCGTCGTACTTTAAGAATCTGCCAGACCAGGACAAATGTGTGGGTTTTGTCCTGAAGGATAAAGGACTCACACTAGCGGGTAACCAGCTCCAATCTGCAAAGCACCTAGCTAACTGTGCGGGGAAAGTGGTAGCCAATTCTGTTGCCCTCAGACACCACGCATGGCTCCATTATTCCTTGGGCCTCTCTACTTTGGCTTTCGACGACCGGGGCTTGTTCCATGCCGAGACAGATAACCAGCTGGAACACACTCACAAAATTTGTATGACTGCGAAGATGTTTGGTTTCATTTGCTCATCAACCTGGCCGTCCTCAGTTCTCAGGGAGGTGGAAATATACCACCTTTCCCTGTCAGTATAGTCCCCCCTCAGCTCGGCCACACAGACAGGCTCCATTTCATTCTTCATCCTGGAAGAGGTTGCATGCTGCTTCTCGTCCCAAGCCCTTCTTAAAGATGTCGGAGCCTGCCAAGCAGCAACTTTGACAGGGCTACTGAGCTCAGTTCTCCGGCATCCTGCAAGACATCCCCACACTTTCCTTGGTGTTGGCCCTTGACATCCGGGCCTCCATCACCAGCGATGCCTGGTTCTTAAAGATAGTTGCTTAGGGTTATATCATTGAATTTCTATACTCCCCTCCCAGTGGGGTCCTCCATGTTACTGCCCCGTCTGCAACTATCACAGAAAAAGTCAACATCCTGCTTCATAAAGGAGCTATAGGATGCATCTTTCCTGCCCAGAAATACCAGGGCTTCTCCTAGTACTTTGTCATTTCAAAAAAAGGAGGAGGCCTGAGGCCTATTTTAGAACTGTAGCAAGTCAACCGCTTCATCAGACCCAAGAAGTTTCAGATGGTCACACTCGCATCCATTCTCCCTCTTCCCCAAATGGGAGACTGGTTTGCGACCCTAGAGCTGAAGGGGGTTGGACAGGATGGTCCTTGTGGTCTCTTCGAATTCTATGATTCTATGAATGCCTACTTTCATATCGTAATATGTCCATGTCACAGATGATACCTTAGATTCACTATCGGCGAGGAGGCATACAGTTCAAGGTCCTGCTGTTTGGTCTCTGCATAGCCCCATGTGTGTTTACCAAATGCATTGTAGTGGTTGTTGCTTGGCTCCGCCAAAGTGTTACCACCATTTTTCCTTATTTAGATGATTGGCTGCTAGTCGCAGATTCAAGGGAGGATTTCTTGGTCAACATCCATACCACTCTTGTTCTTCTCAGAAACCTTGGCTTCATGGTTAGTTCACGGTCCACTTTATCGGTGCCCATTTGTCTTCCCTGGATGCAAGGGCTTATTTGCCAGACAACAGATTTGCCACCCTTCACTCGGTGGTGCTTCATTGCATCAACCACAGGCGAGTGACAACGAATGGCATTCAAACAGCATTAGTTCATATGGCATTGACCACATCAGTGATGCCTCTGGCTCGCCTTCGCATGTGGCCTCTACAGGCCTAGTCTGTCCACAGTTTCGACTCAATGTTGGACTCTCCTCTCAAGTTTCTGTCCATCCCGTGCCTGATTCTTCCTTCTCTTTGTTGGTGGACCAACTCGCATCAGGTACAGGCAAGGCTCCCGTTTGTTCTTCTGCTCCATCAGCAACAATAACATCAGATGTCTCACTGGAGGGATGAGGGGGTGCATCTGGACCACCATTCTGTACAGGGCAGATGGGATGTGCCAGAACAACACCTGCATATCAATGTTTTAGAGATGCTTTCTGTGTTCAAAGCCCTTCAGGACTTCGAAAAATCCATCCGAGGGTTTGTGGTGCACATCCTGTCAGACAACACAATGGTAATCTTCTACCTAAACAAACGGCACCCACTCCATAACTCTGATCAGGCTGACTCTACAGATCCGGGACTGGCATGTTGTCAGGAACATGTTGACAGAGTTATATCTTATGGGGACCCAGAACATCTGGATGGACATCCTGAGCCGGTCCAATGCTCTATGTCATGAGTGAAGGCTGAGCAGCCAGGTCTTTCAAACTATCTTGCAAATGGGGTACCCCCAGATAGATCTTTTTGCATCGAGAGAGAACACGGACTGCAACCAGTACTGCTCTCGAGATCCGACAGCTCTGAGATCCCTGGGAGACACCTTCCTGTTCTCATGGAGGGGTCCTCTCCTTTACACCTTCCCACCATTTCCAATGATTCCTCGTGTTCTGATGAAACTGCGCCAGGACAAGGACCCTTTGGTGAAGAGATTCCTCAGGGGGTATCAGAACCTACATCCACCTGTTTCTCAGCCCACCCCACAGTAGAACCTAGGTTTGATGATAGAGGCCCTAACTCCGCCTCCTTGTGAGTCACTGACAACAAGTGATTTGCAACTTCTATCATCTAAGACAGCCTTTCTGGTGGCAATTACCTCAGCCAGGAGGGCTGGTGAGTTATGCACTCTACAGATTTTTCCTTCCTACACGCATTTCCACGAGTCCGAGGTGGTGGTGCATCTAGATATTTCATTCCTACCAAAGGTGGTTTCAACCTTCCCTCTTAGTCAGGACATTGTTCTCCTGGCTTTCTTTCAGCATCCAACCTCGGAACATGAACAGACATTGTACACCTTGGATGTTTGTCAGGCACTGACTGTTTACATTGACAGGAGCAGCACCTTTCTCCATTCCAACAGATTGTTCATCTGCCACAACAGGCATCGTAAGGGCCAACCTGTGTCTCCCCAGTAACTCTCCAAATGGGTGTCCTCTGCTATCAAGCTGGTATATGGCATGGTATGGGAGCAGTGCCCAGGATATGTGCATAGCCACTTGACCAGAGCTGTGACCACATCTACTGCCTTCCTGCAAGGGGTCTCACTTCCAAATATTTATAAAGCCACAACATGGTCCACTCCACTTACCTTTGTGTCTTATTATAAAGTGGATTCCGCTGTGGCGTCCGCAGCTGCTGTCGGATGTGCAGTGCTTGTCTCTTGTGTTACTTGATATGCACTCTGCAGTATTTTGCTCCCTTGTTACCATTTCTGATAACAGGTTCCTGAGTTTATAGTCACCCTGTTGGGTGCTTACAACCAGTTTATTATTCTAATGCTTGCTTGTGTACCTACTACTGATCTCGGTCCAGGGTGACGGGGGTACTGCTAATGTTTATGCTTATTCTGCATGTTTATTGCTACATGTGGCAATACACTGTTTTGGTTAATTTACCTGTCTGTTGTTTCTTTCTGGCAGTATGCGGGGGCTTCCTGACATGTTAATGTGGTTCTGCTCCTCCGGTTATTGCTTGAGCTTGCTAGTCTCCCACTTGTGTGGATTCATAGAGACCATGAAGAAGGAGGACAGGTTTCTTACCTATAACTGTAGTTCTTTGAGTGGTCATCTGAGAATTCACACAAACCCATCCATCCTCCCCTCTGGTGTCCTGCTCTTGGTTTTTTGGGGGCTGCATTTGTGGCATTCAAGAAACTGAGGCATTTGGGTGGGAAACCTGCTTATATAGGGCATGGGACAGTGGGAGGGGTTACCACCAAAAATAGCTTATGTAAGAGTTCTAGAAGTTTCCAAAGCTGTTTCTATGCAGGCGCATAAAACCCACTTGTGTGAATTCACAGATGAGCACTCAAAGAACTACAGTTACAGGTAAGCAACCTATCCTTCTTTACCTTGCTCCATCAATCTTTTTTGGAGCAAATACCCATAGAAGCCATTAAAAAGGCAGTTTGGGGCAGCAAGTGCAGAGGCATTTATCACAGACTCCCATAGTAAGGCTTTTGAGCCTTGAGCTGTGATTCCTCCTAGCTTGAGGAGCAAATGGTCTGCAGTGAGAACAACAGGCCACAACACACAACTCTCCTAAGAAAAGGGGCAACAGGAATGGACGTCAGACTGGAGAATCTTCTGTCTTCAGCTAAACTACTTCTTGAAGAGGCCCACAAGGGCTATAAATCCCTTCCAAACAACTAAGAAAGAAGTCAAATAAAAAACTAAATAAAACTAAAAAGAAAATATAAAAAGAAATCCTAAAGGACAAGAGAGAATAGAATCCCTCATGTAAAGTTAACACTCCAAAGAGCAAGTTCCCAACAACACTGCAAACATGGTGGACAAAAAGGAACTGAGGCAATTAGGCAGGAACCTACCAGGAACATGTATAGTTGAGAGGGCAAGATTCTGACCTAAAGGACTGCTTAGTTCTGGAAGTGTCCAAGAAGGTAGTTGTGCAAGTACAGAATGACCCCATTTGTGTGTGTCACAAAAACCATAAAGAAGTACCAATTTCACTGTTAAGAAAAGTTTTAAAACTCAAGCTAAAAAGCAAGTGCCAGAGGGTGTGATGAATGGTGACACTCATTACAAATAATATCCCTAAGATCATCCAGTAAGTGGCTGTCATGTTTTCTGAGAAATTCTGTCATCACCCCAGCCTGACATACTTGAGACTACAGAACAATATGGGTTCTCGTGGACGCATAAGCAAAATACACTGGTGTTGTTGTTATTGTTTTCGTCATTATTAATAACACCAGTATTATTTACAGTAAATATGGATGTTTACAAGAGTATACATGAGGCTGGGAAACTTGGAACAGATATACATATATATTTGTTGTTTAAAAATACATGCATAATTATGTGCGGTATCTACAATATTACTGCTATAGAATACTACAATACTACAATACCAATAAAGCCAGGGCCGGTTTAACCATACTGCCATTAAGCATCTGCGGGGGGGGGGGCACAGCCGCAGGGGGCCCCGTCCCAACCCTCCTCCTGCAAAAACAAAAGAGGAGAGAGAAAGAGCAGGAGCAAGAGAGTGGCCCAACACCTCCTGCTGGCCTTGCCCTTTTTTATTCTCCTGCCTCCTTCAGACTTTACTCCCTCCGCCCCCTCCACACGGACTGCGCTGCCCTGGACGCAAGCCTGTTAGTTAGTTAGTTATACCCCGTTCTTCAGCCACAAGGCTATCAGAGCAGCTTACAAATTGTTTTAAGCAATAGCAATTTACACATCTACACTGCAAGAAGCAGCTTCCAATTTGTGTTAGCTAATTGCCCCCAAGCCGGGTACTCATTTTACCAACCTACGAAAGGATGGAAAGCTGAGTGAACCTCGGAGCCCTCTGGAATCGAACTTGCAATGTTGTGACTTGCAGTACTGGCATTTACATTGTGACTTGCAGTACTGTGCCACCAGGGCTCCCGGTGCACCTGGGGGCGAGCGCTGGCGGCAGCAGTGGCAGGAGGAGAGGCGGCCAAGGTGGCGGCGCCCGGGCTGGTTCCCATTGCTGGTGCTGCCTGTGCCTTGGTTGGAGGCGCCCCGCGCGCTGGCGCCGAGCTGGGGCTGCGAGTGGAACCTAGCAGAGGCTGCTACCCCCTTTGTGAGGTGAGCATGGAGCTGCCTGCCTGCCTGCCTGCAGAATTTGTCGTCCCTTCACCCCAGCTGCCCCCGAAGCAGTGCTGAGCGCCAGCTGTGCCAAACCCCCCCCTGCTGCAAAGCACGAGAAACCCTGCGCCCCAAAGAGTCTGCCATTGAGAACTCACCACAATCAGCTAGTCGTCGATGTAAGGGAAGACCACCACTCCACACTGGTGTAAAAAGGCCACCACCACCACCACCACCATGCATTTCGTGAAGACTCTTGGAGCGGTTGAAAGTCCAAACAGCAGGACCCTGAATTGGAATGCTTCAGACCCGATCTGGAATGCCAGGAATCGCCTGTGGGATGGATGGATCCCAATGTGGAAGTAGGCATCTTTGAGGTCTATGGAAGAGAACCAGTCGTACTGTTGTAGGAGTGGTAGGATGGAGGTAGGATGGAGGCCAAGGTTACCATCCTCAATTTCTTTGGTTCTATGTACCCGTTCACTCCTCGAAGGTCGAGAATGGGACGGAGGCCGCCGTCCTTCTTACTGACCAGGAAGTACCTCGAAAAGAAGCACAGGTGGTGACGATCAGAATCCACGGATTCTATGCCCCCTTCTGCAGCAGCGTCTGCACCTCCTCGAAGAGGGGAAGGGAGGGCGGTATTGACCGAACCTGACCTGTCGGGGTAGAGAGTCGAATTCAATCCAATAGCTGTTCTGGGTGGTTCGAAGTACCGAGCGGTCTGATGTTATTGAAGACCAGGCTTCTTGGAAGTTCGACAGTCGATCTCCAAACAGTGAGGTCTAGAGGAAAGAGAAAGTGTGAAGTGGAAAATCAAAATTTCCTCCTGGTTTGATCTTTAGATCATTGCCTTCCAGGTGGTCGGTATCTCAAAGCTGACCCTTGGCTCCTCACCGATGAGGCTGGCGAAGTAGAGGGCAAGTATCAGGAACGTCTGTAAGATTGGCCAGAGAACCCCCATCTGGCCCGATGAAGTGGTCTGCCAGTTGGTGCGGCCCCTGGAACGGTACTGAGAAGATGAAGAGGTGGCCATACCACATTTTCTGGCAGTTGTCATCTTCTGGGTGAACTCCAGTTTTTCGTCCGTGGAGCCATTGAACAGTCCAGATTCATCAAAAGGCAGATCCTCGATAGTAGCCGAGGCCTGGGGGGATGAGGCCCGATGAACGGAGCCACGCATGTCGACACAGGGCGATGGATCCTGCAATCGTTTTAGAGGTACAATCAGCAACATGTAGGGCAGAATTCATTTGTTGCCCCGTCAGTAATTGCGCCTCCGACTGGATTGCTTCAGCCATTCGTCGTCATTCCTGTGGGAGATATTTGATGAGGGGCATCATCCTTTTCCAAAGTACCTGCTGGTAGGCCCCCATGCAGGCTGAATAGTTCGCCACACAAAAACTCAGGCCTGCCGCAGAATAAATCTTTTTGCCCATGATATCGAACTTTCAACCCTCTGGGTCCGGTGGGGTAGACTGAGGCCGGTGTTGCTTCCTGTTCTGGGAAGCCTTGACCACCACTGAATTCAGCTTCAGATTTACTTTGAAGCCAGTCGATGTGCTCACCTCCAACTCGATATAGCCTGTCGATTTTCTTAGAAGTAGACTGGATCGAAGAGGGGTTCTCCCAGGATCCTTGCGTGAGCTTCAGAAGGGATGGCAAGATGAGGAGGGTAGCCATAGGAGGAGCCTTCAACTGAATCCGATGAAAGATGGAGTCCACCAGTTCAATCTCTTTCTCCACCACCTTGAGGTCCATAGTGTGGGACATTCGGACCATCTGCTCCGAAAAAGCATGTATGTTATCTGTTGATGATGAAGAGTCCTCCTCGACCAGGTCAGGTCGCTGCGATAGCAAGTAGGGCCTGTATGGATCCCACAATCCCAACGAAGATGATGTCGAATCCTCGGGTGACAGGCTGCGATCGCCATGGTGCAGAGAGGTGGTACGAGGAGGTGGGGTTGGAGGAGTCGGAGGCAGAGGACGTTGTTCAGGACGCAGAGATACTTGACTCTCTGCATCCTTCCTCGGAACGACATGTGGCTCCTCCAGATGGAATCCTTGGGGTGAACGACACACAGATCGGCCGGCATACATATAGCTGAAGTCATCTCCTCGGGAAGTCAGGAGCTGAGAGCCAGTAGGCAACATGATTCCAGTTCGACAAATAGACCGTGCCAGGTCGTAGGCCATATAGGCATGTACATCCTCATGGATGCCAACTGAAAACGCTCGGGTTCGAGCCACGATCTCAGGTTTGATGACCTCGACTTCGACGTCCGAGGGTGAACGTTCAAGAAGTTGGGCACTTGAGATGACAAGGGTCAGCGATTGGCCCAATCGTCAGGGTGACATGTCCGTGTCGGCACCGGAAGGTACGTCCACTGCCACGATCTCCACTGAACCCGTAGGGGTAGTAGCACATCGCGGCACACTAGCCTCTGCAGTCGTCACTGGAGATGGTCAGGTGAATGTGGCCTCGGGTCCAGCGGAGGGTTGCGACTCAACGGTATCAACAGGCTGTGCAGCTTTTTCAGTAGAGGCTGCAGATGGAGTAGCCACCGATGTTGACTTTTTAGACACCTCTTTCGGCTTGCTCTTTGATTTGGGGCCATCGTCATGCCGAGAGGTATGTTTTTCCTTCCTCTTCTCCTTCAAGGAATGTATGGCCTCTCCAGAGATGCCAGCCCGACTGGTAGATTCAGAAGATGCCTGGTCCCAAGGGTCGGCCTTCGAGGTGGAAGGCTCCTGGTCCTGTGTCGATGTCGAAGGTGTCGAGCGAGCTCGATCCCGAGATGCAGCCAAAGAAGCATGTTTGTGCAAAGCACGCACAGCCTCCAGGTCCAAGGCAATCGAACGATGTCGGGACGGGCTACAGGACCGATGGCGGTTTTGGGGCTTGTTTTTGAAGAAGGCGAGCAGCCACATTTTTGTGGTTCGGACGCTGAAGTAGAGGCCGGAGTTGAAGTAGGGGCCGGAATTAAGGCCTTCTCGTACAAGAAGGACTTCAAACAGGACATCCTGTGTTTACATGCCTGAGGGGTAAAGGCCCTACAGTGCATACAGGAGTCGACATTATGGGTCTCTCCGAGACAAATTAGACAGCGGGAATGACCATCCGTGCTAGGAAGTTTAGCCTGACAGATCACACATGTCTTGAAGGCCCCTCGTCCAGACATTTTACTCACAGAGTCACCAAATCCAAAGGGAGAAACATGGAGAGTAGAGAAAAATAGTCCAAGTCAACACCAAAATTCAGAGGTAGAATGACAAATCCAAAGGCGTGAGAAAAAATCGTAGTCAAATATCCAAGCCAAGTCAAATCCAAGTCAAATCGAAAGTGAAAGAGAGAAAACTAGCAAACGAAGGTTCCTTCAAGCTGCAAACACAGCGGAAAGAAAGGAACTGAGGGGAATTAGGCGGGAGCACCTTTTAAGGGACCGTTAGTGTGGACGGAGTTACTGCCAATAATGCATCAAAGCACATTCTGCCTAGCGATTCCAGAAGGTTCCGATGCTCTGCGCAGGCGCAGGAATAACCCAACTGTGTGATTCACAGAGACCACGAAGAAGATCTGCTGCTTACCATATGAATAGACTGTGGACGCCCAATGTCAATCAGACCCCATATTGTCTATTGTATGGTAGAGCACCAAACCTCAAGCACCTGAAGATTTTTGGGCAATTTGCAAATGTACTTATTCTCCCTAGCCTAAGGAAGCCTGGCAGCCTAAGACCAGGAGACTGTGTTTTCTTGGCTATCAGGGTAATAAGTACATATTTTCCCTCTCTCCTGCAATGGTGACATACTCTAGGAGTGCAAAATTTGAAATGCACTCAGGGTGGGATAGATTGCACTGCAATCAGGAGGCTTTTGTTCCCTTAGGGAGGGATGTGCCAACAACTTCTAAAAGTCCCACAAATGGAGGGGTGGTTGAGACTGATGATGATGAAGGGGAGGCTGAGGAAGAAAAGCCTTGTACTTTAACACACACACAAACACACATTGAGCCCAACATGTTTTTGAAGAGGGAACCTGACACAAGGAGATAAACTAGCAGTAGTGCAAGTGAGGATGAATCAGGGAGATCTGGGGTGATCATCCCCAGAAGGTCAAGGAGGGTCAGAAAGGCTCCTGACAGATTTGTTGTTCATAAGGCCACACTGTGCAATGTCATAGCAGAGGAGCCTGCATGTTTTCAGGATCTCCTAAAACTTCCCCATGAAGAGCAGGAAAGGTGGAACTCAGCCATGGATTCTGAGTTCGAGTCACTGGTGGAGAGGAAAGTGTTCCAGGTAGTAGAGAGGCCCAAAGACCAGAAGGTTGTTGGTTGCAGGTGGGTCTACAAGCTGAAGGACATGCCTGATGGGACACAAAAGTATAAGGCATGCTTGGTTGAGAAAGGCTTCTCGCAGGAGCGCTCCATAAACTTTGACAAAACTTTTTCACCCACAGCAAAGCCAGAAAGTCTTAGGTTAGTGTTAGCTGTAGCAGCCAAGAGGCAGATGGTTGTGCAACACTTTGACTTTGAGACGGCATACCTGAATGCTGATCTTGAGGAGATAGTGTTCATGGAACAGGCCCCTGGATATGACAGTGCAGGTGAGAATAATGTGCACTTGTTGCGCAAAGCACTCTACGGCTTGAAGCAACACACCAGGTGCTGGAACAAGTGCATACACCAAGTTCTGGTGTCATTAGGGTACATAAGGAGCATTGCAGATGCCTGTGTGTACACCAAGGGGGCAGGAGATAGTGCTGTTATGCTAGTCATCTATGTGGACAATCTCTGTGAGGCAGCAAAGAGTGCCAAAGATGTCAAGAAGGTGCAGGTGGAGTTAGAAAACCGGTTCATGTTAAAGGATTTAGGCAACCTGAGGTGTCATATAGGCGGAGAGGTAGAGAGAACCGGTAATGGAGAATTCTTCTTTAGTCAGAAAAAGAAGATTGACAATTTGGTGGCCAAGTGTGGGTTAAGTGAGGCAAAAGTGGTCAGGACACCAATGACCACTGATTTTGTGAACCTAGAGGCAGAACAGAAGTTTAAAAGGCCAGACCTGTACCACTCAGTGGTTAGCAATCTGTGGTTTATCACAAACAACACAAGGGCTGGCATCAGTTTTGCAGCTGGAGTGCTCAGCGGAAGAGTCTCCAAACCCAGGAGGGTGGATTGGGAAGCCCTGAAAAGAGTAGTTAGATTTCTCAAGGGAACCAGGGACATGAGTTTGAAGTTGAGAGGAAGTCAGGTGACCCTGGAGTGCTATGTGGACAGTAAATTCGCTGCAGAGACTTTAGACAGGAAGTCAGTGACCAGGTTGGTGGTCAGGTATGCAGAAAGTCCCATAGTGTGGAGATCAAGGAAGCAGAACTGTGTAGCCATAAGTACCATGGAAGCTGAATTTGCAGCCTTATCTGAGATGGCAAGTGAGGTACAATGGGTAAAGCAAATGCTTGCAGATCTTGGGGAACCATGCCAAATGCCTGTTGAGGTGCACAAGGATGCATAGCTCACAAGTATGCATAGCGATGGCAGAAGCAGAAAATCTGAAATGTAGAACAAAATCCATTGCGGTACGTTACCAAAATGTGAGGCAGTTAATACAAGAAGGTGTCCTGTGTCTGAGGTACTGTCCATCAGAGGACAATGTTGCAGACCTGCTCACCAGTAAGCACTACCAGTAAGAAGCCATGAGGAGATGGCAAGAGGCTGGGCCTTGTCACTAGTGTGTAAGGTGAGAGACAAAAAAGGGAAAGGTCAACCAATAGACGATGAATGTCTAACAATGTACGTGTATGATGTTATGTTGCAATAATAACATGTGTCCTGCGCAGTAGTTTGACCATTTTGGAGGGGATTGTCAGGAGTTGGTTACTGAACCCTACGTTTTAAAATGGCCAAACAACTGCAGAAATCATGCTGAGTCATGATGATTGACTCCATGAACTACCAGTCATGCTAATCATGCTACAGCTGCATGAGGATTGCATCAGAAGAAGGGTTATTAGAGTACAAAGCCATGTAGTATGGAAATCAGATGCAATTTAACCATGTGCTTGGGTAAGCCAATGCTGTGGTGAGTTGTATATAAGAAAGCCAGATCAGTGTTCATTCTCTTCCTATGATCCTGAGATTCCTGGCATAGCACTTTGTCTCTGTACATACTGAAACTACTGAAGATTAAAAGCACCTCCTGTTTTCTGGATGCCAAACACTCTGTGTGTGTGTGAGTATTCTTGGGAAAGGGTTGCTACCTAGTCTGCTGAGACAGTTTTGGGCTTCTTCCGGGGATTGAATGTCCTATCATCCCCTGACAAGAAAACCACTCTTTTTATCTGTTGCTGATCTGAATCCAATAATTATGATATGAAAGTAAATGCCTTTTAAATCTATAATAGCAAACCATAGCACAGTCTCCTTTTTTTCCTTCTTTTTTACTGTATGCCTTTCTTTTCTTTTTTAAAAAATATTTTTATTGGCAAGAAAATGTAAATAAAAAACTTTTAATATCTACATTGTTACAGTTCATTTTTTTGTTATGTATATGTTACACTAATACATAATTCATTTGCATGTTTCAATAATAAAATAAATGTACTATCTCATCAATATATACACCACTTATTAAATATATATTAGCTTTACTGACTCCCTTTCTGGCATCTCCAAATATCTCCTTTCTTATAATGCATATCGCTTTGATCCAAAAAAGCAAAAATGCATCTGGAGGCTATACTCCTCCTAATTTAAGGTATTAAGGTATTTACTAAGTTTTCCGCTTAGAATTGTAGAAAATAAGATAATGGATGGTACTCGTGCATGTTTTTAAGGTAATTAGATTAACATAAAGGTTAAGTTAATTTTGTACATTATCTACTAACCTATTTGAATATATTGAAGATACTTAAAGAACTACAGTTTCCCCTCCACATTCGCGAACTCGACATTCGCGGTTTCAGTTATTCGCGGTTTTGGGAGGGCCCCCCGGGCCCCCCCAAAACTGTGAGATGGGGCCTCTGGAGGCCCCGTAAAAGCCCTTGGGGGGAGCGGAGAGGGCCGGGGAGGCCTTCACGGGGCCCTCGGAGACCCGCCGGAGGCGCCGTGAAGGCCCCGGGGAGGGTGGGGGGAGGCGCTGGGGAGGGTGGGGGGGAGACTGCGGAGGCCTTCACGGAGCCTTCCAAGGCTCCGTGAAGGTCACGGGGAGGGTGCGGGGAGCCCATGGGGAGGGTGGGGGACAGCCGCGGAGGCCTTCACGGAGCCCTCCAAGGCTCCGTGAAGGCCCTGGGGAGGGTAGGGGGAGGCGCTGGGGAGGGTGGGGGGAGGCGCTGGGGAGGGAGGGGGAGGCCACGGAGGCCTTCACTGGAGCCTTGGAAGGCTCCATGAAGCCCCCAGGGAGGGTGCGGGGAGCCCCCGGGGAGGGTGGGGGACAGGCACGGAGGCCTTCACGGAGCCCTCCAAGACTCTGTGAAGGCCCCGGGGAGGGTGGGGGGAGGCGATGGGGAGGGTGGGGGACAGCCGCAGAGGCCTTCACGGAGCCTTGGAAGGCTCCGTGGAGGGTGGGGGGAGTCGCTGGGGAGGGAGGGGGGAGGCCGTGGAGGCCTTCACTGGAGCCTTGGAAGGCTCCGTGAAGGCCCCGGGGAGGGTGCGGGGAGCCCCCGGGGAGGGTGGGGGGAGGCGATGGGGAGGGTGGGGGAGGCCACGGAGGCCTTCACGGAGCCCTCCAAGGCTCCGTGAAGGCCCCGGGGAGGGTGGGGGGAGGCGATGGGGAGGGTGGGGGACAGCCGCAGAGGCCTTCACGGAGCCTTGGAAGGCTCCGTGAAGGCCCCGGGGAGGGTGCGGGGAGCCCCCAGGGAGGGTGGGGGGAGGCGATGGGGAGGGTGGGGGAGGCCACGGAGGCCTTCACGGAGCCCTCCAAGGCTCCGTGAAGGCCCCGGGGAGGGTGGGGGGAGGCCGCGGGGAGGGTGGGGGGAGTCACTGGGGAGGGAGGGGGAGGCCACGGAGGCCTTCACTGGAGCCTTGGAAGGCTCCGTGAAGGCCCCGGGGAGGGTGCGGGGAGCCCCCGGGGAGGGTGGGGGGAGGCAATGGGGAGGGTGGGGGGAGGCCGCTGAGGCCTACACGGAGCCCTCCAAGGCTCCGTGAAGGCTCCGGGGAGGGTGGGGGGAGTCGCTGGGGAGGGAGGGGGGAGGCCGTGGAGCCCTTCACTGGAGCCTTGAAGGCTCCGTGAAGGCCCCGGGGAGGGTGCGGGGAGGCGATGGGGAGGGTGGGGGACAGCCGCAGAGGCCTTCACGGAGCCTTGGAAGGCTCCGTGAAGGCCCCGGGGAGGGTGCGGGGAGCCCCCAGGGAGGGTGGGGGGAGGCGATGGGGAGGGTGGGGGGAGGCGCTGGGGAGGGTGGGGGAGGCCACGGAGGCCTTCACGGAGCCCTCCAAGGCTCCGTGAAGGCCCCGGGGAGGGTGGGGGGAGGCCGCGGGGAGGGTGGGGGGAGTCACTGGGGAGGGAGGGGGAGGCCACGGAGGCCTTCACTGGAGCCTTGGAAGGCTCCGTGAAGGCCCCGGGGAGGGTGCGGGAAGCCCCCGGGGAGGGTGGGGGGAGGCAATGGGGAGGGTGGGGGGAGGCCGCTGAGGCCTACACGGAGCCCTCCAAGGCTCCGTGAAGGCTCCGGGGAGGGTGGGGGGAGTCGCTGGGGAGGGAGGGGGGAGGCCGTGGAGCCCTTCACTGGAGCCTTGAAGGCTCCGTGAAGGCCCCGGGGAGGGTGCGGGGAGGCGATGGGGAGGGTGGGGGACAGCCGCAGAGGCCTTCACGGAGCCTTGGAAGGCTCCGTGAAGGCCCCGGGGAGGGTGGGGGGAGTCGCTGGGGAGGGAGGGGGGAGGCCGTGGAGGCCTTCACTGGAGCCTTGGAAGGCTCCGTGAAGGCCCCGGGGAGGGTGCGGGGAGCCCCCGGGGAGGGTGGGGGGAGGCAATGGGGAGGGTGGAGGGAGGCCACGGAGGCCTTCACGGAGCCCTCCAAGGCTCCGTGAAGGCCCCGGGGAGGGTGGGGGGAGGCGCTGGGGAGGGTGGGGGGAGGCCACGGAGGCCTTCACGGAGCCCTCCAAGGCTCTGTGAAGGCCCCGGGGAGGGTGGGGGGAGGCCGCGGGGAGGGTGGGGGGAGTCACTGGGGAGGGAGGGGGGAGGCCGCGGAGGCCTTCACTGGAGCCTTGGAAGGCTCCGTGAAGGCCCCGGGGAGGGTGGGGGGAGGCAATGGGGAGGGTGGGGGGAGGCCGCTGAGGCCTTCACTGGAGCCTTGGAAGGCTCCGTGAAGGCCCCGGGGAGGGTGGGGGGAGGCAATAGGGAGGGTGGGGGGAGGCCGCTGAGGCCTTCACGGAGCCCTCCAAGGCTCCGTGAAGGCCCCGGGGAGGGTGGGGGGAGGCGCTGGGGAGGATGGGGGGAGGCCACGGAGGCCTTCACGGAGCCCTCCAAGGTTCCGTGAAGGCCCCGGGAAGGGTGGGGGGAGGCCGCGGGGAGGGTGGGGGGAGTCACTGGGGAGGGAGGGGGGAGGCCGCAGAGGCCTTCACTGGAGCCTTGGAAGGCTCCGTGAAGGCCCCTGGGAGGGTGGGGGGAGGCAATGGGGAGGGTGGGGGGAGGCCGCTGAGGCCTTCACGGAGCCCTCCAAGGCTCCGTGAAGGCCCCGGGGAGGGTGGGGGGAGGTGATGGGGAGGGTGGGGGACAGCCACGGAGGCCTTCACGGAGCCCTCCAAGGCTCCGTGAAGGCCTCGGGGAGGGTGGGGGGAGGCGATGGGGAGGGTGGGAGAAGGCCGCGGAGGCCTTCACGGAGCCCTCTAAGGCTCCGTGAAGGCCCCGGGGAGGGTGGGGGGAGGCGATAGGGAGGGTGGGAGAAGGCTGCGGAGGCCTTCACGGAGCCCTCCAAGGCTCCGTGAAGGCCCCGGGGAGGGTGGGGAGAGGCGCTGGGGAGGGTGGGGGGAGGCCGCGGAGGCCTTCACAGAGTCTTGGAAGGCTCCGTGAAGGCCCCGGGGAGGGTGGGGGGAGGCGATGGGGAGGGTGGGGGACAGCCGCAGAGGCCTTCACGGAGCCTTGGAAGGCTCCGTGGAGGGTGGGGGGAGTCGCTGGGGAGGGAGGGGGAGGCCGTGGAGGCCTTCACTGGAGCCTTGGAAGGCTCCGTGAAGGCCCCGGGGAGGGTGCGGGGAGCCCCCGGGGAGGGTGGGGGGAGGCAATGGGGAGGGTGGGGGGAGGCCACGGAGGCCTTCACGGAGTCCTCCAAGGCTCCGTGAAGGCCCCGGGGAGGGTGGGGGGAGGCGATGGGGAGGGTGGGGGACAGCCGCAGAGGCCTTCACGGAGCCTTGGAAGGCTCCGTGAAGGCCCCGGGGAGGGTGGGGGGAGTTGCTGGGGAGGGAGGGGGGAGGCCGTGGAGGCCTTCACTGGAGCCTTGGAAGGCTCCGTGAAGGCCCCGGGGAGGGTGCGGGGAGCCCCCAGGGAGGGTGGGGGGAGGCGATGGGGAGGGTGGGGGGAGGCGATGGGGAGGGTGGGGGGAGGCCACGGAGGCCTTCACGGAGCCCTCCAAGGCTCCGTGAAGGCCCCGGGGAGGGTGGGGGGAGGCCGCGGGGAGGGTGGGGGGAGTCACTGGGGAGGGAGGGGGAGGCCGCGGAGGCCTTCACTGGAGCCTTGGAAGGCTCCGTGAAGGCCCCGGGGAGGGTGCGGGGAGCCCCCGGGGAGGGTGGGGGGAGGCCGCTGAGGCCTTCACGGAGCCCTCCAAGGTTCCGTGAAGGCTCCGGGGAGGGTGGGGGGAGTCGCTGGGGAGGGAGGGGGAGGCCGTGGAGGCCTTCACTGGAGCCTTGGAAGGCTCCGTGAAGGCCCCGGGGAGGGTGCGGGGAGCCCCCAGGGAGGGTGGGGGGAGGCGATGGGGAGGGTGGGGGGAGGCCGCGGAGGCCTTCACAGAGCCCTCCAAGGCTCCGTGAAGGCCCCGGGGAGGGTGGGGGGAGGCGATGGGGAGGGTGGGGGGAGGCCACGGAGGCCTTCACGGAGCCCTCCAAGGCTCCGTGAAGGCCCCGGGGAGGGTGGGGGGAGGCGATGGGGAGGGTGGGGGCCAGCCGCAGAGGCCTTCACGGAGCCTTGGAAGGCTCCGTGAAGGCCCCGGGGAGGGTGGGGGGAGTCGCTGGGGAGGGAGGGGGGAGGCCGTGGAGGCCTTCACTGGAGCCTTGGAAGGCTCTGTGAAGGCCCCGGGGAGGGTGCGGGGAGCCCCCGGGGAGGGTGGGGGGAGGCGATGGGGAGGGGGGGGAGGCCGCGGAGGCCTTCACGGAGCCCTCCAAGGCTCCATGAAGGCCCCGGGGAGGGTGGGGGGAGGCGCTGTGGAGGGTGGGGGGAGGCCACGGAGGCCTTCATGGAGCCCTCCAAGGCTCCGTGAAGGCCCCGGGGAGGGTGGGGGGAGGCCGTGGGGAGGGTGGGGGGAGTCACTGGGGAGGGAGGGGGAGGCCGCGGAGGCCTTCACTGGAGCCTTGGAAGGCTCCGTGAAGGCCCCGGGGAGGGTGCGGGGAGCCCCCGGGGAGGGTGGGGGGAGGCAATGGGGAGGGTGGGGGGAGGCCGCTGAGGCCTTCCCGGAGCCCTCCAAGGCTCCGTGAAGGCCCCGGGGAGGGTGGGGGGAGGCGATGGGGAGGGTGGGGGACAGCCACGGAGGCCTTCACGGAGCCCTCCAAGGCTCCGTGAAGGCCTCGGGGAGGGTGGGGGGAGGCGATGGGGAGGGTGGGAGAAGGCCGCGGAGGCCTTCACGGAGCCCTCCAAGGCTCCGTGAAGGCCCCGGGGAGGGTGGGGGACAGCCGCGGAGGCCTTCACGGAGCCCTCCAAGGCTCCGTGAAGGCCTCGGGGAGGGTGGGGGGAGGCGATGGGGAGGGTGGGAGAAGGCCGCGGAGGCCTTCACGGAGCCCTCCAAGGCTCCGTGAAGGCCCCGGGGAGGGTGGGGGATAGCCGCGGAAGCCTTCACGGAGCCTTGGAAGGCTCCGTGAAGGCCCTGGGGAGGGTGGGGGGAGGTGATGGGGAGGGTGGGGGGTGGCCGCGGGGGCCTTCACGGGGCCTCGGGAGAGTCTCCGGAGGCCCCGTGATGGCCTTGGGAGGGAGTGGGGAGCCCGGGAAAAGTGAGTATGGGGCCTCCGGTGGCCCCATGGTCGCTTTAGCGGGGGAGGGGAGGGCAATCAATATTCACGGTTTTTTGACATTCGCGGGGATCCATGGAACCTAACCCCCGCAAATGTGAAGGGACAACTGTACTAGAATTAATAATACAGGGAAGGAAAAGGAAGAGTGAAACAAGAAAGAGAGAAAGGAAAGTATGAAGGGGAAGAAGTAACATAATCAGAACAGACAGCAGAAGAAGGGATATTACCTCAAGAAAGGAGTAGAAGAACTAAACCAGGAATCCATAATGCGAAAGACAACACAATCAACAATACAAACAACTAGGAGGCCCTCACTTGACCCTAATTAAGCAAGTCAGATCACAGTCTCCTTCTTGAGGAAATTATGTTGGCAAGTAAGGCAATATCAAAATGTTTAAAATGAAGCTGTTCATGATTTGGAAATCCAGGATGAGACAAAAGCTGCCATCCTTGTTGAGATGGTCAAGTATCTGAACAGAATCCAATCCCTTTTGCTGAAAGTGGCAGAGGTTTGACTGAGACCTTAGAAAGGAGCTTGCTGCTTTCCTCCTGTAGGGAGATGGTTTTAGAAAATGTAGTAGTGTGTGGCAGGAAATGGAATTCTATTCTGAAACATATTGCATGACTGAGTAAACTACCAATTTATCTATCATTATGGAATGTCAAGGTGGGAAGAAATGAACTTAATGGTTTTCAACGGTGAAAGCAGTATGGACTTCAACACTGAGAAGAGTAGGTTAAGAGATCACAGGAATCAGCACACAGTCAAAGACAGCATCTGCCCTCTGAAGAACAATACCCAGGAAATATTTTGCTGTGTAGATAAAAAAGTTGACGTCTTCTTTGTCATTCGTGATTCATTCTTTAAAAATTATGTATTAATTAATTTTAATGCAAACACTTTAATTCATAGCCAAAGTAATAAACCTTCAGGAGGAAAAACAATAAAAATAGAAACAAAACAAAGAAAAAAACTAAAATAAATACATATACATACACAAGTGTGTGTGTGTGTGTGTGTGTGTGTGTAACTAAACTAAGGCTAAAACACAAAACTAAAACAGTAACACTAACTAAAATACCAAACATTAACTGACTAAAACACAAAGGGCTCTGACCCCCTCCCCAGTTCAAACTGTAAGAAAAAGAAAGACATCCAAAAGAAGAAATAAATTTTCTACCATTACAAATCCAACTAAATAAACATACTAGAATTACCAGTAACCATAGCCACAGATGATTGTATTATTAAATTTCTTACTGCTCAAAAAATCTAGAAACGGTTTCCAATCTTTCAAAAAGACTTCAATTAGTTTATCCTTTAACACCCACATTACTTTGGCACTTGTGACTGATTCTGAGGTGCATATGGATTGTTCCTCCTTGAGTTTTCAGTGGGCAGCCAGAGCCAGCCTATTCTATATGGCAAAGTGCCTTTTTAAAATGTTTTTTATCTGTTTTTTTTAAAGAAATTTTAAAAATCTATTTTATTGTACAGCATTGTGGAAGAACTGCTGATCTTAAAAGCAGTAAATGAATATTTTTAACAGGCAGATTTTTAATACTTTTAAGAAAATAAATGTCCATTATGCCTGCTTACTGAGGATGAACAACATTTGTAATCACCAATTGTTTTTGACTGCAATCCACAGCAATAAATCAAAAGGACTGAGCTACTTTAGGACTCAAAAAAGATATTTAGCAGAATTGAGTTCAAGCAGAGGACTACATGCTTTATAAACTACACAAATTAGACTAAAAGAAATATTGATGAAGTGAAAACCACAACAGCCAACTGTCACAGCTGCTCAAACGAATCATTAATGACAATCGAAAGTAGGTGGGAGAAGATGAAATTGGTTAGCCCTGTTTTAGTAATGTTTAAATACTGTAATGATTATTTTCTGTTTTCAAATGCCAAGCCCTTTGCCACATCTTTTCAACACAGTGAACAGAAATGTATCACTTGCAACTCAGAAGCCAATTTGGATTCTTCAGGGGTGATCTGATATCCTCAGATGTCTCCTGCCTACTCAAGGAACTGTAAAAGAGAAGCATGGCTGTGACAGCAGGAAGAGACATACTGGAGTGCTGTCATGAGGTCTTTGCTCCACACTGAAGAGATTCATGAAAAAACATAGTTTGTTTTAACACTTGGCTGTTTGCCATTTCTTTGTATAAACACACATCTGCACAAACAGTCAGAAATTCCACTTGTTGAGGGGAAAACCCCAGTCATAAGGGAATAAGATCAGAACAACAGCCTGGAATTTTATGCTACAGCAGAGTATAGTAGAACCGAGAAAGTGAAGCTCTGTGAAAGAAAACATAGCTGTAATACTAAACACTACCTAAAGTGAATTTAGGTCTGGAATTGTAAAGACCTGTGAATGTATGTGCTCACAAAAATAAATTAAACTGGTGACTGAGTACCTGAACGAAACAAAAAACAGTACGCCATAATAAGGTGCAGGAAATATATATGGGGTTTAGACTAAAGCATCTAGCACACTCATATTTTTAGACATTGTACGTACAAACAGCATTATTCTGTAGAATGATAAGATTGCCTTGACACTGCTGTCATTAGTGATTTATAAAGAATCCTGATTGCCTAGGCCATAACTATTTAGAAGCAATTTTTAGTCCTAAATAAAAATGTATGGTAATTTATCTGAAATATTCATACTTTATTCCAATTTTCTGGTTTCACATTTGAACCAAGGCAACTAACAAATTACCATCGGCCCTCCACATTTGTGGGTTTAACTTTGCAAATCTGATTATCCGCAGATTACTTGCTGCTGTTTCTGCTGCTACACTATGCCATTTTTAATAGGGACTGCAAGCCCCAAAAGACTACAAATGCATGGCAAGGATTGTAAGTCCTTAAAAATGGCATAGGGCAGCAGTGGAGGCTGTGTCAAGCCCTGCCAGCCTCCTGCCTCTGCCTTGTAAAGGAACCCTGCCACTTTAAAGGCAACTACAGTGGGCTCAATCTACTGATCGTACTTTTTATGTGTGTTAAATACGGTTTGGGGGGCCTAGAGATATTTGCAGTTTTCACACTTTCATAGGGTTTCTGCACCCCTAACCCCAGTGAATATAGAGGGTCAATTGTATATTAAAAACAGAAAAGATCGTTTTTTCACTTACCCGGTGAGGCGGGGGGGGGCAAGCCCCGAAGGGCTCTGTGGCAGACACTGCTAGAACGACCAGAAAGAGGAGGTACAGCCCTGCCAGACTTAAAGTTATATTATAGAGCTTGCTGTATGATTTGGACCGAAGACTGGATTAAATTGGAGAATACAAAATTATTGGTGTTGGAAGGAGCTGATTTAAGATTCGGTTGGCATGCGTATCTTCGATACAATAAAGCAGCGGTCCATAAATAGGTGGATCACGTATGCCGACTTGACTAAAAAGGGAGGGGAAAGAACAAGTGAAATTAAAACAAAAGAAGAATTGAAAGAAGAAGGGTTGGAGTTAAATTGGCTAACATATCAGCAGATAAATAAAAGATTCAAAGAAGATAAAGAAACCGCAGGTTTTCTAGAGGAGAAGACAGAAGTGGATAAAATTATTTGGGGGGAAGGAAGAAAAAAGATAACTAAATTCTGTAATTTATTTTTATCAAGGCAACTGGAAAAGGAGACAGTTAGAGATGCCATGATTAAATGGGCGAGAGATGTGGAAGAAGAGATAACTATGGAAGAATGGGAAACGGCCTGGAAACAGACAAAAAAGTTTACAGCGTGTCAAGCACTCAAAGAGAACTATTTGAAAATCAGTAACTGATGGTATTTAACACCAGTAAAATTGAATAAAATATTTGGAGCTAGGGGAAAAACATGCTGGAAATGTGAAAAAGCAATAGGTACCTCAAAGCATGTATGGTGGCAATGCCCGGTAACTCAAAAATACTGGGAAAAAGTGCATGAAATAATTCAAAAAATATTTAATATACAATTTAGCTTCAATCCGAAGCTCTATTTGCTGAATATAACATCAATGATAGAAGCAGACCAAATGAGAAGATACTGGAGAATACTATTATATCTTAGTATGGTGGCGCGTTTGGCTTTGGCTGCAAGATGGAAAGATAAAGAAACACCCAAAATAGATCTATGGTTAGAAAAGGCATTGGAAATGAGAGACAATGATACATTGGCCCATATATTGAATAAAAAAGCGACAGAGAATCTAGAAAAGGAGTAGTCTCCACTAACGAACTACTGTAAAAAAAGATGGAACATGAGTATGTGCCTAGAAATATAGGAAAAATGGGGTGGGAAGGTGGACATTAGACGAAATGACGTTTTTTGTTTTGTTTTGTTTTGTTTACATCAAAGATTAGGGAGACATAACTTAGGGGAGTCAAGGGGAAGTTAAAATGAAAAATACAAGATAGAAACCCCTTTGAGTTACGGAACAGAGGAAGTCAATGTTTTTAATTTAGAGTTTAAGTTTCTTATGAAGTAATATGTAACGGTTAATGTATAAAACTTTTGCAAAAAATTAATTAAAAAAAACACAAAATATAATCTACAGTAGGTGCCTGCAATCAGTAAAGGACTGGATGAGGGCGAACAAATTAAAACTTAATCCCAATAAAACAGAAGTGTTCCTGATTACTCAAAAGGCAAATAAGGGAATAGGAATTCAATAGTTATACTCCCCCTGAAAATGCAGGTTCATGGCCCCCACATCCTGAAGCAGGCCCCCAGGCCAGGATCTTTGGCAGCTCCCTACCAATTGCTAAGGTTAAGGGCAGCAAGATGCTCTACAGGATTTAGGATAAAAATTAAAATAAGTCATTTTAAATAACACCGAAGTAATATTTATATTTATTTTAAAAATTAAATGAATTTACATAATAAAAAGTTACAATAATATCACACAAGGCCCCCCTCCTAATCCATGGCCCCCATGGGTCCCAGGCTACAGCCCTGTCAGCCCCCCTCCCCCACTGTGGGGCCCTGCACAGGTTCGCAGTTTGTACTTCTGGTCTCAACCATGAGCCTGGAAGCACTGGCCAGGAGTGCATTAGCATAGTTAAGGCTCATTCATATGCCAGCTGAGCCCGTTCCTTGAGACATTAGATCTGGGCATGATGACACATGCTTTAGTTACATCCCACTTGGATTATTGTAATGCTCTGTATGTGGGAGTGACTTTGAAGTGTGTTCAGAAACTTCAGCTGGTCCAGAGCTCCAGCCAGATTTTTAAGCAAGACTAGCTACAGTGAGCACAAGACTTTTCTTGTTGCAACACTCCATTGGTTGCTGGTCTGTTCCCAAGCACGATTCAAAGTGCTGCTTATGAGTTAAAAAGCCCTATATGACAAGTCCAGATTATCTGAAGAAGCATATCTCCTTATGTGAGTCTGCCTGTGTCTCAAGATCTTCTGGGAAGGTCTGTCTCACTGTCCCACCATGCTCACAGGTGCAGCTGGAAAGAACACAGGAGAGGGCCTTCTCGGTGGCTGCTCCCAGACTCTGAAATTCCCTTCCTAGAATGGTTAAGGCTGGCACCCTCCATGTTATCCTTCAGTAGGCAGGTGAAGACCTTTAGGTTTCAGCAGGTCTTTTGCTGATTGCTCAGTGAGAAAGGGTCTTTCATGTACTATGTTGTTTATATTTGTTGTTATTTTTAATGGTCTATTTTCAACAGTTTTTAATTTTACTGGTAGTTTAATTACATTTTTAACTTTTGTACAATGTAAATTTTTTAGCTATGCATGTTTTAATTTTTGAGTCCCAGACTGGGAAAAGGGCAGGATGCTGATGATAAGAAAAACTACATGGAAAAAACAATCAATGAAGTTAAACAGTCAGACAAAACCTGTTAAAACAAGAACATAACACAAATAAATGCCAAAGTTTATGGATTATCTTGCTTCTAGACATTTATAATTCATAAAATTAATACAGCAAGTAATTCTGAAGAGATTTTCAGACAGGGAAATTATTCCCCGGGGAGATCAGAACAGAATTATTTCTGTCCCGGAAGCAGCACCGCGGTTCGCATGCCCACTTCCCTCTCCCGATATTCCGTCATCCTCACGCTGTCCTTTTTCTAGTCTCTTCCGTCATACTTTATTAACGTCTCGTGAGGACGTCTCGTTAATAAAATATGACGGAAGAGACTAGAAAAAGGACAGCATGAGGACGAAGGAATATCGGGAGAGGGAAGTGGGCATGCGAACCGCGGCGCTGCTTCCGGAACAGAAATAATTCTGTCCTGATCTCCCCGAGGAATCATTTCCACATCTGAAAATCTCCTGACAGAATTTTTCTTCATTTCTAAGTGGACAAAATCATTTTCTCATGCAGATGCATTGTATTAGAAATAATGAGATGGAATTTGACACACATATCCTTTCTTGAAGTTTTGAAACTTTTAGACCAGGATTTTGAACTTGAATCTGCTTCAAAGACCATCCCACTGGAAGCCAAGCATGAATACCTAACATTAAGTGACAAAGAATGTAATCTAGCCAGTCTCTAGTTCTTATTTCAGATCAAACACAAATTCAGTGGGTGGAATTAAGCAAGCTGCTAATCAATCACAGCCCTCTCCTTCAATAATACAAGGGTAATTACAGAGTTCTTCCAAAGATTAGTGAGGTCGTGTATGCAAGGTGCTTTGACCACTCTGAAAAGTAATGTAATGTATTATTAGTAATGCAATAAATGAAATATACCATTCTCTGAGTTGCCTTAAGAGCCCCAAAGTTAAAGAATTTGGAATACATGTCAACCCCCATATCTGCTGGGGATACATTCCAAGCCCCCTGTGGATACCTGAAACTGTGAATAATAGGGAACTCTATTATTTTCAATGAGATGAACAACAGAAGTTGACCACAGAATTGCACTGAAGGACCTAAAAATGCCTAGAAAGAGCTTTTTTTTCCAGACATGAATAAGTGAAACTGTGATACCAAATCCATGGATATGGGGGGTGATCTGTATTTGACTCCACTTTCATAGCTTTCTTTTAGAAGAGGGAACTGCCTGCGAGTAGTTTGTTTTTCAACAGCACTAGCTACTGGGCCCCATTTCAACTACCAGATCTGAAATGTATATTACAGCATTTCCACCTTTGGCAAGTGGCTTAACGGAATTTCAAGTCTGGTTTGAATAGTTTGTACAATTTCTTCAGGAGTAGGTCTGTTGTAGCACCTGGTTTATGAGGAAAGCGAGGAAAGAGTAGAAGTCTGAATCCTGTGCTTACTCACAAATCAGTCTCATTACAATGACAGGTCAAATTGCAAACAATGCTTGCTCTTTTAAGAAAGTGTCCCTAACCTTAATCCCTTTATTTTTTATAAACAGCAGTCAGGAGCCCTGATCCCAAAAATGGCTGTAGTGTCATAACAGGCTGTAATTAAAATTATTCCCTTTCTGTCTGCTGTTTCCTTCTGAATGAGCTGTTTGAGAAGACAGTAATCTTCTGAAATCCTCACAGGTATTCTGCCTGAGGATTCCATGAAAATACCAAACAATGACTTTTAATTGCTCAGCTATGAAAGTGGGTGTAGGGTCAAAGTATTCCACAAAGGAGAAAGGTTCATATCCCAAAGTTGAACTCTGCACATTTCTCATGTTCTCTCACTTCCACTACCACACTAAAATATGAAGAAGTATGTTCTGTCTGAACAAAGGACCACCCCCTCCCAGAAAGGCTAAGGATGTATGCTGCAAAAAGGTGAAATTTTGCTGTCCAAAGACTCCAATGCAAAAGGCTTCAGCTATTCGCCCACTGAGAATTTCCACCCATTCTGGATGAGAACCAGAAAATTACTAGCTTCCTGAATACTGCTACTGCTAGCCAAAGATTCTTAACTCCCTTTTCCTGGAGGATCACAGCCAAAGGACAGAACAGAACAAATTAAAACTGCAGACAGAGCTGTGTGGTCCAACTCCGTACATGGAATACATAAACATTATTACAATTTCTACATAATCTATCACCAAATGTAGTTATTAGGAAGACCATTACTGGGAAAGTATAACTGAGCCATGGCAGCTTGATAAGCACAAAGTGGCAACACTCACTAATTAACACCAAGGCATAGACACAATCTTTTACACCTATTGCCTGTTACTCATTACTATTCTGGTGTGTGTTGGGGGTTTTTCCTAGCAGCCTGCCCACAGGTGCAGAAACACAGCTGTTTCTAGGGCTATGGCCAGGCTATTTCCACAACTGGAAACTTCACAAAAAAAAAAAAAAAAAGGTCTAGTGAGGGCAGTGCTAGGTGAAGACTGCTATCTGCTTCTTGTGCCCCCATAGCAGAGAACAATCACAGACTCTGCCAGAAACAAACAAAAGCCAAGGGCTAAGCAGATGTGTAAAACATAGAGATGTCTCCAGTGGAATGGGGAGATTAGAAAAGTACACTGACAGAGTAATAATCTGACTGCGATAAAATGAAGAAATCATTTTAAGGAGGAAGGACACATTAGTCCTAAAGTCTATATACTGTCTGTTGAGAACTAGATAGAAAGGTCAGATCCAAATACAGAATTCACTTTCTTGCAGATATTATTACTTTAAAAACTGACATTCAGTGGTAAGTGTCAAAAACAATTTCATTAGCTGGAATAGAATTATGAGTAGACCACCAGAAGGTGGTGGTGGAACAGACAGGGACGAGATGTGAAGCCCTGAAAGAAAGAAAAAACTGGGGGGGGGGGCTTTGGGGGGCTTCCAAAGCTTTTTTTTTTTTTTCAGAAAAATTGGAAAAAAGGAATTATGGAATATTTTCTTTTAGAATGATAAATAATATGCTTAAGGCATGTTCATATATTTACTCCTCCCTGCAAAAAAAAATTATTACTAAGAGCTATGTAACAGGAAACTTTAATATAAGACTATATTCAGGAACAGAGCATTGCAATTCCTGTCTTGTGTTCCTTTTCTTATTTCTTTTTATGGGAATGAGTGCTTTATGTGTGTTTGACACAATGAAAGACTAGAATAGGTAAGCCAATTTTCTTTGTTTTGCTAATGCTGAGGGTTTCTTTTCTTTTCACCATATATTCCGGCGTATAAGACGACTTTTTCAGCCTGTAAAATCAGCTGAAAAGTAACGACGGAGGTGGCTGCCGGGGGGGGGGGGAAGCTTGCTATCCACCTTATCCCCACCACCCAGGGCAGCTGCATGGGGAGGGGAGCCTCGCTGGGCGGGAGGGGGTCTTCTCCATGACTCTGAGTCACAGATATCCCCTCCCATCCAGCGAGGCTACACGGAGGGGGGAGGCTTGCTAGGCAGGAGGGGCTGAGCCTCTCCCCAGCCAGGCAGCCACCTCCCATGATTCCCCAACTCGCGAGGAGGCTGGCCAGCCTCCTCGAGGGTTGGGGAATCATGGGAGGTGGCTGAGCCTTTTCCCAGCCAGGCAGCCATCCCCCATGATTCCCCAATTCACAAGGAGGCTTGCCAGCCTCCTCAAGGGTTGGGGAATCGTGGGAGGTGGCTGAGCCTTTCCCCAGCCAGGCAGCCATCCCCCGTGATTCCCCAACTCGCGAGGAGGCTGGCCAGTCTCCTCAAGGATTGGGGAATCGCGGGAGGTGGCTGAGCCTCTACCCAGCCAGGCAGTCATCCCCGTGATTCCCCAACTCATGAAGAGGCTGGCCAGCCTCCTCGAGGGTTGGGGAATCACAGGAGGTGGCTGAGCCTCTCCCCAGCCAAGACAGCCATCCCCCGTGATTCCCCAACTCACGAGGAGGCAGGGAAAAGAGGAAGGTGGTGGGGAAACAGCCCTATCTCAGCCTTTGTTTCTTCATCTAAGCTGGATCAAGCATCTTTCTTGATTAAACAAATTATGGAATGGTGTAACTTCTCTTCAAGGTTTCGGGGCATCAGTGGGCTCACTCACTGGTTTCAGGAGATGACAACATATAGTCTTCAAGATATCTTGGAATCCAGCTTCAGTTGTTCTAGTTAGAATGATCAATGACAAATGACCAGGGAAGCTATAGTCCAAGATTCCTGAAGGTCCAAAAGGTTTCTTACCTCTACTGTAGAGAGTTTTAAAAATCCTTTAATTTTTAAAAAATATTTTATTTCTTCTCATTACTATTATCACCAGGGGCAGAACTAGGCCAATTGGGACCAGTGAGCAGAGACTCTTGGGCCACCAATCAGGGCTGCTAGATGGCCTGGAGGCCCCCATTCCCAAAGTTAATTTCCCCTTTTTTTTACCAGTTATAGCAGGCTTTACAGTGGTCCGGCCTAGGAATTATGATGGTTCATATACAATAAATATTAAACAAATGACACACACAAAAAGGAAAGTTAAACAGTAAGACAAAATACAAAAAGAGCACACAGAAAGAAAAAAAGAAAAAGCAAACACTCTATAGCAACAGCAATAACACTTCTATTTCTATACCGCTTATCAGTATCAATGAACTCCCTAAGTGGTTCACAACATGTTATCCAATAGCCCCCAACAAGCTGGGTACTCATTTTACCATCCTACAGAAGGATGGAAGGCTGAGTCAACCTTGGAGACCTGTAGGACCCAACTTACAATGTTGTGGCTGCAGCACTGGCATTTAACCAGGGCTCTAGAAGATAAACTACTAATAAATATACAGATGACTTCCAACTATCTTATCTACAGCTATCTATATATCTCCTACCATCCTACCTCTCTTTCTGTATACTAGATATTATCCTTCCTCCATTAAAAAACTCATCCTGCTATTCAAAACCAATTCTCATTAATTCACCATCATTTTTTTTCTCAAAAAGTCCACCAGGGGTTTCCATATTTTTCTCTAATCAAAGTAGTCCAGCACTGTCCATTTCTGCTAACTCACTCATTTTTAGCAACCATTCTTCCTTAGTAGGTAGTAATATGTTATTCTTCCATTTCTGAGCACAGGAATTATATGGTGCTGATGTCTCTGAGTAAAAGTTTTGTTAAAATTGGATTTGTCCCCTATAACTTATAGAACAACAACAACAACAAAAGTTTATGCAGTGGCCTGTGAAAACACTTGGCAATTTTCAAGTAGTTGGTGGAAAGAAAAGTTTGAGAGTGAAGCTCTATATGAGATCGCGACTTTGGGAAGGGCGGGTGATGGGTGGTCGTCTTATACGGCGAATATACCCTAAAGTCTATATTTTGACTTAAAAATTGGGGGGTCGTCTTATACGCCCAGTCGTCTTATACGGTACTTTCCCCACACACACACACACACACACACGGTCCTCATAAATTGGCAAGACCAAAGACTGAACTGTTCCTTACAGTTCAGGACCCTGTAGTTTCATTAGCAACAGAAAACAAAATTGTAAAAAAGTAAATTCCATTTGTTATTATCGGAATAAACTATACTTTTAATATTCCAAAAATTATAATTGCATGCCAAACCAAATTAGACATAATACATTTCATGTTCCTAAAGTAATAAAGTGACTCTCAAGCTGTAAAAGGTACTAATATAGCATTTTTCATTTTTTTAAAAAACAAAAGTTTTTTTCTTTAAAATGAAGAAAGCTGCTTTTCCCCCCATCACTTCAAAGTTTTCAGAATTTTTATATCTCTAGGATCTATCCATTAGAGAAATAAGATTGGTTTTCTCTGTTGATGACATAGATGTTCTTGTCTCCCACATTAGAATCCAGAGATGAGATAGTGGACTACAGAAGTAGCAGATGCAGAATCTGATAAATATTTTTTCATCAATTATGATGGCATTAAAACTGTCTGAGCAGAAATAACTATTTAATAAGCACAAGAGACCCAGAAAGAGTATTTGGTTACTTTGGAGATACCACTGATGCTTATGTGAAAGGAGCCAACTGAGAGTCTTTTGATGTCTGACCAATGGCACCATGAGAGAAGGCATACATGGATGCATGAATGCATGGAGCACCTCAAGTGTTGAGACAATAACAGTCAGTACCAGTTTTACCACTCATAAAAATGGCAAGTAATGTCTTTTTGCTATGTATATTGTGCTTTTGGAAGAGAAAGTTTAAACTGGAACCACTATCCAAGTAATTATAGGAGAGAAAATAAACCACTATAAACATGGTTGGGATCACTGTCTCAAGCTATGTTATGTGCATTCATAGAAGACTCTTAAATTTTAGAACATGCTTGAAACTGTAATAGGGATCAAAGTAATAACAAAGATGGAGAAAACATACTAAAAAAACTACAGCAAAGCTTTTGAGTCTGTTGCTCAAAATATGTGCCAAGTGCAAGAGAGAAGAACTCATACCAAACAAGACCATAATAAAAAATTGAAAAATTTCAAAAATATGATTAGAAAAATATATACATCAAAAACAAGTATAAAACATGTATATACCAATGGCTTATGCAAAAAATTGAACAAGGGTAAATAACTAGATACATGTATTTCTGTGGTTATCTACCCTTGTTCATTTGTTATCCATGTGGGCTACTGGTAGTTATATATCTTATTGTTCTTGACATGTGCCTTCAAATCAGCTGCAACGTATGGTGACAGTATCATATAGCTTTTCCGGGGAGGGGCAAGATTTATTCAGAAGAGGTTTGCCATTGCCTTTTTTTTCTTTTTTCTGTTTTCCTTTCTGAGCTGCAATCGGATTTTTTTAAACTATAGTATGCTTTAATTTTTTTCTAATTTATATATTTTTAATTATTGTATGTTTTTATCTTTTATAATTTAATATTATTTTAAGGGGTGAGTGGGCTAGGACACTGTGACTATGGAGTTTTTATATTGTAAGCCACCCCAATTGCGTTGCAGAGGGGCGGGATAGAAATAAAATTTTATTATTATTTATTTATTTATTTATTTAATTTATATGCCACCCTTCTCCCAAAAGAGACCCAAGGCGGCTCACAAAATATCATATAAAATATAGTTTAAAAACCATTAAAAACATCAAAATATAGAAAATCTAAAATTACATAAATATATAAAAGTTAAAAGACTGAAAATAAACAAGATCAAGCTGAGAGTATGTGACTTGCCTAAAGTCACCTAATGAGTTTCCATGGCTAAGCAGAGATCCAAACCATGGTTTCTCAAACTCAAACCACTAAATCACACTGCTTCTGAAACTGAGCAACCTGAAACAAACGATAGGAACAATATATAATGTTACAAACATGTTTTGTACTTCTTGTTGTGTGCCCTCAAGTCATTTCCAACTTACAGTGACCCTAACCTAAGGTGAACCTATCATAAGGTTTTCCTGGCCATATTTGTTCCGGGAGGGGGGTGCCATTTCCTTCCTCTAAGGCTGAGAAAGTATGAGTTGCTCAAAGTCATCAATGGGTTTCCATGGCCAAGTGGTGATCTGAACCCTAGTCTCCAGAGTCATAGTCCAATGCTCAAAAAACTATACCACACTAGCTCTCTTGTTGTAACATTATATACTGTTTCTATCATTTGTATGAGGTTGTTCAATTTTATTATTATGGTTTTGTTTGGTTTAAGTTCCATGTTATGAAGACATTTATTGAAAGAGTGAAAACAGATTTATTTCCTCATTCATCATCCAACTATTATAGGGCAAGGCAAGTAGAAGACTGATTCCTGATCTTTGACGGCCACAGTCTGCAGGGTAACCCACCATGTGCATGGCTCTTCTCTCTTTCATCTTAAAGGATAAGCAGACTTTAATTTTAAAAAGAGAGAGAAAGCAGTGAGCCACCCATGTAGTTTATAATGGTATTTACCAGCTTTTTATCAGCCCATACATGTAGTAGGTAGCACCACTTCACCTGTTATGTGTGCAATTCAGATTTGCCATTCAGTCGCCGACTAGGAAGCATTTATTATCCATCCCATATGAATGACAAACTGTGTTACTACTATTCACTCCTAACACTAAAAGAAGAATTCTCTAAAAAAGCAGTTTGTTTTTAAAACATGCTGTCATTTAATAACTAGGATAAAATTCTATTTAGTTTCTATAAACTTATTAAGTTCAAGAATAAAACAGACATAGCAGCTCACATGTCTGGATTTCATTTGTTTTGACAGAACAGAAATAAATTACTACATTTTTACTAACTTTAACTACACTAGTACTAAAAAATACAGCTGCAAAACTGGAATCTGCTTCATCACCTAGAAAGGTACCTTTACAGAAGAAAAACTGTAGTTCCTGACTACCAGTACAGAAAACAACAACCACTTTGACAAAGTTCAATTTGTAAGGGTACTTTGCACACTGTTCTAGTTATTGAACATCATTACTTCTACTGGTATGGCTACACCAGCACATTAAACTTCAGAAAAGGTTATCATTTAGATCAGTGATTCCCAAAGTAGGCAGTACTGCCCCCTTGGGGGTGGTGGAAAGCTCCGGGAGAGTGGTAAGGAAAAAGGGGGCAGTATGGGGCAGTAGAAAGCTCCAGGGAGGCGGTGAGGGAAAGGGGGATGGCAGGGGATGGTGAAGATGAGGGTTGCCTTAAACTTTTCTTTTCAGGTTCCCTGAAAACTGCTGCACAGTCTTGCTGATGGCTTCATGTGGTGGTGTCTCCTGCTCTTCACACCAGGCACTTGCCTGTGCACGCTCACTCCCTTAGTCACATTTCACTAGTAATGGGAGCAGCAGTTAAGAAACTCTTGTGAGTCTTGGATGCACAGCATCATTTCTGTAGCTCAGAGCAGCACCATTTTGGGACAGACTGACTTACTGGAGCAGGAGTTAGTGCATGTGGCAGCAAGGGAGAAGTGGCAGTGAGGAAAAGAAGGTTTCAAATTTGGAACCCTGCTTAAGATTTGTCAGCTTTGCCAGGAATTGGTTGGCAGGCTGGAGCTGTGCTGTTGCTTCTGCTTTCCCTCATCAAACAGGCCAAGAGAAGAGGAACTGGAAAAGAAGAATGCTTGTGTGTACTGGGGAGAGGGATGACTTGAAGCTTGATGTTCCTCTGCTTCTGTGATCTTTTCCTCCTTTCCTTCCTGTCTAAACAAGTCAGCAAACACACACATATGCATCCTCTCTCCTCACAATCCTCTCATTCCATCCTCTGCCTGCCTCCTCGAGTGAGCAAACCCACACACTCACCCTCCTCATGAGTCCCTCATCCCATCCTGCCTGCCTGCACAACTGAGCAAACAAACACACACACTGCCTCCACACAATTCCCTCATCCATTCCATTCCTGCCAGCCTGCATGAGTGAGTAAGCAAGCAAATGCACAAAATGACCCTCCATCCTTACGATCCCCCTGTCCCATCTCACCCCCCCCCACAGCAAGTGTATAGCAAGGGGACATGTGTACAGCTGGGCCCAGCCACCCTGCCTCTTTTATTTCCTCCTGGTGACACCTGAGTTGTCAAAGTGGTGGCAATGACATAGCGCGGCAATGGAGGCATGGCAAATAATCTGTGAATAAGCAAATTTCCAAAAGTGAAACCCACGAATGTGGGGGGAGGACTGTATGTAATTTTATGTACTCTATAAACACAATTTTCCCTTCTAGGTTACAATTTCTATTCTAAAAAAAACATTTTAAGATTGCTGTTGAGGGTGTCTTTCAACACCAAAATCCAATATTATGGATTGTTTGGTGTAATAAAAGTATGCTGATTTGGGCATAGCAACCTGAGAACTGAGTGCTTCTTATTCTCCATTCTGTCTCAGAATGGTCTACTTAGATGAGGTAATAAGGAACATTTCTGTTATCCATACACACATCTGCAGAGGCATGCAAACTGTGTCCATGGTGGTCCTACTGTGCCAGGAGTGTCACCCTACTGTGAGCTACAGTAAAGACACAAATCCTCGTGGTTTAGTTTTTATCACAATACTAGAAGGGCAGGCAAACATAAATCCTAAAAATACTACAGAAAAAAGAAGTCCTCCTTATGTGTATCCACACATTTTAATTGGTCTCCTAGCCAGCCAATATTTTTGGTCAGCACAATGTGTCCCTATCCCTCATGGGAATATAGGGATTTGTAAGATGGCATTTTGAGCTTTTAAAGCATCCAGACTATTTCTGAAAAGCACCACAACTCTGAGAACAATTCTCCAGCTCTTTGTCTACTCTAGCTAGCACCATCATAAAGAAGAAGGATGGGACTCAGCTGGACAGGGAATACACACCATAACAAATTTGTGGAAGACTGCTTCCACATAATGGTTTGGGAAGATGAAGTCTAACATTTTTGCTAAATATGATGTCTGGTTTCTCTAAGGACACTAGCAGCAATATTACCTATTTATAACACAGAAATCTTCTTTTAGTCACCTCTATACAGTCAGACCCCTGTATCCACTGAACCAGTCAGTATCTGTGGTTTCTGTTATCTGCAGAACACAAAGGAGGGGGCACATACCACAGAGCTGCACTGGAAAACACCCAGGCATTTCTAGGCATCTTTTAAGTCCTTCAATGCAACTCTTATAGTATGTTTTTACCAGAAGTCCTTAATTTTAAGAGATTTTGTGATTAACCACAGTTAACCATAGCTGTTATCCGTGGTAAGTCCGGGAACTGAACTCTTCCGGATATTGGAGGTCTGACTGTATATCAACACTGTCCGCATAAAAAATTACTAAACATCTGGTTTTCAGTGCTTCAAAGAGGAATTTTCTATGGGTAATTTCCAATAATAAAAATTTCCTCCTTCCCTGCTTATCCCCTCACCCCCCTCTCTCTCTAACTGGCCTCAGCTTAATATCATCATTTTCAAATTGATAAAAACATTAAATAAATTGTTTTTACAAGATAAATTTTATTTGTGAAATGCATACACTTGTTTAACGTTATAGTGCTAGACTGGATGTTTTGAATTTGCAGGAGAACAATAGGACTAATATCAAGAAATAGCCATTGGGGGGCACTAGAGTTGTCACCTAAGAGGAAAGGGGGCGGTAGCCAGAAAAAGTTTGGGGACAACGGATTTAGACCAAGGGCGGGCAACTATTATAGCTAGGAAGCTGGATTTGCCATGCACCTTAGAGGGCTGGCATAAGAATCAATGTTGCCCCCAAATACCCTGCAGGGGGTGAGGAGGGCATTTTTGCCACATTTTGGGGAGGCAGAGAATTTTAGGACCGTGAGAGGCCTTTTTTACAACAAGAAGTAACCTACTTAGACCAGATGCACTGAAATTCATGAGCCTTGCTAGCAAAACTAACTTAAAGTTCCCCTGATTTCAACTGGCCTAGTTGGAGGTACTGTAGGACAAAAAGGCAACAACCTAATGAGGGAGGTGGTGTTCCTCTGTGCTCTAAAGAGGGCAGAGCATCCAATAAAACCTAACAACCTTAACAAGAACAAATGTTCCACAGGATCATTAGAAATACTTGGCATAAAGAAATAATTTAACACTGGCATAAAGAAATAAGGTAGCACTAAACTGGCTCCCCTGAGCAAAATGCCGGAGGTCGATCTCAAGACCAAGAACATAAGAGAGGCAACAAAGGGAAAAAGTATTGCAATGATAATGGGTATGTTAATGCATGTTTGGATTGCAACCAAGAGACAAAAGGGGTTATATCCAAACTTCTGTCAATTGAAGGCCTTCAATGCAGTAGAGTGATCCAGGGGTAGAAGAGGATGGGAGGCAATATTTTATATTGAAAAACAATAGAATCAAAACTCAACACTTACAAAGGAATTCCACCCAGGGACAGGGGTTTTTCCAGCAGATAATGGTTCATCAACCAACCATTAGCCAAACAGACACTAATCAGCCTTGCATTTCTATACCCAGAAACTAACCATTCAATTACACAAATTTACATATACTCCCCAACAGGGGTTCACAGCATATAAACTCCACACACACTCCTACCCAACCATTCTCTGAAGATGCCAGCCACAGATGCAGGTGAAACGTCAGAAAGAAACTATTCCAGAACACGGCCTCACACCCCGGAAAAAAACCAAGGAAAATCCTTATATACACTTTCCACACTGTTCTGGAAGACCTCCCCCCATTTCCCATCCTCTGAACAATTGTTGCACAGGGACAGAATATTCTTGAAAAACTCCTTTCCCACTTCTGTTGATGAGACTGAAGTTTAGATCCAAGCCAGCATTTTAACGTAACGTGACTGTGTGTTGGATCAGTTGGTCATGTACTGGGGAATTGTGGCAATAAGCCACCAAGACTAAATCAAAGATAAGAGGGAAATAATCAAGCTAGGATAAGAGTTCAAAAGAATACTGTGATGTATACGATGGCCTCAATCAAACTGAAGCATGGCTACACAAGACAGAATTTACTTCTACCACAATTTTGTGTTTGTCTAAACTTTTGTGCTGCACATTTCTATGGGTGGGAAGCAGGAAGAGAAAGGCCAGCTTTATAGGGTTATGAACTGCTGTACTCTTCTCCCTTTCACTTTCCTGCACCTGATCCCTTTTCCTTACAATGCAGAAACATTTAATGCAACCTGGCACATAATTCCACAATCACTTTTAATAATCTACCTGCTCATACAGTTATGTTATTTCTTTATGGCAAATCAGTGGCTTGGAGAAAAATACTGCACAGTTTATTAACATTCCCTCCTTATCCTAGAAGCATGTTTCTATCAGAGTTTGTCAGCCTTTATGTTCTAAAGTAACATAACAATGGGAACACTATTGTTGTGAGCCTGTGCAGTAAGGAATAACATTTTAGCACTTCAACTGAATTTTTTCAGGCTTTAGATCATTGTTTTATTAGCTTTAAGGAGAAGCAGCAGTGTATAGCTTAAGTTACTTGAAAATATATATATATATATATATATAATAACAAATTGCTTGAGTGGAGGACTCTGTAAAAAGTAAACTTATTAGAGAACCAGCACGGTGTTGTTGTTTGGGTGTTGGACTATGACCCTGGAGACCAGGATTCGAATCTCTGTTCAGCCATGGACATCCACTGGGTAACTTTGGGCAAGTCACATTTTCTCAGCCTGAGAGGAAGGCAATTGTAAACCCCCTCTGAACAAATCTCCCTAAGAAAATCCTATAATAGGTTCACCTTAGAGTCACCATAAATCGGAAGAAACTTGAAAGCACACAACAACAACAACAACAACATCAACAACGACGACAATGTCATTACATTCAAAAAGTGACTTTCCACACTCACTTTTACTCATTACAAATGCTCAATTGAGTAACATGTTAGAATACAAGGTTTGTCTATTAAATAATGAGACTGGTACAATAATCCATCTTTATTTATACATCTTACAATTCTAATGCTTGTCCCCTTTCAATATACTCCCCGTTCACATTCACACACTGATGCAGTCTTGTTCTCCACTAGTCGAAGGCGTGGAACAGATCAGTTTCTGTCAGCTGATTTAACATATCTGCTGTTTTCTTCTTTACTACATAAATTGACTCAAAATCTGTTCCTTTAAGCACCAATTTCATTTTAAGGAAAAGAAAAAAGTTGCATGGTGCTAAATCTGGTGAATATGGAGGATGTTCAAGTGTAGTAATGCATTTATCAGCCAAAAACTGCCTCACAGAAAGAGTTGTGTGAGCAGGCACATTGTCTTGATGAAGAATGAAACCATTTCCCCACAGTTCTGGCCTTTTTTTTCTGACTATTTCTCTCAGCTTTGTCAAAACATCCTTATAATAATGCTGGTTCACTGTTTTGCCTTCTGGAACCCATTCTGCCAAAATTACTCCCTTGATGTAAAAAATAATCATAGATTTTCATAGAATCATAGAGTTGGAAGAGACCACAAGGGCCATCCAGTCCAATGCCCTGCCATGCAGGAATACACAATCAAATCATTCCCTACAGATAGCCATCCAGCATCCGTTTAAAAACCTCCGAAGAAGGAGACTCCACCACACTCCAAGACAGTGTATTTCACTTCCAAATAGCTCTTACTGTCAGGAAGTTCTTCCTAATGTTTTTGTAGAATCTCTTTTCCTGTATTTTGAACCCATTGCTCCGTGTGCTAGTCTCTGGAGCAGCAGAAAACAAGCTTGTTCCATCCTCAGTATGACATCCCCTCAAATATTTAAACATGGCTATCATGTCACCTCTTAACCTTCTCTTCTCCAGACTAAACACACCCAGCATGACTTTGAATGTGGACTTGCTTTGATGTGTCCCCCCCCCCATTCTTGGTGATGACTGTGTTTTCCAGTGCATTGACTGTCGTTTTGTCTCGGGATCACACTGGAAGATCCAGGTTTCATCACAAGTGATGATTTTGGGGAAAAGGTTTGGGTCTGCCTCAAGGTGCTGCGGAATGTCAGTGTGAATTGCCTTGTAGCATTCTTTCTGTTCTGGTGTGAGAACTCTAGGGACAATCTTAGCACAAACTTTTCTCATGTTGAGATCCTCATGTAAAAATTTTCACGCAGTGTCTTTGTCAATGTTCACAGCTTCAGCTATCATTCAGACACTGGGTCAGCGTCTCCTCAAACTATCTGGCTGATTTTTAATTTTTTTTGACAATTTCTTCAGTTCTTGAAGTGGAAGGTCATTCATTGTCTTCCACATTCATCGTCTTCCACATTCTCACGTCCTTCTCTGAATCTTTTGTGCCGCTCAAACACAGTGCAGAAGACATGCAGTCTTCCCCGTAGGCATTTGTAAGCATTAATAGTAAGCATTTGAAAAGATTCTGTTGTTTTTTTTGTGTGTGTGTTTTCAATTTTACTAAAAAATTCAAATTGACACATTGCTTGACTTTTAAGCTTAGCATTTTTCTGGCATACAACAGACAACACAGCGACAACTGACAATTAACTAAATGGTTGAGAGTGTTTTTTTATCATGCAGGTACAGACATGTTCAAGGTCACCACTCAAGCATTCACAATCAGTTCTCCCTGATTTGTCTGAA
Source organism: Gambelia wislizenii (assembly GCA_030847615.1). Classification (NCBI taxonomy): domain Eukaryota; kingdom Metazoa; phylum Chordata; class Lepidosauria; order Squamata; family Crotaphytidae; genus Gambelia; species Gambelia wislizenii. Next base: position 217,977,234 of record JAUMIR010000003.1, read on the forward strand.
AGGTAGAAACAGAGTCTCATTATTTAATAGATCTCATACACTCATAAATTCAGTACCTATTACATAATTAAGTTCTGGTTATCACGAAAAATGTGCTAAAGTATATCATTTGTAAAATCTTTATTATTTCTAACCTCTCCATTGACGCCCCCTTGTCGTGGGAGAGAGGCTTGCGTACCCTAATGATGTTTTGAGCTATGCTGGCGGTGGCATAATAGCCACCAGTAGGGTCTCCCATGCCAGACAGGTCAAAACCGAAGGGTCTGACAAAGAGTGTCAAAGGGCAGGATGGGCTCTCTAGCCTTGTGGCAACCGTCCTAGGAGAAGGAAAACTCTAATCCCAAACCCGGGCAGATGGTGCTTGTCCAACCCTGTAAGGTCAACCATCTAAGAGAAGGAAACACTAATCAAACCTATGGCCCGAGGACCTCGCTGCCACGTCCATCCTTGCAAGGCCACGGCAGATGAATCTCTGGTTTAAAGGGTGAGGCCAGTTCTGTGCACGCTGCGCTCCACCAGAAAAATCCATTGCACAGGCTCGAAGGACAAATCCATTCCCAAAAAAGCCCTGTAGCGACTGGCGAGGGACAAAACCGGCAGGTGTAAAGATGCACTGGAAGCCGCAGCCCCAACCCTGCATGCAGGCGGTTCAGGACACTGGTCGCTCGAGGCTGACCCGGGAGATGACAGTCTTGTTCGGCAGCATCCTGAACGACCAAGCAGCCTTTTTTAAGGACAGCACTGCTTGCTCCATATGGAGAGGGGCCTAGAAAAGGTGGCCTAACGAAAGCTCATCCCCAACTACCTGGTTGGCTAGCCGCGGCCAACGGGAATCTTCTGATGCGGTCAAACCAAGGCAAAGAAACAAAGGCACACACTGGCCTCCAAAGGTGTAAATAAACTGACACTTGCATGCTGGAACATCAGAACCATGCAAGACTCTGAAGATAGTGGACGGCCTGAGCGTCGTTCTGTCCTAATAGCCCTTGAACTATCACGGCTTAATATTGACATCGCTGCTCTTAGTGAAGTCCGCTTCCATGAGGAAGGCAGCCTTAAAGAACATGGCGCCGGCTACACACTTTACTGGTCTGGCAAACCCAAAACCGAAAAACATCTTTCAGGAATAGGCTTTATGATTAAAAACTCCATTGCCTCCAAACTCGAAACCTTGCCAACAGGACGCTCTGATCGCATTATTTCCTTACGCCTCCCACATGTTGTTTTCTTTAGTATATATGCCCCAACTATGCAAGCCGACCCTGTAGAGAAAGACAAATTCTACACAGACCTACGCCAACTCATACAAAAAGTCCCTGTAGAAGATAAAATTATTATACTTGGTGACTTCAATGCCAGAGTAGGAAAGAACTCCGAAGCCTGGAAAGGTGTCTTAGGCAAGCATGGTGTTGGAAATTGCAATGATAACGGACGCCTCCTGCTAGAGTTCTGTGCAGAACAACAGCTGACTATTACAAACACAATCTTTCAGCAGAAAGATAGCTTGAAGACAACCTGGATGCATCCCCGATCCAAACATTGGCACCTCATTGACTACGTTCTAGTCCGTCAGAGAGACATTCGTGATGTCCGTCATACCCGAGTGATGCCCAGTGCAGAATGCCAAACAGATCATCGCCTCGTCAGATGTAAACTAAATCTTCATCTTAAGTTCAAACCTAAGAGGGGTGGCATCTTAAAGAAGAGACTCCAAGTCAACAATCTTCAACAAGCTACCATGAGAGACAACTTCCAGGCAAATCTACAAACGAAACTTGAAGACCATCCTACAGATCCTTCTCCTACAGTGCTTTGGCAACATATCAAAAACAGTATCCTCCAGTCTGCAGAAGAATCCCTCGGGTTCTCCCACAAGAAAAATCAAGACTGGTTTGATGAAAACAACCAAGAGATCCAGGAGCTGTTGGCAAGGAAGAGAGCTGCTCACCAGGCATACCTCGCCCAGCCAACCTGTCATGTAAGAAAAGCAGTTTTCCGCCTCACATGTAGCAAACTACAACAAAAACTCCGAGACAAGCAGAACAAGTGGTGGATCAATATAGCAGAAAAGACACAACGCTGTGCAGATTTGGGTGATCATAGAGGATTTTATGAAGCTCTTAAAGCAGTGTTTAGACCTACTTATCAGGTCCAATGCTCCTTATACAGTACAGATGGTCAAACATTAATTACTGATAAAGCCTCCATCCTAAATTGTTGGGCTGAACATTTTCAAAGTCTCTTTAGCGCCAACCGAGTAGTCCAAGCCTCAGCTATCCAACATATGATACAAAAACCAATGAAAAATGAATTGGACATAGCTCCCACTTTGGAAGAGACCCTTAAGGCCATACAGCAGATGAAAAACGGCAAGGCAGCTGGGATTGATGGAATCCCACCTGAAGTTTGGAAACACGGAGGTCATGCACTCCACGAAAAATTCCTCGAATTCCTTGTGAATTGCTGGGAAAAAGGGGAACTGCCATCAGACCTCCAAGATGCAGTCATCATCACCCTATACAAGAAAAAAGGAGCAAAATCCGATTGCTCAAACTATCGAGGCATAACACTGCTCTCTATTGCTGGAAAAATCCTTGCAAGGATACTCCTGAACAGATTAGTTCCTGCTATTGCAGAAGAACTTCTCCCTGAAAGCCAATGTGGCTTCAGAGCCAATAGGAGTACTGCAGACATGGTATTTGCCCTTAGGCAACTGCAAGAAAAATGTAGGGAGCAGAACAAGGGTCTCTATGTAACATTTGTCGACCTCACCAAAGCCTTTGACACTGTAAGTAGAAAAGGTCTGTGGCAGATCCTGGAAAGACTAGGATGTCCCCCCAAATTCCTTAAAATGATTATCTTGCTACACGAGGGCCAGCGTGGTCAAGTCAGATATGGCGATGCTCTTTCAGAGCCCTTTCTAATAACTAATGGAGTGAAGCAAGGTTGTGTTCTTGCACCAACTTTATTTACAATCTTCTTTAGCACGATGCTACAAAGGGCTATGGCAGAGCTTGAAGACGACGGCATCTATATACGCTACCGTACTGATGGTAGCTTGTTTAACTTAAGCCGTCTGAGGGCTCACACTAAGACTGTAAACTATCTAGTCCGTGAGTTGCTCTTCGCCGATGATGCTGCCCTTGTTGCCCACACAGAAGCAGCACTGCAGTGCCTAACATCCTGCTTTGCAACAGCTGCAGAGCTGTTTGGGCTAGAAGTCAACCTGAAGAAAACAGAAGTTCTTTACCAGCCTGCACCACAGGACGAACACCACCATCCCCACATTGCCGTCGGCAAATCTGTGCTCAAGTCCGTTCAGCAGTTCACCTACCTGGGAAGCATCATCTCCTCAGATGCCAAGATTGACAAAAAGATCGATCACAGATTAGCAAAGGCATATAGTGCATTTGGAAGACTTCACAAAAGAGTCTGGAGCAATAAACACCTGAGGCAAAGCACAAAAATCAGTGTGTATAGAGCCATCGTACTGTCTATCCTCCTTTATGGATCTGAAACATGGGTCACCTATCGCCACCACCTACGACTCCTCGAGCGCTTTCATCAGCGCTGTGTACGCACAACCCTAAATATACACTGGACTGACTATGTGACTAATGTTGCTGTCCTTGAGCAAGCAGGGATCACCAGCATTGAGGCCATGATATTGAGAACACAGCTGCGCTGGGCAGGGCACATTTCTAGGATGGAGGACCATCGCCTCCCAAAAATACTACTCTACGGTGAACTCGCCACAGGTCAGCGTAAGAGGGGCGCTCCAAAAAAGCGATACAAAGACTTCCTGAAACAACATCTCAGGCTTGGCCAAATTGATCATCAACAGTGGTCCGCCCTGGCCTCACATCGGGAGGCATGGAGATGCACTATCCACAATGCTGCAGCCTTATTTGAGAACTCACGACAAACAAGTCTTGAAGAGAAACGACAACGCAGAAAGAATCACAACCCAAAAACATCACCCAAGGAGACCTTCTGCTGTGCTTTTTGCAACCGGACTTGTTTATCTCGGATTGGCCTTTTTAGTCATCAGCGCGCTTGCAGAAAGCGCGGGATGAGTCCTTCCTGAATCTTCGTTTGCGAAGAAAAGCCAGAGATTATTTCTAAAATCTTAATCTGAACCAGAAATCTTAATCTGAACCAAATCTGACCCATTACAGTCATGCCTGGATCAAAATCAGGACTGAACCCAAATATTTAATAGTTTGAGTTCCCACTATATCATATAAATAATTCATAAACTGTCAGTTCTGAAATCTCCGAAGCTGCTATACAGTTTTGATTTCATTTTATTTGAAGTCCTCGCTTCACTCAGCTGTCAGGGTGGTCACACAATTCTTCCTACTGCTCAAACTTTAGTTGTTCTTGGCCTTTGACAATGTGGACTGGAATATAAAGCTTGGAATCCTAGCTCAAATTAATGCAGGCCAAAAAATTATCAATTCGATCAAAACTATTTATTTATTATAAACAATCAGCGAGATTAACAATAAATGGGAGGAAAACAGAAAATATACAAATACAAACAGGAACACGAAAAGGATGTCCTCTGTCCCCTCTTCTATTTTTATTAATAATGGAAATGTTGAGTATAAAAATCAATGAGGAAATAAAATAGAAGGGGTCAAAACAAAAAATATAGATTCAAACTAAAAATGTACGCCGATGATTTAATAATCTCTCTGAGTAACCCACAAGAAGAAATAATATCTTTAATGAATATATTGAAAGAATTTGAAACATTATCAGGACTGAAAATAAATAAAGAAAAACCAGTAATACTATCTAAAAATCTTACTAAAGAAGATGAGAGGATCTTAACTGAGAAATCAGGATTCAAGTTGGCAAGAACAGTAAAGTATCTTGGTGTTAATATAACAAATAAGAACTCTGATCTTTTCAACAACTACTACAAAAAAACATGGACACAAATCAAAAAAAGATCTTAATAATTGGCAAATTGACTACTTCATTTCTAGGTAAGATTAGTATAGTCAAGATGAATATTTTACCCAGAGTGATTTTTCTATTTCAAATGATCCCAATAATACAATCACAGAAGATCTTCGAAGAATGGCAAGCTGACATTTCTAAATTCATCTGGTCAGGGAAAACCAAGGGTGAAGATGAAAATCCTGCAGGACACCAAAGAAAGAGGCGGTCTAAATATACCAAATTTGAGACTGTATCATGAGGCCTGCTGCCTAACATGGATCAATGAATGGACCACATTAGAGAAAGAAAAATTGCTGACAGTTGAAGGAGATGAAGATCGTTATGGCTGGCGTGCCTATCTCTTTTACAACAATGATTTAGAAAATAAAGACTTTTATAATCATTGTATCAGGAGCTCTCTAATCAAAAGCTGGAAAAAAAATAAAGCATAGATTTATTCTACCAAATACCAATTTGGGCCTTGCTGCATGAAGCGTTACATAACAAAGAAGGAATCCCGTCACATACATCAATGGCTAAGATATAAAGACATATTAATAATAGAATGAGACTGGCAAATATTGAAAACTCAAGAAGAAATGAAAAAAGACAACTTAGATTGCCATTGGTATTTATATAGGCAAATGAAAGAAAGATATAAAATGGACAATAGATTAACAGGAATTATGACAAAGAAAACAGATTGGGAAGCCATCACTGAATTAGGAAATAAACATATGATTTCAAGATTTTATAACTTACTCCTGAAATGGGATACAGAGGATGAAATAATTAAACCTAATATGATAGTTTGGGCACAAAATGTCAGACATACAATAGAGCTGGAAAGCTGGGAAAGTTGGACAAAACAAATAAAAAGAACACTGAGCCAAAATTTAAGAGAAAATGTATACAAAATGTATTTTAGATGGTATTTGTCACCTCATAAATTATCTCTGATGTACAAAGGAATACAAAGTACTTGTTGGAAATGTGGAGACAAAAATGGGACTTTCTATCATTTATGGTGGAATTGTAAAAAGTCAAAAATAAATACTGGAAACACGTGCAACGAATAATTGAAGAAATCTTGAATGTGAAATTACAATGGAAACTGGAGGTATTTCTGTTAGGAATGAGAAGACACTAGAAAAAGAATATAGAAAAACTATTTTCTACATGTTGGTGACAGCTAGAATAATCTTTGTGAAAATGTGGAAGAATAAAGAATGCCCCTCTGTGGCTGGAAAAAATCTATTAATCTATACTGATGGATAAGTTAACGATGCTACTTAAAGGGAAAACTACCGAAAAATATTTAAAAGATTGGACAACTATAGTCATATACTTGATAAACAGATGGGGGGATGTTGTAGCAATCCCTCATATTTATGTGAAAAATAATAGTGCAGATTAAAGATCAGGATCTCTTAAGATACAAACCAAAGCAAGAAATCTACTTTTTATGTGGCAATAAAACAAAATGATAGAAACCTGTTATTATAAACAGGAGAAAGATGTACAGTAAAGATAAAAGAATAGTTTGGAGTAGCCAGAAAGAAGTCAGTTAATAATATACAGTAAATATCTAATAAAAAAAAAACTTTAGTTATTCTTGGGGGAGGTTTAGAGTCAACACAATATGGATAGTAACAGATACTGCTTTTTATGAAAAGAGATATGCAGAGAAGGAAGAAGCATTATTATCACAATGCATATTCAACTATTAGACAATGTATGTGGGTCATACATGAACGGTGGGTGTTAGTACTGTGCATTTTTGACTGGTGTGTGTTAGTACTGTAAAGAGACAATGGACACAGAAGATACTATAAACAAAACAAATCAGAATTACAATGAGTCTCCAATTGAACAAATACTAGCAGGCATTGTATCTGGAAACAGTTAACACTGTGAGTGAGCATTAAGCCAGTTTAAATATAGAAAGGCATTTGTTATTATAGTAAAGAACCATAAAACAGCAACTTCATTTAGTATATTTCCCTGACAAAAACTCTGTAAAAAGGCCCTTATTTGTAATCAAAATAGCTCACCCAAAAATGTGTTTTTAAGACACAATAACAGACATTTAAGCTTCTTGTTCTATCAGTGCAGTCTTGAGTTTCTTGAAGTAATAGCACGGGCATGTGTGTGCGTATATGCCTTCAAGTCACCATGCAACTTATGGTGACCCCATGCATTTCATAGGGTTTTCTCAGGCAAGGAATACTCAGAAGTGGTTTTGCCAGGTCCTTCCTCTGAAATATCGCCTACACACCTGTTATCTATTGGTAGTCTCCCCTCCAAGTACTAAGAAAGGCTGACCCTGCTTAGCTTCCAAGATCAGAAGGAATCTGACGCCTTTAGGATATTTAGGCCCAGGTACTATAGGCTGAGGTCACAATAAGTCAAGAGGTGGCACAGCACAAACATACCTTAGTTTAAAAGCACCTGACAAAGAATTTCTTTTTTACAAAGTCTTTTTATGCCCTGTGCTCCCTTTTTCCTCTCCCCCCTTTTTCCTTTGTCTAGCTGGATATTTTTAGCAGCATCAGCATTAATTCCTGTCTCCTAAGCACCTCAGAGTCTCGTCTACTAGGTGCTTCTTTTTTTTGCATAGTTGTTATATGTATATTATTCTTACTTATTCTACCTATTCTTAAACTAACTAATCTAATCTATGCTCTAAAATAAGGAGAGAGGGGGAAAGTCCGCCTGGTTAACAGGGCAGGAAAATAAAAACTGACAAGGAAGAGGAGGGGGTCTAATGGTCTAACTGAAAAAGAATGTTGGACTCCTGCCTGTTCTGCTTGGCACATGGGGATAAACCAACAGTAGTGGATCGATCCTCCATGCCATCCTGAGAATGACTGGGATTCTACTCTAGCTGATCCTACTGTAGCAGTACTTGCCTGCCTAGAACAGGCAAGGTAAACAGCAATTGCCTCCAGAATGCCTTACTGAGCATATGTGAACAGCAAAACAGAGAGCAGATAATCCTTACTACTAGCATGTTAAAACAAAAAAAGGCACAGAACTGTAAATTTGGCCACCAAAATGGAGACTGTAAGAATAGTAGAGGCTGGTGAAAGAAAAAAATAATCCCTGGGTGCATTTACAAGAAGTCTCTAGAAGGTTCAAAATGTTTTTGTTTACTTATGAAAGGCTTACATGACCTGGCTGTTTGTTTCACCTGTGCATATTATTACTTTTGAATAGAAAAAGTTTGCTGAAACATGTGGAACTACTCTTATTGTTTTGCTATGTGAGAACCTATCCCAGTTCTTTCCATGCTGTTTCTGCCTTTGGTACCAAATTTTCTGTTAAAGAGGTAATGCCCAGGGACACATCTACTTCTTTAATTGACCTGTATAATTAAACTATTAAATTCTAAAAGTAATCTATTCCACCATTCACTGTCTATATTATGATCCAATTCAAAGATAAATTTATAGTCCCATGAGAAGAACATAGAATAACCAAGTCAAGCAACATCACAATCTTATATCACCCACATTGCTAAGGAAGCAGTTCACCAAGAGCAGATGTCTGCAGCAGGAGTGGAGAGAAGACTTTTATCATCTGGCCTCTACTCCTTCAGAAGTACAACTTTCCCACAGGATCAAGGCTTGTGCTAGCTGCTGGGGGATCAAGACCAGTACTACTGGTTAGAGTCAGCTGTTCCTTTCCATTTCAAGACCTTTAGACACGTGGACATTCTTGGAGGAAACAGATAAGCAGAAACCATTTCAGTCCAGTTTCAAGCCAGGGTACAGCACCCAAACAGTCCAGATTGCCCTGACTTGACCACCTATTCCATGTGGAAGACAGCATCAGGACATTCCCTATTGATCTTCCCGACCCTCTCAGTAACCTTGAGTGCCATTGATCATGATATCCTACTGAATCAGCTCCATCATACAGGAGTGGAAGTTATTGTGTTAAGGTGGCTTCACTCTAATCTGTGGGGCCAGCTCCAGACAGTGGCATTGGGAGATTGTTTCAGACCCAGAGTCATTAAACTGTAGGGTTCTACAGGGTACCATCTTGTCTTCTACGCTGTTCATTGTTTATATGAGGACAATGGATGAAGTCATTAGAGGTTTGGGGACTGGGTGCCATCCGTATGCTAACAAAACTCACTTTACTTTTTTCTTGTCATTGGGGTTAACTGAAGAGGTGCAGGTGCTGGACAAGGTCCTGGATGCTGTGATGGGATGGATGAGGGCCAATACACTGATGTTTAATCCTGATTAAGACAGAGGCTTTATGGACTGGTTCTTAGGTCTTGGACCTGGGTAAGTACCATGTTCACGATGAGGTTATGGTCCCCCTGAGAGGGAAGGCATGTAGCTTGGGAGTACTCCTAGATTCATCTGTGCCACTGGAGGCCCACTTTTGACCGGTCCATCATGTATGGCCTGTCCTGAACAAGGATAGCTTAGTCAGAACAGCGTATGACCTAACTTCTCAATTAGACCACTGAAGTGTGTTCTACACAGGACAGCCTTTGAAGACAACTAAGAAACTGCAGCTCCTCTGAATTTAACACATACTAATAGACTGCTGAATGAAACATGACACAGAAAGTGTATAAAACTGGTCTTACACTAATTACTCTGGCTACAATATTTTTCTAGTCTTAATTGAAGGTTCTAGTGAAAACATTTAAAGCCCTAAGCAGCCTGGACCTCAATATTTGAAGAAGCACCTCTCTCTATATGTGCCTGCCCAAGGATGCTGTTGAAACGTGTCAGATAGTTACATCTGAAGGTTTTTAAAGGAAAGTCTTTTAAGTGGGTGTCATGCGTTTTCATTCTTTGAAATTTACTTTTTAAAATATGCAGAATTGATAAAACAACCAGAAACACAATTTACAAGGGGGGGGGAGTTGCATAAACTATTCAAATTAATGCACAAATTCAGAAAAATGCAAAACAAGCTATACAAATTTCACTGCAGGAAGGAAATATTATGTCCCTGGAGGATGTATGCAGGGCAGATACATGGTCAACACCATTGACTTTTATTTCACACTACAGACTGGATACTTGGTCTCATAATGAGGCCGCTTTGGGGAGGGCTGTGTTATTGTCCTCCATTCAATAAGTGAGTCTTACTCTGGCTGACTGTGATAGTAGGAGGTTGGTAATGAGAGGCGGCAGCCTGACTCCTCAATGAAGAGGTGGACGAAGGAAGCTGTTGGTACCATGAGCGTCTGGAGGATTGTGGAGAATATCATCTCCAAAAGGAGTAGGAGGAGGAATGCCACACAGATCAACCCCTTGACCTATACGCAGAAGATGAAGACGACGGCATACCGTACTTCCGCGCGGTAGTCCTCATCTTCTGCGTGAATTCGAGTTTTTCATTGGTCGAACTATTGAAGAGGCTGGAGTGGTCAAACGGCTTATCTTCAATGGTCAAGGCAGCTTGCGGGGCGAGGCCGGACGAGCGGAGCCATGCATGACGTCGAAGAGCTACCAAGCCTGCCACCGTCTTAGTCACACAATCGGCCACATGTCTGGAGGAGTTCATCTGTTAGCCTGCCAAAAGCTGAGCCTCTGCTTGGATTGCCTCTGCCATCCAGCACCTTTCCTCAGGAAGATCTTGAATCAATGGACCCAGGTGCTCCCAAAGTACCTGCTGGTAGGCTCCCATGCAGGCAGAGTAGTTTGCAATCCAGAAACTCAAACCAGCAACCGAATATTTTTCCCAATGATGTCAAGTTTCCGTCCCTCCGGGTCTGCAGGACTGGTCTGGGTCCAACGTTGATGCCGTTGCTGAGCAGTCTCTACCTCTACAGAGTTCAGGCAGGGATGCTCTCGCAGCCAATCAATATCATCACCAGACACCCGATAGAGGCGAATGATCTGTTTTGATGTTGATGGGATGGACGACGGATTTTCCCATGAGCCTTGGGTGAGTTTAAGCAATGAAGGGAGCACTGGTATATCAGCAGTGGGAGGAGCTTTTGACTTGATCCTATGATAGATCTGGTCCATAGGATCAGACTCCTTCTCGGTGATCTTCAAGTCCAAGGAGTGGGCCATACAGACCATCTGTTCGGCGAATGCCCGGACGTTGTCCGTCGGGGACGAGGAATTGTCGTCAATCAGGTCCAGTGGTGAAGGAGCCCTCGGTATGTAGGACACAGAAGAGTCCGATGACACAGATGAAGATGATGAAGCTGAAGAACTACGGTCCTGAGGCGAAGGACTGCATTGTCCACGGTGTAAGGAGGACACTCGCGTCAGCAGAGGAGGAGGCAACGGAGGCAGTGGACGAGGATCTTGATGTCCAGGTGAGACCTGACTACCCATGTCCTTCAATACAGGCTTGGTCAAACGCATCTCTTCCTGTCAAGCATGGTACATACCATGGAAGGAGAGTCAAGGAGAGGAATAGTAACCACCACAACCAGCGGTATCACCAAAGCAGAATTGGGGCCGCTGTGCAAAGGTTAGGCCATGAGCTCCCAGAGGAGAGGGGAAGGGCAGGTCAAAGGCTGAACAAGCCACCTCGTAGGCACCATAGGAATGTTCAACATCCAGGACTTGATGTGACGGAGTGGGAGTAGGAGTTAGAGCCTTCCGCAGTGCCTCATGCGATGTTGATTTGATATCGACCATCACGGTTTCCATACCAAGGAGCTAATCTCTGGATACTATGAGTATCAGAGATTGAGCTCAAACTGCAAGGGAAGGCATCATCTCCTCTTCTGAAATCTCACCTTCCTCCACATGTACAATCTCCAAGGAAGGAGTGGGGGTCACTCGCTGAGTGTGACCAGAAGTACCCTCAGCAGTTTCAGTAAAAGGGGCCGGTACCGAAGTCAAAGCCGGGGCCGATACAGCCGTGGTAACAGCAACTGACTGTTGTTGCTTCTCAGGCTCCTGTGCTAAAGTTGCAACCATAGTGGACGAAGGGCGCTCCTTAGGCTTTGGAGAAGAATGCTTGGTCCTCTTCTTTTTAGGCCTGTCTTTGGAGGAGGCAGAGGAGTCACAGTCTCAACTGTACCCAGACGGTTTCGAAGAGTCACGATCCTGAGTCGAAATTGATGGCTTCGAAGATCCATGGTCCTTCCTTGAACTCAAAGCAGTAACATGCTTATGGGACCGATGCATGGCCACCGGATCCGATGCCACCAACTCACAGCGGGACGGGCTCAAGTGTCGATGCCGTTTCTTGGCCGATGGACTAACCGACGGGGACAGACCTCTCTTCAAAGGTGACGGGGCCTGAGCCGCTGAAGTCAAAGCAGATGGTGGGAACAGTGCCTTCTCGTAAAGGAAGGACTTAAGCCTCAAAGAGTGTGGCTTACAAGCCTGAGGGGTGAAGTTTCAACAATTCACACAGGCATCTACATTGTGGGATTCACCCAGGCAGATGAGGCACTTTGAATGCCCATCGGAGGCAGGGAACTTCACCTGACAAACAGAGCACCATTTGAAGGTGGCAGATTTAGAGGCCATAATCACCACAATAGTAAGGGAAAAGATGAAGAATAGTCAAGCCAGTCCGAAGCCAAATCAAGGGGTAAGTGAGAGAGAGAAGTCAAAAGCAATCTGAAGGTCAAAAAAGCCAGAAATCACAACCAGGGTCAGAGGGAAAGCCAAAAAACAAAGTCCAAATACAGTCCAAGCCAATCCATGAGGTAAAAAGGGAAAGCAAAAAATTCTCTAGTGACAGAGGTTCCTACGTGCTGCTTGCGTGGTGGATGAAAAGGAACTGAGGGGAATTAGGTGGGAGAGCCTTTAAAGGAACCGTTAGAGTGGGCAGAGTTACTGCCAAAAATGTTCTGCTTAGAGATTCCAGAAGGTTCCGAGTGCTCTGCGCAAGCGCAGGAATTACCCACTGTGTGTATTCACAGAGACCACAAAGAAGATTGAGGATTCCTCACCACTTATTTTCAGTGGTTTGGATCCCAAAGTACTTCTAATTAGTGTAATGCAATTCTGCTCACTCCAACGGGTGACAGCAATTTTCACTGATGTGCCCTTCCTATTTCACCCCCAATGCCACATTCCATCCTATTCTAGAAAGGTGTCCAACCCTCAGTAGAAGATCTGGTAGTGTGCTGTGGGCTACAAACAGAAGAGGGAGATAGAAATGCACCACTCTGTGAACAGAACAGCTATTAGGATCCAAGCCACTGCGTCACCCCTAACACTGAATTCAGCTGTTAAGTGACAAAACTGTACCTAAAACAAAACTATTGAGACCACTAAGCAGACAGCCTGTAAGCATTTAGAAAGGAATGCCATTATCACTAAAAACCAACATGCATTTCTCAAAAACAAGTCATGCCAGACTAATCTTATCTCTTTTTCTGATAAGAGTTACAAACTTGGTAGATGAAGGGAATGTTGTGGATGTAGTGTATCTTGATTTCCGTGAGGCCTTTGACAAAGTTCACCATGATAGCCTTACAAAAAAAGTTAGTAACATGTGGGCTAGACAATGTGACTGTTAGGTGAATTTGTGATTGGTTGACCGACCAAACCCAAAGAGTAGTCACCAATGGCTCCTCTTCATGCTGGAGGGAAGTGACCAGTGGGGTGCCACAGGGTTCTGTCCTGGGCCCAGTGCTATTCAACATCTTTATCAATGACTTGGATGAGAGAATAGAGGATATGCTTATCAAGTTTGCAGATGACACCAAATTAGGAGGGGTAGCTAATACCCCAGAGGACAGATACAGAATTCAAACTGACCTTAACAGATTAGAAAGCTGGTCCAGAACTAACAAAATGTATTTCAACAGGGAAAAATGTAGAGTACTACACTTAGGCAGAAAAAATGAAATGCACAGATACAGGATGGGTGACACCTGGTCTGAGGCACTACATGCAAAAGGGATCTAGGAGTCTTAGCGGGCCACAAGCTGAACGTGAGTCAGCAGTCTGATGCGGTATCCAGAAAAATCAATGTGATTCTAGGCTGCATTAATAGGCATGTAGTATCTAGATCTAGGGAAATAATAGTGCCACTCTATTCTGCTTCAGTCAGACCTCACCACGAATACTGCATCCAGTTCTGGGCACCACAATTCAAGAAAGATGTTGACAAGCTGGAGTGCATCCAGAGGAGGGCGAACAAAATGCTAAAAGTTCTAGAAACTATGCCCTATGAGGAGCAGCTTAGGAAGCTGGACATGTTTAGCCTGGAGAAGAGAGTGTTTAGAGGGGACATGATAGACATATTTGAAGGGATGTCATATTGAGGATGGAGCAAGCTTGTTTTCTGCTGCTCTAGAGACTAGGGCACAAAACAGTGGGTTCAAACTACAGGAAAAGAGATTCCATCTAAACATTAGGTAGAACTTCCTGATGGTAAGAGCTGTTCAGAAGTGGAACACGCTGCCTTGGAGTGTGGTGGAGTCTACTTCTTTGGAGGTTTTTAAACAGAGGCTGGATGGCCATCTGTCAGGCGTGCTCAGATTGTGTGCTCCCGCATGGCAGAGAGTTGAACTAGATGGCCCTTGTGGTCTCTCCCAACTCCATGATTCTATGAGAAGCAAGAAGCAGCTATCAATATGCTTGCAATATATAGAAGAAAAAAGGAAGCTGTTCCCAAGACTGAAACAACAACAACAAAAATCAGCAAATATATAAATTCAATAAAAACTATATAGATATGCACAACAGATTGCACTGACTATTAATATCTATCTATCTATATATATAATTATCTTGGGTATGTTGCCGTTTTCCAGTGTGCTGACCAACCATTCAAAGCTCTGTTGGGCAGCCAATCAGTACACTTGGGGCGGGACCATGTGGAAGTTTCACTCCTTTCTAAACATGGCAGCTGCAGAGGGGATGTAAACACATGGGGGGATGTGGTATAGTGCGTGCGTGTGTGTGTGGCATGTACACGGTGTGAGGAGGGTGGTGCAGGGAAGGCAGCATGAGGTACGGAAAGGGTGGTGCAAGGAGGTCAACACAGGGCGGCACAGGGTGTGGGGAGGGTGGTGTGAGTGTGGGGAGGGTAGCACAGGGTGGCATGGGGTGCAGGGAGGGCGGTGCAAGTGCAGGGGGGCGGCACAGGTGGCACGGGCTGTGGGGAGGGCGGTGAGAGTATGGGTAAAGCGGCATGGAATGCAAGGAAGGAGCACAGGGTGCAGGCAGGGCGGTGCAAGTGCGGGGAGGGCAGCATGGGGCATAGGGAAGGCGGGATGAGGTGCAGGGAGGGTGGTGCGAGGGCGGGGAGGGCGGCACATGGCGGCATGTGGTGCAGGAAGAGTGGTGGGAGGGTGGGGAGGGCGGTCTGTGGTGGCACAGGGTGTGGGGAGGGTGGTGCAAGTGTGGGGAGAGCGGCATAGAATGCAGGAAAGGAGCACAGGGTGCAGGCAGGGCGGTGCGAGTGCGGGGAGGGCAGCATGGGGCATAGGGAAGGCGGCACGGGGTGCGGGGAGGGCGGTGCAAGTGTGGGGAGGGCAGCACATGGCAGTGTGGCGAGGGCGGTGCAAGTGCGGGGAGGGTGGCACAGGGCGGCACGGGATGTGGGGAGGGCAGTGCGAGTGCGGGCAGGGTAGCACGGAATGCGAAGAGGATGGTGTGAGTGTGGGGAGGACAGCACGTGGTGCAGGGAGGGTGGTGTGAGTGCGGGGAGGGTGGCTTGTGGAGGCATGGAGTGCGGGGAGGGCTGTGAGAATGCAGGGAGGGTAGCACGTGATGGCACGGGGTGCAGGGAGAGCGGTGTGAGTGCGGGGAGGGCGGCATGGGGCACAGCAAAGGTGGCATGGGGTGTGGGGAGGGCGGTACAAGTTTGGGGAGGGCAGCACAGGGCAGCATGGGGAGGGAGGCACAGGGAGGGAGGCGCGAGCACAGGGAGGGCAGCACAGGGAGGGTGGCATGGGGGAGTGGCATGTGTACTGTGGGGGGGTGTAGCGCACAGGGTGGGGGGAACGGTGTATGTTACACCGGGTATAGCTAGTATATATATATATTATACATACATACATACATACATACACATACACACATATATACACATACATGCATACAGTGACTGCTAAATTCATTTATATATTGATATTATATCAATTATGTTAATCAAGTATACTAATCAATTTGCAAAAATCCAAAAAAACTATTTAGGAAAAAAAACACTTGAGACCATCTCCCCCACCCCTCAAGAAAAACAGAGCAGCCCTGTGAGGCCTCAACATGCTCACAGGATTTTGTGTGTGTATATACCAGTATATACTGTACTGTAAATCTAAATAGGGAGAGAATTGTATACCTTGGAAATGGACATTAATGCCTAGATCCCTGAACAGGAACTCCACACTAGAACCAGGTCCCTCTCATATTAAAGTATAACTAAGTTGTGTTTATAAAAACCTTTTAAAAACAGACACAGATTTTAAAGATAAAGCAGCCCCATAAAAAGCTCCCCCTGCTTACATGTTAAAAGCCTGCTTGAATAAAAACGTCTTTGCCTGCCAGTGAAAGGAAAGAAAGGAGGGCTGCCTAGCCTCCCAAGGAAGGGAGTTCCAGACAGTGGGAGCAGCCACCGAGAAGGCTCTCTCTTAAGTCCTCACCAAGTGAGCTTATGATGGTGGCGGGACCGAGAGAAACCCTTCCCCTGATTATCTTACAAGTTATGGCAGGTTCATATCAGGAGATACGGTCTTTCAAATAGTTTGGACCCAAGCCATATAGGGCTTTATAGGTCATGACCAGCACTTTGAATTGGGTCCAGAAACAAACCAGCAGCCAGTGGAGCTGTTTTAGCAAGGGAGTTATATGCTCCTTATAACTGACCCCAGTTAGCATTCTGGCCACAGCGTTCTGGAGCCAGGGAATTTCTGGACAGTTTCCAAAGTTAGCCCAATGTAGAATGTGTTTCAGTAATCCAAATGGGGTGTAATCGAGGCATTTGTCACCATAGCCAGATCTAACATCTCATGGAACAGGAGCAGCTGGTGCACTAGTTTTAGCTGTGTAAATGCACTCCTGGCTGCTGCTGAAACCTGGGCATCTAGGCTCAGAGCTGCATCCAGGAGAACACCATGCAAGCCTGAGATTTCAGGGGGAGTGTAATCCCATCCAGCACAGGCAGAGTCCCTATTCCCTGATCTGCCTTTTGACTGACCAGAAACACCTCTATCTTGTCTGGATTAAGTTTCAATTTGCTTGCTCTCACCCAGTCCATTACTGACAACATATATTGATTCAGTACCAAAACAGCTTCCTTGGAATCAGATGAGAAGGAAATATAGAATTGGGTGTAATCAGCATACTGGTGACACTGAACCCCAAAACTCCAGATGACCTCTTCCAGATAGCCAGATTGCAACCTGATACACACTTGTATGCCATATGGCATGGGTCTTATTCCACTACATTGGATCCCAGTTTGTTTCCAGCCCCAATTCAAAGTCCAAGTTACTAGTCATAAAGCCCTAGACTACAAAACCCAGGATATCTGCAGGGCCTGTAATTTAATATCATCTGAAAAGATCCTGGATGGGGGAGGGGCTGGAGTAAGAAAGAAGAAACCACCTTCTCCTAGTTCCACTGATGAAAGGTGAGGAATACCACAGTTTCAGACTAATACAATCATGCTTAACATAAAGGAACAGTATCAAGTGCTATATTGAGCCATAACTTCAGAAGCTATTAAAATGTAGGCTTATCATGTACATACTGTATAGATTTTCAGACTTTCAGCTGTTACATTTCTACCCTCAAGTACTAGTAGAACAGGTGTGATGCCAAACAAGAATAACCAGATTGGAAAATAGGTGCCATCCTCCTCAATGGTATTAAATAATGCCTACCTAGAAAGCACCTGGGTATAAAGTAAAAACTTACCTGAAAAGCTATTGCTTGGCTTACTTTGTCCTTGTTCTATGAATTTAGTTCATCTTTGCAAGCAACCACAATAATTGCATAGGCAAAACTAATAATTTGTTTTTCTATATTTTCTATTCTTAATTATAATCTAATATCTGCATCTTAAGCCATATGTTCTGAACATTTGTATAAAAGCAAGAAACCTTCTGTAAATATCTATAGCATATCTACATAGATATTGCTCAACACTACATTCAACAAGGTAAGAGCAGCTGCATTTAAAATGTTTACTATCTGAAAAGCATATACAGTACTAATAGATTTAATGTCATTTATGTTCTGTATGGGAAGATCAGATTTTAGAAACATCAGACATCAAATATCACTGTATTAAATCAGTTTTTAAAACAAAGCAACATTTACCAGAAATGAATGGATCAGTATTCCTGAGTCTTCTTTTGTCAAACTATTTCCAGTATAATCCAAAGCATTATTCTCTCCTTGATATTTACAAATATATGAGCAGTTCCTTTCAATAACTGTACGAATGCCTTTAAATAAAACCACACTAGTCGTGCAACCCATTACAAATGCACTGCAGTTTGCTTTTCTAGCTAATCATTCTCTTAGTAAAATATATTCCTCTGCTTCAAAAGCATCGTCTTCTTTACCATCTTTGAAAGTCCAGTAGTTAGTATCTTTTTATATTAAATGTCACCACACTGTAAGCTTGCTTAGTAAAATGCCAAAAATCCTGTGAAGATTTCAACAAGAGCCACACCTCACCAAGCAGTCCTCTCTCAAACAAAATGCTCTCTCAAATGCTATTTATATACTGTAAACAGACAGGAACATAGTATTAGTGAAGAAAATGCCTTGATTCCCATTTGTTTGGTGTCTTCAAATCTTATTCAAGCAGACAAAGATACTGCTGCAGCTTCTACTGTCAGGCACAAAGAACTCTCATCTGCTGCAAGAAAATGTTCTCCCAGAATGCTCAGCTTAGAAATCGTACCAATAGACAACGATTCATTGCTGACCTAAATATGAGGAAAGGGGTTTCTAATGCATTTTGAATGACAAGAAATGTTCTCCTTTATACAAAAATCAAGATTCAAGAGAATCCCACCCACTGCTACCATGGAAACACTTTAACATGTACTACTGTACAAATCACTTTCAAATAATCATATATGCCTGTGCTACTAATAGAAAACCACTAGAGAGCATAAGATAAATTCTGCCTTCTTTACTTTTTTAGGTGAAGAGCTTATAATACTTCATCAAGTGGGGAAGAAAATAGATGAAAACTCTAATACGTCTTTCAAACACACACAGATTACCAGTACAATCCTATACATGCCTACTGCCCCACTAAACTCAATGACACTTGCAACTGAGTAGGCATCTATGCAATTGGACTGCAGTCCTAAACTCACATAGAATGCAATTAATATTCTAAACACTAAAGTTTATTTCTAGTAAACACTCACAGGACTGGATTGCAAAATTTAAAAATAATTCTGAATAAATATCTGCAACAATCTCGTTGATCGCGAGTAAAATATGACGGTAGAAAGCAAAAATATCATGGTCAAATGTCCCAGCAGTACTGCAACAGTACCGCTGGGAAGGAGCGTCATACGAAACTGACGCCCTCTAGCGCTGCAGCGTCGCAACCTGGCGACGCTGCTAGCGTTATTTTTACATTGTCCGAAAAAGTCTTATGTAAGGAACTGTAGAGGCAGCTGCTGTTACTTTGCCTGTGGTAGGGGTGCACACACAACTAAAATAGGATCACCTGAGGATTGCCCCATTTTTTCCCAGCCAAAGCTTTATTGCGTAGTTTACTGCAGACATGCTGCTGCCACACAGCAACTGAAAATCTGTGCTTCTCCACTTCTTCAAAATCCTCCCAGTTCCAATGCTGTTTTTAAAAAACTTCCAGCTAGACAGAGAACAATGAGGAAAAGAGGGTGTGGGTGGATAGAAAAAAACTGTAAAAGGGAGCTTCTTTAACAGAAGCTTTGTCAACTGAGGTATGCCTGTATCTGAATTAACTCATTTCCTTTTTTACTAAAATTATTCCATTCTTATGAAACAAATATTTTATGAATGACTATACATAAATATTTTACTATGGAATAACTTATGATAATGCATGTGATTAAAAAAAGAGTGAATAGGAGCCATGAGGAAAGTGCCCAAATTCAGATCACAATGAATGCCCTTGTAGCATTAACCCAATTGATTTCCTTGTCTCCATACGGAGCAAAACACAGATACCAGTGCACTTTTTTCCCTGTAGGGCAGCTTTTAAACTGGGAAAGCAGCACAGAAGTGAAAATTAATTCCTTATCACTGCTAGCACTTTGATGAAAAAACAAACAACAGGAAATTCCACAAATACATCTTCTATCATCACATCTGCAGGTATAACCTGAGTTAACAAAGTCAATACATTCCTGTGCAGTGTGCACCCCCAAAACTTGCACAAATAGCTATGTTTTCAACCAGTGACTAAATTTCATGGAGGGACAACCACTGGAAGGAGTCCCTGTATGCCTCTCATATTGATCTTGCTTTGCTTTGTTTTACCATCTGGGAGTGTCTTTTTAAATTAGTGGACAGGTTCATGCATTAACACTGTTCAGATACCAGCCACTTCTGTGAGACAAGAGCCACTGTTCAGATACTAGCCACTTCTGTGAGACATTTCAGGAGACCCTTGGGGATGATATGTTTCTTGATCCTAATGCACAAATGCACACAGATTGAAAATACCAGAACACTACCTCATTTCAACCTACACCAGTGTTCCCAAAACTTTGATCCTTCAGGTGTTTTGGACTTCTAATCCCAGAAGCCCTACTCAGCTTGGTCAACAGCCAAGAATTATGGGAATTGAAGTCTGAAACACCTTGGAGGACCGATGTTTAGGAACCACTGA
The DNA here is from genome assembly GCA_030847615.1 of Gambelia wislizenii. Taxonomy (NCBI): domain Eukaryota; kingdom Metazoa; phylum Chordata; class Lepidosauria; order Squamata; family Crotaphytidae; genus Gambelia; species Gambelia wislizenii. The sequence continues at coordinate 217,997,946 of JAUMIR010000003.1, forward strand.
CCTACACCATCACCTACCCAGACAATGGACACTGCTGAATGTGTTTGAATTTGAGTGTCACAGAACCCTAGGTGCACTAAATCTATGAAACAGGCAAGATATCATATAGTTTTCATTCCTTAACTCTTTTCCACTGTTCTGTATTTGCTCCCTGGCCAGTAAGGTGCAGAGAGCTCTCATTCATCTGGACCTGTAAAGGACAAACAGACACATGAACCTCCAGTAACTCTGGCATTTCAGCCTTCTCACCCTTGTTCTCTCAGAAGTAACATATACAGCTTAAGGCCTGAACAGCTGGCCTCATGTAAGAATACCCTGTCTCTGGTATTCCAAATTATGACAATTTTATTTTTAAAATAGTGTCGAGGGAAGCTGAGAGAGAAATAATTAGATGCATAGGGTAAAATAAAACACAATTTTTGCTACTGACTACCTGCTGAGAACGTAGCTTGGTACCACCTGGGATGTAATTTTGAACTGTGTTTTTAATTGTTTTAAACTTGGCTTTTAAATTTATTTATTTATTTATATTTACTAAAATATTTATATTATGCCCTGGGTGGTGTAGAGATATTATTTATATTTACTAAAATATTTATATTATGCCCTGGGTGGTGTAGAGATACAGGACAAGCCTCCCTTAACTAAAATGCCTGGGAACATAAGTGTTTCATATTTTGGATTCTTTCAGATTTTGGAATATCTACAGGTGCATGTACAAAACGAAAGAGGGATGCGGGGAAGGGGGTTAATCAAACATCCAGTGCCCACTGAGTTTTTCCTCAAGGAGCCCTTGCTCCACCACTGTCAGAAACTTGACCGGGGGGGGGGAAGAAAAGAGGAGGAAAGGGGGGAGGACTCTGGTTCCTACAGCTCTGCTCACATAAGGCCCCTGTAAAAAGCAGATATTCCAAACCCTTCCCCAGCTGTCAATACACTTTCTGCCCTTTCAGCAAAGTAGCCCTTGGAGCTGGGAAGGGAGGGGAAAGTTCAAGCAGAACTGGCTATCAACATCTCACTCCAGCGTGCAGGGGCTCCACACCAAATGTGCCACATCCAATGACCTCACCCAGCACGAGAGCCGCACCTTGGAAGTAGGCATGGTGCAAAAGATGGATCCGCTTGGACATTTCCCTCCCTTCCCAGTTATGAGGGCTACTTTGCTGAAAAGGCAGAAAGTGTGTTGACAGCCAGGGAAGCATCTGGGACATTTACTTTTCACAGGGGCCTCCCGCTCCTCCTCTTTTCTTCCACACATTCCCCCATCAAAACTCTGTCAGTGGTGGAGCAAGGGCTTCTTGAGGAAAATCCCTTTCCTCAAAGATGGAAGTGGGTGACAGGTAGCAAAAAGCTTCCATCTTGTGGGATTCAAATATTTTTTTTAAAATCTCCAAAAAAAGCAGTGTGGGACATCTCATCTCATCCCTGTCCTGTGCAGTGGCTTCACAAGAGGACAGTGGCAGAAGCTGGTCTGTGGTAATCTCCTACTAAGGGCAAAGAAACCGCTGAGGTAGGGCAAGAAAGCGAGTGAGAGGGAATTGGTTGTCAGGGTGGGATAGGAAGAGGAGGCTCGGACTCGTGTGTGCAGCAGTTGCCTTTGAGGTGCACATGTGAGAGAGGGGGGACGAAGAGAGGGACCAGTTTTCTAGGTAAGCAGGGAAGGCTGGGACTCATGCATAGCAGTTGCCTTTGGAGTGCGCACAGGGGAGAGAGGGAAGAAGAGAGGGAACTGGTTGTCAGGGTGGGGAGAAGAGGCTGGGACACTCACGCAAGGCAATTGACTGTGGGGTGAATGCAGAGGGTGCTGGTTTGGAAGGGATCAGGTGATGCTCAAGCTTTATATAAAGCCCCTTCATATAAGGGACTTGAGCATCTATATTCTTTTTTTATCCGTCATAGGTCCTGGATCCAATCCCCCATGGATATGGAAGGCTGACTATACATTTAAGCAAATTAAGCCCAAAGGCTTTTGTAAAAAGCCATGTTTTGACTTGGTGCCAGAAAGAAACCAACACTGGTACTAATCAGACTTCCAAGGGGAGAGCATTCCACAATGGAAGTGCAATAGCTGAAATGAGCCTCTGCTATGTGCTCCCACCTGTATTACTCCCACTGGTGGGAAAGAGGGCCATTCCAAGATTTCAGTCCTCAGACAAGTATATATAGGGAGACAAATATATATAGCACTCTTTCAAGTATCAAGGTCCCATGCCATTAAGATCATTAAATGACATTACCATAACCTTGAGAGACCCGGCATAGTGTAATTGTCTGAGCGCTGGACTATGACTCTGAAGACCAGGGTTTGAATCCCCTGGGTCACATCTGGCCTACTCTTCCCAACAAATGGGAACAAATGTACAAATCTTCCCAAGAAAACCCTGTGATAGGTTCACCATAAGTCAGAAACAACTCGAAGGCACACAACAAGAAAACCATCCCCTTCAATTCAGATAGTAGCAAACTGGCAGCTGGTGCTGCTCCTTTAAGATCATGTTGTCTATATAGTAGGTTGCTCAGAAATCCTGTTGCTGCATTCTGCACTACCTATAGCCTCTGAGTCATCTTCAAGGGCAGCTCCATGTAGATCACATTACAGTACTTGTCAGTTTGCAGACTACCATGGCTAAGTTATCACTGTCCAGGAAAAGCTGTAGCTAGTGTACCAGTCTAAACTCATTATTATTTTCATGATGAGTCCAGTTGGGCCTCTAGTGACAGAGATGGACTGAATACTCCCAAGCTACACACCCGCTTCTCCAGAGGAGGTACAATCCCATCCAGAACAGGTAGCTATCTCCAAGTCCTGGACTCAGGAACCATCAATCCACAGAACCTCCACCCTATCCGGATTCAGCTTTAGTTTATTGGCCTTTATCCAGCCCATTACAGCATCCGGGCACAGAAATGAGAATAATCCACATACTAATGGCACCCTACTCCAAAATTCCCTATGACACCACCCATCAGCTTCATACAGATATTGAAAAGCAGGTGGATATCCCCAGGCTAACAACCATATGACTGAACAGGAATCCCCCAATACTATTCTCTGAAACTCTCTCCACAGACAGAAGTGTAAAACAGTACCTCCTACTCTCATCTGACGGAGCTGGTCCAGGAAGATACCATGATCAAAGATATCAAAAGCCACTTAGAAGTCCAGAAAGATAAATACAGAATCTTGCCCCATCTTTCATCCAGAGTAGGTGGTCAACTAGAGCAAATAAGGCTGTTTCAATCCTGAAACCAGACTGAACTGGGTCCAGATAATTTGTTTCCTTCAAGAATGTCTGAAGCTGCCCAGCTGCCAAATTTAATTCTTTTCCAGTAGCTGGTTAAGTGTATTCCTCCATTATTTAATATTAGTGTGAGGTACCTTTAGTCCCATATTTAGTAGAATGGTTAACTATAAATCCAACAAGTAAATAAAACTACTTAGCTTCTGTTTCCATCTAAACACTTGGAATTTAGATGAAACTCCAAGATGTTCTGATGAAGACCAAAACTCACTACAGAAGTCTACATTTTATTTTATTCTTGAGTGAAGCAAAAATCGATGACTGATTGCTCTAGGAACACAGCCAATGGGAAGACTGTAGAGAACAGCATGGGGAAATGTCACTATACTCAAGGCATCTTTGGAGATGGGGGAATATTCACTTTGTCTAGATAACAGGAAAACTGAGGAGCAGCTGTTATTTTGTAGCTCTCCTGTAATAGTTGTTTTGTACTAACTCACACCCTTGCAGACAGATGAAATTCAAGAGGCACATGCTGGTTCAGGCTTGGAGAAAGAGTCTTCTGTTCAGGGAGTAAAATTAAAAGACAGGTAGATCTGTGCTGTTGTGACATAACCACGGTTAAATCCACAATGAGCTTAAATATTCTAACTTTAGAGCATTTTTTAAAAAACCAGAAGAAAATGTTTAGTCAATTTGTTTCTTCAGCTGCCAGTGCAAAACAGACTATTGAAGAGTAATATCAATACAATCTACTGCACATTAAAAAGAAGCTGGGAAGGGGGGAACTCAGGTTTGCTTGGTGTTGATTTGTTGCTACAAATTTCACTAACAAATATGTTAGTGCCTGTTTTCAAATATACAGTGTTGGAATGTTGAGTATATTGTACAATGCAGCAGTTCTTAACCTATGGTCTGCAGACTCCCCCAAGGGGCTACAATATCCTCACAGGGAGTCCGCAAAGGCCTGAAGAAATGTTTTGAGCTTGAGACTCAAGCAATCCCATGGGTAGTTTCCATAAGGCTCTAGCACTCCTTGCTGAATATCAGGCATAGGAATAACTTTAAACCTTTATATAAAATAATTAACTCAATCTAATGGTCAAGTGTTGACCATTTCCAGGTTGGGAAGAGGCCCCAGCCAGAACCCTCTCTGCTATGTCTCCTGTCCACGTGAGAGGCTTGAAGCAGGTAGCAAAGTAGTCATCAGGTACTTTGCCATTCACATCCTCATTTATGAAGTGGCTTATGAGTTTGTTCTTGTTTATTCCAGGGCCTCCTTTCTTTTGGTGAAACAAATCAAAATAGGGAGGGGAAACAAAAGTGTCTCACAGGGACAGGAGAGGTGGGTTTTCCAACTGCAGCGCTGCCACTCTGGCACTTGTAGGGGGCGGGAAAAACGGACATCACTATCACCCCCCTCACCCAGCTGATCAGTAAGAAGGGAATGGCAAAGTCTCCCTCCCTTTCTTCCGAAAATGCCAATCAAATAAATTGTCTACCTACCAGACGTGTAGCAGAGGGGTGACAAGGGGACAGGCAGAGTTGGCAAGGAGGAGGAGGGCTGAGCAACAGGGGAACAGGCACATGACAGGAGCCAAGGGAAAGGCTGGCTGGTCTGGCTTGCATGTTGCCCTTCAATCTGTAACAGCCACAAACTGGTGGGAGGAAGCAGGAGAAAAGTCTTCCCTCCCCCTCCAGAACCTCTGAGGGAAGGTCTAACAGATAGTATAGTAGTGACAATAACCCTCACAAAACCTAGAACCCTTTCCAAACATGGCTTGTGGAAAAGGAACCAAATTTCTTAGTGGGCTATCAGGGAGGAAGGGACAAATAACAATAATTGTTAATGGGAGTTGCAGTCTCTGTCAGTTTTTCAGAGCAACCAAAGACCTGTTATTGTCGCTGCAGCTGCAGCTTGACATAGAGCAGCAAAAGGCAACCCTAGCCATCCCAAGTCAAGGTGTATAGTACAGTACAGTCAAGGCCAGCCAAGATATTTTGATGTACAAGTTAGCAGAAATACAACAGCCAGTATCCTGATCCTGACTCTGTCAAAACCCAACTCCTTACTGCCAACTTCCCACTATTCACTCTAAAAACTTGCTCAGCAAGGCTGCAAAATCCTTTGGAAGAGGTTTTTGGTGCCAAGGGATTGCAACAAGGGGAAGGGAGAGAAATTCCTGATTCCCCCTGCCAGTTGATACAAAAGTACTCCTCAGGATGGATCACTGGCTGAATTTGTCAACTGGCTTCACATGTACAGCCCCAGAAGATAGGTAACTACCACACTGTGTGTTATGTTACTATGTATTGTCCAACAAGGCTATGAAATGGTCAAAATTGCAGATATCACAATACTAAATGTACAGAATGTGCCACAAACAGCATCAATTTTTTTTCAAAAGTAAGGAGCAGAACATTTGGGAAAGTAAGAAAATGGTTTTTAAAAGACTGCAACTGTTTGTAACAAGGGAAATGCAGTGAAGGCTTATTTGAAGTTTCTCAACTAATAGCAAACCCCAGAAAACCACACACAATAGTTGAAGAACTTATATAGGTCCCCCCACCATTACATGGGATCAGTACCTATGGGGGATAAGGTCTCTCTAGGCATCGGGATGTCCTCCAGGGCAACTCTATAGTTAACGTCTGCCGGAAGCTGACCACAGAGTTAAGCCAGATGCCTAGAGAGGCATGAACATGAGAAAAATATTTTTGAAGACTTACTGTTCATCTCCTCATTGGTACACTCTACAGCTGAAGAAGTATTTAACAGCTTAAACAAATTTATAACATCTCATGACATGGATTGCTTGAAATGTGTTGGAATTACCACAGACAGGGCACAAGCAATGTCTGGAAAGCTTAATGGACTTATAGAACGGATTAAAGAAATCATGCCATTGGTGACTTGGTATCATTGCTGCATACATAGGGAAGCTCTAGTTACTAAGAACATACCAGAAAAACTAAAACAGACTTTAAATGAATCAGTCAAAATTGTCAAAAAAGCAAATAACTGAATTCAAGACTTTTTGAGCAGTTTTGCCAAGATATGGACAGTGAACACCATCAACTTTTGCTACAATGTGAAATTCATTGGCTATCAAGAGGTAAAGTTTTATCTTGTTTTTGAGAATTCAGAGACAAGATAAGATTATTCCTCATAAAGCAGCAATTTCACTTCAGAGATTGAGTGGTGGATTTTTCCTGGTTAGTAAAACTAGCATATCTATCAGATATCTTCACCCACTTAAATAAGGTCAACTTAAATCTCCAAGGAGAAAAAGTTAGAGGTTTTCAAGTTGAAAACAATATTGAAGCAATGATGAAAAAATTGGAATTGTAACATCATCGTCTATTGGACTGAAACTATGAGACATTTCTAAACCTCACAAATTTTCTTAGTTCCAACAATGAAAAGCTGTCTGAGGAGGACACATCACTTATCACACAACATTTGAAAGATTTGTAGCATAGTTTCAGTAAATATTTTCCTGTTCCTGATGCAAATTTCCTTTCTCCTGAATTAGAGATCAATTTTCAGCATTTATGAACTAGTGGGGCAGTTCAAGGAACAGTCCCTTCCAAATTTCTGGGTTCACTTACAATTAGATTTTCTGGAATTGTTGAAAAGGGCTATGAAAGTATTGCTATCATCCATAACAACATTCTCTGCTCTCATTTATCTTAAAAATAAATATAGAAACCATGTGAAAAACATAGAGTTAGAACTCAACTTAGAAGTTTCAGCTATTAAGCCTAACATAATATGGCTTGCAAGTGAAATGCACTACCAGACTTCTCATTAATTAATTAAAAATTACAAACAATGTTAGGCCACAGTTCAGTGTTCACATATTATTGTTGCTGTTGTTGTTATTTTAAATGTGTATGGAATCATTCCAATAAAAATATTATAATAGAAGAGTGTACACTTACTTATTTCTCCCTTCTTACCAAATCAGAAGACCCATGATGAGTGACTTTAAACAAATATTTGATGCACTTTAGGGTTTTAAATCTTGAGTCACGTCTTAGTGGACCATGGCAACAAAAGAGATTTTGTTGGCAAAGAATGTACTCTATAGATTTTCCTTGGGTTTTTTCCCGGGCTGTGAGGCCGTGTTCTGGAATAGTTTCTTTCTGACGTTTCGCCTGCATCTGTGGCTGGCATCTTCAGAGAATGGTTGGGTATGTGTGTGTGTGGAGTTTAAATGCTGTAAACCCCTGTTGGGGAGAATATGCAGATTTGTGTAATTGAATGGTTAGTTTCTGGGTATAGAAATGCAAGGCTTGTTAGTGTCTGTTTGACTAATGGTTGGTTGATGGACCATTATCTGCTGGGAATCCCCCTGTCCCTGGGTGGAATTCTTTTGTAAATGTTGAGTATTGATTCTATTGTATTTCAAAATTGGGAGCCAGATTTTGTTACTTTTAAGGTTTCTTCTTTCCTGTTGAAGTTGTCCAGGTGTTTGTGGATTTCAGTACTCTATGTATGGTACTCTATGTATGTCACCTCCCAACACCCACGGATCATTATGTTCTTGTATTCCATTTTCAGATGACTGATTCTTACAGCAGCTAATCTATAGTAAGTACTTTACAGCCACCTCTTCATCAATTACCCAAAGTTCTTGTTAGAGCTTAATCATCTGAAATACATTTCCATTTATTATGGGGCTAAATTCAACTGTTAGTCCTGACCAAGTAGAGCCACTGAATCAACTGGATTTATCTATGTGTTGACTCACCTTTCAAGAATTGATTCAAAGGTATACTTTAGTGGAAATTAACCAAAAGGATTCCAGTAATAGTAAGCATGACAGGATTTCCTGCTGCATGAAATAATTTAGTGTATGGTATTCAATGGAAATATTCCAGACATTACTTGTAAAAAGGATATACTGCAAAGATTTTTTTCTTTCAAATATAAGCTTTCAGCCTTCAAATTGCTCTTAGAGTCCATGGAGTCTGACGTTTTTAGAATATAATTCAAGAAATGCACAATTTAAAATGTTTTCCTAAGACCCCATCTAGTGGTTGGAGTATATGTATCTTCAGTCATGTGCAGTACAATCCTGTGCATGTTTATATGAAAGTCACAATGTATTCAATGGGGCTTGATCCTAGGCAAGTATGCACTGCAGTAGAATTGCAGTTTTAAAAGAGATTTGGAACACACTTTGGTTATATGAACGCTACATCTCTTTAATCTGACCTGAATTGTTTTTATCTTTCTTGTTTATTCTGATTATTCAAAATGATTTTATAGTTTGATTTGTTTTTAGTGATGTTTGTCAGCTGGCTGGACCATTTTTAAATGTGTACAAATGTAAGAAATAAATACAAATAAGAAAATATAGTACATTTTAAAGAATTGCAAGCTATATAGAGCAAACAGACGAAAAACTATGGGCCTGTTTTGACACCACAATAACCCAGAATTCCACAGAACTGTAGCTTATCGGAAAGAAGGCCAGTCCCCCTCATTGCAAGGGGGCCGCAGCTGAAGAAACTACAGATCTTCTGGTCATGATTAGCTTATTATGACAGTTGAACCATCTGGGGAGAGACCCAGAGTGGTAGCTTTAGGAGTCACAATCACCAATCAACAGAAAGTCCATGGTTTGTTCAGCCACTCCTGCTAAGAGCATTAGCAACTGGGACAGTTGGCAGCAGTACACTGCCTCACTTCTGGAAAACCAGAATTCTGAAGCTTATTTTTGATTCTGAACACGGCCAGTAATTCAGACAGGCTCTTCTAGTAAAACACAAATCTTCAGTTCCTTTATTATGCCCCTGAAGTATCCAAGTACAAATTAAGTACTTTTTTTTCCTATTTCAATTTTGATAACTGGTCACAACATATGATAGTAAACAATACTATCTGATAGTATTGTGAACAATAAAAAAGAATGAGATATTGAGATTTAAATTATATTCACTTATTCAACTTCATTATCTCAGTGAAGTACAAACAACACTTTAACAATGGTGAGATTAAACTCACCTTTGCCTACAGTGTTTCAAGAATGTGTGTTTAGCCTCTAGTTTCCATAGAATGAACACTCCTGTTTATTTCTCCATGTTTTTAGTCTTTAAGGAAACTTCAATGCTTCAAAAACTGTTAGGGATTAGAATTTGTGCACCATTATGTGCACCCTACATTACTAAGGGTATGGTCAAAATACAGAAGGAAATTACGTTTAAAAATACCAACATGGTTATCCAATCACGAAGCTTATTATAAAAGAGAAAACGTTCACAAGGGACAATGTCTGACATATAGAGATATACTTTAAAAAGAAGGAAATGTTTCTAAAATAAAAATGCAAGAAGAAATGAAATTGGAGAATAAAGAATGCCATTGGTTATTATATAGGCAATTAATGGAGAAATTCAAGATAGATCAAAAAATGGAGGGAATACAAACTGAAAATGCAAACTTGGATGAGATGATATGTGGAGATAAGAAAAAGATGATATCAAAAATATATAAAATGATATTACAGATAACCCTGGAACAGGAAACTGTAAAACCCTACATGATAAAGTGGGCACAGGACTTAGGACATGCAATAAATTTAGAACATTGGGAAAAACTTTGGGGGAAGAACCTTTATTTCACAAGTTCTAATTTAAAAGAAAATATGTACAAGATAATGACAAGATGGTATTTAACACCATCAAGATTGGCAAAAATCGCTAAGAACATGTCCGACAAATGTTGGAAATGCCAAAAAGCTTCAGGCACTTTCTACCACATATGGTGGAAGTGCAAGAAGGCTGAAAAATTCTGGGGGAAAATAAATAAAATGATTAATAAAATATTTAATATAAATCTTTGGTAGACCCAGAAATTTACCTACTAAATATGATCTATAAAATAGATGAACAAATTAAAAAAATATATTGGAGGGTTTTATTGTACATGATAGCTGCAGCCAGAATGCTTTATGCAAAATACTGGAAGACAACAAAAATACCGTCAATAGATGAAAGGATATTTAAACTGCAAGAAATGTGCGAAATAGATAAGCTAACAATTATTTTGGATGAGAGAAGAACATTTAAAGATTTGAAAGAATGGGAGATTTTAAATCCCATATGGAAAGAGAGAGGGGGGGAGGAATATCACATAAATTAGAATTGTAAATAAAGATATAAGAGAAACTAAGAATAGAAGAAAAACAGGAATAAATGAGTAGTTACAAATATAAAAGGGAAGATAATCTTGGAATAATCAAATGGGGTAGAAAAGGATAAAAGGAAGTCAAACATGAATGAAAGGAATGAAAGGAATAGCATGAAAGTAGGAAATAGTATGAAAGAAATATTAAAACATATGAAAGAAATATTATGAATGTAAATAACGTGAATGTAAATAAATATGTGAATACAGTATAATGCACATAAGAGGGTGGGATGATAGGGTTAATGTAAATATGATATGATTTGATATGTATGTTTTATATGTATATGTATACATATATGATATGGAAGAAGGGGAAGAATGGATATTTTATTGTTTGTTGAAAATGAATAATAGATATAGATATAGATATAGATATTTAAAAAAAAACTGTTAGGGATCCAGGGAGGGTAAGACTACCCAAGCAAGATTTTAGACTATTTAGATTTTACCACTTATTTTCATTGTTTAACTGGGCTTCCCAGTTTCCACATCAGTCTGCCCACAATGTCCTCCCCCAGGTGACTCTGTCATCAGAGGCAGGATAGGTAGCACCTGAGTAAAGAGCTCTATTGCAGTAGCACTGTTAACAGAATTCTCTCCTCGGTATTGTAAAAGCTAAACACTCCAGGAATATATTAAAATAATTAAAACAGACAACCTTACATTAGTAAAAATGTTTAGATCCTTAGAATTAAATACCTGAAAGAATGAAAAGAAAAACCCAGACAAACCAAGTATTATATCCCAAAAGTTCTGGAAGTAATCATTTCATCTTTTTACAAATAAAAAGTATTCCTGTTTATTCTGTTTATTCACTAACCCAGTTCAAATGAAACAACCCATGATCTAGCTTGTTTGGCTTGTTAAAATTAAACACTGGATTAAACAAACCAACAATTTGGAGTTAGCAATAAATCATGGAGTGGAATACAAACAGGTATTTCTGTTGATCTATCTCCTTGTGGGTAATGACTCCAAACAGGTAGTTCCATTCATTTATCTTCCAACCCAGCTGCCCTGTGCACCTCCATTAAGTATTTCAGAGCTCTGAGAAATTGGTTTTCAGGTGATGTGGAGAGCTACAAAGGGAAGGGGAAGAAAGTTATGTTGTTCTAGAAATCAGATGCTAGCACAATGTTGTTTTTAGGCTGCTGTTTTGGTCCTAAACAGAGAAAATGAGAAGTTGTACTTACCATGAAGGTTCATTCCAGGATGGTAGGAGCAATCCACTTGATTGGATTATCCCGGCATGCCAACCACGACCAGGCAGGAGCAACGTTCTATGACTGTTTTTTTACATTATGCTCCTCACCCTCTCTGCCAGTTTTATTTTCTAGCTGTAATGACCATCTGAATAATCTATAATCCATTAATAACTACTTTTCTTCTCTATACACCTATATCTATCCTATATAAACTACAGTATTTCCTACACTAACACTAACAAGGTTGGGCATGGATTGCTCCTCCTACCCTCCCGGAATGAACCGTTACAGTAAGTACAACTTCTCATTCCCGGGATGGCAGAGAGGAGCAATCCACTCAATTGGGATATACCCTATGGTGGACCTTCCTATCTATTTATGTGCAACTGATTGCAGGACTGTCCTTCCAAAGGCAGCCTGAGCCGATTTATATTTGTCTAGTTTGTAGTGTGTGACAAAAGTAGATGGTTGTGACCACTCCACCGTGTCACAAATATACCTCAACAATGTAGACACCAAATATGCCGCAGCCATCACCACTAGCCTTGTACAGTAGAATGTAGATAAACATTTTTAGGCCTAGGCTTATTTTCTAAATCATAGCAATTGAAAATACATGCTTTTATCCACCTGTCAATCACTCAATGATGCTTTTTGTCCCATCGTTCTTGGGTTGTAAGAAACAAACAGCACTTCTGTTCATCTAATTGTCTCAGTCCTTTTTATATAAATTTCAACTCCTCTTTTCATGTTGAATGTATGCCATCTCTTTTCCTCAGAATGGACTGGCTTCGGACAAAAATTTGGTAAGTGAATCGTGTCCAGCACTGAATTACTAACAATACACTTTGGCAGGAATGTTGGATCTATGGTTAACATCAATTTGTTGTCATGGAATTTACATAAGCTTTCATGTATAGATAAGGCTGCTAACTCGGATACATGATGTCCTGATGTAATCGCAACTAAAAAGGCCAACTTAAATGTAAGGAGTCGTAATGATGCCTCACACAACGTCTCATATAGAGTTTTTGTCAGCCAATTTAAAACCAGGTGCAAATCCCACATTGGATACCTATGTTTAGTAGGAAACAATATTATTGTTGCCCCCCTTTAAAAATTGTTGGACATGGGGATGATTCAATAACAGAATCCCATCAAACCTTAACGCCACAGCTAAGGTGGATACTTGTTGTTTTAAAGTGTTTTGGTCTCAATCCCTCAATTAAACCATCCTGTAAGAACTGTAAGATGTGTTGTATATCTGTTTGTGACAACTGTAGATGTTTCTTTCTATACCATTTTTCAAAAGCTTTCCAAGTTCTACCATATATCTCCTTCATGGACTGTCATCTAGAGGCAAGAATGGTGTTAATAACGTCTGTAGAGTATCCCATGGATTCTAATGCTGTCCTTTCAAAACCCATGCCATCAGACGAAACAACCCTGGATTCGGGTGGTGTACGGGACCTTGACTCAGCAAATCGTATTTTATTGGAATGGTTAGCAGCATTGTCACTGCCATCTTTACCAGCAAATGAAACCATGGCCTCCTTGGCCAATATGGAGCTGTGAGAACTAGCATTGCTCTCTCTTCTTAAACTTTGAGCAACACTCTCTGCAGGATCTGTACCGGAGGAAATACATAAAGGCATCCTGCCAGCCAAGATGTCAGCACACCTTGTGCTTCCGCCCTCCTGCTTCCATCTGTTGAGAAAACTCTCTGGAGTCTTGCATTTTTGCCAATGCAAAGAGAGCCATGTGATAGGGACCAAACTTTTTGATATACTGAAAAGTTGCATAATTTAGAGTCCATTCCCCTGGGTGAATGGTGTGACAACTCAAGTAGTCTGCTCAAGTACTGCATACTCCTTTCAGATATACTGATGTTAATGAGGATGGTTTTCTCTGCCCACTGTAACATGTTGGATTCCTTCACTAATGATTTTGACCATACACCTCCCTGTTTTGAAATGTATGCCTTCACCGTCATATTGTCTGTCCATACTTGGACATGATGACTTATCAGATGTGCTAGATACATGGATGCCAGTCCCATAGCTTTTAGCTCCAAGTAATTTATACTGTATTGTCTGTCTTCCACTGCCTAAATGCCCTGAGCTGTCTGGTTTAAACAATGGGGCCCCCAGCCTGTCAGGCTGGCATCTGTTGTCACTTTCACACTGTGGTGAACAGTTATTGGTACTCCTCTCTTTATATTCCTGTCTATCAGCCACCACTTTAAATCCATCTTTATTTTTGGTGAAATGTTCTCATGACAATGCTTCCTTTGTCCTACTGCCTCTTGATGCTGCCTGAGTAATCTCTGTAGAGCTTTGCAGTGGAAATGACTCCAGGGTACCAACTGGCTGAAATCAGTAGTTCCTGTACTTTTGCTAAAAAACATTGTATCTGCTGAATTCAGGGATACTAATGTTTTCACTGCTTGCCTTATTTTGACTATCCTGTCATCTGACAGGTATAGGCAGCCCAGTTTGGTGTTTATTTGGGCTCCTAGATGTGTAATGGTCATAGATGAGTTCAGCTGACTCTTCGTAATTGATCAAAAACATGTATATTTCTACGGTGTGGATCGTCAATTTTAAATCCCTGACTGACTCCTTGACTCTGCCTTGACCAATATGTCATCCAAACACAGAAACAGTTAGACTCCTCTCTCTCTCTCTATAGGAATGCCACTATAGGTGCTGAGGACAGACCAAAGAAAAGGGCCCTGAACTGATAATATTCATTGGGATACAAGCACTTCAGGTACTCCTTCTTTTTCTATCATTGGGACATGCAGTTATGTTTCCCTTAGATCAATAGATGCCATCCAATCTCCTGTGTTTAGATTGTCCTTTATGGTCAGTAAAGTTTCCATCTTGAACCTCCGGTATCTTACAATTTTTTGAGACATCTGAAGTTCAAGACTGGGTGATAAGTACCATTGGATTTGGGTACTGTAAACAAAATAGAGTAAATTCCAGAATATTTCTGTTTTGTTGGTACTGCCTCTACAGCACCAATGTGCATCAAATGTTGAATTTCGGTCAGAACTATCATTTCTGAATATCTTTTGGAACTGGTGAGGTAACAAGTCTGCTCTTCCGTCTCCTTTCGAATATGATTTTGTTTCTGTTTGTTACTGATTGAATCACCCAATTGTCCGATGTTATTCTCAGCCACAGAAAATTGAAGATCAGAAAACCGAAGAACAATTGTATGTGTCACACTTGAAATCGACCCCTTTTTTGGGTAGATCCTGCCCCTCTGCCCTGACTACCACTTAGATACATTCCTTGTCTATAGTATTGGTTCCGTTGTTTGAACCCTTGCTGCTTTTGGTAACGGTAATCATATTGTCTACTTGATACCCTATTTCCTCAAAAGGACGAATAACCTGCATATCCGCCACGAAAGGGCTGTCGATCCAGTCATTTTTTTCTGCATGGTGGGCATTATCTGCTTTTTATTTGCATTTTCCACTAGTATTTTATTCAAAGTCTTTTACCCCAAAAATAATTCTCCTTCAAAAGGAACATAAGCCGAATTATTCCTTGATTTATGATCAGCGTCCCAATGACGTAGCTTTAAAGACCTCTGTGCAACTGTTACTGCCGTAATGTTTCTGGAAGCAAAAGCCACCGTGTCATGGCCTGCATCAGCAATATACTGTAATATTGTTTTAATTCTATCCATTGCTTTAAATATCATGTGGAAATCAATATTTTCATTGTCGTCCAATTCCTGGATCCATAGTACAGCTGCTCTCGCAAACATTGAAGATGCTTTTGATGCTCATATTGCTAATGCGGCCACCTCATGCGCTTTCTTTAAAGTGGCTTCTGCTCTTTTCTCATTTACCGCCTTTAAAACAGTATCACCTTCCCAGGGAACTATAGCTTCCGAGACAAGGCTGCTATTAGTCCATCTGTCAAAGGGACTTTCAAAAAGTCTGACTGCCTTTTATTAAATAAAGCTTGTTTGTATACCCTAATTCAGTGATAACTCCCATTCAGACAAAATTAGATCCTTAAACATCTCCGGAAATGGAATATCCACAGTCTGAGTTAACTGTTTTTTAATTACCGATGCTAATCTAACATCATTTTTCCTGTCATCAGTAACACTACCCTTTATTTCTGTCTCCTGTGAACATAGCGTCTTTAGCACTCTTTTCAATAAGCCTCTGAACAAATCTCTTTGGAACAACCTTGTTGATTCCATTTGTGTATCTTGGTCATCATCTGATGAATCATCCATGTCCTCATTTTCATCAATTTCCACCTCTTCCTGTTCTACTGTATTTTCCCTATCCAAATCTTAATGCTCCATTTTCCTAGTGCATTTCCTAGGCATATTTGTTCTCTCCTGCTGATCCTTAACATCTATTTTCCTTTTCCTTATTGCATTCTCTTTCTGATTGTTTCTTCTGTAATAGCATTTCTGTTTGATGGTCTAACTTGCCTTCATTCTCCATGTTATCCATTCTCCCTGTATTCATAATGTTCATTCTAATATCCTTATACTGTTGAACATCATTAACAGAACTTGCACTGCTTTAAAATAACATTTTCAGTTTAGTAGCAATTGCTTCTTTACCATCTCCTGTGTATTTATTTGATTGATAGGCAGTGTCTGCATGTTCATCATGCCTGCCACATTTTTAAAGGCCAAAGTATTTATTTCAGGCTGCGACTGTGTAGCCAGCATGCCTTGTCTGTTATCATGGTCTCCATACACATTACTAATTTCTTGAGATGGCCTCTGGTTTTATGTGGGCAGATCTGTCATAAAATTCTTCATGAATTGTATAAACTTAGCTGTCATATGCTTTGAAGGTATGTATCCTTCTACATCCTAAAATTTGTTTCTCTTTCTGTGCAGCTTGCCAGCATGTCACCGCCAGGAGCAACAGCACCGAGGCTGCTTGAATAAGAGTGCCTCGTTGCCAAACAGCCCCTCCCTCACATTCTGCCCTGCATCTACTGCGCATAACTGGCTAGGTAGACAGCGCTCCAATACAGCCCCTCCCATCACCTTGGAATCCTGAAAATCAAGATGGCACCTCAAAGCAACACTGGGAGATTTCGCTGCTCCTGCAGCATTTTCCTCCCCTAAATCCTGTACAGTAAGACTATTTGTTAAAGTTTTCTCCATTTTCCTCTTTTTTATATTCACCGCGATTGCTTCCTCTCATTTTTAGTTCAGATTCCTTTCGTTCTGCACTTTTTATTTTTGTGTCCTCATTTTCGCTCTCGCTGGAGGGCAAAATACTTTAATCAGCTCTGCTTGGCTTCCCTTCTCAGAGTCTCATGGATTGGCAGACACCTAGGCTTTTTGTTTATGTCTTCGGTCTCTCTCTTTAAAAAGTCTTGGTTTTCCACCACCCCCCCAGAGTCACACAGAGCGGCAGACTCCTGGGGGTTTTTTTGTGTAATTATATTTTCATTATTTTTGAGAACCACTCTATTTTCTGCCCCAGAATCTCCCTGAGTGTTGGACATCTGGTCTTTTTATTTTTAATTAATAAAATAATATTTATTGAAGTTCTTTAACACACAACGCAGAACCAAAAAAAAATATGAAAAGACAGAAAAAAAACAAAATCAAGTTCAAATTAATTTACATTGCAAGGGGGACCTTTTTACAAGAATTGTACAACTGATGCTTAGATATATAAAACTGATGCTTTGATATGATGCTTATATTACTGCACTAAAAACCTTACCACAATGAAAGTGAAAAATCCCACCTGTGATTTTATTCCTATCCCACCCTCTCTCTGTCTCTGTTCTCAATTCTGGAGATAAGAAAAGAGTTTCATATAGAGCTGCATCTATTTCTGAAATCCCATCCTTCACCCACCAAAAACACTCTCTTTCTTTCCTTCCCAATTTCCCCTATAATCTCATCTTTTTCTTTACCTAACTGGATCCCACATGGACTCCAACAAAAATCCAAGGCTTAAGAGTTTCAATATTCAGTTTTCTAAGACACAGCAGGACCCTCTATGTCAGGATTCGGCAAATGCCACATTGGCTCTCCACAGACTTTTTGTTTCTTCAGGGAAGCAATTTCCTTGGCTTCCTATTACAAAAAAACAGGTTCTCTGGGCCCAAAATGGCGGGGGGGACAAGGCAAATTGCCCTGTGGGTACTTTTGCAAAAAAAAATAATAATAATAAAATAAAATGGAGCTTATTAGGACACTCAAAACAGCCTTGGGGAGCCATGGATCAAACTTTTCCCACCCTTCCTTTGTGTAGTGTCTGGCGCAGAATACCAGGGAATCGAAGGAAAGCATTCCCTTCCAGTTATCCTTCCAGTTATCCTTAGTTGGATAAAATCTTTTCACCTTGGAATCAACTTAACTTTGTTCCTGTCATTACTATTTGCCATCAAGTTGGCTTTGACTTATGGTGGTCCTATAAAGGCAAGGGCAAACCCCCTCAGAACAAATCTTGCCAAGAAATCCCTGTGATAGGCGACCTTACGGTCATTATAGGTTGAAATGCATGTAACATATTGAAGGCACAAAACAACAAACAACAATGAATGAGAGACTTTCAAGGTCACTAACAGCCCATATCTTGCAAAGTGAATACCATGGGTTCCTTGATTGAATCTATTAACTTGTAGAGAGATCTTCTTTTCCTGCTGCTTTCTACTTTACCAAGCATTATCATATTTGCCAAGAAGTCATGTTATCTCAAGTACAATAACTTCAGTTTAGCTATTTTTGCTTCTGGTGTGAGTTAAAGTTTGACTTGTTCTCGGTCCCATTCATTTATCTTTCTGACAGTCCACGGTATCTATTGAACTCTCCTCCAGCAACACATTTAAAATGAGTTTATTTTCTCCCTGCCTACTTTCATCACCATCCAGCTTTCATAATCATATACATCAGAAATACTATGGCAGAGTGATCTGACTTTGGTATTTAATGACATATCTTTAGACTTTACTATCTTATCTAGTTCCTTTATAGCTGCCTGTCTGAGTCTTAGGAGATTAGCAGATGGGGAAAAATATAGCGTCCCCATCTCGTAATCTCCTCTCCCGTCCCACTCCCGTCCCTGTAGCACTTTAAAAAAATAATTTCCAGACCTACCTTAATCATGTGGCAAAAACTGCTCCCCTTCCCCTCCGGCAGTCCAGGAGTGAATGGAGCTCTCACGGAGCCCCATTTCCTTTCAGGATGTGTCTGAAAGGAAATCCCAAAAAAGTACATCAAGCACAAAAACACATTTTAGAAACCCCAAGTTTTTAGGGGGGGTGTGAATTGTGTCACTTACCTCGATGTCCTGATCTCAACCAGAATTGTTTGGTATGGACCTCCCTGTGACGCTGGCATCGTGCCAGAATAACAGGGCACCTTTTCACTCACCCGTGATTCCATTATAGAAACAGAATGGGTGATCTATTGACCGCTTAAGCCCTCAATAAAAAGCAACATGGGCGGAACAGAGAAGACACAGGAGCAGGACGAAACAGGGACAACGACGTCTGAAAGGGAAGCCCTTTCACAATCTCCTGTTGTTCCTGTAATGGGTTTTTTTATCGTCTGATAATCTAGGCTTCTTGACTACAGTCTCCCTTTTGATTAATGACTGAGCCAAGGTATATAACATCTTCAACTATTTGACATCTTCTTTTAAAGTTTAAAGTTAGGTAGATAACCTTAGAGTATTATTAACTAAGTTGTCATATTCCAAGCACATGCTAAAATAAAGATTCCTATAGTCATTTGAATAAATTCAAACACCTCATCATGAAAATAAAAATTAGTCACACATACATGTATGTTTTCTTATCTGGATCTTGTGACTCAAACATTGTAAATTCCCAAGGCACTAACAAAAAGCAGCAAGTGCCTTTGCAAAAAAATACAAAAGAAGAGCCAGCAGGGTCCTGTAACATTTGTTGGTTCATTAGCAACATCCCTCATTTAATTAATTAATAATTTACTTAACAACTTAATTCTGGATGAACAATTATGCTAAATTTCAAGCTTAAGTCAATCACTTCAGCTTGAAAAATTAATTATTTCCTTTTTTCATTAGCAAATTTACAACTTAATTTATACCTTAAAAATTTTTAATTAGTTAATTCTTGGAATGAACAATCCCAAATTTAATTCCAGCACGTTTGTAACAAATCATAGTTATGTCTGAACCAGTACTGTGACTTTATCTTAACTAATAAAAGAGCTCCAAGATCTAAATACACATATTTTACTATTAAGTTCTGAAAACCACAATTAATCTTACATAAATTACAAAGCAGTTATACTGGTATGCATATTTTAACTCCCAGCCTCAAAATTTAGGACATGGGATTTGATTCATCTTACAGTTAAGACAGCACTCTAGAAAAGAGCTGATGGAACAGGAGATTTTTCCAAGGAAACCTGTGATAGTTTAAGGGAGTCAGGGAAAATAGCAGCCAGAAACACACACACACACACTAAATGGCTGATGTTTTATCTTTTAAAATTACTTCTGCTTTATTTATTTACTGGATTTATATGACACTTTCCTCCCAAAGTTGGGGCTCAAGGCAGCTAACAGAAACATTACAAATGATAAATAATCAATTATGCCAACAGAATTAAATTAAAAAGCCCAATTTAAAACAAAATAAAAACAAGTCCCTAAGGAAACTGCAGCACTTAAGTAGTAGCAAGCCAAAAAGCCTACCCGAATTAAATTAAATTAAATTTAAAAAAAAAACTCTTTACCAGCCAGCAAGTAAGCAGAATTGATAGGGTGCTCTAAATACAGAGCAGGCAACAAGAAATCTCTCTCTTACATCCCCACCAAACATGCCTCTGAGAGTGGTGGGACTGAGAGAAGTGCTTCTGCTGAAGATGTCAAAGCCTGGCCAGGATACAGTCTTCAAGATAGCCAGAACCCAAGTGGTATAGGGCAATGGCGGCACTAGGGGTGTGTGGAAAGGTCGAACTGCACCAGGTGACACCATCGGGGGGGGGGGGGAGAGAGGTGACAATGACACCAATCCTAGTGATGCAGCAGGTATAGGGCTTTATATTCAAACATATTCCTATATTCTATCTTTATAAGTTCCCTGTACAACTCTAAATGCAATTCATTTTATATAACAACATGTTCATTGAAGCAACACTTCTTTTACATATTCTATAAACAAAAGTTGCAATAAAGGAAAATGCACTATACAGCCTACTCCTAAAAGAAAATGAAAAGCAATATTTAAATCAAGTTTTAGATAACAGGAACAGGAAATGAAGAAGCATATCCTCATAATTCTTGTGTCCAGCATATCTTTTAAGTAGTAAGCAGATCGAATATACCCAGCTAATAAAACAACTAAACCCCTACACAAGTCAAACCATATAATACCATTTATATTCACTGGTTTATGCAGTACTCTCATGGCTTGAAGGGTAAACCAACAGAAAAATCACTAGACAGAACACTGAGACTGCAGTTAAAATGGGATCAACATGTTTACAAGAATGTTTACAAAATTAGGAAACATGCTTTTAAAGCATCTTATAAGGGAGATTCTAATAGAAATGCAATCGAAATCAGGAAAGTAAGTTATTCTTAAAGAAGCAACATTATGACAATAGACAAGCCTGAAAAATGCTGTAGTAACTCTGGAGACTAACAATGATAGCAAACCAGGGGCTCAGTTACATGGCAGTTTTTATTGTGATAGTTTGCGCTTTAGCGCTTTTTCGCACCAGTAGTTTAGATGATTTATTGGGGAATTGGTTGCTCTGTTTATTTTTTTGCTTTCTGGTTCAGACAGGCAAAGGGGGGGCATCGCCTCCCAAGCACATCTGGGGGAAGATGAGATGGAGGGAGGGAAAGAGAGAAAGTGCGGAATGCCTGCTAGTTTTCATGCCTCTTCTTCCAAAAGCCCTTTCAGCCACGGAGGAGCTATTCCCCCCCATCAAGCCCCCCTTCACACAAATGCGATCAGAGGAGTGCGAGCGAGCGAACAGCTGGAGGAGCCCATCACTACTCAATCTCCCTCCCTCCCTCTCCTCACCCTCTCTCTCTCTCTCTCTCTCTCTCTCTCATACACACACACACACAGAGAGCCAAACAAGCTGCAGACAGCTTGCTGGATCTCTATTTGGAATTGCTGGGTGCTGTGTGGGCAAGTGAAACATCCACCCACCCCTTCAAGGCAGATCTTCCACATTAGGCACACAATTCATAGGCATGCTATCAAATGGCAGCAGAAATCCTACTTTCTGGCTTCACACTGTGAGGGGTGGCTATGAATTCAATGGCCCCCAGTTACTCTCCTGGCTTCAAGAAGCCCCCTAAGACATCACATCTAAAGAGGAAAAGGTTTCAGAGAAGCGAAGCACCTCCAAGGTCCAAGGACTTGCACTCCACCACCTCCCAAAAGGACTCAGTTTTGTCCCCTTGGCCCTATCAGGGAAGTGGGAGGTGCAAACCTTTCTTGAACTGCACCCTCCAACACATTCTTCACCTAGAAAAAAGGTGAGGGTAGGGTGGCCAGAGAACGGGAGCAACCTGCCCAGCAGCCCCAGTAAACAGGCAATTCACTCCTCAAGCCTTTTTGAGGGATTCACCAAATCAACAATCTGACGCTTGATAGTCAGGAAGCTCTTAACAGCAGTTCCTCTCTTTCTAAAACTTTACTGTGTACCAAGGTTTCCCCCCACCTCCATTCTTGGTAAGGGAGAGGGCTAGCAGAGCTTCAAAGTTACATTTTTGGACTTTGCTATTGTGTGTCTTCAAGTCATTTCTGATTTTTGGTGATCCTAAGGCTTTTGTTCAACAAGGGCTTGCCTTTGCCTTCCTCTGAGGCTGAGAGTGTGTGACTTGCCCAAGGTCCCCCAGTGTGTTTCCCTGGCTGAGTGGGGATTCAAGCCCTGGTCTCCAGTGTCATAGTCCAACACTCATACCACCCTCACTCTCCCCAAACTGCCCAGCAGTATGGCTAGTGGACCTACTTGCTGGGGGTTCATCAAAAAAGTAACTTTTCCAAGTTCTGGTTAGAAATTGTTCCCATAATGTGGAAAATGAATACATCTCATAAATCTATATCTTTTTAGGATGAGAAGGGGTCTTAAAAAGTGTCAGGATTGTTTGCTTGCAACCCTGAACTCTCTTATATGGCATTATAAATCCAATTAAAGTCTTGGGGATTTTACTAAGTGTAAGAATCATAATGGTTGAATATCTAAATAGCACAAAATCTGAAGACTTAAACAAAATCAAAGAAGAGGTCTGAATGTTTTAGAAAAATGGATAAAGGCTTTAATGATACACTACAGACTGACTGATTTATTGGAACTGCAGCTTCAGCGAACAGCCTATTTCATCAGAAGTGTAATTATTGTAGGTTTAACCTGGAAGAACCTGTTATGTTCTATTATGACAAAGAACCTGGTGTTACTGAAGGTGAATGGCAAGACATTCAAGATAGAATGCAATGTTTGGAACATTTAGCTTAGGAAATTGACAAGGAATGGAAGACATGATAGAAATGTATAAAATTACACATCTCTTGTAATACTACAACCAACAGTCAATCAATTAAATTAAATGGTGGAAGATTCAGGACAGATTTTAAAAAATACAAATCACCCTCCCCCATATCTGCAGGGTATACATTCCTGGACTTATCTTTTATAAGTGAAACTACGGATAATAGCAGACCACCATAGAATACTATAGAATTGTGCTGGAGGACCTAGAAAATGCCTAGAGAGGACACCATAGAGTTGCACTGGAGGACCTCCAGATGCCTAGAGACCTTTTTCCCCTGACCCCGGTTAAACGAACAGCAGTTACTGATACCGCGGATATGGGGGCGGGGAACCTGTACTTATTTACACAGTTGCTTGGACAGCTTTAAAAGGAGACTAGATAAATTAACAGACAATGAAACTATCAATGGCCACTGGTACTGATAGTTACAGACTTCTAGTATTAGGCAATATAAGTATATTAACTGCAAGGGTGCATGAATAAGAGAACACTATTGCACTCATGTCCTGTTTGTGGGCTTTCAATAGGCAACTGGATAGCCACTGTGTGAACAGAATGCTGGGCTAAACAGGCCTTTGGTCTGATCTAACATGTCTTTTCTTATGTAGACAGGAGTAAGAATTATTTAGAAGGCACTTTTTAAAATACTGTATCCCCAAAATTAGAATTCCTCAGTTTAACAACTTAAAATAATATGAACGGGAAGGATATCTAAAAGAAAACTGTAGACACTGCAGAAAAAATCCTGCATAAAGTCAAAATTGTCAACCAATGTCACAAATAAATTGCTTGAAAAATCTACATCACTGGAGAAAATGGCCTAAATACCCTGAAGGCACCTTGGAAGCTAAGCAGGGTCCCGTCTGACCTTGGAAGCTAAGCAGGGTCAGCCCTGGTTAATACTTGGAGGGGAGACCGCCAGTGCTATAGACTATATTTCCAAGGAAGAAACTGGCAAAACTACCTCTGAATATTTCTTGCCTAAGAAAACCCTATGAAATTGATGGGGTCATCATAACAGGTGACTTGAAGGGGCACGCACACACAGGAAACATAAAAGTCAAGTGACCTCTACTCTTGATGAACAGCTCATCTCCTAGTATACTATCATGTCTATAGCATACGTACCGGTAGTATAAAATAAAGATACATTTTATGTGCTTTAGCTGTCATATGACTTTTCTTTCAGAAAAGTCTTTTCTAACAGAAACAGAAACCCTTCCTCCAAAGAAATATCAACATTAAGATTTATCTTTGATTCGGCAGTACAGTAAATCTTATCTAAAAATAGTTTTCCATACTCTATAGAAACAATCTGAGATAACAAGGGTTTAGGTTTTTTCCAACCTACATGCAATTTGAGTTTTAGTGAAGTTTTGCGTTTTGGCCACCAGCATCAGAACATTTAATTTCCACATTCTAAATTACAGTACCTAGCAGCACTTTTACTGCATCTAATTTCCCTAGGTAACCAGCAGTAGATGTAATATTGGAAGGACAAGAGCCCAGAAAGATCAAATGTTACCATACATTAACAGAACTGCAATCCCTGCCAAATACTTCACAACATCTTCAAGACATTCAGCAATGTGTATTCTGAAAAAGAAACACAGCAGTGAACAGAGGGAAGTACGCCTGAGACTGTGGCAAAAATGTGTGACAAACACTGGTAGTTCTTTTACTGTATATGCAATTTGAAAAATATACAACAGAACTATATAGGTAACAAGAAGGTGGGCAGCTATGAAATCCTGCAAAGTAGTGGCTTCAGTATCATGTTGCACTAGATAATGAAGCAATTCCTTTTTTAAAAAACTGATTTTATGATGGTTCATCATTAATATCAGAGAATTATCTGGTTATCGGTAATTTGTATTGTATAGGATGGCCTCCCTCAATTGGTTCCTTCCCGATGTTCTAGATACTCCTTGAACGCTTTCATCAGCGCTGTATACGTACAATCCTAAATATACACTGGACTGACTATGTGATGAATGCTGCTGTCCTTGAGCAAGCAGGGATCACCAGCACTGAGGCCATGATATTGAGAACACAGCTGCGCTGGGCAGGGCACATTTCTACGATGGAGGACCATCGCCTCCCAAAAATAGCACTCTATGGTGAACTCGCCACGGTTCAGTGTAAGAGGGGCGCTCCAAAAAAGCGATACAAGGATTCCCTGACACAACATCTCAGGCTTGGCCAAATTGATCACCAACAATGGTCCACCCTGGCCTCACATCGGGAGGCATGGAGATGCACTATCCACAATGCTGCAGCTTTATTTGAGACCTCACACCAAACAAGTCTGGAAGAGAAACGACAACGCAGAAAGAATCACAACCCATAAACATCACCCAAGGAGACCTTCTGCTGTGCTTTCTGCAACCAGACTTGTTTATCTCAGATTGGCCTTTTCAGTCATCAGCGTGCTTGCAGAAAGCGCGGGATGAGTCCTTCCTGAATCTTCGTTTGCAAAGAAAAGCCAGAGAGATAACACCCATCATAGGAATTGGTCCAATACATCTGAAGCTCACCAAGACAGATCAGTGTGCTATAGAATCCAACTTTAGCATTGGCTAGATGCTGTACCTTTTTGCTTCTCTACTGTTCTCATACTGTTTAAATATGTTTTACTTTTGTCAGCTAGACAGCAAATTGGTGCATTGGAACAATAAAGCCACAGAGAACAACAGTACCAACAATGCCAAAAGCAAGAACTGTAATACAGTACTCAAGGTAACCATGTGTTAGTCCACGTCATGGTGGCCAAGTTTTCCTGTGATTACAGTAGATGTACACTGGTGATGAACAGATTACTACTCAGAAGATATTTTGTCTACATCACAGATCACTATATACCATAGTTTGTGGCAGTATCCTGTGGCAGTTTTGTTTTCTGCTTCAGACAAACAAGAAAACATAATTACCAAAAGTAAATTAAACAATGCCTCCATTTGCATGACAATAATTTGATACACAACTTTCTTAGACATCCTTAGACACCACAAGTTCAACTGCCTTAGTCAAATCATTTCAGTGAATGTTTAGAAAGAGAAAATGTAGCAGTCATTAGTTGTAATGTTAAACCTTCCTTCCTTTCGTCTTTATTCTCCACCCATTTTTTCTGTCTATTAAGTCCTAAAAAAGAAGTGGAAATATGTGTCAAACTTCCTTAGGCAACAGCATCAAATTCCGGGATGTTCCTAATTGTGACTTTTACCTTTAACTGCAGATGACCTAGACTACTAATAATACCAAACTAAAAGCCTGGCAATAGCTCCAAGGGGAGACTTAATCCTCATGCACACAAATTTTTAAAAATTGCATGGGATTCCAAGGTAATTTCTATCTCCCATGAGAACACATTGAGGGTTGTGATTATCATTACAGTCAGAGTATAATGCACATCTCCTGTGTTTCCCTAACCCCAATGAGAATTCAAATGTCCCTCAAAATACAACCAATCCAATAACCCCCCCACTAAAAAAAATCACTATACCATGATTTACTGAAAAATGGAATAAGCCTTTTTTTTTTTATTTTGCTCAAAGTTGGCTGGGAGCAAATACACAATGGCAAAAAGCTACAAACTTGTTGGGATATTTTTTTTTTTTTTGGTCACAGCTGTCTTTTGTTTATAAAAAAATCAATACATGGCAAGTGGCTGAAATGTAGAGAAATTGTTTACAATGGTGCAAGTGACAATGCTGCAAAATGCTTGCATTCTACATCTAGTTATGTGCACATTTTGCAACACAATGTTACTCTGGTGGACTAAAATGTCCCATCCGGGTGCATGGAGATGAAGGAGTGTGGTGAACAAAGGAGTTAAAATAAGTGAGCACAACTATGAATTCACTTGCAAAATGTTCTGAACATCATTATGGTTGGAAAGAACTGAAAGACAATGAAGATACCAAAGTAGCACAAATATGTATTCTATCTCTGTAAATTATTCTGCGTACATTAGAATACATTAGAATACTTGCAATAAATTACACTACTATACAACTACAGTACTATTTCCAGTCTTGTCAGGTACCTCAACAGGTAAGTCTATCATATTTAGACTTATTTTGGTCCTGGTTGATGTAGAAGGATTTTTGATAATAGAGAGTGCTGCACTTCCTCTCAACTCTTTTTAATTTAAAGTTGTTTTTAATATATCTTGTTTTTTTAATATTATGGCTATTTTTTGATACTATTATGATTGAGTTGGCCCTCAAATTTCAGGAGGGCTAGGGATGCAGCAGCCCTGCGAAAGTGGGGAAAACATGGACATCAGACTGCTTTTTTTTTTTACCTCGGAGGACAAATTGACTACAGAATTCTGCTGGAGGACCTACAAATGCCTAGAGAGAACATATTAATCAAATCTGCAAATAATCAGATCTGTGAATGCTTAACCCGCAAATGTGGAGGGATGACTTTATTCTGTTTTAATCTGTTTTGTAAACCACGTTGGGTCCCATGTCTACACAAATTACAAGACGGCACAGAAAATGACAGAACAGACTGCTGTCACAGTGACAAGGATTTTCTTAATAGGGAAAAAAAACTGAGGTGGGTGGAATAAAAATATTACAAATAAAAACAAATTTATCAAGAATTGTATACGGCTGTAAGTACATGCAAACTAGGTTGGCAGAAGTTGCTCCTTGCTCCTCCCCTTGGCTGCCCCCTTAAAATGATACAGAGGATACCCTGTTCAATAGGGTAAACTATGGTTCAGGACAGAAACAGGTCTTTAAAAACTATATGGAAGTACCACACAGGAGACAAGTTATGGATCCACCCCTAAAAGAAAAACTCACCCTAATACCACAGTTTTCAGATACATCTAGAACTCGAAGATTATACAAAATGAGTCCTGATCTAGTGCCACGTTTATTTACTTTGAAATCCCCTCCAGAGTTTTCCAGTACACATTGAGGGGAAGGAAGCTAAAGCAGGATTCGTTGTGAATGGACGGAAGTTTTTACAGAGGAGGAAAAAGCGCTCGTCTGGAGCCAGTAGATGGCAAGACGCCACCCACTCCTTCCCGTGCTTGGGCACTTCGCATCCCGACGCAGGTAAAGGGAAACAGAAGGATTCAGGGAACAGGAAACAGGTCCCTAACACAGACCAAATGGGAGGAAAGCGAAAGGAGGAAGGGAAAGCCCAGCCGGAAGCCGACATCCCCGTTCTCTCCACGCACACAGACACCTCAAGCCCTCTTTTTTTACCTGGCTGATTGGGCTAAGCCCTATAAATTCCAATATAGCGATTAGGGAAAGGGGGAGAAACTTATGCTGAGGCTGCTGGGAGGAGAAAAAAGGTCGGGCCGCCTTGCTAGTCTTTGCTTCCTCTGTGTCCGCACTGGCAAGGCAGTGATCGTAATGCAACCTTACCTGGGAGAAAAGGGGGAGAGAGAGAGAGAGAGAGAGAGAGACTTCCTCCCCAAGGGAGGCGCGGCGCCGACTGGGAAGTAAAACCCACTGCAATCCATGGGACTTGCTTCCGAGGAGGCACGCCCAGGGGCCAGGTGGGATGGCGAAACCACAGGCGGCGGGGGGGGGGAGGAGGAGGAGGAGCAGCCCCCAGCCTCCAGGAGAACTACAAGGCTCCCTCGTAGGGCCGGTTTAAGGCACCGGGGGCGTCAGCATCCGCAGGGAGGCCCATCACTGTGCCCCCCTCCTTAGTAACCCTCCTCCTGCAAAAACATTATTAGTAATAATCTGAATATCCTGTACTGTGAATAGCTGAGGTTGAGTTAGGGGGTCCCAAAATTCTTTAAACCGGTCCTGCCCCCACGCCAAGTCCGCCCGTGGGAAAGGAGGGAGCCTGAGGAGGAGGAGGACAACAACGCCACTGTGGCCCCCTCGGATCCCCCCTCCAGCCTGAGGAGGAGGAGGATGGAGAAGGCGGTGGGGAAGTCAGGGAGGAGAAAGGGAACAGCCCAACCAGGTGGGCTTCCTCGCTCGACCCCCCCGGCCGCCCTCCCGCGCCTCCCTTGGCCCCGCCACTCACTCGCTCGCTCACTCGCTCACTCACCACCAGGACGGAGCCCCGCACCACCTCCGAGACGCTCTGCCGTAACTCGGCCGCCGTGCCGGGCTTGCTCAGCGCCCGCGTGAACTTCCGAGTCTCCGGCGGGACCAGGTTCGCTGCCATCACCGCCGCCGCCGCCGTCGTCATTTCGCTCTCGCTTCGCTCCGCTCCCTCAGACCCAACAATCTTTGAGGCCGTCACGGCAGAGCGGAGACTGGAGCCCAGCCCGGCCCGGCCGCCTCCTCTCAGGGCGATGCCGGGTGGCGGTGGCGGCGTCTCGACAGCCCCATCCCCTCCTCCTCCTCCTCCTCCTCTTCACAGGAGAGCCGCCGGCCGGCCGGCCGTCCAGTCGCTCACTCCGCCCCCAGTGTCGCAGCTGGCCTTGGCTCGCGCCGCCACTCCTGTCAGGTGACCCTCCTGCTCCTCGCGCCGGCACCACCGCCAACCGCCGCCTCTACAACGTTCCCGTGCGCGCGCGCCTGCGCCCCGTCCCGCTACCACTCTCTCTCTCTCTCTCTGCCCCAAACACTGGCACGCCGAACGAGAGAGAGAGAGCGAGCGATGATAGAGAGGCGCGTCCCGGAAGCTGATTGGAGCACGCGAGGTAAAAGGGGCGTCACTCAAGAGTTCTTTCACACACACCCTCTCCCCTCCCCGCCTCTCTTTCTCCCGCGCGCGCGCGCGCGCGCGCTCCCTCATAAAACGGGCTGCTTGCAACCGCCTCCGAACTCTTTACAGAGCGTTTGATTGGTCCTTGGGTCACCTGCGCGCGGCTGCCCCTCTCCCACACACTCCCCCCCCCTTTTACTGGTCCTGCCTGGAGCTCTGTAAAGGCGTGGCCCGCACGGAACGGAAATTCTATCCCCCCCCCCGCCTCCTAGGCTGCTGTTCCTCTCGCTGTGATCAAGTCAGCGGTGCAGCCGAGATGGGGGCAGCGGTGCAGGGATGTTCTTGGCAGGGAGCAGTGCCTCTGACTGTTATCCTCTTCTTCTCATCCTCTTGCCTCACAGAGCAAGCAGGACAGAAAAGTATCCTGCCTACTCCTCCAACCAATGAAAAAGCAACCCGTTGTCTGCATTGCATAAATGAGTTTTAGTTTTTGAATGATGGTTGGGATCTATTAGAACAGCGATTCTTAAACTTTTCATTACCAAGGACCCCATTTAAATATCTTTTTGTTGCCCTGACCTCCCAAGACTTAACTCAAGATTTAAAACCCTAACAACAACAACAACAAATTATTATTATTATTATTATTATTATTAAACCTTCCCTCAGAGGCACTGGCTGAAGACTTTTCTCCTGCTTCTTCCTGCAAGTTTATGGCTGGTGCAGATTGAATAACAATATGCAAGCCAAGCCTGCCAGCCTGCCTTTGCCTTGGCTCCAGGGATGGTTTAAGGCACCAGCGGGGTCAGCATCCGCAGGGGGCCCCATCATTGTGGGGAGGGGGCATAGTAACCCCCCTCCTGCAGAAACATTCTTAATAATAATCTGAATATCCTGTACTGTGAATAGCTTAGGTTGAGTTAGGTTACAGTGACCTGAAAGAAACATATGGGGTCCCCAAAATAAAGCATTGCAGGGGGCCCCAAAATTCCTTAAACTGGTCCTGCTTAGGTCCTATCATGTGGCCACTCCACCACAGGCAGAAGGTGGGCTGAACAGCCTTCAAGCCTTTGCAAACCCCCTGTGAGGGCATCACGGCTATCTGGGAGTCCCTGGACCACAGGTCAAGAACCACTGTATTAGAACAAAAGTAAAAAGTAGTCCACTTTTGCTTTGTAACTTTAGAGGTTTTATTAATAAGGGATTGGGTTCCTGTGATGTATGCATGCGTGCCTATTTGGCTGGAGAGTTTTAGTATGTGTTCTTTAAATGCTCCCAAAACAAGGATAATGTTCTTCTTAATGGATAGTGGCTTTGGTTTCTTCATTCTTTTGTGCCAAATTGTCTAACCACATTCCCAGATAATTAAAACAGGAACACATCTATTTGAGCTATGGTCTCAGTCCTGTGTCTAAAAAAAAAAAACCTGGAAGAACTAAAAAAAAAAAATGTGTAAAGCTCTTAAGCAACAAGTAATTGTAATGAGCTATTTCTTTTAAAAGGAAACAAAAAAGTAATTAATTACCTTTTTTTAAAAAAAAAAAGTCCATGTTCCAGTCATGATTTAAGGGAGATAGTAGGTTCTAAGACAGGAAAGTTAGTGAAAAATGCCACTACGTTAGAATCATAGAATCATAGAATTGCAGAGTTGGAAGAGACCACGAGGGCCATCCAGTCCAACCCCCTGCCACGCAGGAAATCACAATCAAAGCATCCCCGACAGATGGCCATCCAGCCTCTGTTTAAAGACCTCCAAGGAAGGAGACCCCACCACGCTCCGAGGGAGTGTGTTCCACTGCCGAACAGCTCTGACTGTCAAAAAGTTCCTCCTCATGTTGAGGTGGAATCTCTGTTCCTGGAGCTTGCACCCATTGCTCCGTGTTCCAGTCTCTGGAGCAGCAGAAAACAAGCCTGCTCCATCCTCAGCGTGACATCCCTTCAAATACTTAAACAGGGCTATCATATCGCCTCTAAACCGTCTTTTTTCCAGGCTAAACATACCCAGCTCCCTAAGTCTCTCCTCATAAGGCATTGTTTCCATAAGGCATAGTTACATTTATACTAAAGCTAAACATAAAAAGTACATTGACATAGGCATGCTTATTACAGCAGAACCCCTGTATCCATGGAACCAATATCCACAGTTTCAGTTATCCATGGGGATGCAAAACAGAACACATACCATAGAGTCTTCCTAGAAAATGCCTAGAGAGGTTCCTCTCTAGACATTTTCTAGGTCCTCCAAGGCAATTCTATGATACTTTAAACTGGAAATCCCGTTATTTTCAATGGTGTTCACTGTTATCCGCAGATTTCAGTATTTGTGGGGAGGGGGGAAACCAATCCACTGCAGATATGGGGGTCCTACTCTTTACTTGTGTAAGTTCTGACCGGCCATTTAAGTGTATACTAGATTACTGCAGAAAACAAAAACAAAAAACACCTTATGGAAATGAAGATGAAAAGTCCCATCTTTATTTTTGTCCCCCCTCCCTTTTGTCCGTGTTTTGACCTTGTGAGAGAAAGAAACATCTGAGTGTATTGTAAAAATCCCTTTTCCCACCCAAGCACCCACTGAAAGATCAAGGATAGAAAGAAATACACACCAGAAGCAGTGACATCTGTTGCTGTCTGTATCACAGGAATGGTGAACCCATGCCAAGTTTTAGTCTGAACTTTATGGGAGCTATCCAGGGTGATGAACCAATATGGGGCATAAGACTCAGTCTCTTGGATAGCTTGGTTAATATCTGAACTAAAACCCAAGTGGATTGATATGAAACAAACACCTCTATAAATATAAAATGAAAGCCAGGCACAACTTATTCTCCATCAACAATACTGTACTCCTAAATTAAAATCAGAATTGTATATACATCATTGAATGGTTGTTGTTTTTCTCAAGAAACAACCACCAATAAGAAGAATTATCTTCTCAGTCAGAAATACTTTGGAGATACAGAGAGTTCAACAATTATAATACTCAGAATCTGCTGCCGGGAGGGACCATTACTTATGCCATAAATTGAAAATGACTTGAAGGCACGCAATAACAATAACAACAACTCTTTGCAAGAGAAAAAAAATGAAACAAATCCTGAGACAAAATTGGAAAGAAGAGCACTTCACAACCACAACACATTCACAAAATCAACAAATTCTTCCTTGTAATATGAAAACAAAAAACAACTTGTGAGATATTCTGAAGCAAGGCTTACCTTAAAATGTCTTTCCACATTG
Organism: Gambelia wislizenii; assembly: GCA_030847615.1. NCBI lineage: Eukaryota > Metazoa > Chordata > Lepidosauria > Squamata > Crotaphytidae > Gambelia > Gambelia wislizenii. Next base: position 218,031,000 of record JAUMIR010000003.1, read on the forward strand.
GCTAAACAGCTTATTGTCTCTCTGCAATTGGCCATTTCTATTGGGTGATAATGACTGCTTCCCCTTCCTGGTTAAAAAGGTTGCTGCTGTTTCATACCTATACCAGGTGACCATGGGGCCATCTAAATGGTGAAAATACTCCTTGTTGAATTAGAGGAAAAGCCTTCCTGACTTAATGGGAATCCACGTCGTTACGAAAGGAGGGGCCCCAAATGGCAAAAACGCCAAGGGAAAAGCCTTCACAGCTTTTCCTGGAGTTTTTGAAAAACAATGATGGGGTGAGTATTCCCCCTCGTTAGGAATCGCTGTCCTAGAGTATAGGAAGCACAACCTTGATTGGCTGGACAAGCGTGGGGGTGGGGCTTGCTAACAGGGCAAGGGCCTGCAGCCACCATCTTTTCCTGCCTTTAGCAAGCAATTGGGGATTGCCGCCACGGGAATCACGGAAGGGAAAAGGGCTCTCTCGTCCTCTTCTCCCTTCCCTAGTCCCCTCCACCACTACTGCCGGAACTGGGAAAGGGAGGAGGTCTCTCTCATCTTGGCTGTCTTCTTGGATGCTGCTGGGAGCAAAGACACCATTAAGACAAGTCACTGCTGTTGCACCTGGCTATTACTGTGGGGCACTACATTTCCCCCCCCCCAGTATAGATGGGGCCCATGTTCAAGCAAAGAGTGAATGGTAATGGCCCCTCCATCTCTTGCTTGATGTGTGATGTGGAAGAAGATAGATGTACCAATATTTTTTTTTTCATTTTAAGTCCATTTCTTTACAAAATTCATGAACAATTACAATCTCGTCACGAGGCTGGAGAGAGGCGCAAGGATCTGTGAAATGGCAGGAGCCATATATGTATGTGTATATGCAAGTACAGGTATTCCAAAATCCAAAATATAATCTGGTCCTAAGCATTTCAGATAAAGGCTACTCAACCTGTAATTCTGGTTAGTAGATATGTAAGCCTTCACTGATTTCATGCATGCATGCAAGAACACAGAATTTCTGCCCACTGGGCAAAATTTTGTGCAATTTTGACAATTTTTCACATTCTAGGACTTTTAAAAAATAATTTGCAAAATAACTATTTTTATCAAAACATGCTGCAAGTTTTCCATTTTAAAAAGTCCAACAGAAGGGCCACACATTCCTTATCCCTATTACTATCATGACCAGATTAAGACATAGTGAGGCCCTAAGCTCTGACAAACTTGAGACATGTTAACCCTGGTGGCGCAGTGGTTAAATGCAGGTAACACAGCCACAGTGTTGTGAGTTCAATCCTGCAGGGCTCTGGGGTTCACTCAGCCTTCCATCCTTCCCTAGGTCGGTAAGGTGAGTGCCCGGCTTGTTGGGGGCAATTGGCTAACACACATTGGAAACCACTTAGGGAGTGCTTTGGCACTGATAAGGGGTATAGAAATACAAGTGCTAAGTGCTATTGCTATGTTTAGTGGCCCCACATAGCATTGCCAAAAAAGATGCCTTATTTTACCAGGTAGGTGGAAATTTGGCATTGTTTTCCTTATCATGTACATACATCCAGCACTCTGTAGCTCCTTTGACAAGCCTAACAAATTAATCATAGCAATGGCTTTTGGGGTCATCACTCCCAGAATCCTGTAGCTAATATGAGAACCATCTTGGCTATGTTGGAAGTTGAAGTCCTTCTGCTGGAGGCTTTCAAGCCTATATCTGGCACCTTTAAAACAAACAAGCAAACAAAACAAGTGGAGGATGTCAGGCTATTAAATTTTGTATCCGTTATCAACTTTGCTAGTGTTTGTGCAGTGTGCTTGTAAAATAGCAAAAGCTAGACTACTGTCATCCTTCTCTGCCGTTTCATAGGCTGGAACCCATTTAGTCAGATGCATGGTCTGAAATACAGAGGAGATGCAGTTGGGGGTGGGGGGCAGGAGAGGAAAACCAACAAACCACTCAGTATTTACCTTGCAGACAAAAGTAAACAGAATGCAAGAGTTAAAAGTAAGTATGCGCCAATTTTTGTGCAGAGCAGAGTTCAAGTTCTGGATTATGCCACTGCAGCTAGAGGGGATAAGGCACTTGCAGCAATTAAAGTTAATTTGGCAACACTTTCAAAATTGTTCATACCACCAGTTAATTGAGGTGGTGGGATCACAACTAACATTTGAAGGAGCTATTAAAGTGTTATCTACAAACTGAGTGGGTGCTAGACAACAGAATGGTGAATGAGATGTAATGCAAGCCACTGTATACGCTGCAGGACAAAGAAACAAGCATTCTTATTTGATCAGTGCATTTATGGGGCTTGAGGGCTGTGTGATTGACAGTGCCAACCCAAGCCATTTTGCTGCCTGAATTAAGGAGAAGATTGCATACACATGCATGCACACACCTTTAATGCATGTATTGAAGCCAAACAGACTGGCATTTGAATCTTCAGCACGGATGATAGGACAGCACCAAGTGTGGGTCTACAATTTCCCCATTTCACTTCAGACATAATACTGTTTCAGGTGTTTCTCAGAAGTCCATAGAAGAGTCGAAGTGGCTTGTGCAGCCCATGTTCACCATTGTAATATGTGAAGCCACCAAGAAGACTCTGTTGATTCAGTCTGTAAGAGTTTGGCTTTTAATATTTGTGTGTATGCTGACCTTTGGATTAATAGTTACAAACAAAATCTTTTATCAGCTACAGAGCTCACAGAGCACTGCAATCTAGGTAGGTGCACTCCTAATGAAGCCCTCTTTTTCCTCCATCTACCCTCTTTTCTTCTTCAGCCCATTTACATTTACAGTCTGTTTTTATGGATTTCAGCCATACTTTGATTGTGATTCCTGCATGGCAGGGGTTTGGACTGGATGGCCCTTGTGGTCTCTTCCAACTCTACAATTCTATGAGTCTATGAGTCTATGTACTAAAATAAAGATTCCTGTACCCATTTGTACTTGCTAAAATTCCTGCTGTTGTAATTAATAATTAGTCACATACACGGTAGTAGAATTCAAAGGCATAGCCGTGTTAGTCTATATCAGTATGCAAACAGATCTTGTAGAACCTTTGTGTGAGTCTCAAAGGTGCTACAAGATCCCTTTGTGTACTCATATGCATGTATGATGTCTTAACTGAGTCTGTAGTATTTTAACCCCCGTTTTGATGAAGTGGGCTTTATTTTGGATAATTAATATTGCACTGAAATGATCCTTAACCCCCACTAACATTAACAACAGCAATAGTAGTAGTAGAAATAGAGGCAGTTCTATTCCTTAGAAAGAAAAATAAAAACCTCTCTTTTTAAAACTTGCCATTTCAAATTATCCATCTTCAACTGTAAACAATAGTAGTTGGGGTAGATTATCTATTCCTGGTTAAAAATACACTTGTTAAAATGTTGTTGTTTTTTTTAATCAGCTATATTACCTACAAAACGTTCCCTGGTTGTATTAATCCTATTAAATTTTTCACAGGCCACACCTGAACCACACACACACACAGACACACACACTCCTTTCTCACGACTGCTTGGTCTGTATATAATCCTCTTATTTCACTTCTTTGAAATTCATCTTCTCCCATATTATTAATATCTGTGTCTTCATCACTGTCCATCTCTGGTGCCTCATTTCTTCCACCCTCATCCTTTGACTTCTGTTTAGTAGCTCTTTACGTCATAGACGATTGCTCTCCTCTGAAACCATCTCCATAGATTGTGTTCCTTCCCTCTTCCTCCATTTGTCCTCTCTTTCTCCTCCCTCCCTCTTTTTCTTTGTTGCACTGCTCACAGCTATACTGAAAGTGGTTCTTCAGTCATTTTCCATTTCTGTTTTTCCCCAGATGTGGGAGGTAGGAGACTGTGGTCTCTGGCAGGTACAGAGAATAACATTTGGCTCCCACCCCTGTCAAAGGTGCCCATCTCTGATATACACAAATACGTATGCAACCAACAAGTGTCTGTTTTGGTTTACTTCACTTTTACGCCACAATAAAAAATATTTTATACCGCCTCAGTTTTGAATCTTGTACACATCAAATGGTAGCAATGCCAATTAAATTAATTTCACTTTTGGGTTGTAACACAACAAAATATGGAAAAGTCAGTTAGGGGATTAATACTTCTGCAAGCCCATGTATGTGCAGTATGCTCTTCTTTGTACTGAACAAGAGCATAGTATTTTTTAATATATCTGACTCCTTAGGGGGTGAAGTGCTGCTCTTAATATAAGAATCTTTCATAAGAAGAAGCAGTTTAACTCTAGACCTAGCAAAGCTATCTCTGCTTCATCCTTTCCTCTGCACTGGGGGCAGGGGAGGACTGCAGCCCTCCAAATGTTTTAGGCCTTCAGCCCCTTTCAATATATGCCAGCATAGCTAGTGATGAGGGATTATGTAAATTGCAGTACAAAACTGTCCCAACCCTGCTGTACACTATGGATAGAGAAAATTTTAAATCTTAAACAGTACCTGCCTCATGCATGTCTAACCTCCAAGGGCATGACATACTAGGGGTGGGGGAGGGCCAGTCATATTGTCTCCTATACATGCATACACATAACTATCTTTTGTTCAGATATACAGTAGTCACACACATCTGAATGCCTCCCAATATGGGTTCTGAAAGCAGGAGGATCAAAGATAATGTATTGACAGTGTATCGGGAAAGGTTGATAATGCAAACTGTATCCTCATCTATCTATCCTGCAGATGATGTCATTTTACAGTCGCCCAAAGCCTCCTTTTGTGTGTAGCTAAGATGCGGGGTAGATTTCTTCAGATGGCTTGGGGTGGAATTAATTTAAAGGCCCCTGCCACCCAGTAGTTTAATTTTCTACCCTGTAAAATCATATTTTGTCATTTTCCCTTAGGCATTGTGTAGGAGTTATAAGCTACAATTAGCTTCCATGGGGCTAGGAGAATACTTAAAGGACTAAACCAAGTAAGGGTGTGGACCAGCTGCCTGAGTCCTTTTTGTCATGTTGCCAGCTCTGTAGGAGAGAACCTGGAAGTTGACCTGCACAACTAGTTTGTGTCGTTTTGGCTGAAATCTTAGACACATTTACATGGGAATAAGCAATAATGTATTCAAGTCTTTTACTCCAAGTCTCAAGTCAAGTTTCGAATAACCAAGTCTCAAGTTGAGTCTCAAGTCCGTGCAAGATACTTAAGCCAAGTCTCAAGTCTGGGAGCCAACTTTAACAAAAAATGGAGATGGTGGGTTTGTTGGGGGGGAGTTTCAATAACTAGAAAATCAAGAAGATATGCACAAAATTAGGTAAAAAAAATTAAATTATCAGCAAATGTGTTAGGCAATGGGCTTGAGGTGGGGCTTGAGGGCTTTAGAAGGTTCCTTCCACCTCAACCCCATTGCCTAATGCATTTGCTGTTATCACTTCTGTCACATGACTGGTAGGAAAAAAGCAGTAAGATCACAGTTTTTTAAAAAAGGAGGAAAACCATTTTCTGTTCAGTAACGTTTCTGGATGAATGCATTATGTTACTGAACCAAGGCCAGCAAGTCAGTTGCTAAAAATATACAAGTCGCAAGTCAAGTCAGTGCATCATTTATTGTCAAGTTGAGTCCAAGTTGAGTAATTGAAGCGACGAGTCCAAGTCAATTGATTCAGGTCTACATCACTGGGAATAAGCTTAATTAAATTCAGTGGGACTTGCTTCTGAATAAACATCCATAGAGTTAAATTCTAGGGCATTTGCTATATCCAAATAAGTAGCCCGCATATAGCAGGAAACACCTCGTTGTTGGAGTATATAAGTATCAGAAAATCCAAGTCTGATTGGTTCTACCAATTCCATGACCTATTGGTGTCTTTCCTGGTTACAGGGGTGGCCCTATCATTAGGCAGACTTAGGTAGCTGCTGGTGGTATGGAGGGCAATGTTGAACAGTCCCCAGCTGTGCTCCCTAAACTGAACATTTAAGAATGTCTGCCACCCAGTAGTTTGCTTTCCATACTATAAAATGTTTTACACACACACACACAGTTTTTGTGAAGTACTATGTGGGAGCTGTTAGCTACAATTAGCTTCCATGAGGCTGGAAGAGATGTGTGTTCCACACAGCTTGCCCTTTACCCCCTGAGCTAACCATTTATCTTCAAACCCATGCTATCCCATCACCAATGCTGAAGTAAAATGTTGGCCTGAATCCTATAGGCTGATGCCAAATCCCATTGAATCAACTGTGAATCAATGTATAGGCAAATCTCATTGACTCATTGAGTATACTGTAGTTGAGATTAGCCAATTCCGGTTAGCTTATGATTGTGGAAGAAGTGACATCTATTCCTTTGCATCAGGTAGCACTGTCTTAGCCTGTCCTTGGTTGATTTCTTCTTCAAACTGTGATGAAATCATCTTGTTTTAACTGTATAGTAGGACCCCCATATCCACTGATTCAATTATCCATGAGACACAAAACAGCACACCTACCATAGAGTCTTCCTAGAAAATGTGTCCTCTAGCCATTTTCTAGGTCCTCCAAGGCAACTCTATGGTATTTTAAACCAGAAGTCCCATTATTTTCAATGGCATTTGCTATTCTCCATGGTTTTCAGTATCCTCAGCCCCCCTAGAACCAATCCCCAGTGGATATGGGGGTCCTGCTATATTACCTCTTGACCCAGATCAAAAAGTATTTTTGGAATAAAAACCTGTTAGTTCTAGATGGATTAAAACTAGTTTACCTGGGCTTTATTTCTATAGGGCAGAGTTCCAGAGTACTCTCTTGATTTGCATGAAATAGAGATTCTCTGAGTCATACCAGCAAAGATGTACTGTTTAAAAAATGGGATTTTTTATTTTTATTTTATTTTATTTTTTGTATACAGTATCATGCTCATTTTGTTGTCCTACTGAATTTAGTGTGACTGATGGATGAGTAAACCTGAGGATCAGGTTGAAAGAAACGTTTAGGTAATCTCCATTTTTAGATAATGTGAAAAAGTATATTGATAAAGGACTTCATTTAGTTAACATTTCTCTGTTTTGTGTGTAACAATATTCAGAAGGGAAACATTTTAAAATTAGTGTTGAACTTTTGGCCCTCCAGATGTTTTAAATTACAACTCCCATAATTCATTACCATTGGCCAAGCTGTTTTGTGAGCCAAACTTCTAAAGGACTAGACCACATCTGATCTAAAAGGTGTCAATTCTGAAATGCTTTTTTGCTAACATAAAATCAGTCCAAGTCTCCATGTAATATGACCAAAGAAGAATACCAGGTACCCATATACTCTGTTCCAGAGAAAGGAAGTGGCAAAGCCACCTCTGAGTATTCCTTGCCTAAGAATATTCTGTGAAATTCATGGGTCATTAAAAGTCAACAGGTTTGTTTTATATATGTGATTTTATACGCTGGAAAAATAATAATTAAAAAAAAGAAAAAAAAGTCAACAGGCAACTTGAAGGCACACATAATACTGTTTTAACTTAAGACAATTATATTAAACCAGATCAAAAATCAATAGGAGTAGTAAGAGCTATTAGGTGAGAACTTGATAATAGCCCAGCTGGATTAGGCCAAAGGCATATCCCGTCCAACCATGGTTGTGAAAAAGCCCACATGCAGGACATGAGTACAACAGCATCCTCTCAGCTGGGATCCCAAGCAACTGATATACAGAGTCATGTTTCCTCTGATACCTGAGACAGTGCATAGCCATCATGACTAGCAGGCACTGATATCCTTATGGTCCATGCCTTCTCTCTGTTGCATAATCAGTATACAATTACAGCACTTTCCCTCACCATTCCTTCTTTCACTATACATCCCTTTATATGGGAAAGCTTTCGGGAAGGGTGGGATAGGAAGGCCAGTAAGCTCTCTTAGTGCTCCTGTTATCACTCATCTTTCTCAGATTTCCTAATGCCAGAAGTTTAAAGCCATTTCTTTGGCAACAGCAATTGTACCTCCAAAAGTTCTTCCACACTGGTTGCACTTTATCTAGGTTTGTCCAGTGCTGGTAAAGAAAGGCAGACAAAATCTGCGTGCTCTAACAAGCAAGGCCAAATAGTTTAGTCTGAGTCTCATCAAACAAGATACAATTTCCCTTGTGTTTGCTATGTCTTCCATGTGCCTTTTTACAAACTCCATACGGGCTGTTAAATAGATTTGTTTAAGCAGTAGCCTTTTTCTCACCACTCCTCCGTAGAACCCAGGTTGCGTCCAGGTGATAGTTTGGTGAAACCATGGATGATTTCTGCCATCTCAGCTGCAGATCTTTCCAGTTTCTTCAGAGTTACCACTAGCTCCTTGGTTGCTTCTCTGACAAATGCCTTCCTTACCTGATCACTGAGCATGGCCCTCACAAGGCTGACAGGGCTCTAGCCTGGGGACCTGGAATTAGGAGGGAGGCCTGGTATGATATTATTGTAAGTTTTTATTATGTAAATCCATTTAGTTTTTTAAAAATAAAAGTAAATATTACTTTGGTGTCATCATTTAAACTGACATTTTAATTTTAATCCTAAATCCTCTAGAGAATCTCACTGCCCTTAACCTTAGTGGTAGGTAGGGTGCTGGCCTGGAGGCCCACTTCAGGATGTGGGGGCCATGTAACTGAGTTTGGGTGAATGGCTTTCTCTACACAGATTTGTGGCTGAGCCATAATCTTCCCATTTTGTAATAATGAATTTAACAGAGCTCTAAGTGATAATTGCAATTTGGAATACGCTTTTATAACCCAAACCTGATTGAAGCTTCTTCACAAAATTATTCTGGAATTGCTTGGATAGTTCCTTGGTCTTCGTGAGTCTACTTGTTTGGATCTGGTCCCTGGGGCTTTCCAGAAAATAGGTGTACTGTATTTAACCTGAGATCTTGTGGCACTACAATTGTACACAGATGGACTCCATTCAGTTACAGCAATGTGACTAGTACAGGGCAGTGGGCTGCACTAGAGATAATTTAGATGTGTCATGGGAAAGGGGGGAAATACTTATGGAACCAACAAGCACCAGTTTATTTTTGTTTACTTCTCTTTTGTGCCACAATAAAAAATATTTTACATCTTCATAATGTTGAGTATCTTGTGTACCTCGAGTGGTAATGATGCTAGTTAAATCCATTTCAATTCCAGGGTATGGCACAATAAAATGTCAAAGGGCTGTGTGTGAGCACTTCTGCAAGGCCCTGCATTTCCCCCCCCCCCCAACATTTTACTTCTTTCACAGCTGCTGCATCCTTGGCCTTTTTTCTCCTGCTTCCTCGACCCACACCAGCACAGTTTTGCCACTGTGATGCAACTACAGTATTCTGGCCATAGAGAACCAGTTACTCTACTGGGCTTATGTGTTGTTTGTATATAGTTCCCAAATAGTGCTATGAAATGCTCTGGGGTTCCTAGGGAAGCATATCATGGGTTCGGCAATACAGAGATCCTTAATGGCATACAAACTTCCCTGAAAGTCATTTTGTCTGTTGCTACACATCTTCCTTTGCAATGTATACCCACAGACTGTGTTTCTTCTAGGATATTCAAAATCCACTGCTTGTTAAAGTATTGGCCTGAAACTTGAGTGATCCAGTTTCTAGTCTGCACTGACCCATGAAACCTACTGGATGACCTTGGGCCACTCACAAATCTCACAACATCATCATGAAAATCAGTGTTTCAATGTCTTTGACTTAAGGGTAAAACAAGATGGAGCAAGTCACAATGGTATTCAGCTGCAAAAATCTGGCACTCTGAATAGCATAAATATATCTCCAGAAAAGTGTTTCATGGCAGAACAGCTGATGAAGCCTGAATCCCTGCCAGGAAGCAGATTTTTCCTTCACGTTCTCCAGCCAAATCCTGTTTCTTTTTAAGAAGGTAGCACATGCGTTGGCTGTCATGTAATATTCTTACACTGAACAGTCACTATCAGCTTTGACTCATAACCTAGGGAAATAATGGATATGTTAATTTAAAAGCATTAACATTGATTTACAGGTACCTGTTTGTCATTTTTAATAAAACAAGATTCAAGCCCAGTTGTTGATTTTACTAGATAGGTGACTTTAAGAAAAAAACTACTGTTTTCCTGGCAGAAAAAAGAACTGCTAACACAGGCATTCAAACTAACAGTATGAATGAATATTAGTTTTTGTGACTTGCCAGGTACATGTACTTCAGCTGAGTGCTTTTAAGCTCTTGGCTGATATCTTATTGGGGGCTAATAAATTCAAGAACACTGGTATACTCTTTTAAGGTTGTTGTTTTCTTTCTGATATAAATGGAAACTCCTCCTCCACATAAATCTCTTGGCAGAAACAATAGGATTGACTCAGATAATTTACAGGATTAAAAGCTTGACAGTTCCTTTAAGGCAATTGTGTGTATGTTTAGGTTAGTAGCACCTCAGCCTCCAACTATGACAAGTCACAGACTGAACTCACCACATTTATGTACTTAATCCCTACTTATTTAGCTACTCCTAATATTATTCTGCATATGTTTGGGAAAAGGCACTGAAACAATGGCAGCCATCCACAGTCACAAAGTTTTGTTTTGAATAATTTTTGTCACAGCAGTCTCCACACCAAAGTCTCTAGTGAGTTAAACAAGAAATTTGTAATTTGACATGGCAGTACCTTGTGCTCGTGTGGCATGTAAATATTGTCTTAAATAGACACAAAATCCCAGCTTGACTAGCACAGTGATATAGAAGGCTAAATGGTTGCAAAAGACTTCCCTTCATCACCAAGCATCAGTAATCCACATCACAGTGTTTCAGGAGGTAAATCTTGCTTCCTGCTGCTGTGTTTTGACCAGATGGTGCCAGTTTGGGACTAAATCTTTGAAACTTCTGTACATGCATGCACACAGGCACTCACTCATTCACTCAGAATTGTTTTCTTATCCATCCCTGGGAACTATAAAGAAGCTATAGCAAGAAGCTTTATTTATCAAACACAGTGTTCAGCCAATGTGTCTATCTCTTCACACCAGTAATATAGAAGTGAAGCTGTCTCAAAATATTTTGCTGCTAGAGACAGAATACCAATAGATTCTATCCTAGACCAATGAAGCTGCACAATACCAAAAGTCAGTCAAATGATTTGGATACCTGAGGCAGAAAATTCTGCAAGCATCTCTCCTCCTAGCTGGTAGTGATAATACAACAGCAATAAAATAAAATATTTTGCTGCTTTTTCATGACATTTAACACCAGTTGTCCAAAGTGGACATCTCAAACTACTCAGCTGTAGAGCTGTCCCCTGTGCAGGCTGGTGGTTCTAACCGCAGTGGAGCAGCGAATCTGCTCTTGGGTTTACCCTGAACTTTGAAGTACCTATCCATGGTGCTGAGTCCATTCTCAAGGATTAGGCATTATCATTTACAAGCAGTCCAACACCTTGGCCATTTCAACAGGGAGCTACAGCAAGAAGGTGCAAAGGCATTTTGAGCTAAATTAGCTAGACCAGTCTTCCCCAACTTGGTGCCCTCCTGATGTATTGGGCTACAGATTCCATCGTTTCAGAGCCACTATAGCCAGTAATGTGCTAAACATTTTGAGACAAAACAGAGATCTTTGAGCCAGGTTAATCTGAGTAAAACTTTCTTTCTCTTTCTACAAGGAATCATGGAAATGACATTTACATGTTCATAGGAGTTTCAAGGAGATAGCCGTGTTAGTCTGTTTTAATATAGAAAGGAAAGGCTGGGGAGGGGGAGAGAATCCAGAAACACTTTAAAGATTAACATGCTTGTTTTAGCATGGGGCGTCACATGGCAGAATAAAGTGCGCGAAATTCTGGATTACCGTCTTTTCGCATCAGCAGTGGATAGTCCACATGATTTATTGCTAAATTGGAAGATGCATTGCGTTTTGTCTTTCTTTTGTTCACACAGACAAAGATGGGGGGGCATGGCCTCCAGATCATTAAAGCCAGGCAGGAGGTGGGGAGGAAGCAAGGAGGGGGGCAGTGCGAGGGGGAAAGAGACCATAAGTTTGTAGCTTCGTCTGTATATGAAGCAACAAAAAAGGAGTGGAGTAGGAGAGAAATAATGACAAAGGAGAGAAGGAAAGCAGCCGAGATCCCTGCAAGCTGAGCACACTGCTTCTCCTCTCACATGCGTGCGTGCACACAAACACATACACACACACACAAAAGAACGATCAAAGCAGCTGAGATTCCATTCACTATGCCAGCTGACCAGACTGCTTCTCTCCCTCTCTCTCCCATGCCGGGGCACACTCGTGCGCACATATACACACACAAAAGAACAATCGAGCGATCAGCCGGTGGAGCGATCAGTCAGTGGAGGGAGAGAGGAACAAGTAATTATAAGTAAGCCAACTGGCTAGATCTTTTCAAGCCTCATTTTTTGCAAGTCCACCCCCTTTTGTGTGTATGTGTGTGTCTGTGTGTCTGTGCGTGCACCATGAACACCCTCCTCCCTTGGTCAATTCAACCAATCAGGACTAAGCTCTGCTGTGGCTATTTCGGAAAGACTGCTGGTAGTTTTCACTGCCGCAAGCGAAATGGTCGTTCACACAGTCAATAGTGCGCTAAGTTGCGCTACTTTTAAAAAAAGATGGGGAAAATAGCGAAAGCTGATACTGCATGACTTATGGGGTTTTTTGCCCCCCTCCTTCTGAATATGGTGACTTTGATCTGAAAGGTGTGGGAACTATTAGGACTCTTTGCGAATTCTTAGAGGATTTATTTTGCCATGTAAACGGCCCCCATGTGCTTTTGTGGATTTCAATCCACCTCTTCAGATTTGTGGGGAAAATTACAGCATTCTCTTTTCCCCACACTCTCTTGCAATTAGAGTAACAGTGTAATAGGGAGGGCATGTGACCTTGGGCACCCCTGTTGGTCTTGTAATTCGTCCCTTCTCAGCTACCATAATTTGCATGCTTCTCTGTCTAGCCTTCTTCTTGGGTAGCTGTCTTATTCTTCTGTTCTCTACTGGTGAGTCAAGATGGACTCTTTCTCCTTCACCCAATTCATTGTTAAATTAGGATTTAGTCCTTTTATGTATATATATTAATATCCATTAGTAAAGTTTCTTAAGTTATTTAACTTGAAATTGCATGCCTTTTTTTTTTTTTTTTGTAATGGGAATTCAGGGCAAAGTAATTACATCTGAGTCATGCCTCCTTAAATTGCTACTCTGCTAGAGGGAAGTTAACAGAATTTAACTTCACAGAGTTTCCAAGACAGGGAAACTCTAATTCCTCTACAAGATGCACTGATGAATATTGTAATCCACCACTGCATCTGAAGAAGTAGATTGAAATTCAGGAAAGTTCATACTAAAACAAATCAGTTTGTCTTAAAGGTGCTGCTAGATTCTTTATTTCCTCCAAGTTCCTTTTTGACTTAAATGAAAGACCTCAGCCATGCCACGACATAGATTAAAGTGCAAAAATAATTGTTTCAGTGATCAATTACTATAATTAATTTCCATCTATGTAGCTTAACTTACTCTAACCCATTAAAAACTACCTGTATACACATTTAGTAACATTTTTCCATTTGCTATGTGTATGTGCTAAAGCAATGAAAAATAGAAATATAAATAAATTTGAAATTTTTCTTGTGTTTTATTCTACAAGATTATTTTGTCATTTGCTATGGCTATGCGCTAAAGCAATTTTAAAAACCTGAAATAGAAACAAACAGTTTGCAGTTTGCATTGATTATTTCAGTGGGTCTGAAGTCAGTGAAAACATATATAACTTTAGCTGCCAGGACCACCGAGAGCAGGTTCAAGCTCCAATGAGCTATTTTTCAGACCCCAAAAGGTCCCTCATTTCCTCCACGTTCCTCACTCTGTCACATGCCCCTTGGCAGCCAATCAGGGTCAACCAGGAAATGTTTGGGAGATGCTCCCAGAGACAGAGGAGTTGGTGAAGAACTGGGAGAGCTACTCACCTGAGCTGTGGAAGTGTAAACCCTTTTTCTCTTCCTCTTCTTCCTTCTCCAAGCACTGAGGCCACAGTGGGGGGTCTCTGTTTCCAGCTGCTGCCACCATCGTTGGTCTTGTATTTTACATTTGGCTTCTTCTGATGCTACCTGTGGCTTTTTCTGCTGATGCTAAGCCATCTTGAGTCCTGTCCTGGCAGAAAGGCAGGATAGAAATTAAATAAATCATGATAAACAATGTAAAAAATAATAATTGCCGTCAACTCCTCTCATTTCCTTCCTCCCATTCATGGGCACTACTACATCCCTTTGCTCGTCTGTGGCCCTTTCCCTCATCCACTCTTGGCATAAGGACAAAATGGCTCAAGATCTGTTGTATTGGGTAATACCTACAATATTTACGATAATACATTGTAAATGTGTATATCATCATTATTTTCTTTGAAGTTCACTGATTTTACAATAGAGGGTCCAAAATATTTGACAAACAAGGATAGTACTGTGAAAGATAAAAAGATATGCAACATAGCCTCTGCCAGGCCCCAGTAATTTCTACTGGCTTTCCTCCGCATTTTATCAGCCCTGCTGGCTGCATAAGGATATTCTGTCATCTAGTCAGAGACACTTCTCATAATTGGGCACTTCTGTAATGACAGCTTCTTTCTTTCTTAGCAAACTATACAGAAACAAACTGGTCTTCCCCAGGAGTCAAGACTAGTAAGTCAAACTTTTGATTTTTGCAGTCAAAATGTTTGGCTTGACTCCATTTACTCAAACCTAGTCTTAAAATTGCAGAGTTGCACTAATCTGAAGTAAACATGTTTGGGTGTTCTCTCTGAGGGTTTTAAAAAGAACAAAAGAACCAACCAGTTAAACATGATTTGAATTGCAGCATACTAGAGACTTGTAGCCAAGGCTAATTAGTTCATATTCACCTCACCTTTTCTTGGCTCCTAAGCTGGTCAGGCTACAAACTCAAAGTCTGTATCTTTAGCCTTGAGTGAAGTTTCTCAACACCCATTTTCTGACACAATCAGAATTTTATGACTTCCATTGACATGGCTCCCGTTCAGCTAGGACTGAATGTGTGGGTGGCTCATTTACAGTATCTTTAGCCACCATCTGAGATTAGAGTTAGCTTGATCAGTTCAGTCAAGGTACTAGGGTTGAGGTGAGCAACTGGATGGTGGACTGAGGGCAAATCTTACCACATACACACCCCGTAAACACCTGTAGGCCACATCAGCACTTAGCCAGCAACCCAGAAGTGACATTACACCACCTCTTATTTCTCTTTAAGCCAGGTTGTAGCTGGTTGGGAGGGTCATGGAGGGAAACAAAGCCGAATGCCACATTTGGGAGCAGTTCAGATGCATTTTCAACAACATCTGGGTGAAAATAACCTAAACAATATTAATGGGTGGTGAGGATGTTGGAGTTGTTATGGTGGACTTGGAGACCACAAAGGGGGAGGGGGGATTGAGGACCCATGTGGCCCGTGGGATGCAGTTCGCCCACTCCTGTTTTGGGAAAGTCAACAATCCTCTTGTCTTTTCTTTTGCTAAAATCTAAACAACTCTTGTTTACAAGTTCTGCTACTCCCAATTCCACCAGATATATAGATAGATGGAGAGAGAGGGGGAGAGAGATTAGTGAGTAGGACAGAGGTTGAACTGAGAGGGTTTATTGAGTGAGAAGGGATGCTTAGATTTTCTTAACCACGGTGTTGTCTGTTCATTATGGGAGTTGTACACCAATATCTGTTACTTTTGGACTATGGTTCCCATGTTGCCTGCGGATTATAGGAGCTGTAGGCCACAAAGTAGTACCCCAATCTCTGTTTCTGCTGGCTACAGTTCCCACGTTGCTGAGGATTATGGCAGTTTTAGGCCAAAATGCAATGCCACAATCTCGGTTATTATTTTTTTTTACAGTTCCCATATTGTTGTGGGATTATGGGAGTTGTAGACCAAAAACACAACCTCTGTGCTTAACAGTCAATACTTCAGTTGCCAGCTACATCTACTGTTGTGGAAATTACATGCAAATAGCCCTCAGGGTATTATTTCCTTGGGGCAGATTTGGAATGTGACTAAAGGGTAGAAAAATTATTTTTAATTTCATATTATTCTATCTTTACTGCTATAGATGCGGAAATAGATGTGTGTGTGATTCTCCTCACCTTATGTGCCAAAATAACTTGAGTTAGTCTTTCTTGGGTACTGTGTATCCTGAAATGGGAAGGCAAGGGGGGGCATTTTCGGCCACTCAGTCTCAGGCAGCCAAAAGTTTTGAGTCTGCCCTCCTCAGTAGGAAATACCTGGAGATCAGTGACAGCTGGTGGCTCCCAAGAGAAGTGAACCCATTCCATGTTTTACTAGTTTTAAAGGAGCTATCCAAGGGAATTAACCTGTTTAGGAATGGGAAACTTGGAGTGCATGGGAACCATCAACCTTACAGTTGGAGATACCTCTGGAAGACAAGATCCATTTTGGTTAGGCCTAATTCCTCTGCCCCATCCTTGTCCCTGAAGGGAAGAGATTGACTATGATCTTTGTGTCAAGGAGAACAACAGAAGCTACACTTTTATGCAAGAACATGGAAAATCAGTAGTTCTGGAAAGGTAGCTCTCTCACTCCCTCTGTGTTTAATGTATAACTTTGTAAATAAACTCGCTTATTACAAAATGCCATAAGCTTCCATTGCTCAATCCTTCAGAAGATAACCAGTCCAGAGCTCAGTAAAAGTTTCCTTTTAGGGCCAAAATCCTACTCAGTACTAGCTGAGCCCAAAGCCTTACAGGCATAGTTACACAAGATCACTCACCGCAGCTGTTGTGCAAACAGTGGCTAGTGTTCCAAAAACATGACTTCCATTTCCAAAATGAGATCTTGGATACCTCAATGCACGCAAGCCATGCAAATGTGAAAGCACTCACATAAAAGACAGGTGTGTGTGATTAGAAACCACAGGATCCAAACCTTATGCTACAGCTCTCAGAATCCTCCAGCCAAGGGCCATATTGACCTGGGGATTCTAGGAGATGTGGTTGAAAAGAGTAACTTTTCCCGGTTCTGTGCCACACTCAGATAAGCTTTTCTTATCCCTCTGGCAAATGAGGTGGAAATAACTCTACAACAGTAAATTACTAACAGAGTCCTGTCTATGCTTTTTTGAAAGCAAACTCTACTGAATCAGCAGGACGTATTTTGAAATGGAGTCTTGTGGGATCAGAGTGCAAATCTAGCATGTATGTAAAAGGAAAAAAACTGCAAACTCCAAATCTCCATGTACAAGTCTTATACTTCCCAATGTATTTGCTCTTTTGCATTTTTTACTAGTGTCCCAACACTTTGTCAAAAAGAGTAGTGTGTTTGTTGAGATAATGAGGCAAGAGCAGACTTAGAATGTGTACCGGTAGTTTGTAATTTTCATAAGGTATTAAGAGTTCTCTTCCACAGAGTATTAGTACCCTCCCAAACTACAGATTCCAGATTTCATAGGATGAGCCATGGCAGTGAAATCATAGCGCTATAATTGTGTAGTATGAAAGGCTCTCAGTGGGATGTACATTGCCAGGGATATGAATTGTATGTCCCTTCAGATGTTGTTGAACTGAAAGTCCCAAATCCCTATCCAGAATCACCAGTGGGGAGCAGTGCTGGGACTTGCAGTTCAACAACATCTGGAGGAACATACAATTATCAACCCTGTCCAAATATGCTAATATTTTAGCTTCATGAAGGCTAAGTACACACATGAATGGCTTAAGCCAAGTACGAACATTTCTAGTTTTCTGTAATCCTTATATCACATAAAGTTTTGTTTCATATTCCGATGATTTGGTATTAGAAGTGTACAAGTTAAGGCCTGTGTAAGAATGTGTATATTTGTGAGTGAGTATGATCTTCTCTGTGCTGACAGGATTCATTTTGTTTTAACTGAGCAGCTGGAATCCTCATAAACATTCCATAACACCTCATCAACTAAAGCAACAGCTAAAAAGCATTCTCATAAATCAACTAAAGACAGCATTCTTGTAGTCAATGTCCATAACCTTTTTGAAGACTCCAGCCCAGCATTTATCTCAGGGATTTTGTTTGTTTGTTTCTTTGTTTATTATCCTCTGAGGTGTGTGATTAAACTGAGGAGGAGAGGGTTCTGCAACTCTATGTGCTTTAATATTACATCCCTCTCTAAATAATCTTAGATTGTCCAAAAATAGATAAGTATGCCTTTGGATTGGAAATGTATTGTATGTGTGTTTCAACTTTAATTTCTTCCTAGATTCTGAATCTGTTCTATACTACTATTATATTTAATTAAATATATTCATAAAATAACATAGTCTAAAAAAAAACTATACAGTAAAAAGAAACAGAACTTGGAGAAGTTACTTTTGGATTAAAATAACTAGAAATCACAAGCTGGGATTCTGGAAATTGTAGTCCAAAAAGTAACTTTTCCAAGCACTGAAAGAAACAGCACAGCAACAAAATCTGTTTATAGATTATCAAAGAAAGCATAACAAAAGGCAGTGGGATGGAAAAGGGGTTGCCAGGTTAGCAGGGAGGATGCAACAAGGATCTGTTTGGGCAGTGTATCCCAGAATTTGGGGGCTGTAACAGAGAAGGCCCTGGCCCCCAATTGAAGCCTGGTCTTTCCCTAAAGTGACATTTGGAAAATGGACTTAATTAAAATATTGTCAGTGTATCAAAGGTATGGACCCATAGAGGAGAAACTGTTCCCCAGAAGAATCTGGTCCCAGGGTTTTTAGGGCTTTAAGAGGATATGCAGATGACACGATACTACTAGCAGAAAATAGCAAAGACTTGGAACAATTACTGAAGAAAGTCAAGGAAGAAAGTGCAAAGGCAGCTGAACATTAAGAAACCAAAAATAACGACCACCGGTGATTTACATAACCTTAAAGCAGATAATGAAGACATTGAAATAGTTTAAGATTTTCCATACCTTGGCTCAGTCATTAAAAAGAATAGAGACTGCAGTGAAGAAATCAGAAGAAGACTAGACTTGGAAGGGCAGCTATGAGAGAACTAGACAAGGTCCTTATATATAAATATTATATATCATTGAATATTAAAGTTAGAATTGTCCATGACATCGTATTTCCAATTTCTATGTATGGCTGTGAAATGTGGTGCTGGAGAAGAGTTCTACAGATACCATGCACTGCTAAAAAGACAAACCAATGGGGCCTTAAGCAAATCAAGTCTGAATCTCCCTAGAAACCAAGACAACTAAGCTGAGACTGTCATACTTTGGCCATATGATGAAAAACATGACTCACTAGGAAAGACAATAATGCTTTAGGCAGTGGGATAAAAGGAAGACTGCATTGCAGGTGGATAGACTCAAGAAAGCCATAGCCCTGAATCTGCAAGACCTGAGCGGAGCTGTTAACGATAGGGTGACTTGGAGGTCTCTCATTCGTAGGTTCACAATAAGTCAAAGTTGACGCGATAGCAGTTAACAACAACAAAAGAAGTAGAACCAGGACTTTGAATTGGACCCAGAAATCAATTGACACTCATCAAAGTACCTTCAGAACAGATGATACTGCTTAAGTCTTTAAGTACCAGCCTACCTAACCTTGAATTCCATTTAATTTTTCATCATGAATTTTTAACAACAGGAAAGGCAAGTGACAGTATTGCCTATGTAGTTGTGGTGGGGAGCCATAGTTTTTGAGGATCCAATGATATGTCTTAATTTGCTCTAGGATGTATTTACTGTTATTTCATCTAACAGTGCAATCATATGCATGTCTTCTCAGAGTTGCAAGTCCCAATGAATTCAGTGGGATTTTTTCTTAGGTAAGTGATTGTAGCCTCAATATGCTATCTTTTCTATGTTCTTTAAAAAGGCATTTATTATTATTTGCAAACTTGGCTTTTCTTTTCACTGAGGATTACTAAAAAAAAAACCAACCCAACTTGTAATGTTTTCTACATCTGAAACAGTAAGCATGCAGTGCCTTATCTCCTGAGGACAGAATACGAACATGAAATATTTATTTGGGAATATAAATAAAAATAGAAACTTAATGAGATGTTGAGTAAACAGCATAAGCAATAAATATTATGAGGAAAATTTCACTCAGTTTAAATTGGTTGCCAAGGCCAATAGGGCATGAGAAATGGAAATTACAGCATGTGGTAACAGTTTAAAACCGATGAAGGATAAAATTATATTACATAGGAACAGGCTTTGTTTTTCATGCATATCTAACAATATAACTGCCTAGAAATGCAATAGGATTAGAAGAAACAGGTGGCAGAACCAGTAGCATTTTCATCTGTATTAGAAGTTGCCATACAGAGAAAAATATAAAATTGGCTTTTCCTTAATAGAGAAAAGGGGAGACATGGTAACTGGTGTTTATGACATAACTTCATTTTTTACACTCTAAAATATAATTTGTATAGAGTACTTTGAAACCAGCATGTAACTTGGAGAAGACAGTGGTAAGCAACATAGCACCTATAGTTCTAATCAGCCCTATTAGCAAAGCCCATGGTCAGGATTAAGGTGGCTGTAGTCTAACATTTCTGGAGGTTACCTATCCTTGGAGAATGATATAGTCACTGCTGAAGGTGCAATTTGACAGCATTCAGCAGAAATTAGATACACCTTCAGTCCTCTGGAATATATGTTTTTATTTACCCCTCTCATCAGACGCATCTAGTATGATAATGGTAAACTTAAAACATTATTTATTTACTTGTATCTTACCTTCCCCTAGGATTAGGACCATTTAACCACAACTGCAAATAGGTTTTAAAAAGCAATATATAATACTCCTAGATGTGTGATTGTTGCTGTAGTTATTTGCTGTCAAGTTGACTTTGGTGCCAGTTACATGACAGGATAAAGTTCGCGAAATTCTGGATTACTGTTCTTTCGCATCAGCAGAGCATAATTCACACGAATTCTTGCTTATTTGGAAGATGTGGCCAGTTTCGGTTTTCATCAGTTCACACAGGCAAGGGGGGGCATGGCCTCCAGATGATTAAAGCCAGGCAGGAGGCAGGGAGGGAGCAAGGAGGGGGTCATGGTGAGGCGAAAACAGACCGTAAATAATGAGAGGGAAGAAAAGCACAAACAAAAGAACGATAGAGCGATCTGTCAGTTGCAGCACGCTCACACACACACTCACACACCACCCAAGTTCCCAATCATCTTCCTTGCCCCCAAAGCCTTAAATAAAGACAAAGGAGTGACGGAAAGCACAAACAAACAAAAGAACGATGGAGCGATCAGCCGGCTGCAGCATGCACACACACACGCGCGCACACACCACCCAAGCGGGGGCTAGCCCCATTCCCGATCGTCTTCCCTGCCCCCAAAGCCTCCCTTTGAAACAAACAGGAAGGGCTCAGAGCAAATTTCCCAAAGTGGGCTGCAAGCTGAAGAAGGGGCAAATGGCAGACTCGGTAGATTTCTCTCTCTAACCCCTCCATCTATTCAGAGAAGGCAGAATGGTCACTCCAACCAATCAGGATTCAGCTCTGCTCATGCTAATTCGAAAAGGTTGCTGCAAGTTCACACAGACATTTGCGAATGATAAGTTCACATGACCAATTGTGCACATTTTCGTGAACTTTATCAAAAAAGTCGGGAAAACTAACAAAAGCTGAAACTGTGCAACTTATGGGTTTTTCACTCCCCCTCCTTCTGAAAAGGGCACTGTGGCTTCAAAATGCTTGGGAACTATCAGGCTTCTTGTCTCATTCTTTGAGGATTTATTTTGCCATGTAAATGGCACCTTTGACTTATGCTGATCTTATGAAGGAGAGGTCTCTAAGAGCCCCAGTCATCAACTGCCCTTGTCAGGTCTTGCAACTCAGAGCTTCCTTGATTGAATCAATCCACTTGTACTGCAGTCTTCCTCTTTTCCAACTGCCTTCAACTTTTCTACTATCATCTTTTCTACTGAGTCCCATTGTCTCATAATATGTCCAAAGTAGGACAGCCTTGTAAGACCTATAGTGGTGTAGTGGTTAAAGCGTTGGACTACAGCTCTGAAGACGGTTGGAAAATTACAGCATTCTCCCCATCTCCCCTGCTGTTAGAGCTAGTGGGTTCCACACTAGGATATTCTAATTCCCAACAGAGACCAGGGTTCAAATCCCCACTCTGCCATGGAAACCCACTGGGTTATCTTGGGCAAGTCACTCCCTCTCAGCCTCAGAGTAAGGGGTTGCCCAAATGGTAAAAAACTCCTCATGGAATGCGAGGAGAATCCTACCTGTCCTAATGGCATCCCATGTGATTTCGCCATATTGTGAAGGAAGGGGGGAAGGCAAAAAAAAAAAAAGGCCTTTGTGGCGTTTTAAAAAACCAACTAAGTGGGGTGCATTCCTGCTCATTATGAGTGTGCCCCTGATTGGCCAGACAAGTATTGGGGCTTGCTAGCAAGGCAAGCGCCCACAGCCACCATTCCCCCCCCCACAAGCAATTGGAGATGGAGAAGGGGGAGGGTGGCTGTCATGCTCACCCCCCAGCCCCGCTGCCGCCACCGCCGAGGGTAGAGAAGGGAGAAGGGCCCTCTCCTTCTCTTCTTCCTTCCCTGGTTCTCTTCCTCCCCCCGTCCTACACTGCCGCCCACCTGGTTTCTCCGCCACCCACCTGTATGGCTGAGAAAGGGGGAAGAGGATGAAAGAGGCCTCTTCCCCCCCCCACTCAGTTTCTCTGCTGCCTGCCCATGGGGCCGAGGAAGGGGTAAGAGGGTGAAAGAGCCCTCTTCTCCCTTCCTCAGCTGTCATCTGGGATGTGAACCTTATGGGGGCTGCTGGGGATAAAACCACCATTAAGACAAGTCGCAGCTGCTGCAATTTACTTTTTCTGCGGGGCACTATGGTTTTTTGGGGCTTGTGTAGACAAGCCCGAAGGCAAAGGCAAACAATGGCACTGTGTGGATAGTTTAAGGTAGCTTATAGCAATTTTGTTAAGGAGATTATCAAACACAGCAAAAACTACGTCAGAAGATCATGGGGAGAACAGGAATGGGGGATATTATCAGACAATGTCCTTCACCCTCCCAGGAGCATAGCAATGGCGTATGTAAGGTATCCCTTTTTATTGGCGGCTTGTCCCCATCAATAAAAAAGTGAAGCCTCATCCATGGCAGCGCTACGTCCCGGGAATGGGTGAGGACATGGACATCTGACAATGCTGTCCTTTTTGTTCTCCTCGCGATCTTCTGAAGTGGTTGAGGATGTGGTTTTTTGTTGTGTTTCCCCACATCTGATAATCTCCTTAAACATAATATGTAGTATCACTAAAGGCTCATAACTGAAGAACACTTTGCCCCACCCCCACTATATGTTGAGTTCATGGCTGTGGGTGATTTTTCTTTGCCCATAATGGCAGAGGCCTAAATACCCTAAAGGCACAAGATTCTGTCTGATCTTGAAAGCTAAGCAGGGTCAGCCCTGGTTAGTACTTGGATGGGAGACCATGAATACCAGGTGCTGTAGGCTATATTTCAGGGAGTGGTGCACAACCTGTGGCTCTCCAGGTGTTTTGGCCTCCAACTCCCAGAATTCCTGATCATTGGACCAGTTGGTTCAGGCTTCTAGGAGTTGGAGGCCAAAACATCTGGAGGGCCGCAGGTGAGGAAGGAACTGGCAAAACTACCACTGAATATTCCTTTCCTAAGAAGACCCTATGAAATTTATGGAGTTGCCATAAGTTGACAGGCAACTTGAAGGCACATACACACACAGGAACCATGTGGTCTTCAATATGTTGTTGGAGTGCAGCTTTCAACGTTTTGCATCATTGCTCATACAGGCTAGGGCTGCTGTCATTTGCAGTCCAACAATATCTGGAGGGCCAACTTAATGCCTACCCCTGGACAAAGGGGAATTTTTTACTTCTAGCGTGAGGAGCCATTTGACACTCCAGGTGTTGATGAATACTGCTCCCATTTTTCCTCATTGCTAACCGGATTGACTAGGGCTGCTGACACACTGCAGAAATAATGCAGTGTAACCCAGCTTTAACTGTCATGACTCAATGCTGTGGAATCCTGGGATTTATAGTTTTGTGCTTCTGTCAGCTCTGGTGCCACAACAAACTACAAATCCCATGATTCCATGACAGTTAAAGCGGTGCCAAACTGCATTATTTCTGCAGTGCATCAGCAGCCAAAGGGACAGGAAACTGGAGTTCATCAGCCTCTGAAAGTCCATAGTCTCTCATTCCTTTCCATCCCTTCCCTCATCTTATAAAACCTCTGCATAGCATTCCTTCCTCATGTAGGAGCTTGTCTTCAATTTCTTGTGGCCCATGTGAGTAAAAGAGATTCTGTGTCCTTCCAGCAACATCTATTTTTAACTGTGGAGCTGATTCCCACAATTCTTATTAAATGTGAAATGAACAAAGGAAAGGACTGCAACCTAAATATACTCTCTTGGAAAAGCTGTATTTCTGTTATACTTTGGGAAAGGGTGTATAAAATAAATAAATAAATAAATAAATAAATAATTTTAGACTAAATGTTCTGCCTTTCCAGGACAAGTATTATGTGCACGGAATCACATGAAAAATAATGTGCAGTGTTAAAATTTCCAGGAATGTTAATAACTTTTGCAGCGGTTCAGTCACATCAGTCTCTAAGGAAGAATAAATCTTTCTCAGCCATTCATCTACTAGAATGATGGTAATTTATGAGATAGTTCAGTTGCATCTGACAATTTTTAATTGTTATCATACAATAAATCAACCTGAAAGGTATGTCCTTTATTTTAATATATTTGAGTTATAGTAAAATAATATGGTCTTTCAAGTGTACAATTAAAAATGTCCAGGACATGTATTTTTAATAGTCACTTAACATAAATATCTATGTTAAAATGTGCAAAAGAAATGTGGTCCTCCTATCTGCCCTGGAATATATTGCTTCCCTCTGGCCACATCAGACTGGTAGCTAGACAAAATTGACCTTGAAATCTGCCTTAAGTATATAAGAGTTTGACACAAACAACAGGAGAATTCTGTTTTCTTTGGGATCACATTTTTACTCTCACATAAGACTTATTAAAAGGAGACAAGATTATGTATCTGGAGCTTAGGAAATTTTTTTTTTAACTCCAACTGCCAGAAACCCTTGGTCATATCATCCTCAAAAGCTGTGGTTATATCCAATGGTGTCACTTCACAAGTGCAAAACTTCCATCAGCTGCAGAAAGTCAATTTTCAATCTCTCTCTCTCTGGCTTTTCTTCGCAAATGAAGATTCAGGAAGGACTCATCCCACACTTTCTGCAAGCGCAGTGATGACTAAAAAGGCCAATCCGAGGTAAACAAGTCCGGTTGCAGAAAGCACAGCAGAAGGTCATACAAGTGTCAAAGCCAATACTGTATTCCTCTTGCATGACTTGGAGCATAAGATGTTGCACAAGTCACTAATTTATTATAAATGTTGGATGGCATCCTGCTAGTGAAATACACTGTCTTTTTTTGCAGGGGAGGGGGAGGGTGTCATTACAAGGGTCAGAATTCTCCCTTTCCCTCATACAATCATCAAAACCCTTGACAACACACTTCCCTCCTGTGTTCCCACCTCTATGGTTATGAAGTGGCTGGTGGATTACAGGATCTCTGGCTTTTCTTCGCAAACGAAGATTCAGGAAGGACTCAGCCCGCGCTTTCTGCAAGCGCGCTGATGACTAAAAAGGCCAATCCGAGATAAACAAGTCTGGTTGCAAAAAGCACAGCAGAAGGTCTCCTTGGGTGATGTTTTTGGGTTGTGATTCTTTCTGCGTTGTCGTTTCTCTTCAAGACTTGTTCGTCATGAGTTCTCAAATAAGGCTGCAGCATTGTGGATAGTGCGTCTCCATGCCTCCCGATGTGAGGCCAGGGCGGACCACTGTTGGTGATCAATTTGGCCAAGCCTGAGATGTTGTTTCAGGGAGTCTTTGTATCGCTTTTTTGGAGCGCCCCTCTTACGCTGACCCATGGTGAGTTCACCATAGAGTAGTATTTTTGGGAGGCGATGGTCCTCCATCCATGAAACGTGCCCTGCCCAGCGCAGCTGTGTTCTCAATATCATGGCCTCAATGCTGGTGATCCCTGCTTGCTCAAGGACAGCAACATTAGTCACATAGTCAGTCCAGTGTATATTTAGGATTGTGCGTAGACAGCGCTGGTGAAAGCGCTCGAAGAGTCGTAGGTGGTGGCGATAGGTGACCCATGTTTCAGATCCATAAAGGAGGATAGACAGTACAATGGCTCTATACACACTGATTTTTGTGCTTTGCCTCAGGTGTTTGTTACTCCAGACTCTTTTGTAAAGTCTTCCAAATGCGCGATATGCCTTTGCTAATCTGTGATCGATCTCTTTGTCAATCTTGGCATCTGAGGAGATGATGCTTCCCAGGTAGGTGAACTGCTGAACGGACTTGAGCACAGATTTGCCGACGGCAATGTGGGGATGGTGGTGTTCGTCCTGTGGTGCAGGCTGGTAAAGAACTTCTGTTTTCTTCAGGTTGACTTCTAGCCCAAACAGCTCTGCAGCTGTTGCAAAGCAGGATGTTAGGCGCTTCAGAGCTGCTTCTGTGTGGGCAACAAGGGCAGCATCATCGGCAAAGAGCAGCTCACGGACTATATAGTTTAGAGTCTTAGTGACTGGTCTGGCAAACCCAAAACCGAAAAACTTCTTTCAGGAGTAGGCTTTATGATTAAAAACTCCATTGCCTCCAAACTCGAAACCTTGCCAACAGGACACTCTGATCGCATTATTTCCTTACGCCTCCCACATGTTGTTCTCTTTAGTATATATGCCCCAACTATGCAAGCCGACCCTGTAGAGAAAGACAAATTCTACACAGACCTACGCCAACTCATACAAAAAGTCCCTGTAGAAGATAAAATTATTATCCTTGGTGACAAGGATTACAGGATATGGTATGGCCAATAAAATCTGGCTATGTCACTGTAGCTGCTTGATGATAAGGGCATCATCTGGGTTCTTGTGGGAGGGGGTCATCAGCCATCCCCTGCTCTCCATTGGTCACTATATAGCTGTGGATGGTAAGGTGAGTCCTGCAGGAGATGAGGCTGTGGTAAAACTTTTCAAATTAATTTATTTTATTTATATTCTGATGTTTTCTTGGCATAGGTCCCAATGCAAATTACAGCAAGGTTAAAATAAGATCTTTGCTATTGTTTGGACCAGTTGTGCAACAGTTTTTTGTATTTTTTTTCTACTTGGGAGTGGAACCTGCAGCTCTCCAGACTCCAGCTCTCACCTACTATAGTTCATGGCCAGGGATGATGGAAATTGTAGTCCAGCAATATATAGAGGCTACAGTTTCCCCATAACAGCATTACTGTAAAGTTAATGCTGTGTAAGTCTGTTACACTGCTATGCAATTTCAGTTGCAATGACAATCCATGTCCCTGAATTTAAGAAAGCAAACATGTCACCACCTCAAAGAAGGAAAGAATTACAACTTTGCTTGTACAAGGAAAGAAACTGACTGATGCACATGTTTACTTGGGTATATTTTGGAGTCATAGTGACTAACAGGCAAGACCTCAGTAATTCACAGCAGTCCCTAAATTCCCAGTGTAAATGCTTTTTTTTCCCCAGATCAGGCATCCTTCCAATTACACAATAATAGTTAGTCACACCTTTGATAATTATGCTGTCTCAGCAGCCTTGCACCAGTAAATTGTATTATACATATTCATTCAGAAAAAAGAAAGAATGTTGGAAATAAATTACAAGGTGTAAGACATGACTGGTCTTGGATAAGGATTTCTAGGGCATTGCTCATACAAAGGGAGTTGTCAGATGCCAAGGCTCCTAGGCAATTAGAATAAGAAAGGCTGAAGTGCTTGTCATATCTTGATTTCACTTAGAATCATAGAATCATAGAGTTGGAAGAGACCTCAAGGGCCATCCAGTCGAACCCCCTGCCATGCAGGAATAAGCAATCAAATCATTCCTGACAGATGGCAATCCAGCCTCTGGTTAAAAAGCTCCAAAGAAGGAGACTCCATTACATTACAAGGCAGTGTATTCCACTTCTGAACAGTTCTTACTGTCAGGAGGTCTTCCTAATGTTTAGGTGGAATCTCTTTTCTTGTAGTTTGAACCCATTGCTCCATGTCCTAGTCTCTGGAGCAGCAGAAAACAAGCCTGCTCCATCCTCAGTATGACATCCCTTCAAACATTTAAACATGGCTATCATGTCACCTCTCAACTTTCTCTTCTCTAGACTAAACATGCCCAGCTCCCTAAGCCACTCCTCATAGGTCATGGCTTCCAGACCTCCTACCATCCTGGTCGCCCTCCTCTGGACACGTTCCAGCTTGTTCATATCCTTTTTGAATTGTGGTGCCCAGAACTGGACACAGTATTCCAGGTGAGGTCTGACCAAAGCAGAATAGAGTGGCACTATTACTTCCCTTGATCTAGACACTATACTCCTATTACCGTAACTTATCCATTCCAAGCATCAGTAGTGTCCCCTTTGGGACTGTAGTGGTAGTAATAGTTATATTTGCCACAACGTCATTATGTTCCTTGTGTAAAACCTGTTTGTAACAGTCTTTCTTTCTCCCCTTGGCAGCCTATTACCATTCACCTTTATTTCCCCCCTCCTTTTTTTCTTCCCCTTGTTTAATGCCTTGAATAGCACCTCTCTTTTTAATCAGCCCTTCAAATCCCTTTTGTTCAGCAGTGACCTTCTGCAGCAGCCTGGCCTCTCCATCTATGTTCTGTATGATACCTACAAGGAGAGTTGTGTAGGAGGATGAAAGTGGGATGTTCAGCATCATTGCCTGTATTCCTTCATATTCTTGTTCCAATTCACTTTTTAATGGAAAAGCAGGAAACTATAAGATAGTAATAAACTGTAGTTAACAGCCTGAGGAATAAAACCAGCACTAATGAAGTTCTTTTATAAATATTGTATTGGCAGCAATCATGCCTGTGCACCCCTGACCAACAGGAAGGTCTGTTCTGCCCCCTGCAGATCATGTGACCATTTGCGTGGTTGTCTTAATGGTCGGGGGTGAGCATTTCCCCTAGATTTTCCGTGGGCTTTTTCCAGGGTGTGAGGCTGTGTTCTGGAAGAGTTTATTTCTGATGTTTCGCCTGCATCTGTTGCTGGCATCTTCAGAGAACGGTGGGGTACAAATAAACTCTTCCAGAACATGGCCTTACAGCTCGGAAAAAAACCATGGAAAACCTATGGATTCAAGCTGTGAAAGCCTTCAACTTCACATTTCCGTTAGAGTTTTTTAAAAACTCTGGGGAAGTCCCCAAAGTCTCCTATCACATGCAGTGTAGTTGTGTAAATAGCTATTGCTTAAAACATTTTGTAAGCCGCTCTGATAGCCTTGTGGCTGAAGAACGGGGTATAACTAACTAACTAAATAAATAAATAAATAAATAATACTGCAATTCAACATGGTATCTCATCTGGACAGAGGGAATTCCCCATGAAACTCCAAAGAAAATTAGTGTGAACAAAGGATCCGCACTGGATTTGGGGGTGTCATGCCCCATGAGCCTGAGGAGGGTATAGAGTCAGAGGAGGAGGAGGAGGACATGGCAGGGAATGGCCCTAGGGACCCTTACCTCCACCATTGTATACCCAGCAGCAAACTCAAAAAGAAGCTCAAAGGAAGTCTCTGAGGCTTAATGAGGAAAAACCTGCTTGTTAAGAAACACCTGGTAAAGCCTTAATTGCTTTATATATGCTGGGAGAGGCAATGGAGACTTTATCAACTGATCTTCTTGGAGAAAGCTTCCTGCTGACTTTGTTGCCTTAAGCCTTGCTGCCTTGACTCGTACCTTGACCTTGGATTGTTCCTGACTACACTGTTGCCTGATCCTGCTGACCCACGGACCTACTTCTTGACTACACTCCCTTCTGTAAGCCTTGTCCTTTGGGCTGTATTCTGGACTCTTCTCTGTGTGCCTTCTTGCCTGTATTGCTGCTTCTTCAAGAAATGGAACCTTGCTTGTTCCAAACCTTATCTGGCTCTCCCTTATTAACTTCACTATCACTGGGGCTTGGCTGCTTTCCCAGACTTTGTTTATCCTGTTGGCATTTTGGGCTACTTTCCTGGATTGGGGGATGGGAAGGCAGAACAATTGCTTCCTGATAGGCACCACCATTTCCCCCCTCATCTCGGTGCGCCACTGGTGGCTCTGCCTTTCTGGTGTGCAGCTGCTTGTTCTGAGGTCAGAGTGAGTGAGTGCACTAGCTGCAGCTGCTCATTCTACCCTCAGAATGAGCAGCCACATGCCAGGAAGGCAGAGCCGAATGAGTGGCTATATGCCACCAGGGCCAAGGACCCACAGTCTTATCTAACTGGGAGTAAAAATCCAGATGAAGCAAATTCAGGCTTTGGCCAAGGTGTGGCACTAAAATCCAGGTCAGAGTAGTTCAAATTTCATCCAGCACAACTCCGGGCCAAAGTAGTCCAAATTTCATTCAGATTTTTACTGCCACTGTAGGCAAGCCCAGGATGCACTCCAGGTTTGGTGAGAAAAGGATACATACCACCGAAGGCTATGCTTTCACCTTTTGCCCCTCCACCACACCTGCCTTCTAAATCTAACACTTATCTGGAGAATTATGTTAACAAACATATTCTGATTTCATGACCACGAATATCCAGACCAATCATCATACTGAAATTAAAGGAATGTAAAATTGCATAAGTAACAATAGGGCCAGGTGTTTAAATTAAAGATTAAGAAATAATTGCTCTCTAGTAAAACAGAAATCTCCATTCCTTGTGCATAGTCATGGCACTGGTTGTTTGTGAGCAATCTTCTCACACATATTTTTCCTCCTTCGTTCTACCCCCACTCCCAGGCAAAACATTTTGCACAACTTCAGATTCAACTTCAGATTTGGCATTATCTCTTCCCTCATCTCCTCCTACACTTCCCCCACACCTTGCCAACTCCCCGTGGTTCTATCAGCAGAGCTTCCCATGATTACTCCCTTTTGTCTCATGATTACTCCCTTTGTTTTCTTTGCCTCATGCATTATTTTATTTAATTATTTTCTTTATTCAGCACAAGTACACCATCATTCATAATTACTGAATATCATTTCCCCCTTCCTTGTGGAAAAAAAAGCCTGGTTAATAAGCATCTGTTCCATGACTCAAACTAGATATAATAAGCCATCTCATGACAGAGTTTCACTGGCAATATGCTAATTTTATATATGGCAACAACTTGAATCTTTTTGTTTGATAATGTATATTTATTTGGCACCTTTCCCCCTGTGGAGTAAAGATACTTCTGCATACTCATAGTGCTATTTGCCTGAACAATAGTTTTAGCTAGAGCCCCATTTTGTGGTATGATTGCCGTACGTGGAAAGCTGCATGAGAGGGTTTTATAGTGGATTCTTACTTTGCCTCATGTACTCTCCTCTGATCTCTTTGATGAAAAGTACAAGTTCGTATCATCCCTTCTCCAATAAGTCTGTTTAAGTGCCAGTTACCTTTAAAAATGACATGCTGAAAAGACAGCCACATTGTATTGAAAATGAAACACAGCCAGGTCTGTACTAAGGGTCATAGACCTACATGGGGCAGCAGTGACAGAAACAGATAGGAGATTGATGAGCCACCTGAAAGATTCCTTTCTCCATTTACCATTTTCATCAGTGTTGTCATTTCCTCTCTGCATGAAATACCTGTAATACTTTTACTTTTTACTCCGTCTATTATTTATTTATATTATTCATTTATATCCTATCTGTGACGGACCTGCCAGCCAAGTTTGCCTCAACACGCACAGCCTGGCTGCCTGTCACTGGCATTTTGCTTCAGTTCCCCTTTTAATTCCCTTAACTGGACTGGGGCTGAGTCTCCAGGTGACCCTTCTTGTGGATAGATTAGGTATTTGTGTGATTTCCTTCGGGTATTGTAGCTGTTACCTTTTCTAGTGAGTGTAATAAAGCACAATGAGGGGTCGTTTACACGGCAAAATAAATCCTCAAAGAATGCGACAAGAAGCCTGATATTTCCCATGCATTTCGAAGCAACAACGCCCTTTTCAGAAGGAGGGGGTGCAAAAAACCCCATAAGTTGCGCAGTATCAGCTTTCGCTAGTTTTCCACACTTTTTTGATTAAGTTCGCAAAAATGCACATAATTTGTCATGGGAACTAATGATCGTCTAAACTGGCATCTACCTTTTTGAATTACTGTGAGCAGAGTGAATCCTGATTAGTTGGAGTGACCATTCTGCTTTATCTGAATAGACTGAGGGGTTGGAGAGAAGAAATTCACCCTCCTTCTGCTTGCAGCCCACTTTGGAAAATCTGCTCTGAGCCCTTCCTGTCTGTTTCAAAGGAAGGCTTTGGGGGTGGGGAAGATGATCGGGGACGAGCCCCTGCTTCATTGGTGTGAATGTGCCAATCACATGTTCGTTCTTTTGTTTGTTTGTTGTTCCATTCACTTGCCTTTATTCAAGGCTATGGAGGGAGGGAAAACAATCAGGAATGAGGCAAGCCCTGCTTCTGTGGTGTGTGTTTGTGTGTGCATGCATGAAGGGAAGGGAAGGACATTGCTCCACCATGCTTTTGCTTGTTCGTACTTTCATTGACTCCTTTCTTTATAGAAGCCTTTCGGGGCTGGGGAAGATGGGGGGGAGTTGACAGATTGCTCTTTCGATCGCTTGTTTGTTTGTCCTTTTTCTTTTCTCTCATTGTTTATGATCTCCATAACCCCCTCCTTGCTCCCTCCTCGCCTCCTGCCTGGCTTTAATCATCTGGAGGCGATCCCCCCCCACACCTTTGCCTGTGTGAACTAAGGAAAACAGAAAGTGGCTGGATCTGGCTACATTTTCCGAAAATGCCAGGAGTCGTGTGATTTATGCGCTCCTGATGCGAAAGAACGGTAATCCGGAATCTTGTGAACTTTTTCCTGTCGTGGAATCGGCCCCTGAGTCTGTGAACAATTAACAAAACAAACTGGTTGGTTTATTATCTTCAACATTGCAAACTTCAACTGTCCAGTACTCTGTATATAACATTGTTCCTTTTCTTAGTTTCAATTATTGTTACTCTTTAGTGATAGACTATTTCTATAACCATATATGTTAATACTTTAGTCTCTTGACTAAGTTAACCAAATTGCCTTCATTCATGACACTCTTTATCTCTCAGACAACAGACTCATCCACGCTTTCTCTCACAACCCTCAACTTCAACTCTTAACTTAAACTGACACTCTCTCAACTCCAACTGACTCTCTTAACTGACATTCACTCAGATCATACTCTCAGAACACCCCCCCCATCACAATCTCCTGCACTGGGACTGGCTCCCACATTCTCTCATCTCATGCGCTCAGAGGTCCTTCCCATCACAGCTCCCTGTGTTGTGACTGGTTCTCTGATGCCTTCTTTTACATGCTTTCCAGCTCTCAAGGTGGCTAACAACATATTTAAAACAATACAAATTAAAACTATACAAAACATTAATAAAAGTATAAAAGACTGTATTACAAGCCTTAAAAACAGCACCGCATAGCATTAAAAGCTCAGCCCTAGTCCATTTGAAAAAGCCTAGCAGCATAAAATGTTTTGACTTGCTGACGGAAGGAGAGGCTTCCCTAGGGAGGGAGTTCCAAAGTCTGGGAGCAGCCACTGAGAAGACCCTCTAACATGTTCCCACCAAACAAACCTGAGAAGGTGGTGGGACAGAGAGATGGGGCTTTCCAGACAACTGTAGAGCTCTAGTGGACTCATGAAGAGAGATGCAGTCCTTCAAATAACCTGGATCCAAGCTGCATAGGGCTTTATAAGTCAAAAACATACCAGCAGCCAGTGAAGCTGTTGCAATAAGGCAGTTGTGTGCTTCCTGTAGCCAGCCCCAGTTAACAACTGGAC
The DNA here is from genome assembly GCA_030847615.1 of Gambelia wislizenii. NCBI lineage: Eukaryota > Metazoa > Chordata > Lepidosauria > Squamata > Crotaphytidae > Gambelia > Gambelia wislizenii. The sequence goes on from JAUMIR010000003.1 coordinate 218,064,762, forward strand.
TGCAGTTCTTTGGGCCAAATTAGGTTTTTGAGCAGTTTTCAAAGGCAGTCCCGCATAGAGCATGTTACAGCAATACAAACATGATGTAACCAAGGCATGTACCACCATGGCCAGATCTGACTTCTCTAGGAATGGGAGAAATTGATGCACTAGTTTTACCTGTGTAAATGCACTCTTAGTCAATGATGAAACACAGGTCTCCATGCTCAGAGCTGAATCTAGAAGTACCCCCAAACTGTGAACCTGTGTTTTCAGGGGGAGTATAACCCCATCTAACACAAGCTGAATCTCTATTCCCAGATCTTTCTTTCAACTGACCAGGAGCACCTATGTCTTATCTGGATTTAGCTTCAATTTGTTTGCCCTCACCTAGTCTGTTACATCTGCTGGGCACCAATTTAGCACAGAAGCAGTTCCTTGGAATTGGGTTGAAAGGAATAATAGAGCTGGGTATCATCAGTGTACTGGTAACACCTGACCTCAAAACTCTGGACAACCTCTCTCTCAGCAGTTTCATGTAGATGTTAAATAGCATAGGGGGCAAGACTGAACACTGAGGGACTCCACAGGCCAATGATCAAAAAGTTGAACAGGAATCCCCTAGCACCATCTTTTGAGAGCACCCCTCCAGGAAAGAATGGAGCTGCTGTAGTACAGTACCTCCAAGCCCCATCCCAGAGAGGCAACTCAGAAAGATAACATGGTTGATGGTATTAAAAGCTTCTGAGAAGTCCAGCAGAATCAACAGGGACACACTCCCCCTGTCCAGTTCCCTGCATAGGTCATTGATCAAGGTGACCAAAGCTTTGTCTGTCCCATAACAAGGCATGAAACCATACTGAAATGGATCTAAATAATCTGCCTCATCCATGAAGCCTGGGAGTTGAGAAGTCACCACACACTTTAGTACCTTGCCCAAAAATGAAATGTTTGAAACTGGCATTTAATTATCCTATGGTAGGATCCAGGTAAGTTTTTTTTTCAGAAGAGGTCTTACCACAGCCTCCTTCAGGTTAGTACTCCTCTGGCCATTTTAATTAACCAGGGAGGGCAATTGTCCAGTACACATGTGGTGGATGTATCCACATCCTCAGGCAGCACAAACTGTAAAGTACCCATCAACACTGGACAAGCAAGGAGCAAGGTTACATCCACCAGAACTGTGGCATCTAAGTGAGAGCAAATCTAAGCAATTTTATCTGTGTAATGGTGGGCAAATTCTTTGCAGCAATCTGTTGAGCGGCTTATAATCTCCTTTGGGCTAGATTGTACAGATCCCTGACCATTCAAAACAGCTCTGTTGAACATTTCTATGCAGATGCAATAGTCTTAGCCAGAAAATACTTTTTTCCTCCCCTTATTGCCCCACCATAGGTCTTCAGATATATTTTAGCCTGTTTTCAGTCAGATTTTGGGTTTTCTGCCACTGTCACTCAAGTCTCTGTCTTGCCCGTTTAAGTGCTGCCAGCTCCTTAGAAAACCAAGGGGTTACTTTAGCTCCACTCTGTGAGAAGGGATGCTTAGGAGCAATTATGAACGCCACTCTGGTCATTTCCTCACTCCAGAGATTATCCAAGGCTTTGACAGGATCACCTGCTAAGGCAGCAGGAAACTCACCAAGAGCCATCAGGAATCCATCTGGTTCCATACCTCTCGTGGGGCAGATCATCTTAATGGATTCTCCACCCCTGCAGAGGCTCTGAATCTCAGCAAGTCTAAACCTGACCAAGAAGTGAACTGCCCATGACAATAGAACAGTAGAAAGCTCTTCATCACCACCATCCCTTGTGGTACAGAAAACAAGGTCCAGAGTGTGTGCAGCAGCATTAGTGGGGCCAGATACCACTTGGGAAAGACCCATGGTTGTCATGGCAGACATTAAGTCCTGAGATATTCCCAACAGTGTAGCCTCAGCATGGATGTTTACATCCCCCAACATCATAAGCTGCAAGGACTCAAACACCACCCCCAAACCCACCCTACTAGTTCAGGAAGGGAAACTATTGAGCAGCAGGTTAGGTGGTACTCTAACAGAATCCCTAATCTGTCCCAGCCACCTACCTTCAAATAAATGTCTTCAAACCTTGCAGACTGAAGGACAGGGCACCTGATCAGGGGGATATTATCCCGATAAGACCAATGATATTCCACCTCCCTGTCCCGTAGGTCTTGCCTCCTGCTGTATAGAGAACCCTGGTGGTCAAAACTGAGATTACCCACTGACCCTCAGCCTCATCCAATCAGGTCTCTGTAACACATTTCAAGCTGGCCTGTTTATCCAGGATCAAGTCCTGAGTGACAGCTGTTTTACCATTCACCAACCTGGCATTAAGCAGCAGCATTTTCATCCCAGGGGGTTGCTACCATGGCTATCCAGATTATTGTAATAGTTTCAGGGTAATTAATACTCTGTTGTAAAGGACAGTGTAACCGTCTCCCATGTCCATATCTCACTCTACCCTGTATACTTGTAACTTGAATGGTTGTTCCCTGAGTAACATTCAGTCTAAACCAGGGGTAGGAATCATGCTGCCCTCCTGATGTTGGACTGTAACTCCCAGCAGTCATAGTCAGCCACTGGTGAAAAATGCTGGGAGCTATGGTCCAATGACATCTGCAGAGTGCATAATTCCCACTCTAGGTTTGACATAAAATCTGAATGCTCTTTGCCCCTTATTGCAAGTCCAGTTTCCATGGATATCTAACCTAAGTGAACACAGTAGGAGAATACTCTGGGACCTAGCACATCATCCTATTACTGCCCACTTTAAGGATGTATTCAACATGTCATTGCATTCATTCTTCTTAAAAGTAACTTTCCAAAGTTTGGGAAAGACTTGGCTAATTGCTTGATTAGTAGCTTGACTGACTAGATATTTTTGTCCCATTTTCTTTTTTTTTTAATTTTATTTTTGAGTTTTACATATAATCATTCATATATACATTCATATAAACATAGCTCCAGACAATAGGAACAATACAGTACAAAACAGTACAAACTCTACAACTTACTCTCCATTGACTTCCACAGTTATGTGTGCTCAATCTGGTTGTAATAAATCACTGTCTACATTTATCTTTCTATTTCAACAATTCAATATGTTATCAACATACACTTTAACTTATTCTTGTCAAGTTGGCTTTTATTCCCACTCTCATTATTTTGCCATATTCTTTCTCTTAAACCTGCATTTTACCATTTCCTATGACCTCTTATTTTATTTCTCCCTTAATGATGTCCTGAGTTTCCCAATTTAAATCATTGATCTATGCATACGTGATTTAAGTTATTTGAGTGTTCCATCTTAAACTCAAATATTCTAGGATAGGAGTCCAATCAAATTGATTTTTTCAATGTCACCTTTGTTAGCTATTCTAGTTAGCTTATTATTGTCTTTCATCTCAAGCAATTTGTAAAGCTACCTCTCCATATCTGGGGCCTTTTTACTTTTCCAGTTTGCAGCTACTATTAATCTTGCTGCTGTAACACAGTATAGGAGTACCCTCCAATGACGTTTCTCTTCTTGTTCCTCCAATATTGATGTTATATTCAAAAGATACAATTTGGGGTCAAATGGATATGAGATCTTCAGCATTTTCTGAATTGCGTTATGAATTTTCCCCAAGAATTTCTTTATAATCTTATACCCCCACCACATATTATGTAGCGATCCTACCTCCTTATCACATCTCCAACAGTTTTTGTTTGCCAATCTGTACATTTTACTTATTCTTGTAGGTGTAAGGTACCATCTATTAGTAATTTTTAAGTGATTCTCTTTCAAGTCTTGGCTAGCCGTAAAGGAATTTGTTTTCCTCCAGGCATTTTCCCACTGTTCCATGGTTATTGGCTCCCCAATATCTCTTGCCCACTTTATCATAGAATCCCTGACTACCTCTGATTCCAAGTCTCTATCTAAAAGTAATCTATACATTTTTGCAATTCTCTTCTTGTTTATACCTCAAATAATTTTATTGAATTCATTTTCCTCTTTATCAAAGTTATATTCTCGTCTGTCTTCCTTGAATTTGGAGTTCATTTGATAATATGTAAATCATTGCACCTCATGACCCTGGTTTTTAAGTTCCTCTCTTGTTTTCAGAGTGGGGAATGTTCCCTCCTGCCAAGTTATTAAGTCTCTATATTTAATCCATAACTCTTGGTTTGTCCATCTTCTTTGACATGCTTCTGTTGGTGATAACCACCAAGGGATATTCCTATAGAATTTTTGCTTAATTGTTTTCCAAATTTTCATTAAGGCCTTCCTAACAGTATGATTTTCGAATTCTTTATCAATAGATGATTTTCCGTACCACATATATCCATGTATACCATATCTTGTGTCTTCTAGCTCTAAATTTATAAGTTTATAATGTCTAAGTCTTCTTAGACTTAGTCCAGTCTTCTAGCCAAATTACACCACCTGCCATGTAGCACAATGTGAGATTTGGAAGGTTTGCACCCTCCCCCCCCCATCTTTGATGTCTGTTAGTGTAGACCACTTTATCCTGGGTTTACACCCATTCCATATGAAGTTTTTAAGATCTTGAGTCCATTCCAAGAAGGGTTTTTCATTTACTATAATTGGGAGATTCTGAAACAAATACAACATTCTTGGGAGTATATTCATTTTGATTATGGCAATTTTACCTAATAGTGATAAATTCAGTTTTTGCCATTTCTTGAGATCTAATCTTATTTGCTTCCATGTCTGGTTATAATTGGCTTCATACAGATTTCTATTTCTTTTAGTTATCCATATTCCCAAATATTTGGTCTTTTTCTCTATTTTACCTCCACTTCTAAATTTCAGCTCCCCTTCCTCTTCCTTTGTCAAGTTTTTAGGCAGTATAAGTTTTCTCCTTGTTTATTTTAAATCCTGAGAAATCCCCAAAAGTCTTCATTATGTCCATTAGTTTATCTATGGGCTTGGTTAAATGGTGAAAAAAAACCGTGAAGAATTCGCCAAGATTCCTACTTGTTTACATGCATTGCGGCACAAAGTCGCCTCTTTCAGAAGGAGGGGGGCTCAAAAACCCATTAGTAACGCAATAAAGGATTTCAGGACTTTTCCCAACTTTTTTTGAAAAGTAGCGCTTTTTCAATAGTCTGAACAAACATCACACTACGTGCTGTGTGAATTACCAGCAATCTTTCGGATAAATTCACAGCAGAGCTTTGCCATGATTGGTTGAACTTAGGGAGGGGTTTGGACAAGGAGGGGATGGAGGAAAGATGTTTCCAGCCACGAAAGACTGTGTGCTAGCCTCCCATCATGTGTGTCTTTCTCTCCCTCCCGCCTTGCTACTTTCAGTCTCCATGTGTGTGAATGATCTAATCTCCCCTCCTGCGCCGTGCTTAGCCACGAAAAAGAAGTCTTTCCTTCTCTCCCTCCCGCCTTTCTCAGTGTGTGTGAATGATCCCCTCCTGCGAACAACTCAGCCCTTCTCCCTGTCTTTTGCTTAGCCACGAAAAAGATGTCTTTCCTTCTTTCCCTCCCTCCATGCTATCTTGTGCCCAGCTGCTATGATCTGAAGAATTAAGCAAGCCTTTTCCAGTCTCTCTTGTGTGTGTGTGTGAATGTTCATCTCAGGCATTCCTGTGGTAATCAGAGGATGTGCTGGGGAGGCCACGCCCCTGTCTCAGTCTGCTGTGTAAATATCAAAGCGAAACACAGCTGAAAACAAAAGCGATAGATCAATTAAGCCATATGCCATCTGAACGATGCACTACAGCTGCGAAACAGCGATAAAGCGCAAATTACCGCAATAAAAACTGTCGTTTAACTGAAGCCTATATTATCTAAGGGGTCTTGTAATATAAGCAGAAGGTCATCTGTGTATGTTAATACTTTATGTTCTTGTCCTTTCACCTTCAAACCAGTTATTAGTTGATTCTCCCTTATTTGCTTATTTAGGACCTCCATAGATAATATAAACAGAAGTGGTGACAGTGGGCACCCTTGTCTCATCCCTTTCTGAATGCTAACTCCCTTTGACCTCTCCCCATTAATTTATATAGATGCACTCTGATTTTTATGTATGGCCCTTATATATCCTAAAAAATCTGAACCCACCTCCACTTCTTCCAATACAGCTCTCATAAATGGCCATCTCAGATTATCAAAGGCCTTTTCCGCGTCAGCAAAAATTAGGGCCCCCTTTTTATCACAGTGCTTCTCATAGTACTCTAATACATTCAAAGTTGTTCTAATGTTGTTTCTTAGGAATCTTCCCGTGATGAAGCCATTTTGATCTTGATGTATACACTCAGGTAAAATTACCTTTAATCTATTAGTGAGAATTGTCATCAAGATTTTGTAGTCAACATTCAGAAGTGAGATAGGTCAATAATTTCTCACTTCTGAGATGTCCTTCCCTTCCTTGGGGATCAACGTTATCTCAGCTGTTTCCCATATTGTGGGGATACCATCTTTTTTTATCTCATTGAAAACTTCCTGCAGGTGTTTTATAATATCCTCCTCAAACATTTTATAGAATTCCACCATAAATCCGTCTGGACCTGGTGTTTTTCCTGGTTTCAAATTTCATATAGTATTTGAGATTTCTTGAAGTGTTATTGGGCCATTTAATACCTTCCTCTGATCTTCTGTCATCTTCCCTATACTGTGTTTCTTAATATATTCCTTTAATTTAATCCATTCTGAGGTATTTACTTGAACATCTGTGTATAAATTCTCAAAATATTGAACAAATTTCAGTATTATTTCTTGTTGGTCAATATAGCTTTCATTCCCCTCCTTGATCTCTGTAATAAGTCTCTTTACAGCATCTTTTTTAATTTAATGTGACAGCCACCTTCCCACTCTATTAGTGTTAGCAAAGTAATTCTGTTTTGCCTTCTTTAATTTATAACCAATTTCCTACAAAAAATCCTGGTTTATATCATTCTGTATTACATTTAGCTCTCTCAAAATTTCCGTATTCCTTGGATTTTGTCTTAATTGGTTTTCTTTAATACTTAATTTTTCTTTTAGTTTATCTCTCAACTCTTTTTTCCCCTTACAAATCTCCGCTCCTCTCTGTAGAAGCACACCCCATATTGTCGATTTAATTGCATCCCATGTTGTCCTGCTTGGGATTTCTGATGATGCATTAGTTTCAAAATAGAAGTTTATCTCACTTTTAGTCTCCACACAAATTGTTTGTCTCTTAAAAGAGACTCTTTTAGTCTCCAAGTATAGTTTTTCTTTTTAATTTCTATTGTCATGCTTAATGGGTTATGGTCTGAGATAATGGGTTATGGTCCTGATTAGATCCCGGCCTCAGGAACTCAGTCTCCTGGCTTTTTAAAAATTATGTATATATTTGTTTTTAATGTGTTTTTTTGTTAGAAGGTTTTAATCTTATTGTGTTTAATGTCTTTTTATGGGGGAAGGTGGGGGTGGGTGGTGTTTTTAGTCATTATTATAATGTTTTAATTGTTGGAAGTTGCCCCGATTGTTTTTAGCAGAGGGGCGGGGTATAAATAAATTTTTTTATTATTATTATTATTATTATTATTATTAACCTTGGTTCCGATATCAACCTCTTTTATCTTAGTGCTTAAGTTCTTTGCTACCCAAAACATATCAATTCTTGACCATGTTTTATGTACCTCTGAGAAAAAAGTATATCCTCTTTCATTCCCTTTTTTAAATGACCATGCACCAATCAGATTGTGATCTTCCAAAATGTCAAAAATACTCACAGGCAGGATACCCTTGGGTTTTTTTTTTATGAGTATTTGAGAATGATCTATCTCTTGTGTTATCTAAAACACCATTGAAATCTCCGGCGACAATCAAGGCTTCAGCGTCTAATTTACCAAGGTCTATGTTTAATTTTTCATAAAATTTATTCTTCTCTACCAGAGGAGCATATAAAGCGATCAACGTTATTTTCTGATTTATCATTTTTATCTCCACACCTACATATTGTCCATTGTCATCCCTTAATACCTCTCTTGCTTCATACTTGTTACTCACGTAGAGTGCGACTCCCCTTTTCCTCTGATCTGCTAAAGATGTAAATAGCTGTCCCAATTTATTATTAACTAGATATCTTCTATCCTGCTCTCTAATCCTTGTTTCTTGAATGGCAATTATATCAGATTTTAATTTTCCTAAGTGGTGGAACCTTTTTTCCTTTTTCCCGGTGTATTCAACCTTTTCACATTCCACATAGTAATAACTATCACCATTTTAAAGAGGAATTAAGTAAGCTATTCTTTAAAATTATCTTTATCAATAGAATTTTCTTCTTGCTCCTTGTCCTCTTCTGCCTCTTCTTCCTCAGAATTATCAGCCTCTGAGCCTTTCTCCTCATCATCCTGCCATTCATTTCCACTCTCTTCATCTTCTTCATCTTTGGATTCAGATTCCTTATTTGGAGGAATTTCCTCACTGACCTCTTTATTTGCCTCTTTTTTCTTCTGTCTCTTCATCTTGTATTTCCTCTCATCCCGTAGTAGCTTTTCCAGGAACTCTTTCGCTTTTTCAATGATATTAATTCTATACCTTTTTTGTCGATAGAGGAATGACACTCCTTCAATCCGTTCCCACCTGTAGCTTATGCCCCCTTTTGAAAGCTTTTGCATTAAACATTTATAATCATTTCTCCATCTAAGGATCTCAGGGGGAGTGTCTTTAAATACCTGAATTTCGCAACCATCTATTTCCAATCTCTTATCAAAGCTTCTTTGAATAGTGCTATCTCTAGTATTTGTCTTAGTATAGGTCACTACTACATCCCGTGGTAACTTCCTTTCCTTTGCTATGGTTGAGTTTATTCTAAAGATCTTATCAGTTTGAGATAGTAAGGTTTCCTCTGACATTTCCAAGAATGATGCTAAGGATTGAATTATTCTGTCTTGTAATTTCTCTTTTGTTTTTTTTCCGGGATTCCCCTAAGTTTAAAACATCTCTCTCTATATCTTACTTCATGTATTAAATTAAGATCCTTTATTCTTCCCTGCTCACCCATTGATGCTTCCACATTTTCTTCCAAAGCTTGAGTTCTTTTCTTTACGTCATCCATATCTTTTTTCAAGCTACTTATCTCTGTCATTAATTTATCTACCCTTTTCCCAATTTTTTTCAATATCAGCCTTCAATTCTTTCCTCAGATTTCGAAAGTCATCTTTCACTTCATGTTTAAATTCACGTAGTTCTTGTAATATTTGCATATTAATATCCGTTTGCTTTACTGGAGCTTCTATCGATCCCCTTCTAGTTAAGGTTGTTTGTGTGGCTGTGTAAGTCTTAGATCTCACTCCAGATGCCATTGTCATGTTTTTATATATAATTTTGGGATGAGATATATTTTATTTCTATATTTCTATTAACTATGTGCCTTTGATGTGTTTATATATGGTCCTTATATTCTAATAACAACACTTTTAAATTGCTGATAAAGTACCTATGTGTGAATTACCTTTTATCTTGTTATATTAACTAACAATAGCAGATTTCTGCAAATTACTTTCACAGTTCAGTGTCTAGTACCAATCTCAAATTCCAGATTTCAACCTTCAATATTCAGTCCTCAATATTAACCAGTCAGCATATGAACCTTAGATCCCAATCTCCTGTATTCAAATTCACATCAAATTCAAGTTTCAATATTCAGGGATCTGGTCTCAAAGTTTAAATATACAAATAGCCAGTTCTGGTCCTTAAATTCTAAATTTCAGTTATCAATTTCAATTCTAATTTCAAATTCCAGATTTCAAATCAGTTTCCTCAGACAGAGAGATTGGTAGAGGAGTAAATATTACCCTCAAATTCACATTTACATTCAAATTTCAATTTTCAAAAGCCAAAAGTCAAGTTTCAAGTTCGAATATTCAAATAAACCAGTTTTGACCCTTAAATTCCAAATTTCAATTATTAAATTCAGTTCAAATTTTAAATTTCAAATTTCAAAACAGTTTCCTTAGACAAGGGGATTAGTAAAGGGGTAAACAATAAGCAAGCTTTATATTGTACTGTATCCAGTAATATACTATACCAATAGTATCTATGTGTAGAGTTATAAAGTATAGTTCTATCAATACTAACTCAAAATCTTTTCACCATCTGTCTTGGGACTTCCTGCTTGCCTACTTTTACAATTTCAGTTGGCTCCTGGCTTCACCTTCTGATCTCATACTCAAATTAATTTTACAATTTCCACTCCTCAATATTTGTGCTCTCAAGTCAGATTTCCTACACTTACAATTTCTTCATTCTCAATTATAAGTTGTTACCCATCAATGTTTTACATTCTATACTCAATTCAATTTGCAATATTCAGTACTCAGCTCCCACCCTCCACATTCACTTCAGGTTTCTAATTTCGTGTCTTCCACTCTAAACTAGATCAAATAACAGTTAAATCAAATTAGATCAGATTAGCCGCTAACTTCAGGGTGTACAAGGAGTGATAACAGCTTTATCTCTACCACCACCATTAATTCCACCCATTTTTGTCCCATTTTCAACAAATTGACAGGAAACCAATTCCCAAAGATTAAAGGTGACTATGGAAATTGATATGAGCCAGTATGGTGTAGTAGTTGAGTGTTGTATTGGAAATGTTTAATTACAGGGTTCCAATATCCCCTTTTAAACATGAGAGCCTTTAGCAAATGCTCCCCCACTGCACTTCACTCCTTGGAAGTACAGCCAATTAGCAGAGTAAACACACAGCAGTATTAGTGTAATAATTCCAGCATGCACAAAAAGAGATACCTTACAGATAACCAACACCCTTTTCCTACCTCAAGTTATTTGTCTAGCCAAGTAAGTACTCAAGACACATAAAAGTAGTTTTAGAAGTATAAAAACTCATTTAATCACAGTCTCAGAGCAGAATACATGGTACAGTATCAGCACAACTTCAAAGAAGACTAAAATCTACTTAAAAATGACTAAAAACTACATGATTACAAAAGAATATGCAGGACCCCTCAGAGGGAGGTCCTCTCTCTAAGAAAACATGGCAAAAGAGTGTGTAAGGAACAAAAGCCTAGTGGAGGGCTTGTAAAACAGAGAGAACACTTAGACACTCCTCTTTGCTTAGAAGCCCATTCAGAATCCAATAGGAAGTTACATCAGACATTCTGTTTGCTTCTATCAGTTAATGTTTTAGTATCAAAACCATTTCCACTTATTGGATTGCAAACTACGGTATATATTCCAACATGTTGGGCTAAGACTCTGGAGACCAGGGTTCAAATCCCTGCTTGGCCATGAAAACTCACTGGGTGACCTTAGGCAAGTCGCACTCTCTCAGCCTCAAAGGAGGGCAAAGGCACACCCCCCAGTGAACACATCTTGCCAAGAAAACCCTGTGATAGGTTCGCCTTAGGGTTACCATAGACTGGAAATTACTGTACTTGGTGTTGCAAGGCATGCAACATCACAGCAATGGAAAATGATGCTTAGAGTTGCCAGAGTGAAAACTGGAGAGGGCTCTTATACATTTAAAGGTTGTGTGAAAGAGGGAATTTCAGCAGTTGCTGCTTGTTTACTGGTTGTATGACAAACAACAGTACTGAAATTCCCTCTTCTACACACTGTCTCTAGTTTCCAGTCTGGCAACCCTAACAGGAAAGTGACAGAAATCCTGCTGGGGCTACTGGAGCCAGTGTGATTTCCCATGAAGGCATGGGGGATTTGCAACCCAACAGTGTTGTGTAAAGTGTTGCAGGCCACATACGACCCTGTAAGGCCATATTTTAGGCCCCAGCAACCCCACAAATGTTTTTTAAATGTTCAAATCTTCTTCGTCTTCTTCTTCTCTTTCTTTTTCTTTTTTTCTTTTGCTAATATCCCACAGTGTTTTGCCATGTTCTTCTCTCTCCCCCAGCCATTTGAGGCCCAGGATTGATATTTCTCTAACCAGAAATTAAACTGGAAGTTGGCTTCTAGACCTTGATTTCCAGTTTACTTCCTGGTTAGAAAAGGGGCTCTCCTGGACCTGTTAGTTGTTTGCAGGGGATCAAAGGGGGGGTAGCAATATTGCATTTCATAGGGGAGTAGGGAACAATTTCTAGTAAAAAAGGTTTAAAAAATTCACAGGGGGCAGTGGGGGTTGAAGCCCTCCAACTCACCCTAGGGAAGCAATGCAGCCCCTCAACCCCTACCATTTCCCCTCCCCTCCTCCCCATGGTGGATGGGAAAAGAGTTAAATTCCTCTTTCCCTCTGCCATACTCTGAATTAGACAGGGCATGCCTGATAATTTAAAAAAATGACACAATTTGTAATTGTAACATGGTGCTTGGCCTGAAAAGCTCCTCAAGGAAGACACTAGAAGGGATCCAGTATCTGAAGATTTGATTCTCCCTGTATCCTGGCTTCCAATACCCTCTCCATAGCTGAGAAATCTCCCTAATGGAATATAATATTTACAAGTCCTTACTCTGTCCAACAGTCCTTTCCTGAATTTTGATGATTCATACTCAATGTGCAGGGCCACCCATACATTTCAGGGAAACAGAGGTTGATACTAAATGGCAGTGTTGTCATCTCCCATTCACCTTTTCCTTCCTAGTCTTTTCTCTCTGTAGGGCAAATGTTTTTGAACCCCATAAACTAGTGGACTGTCCTCAGACATCATGAAGGATGTTATCCTGTTCCCAGTGTTGAAATAAGATTTATCTGCCAGTCCTAGGGCTGGCTGTGCCATTTGCCTCCATATGGTGCTGCTTCCACATCTTGTTGCTATCTATCCTTTCAGTGTCATGGTTGCCTCTTCCATCTCCTCCACAGCCTCTTACAATTTGCAAGGATTCATTGATTTCTTGCTGCAGCTTGCAAAGACTCTCCAAGGGATCTATATTCAGTTAGCTTCCTCCTTCCCTCCCAGCCCCACTCCTCTCTGCTCTACATCCACCTTTCACTAGAACCAAGTAGGCTAGATTGAATGTTCCTTGTCCCATCTCCTGAAATAGGTGAGAAGGAATAATCCTCTCATTTTACCTTGATCTGGAAACAGCTCCTATAGTGAAGACTTCTGTTTTAATGTCCAAACTTGAAAATATGTTGTGTGTGTGTGTTTGAGTGATAATCTGTGAGCAGCCATAATTTGTGCTTAATGTCATCATTAGGGACCAGCTCTGGTCTCAGGTTTTGGCCTCATGAGATCCTAAACTGGCAACCCTAGTTGCTCAGGTAGCAAACCGCTGGCCCTGGCTGTGCTCCACCACTGAGACAAACTGCAGCATACCGTAAGTATCATATTTGCAAATGTTGCTCCACCATCACATTGTTACAAGGGAAAAACTTATTTAAAGGGTTTCTATGGGTGTGAAAGATAACATTTAAATCTACCCTCTAGAGATCATTGTGGGAAAATTCACAGTCTTGCCTGTGTGGTACAAATCCTTGTTCAAATCCTAAGATTATGGGAATGCATGAGGTTTAAACCATCTGGAAAGCATTAGGTTGAGACAGTCTTCTAAGGAAAGACTTTGGGATAGATCCCTAGTGCTATGAAATGGAATGGGTTGCTTCAGTTTGGGATCTTACCTCAAGAAAGGTAAGAGAAGGTTACCAGCAACCTATTTTGTGTTTTCTCTTTATGTACATCTTGCCTCATACCTCTTACTGGAAAGGAACCTGTTTCCTTTCTTGCCTTCTTTTTTCTTCTTTTCTGTCCTTGCCTGCATGTTCCTTCCTACTCCATTTGTCCCTTTGAACCCCATATCTCATTTACAACATCATCTCCTAGCTCTCTGGTTATTACTTGTAAATATACCTAGGCCTTGTGCCCCAGTCGTCATTTTTACAGCTTTATTTTTGTGAATCTCAACTGGGACAACCAAAAGAAGAAAGCAAGCAAATGAAAACAATAATTGAAATTGAAGAGATGATGGATTGAACCAATGTATGAAACAGCTTGTTTGCATATGGTGAAGCATTTTCATTGCAACATCTGATGGTAGTGAAATAAACACATTGTTGCCTTTAATAGCTCAAAACAATCTACAATTTTGGCAGTAAGACTCTGAGAAATTATTCTCAGCTGCTTTAGCTTTATGTCCCCTCCTAGGTCAAGAAATCTTTACTAGATCATTGTTTAAATTATTGCCTCAAGCCAAATCCAACACTCAGCTGCTGCATACAGAAGTGTTATTGCCATCTAATACTTGCAGTGTTCAAAACTATACACATTCACATTTTCATACGAAACAAGTCCCAGGGCCAGTCCTAGATATTTTGCTGTATTGCACAGAGCAAATAACCTCAGGCAGCAAGTTACAGGTGTCATGAAAAAGGCTGGAAGTTGTTTCTTATTAAATTTGTTTTATTACTAGAAATGTTTTAGAGGCTAAGCACTAATTTGATTTATACAGTAAGTTTTGCAAACTTTAAGCCCCTGAAGCCTGATTGGACAGATAGAGGCTGGAAACAGCATAAAAGCCAGGACATGGGGCACAAAAATAAGGCTGTTACATAGCCTCCAACATGGACATAGCTGTCTTGAATAGCTCCTATGCTAATAATGCTGTTCATAACTGGAAAATACCAGAAAATGCTGATAAGAATGAGGATGAGAGAAACTCATCTCTAATTACCAATGAATTGGGCTATAGTAACTATGTGATATGACTCTAGAGCAGATCAATGCCTGTTATTTAGATAACATAAACTGCAATTGCAGTACCTGTGTGTTTGACACAGAAAAGACATATACAGGTTCAGTTCCTTATAAATGCTTGACTATATACAGTTGCCTATTAGTAACTGTTTGCTATGATGACTATGAAGGGATATGATGTATGATGAGTCATGTCTTACATGAAATGTAAAGTTAACATTAAACTATGAGATTAGAAACTGAAAAGCCTATGTTCCTCCCTAAGGGAAATGTGTACAGTTATGTTTACTATTTTGTACATTTCCATAAAATAGCCTAAAAGATCATTAAACTGCCTACTCATTCTCATATGTTAAGATTCCAGAACTTAAGAGTACAGTAGGCCCTTGGTATCCACTGGGGGTTGGCTCCAGGACCCACCGTACATACCAAAATCTGTGGATGCTCAAGTCCCATTATATACAATGGCATAGTAAAATGGTATTCCTTGTATAAAATTGTAAAATCAAGGTTTGCTTCTTGGAATTTATTTTTTTGGGGAATATTTTCAAGTGGTGGATGATGGAATCCATGGATGCCAAATCTGTGGATACAGACGGCCAATTGTACTTAAGAGGACTGTTGATTGTAAATCTGCCTGTTGGGACTATGCCATTGTACATGAGTTGCTCAGAACAGGGTAAGGGAGATGGTGCCATGTTTGCATGTGGACAACTGGATTGGGCTGAATTGAACCTGATCCAGCTGTCCATACACCAAAAGAACCAGAGGCACTCCAGAGTTTCCTGTGGTTTCTTCTTAAACCAGATTAACGGTTTAATAAAACAGATTTGCTGCATGCTTCACCTGGACATATAGCACTGGGTCTGGGGTGAGTTCAGTTTATTTCCTTACTGCCCTCCACACTTATTGAAGGTGTGCCTGAATAAAAAGATCTTGGCCTGCTGGTGGAAGGACAAGATAGTAGGAGTTAGCCTAGTCTAGTTAAGGAAGGGAGTTCCTCAGTCTAAGAGTGGCCACTGGAAAGGCCATGGCTCCACCAAACATATCTCTGGAAGTGGTGGGACTGAGAGAAGGGCCTCTGCTGCAAATCTTAAAACATATTGTTCTTCAGTTAAGCTGGATCTAAGCCATATTGGTCATTATAGGTCATAAGCAGCAAATCATGATAAAGGAGGTATCCCTAATTGCTAAAGAGAATAATTGCAAGCCTAGAGCTTGATAAACTCACAGCCCAGAAGACTACTTTGTGAGGCAGCCAAGTTTAGAATCTAATGTAACCATTTAAGGACAATTTCCTGTTAAGTCCCCATAGCAGAACCGGTTTTACTTGAGCTCACTCTTGGAAAGAAATTGATATACTTGAGTGATAACAATGTTGTGAGTGTTCTTTCTTTAAACAAAAGTAACTTCTATGCACCCCTGGTTAATGGGTTTCTTCCAATGAACTGGAAGACTAAACCTGAACATTCCTTGTTTCAGAAATGAAGGGGTGATGCTTCTCTACTGTTTATTAATGGTAAAGTTTGCCTGGCTATAACCCCAGAAAACTGAAACAGGAAAGGCTATGTTCTTCATGAACAGAAAGAAAAGAAAAAACTAGAAGAACAGGATATTTTCCAACCCCTAAACATACTTGCTTGGGAATAAACCTCACCAAACTCAGTCTGTACAAGCGTAAGAGGTCTGCCAGGATATCCTTAAGAGATAACAAACACTAAATGGCATGCATTTCTTTATGCATCTTAAGTTTTAATACTTTAAAAGCTGTTACTGGTAATTTGGCACCTACATCAGTTCAATAGATGAGCGGTATTCTATATCCCAAATGAGAGACAATACATTTCCTTAGGTCTTAACAATGAAAATATTAGAAACTGTGCTGCACTGTACATAAGATGATGATTGGACCCTGCTGAAGAGTTCTCTAGATTGTTTTCAGATCATTCATAGATTATATTTAAATCTATCATGTTCTAGATGGTACTTAAACACTGTTGCAGGAATTCTCCACGTATGATTTGATTTACAAGCCACCTGCTAATGAAAAAGTATGAAGAATATCACTCTGTATGAACCCTATTCACATTGTATATATGACAAACTTCTAAACTTCCTTAGGAAAATGAAAAGTGATGGACTCATATGAAAAAAATTCAGCTTGCTCATGTTCTTTTGCTGATGGAAAGGCATCCATCCGCAAAACCTCATCATGAGGCCATTTCTCCTCCCTCAGGGACCTCAAATATGATCCAGACCACATGGAAACACTTTGGAGCCACGTGCATGCATACAGCAGGCTGCAGGGGACCTAAGACTTAGTTACTGGCAATAAGTAGGGGACCTAAGACTTAGTTACTGGCAATAAGCTAAAATATGCTGGTGTCTTTGGTCCAACCGTCCTGATTTGGCAGGGACAGTCCCGATTAATCTTCTGCCATCCTACTTTTTTCAGCTGGTTTTAAGATGTCCTAATTTCTCTCTCCTCTTCCCACTTTCCCCCTTTGTCCTCAGCTTATTTCAATTGCTGCAAAAGTTGTTTGTATTCAAGTAGCTCAGCAGGAGAGAGAGAGAGAAGGAGTTGGTGGAATATTGTCCTTTGCAGTAGGCTCAGGCAAAAGACAACTGCTGCACCCTCTCCTAGCTTGTGTGTTTTTTCTTGTCAATAACTTTTGACAACTTTAATACCTTCAGATGTTATTTGTCTGTATGTGTCCCAGTTGTCATCTGTGAAACGCTTTGGCTCTGATCACCACTGGAATACACTTGTCAAAAGTGTATATAAAATAGAACTTTACCCTTAGGTTGAAAGAGTTCTTTACCTTTAGTCCAAATCTTTTGCTTCCAACCATTTTCTCATTAACCCCTCTCACCTGTTTTGGCTCTATGATGGAGGGGATCAATAACCTTTCCTCTCCTTGTAGGGAGAGGCAGACAAATTTTGAATAGGAGAACAAACAAAAGGAAAGGAACAAGCTGCCTCTTAACCTGCCATTCCTCTTTTCAAATGTCCAGCCTCCTCAGGCTGTTTTTCATTAAAGAAAAACCAAAAAGCAGGGACAAGCTATGTTCAACTGCATGCAATATCTAGGGCCCATTCACACAACACAATCATAGCACTATATTTCACTTTAAGGGCCATGGCAATATTCTATGAAAACCTAGGATCTGTAGTTTGGTGAGACACTAGAGGTCTCAGCCAGAGAATTCTAAATAGCTCTCTGTAAACTGTAAAGTCCAGAAGTCCACAGAATGGTAAGACTTTGTTACAGGTGGGTGGTATAGTGCTATTTCTACTGCATAATGGTGTCTCTGGGCAATACTTGTCACACAATCCCATGTTTGTCAACCCTCCGTGCATTCCTGGAGCACTCCTTTCAATGATGGATAATGCCTGTCAATGACTCCCAATCGTGATCCTTTTCCGTTGTTGATTTCTGTGTGATAAGTGCTTCCCACTGCAGTTCCGATTCCAAGGCAGTCACGTGGTGTGAGTAGGCATGATTTTGCTCCTCTTTCCCTCTCCGCCCCTCCTCTTTGCTATTCCCAAGCAGGCTGTTTTCATTTATTTTTCATTTCTTTTCTTTTTAATTTAAGTGTATTGCCATAATTTTACAATTGACACATATGCGTATTGTAGGGCATACTGGGGTCAGAAGGTGGGATTATGGAGATGGTGTGGAAGACACATTGTAGGGCCATGGATCACCAAAGCGGAGCTAACATGCTATTTGGGAGAACAGTGTGATTATAAAGGCTGCAAAACCAGTATGTTTTCATTCTTAAACTAGTGAGATTGTGATGGGATAGCAACCTGATATGATAAAGTCCTTACTAATAGCGTTGTAATTCCACTTTAATTGTCATAGGAGTTTATCAGACAAGCCTCTAGAAACATTCTTTTGTTGGCATATTTTGAACTGTTTTTTCTGCCAGCAGAAAAACTTTTTTTTTATCAGACCTACCTTTACATGTGTGAAAAGGCAGCCCCCGGAGCACGAACGGAGCTCTGTTTACTTCCACGTTCGAGATCTCATTGTTTCTCGAGAGAAGAGGCGAGTGCAGGTAAGTTTAAAAATACATTTTTAAACCTCCCCCACAAAAAGTACACACAAGCACAGAAGCACACTCACAAAGTCCCAAGTAAACCGGGAAGGTTCATAAAAAGAACATCCCCTACCAGGTTTTTGCGATCTCACCGGGCAGTGTTCTGCCCATTGACAACGTAATCACGAGAACGCAATGGCGAGAGGTTTCAAACGCCAGCAATACTGGCAAAAAAAGTGCCATGGCTGATCTATTGACAGCTTGGCCCATAAATAAAATAGAACGGCTTTTTGACAAGGCAAAATTGTGAAAGGACAATGTCATCTGATATGCATGTCCTTTCGTGTTAATTAGATGTTGTTATGATGCCATATTTCCCACATCTGATAAAGTCCATAGTAAGGACTTTATCTCACCAGCCTCCTGTAGAGTGTGAATGGGCCCCTGATTTCAGTGGATTTCAAGCACATGCTTTTGGAGTTTACTGTAACCCAAGGAAGTAAATATAAAAAAAAAATTGCAATGACTGGAAGCTTTGCAACTCAGGATCCTTCTAAGTCAATTTTTGTCATGCAAATTGTTGTTAGATTCCTATTTTATACTACTGCAATTTCTGGTATGTAGTAAGATAAAATACCAATTAGAGCAATTCCTATTCCTAATACAAATACAAATAATAATAATAATAATAATATTTATTTTTATCCTGCCCTTCTGTTAAAACAGTCGGGGCGGCTTACAAAAATTAAAATACCAATACAATTTAAAATCCCCAAACACCACCCATCCCCACCCTCCCCCATAAAAAGATATTAAACCAAATACATTAAAACAACTGATATAAAATCACATTAAAATAATAAATAATAAATAGCCAGCTAAAAAGAGCCAGGAGCCCCTGAGGCTGGGAACTAATCAGGAAAGGCCTGCTGAAAGAGATACGTCTTTAGTGCTTTTTTAAAGCTACTCAGGCTCGTCATCTGACGGATCTCGTTCGGTAGGCCATTCCATAATTTGGGGGCGATTACTGAAAAGGCCCTCTGGGAGGTTGCAGACAGCCTAGATTTTTGTGGCTGAAGCAAATTCTTCCCAGAGGGCCGGAGTGCATGGGGGGGATTGTATGGGAGGAGGTGGTTCCGAAGATAAGTTGGACCCAAGCCATTTAGGGCTTTAAAGGTAATAACCAACACCTTATACTGGGCCCAGAAACTGATAGGAAGCCAGTGGAGAGATTTTAATACTGGAATTATATGGTTTCTCAAAGATGTTCCTGAGACCACTCTGGCTGCCATATTTTGTACCAACTGAAGTTTCCGGACCAAGCATGAGGGCAGCCCCATGCAGAGCGCATTGCAGAAATCTAGACGAGAGGTTATCAGTGCGTGCACCACAGTCTCGAGGTCCCTTACTTCCAGGAAAGGGCGCAGCTGGCGTTTCAGCCGAAACTGATAACAGGCGCTCCTGACTGTCGCATTCACCTGACTAGTCATCTGAAGCGATGAATCAAGGAGCACCCCTAGACTGCGAACACAGTCCTTAACGGAGAGCGTGACCCCGTCCAGGACTGGAGATTGCAACCCAACTCCTGGTTTTCGGGCCGCTACATTGAGCACCTCCTTTTTGCCCGGATTTAATCTCAATCTGTTTTTCCTCATCCAGCCCATTACTACTTTAAGACAATCATTAAGAGGAGAGACGCCATCGGAATTCAAGACTGATGATCGGGACAAGGAGAAATAGATCTGGGTGTCAACAGCATACTGATAACAACCAGCCCCATAACTCCGAATAATCTCACCCAGTGGCTTCATATAGATGTTAAACAACATCAGGGACAGGATGGCGCCTTGCGGAACACCACAAGTAAGCTCCTTTCTGCTGGAGCAGCTGCCCCTGAGCAGCACCCTCTGGGACCTGCCTGAGAGGAAGGACCGGAACCACTGGAGCGCAGTGCCTCCAATTCCTAACCCACTCAGGCAATCCAAGAGGATGCTATGATCTATCGTATCGAAAGCTGCTGAGAGGTCCAAAAGCACCAACAGGGTCACACTACCCCTGTCGATGCTTAAACGCAGGTCATCTGTCAAGGCAACTATGGCAGTCTCAACTCCAAATCCCGTCCTAAAGTCAGTTTGAAATGGGTCTAGATAATCAGTTTCATCCAAGACCACTTGGATGACCACTTGGAGTTGAAGCGCAACTGCCCTCTCGATCACTTTGCTCAAGAATGGTAGCATAGAAACCGGCCTATAGTTGTTCATGTCCAAGGGGTCCAGGGAAGGTTTTTTTCAGGAGTGGCCTAACGGCAGCTTCCTTTAAGCAGGATGGAACACACCCTTCTCTGAGGGATGCATTGATGATGTCCTTAAGGAACACCATCATGGCACCTCCTCCCCCCCCCCCGGATGGCCAGCCATGACGGGCAAGGATGGAGAGGGCAGGTCGTCTTCCTCACCCTACCAAGTAGCTTGTCCACGTCCTCGGTACTCACGGATTGAAATTGATCCAGTAAACTTACATCAACGGAGTTGCTGGACACCTCATCAATTGTTTCTGTCAAAATACTGGCATCTAAGTCGGCTCTCATCCGAGAGATTTTATCTGCTAAGAAGTTGTTAAACGCGTCACAGCAGGCCATTGTTGGGTTAAGCAACAGGTTCTGCACAGGACTAACCTGCGTCATCTCCCTTACCACCCTAAACAGCTCTGTTGGACGGGACTCTGCAGACGCAATATGTGCAGAGGAGAAGGATCTCTGCGCTGCACGTATTGCCTCTCGATAGGACCAAAGAAAGTTCCTATGACAAGTCCTGTCGGATAAGAGTTGATTTTTCCGCCAGTTACACTCTAGTCGTTGTCCAACCCGCTACAAAGCTTACAAAATGTAAAGTTCTGGGCTTCTAAAGTTCTAGTAAAGTAAAGTACCCTAGTAAAGTTCCAAAACAAAAATTGATTCAAAAATTTAAGTGATCAGAATTACACACTTTTAAAGCAAAATTAATGCAATGTCGGCGTTTGAGGGCTAATACAGATCAGATGGGCATATTATCCAACTTTTTATATAAACCAACACATCCCACGTATACCATACTAACTCTAGAGCTGAGAAAAGCTATATTTTCTCAGCTCTAGAGAGAATAATCTATATAATTTTGGGCTACAGCTCCCAGAACTCCCAGTTAGCATGGGTGCACACATTTTTTAAAAGCTCTGTCCAGATCTGATTATGGCCATCTTGTAAGAGCAAAATAAACATACACAAAAATGCAAACAAACAAAATCTTGAGGGAGAGAAATTAGCTTCCTGACTCTCTGTGAACACAGTTATCATCATCAGCAGAACAAGATCCTTGCCACTGCAGTTATGCAAGTGTTAGAAACAGGGAAGGAGGCCACTGCAAAACCTTATCCACTTGGTTCTTTGTACTGAGAAGTACAGCACCAGCATTTTGTTTCCTGAATGCCTCTAACAGCTATTCATGAACATCTGCAGCCAGGGCATGAAGTATGCCAGTTTGATTGTGTCATTGGAAAGGGAAATTGTTTTGATGATGTTGTGCTCAGCAACAGATGTCAATTGTCAACAAAAGGCAAACCATCATTATTACATTAATACTTGGGGTTGCTTCCCTTTGGTACATTCAAGCCCTAAAAATTGGAACAGAAAGTATATGCTTTTTGCATCTCTTGTAGCAGCCTCAGTCTGGAGGGAGAGAGAGTTTTATAGAGACACTCCCTGAAGTTCTGGAAGTCTAGGCGGGTATGTTTGTGTTTGAGGGAGTAAGGAGTTTACCAGCAACAAGCATGTGATGGTTACAGAGCATGTGTTACAGAAAATGTCCTTGTGTCTTTGATAAATGAAACTTCTGTTGTTTTAATGTTCAGGATCATTGTCATCTCTAAGGAATAATTTGGCTGGCTGAGTTGCCGGAGTAGGCTGCAAAGCCACACAAATATTTTATTCAAAGTATATTCCGGGTAGCCATGTTGGCTATGTAGCAAAATACAACAAAATCCAAAATCCACAAAACAGTGATACCTTTATTGGGCCAACTAAAAAGCACAAAATACGTCATATAAGCTTTTCAAGCTTCACTGGCTTCTTCATCAGGCAAAGATGTTAAGAAATCATACAGGAGAAGAACAGTGACAATGTTAGAGTCACAGCAACTAAAGCTTCAAAAGCTTGTGTGATATATTTTGTGCTTTTTGGCTGACTTAATAAAGTTTTGGATTTTGTTGTATCCAGAGTATGTTTCTTTTTCTTAAATAGCACCAGCTTCATTGTAAGGCCACAAACTTTCTTAGCATATTTATGCTGAAGCAAATCCCATAGTGCTGAAAGTGAGCAAATAAGGGTATATTTTAAAACATGCTTTGCAAATATGTTCTTGTATACTCTTGTTCTTCTTTCCACTTTGATACATTTATTGCATCTTTGGATCTCCATTTCTCTTATTCATGAATGCTGGTAAATTGTCATGCTTGAAATCCAAATGCTCTTGCACATTGGTACCAGCAAATTCAGGAATTACCTTGCATTTGCTTGCTATCACAACAGGGCCTCCTTTCTTTGGCAGTTCCATGTTGAAATGGTTTTGTTTAAACCAGTAGTTTTTAACCCTTTATTTACCAGGGACCCCCTTTAATCTTTTGTTACCACAGACCCCCCAAGACTTACCGGTAACTCAAGATTTAAACCATTATCATCACCACCACCACCATCATCATCCATTAACAATTACACCATTCATTACACCTTCCGTCAGAGTCATCAGAGGGAGAGGGAAGACTCCTCCTGCTTCTTCCTGCCAGTGTGTGGCTGGAATGGATTGAACAGCAACACCAGGCCCCACCAGCCTTTGCCTTGGCTCCTGTCATGTGGCCACTCCATTGTGGGGAGGAAGTGGGCTGAACAGCCTTCAAGCCTTCGTGGACCCCCTGTGAGAACATTATGGGCCCCTGGGGGTCCATGGACCACAGGTTAAGAACCACTGGTTTAAAGGAAAGCATCATCGCAGGACAGTAGATTCAGGAGACAGGGGCAGGTATGAACAGTTAGACTGAAGATAGGCTATCCCACTACTCAGTCCCCCTCCCATGTGCTGCCTCTTGGTTTGCCTTCCTGCTGTTGTAAAACAGTTATTACGATGGTCCACCCATATCATTTCTGGGTGAGAGTAGAAGTACAGTACAGTCAATTGCATGGCAAGCATGTTTGGCTATTGCTAAGCAAGAATTATGCACTTTTTTGACCAACTGTAAATATGATAGTTGCATGTACCTAAGTCCAAAGGTTAAATTCTAGTATGATGTAATAAACACACACAGCCAAACTTTTTTTCATGTGTATTCAAAATCTGAGTTTAATGTGTTTACTTCCAATTAAATACACATAAGGTCACAGCAATTATTATTTTACTTAGTCCAAAGGTGAAATTGCTACTATGATCAGTAATTTTTATTTCTGTCTCATGATTTCCTAAGTATTTTATCTTGTTAATACATCTGACAGCTCTGTAAGGTAGCCAGTATAATTGCACCCATTTTATTTTTATGTGTTTTTCATGCCCTACCTCCAAACAATTCAGGGCAGTAAGCATGGTTATCACATACTCTCACAACAATCTTGTGAAATAGGCAGAGTGTGCTGGTCAAAATTTACTCAGTAAGCTTTGTTGTTGAACTGGGAGTGAACTCTGCTCCGATTTTAAATCTAGTACAGTACTCTAATACAGGATGGGGAACCTTTGGGCTCCCAGGTTTTTTTGGACTACAACTTCCACAATCCCTTACCATCAGCTATGCTGTTAGCAAGCTTTAGGACAAATCAGCTCAAGGAAGAAAGCCTTCCCATACCTGTTCTTACATTCCAGATGAGGAAATGAGATTCAGAGGCTGATTAAAACAGACTGCCCCTGCATAGGAAAAGCCACATCCTAAGCAGGATTTTGCCCTCAAGTCCACATTAGTAAGTTGCACAGCAATTTTATTCTCTTTTTTCATCACAAGAAATGAGTTTCATTATTCCACCACTACCAGATTACACCTTTTTGTAACATTCAAGTAATTAGGACTTAGCATAACTATTATTAGCATTGTCTGATTCCTGACATTAATTTCACTGGCCTGGGCACCAGAATGTCTTTTTTTTTTTAAAAAAAAGGAAAGGAAATGAAAAAAAGAAAAGAAGAAAGCACAGAGTACAGTATTTTTATAGGCCACTCTGACATGTGGCAACGGGGTTTTGTTGGCAAGATTTATTCAGAGGTTTGCCATTGTCATTGCCTTCCTCTAAAGCCAAGAGGTGTGATTTCTTCAAGGTCACCCGGTGGGTTTCCATGTTTGAGAGGAGATTCAAACCCTGGTCTCCCAGAGTCCTCATGAAACAAACAGCTATGCCATACTGGCTCCCCTTTTTTACAGACACAATGCATCTATTACATTCGGAAGATGTGCATAAGATAATGGACAAATATTTTGTGAATGGAGCTCTGACATGACAGTTCTTGTGGGTACACAGATAGCTCCAGCACCAAGGCACATGCCACCCATGTCCAAATACTTGTCTGCAGTGCATTTTAATTAATTGAGGTTTCCATACCAGGTGGCCTTCATTCACAATCACTAATAGATTAATAAATAAATGGAAATAATTTCTGGTCTTACTATATATATACACACACACTAGGACATGGAGCAATGGGTTCAAACTACAGGAAAAGAGATTCCACCTAAGCCTTAGGAAGAACTTCCTGACAGTAAGAGCTGTTCGGAAATGGAATACACTACCTCATAGTGTGGTAGAGTCTCCTTCTTTGGAGGTTTTTAAACAGAGGCTGGATGGCCATCTGTCGGGAATGATTTGTGTATTCCTGCACGGCAGGGGGTTGGACTGGATGGCCCTTGTGGTCGCTGCCAAATCTATGAGTCTATGATTCTATGAATGGCAATGCACAGGCCCAGCCATCCAGCCTTTGCCTTGGTTGCTACCACATGGCCACTCCACTGTAGGCAGGAGGTGGTCTGAGCTGCCTTCAAACCTTCGTGGACCCCCTGTGAGGATATTGAAGACCCCTGGGGGTCCCCAGACCCCAGGTTAAGAATCACTGGTCTAGATACTTGGGGAAAGTAGCATGCTATATAGATAGATAGATAGATAGATAGATGGCCTGTACAAAAGATCAGTTAAAGGATACTGACATCCTGAGTGTGTTCCAGCATGTGCAAGCTACACACATTTTATTAATAATTTCATTAAGAACAACAATTTAACAATAACTATTATAGGTAACAATGAGTAGGTACTGTTTAATTCGTTTTGATAACGTAAGGTTATATATGGTCATAAAAAGGGAGGGAAATAAAAAAAAGCACAAAACCACAGACAATAGAACTTGGAAATCCCATGATTGATGATGAGATTTGACACGTTTTGGGTGCAGACATGTTATCGGGAGTGCAGTCTGCAGGCATAAGCAGTGTTTGCTTATGTAAGTAGTAGGGTGTGTCTGCTATGTTATGGTGGTAAAAGGTCTATGGTTAACATCCTCTAAGTAGCAGTGCTTAGGCAACCAAAACAGAACTGTCCATGTAGACCTGGATGACCCCATGATTTACAGAAATAGAAAAATCTTTTTAAACCCCCAAAACAAACTTAAGGAAACCCCAAAGTAGCCCCATACTATTAGATCCCATGAATCTAATCAATGAATGTGGATGGCTAGTATTCAAAGAGATAGTCATGTTTGTCTGTTCTAGTATAAAAAGATATGAAGGAATCCAGTAACACTTTTGAGACCTATGGGGGAAGGGGATAAATTTATAGCATAAGTTTTCATGAACTCCAACTTGATGAAGTGGACGGTAGTCCACAAAACTTCACACTATAAATTTAATTTCCCCTGGGTTAGTGTTAAAGGCGCTACTGGGTTCTTTTGTTTTTTCACAGACTGCCAAATAACTGTTTAGAGCAGCTCTTAATCTGTGGTCTTTGGACCCCCAGGGGGAGCCTGGCTGACTTGACCCACTCATTGCTGTTTAATCCACTCCAGCCACAAATTTGCAGGAAGCAGCAGGAGAAAAGTCTTCCCTCTCCTCCAGTGCCTCTGAGGGAAGGGTTAATGGATGATGTAATTGTACTGTATTATTATCATCATCATCAGGTATTATTATTAGGGTTTTAAATCTTGACTTAAGTCTTGTGGGTCTGTGACAATAAAAGATATTTAAAGGGGATCCCTGGTAAAGAAAAAGTTAAGAGCCACTGGTTCAGAGAAGCAGAAAATGGGGGTAGGGAATGAGGTATGCTGTAAAGGGCATTGTTGGCCAGTTGGCACCTTTAAAGGGAATAGTCAGCACTCAGTTGCCATAGGACATCCTGGACTCTTTGAGATTTGAAGGCCTACACAGAGTATGTCTTTTTCCCCTGTATCTCTGTGCATGCTTAAAATACATACTGGAGGAGAGCTTAGAAGTGCTACTTTATGAATTTTTAAAGTCCCCCAGGTAGCACTTTAAAATGTAATTTTTCCTGGCTGTGGGTGTCAGGAGGTAAAAAGTCTGATAGCCAGGGCCTGCTTTCAGTCCAGTGAATTTAGAGGGGGGGGGGTTTACTCCCCAGCAAACACGTCTGGGGACCAATTTCCTCAAATGCGGGAACATAATCCACACTACACAAATAATTCAGGCTGAAACTGGATTATTTGCATAGTTTCTTCCTACTATGGAATCCTGGGATTTGTAGTTTCACAAAGTCTTTAGAGGAGGAGGAGGATTCGTTGCCTCGCCAAACTACAAATCCCAGGACCCCATAGTAGGAAGAAACTATACAAATAATCCAGTTCCAACCTGGATGATATCTTTAGTGTGGACGCCCGCTTGCAAAACCGGCAGGAGGGAGTCGGGGCGGAGAAGGTAGGTCTTCGGGGTCTGTGAGAAAGAGAGAGAGGGGGGGGTCGCCTTCCTCGCCACCCCAACCCTCCGCCAGGCTGCGCTCTCCGCCTGTGAGGTGGCGACGGTTCCGGCAGGGGGCGCTGCCTGGGGTCTCCCTGCCCTGCTGCTCCCCGGACGACGACGCCTCTGACCCATCCCGGCCGCACTTGTGGGCCCGGCCAAAGCCGCCACCAGCAGAGCCAGCGGGCGCAGGAGTTGAGAGAGCCCCGGTGGCGGCGGCGAGGCCCGGAGTGCGGGCCCTTCCTCTCTCTTGCTTCTCGTCCCCGCCCGGGACGGGACCATGTTCACCAGCACCGGCTCCAGTGGCCTGTGTGAGTACCGGCGCCGCCTCCTCCTCCTCCTCCATGGAGGGCCAGGAAGAAGGAAAGCGGGGCAGCAATTGCCAGGCTAACCTCCCCCTCTTCCCCTCCCTCTCCCCCGCAAGGTTGAGGGAGTCTCCTCCCCTCCCTCGCCCCAAAGGAAAGGAGGCCTCCCCCTTCCCGGTCTCCCCCTCTCCCTGCGCCCCGCCATCCCCTCCCTGCGCTTGGAAGGAGCGGGTGGCGCGCAGCTGCTGCGGGTGGGGATGCCTCTCATCATGGAGCTGACCTGGAGTCCCCGCCCGGCAAGTTCCTGCTTCCTAAGGAGTACGCTCTAGCATTATGATAAGAGCATTTTCCAGGCCGAGGGCTCCTAGTGGTAGTAGGTCAGAAGGCATGCTGCAACCTTTGCTGCGGACCCTGGACTTTTTCAGATGGGCTTTTTATTCCGTTGCAGACACGGAATAGGGTCGGGAAAATGTCTTCCTGGACATTTTCAGATGGGCTTTTTATTCCATTACAGACATGGCATAGGACCGGGAAAATGTCTTCCTGGACTTTTTCAGATGATACTTACCACGCAAGGAGGTCTCAGGAGAGGCATGGCGCTGTCTCACGGCAGGGGGTCAGATGCTGCCATCCCTCTTCCGAAATCATTGGTGTCACTTCCGTGAAGGATTGGAAGCAGCCGTGCCATATTTGGCCATTTTTTTACTCACAGGCAACTTCTGTGATTAAAATATCACATATTCGCTTCCAATCCTTCACAGATGTGACACCAGTGATTTCGGAAGAGGGACAGCAGCATCCGAAAAGGCCCCCCTGCTGTGCGACAGCGCCGTGCCTCTCCCAAGACCTCGTTGCGCGGTAAGTATCGTCTGAAAAAGTCCCCTTTTAGAAGAGGTTGATCGTTTTCTGTGCCTCCCCCATCCTCATTCCAGATTTCCCCGTAATATTTTCATCACCAAAAACATCGTTTTTGGACCACCCGTTCCGTTGTAGTAGCGGAATCACAGGTGGTCTGAAAGGTGCCTGTTCCTCTCCTGTGATGACAGCTACGGGGGAAAGGTCCGTTCTGGACACTTCCAGGCACGAACAGGACACCCAGGTAAGTGGCAACCTTTCTCCACCCCTCCCCAGGTTACTTGTTTTTCGTGTGTGTTTTTGTGCTTTCTGTACCATTTTGACAGCTGGGGGGTTATTTTTAAAGTTCCCGCGCGGCCGTTCTTTCGCAAGAACGAGACGGATTTCAGTTGCCAGTCATAAAAGCAGCCTTACGATGGCTGCATTTACAGCCAGCCAGCTTGGGGAGAGGTAAGGTGTTTCTGCCAATAAGGGTAAGTTTGAAGATTTTCCCTTCATTCCACGGCAAGAACGGGATTGGGGTTTGCGGGGCAGGAACGGGGCATTTAGCTCTGTCTGAAAAAGTCCTTTATCACACTACACTGTTAAAGCACTATTATTCCACTTTAACTGCTCTGGCTGCCTCCTGTGGAATCCTGAGGTTTGTAGCTTAGGGAGGCCTAAGAACTCTCTGGTTGAGAATGTGAAATCCCTTTCCCTAAACTACAAATCCCAGGATTCTACAGGAGGCAGCCAGAGCAGTTAAAAGTGGAATAATAGTGCTTTAACTGTAAAAAGATGGGTCTTGTGTTTTTTTAAAAAACACAGTAGGACCCCCATATCCACTGATTCGGTTATCCACGGGACATAAAACAGCACACCGCCCATAGAATCTTCCTAGAAAATGTGCTCTCTCAAGCCATTTTCTGTGTCCTCCAAGGCAATTCTATGGTAATTTAAACCGGACGTCCCATTATTTTCAATGGTGTTCACTATTATCCATGGTTTTCGGTATCCACACAGCCCGAACCAATCCCCAGTGGATAAGGGGGTCCTACTGTACATCATACTTCTTGTTGCTTACGAGAGATGTGAAGGCCTGGAAAAAAAAATCAGGGGGGAAATATCATCCCCCCCCACCTTCCCCCCCCGAAGCCTTTTTTGTTTTTGTTTTGTTTGTTTTTTTGAAAAATTGGAAAAAGAAACAGGTTCTGTACAGTTCAGGAGATTGTTGGACCATTTGTTACAAGTAAAAATGAAAATAAATAAATAAAAGTAAATCCCGTTTGTAATAATTGTTTCAATTCACTGTATTTCTAATATACCAATTGTGATAATTTTATGCCAAATAGAATTGTATACAGTATAATCATATTTTATATTCCTAAAGTAACAGGGTGACTGTCAATCTGTAAAAAGTGCTAAGGTTGCATTTTTCCAATTTTTCTGACAACTCACATTTTTTTCTGAAAAAACAGGAAGAAAACCCATTTTTTCTCCCATGGCTTCAAAATTTCTGGAAATTTTACATCTCTATTGCCTCCAGAAAGGGGTTTTGGCTAAATTCTTATACTGTAATTTCTTTACAAGTTAGACTGAGTCTATAGACAGGACTGTAGGGGACCAGAGTTGAAATGCACACACTCAGCTGTGGAAACCTACTGGGTGATTCTTGGGCAAATTGCACTGAAGGCAATGGCAAACCCCCTCAGAACATACCTTGCCAAGAAAACCCTGATAGAATCGCCATAACTAAAAAATGACATTTACAGCACTTGCACATGTTCAGCAGAACACTAAATCCTACAGTTGATTCTTTTGCAGCACGGGCACATTCAGTAGGACGCTAATCCTACAGTTAACTGTTAAGGACTTGAATTACACAAATAAACAGAACGTTTTCTGTGAAATGTCATCACTCCAAGAGTCATATTAGTATGTTTAGGGTTAGACCTTTTCCTTGAAGTAGCAGAAGACAGAAAACTTCATACTGGTAGGGGGAAATAACAAATGGAAAGCAGACAAGGCCAATCTTTGCACTTCTTTGAATTGGTTTAGTTATTTTTATGTCTTTTATGTATTGTGAGCCGCTTTGGGTCCCATTCTGGAAGAAAGGCGGCATATACAGTTGTCCCTTCACATTCACTGGGGTTTGGTTCCTGGACCCCCCGTGAATACCCAAATCCATGAATACTCAAGTCCCATTATACGCAGTGGCATAGCAAAATGGTGTCCCTTATAGAAGATGGCAAAATCAAGGATTGCTTTTTGGATTATTATTTTTTAAAGAATATTTTCAAGCCGTGAATAATTAAATCTGTGAATGCCAAATCCGTGAATATGGAGGGGCAACTGTACATCAAATAATAAATAAATAAATCAAATGAATGAAGTATATTTTTTCCTGGAGCCAGCATGGTGTAGTGGTTTGAGTGTTTAACTATGACTCTGGAGACCAGGGTTCGAATCCCTACTCAGTCATGGAAACCCACTCTCAGCTTTAGAGGAAGGCAAAGGCAAACCCCATCTGAACAAATCTTGCAAAGAAAACCGTATGATAGGTTGGCTTAGGATCTCCTTAGTCAGAAGTGACTTGAAGGCACACAACACAGACACATTTTTTCTAAGGAATTTAAAAGGCCATATGCTTTAAACCTATTTCATCAATCAGTTCACAGGAAATGGTGCTGTTCTGGTGGCGCAGTGGTTAAATGCCAGTACTGCAAGCCACCACGTCGCAAGTTCGATTCCAGCCGGCTCCAAGGTTCACTCAGCCTTCCATCCTTCTGTAGGTTGGTAAAATGAGTACCCAGCTTGTGGGGGCAATTAGCTAACACACATTGGAAACTGTTTAATGCAGTGTAGATGTGTAAATAGCTATTGCTTAAAACAATTTGTAAGCCACTCTGATAGCCTTGTGGCTGAAGAGCGGGGTATAAATTAAAAAAAAAAAGTTCTGTTCTGTACATGCTTACTTGGGAGTTAAGTCCCATTAAAGTCAGTGAGGTTTGCTTCACAGTAGACATATATGCTGTAAACAGTATTGATAGTTGCTTGTGAATGTTTTCACAAGCAGAATGTTTTCAGAACCAAGGTCATAGGAAAAACTAGTCTGTCTGAATACCATATCATGTGAATTGTGATTTCAGGATCGGTCACAGAGCAGATATATACTCTTTCACGGAGTATATATCTTTGTTTTTATATTTAGAACACCATTTTTAAAAAAATTAAAAATCAAAACGCTGTGTTGCCAAAACTCCAAATCTGTGTATAGTACAGTGTTGCTGCTGTGAATGCATACATTTTGGAATGCCACCAATGTAATCCTAAACCCATATGCTGAAGAGTAAATCACATTGAATGTATATTTCTCAGAATAGTATGTATCAGTGCTGCTCAAAGTGGTGATCCTGGGACTGGTGACAGTCCCCAAGCTATTGGCTACTGGTCACCAGAGAGTTTCCAGAAGAAATAGTTGTGGTTAGTGGGCACAGGAATATCATTATAACTGTAAAGGTTTTGTCCATATGTGTGCTTTCCAAGTGCCTACAGCAGAGGATCTCTGTTGTTGGCAAGCCCTCTATATACCCTTCCCAAAATTTCCAGCCTCCACCCCAAAACCTTAAAACTGGTACTGGAGCATTACCAGCAGAGAGAGCAGCAAGCAGGTGAAGTATTGGATGCTCAGCAGACTAGTGAACTATAGGGAGTGAAAGCAAATGTCTCCAATTTAAAAATAAAAACACTTCCAGTTGATCCCCCTGTTCTGCCACTGAAAGACCCACAATGGACTACATTAGTCTTTATGGTCAAACCCCTGCTGTCAAAAGATATTTTTGAGCCTACTTTTACTGACCAAAGATTCCACGTGAGGCGGGGCTGGGGGGGGCTGGACATCAGTTGTGCTTCCAATTTAAAGTGTTTATTCTTAGGAAGCCTTGGGGGTACTTCCATTTTTAGCTTGTGTTCCTAAAATGGAAACAGTCATGCTTTAAATGACTTGAGGATTTAAAAAATTTAGACAGTTTAAAACATACACTAATCCAACAAATTGTTGTGCACTGTTTATTATACATCTAAAAGCGGCATGCACTTGCATTTGAAAATATTTTTTTTTATTTTTTTTTATAGAGAACTGTACTTTCTTCTGTGGTTGACTTTCACATTTATGTGTTGTTTAGAGCTCTGGCTACTCAACTGTGTGATACAAGTAGATATATCAAAGGCTCATTTCCTGTCTGCTAAAGTGTGAAATGTGTAAAAATTGAAATGTCTCAAATGCACACTGATGATAGAGAAGTGGTGGAAGATTTCTATCTCTGTATCAGACAAGCAAGACTTATTATTTAAGACTTTCGGGAAGATGGGGAACACAGATTTCTGTTGTCATATAGGGAAGTGTTCCATTTTTTAAAATTTATAAAACAATATGAGGCTCAAAAATTCTGGTTTAGAATTCCTGTATCTTAACCTCCATGGGACACTTTAGCCACACATATGCAATTTTGTCTTACATAATGTACAAAGAAGTAGATCTATAATGTTTTCCTGTAACTGCAAGGATGTCATCAGCACGTGTGTGTGTATTCTTTGGAGGTTTTTAACAGAGGCTGGATGGCCATCTGTTGGGAGTTCTTTGATTGTGTATTCCTGCAGGACAGAATGGGGTTGGACTAGATGGCCCTTGGTGTCTCTTCCAATTCCATAGTTATAGAATAGAATAGAATAGAATAGAATAGAATAGAATGAAAAAACTTCTAGAGGTCCCTACAAATGCCTTTTGCAGCATGTCTGGCTATAGGAAAATGACTGGCTGTATCACTGTTGATCTGCCTGCTCTCCAACAACCTGGAAATGGCCACATTGGGCCATTTGCTGCTTACAATGGGGCAGCATAGGTGATGTAGATACAGAGATGTAGCTTTGTGATACATGTACATCTGCTGATGAATTATCTCAGCATTTCAAGTTCATCTCCAGATTTCAGGCACTTGCCATGTACAATTTTGTCTTACAAACACAAAATGTCATTGGGACAAAAACATCTCCTAACAAATCTTATTAGGCTTATTTATGAAATTTAGAGAGCAATTTAATGTATTTTTAGGTTGTCATTCAGAACAAACTCCTTTCACTGAGGCTTTCTTAAAAGAGTCCTGTGAATATGTACTCACTAGTAAGATATACTCTGTTTCTTGGAACTAACCCCAAGTAAGTTCATAGGAGTGAGTCCTTAAAAGTGTAAACATCTGACAGTGCAGTATTATGCAGAAGTAAGCCCTAATGAATTCTGTGGGATTGATTCCCCAAAAAGGTATGTATGTATGTTTGGGATTCCAGTATTAGCTTTGTATAAGCAAAATTGCAGATATGCCCATATTAGGGAGAGAACTGCAAAGTGCTCCATTACATGCTACATAAACTCATATATCATAATTATTGCCATCTGAAAAATAGGAAAATATCAAAACAGAAACCACAGATTTTGTAGTAAGAAAGAGAAAGTTATTTAGGAAAAAAAGACTCTCATGAAGTCACAGTGACTAGGAGCATCTTTAGATACCAAGTTAAATGCCATAACATTTGAAACACTGTATTCTATAGTGTACATAGAAATCATAATAGTAGGTAGATATACAAAAATCTTTATGCTACACATTTTGGGTGAATAAGTACGGTATTCCAATTATTCTGAAAGGAAAAAAAATGATAAAACTGGTTTTTAGTGTTCCAAAAATTTTCCATTAGAAAAACAAAAACAAAATCTTCAGGAGGGGGGGAAAGGAGAAATCACCCCCCCCCACACACACACATACTGGGGTTTCTTTATTTTCTTGGTCTTCACATCTCTAGCCATTACATTGATTAAATAAAATAGAAATGCCTGCTGCTTGTGTAACACTGATTCATTTTAACCATAATCCATTGGTTAGGTTATGCTGGACTTGTAAGGAGTTCTTTTAATTTTGATTGAAAAATATTTTCTTTAACTTGTTTTCATAACATATTCATAACAGAAATACCCTTTTGTATACTTACATGTGTGTCTTTTCTTTTAAAGATAAAGCACCTTTGTCAAAGGGCCTTTTAATAGTTCCAAGCACGCTCTCACTTTTGTTGGCTCTACTCTTCCAACAATATCAGAAGTTCTTTGCATACAATCTGCAAGCAGTAAAAGAAGAATTTCAGGTAAGCAGCAATTCTTTTGTAAGACTGTGTCTATAGAAACATAGTCACTAAGCAAGATAAATTTTATAGGTCAGAAGTTCTGTAGATGTTTTGTTTTGATATCTTAGCTATGTATTGCAGTGGTTCTTAACCTTTTCTTTACCAGGGACCCCCTTTAAACACCTTTTGTTACTACAGACCCCCAAGACTTAACTCAAGATTTAAAACCCTAACAATAACAGCAGCAACAATAATAATACAATTACACCATCCATGAAACCTTCCCTCAGAAGCACTGGAGAGGCAGGGAAGATTTTTCTCCTGTTTCTTCCTGTAAGTTTGTGGCTGGAGTAGATTGAATGACAATGCACAGGCCAAGCCAGCCAGCCTTGGCTCCTGTCATGTGGCCACTCCACTGCAGGAAAGAGGTGGGCCAAGCAACTTTCAAGCCTTCGCAGACCCCCTGTGAGGACACCTTGGATCCCGGAGGTCCCTAGATCCCAGGTTAAGAACCACTGATGTAGTGTATTCTCTGCACTCTAGATGTGGAATCCTCATGGCTTGAAATTCTAACAGAGTATTCAGTTAATACTACTAATCATCTTAAGCTCACATATCTAATGGATGTAGGAAGGCAGTAGTGCTGCAATAGAGGACCTAGTAGAGGAGATCAACTTCGTTGGCTCACTTTATTTTATTCACCCTAAGTTTAGGATCTTACCTAAGCATTCCTCCTTCACCGGATCGTCTGTTCTGTAGGTCTCAAATCAAAAGGCCAAAGTGTTATATCAAATTGGAAACTGAATTATCTAGTTTTGGTGCAAGGAATGAATATATGCACATGTGTGATAATATTGCTCGTTGGAGAACAGACCTTGCTTCCAGTATGCATTCCAGTACACAACAGAAGGTACTTTCAAGTCTCCAATAAGAGCCCTGGCTAGTATCAAAGCAAAGTACAACAACGACACTAGGCAGCCTGTGTAGCACTGTAAAAGCCTAGACCACAGACTGTCAAGCCTCCTGTAAAGGGTATGTGTGGGTGATGCAGGAGGGAAGGTGGTACCACCTGATTGGCTCAGGTTTCTTCTCTGCCCCGTGGTCCTCTGAACATACAGCAGATATAATCTGGAGAGTCAGTTTGGGGGGGCAGATTCTCTCCTACAAACCATATAATGACAGGGGCTTCCCCCCAACTTTGAAGGCCTGCCTCCTATGCCATCACAGTTTCCTAGTTCCATGTGGAAGAAGGAGTTGCTTTTCTGTGATAGCTTGGGCTGGGATTGGAAATGAGACCTCAGATTCTTGTCAGCTACTGCAGAAAGACAGCTCTTTTTGTAGCACTGCACTTGTGGAAACCAGCTGGAGAAGGTGTGGCATTTGAGGGAAAGGGGCAGGCTCTTACCAGCGGATGGGGAATCCTTGCTGTATTTGGCTTGTAGGCCAAAGCTCCTTATGTCTGAGAGTCTGTCCCAGGCAAGTAAAAAGTGGTTGAAGGGATCCAGCTTAATGAACAGATAGTGATAGATAATGAACTGCACTCCCATCTGATTCCTCCCCATAGCATTACCCAATTCTCCCACGGGGGTTTTGCCCAGCTAGGCTTAGCTTACTTACAGTGTTACTTATTTACAGAGCATTCACATAGCAAAAATTAAGAAGGCTGTACAGAGTACAAAGGGAGAAGCAGCTGCCAAGAGGAGGGGAGTAACTTCCTCCCTCTGTGAGAGCTTTTTTGCTCTTTATATCCAGCAGACAACTCCAGCTACCCCCCTGCTTTATGCATAACTGCAGCAAATCACCAAGACAAAGGTCTGACCTTCTTGATTGCAGCATGGGCCTTGGTCTGAAATGAGTATCTGATGTTTAATGTTGCTAGAAGACAAAGAAGGTGCTGATGGGGGAATAAAATGTCTGTAACAAACTTAGCTATACTTTAAAATCTGATGGGTGGAAGATGCTGACACCCCTTTATTTCCTTTGTGGCTTGTCTTTGAAATGTGATGTAAAGATATTGTTGCATCAATAAGTGTCCTTGGCTGAAAAGTTTTCTTTTGACCACTATTAA
Source organism: Gambelia wislizenii (assembly GCA_030847615.1). NCBI lineage: Eukaryota > Metazoa > Chordata > Lepidosauria > Squamata > Crotaphytidae > Gambelia > Gambelia wislizenii. The sequence goes on from JAUMIR010000003.1 coordinate 218,101,729, forward strand.
CCACATTTTATGACCATGTAAGACAGATTATAGTGCCATGGACCAGTGGTTCTCAAAGTGTAGGACAATCTTCTCCAGGCACTGGGGAGTAGAACAGTATCTTGACAGTGTGGCTTCAATTAACATGAAGTGTGTAAGAGAAACATTATAAATGTATTTGTATGAACACTTCAGTCATGTTCAGTCATTAGGAGGAGTAGCTAATACCCTAGAGGACAGGATCAAAATTTAGAATGACCTGGATAGACTGGAGAGCTGGGCCAAAGCTAACAAAATGAAATTCAACACGGAGAAATGTAAGGTACTGCACTTAGGGCGGAAAAATGAAATGCATAGATATAGGATGGGAGAGACCTGGCTGAACGAGACTACGTGTGAAAGGGATCTAGGAGTCCTAGTAGACCACAAGTTGAACATGAGTCAACAGTGTGATGCGGCAGCTAAAAAGGCCAATGCGATTTTGGGCTGTATCAATAGAAGTATAGTATCTAGATCAAGGGAAGTAATAGTGCCGCTCTATTCTGCCTTGGTCAGACCTCACCTAGAATACTGTGTCCAGAGACTGGAACACGGAGCAATGGATGCAAGCTCCAGGAACAGAGATTCCACCTCAAAATTAGGAGGAACTTTTTGACAGTAAGAGCTGTTCGGCAGTGGAACGCACTCCCTCGGAACGTGGTGGGGTCTCCTTCCTTGGAGGTCTTTAAACAGAGGCTGGATGGCCATCTGTCAGGGATGCTTTGATCATGATTTCCTGCATGGCAGGGAGTTGGACTAGATGGCCCTCGTGGTCTCTTCCAACTCTACAATTCTATGATTCTATGATTCTATGTAAAAGAACTTACAAAAAGAACAAGAAACTTTGGGAAATGTTCTATTTTTCTGTTATTTTCATCATGTTTCATTGCAAAGTGATAAGCTTTAACCAAAGCACATCTCTTAAAATAATTCCTGTAGGGTGTAGAAGAAAACATAATGCATGTGTACTTTTATTTTATTTTATTTTTTAAGGTTTGGAGGCTTATATGTGGGCGAACGGTATGTCTTGATCTCAAAGACACATTCTGCAGCAGTTTGCTCATCTACAACTTTAGGATATTTGAAAGGCGATATGGCAGCAGGAAATTTTCAGTAAGTGAAAGTTCTGTTTCCTTTCAAGTTACACAGGGAGTAAACTCAAAATTTTCTGGTCTTGCACCATACTTTCCCTCCTCTCTGATCTCCCATTTTTGGTATTTAAGATAACTGTTCTTTTTATTTGCTCCTTACTTTTTACTAAATTCAGACAAAGCTATTGGCCAGCTGGTATAGATTTCACTAGTTTATTGCATTTAGTTTTAGAAAAGTATACATATTAATTTAAGTGTATTTTGGATATGGATTTAATGAAATGACAGCTACTGTATGTCTGTAATAGTGCAGAAAAGATGCTTCTTTCACTTTGTTGGTGCTTTCACCAAGTAGGAGGAGGCTCTGAGTGACTAGGTACTTAGCTGGTGTCTGAGTCTATGCCTGGTGCTTGTGTAGCCCTAGGGCTGCCAGTTGCCACCCTTATGAAACTATAACTTGACACCGTGGCCTGAGTAGCTGTGCATATTTGACCTGTATACTTGTTGTGTGTCACAAGTTATTTCTTCTTGGAAAATTTGTAGGAAAAATGTCATGTGCAACAGTCATTTGTTCAGCAGCTATTAGGAGGACCTATAGATCTAGGAGATATAGGAAGCCCTGATTTATCAGATAGATTAGGGACTGCAGGAGTGTCAGAAACCAGAATTGGTCAAAAAGCAGAACCCATGTAGGGAACATGAGGGAATTGCGGTGGCTTGCTTGAGACTGCCTGTGTGAACCCGCGGGTCCCTGTGCCCACTTGCATGTGCGTGGCTTGCAAAGTTTCTCAGTCGGCTTGGTGACTTTCCTCCCTCTCAGCTCACTTTGCAAGCAGCATGTGTGCGTGTGATCAGTTCCAAGCAAGCCTCTGTAGGCAAGAACTATTGAACAAATAGAATTTGGCCTTAATTTTCAAATGTCGAAAAAGTGAGTTGTCTTAAAACGAGCTGTCAAAAGGCGGGGGCTTTCTGTGTACAAATTGCAAACACAGATTTAACAAAATTCCAAAGTAGATTAATATTAATTTTCTGCAGAAATGTAAATGGAACTAATTTAATCATGCAATCTATGTGGATTTACTTACCAGATATCTAGAGAGAAGAGAACAAAGATGAGCTCTATTTTTGACAGTGGCTTATTTATTTATTTACTTTATATCCCACCTTTCTCCTAGGATGGAGTGTCATTACATTACCTTGTAGGTGTCAAAAACACTTTGTAGATCGTTTCTACATTACCTTGTAAGAATGTTCTACATTACTTTGTATGTTACCTACAAGGTAATGTGGAACAGAGATCTACAGATTTACAGATTTTTCACTTTTGTGTGTGTGTAGTGTGAAAGACTTTTTTTAATTGGAAAAATACAAAACTAGAAGCACAGTAAAAAAGGAAAAAACACAATACAACACTGAAGACTAAAATATAATAGATAAAAGAATAAAAAGTGGCAAGGAAACAACATATTGAAACAGAAGGCATAAATATGCAATAGCATTGCACAATCTTGCACACATTAAATTATTTGGAGAACTTTAGACTATAATGTCAGGTGGGAGAATGGCAGGTGAGGAATTGTATTTTGTGTGTTAATAAAATCAATAAAGGGAAACAATTTCTCTTAAAGATACTTTGTTTTGTTGTAATAAGTAATACTTAATTTTATCCGACAGCTTCTTCATTAGCCATTAATCCCAAACTCTTTTCCACCAGTTATCTAGGGACACAAGCCCTGTCTTCCAAGCTGTTGTTGCTTTTCACTGTTATTGCTTGTGCTAGGCTAACCCAAACCAAGTACAATTACTGCCACAGAAATTCTGTTGTTTCATTAACAGTGCTGCACTCGGGTTGTAGGTTTTATGTGGTACACTGGGAAATACTTCAAAGCTTTCAGTAATTTGTGTGGCCCATAGTCCTTAATTTATTCAGACTGTGATCCTAGTTTCTCCCTATGAGCCCACTCTTTTCGAGATTTTGTGGCTTATTTGCTACTTGTTTTTCTAAGAGAATTCTTGCCAGCATAATAGTGTAACCTGGCTAATATGGCCAGATATTCTAGTTTTGCAAGGATTTGAAAACTTCAAAATTTTGAATAGGCTAAGTTATCAGATAAGTTGAGAAATAGTATTTGAAAATCTAATTTCAATTTTTAAATTAGTATATTTGCTATCTTGAGTATGCCCCCTTTCAACACTCTCTTTGTCTAAAATTGTGAAATGTGAAAAGCTTGTCCCAGTTCTGCTAAGAAAGGTGTACAATTTCTGATACTGATCTCTTGTGCTTTCCATTTTTCAGTCATTTTTGCTGGGCTCCTGGATGCTGTCAGTGTTGTTTGATTTCCTCCTGGTAGAAGCTGTTGAATATTCTTTTGGCCTCACCATCAATAGCTTGCCTTCAGGATTGTAAGTAGCTGTAAGGAGCTTGCTGATCTTTGAGTTTCAAGTGATGTAGTTCTAAATTCACTTTCATAATCCTTCATTATTTGTGCTACCACTTATTAGCCCAATATTTTCTTACCCTGATCCAGTCATGTATAGTTGATTGTTGGGGGCCACAGTGATTAGGCGTTCAAATACAGGCTCAAAATGAGTGCCAACTTTAAATGCATTACTGTTAAATACCTTACTGTACATACATGTTCCATACGCAATCTACCCTAACTGAGCATGTGATTACATGTAACTGAAGTTGGGGGCAAGGAGGATAGGAAAGGTAGAATCTGTGCCTTATAACACAAAGAATATTGAAACTGAGCTAGATGTTGCAAATCTTCCCCCCCCCTTGCCATTAAAATAATGCAATTGAATGATTCATTTGCCTTTAGTGCAGTCATCATAAAGCCAAAATCTGGTTTGCTGTGTGTGTTGTGCTGTTGTATCTTCTGTTATGCAGTTCCTGATTATCTGGGATGATGCCCGAAAGATGTTTTTTTCACATCCAAGCAGCAGCCAATAGCAATAATGACTGCTGACAGATCTGAAAAAAAGTGTGGAAGAAAAGTAGAAAGCCTTGTTTGTGAACATACTCTCATCTAACTTCCTGTGGTCTCTTTGAAAAAGAAAATCAAATCTGAAAAAAACCCCAATGTATTTCTTGAAAATATCAATGTGATTTGGTATACCACGTCTCAGATTATTTATTTCTTCTTATTTATTTATTAAGTTATTTATACTCCACTCTTCAGCAACAAGGCTATCAGAGCGGCTTACAAAATGTTTTAAGCAATAGCAATTTACACATCTACACTACATTAAGCAGTTTCCGATATGTGATAGCTATTTGCCCCCACAAACTGGGTTTAGATTACTGAAATTAACAACATTGTTTTCTATAGGCTTGTTATACAACTAGAAGTAGGTGGGATTTTGGATGAACATAATGGATCATGTATGCATGAATGTCTTTTTCGTGAAAGGCAAACACTTGGGGGCTGCTGACTGCTAGAGGGGAAATCATGTGGCCCTCTAGATGTTGTTGGACTGCAACTCCCAGCAGCCTTCCTTAGTCAGCATAGACAATGGTCAAGAAATGCTGAAAGTTGCAGGCCAACAATATCTTGAGTGCTGCATAATTCTCACCCATGATTTAAACCAATTGTACTGATTAAAGAGCATAACCCTTTGGTACCATACCATGAAGCCTTATCAGCTTACTATTAAAAAGAAAGACTTCACTAAATGTTGTTGTTGTTACATATTCAGTTGTGCTACCCTTCATTATTTGCATTATCTGGGATTATACACTGAAGATGTCTAAAGTGAAAAATTGCTTGAGGGAATCCGCTTTGATGTATGACTGTGCAGAAAGGTATCAAAAAGGTGCCAATGTGTTTCCTGTAGTGAGTGGTTGTCACTGGAAGAAAAATACTAGTAATTTTTTCCTTTATGATGGTAAACTGATAAGGTTTATCCAGTTTGCTGGTACCAAAGGCTGGTATACTATACTATCATATGAGAATGCAATAGAGAGCTTATATTACTTGTTTTGGAATGTCTTATAACTTGCACGTTGCTTTCAGATATGTAACATGACATATGTATATTGAACTCGACTGTACTCGTTAATATCATGAGGTCTTTCTTTGTATCTTATTATCTGTAGCAAGCCTGCTTATTTGACCACCTCCCGGCTCCCTCCCCTTTATGCCATATTTCATCTCCATCTTTTTCCCTTGCTTCTGTACCAGATCTTTCCCCACTGTTTCTCCTGCAGTCAGTGCCCATTGGAGCATGTGCAGAGAGTGAACACATTCTGTCCTTGTGTCTTTGCCCAACATTGCCCTCAAAAGGCATTTCAGGCTTGTTTGCATATGAGGAGGTTATTTCCACACTGGGAATAATGGACTATATTCTATCAACTGCTATTGCTCAAATATTTATTGCAAATAAAATATTTGATTTAGAAATAGAAATCTTCGTGCACATGTTAATATGTTTGTAGTACTGTGAACATCAAAATAATATAATTTTTATCCATGTCTCATATCAGTCATATTAAATTCTGCAGTTTCTAGAAAGTAACATATTAAGAGGTTAATGGGCAAAGCAGGAAAGAGAAGAAAATAAGAAGTAAAAAATGAATACAAAGTGGAATTTAATAAATAACAGGAATCTCAATGCATTTCATACTGAGGTAATTTGCCTCTTTTTCAGGGGAAATCAATTTTGAGGTAGGAGCAATAAAAATACTCCTTTTTTTTCTTTGCCAAAATGCTGCAATTAATGGAACATTTCAATTTATTGTAAGCTTTGTCATACTTTCTTATCTTCACTTAAGTATTCCTCAAGCATGATAGATTGCATTGTTTTCTTCTTTTTATATCATCTCACTGTTTATGTTGCTTAATGACATCAGGCTACCAGATCGTATACTTTTCCTCCGTACACTTCGAAGATAATTACGATAAAGCATGACGCTGATCACTCGGGCCTGAAATTGTTTAGAAACCAGGTAGTACAGAATTACATCTAGGCATGTGCTGAGATTCATGAGGAATGTGGTAAATGCTCCCCATGGATTGTAGCTCATGTCCCCATCTTGGAGCATCAGAAATGCAAAGCAAATGTGGAAAGGCACAAAACATATAAGCACTTGAATAATCAGTGTCACAATAATTCTAATTGATCTCTCTTTAGCCTTTGGCTTTAGCTTGGAAGTTCTTCCACGCATGAGACTGTAAATGACAACTAGGTAACAACCGATCATGATGAAGAGGGGGATTAAGAAAAAAAATACCAGCCGAGAAAAATTTAACACATTGACTTCCTTTAGGTGGATAATATCCATCATCTTAACACAGGTGGTGAAGTTTGTAGTTTTATCTGGATCCGAATATAAGAACAGCAGTGGAGAGGTTGTCACAAGAGTCATTATCCAAAGACCTGTGCAAGCTATCAGAGCTTTGGTTGTGTTCTTGAGTGTCTTGGCATGCTTGGGCTGAACAACAGCCATGTATCTGTCAATGCTTATAAAAGCGAGCAGCCACAGTGCAATACTGGGGTAGAAAACTGTGAAAGTACTAAGAACTTGACAGAAGACATCTCCAAAGAACCACGAACGTTCCACATAGTAATGCATCCGAAAAGGTAATGTACATATAAAAAACAAGTCTAGTAGAGCAACATTTATCATGTAGATAGTTATAGTTGTTCTCTTCTTGGTTGTACAGCTGAAGACCCAGAGTGCTGTGGCATTAACAAGTAAGCCAATGATGAAGATAAAGCTATAGAAAACAAGTGATGAAATTCTGTACTCTTCGGGATGGCCATATCCAGACATTGTACTTTGATTATAGCTATTCATAACTTCATAACATGACACCTAAGGGGGGAAAAATAGAAGAAGTTAAATTAAATTCTGCATCCAGTCAGAGTAGTTTTGCAGTTTGAAAGTGCATTTAGAACTGGGCAGCTCTATGCTTCTACTTTATTGAGGGGAAGGGAGTAATTCAGTAATGCAGTGGTTTGAACTTTGGCAACATGATTCTAATTGCTGTACAATATTAATGACACAGATTATGAGGTAGACAATAATTTCAAAAATAAGTTGTATTTACAACCGAGTCAACATCTGATACAAGACGTAGGCTTGTGATCACCTTTTTTCTTTCTTTCTCCTGTACGGTTTTTAAACACCTTTTGCCTGATGAAGAAGTCAGTGAAGCTTCAAAAGGCTTTCATGATGTGTTTTGTGCATCACAGTTGGCCAATAGAGGTATTGCTCTTTTATGGATTGTTTTATTTTGCTGTATGGCCAACATGGCTACCCCTGAATATATATTTTTCTTAACATGAACATGAGTGCAAGGAACTTCTTCAATGGTTTCATAGAGTCCAGTGTGCAGCAAGAGTCAATATCTAGAGAACAATTTTTCACCCATCCTTCCACATTTCATAAATACATATAGCTTTCTTTGAGTATTATCTCATGGCCATTGGAACAAGAATATGCAGAAGATACAAAAAAAGACCCAAGCAAATTTTATGACAAAAGAACTTCATAACAATTATATTGTAGAGCAGGCATGGACTGGCTTTAGTCTTGTGGAATCTTCTTTTTACTAGAATATCATTGTGTTGAGTGAGTGTTGAAGTTTCAAAGCAAGAGTACATCTCATGATTTCTTTAAATATTCTAGCATAACCAGTCCTTGTATCAGACCATGGTTGGCCTAGTTGGGCATTCTTTGTAAGAATCCCAGGAACAGCAATTCACTGTAAACTGGCCAAAGGTTAATCAGAACAGACCCTCCCCCCCAAATCTATTTTTCACCTGCCTTCAAATGCTGAGCATTTCTACAAATTATCTAATATGTTGCTGCCACAAGTCATTTCTGTAGAATATTTCTGATGTTCAGTAATTGTTGCATAATTATCCATAACAAAAAGACTTTCTGAATATCCTGTGGATTTACTAATTGGGAGATACTGATGCAGACCTAATTTTGTTCTTGGTTAATGGCAAATTCTGAGCAGCAAATTTATGGCATTCATGGCAATCCCCCCCCCCCCCATTACAATTCTTTGCCTGAAATAAGAAATGAGACAACATGGTGAAAGTGGAGAGAAGTAAACCCCACAAAGTCTTTTTGGCAGCAGATATTTTGAAAGAGGAAGTTTGTCTCTTCAGGGCTTCTGACATTTGCTTTCTTTTCACTCTCTTGGGTGGGTTGCAGGTGTTTATTACTTTGTACCCCACTCTCCCCCTCCACCCACCCTGGCTTTTGTGGCTGAAAAAAACCTGTGGCAAGAAGACTGTTGTTCTCACTTTATTTTTGAAGTTGCTGTTTCTTTGAACTGCCTTTGTAAAATCTTCAGAGTTGGTGGGACTACTAGCTTTGACATTAGCTAATTTTTTCCAAAGCTTTCATTACTGTGAGCTGATGCTATTGCAGTTTGTCATTATTAGTGCCAAAACTGGTTGATAGAACTGTTCCAGAAAGTCCAGGTGAAGCACAGTACAGTATGCAGCTGCATTGTGAAGGACAGAAAAGGACAAAGATGTTTTGATGGGACAGAAGAGAGATGACTCATCTACCCCACCTAATCCCCAGTTTTAAAAGGCTGCAAGCTATCACAGTTAGCTGTGGCACTTGAGTCTTTTGCAGATATTTTGCAGTACTTTGCTGTAAAGATTGACAGAGTTCGATCACAGATTAGCAAAGGCCTATAGTGCATTTGGAAGACTTTACAAAAGAGTCTGGAGTAATAAACACCTGAGGCGAAGCACAAAAATCAGTGTGTATAGAGCCATTGTACTGTCTATTCTCCTTTATGGGTCTGAAACATGGGTCACCTATCGCCAACGCTTACGACTCCTCGAACGCTTTCATCAGCGCTGTATACACACAATCCTAAATATACACTAGACCACTATATGACGAATGTTACTGTCCTTGAGCAAGCAGGGATCACCAGCATTGAGGCCATGATATTGAGAACACAGCTGCACTGTGCAGGGCACGTTTCTAGGATGAAGGGCCATTGCCTCCCAAAAATAGTACTCTACGGTGAACTCGCCACGGGTCAGCGTAAGAGGGGCGCTCCAAAAAAGCGATACAAGGACTCCCTGAAGCAACATCTCAGGCTTGGCCAAATTGATCACCAACAATGGTCCGCCCTTGCCACACATCGGGAGGCATGGAGACACACTATCCACAATGCTGCAGCCTTATTTGAGAACTCACACCAAACAAGTCTTGAAGAGAAACGACAACCCAGAAAGAATCACAACCCGGAAACATCACCCAAGGAGACCTTCTGCTGTGCTTTCTGCAACTGGACTTGTTTATCTCGGATTGGCCTTTTTAGTCATCAGCGCACTTGCAGAAAGCGCGGGATGAGTCTTACCTGAATCTTCATTTGCGAAGAAAAGCCAGAGAGAGAGAGCTGTAATGCAGCCTTTCAAATAAGTGCCCAAGTTACTAACCTACATTTTCCTTAGTCAGGCAGTCTACACACCATTCAAGCAATTCTTCCCTCAAAATAAGTTCTTGTTATGTTTTCCACAGGTGACCAGGCAAGTGGGAAGTTGCACATCTGCTGTAGTAGAATTTAGCTTAGCAATACAGGGCTATGTGCTGTTGCAGTCATGTTGGCTTAGGCTACCACAAGTGACAGTCATGGAGACCAGGTGCTATATTGGAGCACCTGTTATACTCTGACTTTAGCACATTTTTGGCAGGATCTTTAAACTTAATCTGAAAGAAGGTGCTGGTTAATCAGCTTGAAAATGAACTCTACATCATAAGTTTACTCATGACTATGTATTGAATTGCTTACAAACAATTAGTGAATTATTAAATTAGCCTTTCCCAGCCTGTTTTGGGCTGTAACTCTCATTTGCTCCTGCCAACATGGCCAGTGACAATGGGAGTTATGAAGCCTATCTATTAAATAACAAGACTGACACAATAACCCATCTTTATATATATTACAAGTCTAATGCTTGTCCCCTTCAATATACTCCCCGTTTACACTCACACACCAATGTAGTCTTGTTTTCCACTGGTCGAAGGCATGGAGCAGATCAGTTTCTGTCAGCTGCTTCAACACATCTGCCATTTTCTTCTTTACTGCATCAATTGACTCAAAACATGTTCCTTTTAAGCACTGAGTTCACTTTAGGGAAAAGAAAAAAGTCACATGGTGCTAAATCAGGCAAATAGGGAGGATGTTCAAATGTAGTAATGCATTTATCAGCCAAAAACTGCTTCAGCAGAAAGTGCTGTGTGAGCTGGCACATTGCCTTGATGAAGAATGAAACCAATTTTTCCACAGTTCTGGCCTTTTTTTCTGACTCTTTCTCTCAGCTTTGTCAAAACTTCCTTCTAATAATGTTGGTTTACTGTTCTGCCTTCTGGAACCCATTCTGCCAAAATTACACCAGAGATGTAAAAAAAAAAAAAAACACCCAGTGAGCATGGCTTTGAATGTGGACTTGCTTTGATGTGCTTTTTTCATTCTTGGTGATGATGATATTTTCCACTGGATTGACTTGTCATTTTGTCTCAGGATCAAACTGGAAGACCCAGGTTTCATCACAAGTGATGATTTTTTGAAAAAAGGTTTGAGTCTGCCTCAAGTTGCTCCAGAATGTCAGTGTAAATTTCCTTGTTGCACTCTTTCTGCTGTGGCGTGAGAATCCTAGGGACCATCTTGGCACAAACTTTTCTCATGTTGAGATCCTCATGCAAAATTTTCCACGCAGTGTCTTTTATCAATGTTCACAGCTTCAGCTATCATTCGGACACTGAGTCGGAGGTCTTCTCGAACAATTTGGCTGAATTTCGTTGGTTCTTGAAGTGGAAGGTCGTCCAGGGCGTTCATCGTCTTACACATTCTCACATCCTTCTCTGAATCTTTTGTGCCACTCAAACACACATGCATGAGACATGCAGTATTCCCTGTAAGCCTCAGTAAGCATGTGAAAAGATTCTGTTGGTGTTTTGTTCAATTTTACTAAAAATGTTAAATTGACATGTTGCTTGACTTTTAAATTTAGCATTTTCTGGCACACAGCAGACAACACAGCTGCTTTAAACGACAACTGACAATTAACTGAACAGCCAAGAGTGTTGATGTTTGTCATGCAGGTTCATACATGTTCAAGGTCACCACTCAAGCGTTCACAATCAGTTCTCCCTGATTTGTCTGAAAGGTAGAAACACAGTCTCGTTATTTAATAGACAGTCCTCGTATAGTCCAGAATGACTGATGAGACCAGAATAGGGGTGGCTGTGTGTGCTTGTCTGTGTGAGAGAAAAATTGAGAGAAAGTTTACTGTACAGTACTAATTTTTCCTAGCACGTTTGCATTGGTGTGGACTAAACCAATGCTACTTAGAGTGGTGGCCCATGGACCACTGCTAGTCCTTGGAGAATTTCCAGGAAAGAAAGAAACAGTTGTAGACAATGGGCATAAATATGGCACCAATCCCTGGCACATTGCTGGTCCCCCCACATTAGAAAGCTGAAGAAATACTAAACAACAGTGGCGATGCTTGATGATTTATGACTGCAGTCTTCTGCACACTTAGCTGGAAGTAAATTCCATTGAATACAGTGGGCCTTCTGAATAAATAGCTTTAGGATTGTACTATAACTCAATCAGAATTTAGAGAATCATGTTATTTGAAACAAATATTTTTGGGAGTACAAAGCAAAGCATCAGGATTGGGCTTTTTAGAGATTAAAGAAAAATAACGTATTCTTAGTTTACATTGGAATGAATTTGACTCTCCAGAGGCTTTGGACTAGAACATCCCATGGCCATTGGCCATGCTGACTTGGGCTTCTGGGAGTTGAAGTCCAGATATGTGGAGGGTTAGAAGTTCCTCATGCCTGGTTTAGAAAACATTTGAAGAAGATTGGTTGCTGTTGCATAATCCAGGTACAGTTAGAAAGCAATGTGGGATTCTGAGTTGAGGAATGAGGCTAATAATGTAATTGGAGTATAAATCCTTGATTCAGCCAGTCAGCTGCTCAGCTACCTCTGGGTGTGTGATCAGGGCAGTTGTTGCCATTAATGCCTTAATTGTGCTGCTAGAGCTCAGACAAACCTATTAAGAGCTCTGTATTCTGGTGCCTCAGAAAAGAGATTTTGGGGATGATGGTGGGAGAGGATGAGCAGACAGGTTTTTTTTAAAAAAAACAACCCACAAACGTTTAGAAGTTTGCGTATTTACAGTGTACACAAATGTTTGCGAAGAAAAGCCAGAGAGAAATATGATCTTGGAAGTATAGTTGGCCCTCCACATTTGGGGGTTTAACTTTTGCAGATTTTATTATTTGTGGATTATTTGCTGCCACCTCCACTGCTGCCCTGTGTCATTTTTAATAGGGACTGCAAGGCTCGCAAGACTGAGAGAGACTGTGAACGTGTGGCAAGGCTTGTAAATCCCCAATAAAAATGGCGTAGGGCAGCAGCAGAGGTGATGACAAGCACCACCAGACACCTGTTTCTGCCTCGCGAAGGAACCCCACCACCTCAAAGGCATCCACAGTGTGTTTAATCCACGAATTGTACTTTTTTCTGTGTTAAATATGGGTTGGGGGCCTAGAGATGTTCATGGTTTTCCACTTTCATGGGGGTCCTGCACCCCTAACCCCAGCAAATGTGGAGGCCCAACTGTATTTCGTTCTGCTGCAGGTGCTGTTGATGAGGAAAATATCTGATCAAATGCATAAAGCCTATCCCAGCCTGGTGCACTCTAGAGGTGTTGTAGTGATGGGAGTTGTCAGTGAACACACCCGGACGGCTCCGGGAAAGTGGGAAGACTAGTGCGTAGTTGAGGGGAAGGAGAACAGAGAAGACCAACTTAGTCTGTGCCTTTTCATTTCAGGAATATTCACAGTCTCTTTTTGTTTTTTGCATGCATAGTAACATATTTAATTGTTTAATCCAGACAGATAGGAGTATTGCATTTTCCAAAGAAGTAGTTTGTAACATTAGAATTGATATAAAGGTATATTTTAGGAATTTGGGTCTTGCAATAGGAAGTGCTCGTTTTTCTTTGTGTTCTAGAAAAGGGGACAATAGCTAAGGCTGTCATCCTGAACATATTTATTAGTGAGTGAGCCTTACTGAAAACAACAGGATTTTTAAAATGAGTAAACATATAGAAAATTTCACTGTATTGCAGACAGCAATACAGCACTCATTTGGCCAGTCCTTTAATCAGGCATGTAGACTGTCAGAGTACCGGTGACAAATCCATCTCTCCTGGAGTCCCAGTCTGGGTAGAGTTCCCCAATAGGCCAGACATACACTTCCCCATGACATCATTGTTCACTGTTTCCCAGCCCTTATATGGAGCTTTTCTCCATTCCAAACAATTAAAATAACCTTCCCAGGGCTTAGTTACAGGAACTTAATGCAAGCTAAAGTATGCTGGTCCTTTCGGTTTCATCGTTTTGCCTCTGGCCCTGCCCACCATGGAAATGTGACCCACGATTAACTTCTCTGAAATTCAGTGTGGACCTCAGGCTGAAAGAAATTCCCCATCCCTACCTTTACTTTTAAAAAAAAAACCACCTTAACTTTATTAAGGCAGTGTATGCCCTAGAGACACCAGATCATGTCTGATCTTGAAAGCTAAGCAGGGTCAGCCCTGGTTAGTACTTGGATGGGAGATTGCCAACAAATACCAGGTGCTGTAGGCTATATTTCAGTGGAAGGAACTGGCAAAACCACCTCTGAAATTCATGGAATCACCATAAGTCTGACTTGAAGGCATGTGCACACACACAGTGAGCATTTTGTAAGCTTACCATTTTAAAAATACACATTGCACACTGAAGTTTCCAGCTGAAAATCAGTCCACTAGGGCAGAGATGGATTAATGTGATGACCCACCAAGTGTTTCTAGCCTCCAGCTCCCATAAACCTGCACAATTGACTGTCCTGGATAGGACCCAGACTGCAGTCCAACAATGCCAAGAAAGCTACAGTTCCCCCAGGTGCAGTAATGTATGAATTCCCCCCGCTCTATATCAAAAGTGCTACTTGCACTTTTAATATGGCTGATTTTGTGAAACTGGCTCAAGAGGTTAATGTTACCTGATTGCTAAACTTAATTCCCTACTTTTATCGAGCAGTTAATTGAATGTGCTGTCAGGATTAAACAAAGAAATACAGTGTATCACTCACATTTTGGGGATGGGAGGAGAAGACTCTGCAGCACTACCTTTTTTAACCTAACTGACCAAAATGTACATAGGCAGGAAAGAAATAGTTAGAGGTATATATATATATATATATATATATATATATATAAACACCCTTATTTGAAGACCACATTAGAAGAAAGAGACCACAAAGGCCCTTGGTGTTTGTCAGCTGCAAATTAGAATGCTTTGGACTGGTACAGAAGAGATCATAGTTTTCCAGCAGAAATGTAAGTTCCAGGCCCAATGTGCAATGTCTAATACTGCCTTCACCCACAGCTGACTTAGTTTAGTTTATTTATTACTATTTGTCTCTAACCTTTGAGATAATATGAAAAGGGCCATAGCATTAACTATCAGCATTTTAAACTTTATCTGGTATAAGAACTTTTAATGGTAAGTGTTATGATAGAATACAATAAAATACAGGCTGATTCCCAAAGAACCTTGTAATTTGTTCCAGAACGGTTTTCCTCGGACAGGTATTTTTGTATGTGTATGAGTGGTCATGTACGCATTTGTCTGTCTGTGGGAGTCTGTCTTGCTTTTTGGAATGATTACTCATTTTCAGCAATGTCTAGTTAAAGATTTTTATTTTATTTATACCTAGCCTGTGCATTATATCAGCCAGCTGAAAGCCGTTCTGCTCATTTTCCTGGAAAAATGGTCTTTGAATTAATATTTTGAATCTCCTTCAACCTGTCCTTGTTTGAGAAAAATAGTTTGTAAAGTTAAGCGCAGTTCATAGGACTAAAATCTACTTAATTTACAATACTGAAGTATGAGTTTTAAAAGTTCTTAACAGTGAAGGTACTAATTTTTATTATGTAACAGTTGAAAATAATATAGTTTTAAAGACAGTTATTTAATAAGAATAGTGTAGATGGACAACTGACCACATTGTCTTACCTTTTTGTCCTCTGCTGTTCTTTCAGAGTGTCAGCCTTGTACTCTCAGATCAGTAAAAGATTTGGGTTTCTTGTCTGTGTGCTAATTTACATGTACCAAAATAGAAGCCTGCCTTTAGAGTCAGGAAATGTCATAATGCAACTAATTCCTTCATTGGTTATATCAAAGAACCAATCTCTGATAATTTTTTTGTGCATTGTCTTGTTGTTGGACAGACCAGCGTCATTTTATTCATGTATTTATCATATGTCAGCTGATGAAATATTTCCTTCTGTCTGCAAGTGTGATTTTCTGTTGTTCTGACCTTTTAAATCACTTGTTTTTGGTCCTTCCGGTAGAAGTAGACATTTATTTTTGCATTTGCTGTAAGTGATTGTCTCCTTTTGTTGTATCTTAGTAAATGTTAATTAAAATGTTTATTTTAATTGGAAATAATTCTCTTACTGATGATTAATATAGAAGTTCTCACTGTGGGGGAAAATATATATTACCTAGCGTAAAGGTCAAATTCCTCATAGGATTAGCTGTTGTAGTATGATAGGCTGAATGTGAGTGAGACAGAAGATAGTTGGTAGAGAGTGGTGGGTGGGTGTGTAATAGTTCTGAACCAGACCTTGATAATTCCCATGAAGCCGTGCTCTCTGTTGTACCTGCATGGAATCCAGTATCTGTAGAAGAAGTTTCTGACTTAATTCTACAGATTAAAAATTGAAAGCCTCCAGGGATCCATTATATACCTTCTGAACATATTGAAACTAATCAACATTGGTGGGCACCACTGCTGGCAGCTCTTTTTACCAAGATTAATAATTCTGGCAAAATCCCTGCTAGCTGACGGCAAGCAATTATGGTGCAAATCTACAAGAACGATCAAGCCACTGATCCAGGGAATTATAGACCTATTAGTCTGTTATCAGTAATGGGAAAGTTATATGCTCACTTCCTATGCAATAGACTGACTTCCTTTTTGAATTCTTACTGAGGCACAAGCTGCATTTAAAGGGAATTGTTCAACTTCTGATCACTGTCTGGTCCTATGTCACCTTGCTGAGAAGTATTCTAGACCTCTGCAAGGCAAGTGTGTGTGCTTTGTTGCTTTTATGGGCCTAAAGGCGGCTTTTGACTATCTCCAGAACTAAGTTATAGGAGAAGTTGGATAACGTTTTGGCCAATGAAAGACTTTTCTGCCTTATTAGAGTTTTATATAGTAACAACTTCAAGTCAGATGTGGCATCCAGGGACAACTTTCTAAAGAAATATCTATGACCATAGGAGTCAGACAAGGTTGTATTCTTACAACAGTTTTGTTTACCTTATTAGTAAATGACCTTGAAGATGCCTTACTGGGCCCCAATGGTCATTTGTCCGAACTCGGAGACAGGAAAAGTTCCACTTTATGCTGATCATACACTTATTCTCTTACATTGTAGACCTGGGCTAAACTATTTATTAAGGAAGTTCTTGAATTATTGTGAAGTTGAAGACTTTCACAGCTGGCATCCATAGGTTTTTGTGGGGGGGGGGTTCCAGGCTGTGAGGCCGTGTTCTAGAAGAATGTATTCCTGATGTTTCACCTGCATCTGTGGCTGGCATCTTCAGAGAATGGAGGTGTGTGGGGTTTATATACTGTGAGTCCCTGTTGAGGATTAGCATGTAAATTTGTGTGTTCAGTTGTAGGATATTCAATTCTAAGGTGGGAGGATATATGAGGGGGATTAGTGTCTATTTAGCTCATGGTCCATTGTCTGCTGGGAAGCCCCCTGTCCCTGGGTGAAGTTCATTTGCCTGTGTTGAGTTTTTATTTTGGTATTTTTCAGGACTGGTAGCCAAATTTTGTTTACTTTTGGGGTTTCCTCTTTCCTGTTAAAGTTGTCCAGATGTTTGTGGATTTCAGTAGCTTCCCTGTGCATTTTGACATGATAGTTGTTGGCCTGGTCCAGAATTTCGGTGTTTTCAAATAGCATTTTGTGCCCAGGTTGGTTTATCACGTGTTCTGCTACTGCTGATTTTTCTGGCTGGCCCAGTCTTCAGTGTCTTTCATGTTCCTTGATTCGTGCTTGCACACTGCGTTTTGCAGTCTCTATGTAGATGTGTCCGCAGCTGTATGGTATGTGGTAAACTCCTGTGGCTGTGAGAGGGTCTCTTTCGTCCTTTGTTGAGCACAGCATTTTTTTTTATTTTCTTGGTTGGTCTGTAGATCATTTGGAGGTTGTGTTTCCTCATCAGTTTCCCTATTCTATCTGTGACTCCTTTGATGTTTGGTAAAAATATGAGAAAAACATGAGAAACACTGCAGACTGGGCCAGCCAGAAAAATCAGCAGTAGCAGAACACATTATAAACCAACCTGGGCACAAAATGCTATTTGAAATGTCCCTCTGCCGCCACCATGTTTAGAAAGGACTTGAAGCTTTCCAGATGTTTCTGCCCCCAGTGTGCTCATTGGCTGGCCTATGGAGAGCTTTGATTGGTTGGGAAGTTTCCTAAGCAGCCAATCAGCACACTGGGAATGGCAACATACCCAAGAGAATTATATACATATTATTAGGAACAGTGGAATGCTCTCTATTGACAAGGGTTTGGTTGGCAGCTTTAAAATTTTGGCTTAAGGTTAATATTTTTAAATTGGGCACAGGTTTACAGTTGACCCTCAACCTTTTCAGGGGTAAGGGGCACAGAACCCTCATGAAAGTGGAAAAACTATGAATGTTATAAGCCACCCCATACATGCTACAGACTCCTGCCAAAAGCGCCAGCCCGTCACTCCCTTTCCAACCTTGCCGCCACAACACCTCAGCCAGATTTTAAACCCCTTCCCCACCCGACTCCTCTTTCTCTCAATTCTTGTCTCAATCTACTCTCCTTCCAGAAAGGCCAGCCAGTTGCTCCCTTTCCTATCTTGCCACCACAACTTTTCAGCTGGCTTTTAACCTCCCCACCCACCTCACTCCTTTTCCTCCCACTCTCTTGGAAAGGGAGTGAAGGGCTGGCACTGTTGGAAGGAGAAGAGATTGAGAGGGGGATTGGGAGAAAGAGGAGTGGGGAGAGGAGGTCGAGTAGTTAAGCAGCAGCTACAAACTCACGAATAATCAAATCCACAAAAGAGAAACCTGCAAATGTGGAGGGCCAACTCTCCTGTTTCTATCTTAAGATGATTTTATAAACCATTGGTCAAAGCTTGTAACCCAAAAAGCTGCTTCAATTGGTCTGTCATCATCCCCCCTGTCATCATCTGGGTTATGACACTGCTCTCAACTCAGTAAAACAAAGACTGTGTGATATTGCTTTCTGTGACTTTTGGGCTCATTCGTACTCGTCCTGCTCACCAAGCTCATTAAGTATAGAATACGTCAGGCCTTTTCACTAGCTGAGTATTTAAAGAATTTGATTGTCGTTAATTATTCTAGACTTTTTACAAAGGCCAGGCTTGATGTTTTCCCTCTGAAATGCTCCGAGGTAGATTTATTGGTGTCCCCTATACTGGTGAGGTTATGTCCCTGCAGTAACGAGGAAGTAGAATCCATGAAGCACGTCCTTTTGTCCTGTGGATTCTACAAGCAGATACAACAACATATGATTAATCCATTATTGGTGAATCTACCAGGGCAGTCAGCCCAGTTTTATGTCAAATTCTTATTAGAAGATAAGAATCCTAGCGTGACTTGTGTGCATCTGCAACAGTGGCAATTGGATCTTTACAGTCAGTTGATATTCACTATTTATTTATTTATTTATTTATTTATTTTATATGCCTCCTTTTCCCCAGAGTGGGACCCAGAGCAGCTCACCAAAGAATATCAATTAAAATCTACTAATACAATTTTAAAACAATTTATATGATCACAATTAAAACAATTTAAAATTATTTTAAAATTAAAATTTTTAAAATTAAAATGATTTTTTTAAAAAAAGTTAAAGTTTTTAAAAAATAAACATACATCCCAATAAAAAAGGCCCCATGGGAGCAGTTACATATTAAATGCCTGCTTAAATAGAAAGGTTTTTTGCCTGCCAGTGAGAGGAGAGCAGGGAAGGGACCAACCTAGCCTCCTGAAGAAGGGAGTTCCAGAAGGTGGGAGCAGCCACTGACAAGGCTGTCTCTCGTGTCCTCACCAAGTGAGCTTGTGATGGTGACAGCCCCACATAGAGTGCATTACAGTAGTCCAGACAGGATTTAATCGAGGCATGTGTCACCGTAGCCAGATTTGATGTCTCAAGGAATGGGCACAGCTAGAACACTAGTTTTAGCTGTGCAAAACTAGGTCATTTCAGGCCACTGCTGAAACCTGGGCACCCAGGCTCAGAGTTGAGTTTAAGAGAACACCCAAGCTGTGATCCTGAGATTTCAGGGGGAGTGTAACCCCATCCAGCACAGGCAAAGTCCTTATTCCCTGATATGCCTTTTGACTGACCAGGAACACATTTGTCTTGTCTGCATTAAGTTTCAATTTGTTTGTCCTCATCCAGTCCATTACTGACAATAGACATTGGTTCAGTACCAAGGCAGCTTCTTTGGAATTAGATGGGAAGGAGAGATAGAGTTGGGTGTCATCAGCTTATTGGTGACACTGCACCCCAAAACTTCATATGATCTCTCCCAGTGGTTTCATGCAGATGTTAAATAGCATGTGGGACAAAACAGAACCTTGAGGAACGAACGCCACTGGCCAATGGCCAGGGCATCAAACAGGAGTCTTCCAGCATTGCCTTCTGAGTTTTCCTATCCAAGAAAGATGGGAACCACTGCATAACAGTGCTCCCAAGTCCCATCCCAGAGAGTTGGCCCAGAAAGATACTATGGCCAAAAGTATCAAAAGCCGCTGGGAGGTCCAGTAGAACCGACACACTCGCCCTGTCTAGTTCCCTATGTACATCATCCACCAAGGCAACCAAAGCTTTCTACATCCCATAACCAGGCTTGAAGCCAGATTGAAATGGATCTAAATATCCTGTTTCATCCAGAAACCCCAAGAGGTAGGAGGCCACCACATGCTCCGGAACCTTGCCCAAATATGGAATGTTAGAGAGTGGCTGATAATTATTCAGAATGGTAGGATCCAAGGAGGCCTTTTTTAGTAACAGCCTCACTCCAGCTTTTTTTAGGCAGGATGGAAACTTCCCTTGCTGCAGTGAGGCATTCACCACTCCCCCTACTCACTCAGTCAGTCCCTTTCTAGCTGCTTTCAGAAGCTAGGAAGGACAAGGATCCAGTATGCATGTGATGGCTCTCACCTCTCCAAGGATCCTGTCCACATCCTCAGGCTGCACAAATTGAAATGTATCTGCTAGATATCAACCATGGCTCTACCTTGCTAGGGAACAGTTTGGGTATCTCCTACTCACTCAGATGCCTCACAGAAAAAATCCCCATTGATACTTCCTTCTTTTTGAGGAGGTCTGAGAGAGGAGGCATCCAGTACTACCCTTGGAGTGGCTAATGGGAATTCCTGGGTCTCTCCCCCCCCCCAAACGCTTTTGCCATTATTGCATTGGTCCTTGCATTTCTCAGGGTTCCTTGAATCTACTTCTCTACCCTTCTTCTCTTACATGCTACCCACCAGCCTGGATTGCTCTTTAGAACATGATTCAAGCTTGGGTGCAGTTGGACCTTGAGATGGAACCAGAGAGCAGCTACTTTTATTGATCTGACCAAGTGTGGCTCTGCTTCTCCTGGAACAGACTAGAATACAACCCACTCTTCTAGAAGCCTTGTTGAGCTCTCTGGAAGGACCCTTTTGATAGGATCACTAGCTTCTAGTGGCATGAGCTTTAAGGGATCTCTCTGGTCCCTTGAGTTTGGACCCTTTTAATTAGTCGCTCAAAATATAATTAATTTGGAGGTGATTAGCACTACCTCTGAGATCACCTCTATCATCTCAGGCAGGGAGACACTGAGGCAGTGGAAGTGGATGGTTCATCATTAGAATCAAAATGGCTGCCCCAGTGCCACCTGATGCACACACTGAAACCTTGGTGATTGTTAGATAGGGTACTTTAACAGGATTGTGGGCTTATAGGTTATTCTGATTCTACCTCTACCCATTGGATTTTGCCACCTGTTGTGCTTGAAAACCTAGTGGACAAAGTTGGAATAAATTGTTCCTCACCATGCACATGTTTCTGTATTTTATCTTGGAGGGATTTAAAGTGTTACTAGTATTTAAGCTTTGCTTCTTGAGATAAATGAGGCATTTGTGTAAGAGTATTGCCCTCTACTGTTCAGTATCTTGTATAGGTATAAAACAGACTTTGCTGATGTCTGTATTGCATTAACTCTGACTCAGAGAAAGATTTACTTTATACTGTGCTACACAATTTGTAATCTGCCAAGTGAAACAAACTCACTAGGGGCTTAATGGCTTTCCTCCCAGCTCAGGACTGTAAAACCTGAGGTGCTAAATAAGTGGGTGTTAAACATATGACAGGCCAAATAGATGGCTGTTGGTTTGTTGTTAGTCTGGTGGCCCATAAATTGTGCAGGCCTGTGATGTCTCAGACTAATAGACAGTATTTGTGTTCTGTGTCTTTGGTTCCTCCATACTTGATTTTACATAGCTCAAGCTTCCCCAGCCTGTGACCCATGAATCTTAATCCAGTCTACTAGCTACATATTGTGATCTCTCAGGTGCTTACAAGTCTTGTTTTTGCAGTTCTGCACAGATGACAAAAACAGGAGATTAGCTGATCCCTTGGCTTGATTATTTTTAGTATATTTTTATCCTGCCTCTTCACTTTTATTAAAAGTGCTCAAAGTGGTTAACAGGCAGCTGAACATAAGTTAAAATAGTAAATACCATTAAAATCATCACAATAATGAAAATAGTATGAAAGGCTTAGTTGTTAAGCTGTATCTTCATGTCCTCTCTTAAAGCAACTAGAGTGGTAAGCTTCCATAGCCAGCTGGTGGGCTGCATTCAGTTTGTTTGGTCACAAGTTGTGCAGGCTTAGTGCAACTCAGGGATACACAGTGTATAGCCTCCTAAGCCCTAAATGTTTCTGTCATGGGTGCCATGAACTCCCCCCTCCAAATTCTTCTGTCAGTTTCCCTCTGACTATGAATATGAATATACAGGTCGCTCTTTCCCTGTAACTACTAGCAGCAAAACTAGTAATCTCTCAGTTCCCTCCTCTCCCACCCTTGTACAAATTGCTCATTGGACATTTTGCGGGTTGGTAAAGAGAAAATTGTAAGAGAAAAGAGGTTTGGAAGGATATGTACATGTAACAGACATGCAGTCCTTGACCAGGATCACATTCTGTCCTCATAGCTGAGAAGGCTGTACACTCTGACATAGTTGCCAAAAGGTTTTCAGTGTTTTTTTTCTGGGCTGTGAGGCCGTGTTCTAGAAGAGTTTCTTTCTGACGTTTCTCCTGCATCTGTGGCTGGCATCTTCAGAGTGTTCTGGAAGAGTGTTCTCTGAAGATGCCAGCCACAGATGCAGGCGAAACGTCAGAAAGAAACTCTTCCAGAACACGGCCTCACAGCCCGGAAAAAAACCACGGAAAACCTATCAATGCCAGCCGTGAAAGCCTTCGACTTCACATAGTTGCCCAAACTTTTGATATCTCTAAAAAATTTCACTCTTCTATCAGCCATGTACTTAACAACTTCCCTAGTAGCCATAGAAGGTTAGGGGTGCCATGCAGGTGAGTGAGACTGGCGGAGAGGGGCAGCACATACGCCTCTGGAATAGAGGAGAACCTTTGCCTAGGATCTTTCCAGACCTGGAACCATTCCTCTATGTATGACCTGGGGCCCATTCATACTATGCAATTATAGTGCTACGATTCTACTTTAACTGCCATAGGAATCCTGGGATTAGGAGTTTAAGGAAGGGCATTTAGAATTCTCAGCCAGAGAGCTCTTCTAGTGCCTCACCAAAGTACAGACCCCAGGATTCCATAGGATGCAGCCATGGCATTTAAAGTGGCATAATAGTGCTGTAACCGGGTAGTATTAATGAGCTCAAGATCCTAGTCCTTTTCTGCCATTTGTAAAATGGGAGTATCAGTTACCTGCCTGATTAGCTCTTGCTATGGTTAGTAGGAAAAAAATGACAGAATACTTTGTATATCAGATGTGCTTAAAGCCTTGTGTGCTTAAAGCCTTGTGGAAAGAAAAAATCTGTCTGAAGAACTCTTCACTTGGGCAAGGGAGATAAGGGCTGTCTTATTCCCAATTATAAGGGATTTTTGGAACATCTTTTGGGACAAACATATGAATACTGACCAATTCTCTATGTCTAAAACTAACCACACTTTTTTCTGTGCAGTAATAACAAAGTTGTAGGAAGGTAATGAGTCTAAAAATAAAATTGCAGGATCTAGTCCTTTAAAAACAACAAGAATTATCTCCTTTTTAAAAAGGTAAAATCATTCAGTCACATTTGACTTCACGCTTTATGCAGAGTGCGATTAAGAAGCAGACTTAAGCTCTATTATCATTTAAAAGTGTATTCAGAGATCTGGGATCCCCCAGTTAAATTAGACTCATTACAAAACAAAAGAGTCAGTTTAAAATGCAAAACAAAGTTTACTGAAGGTATATCAGTCTCAATCTACATACTAAAACAAACATAAGAAAAGGTCCCTAAACTGACTAGGAATGGGTAGGAAAGACTCATCAGCCTTGGCTGGGTTCCGATACATCATGGCATGGTTACAGGAAAGCTTAGGATGCCTCCATTCTCATGGAGAGTCAGATTCAGAAGAAGGGGCAAGTCACACAAAAGCAATAAAATTCAAATTAGGTCATGTGTGAATCATCCAGCACTTCTAGTTGGCTAGAAGTGCCCAGTGAAGTAAGAGAAGGGAATTTTGGGAGAACAAAATGCATGCAGGGAAAAACCCTAGACTTATCTAAGATTGTGAATGAGGTACACAAGATTGCTTTTACATTACAATGATTATTTCCCCACATACAACATTCCCCTTCTCAATCATAGGGTGCTTCAGGAAGAATCTTCATTTCTTCTCGTAGTCTAAGGAAACTGTCCTTAGGGAGAGGCTTTGTTAAAACATCAGCTATCATTTCTTCTGAGTTGCAGTACTCCAGTTGAACAAGTTGACTCTGGCACATTTCTCTCACCTTGTGGAAAGCAATGTCAATGTTCTTCTTCAGAGGCTTGTCACTCTGAGAAATCTTGATACAGCTTTGATTGTCTTGCATCAAAATGGTTGGCTTGGGTTCCTCTATCCCAAGATCCAGAAGCAAATTCTGCAGCCATTTGATTTCATCACAAGCTGTTTTCGCTGAGACGCACTCGGCACCTATGGAACTATCTGCCACTGTACTCTGCTTCCGACTTGTCCAACTTACTGTTCCACCACCGTAGAAGATGATGTTTCCACTGGTAGATTTTCTCTCCACCAAATCACTGCCCCAATCAGCATCTGCATAGGCAATCAGTCGTGGCTTGTCACATGCTGGCAGCATCAGTTTGAAGTCAGCAGTCGCTTTTAAATATCTTGCAATTCGCTTCACTGCAGTAAAATCTCAAAGAGTAGGAGAATTGACCATTCTACATAAGATGCCAACAATTTGCTATGTACAGAAGTTTTCCAACTGCAGTTTTGTACTTTTCACTGTCTCTCAAAGGTTCAGATGCCTCATTGCTCTTTAAGAAGCCCACTTCCATTGGCGTTAGAGCATCCTTTGCATCTCTTAAACCAAGACAGTCCAAAAGATCTACAATCTTTTGCTTTTGATTAAGAAAGAAGCTTCCATCACGGTCTCTTTCAATTTGTACTCCAAGATAGTGTGAGATATCTCCCAAACTTTTAATATCTATTTCTTTCTGGAGATTCAGGAGTATCACTTGACTATCTGGTTTGTCTTGACTGCACAGAATCAAATCATCAACATAACTTGCAATGTAAATCCATCTATTGTTTCTGAATCTTTTGTAAACACATCGGTCAACAGTGCCTGGGGTAAATCCTTCTTTGATAAGGAGCAGATTTAGCTTTTCGTGCCACTTTTTGGCAGCTTGTTTTAATCCATACAAGCTTTTCTCAAGTTTACATACTAGATGCTCCTTTCCACGTACTACAAATCCCAAAGGCTGTTCCATGTACAATTCCTCATCTAGATCTCCATAAAGAAACGCTGTCTTCACATCTAGATGTTGTACATGCATTCTCTTGGAAGCTGCAACAGCCAATAGGGTTCTAATAGCTGTGTGTGTAACAACTGGGGAGAAAGTCTCATGAAAATCTTCTCCAAATTGCTGATTGTAACCTTTAGCTACAAGTCTGGCTTTATATCTTTCAATCTCCCCTTCTGCATTTTGCTTTGTTGTAAAGACCCATCTGCAGCCAATTGTCTTCTTGCCTTTTGGCAATTCTGTCAGAGTCCATGTTTTATTCTTATATAAGGACTCCATTTCCTCTATTGCTGCTTTCACCCATTTCTCAGAATCAGATTTTGGCATTCCTCTGATCTTCTGCCAGTCAGAGGGTTCCAGAAGGCTTTCCCCTGTGGTTAGGTAGGAGAATCTCAAAGGAGGCACTCCCCTGTTACCCCTCGCAGACTGTCTCACCTGGACTTGAGTTCCTGGCTCTGCTCGTGGCGCGCCGTCCGGTCCTCCGTCCTCTGGTAAGTCGTGGGCTGAGGGATCCCCTTCTGGATGCGAAGCACTTGCAGGAGGGTGAAAGAGTTGCACACGCTGTGGCTGCCGCTGAGAATCAGGGTCAGGGTCTTCTTCCACTGCAAACACATCTGAATAGAAATCTTTGTTTGGATTAGAATTAAGTTGAGGTCTTTCATCAACATAAACAGCACTTGTTATTCTCATTGTGCGTCCATCAGGGTTTAGGATTTTGTAAGCACCTTTGGCATAGCCAATAAAAATTCCCTCTTCACTTCTACAGTCCAGTTTGTCTCTTTTCTGTTTGGGAATGTATGTATAAGCTTTTGATCCAAAAACCCTTAGATGGTTGAGTCTGGGTTTCACACCATGCCACAACTCAAATGGAGTAACATCTCTGGATCTGGTTGGAAGTCTGTTGTATAAGTATGTGGCTGTGAGAATTGCCTCAGACCATTAAGCTTTAGACATGTTAGCCTGCACAAGCATTGCAACTGCCATTTCCTTTAAGGTTCAGTTCATTCTCTCTGATACACCATTTTGTTGAGGACTATAAATCCCAGAAGTCTGGTGTCTGATGCCATGTTCCTTTAAGAACTCATCAAATTGATGATTGACAAACTCAGTCCCATTATCCGTCCTCAGATTCTGAATTTTGTAATTAAATTTAGTAGTGACATAATTAAAGTACTCTTTGAACTTCTCAAAAGCTTGACTTTTCTCCTTTAGGAGGTAAGTGTGGGTATATTTGCTGAAATCATCTGTGCAGGTGAGAAAATAGAGGTTTCCACCAACTGATTTCTGTCTAAATGGCCCACAGATGTCAGCGTGTATCAGTTCAAGAGGTTTGGTAGATTGCCTTTCTGTGAGAGGCTTGTGTGAAGGTGCAGTAGCCTTGACTTTAATGCATTCCACACACCTTTCATTCACACAACAGTTCTTGAAATGAAAGTCTCTTGCTAGCTCTTGATTAGCCAATTTCTTTACGCATTCAACATTTCTATGAGCAAACCTTCTATGCCATAAATTTATGCAGTCTTTGTGTTTACATTGAGTGGCAACATTGGCATTTGAGTCACTGATCTCCATGTGATAAAGGCCATCATCCTTTAGAGTGCCTTTAAAAATCAATTGTTTGCCATGAAAACCATAACATGCATTCTTTTTGAAAATTACTCTGTTGCCTCTAGAGGTGCTCATTTTTACTGAGTATAGGGAGCTCTTCAATTCTGGAGCATAGACTGCGTCTACAATTTTCAATATCTCTGTTCTAGCTCCCAATTTCATAGGAAGATATACAGTTCCACTTCCTTTCACTGAAACAGTATCTCCATTGGCAAGGTAGACAGGGAATCTTACTTCTTCATTAAAATCTTGGAAATATTCCCTTTTATTGAAAAATGTATTTGAGGCTCCAGAATCTACGACAAGAGCATTTTTATATTCATTTCCAGAAGCTTGCATTACTTTTTCATAAGCCATTCCAATGTGAAACCTCTGTTTAGCATCAGCTCCTGTGTTACTAGCTCTATGTGCTTTTTCATTCTGTTGCCTCTGGCCAGTCATCTCTTGCTGTGAGAATGACTGCCTGTTTCCCTTTGAAGCTTTAGTGTTTAATTGCACCCCATTTGGCTCAGAAGAGGAGGGGGTCTTAGAGTGGGCTTTAAAATGTTTCTTTTCCTTTCCAGCCAAATTTACTTGCTGGTTAAAGTTAGAATTCCTGGATTCAACTTTGTCATTATGCATCAAATTCTGCCTATGTTGAAATTCCCTTATTTGAGTATAAACTTCTGGTAGGGTTAAATCATTCTTTAATTGCAAAGTATTTATGATGGGATTGTAAAACTTTGGTAAGCTTGCTAAGAAAATCCCAACTTGCATAGCCTTTGGAATCTCTTCTCCAGGAGATTGCAATTCTGCTAATGTAGCTCTAAAATCATTAATGTGTTCATCTAGACATCTTGGATTAGATAGTCTCAGGTTCACAAGTTTAATCATCATTGCAATAGAATTTCCCATGGATTTCTGACCACATAGATCTTTCAAAGTGTCCCAAGCATCTTTTGCTGTTCTCTTATCTTTGATCTCAGAAATTAGTGACTGATCAGTTGTTAAAAGTATGAAGGCTAGTACTTTTTGATCAATCCTATCAAAATCAGTCCTTTCTCTGCCCTGAGGAGGCCTGGGATTGTGTAAAACATCAATAAATCCCATTGCCTTCATGTATGTTTCAAAAGAAAATGCCCATCTTCTATAATTCGGCCCACAAAGCTTTTCCATGGCTAAAAAGGCAGGCAGGGTAGCTTCAGCAGCAATGTTGGTTTATTGGTTTATTGCTTTACTGCCCTTGTGTTCAAGCCGAGAGGGAGACCAAAAGCAGCAGCTCTGAGGTGATCAGATAAAAAATAAAAACAAAACTTTTGCAAAAACAAAAATTAAATTGAGCTTTTAAGTCTTTAAATCTGGGAACCATTAACCCTTTTTGTAGGAAGGTAATGAGTCTAAAAATAAAATTGCAGGATCTAGTCCTTTAAAAACAACAAGAATTATCTCCTTTTTAAAAAGGTAAAATCATTCAGTCACATTTGACTTCACGCTTTATGCAGAGTGCGATTAAGAAGCAGACTTAAGCTCTATTATCATTTAAAAGTGTATTCAGAGATCTGGGATCCCCCAGTTAAATTAGACTCATTACAAAACAAAAGAGTCAGTTTAAAATGCAAAACAAAGTTTACTGAAGGTATATCAGTCTCAATCTACATACTAAAACAAACATAAGAAAAGGTCCCTAAACTGACTAGGAATGGGTAGGAAAGACTCACCAGCCTTGGCTGGGTTCCGATACATCATGGCATGGTTACAGGAAAGCTTAGGATGCCTCTATTCTCATGGAGAGTCAGATTCAGAAGAAGGGGCAAGTCACACAAAAGCAATAAAATTCAAATTAGGTCATGTGTGAATCATCCAGCACTTCTAGTTGGCTAGAAGTGCCCAGTGAAGTAAGAGAAGGGAATTTTGGGAGAACAAAATGCATGCAGGGAAAAACCCTAGACTTATCTAAGATTGTGAATGAGGTACACAAGATTGCTTTTACATTATAATGATTATTTCCCCACATACAACAAAAGTAATAAAGTTTTGCAGGTTCTGAATACAGAAGCTACACTGCAGTTTAACCACATTTGTAAAGAAGAAATGACACATTTGTTGGATAACTTTTACTCTTTCCTTTCCTTTCCTTTCCTTTCCTTTCCTTTCCTTTCCTTTCCTTTCCTTTCCTTTTCCTTCCTTCCTTCCTTCCTTTTGCAACAACGTTTAATATATGGTGCTCCCCAACCCTTGGATCGCATAGGACTTATCTACACCAGCCAGGAAATGCTTGCTCCCCGCCAGCATATCCTGGTGGCAGAGGTAGCCCATTCTGTCCTTGTCACCTGAAGAAAACAGGTCAGAGTCTACACAGGAAAGCTGGCCTGTTGCTGCTGCTCCCATTGTCTCTGATCTGCTGGATCCAGGCAGCTGGCTGCACCATGTGACAAGTCTTGGTCACATGCTGTAGGCCTGCTGCCTGGATCTGGCACAACAAGGGTGACCAGCAGTAGCAGCAGCAGCAGCAGCAGCAGCAAGCGATGGCCTACCTGGATGAGCAACTGTAGACACATGCGGCCTGATCCATCCCATCCCAGTGGGAACAGATTAAACTGGGTATTTTCTTAAAATGTGGTAAAGGGCCCTAGCTTGCCCTCGTTACAACCCCATATCTGCCCTGGAGATGGTAAGGACTGCCTAGGGACTGACTGGGGCAAAAGCCCTGCTTCATCTGGACATCTGGGCTCTGGAACAGGCAAGGCAGGGTATTTGGTCCATGTAGCTAAGCCCATAGTCTCTGAACACATGTTTTTCAAAATGGAAAAAAAAAAAGCATCTATCAAATTTGGTAATTCAATTACAATGCCATGTGGTGGTACTTGTTGTGCACTTTGGCAAGCCTCAAGATCACGACCAATCAGTATTTTTTTTTAAAAAAAAACACACAACTTCAGTCAATTAAAACTGGCAATGGTTGATGAGATGACTGATTGCAGTAATAAAATGTTTTGCCAAAAAAATTATCAAATTATTTATATAGCACCTTCACTTCCTTTTCTCGTTGGCTATAGATGTTTATCACTTTGTGAAAGATATTTAAGATGATATATTTTGGTTTTCTCAGAAAGCATTTCAAAACACAAACCACATCTTGTGGCAGTAGCTGCCTTGATGGTTCTTATACGTTTATGCGGATATGTGTTGACCTTGATTTATTAGTTGAAAACAATTGTGTATTTAAAATCAACATTTGAATTGAAACACTGATTTGTTTTTATCCAGGAGGGGATGGTAATGAATTTATGAGACACAAAGAAATGTTACCGTATGGAGTGTCCATGTTTCTTGCCATTCCATCCCATCTCACCCTGGTTTTCTGTCCCTTCTGGGAAACGGCCACCATTCTGTGCTCACTGTACATGCTCAGTCTTCCCTGGGCTCTTATTGAGGATGTGCTTTCTTGGTTTTGATTTTGGGGTTTCGATGCCACCAAACAGTTTTTGTTAATTATTTACATTTCTTTGCCTGCCTTTCTCCTAGCATACCTAAAGTACATTTTTCCTAAAGATTGTTCATGCTGCTGTAAACCTTAAGTTTTCCCCAACAGTTATAAGACAGGCGTACCTCAGTTAACAAAGCCTTTGACAAAGAAGGTCTTCCCCTCCCCCCAAAGTCTGTAATCGTCTACCCAGCTTCCCTTTCTTTCTTGTCCTCTGTCTAGCTGATTTTTTTTAGCAGCATCAGAATTAGGAGGTAGGTAAAGGAGGACTGGAGAAACATAGACTCAGTGTCTAGTTGCAGGAGCATGTCTGCAGTAAACAATGCAATGAAAGCTTGATCTGGGAAAGAATGGGATTCTACTCTAGTCTAGCCTACTTAGTTGTGTGTTCCTGCCTACAACAAGTAAGGTAAACAGCAACTGCCTCCAGAATCCCATACTGAGCATCCATGAACAGCAAAATAGAAGGAAAAACAGTTTATCTTGCCTCACCAGCTAACTTTAGCACATAAAAAAAAGCACAGATCTATACGTTTGGCCACTAAAATGGAAATTATACAATAAGTAGAAGATGGTGAAAGAAAGAAGAAGAAGAAAACATCCCTGGATGAATTTTAGAAGTAGCTTTCAAGTGTTCTCTCGAGAATTCAAAAGGTTTTATTTACTTATGCAAGGTTTACTTACCTGGTTGTTTCATTTCACATGGGCATATTGTTAGTTTTGAATAAAAAGTCTGCTGAAACACATTTAACTGCTTTTCTTTTTTTATGGTGTAGGAACCTATCCTTATTCTTTCCATGTCTCCCTGGCACCAAATTTTCTGTTGAAGAAGTAGTGCCCAGGAACATATCTGCTTCATTAACTCTTTTCATAAGAGGTAACATTTTGGCTTCATAACTAATGTTGCTTGGAGAATTGAGATCACTGTTAGTGTATACAGAGGTGCTTTTTAAAATTTGGCTTTGGTTCAAGACCAAGGACTTCACATATTTTGAACAGATAGCTTGTGCCCCATGACATGGCTAAAAATATTTTGAAACTTAGTTTTGCAAATACTTTAATACGAGGAGCTGCAATTTTGGAAAAGACAAACAAAAAAACCCCAAACGAAGCAAGTATAATGTTAATTAGACTTATAAAGATACTTATGCAGATCTTTGGAATCTTGCAGAATTCTAATAACTCACTTCTATAAATTGGTTTAGTGTTGGTCTCATAGTGGTATTTATAATGCAGCTATGACTTGTCCCAGGCTAGAACACCTATCTGCTCTTCAGTAGCGGAGTCTTTAGGATGCAATGAAAGAGATCTCTGCAGAGTTGTTACTATCTTCTTGCCTTCAGTAGTAAGCAGTGGTGGCACTAGAGGGTGCAAGGTGGCCAACCTGCACCAGGTGATACCATCGGAAGGAGGGATAACACCGGCCTTAGTAATGCCACAGGTCATAAGTGTGCTCCTTCCTACAGTTTCACATAGGATAAGGGCCAGATCTCCCATACAATAGTACAAATGGCTGTTCTTTTTGTTAATAGAACTAATATGGAAAGTTTATGAAAACCATGGCTTATGGATAAGGAATGACAGGGCAGACTGTTGTCATCTAAATTCTTCTGAGTTTCTTTTTCCTGCATGAAACACTTAAATTCTATGGGATATTTTAATTTATTATCTGTAGTAAGGAATATGAGTCTCTGGATTGGTGAAAGGAGGAATCCGAATACCTTACACTTGGGTTTCCCCCTCAGCCACCCAGAGAAGAGGCATGAAGAAGTTTAAATGTAGGCCTTGTGATAGTCGGAGAGGTCCATTGAATCCTCCCCCCTCCAGCTACCCAGACCTCAGTTCTTCTTCATGCCTCACCCAGAGCAGAGCTTCTTTCTGTTGCTCCTTGCAGCTTCTCTTTGTTTTGTTCTTTTCCTGCAACTTTGCTTGTTCCTTTCCTCTTGTAATCTTTAACTTCCTCCTCTCTTTCTACACCTTGCCTTTAAAAAGGTCTCTTTTCTTCCTCTTTTGCTTTCTCTCCTCCTTCTTTCTGCTCAATCTGGGGATGGCCCCATCTAACTCAAGGAAGAAAGAGAAGCCCTCCCAGCTGGAGTGGGACACCCGAGCACAGGCAACCAGAGCCTCAGCACTGCTGGACCCTGGCCAGCAGGTGACCTCGTAGGCTGCAAATGTCTCGGTCTCCCCAACACAAAGCTCCACTCTGTGGGCCGATCGAGACCTGGAGACCAGATCTCCCTGCTGCTGAGCCTTGCTCCATGGGTGGGTAGAGATCAGAACAGGGGCAATGGCCAGTCGATCGCCCTGCCACTTGGCTCAGACTGAAGGGCAGGTGAAGAGGGATCCTTTCCAGCGACGGCCCCATCGACACTCACTGGGGAGCTGTCATTGAAACCCAGCCATTCATCGGACAGGGAAGTACCTGCGTCCGGGAAGCGGTCAGAGGGGGTCTCACGGGGGGATCCCAGGGACGCCGAGAAATGACAGCAGAAACTGAGAGGTGGATTTTTCCCATTTTGAGGGCACCAGCATGGCTAGGCTGTGTAGCCCGTGCTCAGCAGGGAATGGGGGAGGAGATGAAGTTAGCAGCCTTTTGTCTGGAGACTACATGGTGGTGGTGGGGAATGGTGGTCGCCATATTGCCCATCTGTTGCATCCCCCTCCCCCTCCCAAAGAGAGATTGCCCAGCCAAGCAGCCCTATAGCCCAGCCAGGCTTTCCCTTCATTACCCGCGAAGAACTCCTGGTGGCTGAGGATCACGCCTTTGGGGCAGCCAGGGAGGCCTTCATTTGGCCTGAGGGATTTGGGTGTCCTGTGGCCACTCACGCAGGCCAGCATGTTCTATTTTCAGACCGCGAGGGGGGGGGGAGGAGGAGGCCCTCCTTGGTGAGGAGCCAAGACCTTCCCACCCCACCCAAGGGGCAACAAGACAGTAAACGCGGGGGGTGCAAGAGAAGACAAGAGCCTCCTACAGGCCGTTTGCCTTCTTGAGGCAAGATCTGGGGCCAAGTCCTCTTTGGAGGACAGACATGAACCAGGCCCAAGTGGAGTCTGTTTCCCCAAGCAAACCAAGTGGAATCCCCCCATTCATCAGCAGAGTCTTAGGGAGCCTCAGCAGATGAGGACATCCTGCTTGATGCTGAGGACCTCACCGGCAGGAACACAGGCGTCCAGCCAGATCAAGAGGAAAGGGAATGGTCAGACACAGAACCAGATCAGACTGAGGTATCTGATAGGCTTTTTCACCTAGAGAATTTTTCCTCGCTTTTAGCGAAGGCATCTTCCATACTGGGCCTTGCGGCGGCACAGCAAAATCAAGCACCCGCAGAGGGTAGTGAGAGGGCAGCAGCTATTCTCAGAGCCCCCAAATCATTGGGAAGAGAGGTACCTTTCCCTTCCATATTTCTACATGCGGTGAAAGGAGAATGGAAGAAGCCATTACAAGGGAAGAAGGGTACCCTTTTGGCACAGAAGGTATATACACCTACCAAACACATCATGGAAAAACTCAAGGTCCCAGTGGTCGACTCACTGGTGGCATCCCTTGTTTTGGGATCTCTAGCACCCAAGGATGGCAAAGGGTTTCTTAAGGACCCTGAGGAAAAAAAGAATAGAAAGGGCCCTTAAGAAGACTCATGGGGCTTCAGTCCTCACCATCAGAGCTTTAACAAGGCTCCTTTTTTGTGAGGGCATCCCTCTTGTGGATAGAGAACATTCTGCATGACAAGGATTTGGATCATTCTTCCCTCTAGAGATCTTTGTATAAGGTGTACATGGAGCTTCAGTTCTTTGCAGAATTCTCATTCAACACAGCCATCTTCACTTCCCGGGCCATGGCAACAGCAACTGTGGCCAGGTGTCCCAATTGGTTATGCCACTGGGATGTAGATGCTCATTCCACAGCCAACCTAGCAACAACCCCCTTCAGGGGTTCAGCACTGTTTGGGGAAGAAGCCTTGAAGGATATCCTAGTAGAAACAAAGGACAAAAAGAAGTCCATGCTGGTCATGTCCAGAAGATCTGACAAAAAGCCCTTCAAAGGCCATTTCAGTCTCCTTCCTCTTTCAGAACTTCCAGGGGCTTCGGGCGGATGCATGATTTTCGTTCCTTTTGTCTGGTCTGAACCAGATCTACAATAGATTCTTTGGTTCCAACCAGTCCCAGAATGCCCTCAGAGGGGGCTTCCAGCCCCAGCGAGGCGGGGGGCATCAACATGTTTTGACTCCAGTTGGATTCCCATGGGGGGTTGCTTATATCACTTCAGATCAAAGTGGAAGGCAGCCACAATGGACCGGTGGGTTGTGTCCACTATCTCTCATGGGTACCACATACCGTTCGACTCATTTCCAAACAGCAGATTCATTCTCTCCAATCTCTCAAAGGACCTGGCAGAAGCGAAGGGAGCCAGTCATGGTGGTGGAATACCTCCTCCGCATCAGGGCCATAGAACCAGTCCTGGACTCCCAGAGATTCTTGGGTGTCTACTCAATCTTCTTTATGGTTCCGAAAAGAGGAGGGGATGCATGGTCCACCCTGGACCTAAAGTACACAAACGAACACCTAACCTACAACCGTTTCCGCATGGAAACACTATTGTCCATAAGGGAGGCCCCCCAAAAGGGAGACTTTCTGGTTTCTCTGGACTTGGTAGAGCCCTATCTCCATGTGTTTATGGCCAAAAGCAGCAGATGATTCCTTCACTTTGCCTAGAAGCACTTCCAGTTCAGGGCCCTTCCTTTCGGGTTAGCGTCTGCTCCCAGAGTCTTCACGAAGGTTCTGGTTGTACTGGTGGCACATCTTCAAGAACAGGGGATCCACCTATACCCCTACCTCGACGATATCCTGCTTCGGGCTCCATCCAGAGAGAAGGCACAGAGCAATCTCCAGACGACGGTTCAGTATCTTCAGAATCACGGTTTCTTAATCAGTGACAAGAAGAGCACTCTTACTCCCTCGCAGTCCATCATGCATCTGGGCGCAGTGCTGGACACCAGGAGAGGGATGATCTTCCTCTCACAAGACAGACAGTATTCAATCTGAAGGGAGGCCCTGAGCATGGCGTCAAAAGTGTTGGTTCCTCTCGTGGAACTGGTCTGTTTACTGGGTCTCATGATTTTGTCCATTCTTCTGGTTCCATGGGTGTTGTTTCATGCGTGTTCCCTACAGGGCTTCATCCAATTGTTCCAGTCACAAATATCCCTCAGGAAATGCATTCTTCTTTGGATTCCCACCGAGGTCAAAGCGTCCATCTTCTGGTGGACACGGTTGGAGAACCTGTCCAAGGGATCTCCTTGGAAACTGAAACACCAGATGACCCTGACCATGGATGCCAGCCTCCTGGGTTGGGGGGATCACTGCCAGGGACCATTGCTCAGGGCATGTGGAGCCCGAGTGAGAAGACTCACAGCATAAATTGGTTGACGCTGAAGCGATTCGCCTTTCATTCCCCCATTTTGCAGAGGATCTCAGAGGGAAACACATCCTAGTCCTCACAGACAACACCACAGCCCACTCATACATAAGCAAGGGGGAACGAGGTCCCGATCCTTGAAGATGGAGGTCAGCCTACTCTTCTGCTGGACAGAGAGGATAGTGGTCTCCATCTCAGCGCAACACATACGAGGTTCCACCAACCTGAGCACAGATTATCTGAGCAAACACAAGGTCCTTTCAGGGGAATGAACCCTCCATCCTCAGGTGTTCAGACAGCTGGAACAGAGGTTCAGCCAGATGTTGGCAGACATGTTTGCCTCTCCTGCAAACCACAAGCTTCCCAGGTTCTTTATGAGGTTTCAGGAACCTCGGGCGAAGGGCATCAACATTCCTCATTCCCCATGGCCAGAAGGGCTACTGTACCTGTTCCTCCCGATTTCTCTGATTGCCAAGACAGTCAGGAGAGTGAGGGAGAGAAGGCCCAAGTCGTTATCATTGCTCCACACTGGCCAAGGAGGCCTTGGTTCTCGGATCTCATGAGAATGTCTCTGACTCATCTGTGGCTCCTGCCACTGCAGGATGATTTTCTGACTCAGGGTCCTCTTCTATATACCAATCTGGGCTGGCTTCGTCTAGCCACTTGGAGATTGAGCAGTGAGCCCTGAGGATGTGCCGTTATGACAAGGCAGTGATCTTGACCACATTGTCTTCTCAACGCCAATATACAGCAAGAATATATGAGGCTACTTGGAAAGCCTTTTCCAGATGGTGCACGTCTGTTAGGGTCAATAGTTCCTCCGTAACAGTCAAGCATGTTCTCACCTTCTTACAGAAGGGATTGGACCTTGGTTTCAAACCCAACACCTTAAAGAGACAGGTGGTGTCATTGTCGTCTATCATCCCTCTAGCCTAGAGGTCATCAACCTCTGTCTTCTCATCCCCACATCAGGCACTTTCTGGGGGGAGCTACAATTATCTCGCCACTGGTGAGACACTGTTTCCCCACAAGGAACCTACCCTTGGTTCTGAAGTAGCTCAGTAAGCATCCTTTCGAACCTATTGGAGGGATCTCACTTGGGATGTTGTCTCTGAAGGTTGCCTTTCTGGTAGCGATAACCTCCGCGTGACAGGTATCGGAGTTGGCCACACTGTCAGTGAGGGAACACCTCTGTTCCTTCAATGAGAACCATGTCATTCTGAGACTGGATCCTTCCTTCCTTCCCAAGGTGATCTCATCTTTTCACCTATCTCAAGAACTCATCTTACCCTCTTTCTGTCCGAATCCCATCCACACGAGAGAGAAATCTTGGCACAAGCTGGATGTTCATAGAGCCTTGAAGGTCTACATTAAGCGGACATGTTTGTTCAGAAGATGCAATTCTCTTTTTGTCTCCTTCAACCCCACCTCGCTGGGAATGAAGGCCTCCAGGCAGACCATCGCCAGTTGGGTACGACCTTGCATCATAGCGGCCTATGACACAGCCAGACCACCTCATCCTACAAGGATTGTAGCCCACTCCACCAGGGCAGCATCTACGTCAGCAGTCTTCTCCTCCAACACCCCACTTCTGAAGATCTGTTGGGTGGCTACATGGAGCACTCCTTCGTCTTTTATCCATCATTACAAGATCGACATGTTCAGAGCCTCAGAGGCAACCTTTGGCTGAAGGTTCCTCCAGGAGGTCATTCAAGATTAAGTTTCCTAACAACAGTCATTCCACCCATTTAAAGGTAGCTGGGGCACGTCTCAAGGGTAAGGTATTCGGATTCCTTCTCTCACTATCCCATAGAATGCCACATTGGTACTTACCTTGAATATGCATTCTGGGGTTGGTAGAGAGGAGGAATCTGCGCCACCCTGCCGACTGCTGTCCGGGGATTTGTGAGTGTGGTTGTTGGCTTGCAATCAAACTGACGTCTGGGTAGCTGGAGGGGGGAAGGAGTCAACGGTCCTCTCCAGATATCATGAGACTTAAATTAAAAGTTCTTCATGCCTCTTCTCTGGGTGGCTGAGGGGGAAATTCAAGTGTAAGGTATTCGGATTCCTCCTCTCTACCAACCCCAGAATGCACATTCATGGTAAGTACCAATGTGGCATTCTCTTCAAAGAAGACATTTGAAATGCCTGCAGTCAGAATATACATACACTTTCATAGAATCATAGAGTCGGAAGAGACCACAAGGGCCATGCAGTCCAACCCCTTGCCACACAGCAATAAACAATCAAAGCATCCTCAACAGATGGTCATCCAGCCTCTGCTTTAAAACCTCCAAAGAAGGAGACTCCACCACACTCCAAAGCAGTGCATTCAGGACCGGTTTAAAGAATTGGGGGGGGGGCTGCAGCACTTTATTTGGGGGGCCTCATATGTTTATCTCAGGTCAATGTAACCTAACCTAATCTATACATAGTATAAGATATTCAGATTAAATACAGGATATTCAGACTGATAATGTTTTTGCAGGAGAAGGCTGCAGGTGCTGCAGGGCCCTTAAACCAGCCCTGAGTGCATTCCACTGCTGAACAGCTCTTACTGTCAGGAAGTTTTTCCTAATGTTTAGATGGAATCTCTTTTCTTTCTTCAAATATTTTTTCTCATATGCATATTTAACCTATTAATTAGTTAAAATTCACATGACTATATTGTCTAATGGTTACTGTTGCTATTTTCTACCTAGTTTGTCGGATTTAGCTCACTGATCTCAGCTGAAAACACTGCTGTTGTTTTCTGAAGGGTGGTATCCTGCCTTTTCAGACCATCATCTCCTTTCTGCCTGCCAAGCTTAGTCACCAGACTTCCTTCCTCTTGCCATAAGGGGAGATCATGAGACATTTCTCTGAGCTATCAGTGCTTTACAGACAACTCGTGCATCTTTGTAGCAGTGATAGAACCCTTTTCAAAGTCCTGTACTGCTCTGCTTAGAATTAACGCAGTGGTAAATGGCAAGCAGATGGCTGGGGCTTAAGCCACTGCCTTGCATTTACAACTATTTATAGATGACAGAGGGGGCATTGCTGGTTAGTAACAGCAATATCTAGAAGTATGAGAAATCTGTAATGACATGCAAAACATACAATGTCTGCAGATGTCATGCATTTTCCTCCAAAATACTACATTAGCATGTCACATCATCAGCATAATCCATGGCTCTATACCAGTTGGCACTTATAAGCTGGCATCTTGTTAGTGACATGCACATGCACAAGTTGTGCTACACATGCAGGATGAATTATTTGCCATAGCACAACAGGCATACTCTGCTGATTGTAGCGGAAGCAGAGTTCTACATACAGAAAAGTTGGGCATTGTGATTGCATATTGCATAATGGCAACCAGTCATTGACAATACATTTTCCTTGGTTTTTTTCCGGGCTGTGAGGCCATGTTCTGCACAGCCTGGAAAAAACCCAAGGAAAACCTATGTTTGCTGGCTGTGAAAGCCTTCGACTTCACAGTAATTGACAATTGTTGCACAATGTTGCTGTTCTGCATGGGGGTTTTGTAGTGCTGGTGTAGCGTATTACTACGTGGAAATATGTATGCGACACTGAGTGGATGTCGGATTGCAGCCATAGTATATTAGTAGAAAAGTTAGTGTATCAGGTACCTAACAGATACCAGTCTTTTAGTGTTCTCTCTTGCCTTTAAGGAAAGGGTTTTGTAGTCTGCATCTAAAGCTATCCAAAGGGGTACAATCTCCCAAAATGTAGAGAAGGAGCTTGTGTTTTGTAACAATAAAAAACAAGATGTTACAGGATGCAAATTTGTGGTCCACAACTTAACTCAGCCATAACCTCAGAAAAGCTACTGTTTCAACACACCATTCTGTAAGATGAGGATAATAATGCTAGTGTTCCTTTGAGACTGACCAGTTATGGAGTAGGATATATTTTCTCACTGTTGAATTTAGGAAAGAATGCATACAGATGGTTGTGTATTGTTTCTATAAAAATGTGTTGTTATTGTTGCTTTCTACTAACAGTAGTGAAATTTCTTTGGCTGGTGAATCAAGATGGTGTGATATCATGGAATGTTCATGAATATTTGAGGATTTAGGCAAATTGCTCCATAAAACACAATTGGTTTGTTCCTGTGGACCAGTGCTCCTGGCTAACAGCTTACCAACTCAGCTGGCTTATTTTGCTTTCATCCTCAGTGAATCATAGAGATCTCTTCCTTTGGAGGCTATATAACTTACTTTTGTTAAGACGTATGGGTTGTAAAACATGTAGATGACCTCAGATGAACAGGCATTGCGAAGGATATTTACTAGAGGCAAATGTGTGTGACTTTGGGTATTTGAGTGTGAGACCAACACTCATTTATAAAGTAAAAACAAGGACATAATTTATTTGCACTTTTTAAGAAGATACAGAACTACTGGGAATTACAATATCTACATATATAATGCAAGGACAACTTTTAATAGGGCAACTATAAATTGAAGCTGATACTGTATAGTGAATGTGCTGCTCCCTCACACATATACATACAAATATATACATACACACAAAGACGGTTGAAGTGTCATTATCTAGGAGAAATGATGTGGGTGTGGGAGCAAGAACAAAATAGCGGCATGAGTTGGATTTTGAGAGGGTTTCTGCCAGTGAGAAACTATAGACTAGGGGTGAAATTAGCCTCATTGTGGAAAGATGGAAGTAATCATTCACATAGCCTGAAAGAGAGTTCACAGAACTTGTCAAGTTTATTTAAAATGTTTATAAAACTATTTTGTGGTTTTCAGAAGGTGGAACTAGTTAGAAATTGCCTCAAGAGTTCACTTAAAGGCTGGGAAAAGGGGGCATTTTCTACAGCCAGGTATAAGCAATAATCTTTGAGAACTCCTGGAAAACAGGAGAAGTCCCAGCAGACTGGAGGAGGGCAAACGTTGTCCCCATCTTCAAAAAGGGGAAAAAAGAGGATCCCAACAATTATCGTCCAGTTAGTCTGACATCAATACCAGGGAAGATTCTAGAGCAGATCATTAAATAGAGAGTCTGTGAACATTTAGAAGACAATGCCATAATCACAAAAAGTCAACATGGGTTTCAGAGAAACAAGTCATGCCAGACTAATCTGATCTCTTTTTTTGATAAAGTTACCAGCTTGGTAGATGAAGGGAACTCTGTGGATATCGCATACCTTGATTTCAGTAAGGCCTTTGACAAGGTTCCCCATGACATTCTTGCAAACAGGCTTGTAAAATGTGGGCTAGACAAGTTAACTGTTCAATGGATTTGTAATTGGTTGACCGGCCGAACCCAAAGGGTGCTCAGCAGTGGCTGCTCTTCGTCTTGGAAAGATGTGACCAGTGGGGTGCCACAGGGTTCTGTCCTGGGCCCAGTGCTATTCAACATCTTTATCAATGACTTGGATGATGGAATTAGGGACATACTTATCAAATTTGCAGATGACACCAAGTTAGGAGGAGTAGCTAATACCCTAGAGGACAGGATCAAAATTCAAAATGACCTGGATAGACTGGAGAGCTGGGCCAAAGCTAACAAAATGAAATTCAACACGGAGAAGTACTGTATAAGGTACTGCACTTAGGGCGAAAAAATGAAATGCATCGATATAGGATGGGGGAGACCTGGCTGAATGAGACTACATGCGAAAGGGATCTAGGAGTCCTAGTAGACCACAAGTTGAACATTAGTCAACAGTGTGATGTGGCAGCTAAAAAGGCTAATGCGATTTTGGGCTGCATCAATAGAAGTATAGTATCTAGATCAAGGGAAGTAATAGTGCCACTCTATTCTGCCTTGGTCAGACCTCACTTAGAATACTGTGTCCAGTTCTGGTCACCATAATTCAAAAAGGATATTGACAAATTGGAGTGTGTGCAAAGAAGGGCGACTAAAATGGTGAAAGGTCTGGAAATGATGCCTTATGAGGAGAGACTGGGTATGTTTAGCCTGGAAAAAAGATGGTTAAGGGGTGATATGATAGCCCTGTTTAAGTATTTGAAGGGGTGTCACATTGAGGATGGAGCAAGCTTGTTTTCTGCTGCTCCAGAGACTGGAACATGGAGCAATGGATGCAAGTTCCAGGAACAGAGATTCTACCTCAACATTAGGAGGAACTTTTTTACAGTAAGAGCTGTTCGGCAGTGGAACACACTCCCTCGGAGCGTGGTGGGGTCTCCTTCCTTGGAGGTCTTTAAACAGAAGCTGGATGGCCATCTGTCGGGGATGCTTTGATCAAGATTTCCTGCGTGGCAGGGGGTTGGACTGGATGGCCCTCATGGTCTCTTCCAACTCTGCAATTCTATGATTCTATGCTTCTAAGCTTTGTTATCCTTATTATGGTTGGGCAGGCAACTTTGTCTCAGTGCATTGGCACTTTGAAATGTCACCTTACACTCTTGTGTGTCTAGCAAGATGGTTTCTGTGGAGCTACTATGGGGCAAGACAGACCCATGCATATACAGTTGTCCCTCCGTTTGGTATCCACGGATACTGTTTGGTATCCATCGATGTAAGTATTCACGGCTTGAAAATATTCTTAAAAAAAATAATAATCCAAAAAGCAAACCTTGATTTTGCCACCTTATATAAGGGACACCATTTTGCTATGCCATTGCATATAATGGGTCTTCAGCATTCACGGATTTTGGTATCCGTGGGGGGTCCTGGAACCAAACCCTAGCAAATATGAAGGGACAACTGTAATACCATTTTTACTTCTTGTGTTCAAGAGAACAGTGTCTTTTAGACTGATATAAATCCACTCATCTCTTCAGAGCAGTCAGCTGCCAAATATATCTGCTTGGTTGTTAAACTTTTCCCTTATACTACCACTTATACTAGGTATATTTCAACAAAGTACTGTAACCTTCATTATGCAAGTAATCTTACAGCCTAGCAGTAGCCTCTTTTACTGATAGGATTACTTTTAGTAGATAAGAACAAAAAAAAAATTTTTCCAGTTGGCAAGATTACTATGTATGAGGAATAGAATTCTATCGACTGATGTTATGTCTGGTCCTGCTGAGCTCTGTTTCAGAAGTGGTGGGAACTACTTACCATTACAAAACTACTGACCATTACAAAACATTTGTTTTAGCTTTTGTGGCTATTCTTGTGGATATCCTCTTGTGAATATCGTTCCCCATTCAAGCCTCACTGCAAAATAATAAAGAAATCTTTAACCTAAATATATGACTCCTCTGTTGTTGGGATTAGGACCATACACTATATAGAGCCCTTTAAATTAATGGGATTTAAAACGACTAACTTACGTCTAGTGATTTTAATGGCTCTGTTCTAAGTATGATTAGGTGTGGCTTCACACATTTCTTTTGTGGTGGGGATGTTTGGTGAAACCTCCATTTTGGACAACTCCTTAACTGCAAGTGAAATAGTAATTAATAGATTGGTCTGTAGCTCTTTAATACCATTCTGGATTTCCCTGTACTCCAGATGAAATAAAAAACATTGGCAGTTTTCTTAAAGGCATTACCCAATTAGTTTTCTTTTTAATTGGGAGCTATATATTAGGGCACTTTCACGCTATGTAATTACAGCTCTATGATTCCATTTTAACTGTCATAGCTGCACCCTTTGGCTTTCTGGAACTTGTAGTCTGGTGAGGCATTATGAGTCTCTGGCAGAGAATTCTAAGTACCCCTCACAAAA
Source organism: Gambelia wislizenii (assembly GCA_030847615.1). Lineage (NCBI taxonomy): Eukaryota > Metazoa > Chordata > Lepidosauria > Squamata > Crotaphytidae > Gambelia > Gambelia wislizenii. The sequence goes on from JAUMIR010000003.1 coordinate 218,145,166, forward strand.
CTACAAAGCTGAGGATTCCATAGAATAGAGCTGTGGCAGTTAAAATGGGTTCAAATTACTATACAGTTGTCCCTCCACCTTTGCAGGTTAAGCATTCATGGATTTGATTATTCATGGATTACTAAATATGTTTTCTCTAGGCATTTTCTAGGTCCTCCAGTGTGATTCTGTGGTCAATTTCCATAGAATCATGCTGGAGGACCTACAAATGCCCGGAGAAATGTTCTCTAAGATTAAAAAAAAATAGTCGACCTATATTTGCAGTTTTTCCACTTTTGCAAGGATCCTTCTCCCTTAACCCTCACAAATGTTGGGGGCCAACTGTAATTGCGTAGTGAAGAAAAAAAACAGAAACTTATTTTGGCTGAAATTGATAAAGCTATTGGCAGACTTCCCTGGAGGAAAAAATGGTATTTTTGTGTGTTCTAGTAGCCCATATTGATATGGCTAAATACTAAAATTATTCAGCCTTGTCTGGGTCATATTTTTAAAGTGCTTTTCGATTGCAGTGAAAATACTAAGGGCATATGAAGTCCTTAGTGCAGTGCTGGGCAACTATGTCAGGTCTGGAGACTAGTTCTTTATGCTGGCAAGAGCAAAGTATGATCATTCCTCAGAGATGTTTCTTTGTTGTTCCTGACTCCCTTTGACTGCCATTTCTGTGTCAAAAAAAGAGTCAGTTACTTCTTCTGGAAACTTCTAGGAGCAGTAATTCATCTTTAAATAGACTGTATCCCATCTTGCACTGTTAAATCATAAAAATACTGTATTGCAAAATGACAAGTGAATTTCTGGTCACTTTTGTTTTTGAGCATTTCAGGCAGTCCATGTAACCCCTGGAGGACTCCATGAACAGAAGATTGGTCCTTGAACAGAAGTACACCCCCCCCCCCGCCGAACAATTTGTTTCATCAGTCTTAGATTAATGATTGGTGTTATTTAAAAGAACCACTTATATCATTCTTTTTAATATTAGGCTGTCATTTTCAGCCTGAGGTCCAGTTTTGTATTACAGCAGTGCTTGAAACAAGTATGTTGTCATGGTCACTTTCCATGACTGGTGCCTTACCCCATTTGTTGACCTAACTTCTTGATGTTGGGGAAGAGTACAGGAGCATAAATAAGTTACAAAGTACATTGATTGGATTTTGCCAATAGTTTGTTTTAATAGGTTGATATATCTGTATGTGGCCCTAAAGGAGAAAAAGCAACTACATTTTTTCCCCAGAGAAACAGCAAAGCCCTTCTTGACAAGGGAATTTCAATCCTACAAACAGGCAAAAGGCTAAACAGCAGTCTTCTTCTGAGTGTCACTTTATCATGCCTAGTAGTAGACCCATGTGGAAATCTTTCTAACTAGTTGTAAGTGTCTGCATATTGTCATTAAATGGGAGGAAACAGCAAGGGATCTGGCAAGAGCATTGGCTCCTGTCCTTTTGCTAGTTTGAACTCTGTCAGTGTTCCACACCTGCATAAACAGCTGCCCATCTTCCTTTCTTGTTACAGAGCAACTGCTTTTAGGTACCACTCCATAGCTATTTATAACATCAGGAAGTATGAGAACTCCTGTAATGAAACATATGAGTTAATTTTTATTTGATTTGTCTCTAAAGATACCACAGGTAGGTTGTGTCATATGAACTCCATCTCTCATTTTTCCTGCTGCTGTGATTTCTACCTAGAACACTAGTGCCTTGTAAAACTATGAACTACCTCATACCACAGTAATTCTTGTCTGTATGGATAAATCTTAAGTAGTCGGCATTACTCCAGATATTGTTCTTTTATTTAAAAAAACCTTATTTGGGGGGATAATTTTTAACCTGATTTTTCAGTGTCTGAGTTTTGCGCACTTCAAAGGCTTTTCCTTATCCCAGCAAAATTATTTTGGTTTTGTTGCTACTGAAACACAACTGTTCATACATACGTTTAGGATTCAAAACAAAACACCACACCCTGATCCAAGAAATTCTCCTAATTCTGAGAGAGGAAAGCATGTTCATACAAGAATTATACAAACAAATGTCCCATGATCAGGATATAAAGGAACAAACTGTTTGAAAACAAAACAGTATGTAAACTAAATACAAATTACAACAAAGGACTTCTGGATGCAGATGTTGCTGAAGATGTGTAAGAATACACTCACTTCTCCCTTTTGTTTGTTATATCATTTTACCCTTGCATTGTTTGGATGCTAACAGAGGAAGGGTCTCCCCCCCCCCCACCTAGAATCAGGGACTGACTTCCCATATAACAGAAAAAGGCTCCTTCTGGGTGATATCCTGGCTTTGATTGCTTTGCTGTCTGTCTCAGCTATTTGTCAGTGTAACACATATTCTTGGGTATGTATAAAACATATTCTTGTGGGAGCTGTATTGTTGTTGAAAAATTATATGGGCAGATTGTGCAACCCCTCCCAAAGGCACCAAATTGATTGGACTTTGGAGAGTGATTGGACATCAGGATAGAAGACAAGATTGGTGGTGGTTTTCTTGGATCACATTGTGAGAGACATCATTTGGGGAAATTAGCCCAGGGATTTCAATAATACATGCTGGCAAACATTTACAGTCCTAAAATGACTGTACACTGAAAAGACAGCAGGAACAGTTTGGAATAAGTGCTGTTGTTCCTCAGTAATATGCTGAAAGTGACATAAAACAGTCTGTATACTTTCCCTTGAATACACAATTTTTTCCTGATTAAATTATTTCATATCATTTATTATCTATGAAAAAGCAAATGTTATCAAATGTTTCCTTCCCTATATTCCCCTTGCATGTCTTAGCTGCTCTTGTGCCAGCCATAGGAATCAAGGCTTGTGAAGTGGAGACATCAAGCTAACTTTTATTTATTTCTTTGTTAGAGAACTAGTTCATGCAGTGATTCATCCTTCTTGCTTGGTTTACTAAGATTGAAAAACAGAAATATACAGGACACTGTTATATTCCATGATGAAAACTTTGTGGTGAAACATATGACATGAAACCAAAGCAAAAAAAGCAAAGTAAATGTTCATTGTTCATTTTCTTGCTATGACTGCTATGGCATGTGCCACATCACCCACCCACCAATCCTGGAAGATTCACAGTATTGGGGTCTTGGAGGGGCTTTTGCTGATATCAACATTTTCGGAAATCAGAATGTTGGATGTATGCTTCAGGCAGCATATGTACCTTAATGTGCCTTCGCTGTCTTCCCATTGAAAGAGGTTGAAAGAGGAGACAGCTGTGTGTCTCCAATGTCACGGGAGCTTTCGTCAGGGCTTGTTTTGACAGCACTAGATACTGAAATACTTCCTTGACGTCTCAGTATTTTCATTATTGTTCTTTTGTATCCTCTGCATGCAAAGAAATAGATGAAAGGATCAAAGCAGCAGTTTAAATTCATCAGGAATACAGTGTAATGGAGAGTCTTCTGGAATAGCTGTTTTTGACTGCATGGAATAGGAAGCACAAGCTTCTTAATCATGTGCACAATAATGGCAAGGTGGTATGGCGTGAGACAGATGACAAAGACAACAATGATAAAAATAATAGTATTAATTGCCTTTTTGTTTGTTCCTGATTTTTCAGCTAGAGGATTTTCTTTTGCAGTTTGACAGAGTTTGTAGCTAATTTTAGAGTAACAGATTAGTGTTATCCCAAGGGGAATTATATATCCAAGTAAACAGGCACCAAGGAGAATCCAAGGGAGGTATTTGATCATTTCTTCAAAGTTTGGATATTCCATGCATGTTATCTTATTTCCATCTTCCTTTGACATCTCGTGCGTAAGTAACGGGAGTGTTTGGCCAAATACAAGACACCACACAAAACAACAAATGTATGTGGCACATCTAACTCTTCTGATCTTGGTGCGTAAAGGGTGGACCACAGCTACAAACCTGTCAATGCTTAAACATGTCATAAAGTTCACAGCTGCATAAATGTTGATGTAAAAGACAAGAGCTGTGAGCTTGCACAACACTTCCCCAAATGGCCAATGAAAACCCAGTGCATAGTAGGCTATTCTTGCTGGTAAAGCTGTAGTAAAAAGAATGTCTGACACAACAAGATTTGTTGAGTAAACAGTGGTAGAGTTCATCTTTTTTCTGTTTTTAATTATCACAGTGAGAGCAAGTCCATTTCCAAGTATTCCAATTACGAAAATAACACTGTAGAATGTAGGTAGAAAGATACGTGCTGAATCTTTATGTTCATACAGATCACAGGTTGTATTGTTAGCTTGATGTGATGTAGAAGCCACTGTGGCTGAGACCGTTGCCATAGCTAGTGTACCTCCAGGAACTTTAGGAGGCCTAGAAAATAGCAGAAGAAATGGAAACATTTTTGATGAATACAGGCAATCATATTGCTGTTCATATCTTTCTAATCTGGTAGTAATGCATTTTGGAAAACCTTGGTAGGTTATATCCTATCTGTCTGTCCATTTTAAAAAGTATTCAGGCAGTTACAAAATATAGTTTAAAAACACAAAAATAACTCACAAGTAGCAATAATAACAATAATAATGCTAAAACAGCTATCTGTAGCAGTAAGCTGAGAGAGTATTAAGTTAGGCAGCAGTACAGATAAAGTGGTAAGAACTTGAACATATACTGTGGACTGTTGTCTAAAAGTTAGTATTAATGCCAAGCAATACTTGGGGGAGGAAATTCTGAAACCACCAGAAAATCGCTTTTTTCTACTAAGCAACACTTTGGAACAGGATCAGTGATGTGTTGTTAGAAACAAGTGAATGAAAAGGGAGATAAGAGGACTGCTGGCTTGGGAGTAGAAGATGGCAAGACAATCCAAGAAAGGAGGGTTTAATGAATTTTATGCCTTAATTTATTTCAACAAATCAGTCACATACTTGTATGTTCGAGGATTCTGAATTAGGCCTAAAGATTTGTATCGCCTTTAAGGAATAGGGCATTTTGTATGTGAAGCTTTTCTGAACAATTTTTCTTCTTCTTGCCTCAAGTAATTAAATAGGAGATTTTTACTCTTTCCAGAATTGTTTCTTAACATTCACACTGTTTTGTGTAGTTTTTAGAATGTGTGCAAAAGTAGGTTACTTTATTTATTACGATCGACAGATCAGATAAGAAAAGTAGGTTAAGTTTCAGCAGTATAGTATATTTCAAATAAGCTTTTTGTTTTATATAAATTGTGACTTGAAAGTGAATATGAATGTATGTATTGTGTATACACTTTTGCTCATGCACACTGTGAATATGAAGTTATCCCTTCATATTTGCTGGGGTTTGGTTCCAGGACCCCCCATGGCTACCAAAATCCGTGAATACTCAAGTCCCAATGGCACAGCAAAATGGTGTCCCTTATATAAGATGGCAAAATCAAGGTTTGCTTTTTGGATTATTATTTTTGGAATATTTTCAAGCCGTGAATACTTAAATCCACGGATACCAAATCTGTGGATACGGAGGGACAACTGTATTTAGTCATGCATGGGTAGCTGGGTGTGGTATGCCTATTTGCCATTCTTGCTTCTGTGTACAAACACATCTTTCACATTCAACATGGTGCCCCTTATTTCACTAAAACTTTTAAAACTTTGCCACTTGTTTACATTACAATGCTTTTTTGTATTTATTACTTTTCTAGTGTAAACTTTTTCCTCCAGTAATTTCTTTACACTGCATGGCTGAAAGTTGTTGTGTTAGACAGTGGGCTATCCTCAAGTTGGTAATGTGGAGTAGAAGTAATTGAAGAATAAGATGTAATGTTTATGTGTATTCATCTACAGGTTTTAGTATTTTAAAAAATTAAAATGTGCTGGCTTGTAGAGAGAAGTGGTTGTGCGGCTTTCAGCTTCCAGACATGAGGTTTTGTAGTTTGCTGAGACTAGTGTGTTCTGTAGTTAGCAATCCAAATTGCTTAACAACAGTATTACATAGCTGTCTTGTGCCAGTACTATTATAAACAGGATATTGCTCCAATTTGTTGTCAAATGGTTTCTGCATTTCTTTAGCTTTCTTGGATGATGAGGGTGTACTCTTTTTCTTCTCCGCAAATTCATAGGATTTATGATGCACCTTCAAAAGCAACATCAGTCCTTGCATATTTACTGTGAAGTCTTACTGTGTTCAGCAGGACTTAGTCCTAGAGTAGACCACTATGAGTATTTGTGTAGCCAGGCTGTGATCCATTTCATGCTGTTCCTGGAGTAAGCCCCACTGAACATAATAGAGATTCCTTCTAGTAAACATACATAAGGATGTACTGCTCATCCACCATATTATAGAGGAATTTGGCTACAAGGACAAAAAGGAAGCTTGCTTGGGGAAGAAAACTAGAAAAGGGACAACAGATGCAGAAAAGAGGAAGGAAGAGACTTTTCTGGCACAACTCCTAGTGATTTCTTCTTTCAAGTGTCAGAAAAGTTTCAATGGGAAGCATAGTTAGATACCACAGCTCCTGTCAGTTTTTGTTTAGTTTACTATTTCATCAGCATGTGATTCCTAACATCTAGGTTTCCAGTTGTTGGAATGGAACTTGAGCCAAACATTTTCAAATTTCCAGGTTTGTTTCATTTTCAGAAACAACTCTGCCCTGATCTAGTTAGGGGCTTGTCTGCCTAGAAACTGCCATCTGTTTCTGTATCTCTGGGTGGACAGGGAATCTTTCACATGTGCAAATAGGAGTTGTGTCTGCAATCTTCCAATCTAGTCTAATAGCCAGGCTATTAGTCAGTTAAAACTCTTTTCTCCAATCTTAATAATTTCTTCACTATAAGGCTGTAATGAAGCAGTGAATGTCTTTATTCTGTTCTGTACCATCTGAATTCAAGATATATACTTTTTAAAATTAAGCATTTCCCTATATTTTGTAAACAGAATACAATTACTGGTATGATAGATTAAAAAACCCAGCTAGAATAGAGGAAAATGTCCTGCATTTTAATATTTTAGAAGCAAACTATACAGAAGAGTTCTTTCAAAATATCAGAAGATTATGTGTAAAGTAGATTTATAAACAAATCTATATGACACTAAGCTATTGCAAATGTGAGGATAGGAAGACCTGCATCTAGCACAAGAGTGGGAAACTTTTGGCCCTCCAGATGTTTTGGAATTCAGCTTCCAAATGCCCCACCCAGCATGGCCAATAGGAGAATTGGGTATGTGGAAATTGTGATTCAAATTACCTGGAGGGCCAAAGGTTCCCCATCCTAAATTGAGCAGGCATTTGTTTGATGTGGAAGCAGTTGGTGATGTACAGTTGTCCCTCCACATTCACTGCTTTAAGTATTCACGGCTTGAAAATATTCTTTAAAAAATAATAATCCAAAAAGCAAACCTTGATTTTGCCATCTTATATAAAGACACCATTTTGCTATGCCATTGCATATAATGGGACTTGAATATTCACGGATTTGGGTATTCACGGGGGGTCCTGGAACCAAACCCCAGCGAATGTGAAGGGACAACTGTATATCTCATGTTAAAGTGTGTGGCCTGTGAAGGTAGTTCTGTGACCTGCTGACTTGAACCTTGAGAGCCCACTTGCATGCATTAAATATATAGTAATTCAGTGATAAACACTATATTGAGTTATTTTGAAAAACTTAACAATAACTTGCATTATTTATCACTGTTGCCTTTTTGTAGTAATGTAGTTTTCTGACCTATTTGCATGGAACTACTGGTTAATGTTAATAAATAAGCCACAACCCCAACATTTCCATATTGGCCCATTGAAACAAGGCTTGGCTATCAAAGAGATTTCAAGTGCACTCCATACTCTGTTTAAGTCAAAGGCAGAATGTTTTGAAATCGTACAGTTTGCAGTTTTTATTAGAAAAGATGACAGTTACCAAGCCAACAACTGACGTACATTTACCCATTGAAAACACTGTGATTTTCTTCTGTATAAATGGGATACAATTGCACTGTTTGAAAAGGGTGAATCATAACATGAGGTTAAAATTGTCTAATAAAGTACAGTATGTTATGTGTCTGCCAAAAATTATTTGCTCTACCACTGACAGTGACAATTTTTTTATAAGGTCTCTGCTAGTTTAACATAAAGAATAGCATATTCTGAACACATACTCAGCAAATCAGTAGGACTGCAGTTCTGTGCACACGTGCTTCAGAATAAGGTCCAGCGAGCTCAGTGGGACTGACTTCTGAGTAAACTTGCTTAAGCTTAGACTTTATAAAACAATATCCTAATCAAAGTGGGAGGACTTAAAGCATGTTAAAAAAACTTTTCTAATAATTCTTGAACACAATATATTAAGGAAAACTGTTTTAGTTGAGGGGAATAAAAGTTCATCAAATAAAAAAGATTTTAGAAGAACATGCCTGTCAAAGCCAGAATTTAAAGCTTATATCATCACATCTTTTAAACATCAACCATGATTAAAGAATAATTTTAAAAGTACCTCATATTCTATAAGCACTTGTTCTTTTTCCTATAAATACTCGTCTTAAAACAGAATGTAATTTTTTCAGTACAGCTTGTGAGCTTTGCCAAATGATGTATTTTGTTTTAGAAAAGCACATTGATTTTACTGCTCTCAGATTTTGTTTTTTAAAATTAGAACAGATATTTACTTTAAGCATATCTTTTTCCTTATGATTGTACCCCCCCCTCAGCTAAATAATATAAATAATAATTTTATTATTGAAATAAGCATTTATGTTAATGTATCGTATTGCACTGGACTGGACTACAGTCCTGATATCTGCTTCTGTTAATTACTGCTGCATGAGAAATATTCTAAAGTTACTTCTTGACTCCTTATAACAATTAATTGCCCTTGTGCAGGGGAATAAAATGTAGTATTGTTGGTACTCACGTAACTGTAGTTCATGAAATCCTCCTTATTGTGTTCGTATTTGCCACACATTTCATATGCAACTGTTTCCCCTTTGTATGTTGTTCTTAAGAATGATTAGGTCAGACTACCCTTTTATGGCGTTGATGGCATTTCCCCTCCCTATAGCTGAAGTGTACCTTAAAAAAATATGGGAAGTGAGAACATCTATTCATTTCACATTTTTCATTGTTCTTTTTGTCAAAAGCTCTGTCGCGTGTTAAAGAATTATTTTTAAAAAGTTTTGTGGCTTCTATAGAACAAACCTTGCTTCACAAGATTTTTTAAAAAGATAGAATGACAAGATCAAAGTAAGTTGAAAGTGATAATATTTTAAGCAAGTTTACACAGCTTTGTCTGTTAGTCTGACCCTGTATGAGCTGCCACCGTGTTGAACAGTGATGAAGTATCATAAGCTCTTTATCTCTGGCGAGAGAGGCAAAACCTTTCATTCTACCTGCATTCTACTATAGCAGTGGCTCTTTAACCAAGACCAAACTAGATGTCATACTATCAGCTATATGTTTCTTCTTCTGGATCATCCCCATTCCCATATGAAATGGGTAGGAAGTCTTGCCTTTAGCAGTAAAAGGAAAACATAGGTCAAAGGTTCTGAATCTCAAGTTCTTTGATTCTCTGTCATCAGGTTCTCTAGACATTTTTGTTTTGTTTTGTTTACCTGGCAGGAGCTAATCACTATCCCTTGCACTTTTCTTCTCAGAATATACATATAAGTTGACCTAATATGTAGGTCACTTTACAACATGGGACACTTACACAGCATTGAACAATTTGCCATGTACAGAGCTTTTCCCTTTAAGCAAACTAAAATGGGTCCTAGCTAAAATTTTAACCTATTGAGACAAAAAAGGGCCCATGCTATTTTTAAAATGTATTTGCAAAGCAGCAATGTAATTCTTTGGTTTTTGGCAGGGTTGCTGCCTACAGAGAAAATTGGAACTTATTCCATTAGTGTAGACATTGTACTTCATTGGGGTGAAAAATTTCACAATGCAAGAAGTATACTTTTTCCATTTTATAACATCTGCATTTATTTTTATTCTGTCTTATGTTTTTTTTGGGGCGGGGCTCTTTGTGTTTGATAGAACACATTTGATTCTGCACTCCTTTGGTATGGAACATTTTTATACCCTGCAACAAGTTAAATTCCCATGGGTTCTGAAAACATCCCACAACTCAGACAATGCAAATATGTTTGTCCTAGTATATGGTGGTGATAGCAAGATATTTACACTCTCCCACATTGCGTGGACACATTAATATTTGACCTCTTGCATCTAGCTCTGTGCATAGTAGCACTGAGAGAAGCTGGTATGGTATGTGTGTGTATGCGCACAACTTCAAGTCACCTGTCAACTTATGGCAACCCCATGAATTTCGGAGGGTTTTCTTTGACAAGGAGTACTCAAGAGGTAGTTCTGTCAGTTCCTTCTTCTGAAATATAGCCTAATGCACCTGGTATATCTTGGCAGTCCCCCATCCAAGTACTAACCAGAGCTGATCCTGTTTAGTTTCCAAGGTCAGATGTGGTCTTGTGCCTTTAGGGTATTTAGGCCATAGTGGTATGGTATAGTATTGCTGACTCTATGCTGATGCAACTGATTGTGGAGTTGTGTAGGGGTGGATCCCTCATTCTAGTAAAAGAGATTTTAAAGTATGATGTCAGAGAAGAAGATCACTCAAAACATTGCTTACCATACACAAAAAGGAAGAAGTATTCATTAGGTTTATCTATTCTCAATAATACTTTGTTTACACAAAACTAAGGTTTATGTTCTATTTAAATGTGGGGTTTTGTTGGACAGACAGAAATATTAAAAAAGAAACCCTAGTCTGACAATGGGAGTAAAATGACTGATAAAAATCAAACTTCACATGGGATTGTGGCAAAAAAATAAAGAAATTGAAGTCTATTTGCATTTCTGAAATGTTGTGTTGTCTGTATAAACCCGTGAGACTAAAAAGTAGTATATACTAGAGGAAATTACCCAGGGTATCTACAAACCTAATTTCCCTGAAGCATCTCTCTATGTTGAGGGTGGGGAAATTTTAGATGAGTAAATTCCACACAGTCAGTGCAGTTCTTAATCCATGAAAGTTATAAATATAATTCAGTCCACAGTCAGATTTGTTCAGTTAGTAGAGTTAAGAGGTAAGCTTTTTAGTAAGGTTGGTATTTTTTCTTCATTGTTTTTATGAGTAGCAGTAAAATGCTCACATTAAAAAAATCACAGTCCAATAGTATTTGTAATGGTTTTGGCTGTTGGTTAATCATAACCATAAGAAAACCCACTGATTATTGTGTGTAAAATTTCACTTGTTTCTGGTTCTTTCCAGTAATGTCACTGAAATGGATGAAGTTGGCAGCATTACACTTTCAAATAATGTTAGCTTTTGTAAATGTTTGTGTTTAGAGCCAAGTATACAATTTTCAATGCTATGCAGCTTCTTTATGGCTGGAATCTACTATTTAAGATCACATTTATGGTATAAGAATATGTGTATGTATAAGAACTCGCAATGCAGGCACATCAAATATTTGAATGTTTTTCCATATAACAGCTTTCTCCCTTGATGTGTTACTTTTGATATGTGGGGTGCAGCATTCAAGATTTGATCCACATCTGCACTGAGTTTCAGTCTATTAGTATATGCACTAAGTTAGCCTGCTGATCATTACACTGTCTGTTGGAAAGAATAATAGTAAAAAAAAATTAAACATGTTTGAAGGAACTCTTCTTTTCTCATTCACCAGTATAAGGTGGAACTCTTGCAGCTTGATCACATAAGGTTCCTTTTTCCTTAGTACCATAACCTTTAAAAAAAAAAAAACAACCTCACCTAACTTCATAGCATTAGCCTTAAAACAAAGGACAAATACAAACCTAGAAATCCACTGACGGTGCAAAAAGTATTTAGTATTCTGCACCAAGTGTCACAACTATGACTATATACTCTTTGAGATGACTGTATTGTCAGAGGGTTGTACTAACTGAGATGAGCTCCTGGGTCTTGGAGAAGACATTTCTTCCCTTGAAGCTTAGATGGCTGACCTGTTTAGTTGAAAAAAGCAAAGAAGTATATAGATGAGATCTCTGGAAACAAGGTAGAAAGATCCCACTTTTGTTAGAGAATGAATGCCTTGGATCAGGAACACAGTGTACAAAAAATGAAGGAAATGAACTCTTAAAAGAAACTGATTTCTCAGTTGATGAATGAATACAGTACCTTCAAGTGCCAAGAATACATTTCAACAATTGGAGAGTTATAGCAGGTGGTTTTGGCAGTGGAATCTTTGATAATCTTTGATAATTAGACATCTAGATTGCTCTTTGATAAGTGTGACAGTTTGTCTCGCTGGTACAAAGGAAGGCCATTCCCCCCCCATCATAGTGCTTATGGGGAATCTGTAATTAGCATGTGCTGCACTGGGAAATGTATCCAAGTGTTTCTTAAAGCAAAGTTAGGTTGTCTGGCAAGCAAAGTTGCATTTTCAGCGGTTCTACTATGTGATTGTGGTCAGCCAGATTGGTAGAACTGGAGGACCTTAGTGTGTGGATAAGATCTTGACATTTTGATAAAGAGTTTAGATTTGTTGGGCACCAATGGACATGTTTTAAATTACTGTTTTTCTTATTTAAACACACATTTAAGAATATGAATGCAAAAAATTTCAAGTAGTGAGGAGTCTTTTGGGTACAGGCCCAGAGAGTTGTGTTATGCAACCCATGGCTACCTGCTGTGAAAAATTTGTCAGGTACTTCAAGGAAAGAAGTTACTTGCATTTTTGAAACTGCAATTCTTACAGAGCCTAGGGGGGTGTCCAATGAACTATCTAGTCAGTGTTCCTGGGATCAATTTCAGTTACTGAAGCCTGATGATGTGGACAAGATGCTTGAAGAAGTTTGGCCCACCACATGTAAGCTCAACACTTGCCCATCTTGGCTGATACCATCTACCAGATGTGGACTGTTTGAATGAGTCCAGAAGGTGGTAAATGCCTTGTTATGTCAGAAGGAGGTGTCTGCTGCCTTGAAAGGGCAGCGGTGCACCCTCTGCTGAAGAGGACCTTCCTGGAACCAGAGGTATATGAGAACTACTGCCTGATTGCAAAAATCCACTTTTTGGGAAAAGTGCTTGAGCGTGTGGTGGCTGGGAAACTTCAGGCATTCCTGGAGGAAGCAGATTATCTGGACCCATTTCAACCTGGTTTCAGGTCAGGGTATGACACTGAAATGGCCTTAGTTTCTCTAATTGCTCTAAGGAAAGACAGGTGGAGTGCTATGCTGTTGATCTTCCTGGATCTCTCAGTGGCTTTTGATACCATTGATCATGGTATCTTACTGGACTGACTCTGTGGGATGGGCCTAGGAGGACACTGTTTTGCAGTGGTTCCATTCCTATCTAGCAGGCCAGTTCCAGAGAGTAGCGTTGGGGGATTCCTAGCTATTATGACCCCATGGCTATTTAGCTGTGGGGTACCACAGATTTCTTTCTTATCTCCCATGCTCTTTAATATCTACATGAAGTGCTGTTGAAGGTCATAAGGGTCATAAGGGGGTTTGTAGTGAGGTTCCATCAGTATGCTGATGACGCTAAGCTCTTTTTCTCCTTGTCATTGGAGTCAGCTAGGACTGTGCAGGTGCTGGAGTAGTTCTTGGATGCTGTAATGGGCCAATAAACTGAAACTGAATCCCAATAAGACAGAGACTCTGTGGCAGTTCTTGGGTCAAGCAATTTGATAAACAGCCTGTACCAAGTGGGGTTGCTTTCCCACTGATGGAACAGGTATGTAGCTTGGGAGGGCTTCTAGATCCCGTCCTTGTCACTGGAGGCCCAAGTGGACTCTGTGACACAGAGTGCTTGGTGCCAGCTTTGATCTTTCCAGGACAGAGATAACCTAGCCACAGCAGCCTATGCACTGGTAATCTTCCTGTTAGACTACTGTAATGTGCTGTACTTGGGGCTGTGCTTGAAGAAGACTTGGAAGCTGCAGCTAGTGAAATATGCAGCAGCTTGACTGCTTATTGGACTAACATGTAGACAGCATATCATGTATTAAAACATAATGGCTGAGAATATGTTTCTGGTCTAAATTCAAGGTGCTTGTATGCCATTTAAAGCCCTAAATAGCTAGGGCTCTTGATACTTCAGGGAATACCTCTCCCCATATGTGCCTGCCTGTAGATTAAGATCTGCTGGTGGGGAAGTGCTCCTTCGTGTCCCACCAGTGAGATCAACGCACTGTATTTGGACATGAGAGGGGGCCTTCTCACCTGTGGCACCCCACTTGTGGAATCCCCCCCCCAGGGGCCCCAACTGTCGCCAATCCTTATGTCATTCAGGCACCAGGTTAAAATGTGCCTGTTCATTAAAGCCTTTGGGCCTCATAAACCCGTCCCAGATACAGTGTAAATACTGTAGTTTTAATTTTTTTAAAAAATATTTTAAATCTGTTTAAACTTATTGCTGTAGTTTAATATCTGTAAAGTTTTTAAAATTATTTTATTGTTTTAAAATGCATAACTTATTTTAATGCTTTTTGTAGATCACCCGGAGATCTTTGATATATAGGGTGGGATATAAATATTTTAATAAATAATACAGTAATATCAAACACCCCCCACTGTAGCAAAACATCTTTTCCAGGCATATATAATGATGAGATCATTGGAGCTATAAAAATGAGTCAAATGGCAGAAATTGTACCATAGGAAGTGGACTGGGCTAAAAATATGCTATTCCAAAATGATATATGATTTGTCAGAAGTCATTGAGCAGCATTCCTATCTGGAGGGAAAACCAACAACAAGGAAAGGATACTGTACAGAATTGCCTTTTTAATTTTACCTCTTGGAAAGCAAAATATTTCCAACATGGTGTTTTTCAAACTCTCTTCAACCACCTGTGAAGAGAATTATTGAAACATCTACACCTTCACAATAATCTCTTGCAAGAGTATTTATATGAATTCTCTATGTGCTTAATTGTTATTGCTACCTACAGTGGAATAACTATTAATCATGCTTCATTAAACTGTGTGTCCTAGTTTGCTGTTTGACTCAATCACATAAGAATTTCTTTTCAAAGTTAGCTGCTCTAGAACAGTGCAACCACATATCGTCCAAAGACCCTAATACACCACTTCCTGCCCAGTATCTATCAGACATAGATACATATCTTTGCTTATTCTGTATAGTTTTAAGAGGCATAAGTACCATCTACGAACTTGTTTGATGGTGGCCTCTCTCACAGTTACTGAGATGATTGTTTTGCTGTGATCTCAAAACTGTCTTCTTCTGTGCTTCCAAATCTTCTGTGTTATGCCAAATTATACTTCCATAATTTAAAACATTAAAAGACTTTCCATTAAAAGATTTTCCAGTTGGGATTTTATAAATCAGAGGCAAATCCTTTAATTTCATTAGGCGTGCCTAGACAATAATTTTCAAATGCCGTTAAAGGCCTCAAGGGTGTGCTGGATTTTTCAACCTGGGGGCAAGTTCTGTCCCCAAGAAGAGTTCAGTCCTTCCAGTTTGGCCATTGATTCATCTGTTGTAACTGGCTTATCATTAACAAATGGTCCCTAAATCTACTTATACCCTTCTGCTTCCAGCTGCCATGTTGTTTGCATTTTATCTGCTCAGCAAAATGTGGAGTGAAGGAGATAATAACACAGTAACAAAATAGGTGTAATAGTTAACACTTTAACATATTTGTACTATATTCAAAGCTTTTCATGAACCAACATACGTTTACAGCGGAAAGAGGAAGCTAAGTATAGTCAGACACACATTCTAGACTTTTAGAAAGTTGATGTCAGTAAACTTAAGGAAATACTGGGGTTGATCCCCTGGTCAGGAATACTAACCGAGAAGTGGATGGGAAGTAATGATGGGTGGGAGTTTCTTAAAAGTGAGAGATTGAAGGCAGAATTTCAAACAGTTCCAATGAGGTGGAAAAATGGCAGGTATCTAAAGAAACCAGGATGGCTGTTGAAAGAACTTTCTACTGAACTAAACTACTTAACTTTTAAATAAGGGACATTTAGAAGAAATGGGAAAAGGGGGAAATCACCAAAGAAGGGTTCAAACAAACAGCCAGCTCGTGTAGGGAGAAAGTCAGAAAAGCTAAAAGCACAGAAAGAGCTCAGACTTGCTAGAGATGTTAAATACAATAAAAAGGGCTTTTTTTGTTTATATCCATAGCAAAAGGAAGAACGAGGAAGTGGTAGGGGCTGCTGTGTGCAGAAGATGGCAAAATGCTAACAGGACAGAAAAGGCAGAACTACCCAACACCTTTTTTTCCTCAGTCTTCTTCCAACAGGAAAACAGTGCTCAACCTGGGGAAAATGGAGCAGATGATGCCGTAGGGAAAATGTAGCACAGAATTGGTAAAGAAGATTTATATAATTCACTGCAATCATTTTTTAAAGGTGCACAAATTTCAGGAGGAAACATATCTGCCTGGAGAGCTAATTGTGTTAGCTACTTTTTTTCTGACTTCCTTTTAACTGTTCTTGATAGTACAATAATTTTGGGTTTCTCTTCCCAAATTCATAATTGGATCTCTCCGCATAAATCAGGACTTCCTACCTCAATGGCTTCTAGTTTTACTCAACTCTAAGACAGTTCATTCCAAATGTTCTTATCTCCCATGTTTTTATATTTTTAAAGTAAATTGTGTTGTCTGCATTTGTAGATTGATTTTTTGTCGCTCTCATTCTTTCTTAGGTTTCAAACCTTTCTTAATTAGCTGCCCTCTAATTACTGCTTACAAAGTGTCCCAGGAGAGACCAGAAATAATTTCAGTTGTTTTATTTTCGTGATAAAAATCCATTATAATGACTTTTACTATTTCCATTCCTCTGGCTTTTCTTCGCAAACGAAGATTCAGGAAGGACTCATTCTGCGCTTTCTGCAAGCGCGCTGATGACTAAAAAGGCCAATCCGAGATAAACAAGTCCGGTTGCAGAAAGCACAGCAGAAGGTCTCCTTAGGTGATGTTTTTGGGTTGTGACTCTTTCTGCGTTGTCGTTTCTCTTCAAGACTTGTTCGGCATGAGTTCTCAAATAAGGCTGGAGCATTGTGGATAGTGAGTTTCCATGCCTCCCGATGTGAGGCCAGGGCGGACCATTGTTGGTGATCAGTTTGGCTGAGCCTGAGATGTTGCTTCAGGGAGTCCTTGTATTGCTTTTTTGGAGCGCCCCTCTTACGCTGACCCGTGGCAAGTTCACCGTAGAGTAGTATTTTTGGGAGGCGATGGTCCTCCATCCTAGAAACGTGCTCTGCCCAGCGCAGCTGCGTTCTCATTATCATGGCCTCAGTGCTGGTGATTGCTGCTTGCTCAAGGACAGCAACATTCAAAGTCATTAAATAATGAACTGCAATTCAGTCTCCATATTAGTGTTGTGTATTGTTGAGAGGAAGAATTCTATCAAGTTTGCATGATCTAAATCTGTGATAGTAATCATAAAATGCAGCTTAGATTTGATTTGATTCATATCCTTTCTCCCATTTTAGGATGCTAATCCTTCTGAGAACAGTATGTGAACTTTTTTTGATCATGTATGGTATCTTCCAGAGTAGCAAGTATGTTTAAGATATAAATGTAGGATATAGTATGTTTAGGATATAAATTATACAAATGTCTCCATGCATTTATACTTCTATGTCTCTTAAAGCAGCTATGCAATTTTCCTGCCATTTACATCTTTTCTCAGTGTCCTAGCTCTACCTGTTTTCAAGAAGACCATATCTCTCTATACAACCTGGCCTGAGTGTTAAGATCGGCAGGGGAGGGCTTTCTTGCAGTCTCACCACCTTCACAGGTGTCGCTGGTGAGGACTTGGGAGAGAGGCTTCTCTGTGACTGCTCCCAGACTGTGGAACTCCTTTCCACGAGAGGTCTGTCTGCCCGCTCCCCTCTCTTTTTTTGGTCAGCAGTTGAAGATGTTTTTATTTAGGCATTTGACATGTGAATTTTACTTGGTGTATTAATGTTGTATTTTTTAATCATTTTTATGTTTTTAATTATCTGTTTTAAACTATATTTTAATAATAGAAATTCAGTTTAATTCTTTTTTAACTTTTGTAATTTGTAAGATTTTAGTTGTATTTTTTTAAACTATTGTAAACCTTGAATCCCATCTTGGGAGAAAGGTGGGATATAAATCCAATAAATAAATAAATAAATAAATACAAAAACAGTTAGTATTCCCCACTCCCACCACAGGATTAGTTGCTCCACAACACATTGTTTTACCAGCATCTGCATCATGAGTTCTGCTTTTCTAGTGTTAGGGCATAATAAGATCCAGAAGTCATCTGTTTCTCAGTTTAGCCTTTATTTAAAAAAGAAAAAAAGAAAAAAGAATCTGCTGTTGGGATTACACATACAATGGAGATTTTCACATGGGGCCAAAATGCCCCGTTACTGCCCTACCACCAATGGAGATAAGTTCGCACACTTACCTCCATTCCGCTACAGGAACGGGCTCCCTCCCTCCTTGCTGGCCGGCTGTAAATGCAGCCATCGTAACACTGTCTTTACGACCGGCAGCTGAAATCCCACTCGTTCTCGCGAGAGAACGGGCAGGAGGAAAATTCAAAAATAAACAGCTATCAAAGCAAGAAATAATTTGCAAAATTAAATTAAAAAAAAAAAACCCAACACAAGTAACCCAGGGAAGGAGGGAAGGGTGCCACTTACCTGGATGTCCCGTTCGTGGCCAGAAATGCTTGGCATGGACCTCCTCCCCCATGCCTGTCATCATGGAACAGGGACGGGGGCTCCTTTTCCTACGTCCCTGATTCTGTGACAGACACGGAAGGGGTGTTGTATTCACAATGTTTCATCGTGAATTGGATACCCCGGAAGCAGGATGGAAGGGGTCGATGTCATCAGAAAGGGAGCCCCTTTCTTGACCCTGTTCCATGCCTGCCCCACAATATTGGCCCCATCTGAAAACCTCCATTCTGGCATCTTGAATCTGCACAAATTAGGGATAATTGTTGCAAGCCCACAATTCTAGAGGAACTTTTAGCACTAAATTCCTCACCAAACAGGGGATGCTGTAACATTCTCCTGGCATTTTCCCCCCACACACGTGCTGAGAATGGGGAGTGGGGACACACACCAGAAAATGATACTTCACAATTTTAGCAGCTCTTATGCTATAATGTTTTGTAGGCAAGCCCAATTCAGTAATGTTAACAGACACAATATTCAAACTATCCAGTAAACTCATAACTCTTCGTATTCATAAACATACATCTAATTGAGATGCAATGAACAATCCAGGAATAAATCACTTTCTCCAAAGCCAGACTGCTTAATCTGTGTGTTGGTTAAACATATCCTACCCACCCCTCCCCTTTTCTCTCTGGACCCAACTGCTGGCATTAAGGCACAGGATCAGCCAGCATATGCCATTAAGGTGGAGTATCATGGAACTAGATCCCTGCCTCCCATCCCATTGCCCATCTCTAATTTTAATAGTGTTTAAAAGTGAAACCATTATAATTGATGTACCAGATGAATAAAGCTGAGACTGAAAGGGTACCCAAGCACCTGATTTTGCTTTTCAAGAATATCATTTGATTTGTTTCCTCTTTGTAGAAATAAGATGGGATCACATTCTTTGTTCAATTAGCAAAGACTATGAAGCTTCAGGTGTTACTTCTCCTCCCCCAGCTTTTCATGCTCTGGTGCTTTCAACAATGGATATGCCAATGGGAGCAAATATTGCTATCTCAGGTTTCCTTGTAGATCTCTTGGAACTCATCTGTAGAAATTGCTAGGATGACTTTATGAACTTGCCAAATCATCAGTCTAAAGCGGAACCCCATTGCACTTCATGTTTATGGATACCACATCCTTCTTCCCTCTCCCCCCTTATAGGTTCAAACTGTTTCAATAGATGTGCCTTTAAAGACTTGGTCTTGTGGCCTTTATAATTCAAGTTTTTGCTGATCAATGCATAGTAACTTGCCATCTTTTTTGTATACGTAGCAAAATTATGACTCTGATGTGGTCATTGCTCACTAGTTTTGGAACTGAGGAACTGTGAATTTATTCTCTGTCTTCGGCCACAGCATCTAAGCAGAATGTGTCTACTGCATCCTTATTATTACCTTATTTAAAAGATCATCTTTACCTTTCTTCCAAAAGACCCCCACCTGATGGATATTTTTACAAGATAATGTGATGCAAAAGAGAGCGCTATCAACCATTCTGGTAACCTTGTTGCAATAAAGTTATTATAGACCTGGAAAACGTACCAAAAAGAGCAATGAAAATTAGCACCTTGTGGGGAAAGGCTAACGGATGTATGTAATGTTTTAGAGAAATCCTAGTTGGTCATGATAGAAGTTTATAAAATGTATTGGATGTTTGGAGAAAGTAAGCAGAAAAATTATTCTAGAACTCACTGTCCTATGGTATGATCAGGCAGAAGGACTTCTTTTTACAATAGTAAGGGAATTGCCAAATGGAACCTTTGTGTTCAGATACAAGTACCAGTGATTTGGGTGTAGATGTGGCAATATGCTTATTGCTTTCATGCCTGCTTGTGGATTTTCCAGGTACATCTTGCCAGTCACTGTTGGAAACAGGATGTCGAGCTAGTTAGACCCTTCTCTGATATAGCACAGGGCTCCTCTTGTCCTGCATATGTAGATTTGGACTAACTTTCTTTATTAAGGAAAATATCTAGTGCTTCAACTAGTCTTTTCTGTCTAGTATTGAAGTGAAAATCTCCTAAGAATATTGGTTAGTAAGAATTAGGCATTATGGTACACATTTGTTAAATGCCAAAACACAGAGAATGAGAAAATGATGACTTGGGCCTTGTCCACATGGGCAGTTTACTCTGTCTTGCCTCCATCTCGGAGCCCTGAGGTTCTGACGATGCAGGGTCTTTGCCTCGTTTTGCCCCCCGGGCAGTCCTCACAACCCCTGGTGCAAAGATGGAGGAAAGATAGGGTAAGTCCCAATAAAATGTTTTAAAATAATATCTGTTTAAAAGTGTTCCATTCAGCAAAAAATGGATCGGGCCCCATATGACCACAGAAACCTGTTCTGGCACGCTGGCCTGTCACTTCAGTTGCCCTCTGCCTTGCTCTTCCATAGCCAGGAAGGGGGACCCCAGCATGTGACCAAGGCTGGTCACATGCAGGGGTCCTTGTGCACGTGCTGTGTGTCTGCTTCCTGACATCAGAAAGTGAGACGCAGAGGGCGGTGGTGGCGGCTGCAGCAACAGGTCAGTGTGCTTGTCTGGACTCTGGTCCATTTCTTGCAGGTAACGGGAAGAAGAGGCCTGATCCGCAGGCAGGATATGCCAGAGGAGAGCCAACTTATCCTGGCCTGTGTAGATGAGCCCTTGGTATAAATAGATGATTGAGTTGCTTCTTGAGAGAATTCTGAGTATCAATGAGCAGTTGAAAAACATGAGACCAGGAAAAGTCTGTCTATATAAGGCTTTATGAATATAGAATCATGGGGAAACTTATGAAAATTACTGAACTACTCAACACATGTTGCTGTTCTTTACTGTCATAAATTTACTGTCATAAATTTACATTCATTTACTGTCATAAAAGATTGAAAAAAAGTCATCTGGCCTCTTCTCCAACATGTTACTTAGGTCTGCTTTCTCAATACATGAAGGTGTTGTCCATCTCTATGTGTAAAAGTGTCAGACTGAACTGCATTATGCAGATTGAAATGTTAATATGTTCATGCTCTTAGAAATACATGTCGGGCCCCCATATCCATCGAGTATACATTCCAAGACTTCTCCCCATGGATTCTGGAAACCATGGATAATAGGGAACTCTATTATTTTCATTGAGACAAACACTGGACATTGACCATAGAATCACACTGGAGGACCTAGAAATGTCTAGAGAGAACATATTTTTTTAGATGTGAATAAGTGAAACTGTAGATACCAAATTTGTGGATATGGGGTCAACTTGTATGCAGCAACTAGAATTTTCTGTTTCTTTATCTCAATTCCAATTGTGTTTTGCTTTATGGCACAACAAATTATAAGTAATATGTATCTGTCAGGGACATTTTTTTGAGATTTGCTGCTGGCTTTTTTGCTTTCCCTCCATCAAAGGTAGCAGCAGCTCCATATGGAAGAATAAACGTGTAGAGGGTTGTCTCAGGAAAGCCTTGTCTTTGATTATGAAAATATTGTGCTTTTTGTTCATCCTCTTTTTTTTTGTCATCATTATGATTATATCTCATCCATTTAGAAAACATGTAATGTGTTTTATAAACAGTAGCTTGCTAGAAAACACAGTAAATTAATGAGTACAATGAGGAATGAAATTTTATATTTCTTATTCTCTTATCCACTAACATCATTCTTTCAGCCTTAGGGCACATCAGCAAGGGAAAGTACACAAGTATGCCCTAGCTTAGAGGGGTTTCCCACAAGACAATTGTGACAATAGGAATATTCCCACTGAGCAGTTTCACCAGAGAATGGTAAGCCACAAAAGAAAAGAGCAGTAACAGAGTACAACAGAAAAGAAGATGAATGAAGCCACATTTTTTAAAAGAAGCAGAAACACCAAGGAAGGTGGATACCTCTTTCCCTGGGTTCGTTCTTCCCAATTTTTTAGCTACAGCGGCTTCCTCCTCAGAATAGCTCTGTACAGACTTAGAAAGATATGCTCCTAGAAGAGCATGTGTGGAGGAAAGAAGAATCTGTGCTTTTTGACAAGATTGTGCTTAAGAGAAGGAGGAAGTGCCTCTGTGTGTGCAAAATTAATTAATTAAGAAGTGCCTCTGTGTGTGCAAAAGGAAGAGCGATTGAGAGCTGTTTGCTTTTTGTGGATTAACAGAGTCTCTGTGTCTTTAATAATGACATGTAATATAACAGAAAAGGTGGAATTCTTCTTCATAGGAAACTGGCTGCATTTCTTTAGTACAGTGGTTCTTAATATGTGGTCTGTGGGCCCCAGGGGGCTGCGATGTCCTCACAGGGGGTTCACAGAATCTTGAAGGCTGCTCAGCCCACTTCCTCTCTGCAGTGGAGTGGCCACATGACAGGAGCCAAGGCAAAAGCTGGCTAGCTGCCTGGACCTGCATGTTGCTGCTCAATTTTCTCCGGCCACCAACTGGAAGGAAAAAGCAGGATAAAAGTCTTCCCCCTCCCTTGGGCAATTCTGAGGGAAGGTTTAATAGATGGTGCAATTGTTAATGGATGATGATGCTGATAATGATGATGATGATGATTTATTAGGGTTTTAAATCTTGAATTAAGTCTTGGGGGCCATGGCAACAAAATATATTTAAAGGGGGTCCCTGGTAAAGAAAAGGTAAAGAACCACTGCTATAGCGCATGGCCATGTTTCTATAGTTCAAACACTTTGGGGAAGACTGGGGCACCAAGCACTCATCAGAGAGTTGGAAGAACAGATTAGTCTGTGAAGTTAGATTCCTTAAAAAAGTGAGTGGGTTGGACTTTAAATAAATAAAAAATTGTTCTGTGCTTTCCCCCTAAGATTCCATCAACTAAAAGCACTCTTTATTTTGTTATTATTTACAGAGGCCCTGAGTGAGTAATGTTGGAATCTTAATATGTATTAGGGTTTGAGCACTTCAATTTTTGAACCTCGTATCATTTTTTTTCTTGTTGCTTCTGGAATGTGAAAAAAAATTGCATCATTCCAGGGAAAAATGTTTTACTAATCTTAGATAAACTATCATTTTTGTATTAAAGTATATCTCTTCTGCCTATGTTATACTATATGTTTTTCTAAATAAACTGTGCCTGAAAGCCATAGATTATTATCCAAGCTTCCATTTCTTGGCCATACTTCAGAATGAATACTGTATACCCAAGAAAATTGCATGTCAGGGTGCATATCAGAAAAGTCTTATACCCTGACCATGCTGGATGGGCAGGTACAATCTAGGCCTTGTTCTGTGGTAGCACAAGCTTTACCGTAATGGTGGGCCGCTGGGTGTCATAGGTGGGAGGTATGTGCCTCCCTGGGGATGTTGCTTTCATGTGCATTCTGCTAGTATATATCTAATGCTAACTTGAAAAAACAGCATGTATTCATGCTTATAGTTTTGGTATAAATAATATAGGCATACTATTTTGATATGTCAGAAGGCATGGAAATGTATTTGCTTTATTCAAAATTAGTCAGGGAATTGAGACTAAGATACCTGTAAACTTCTATTGACATCCCATTTTTGCATTGTGTTTTGTCTCAACAGCTTGGGCCCTGTGTTTGCTCTTTTTGTACCATTTTATTGCTCCATTCCAAGAGTACAAGTGACACAAATTCTGGGTCAATTTTCCATCACAAACAAGACTCTGGTCTATATATTGGGTTTGCAGGTACAGTATGTGTTGATTTGTTTGCTTTTCAGTTACTTAGTTTTGCAGCACCTTCCATTTGCACGCTTTGTTTTCCAGAACCCTATAATATGGTATCCTGTTTCCTTACATTTAGTCTTAAAACTTAAGGCAGAAATTCAAAATAAGAACTTTACAATAGGCTAATAAAAAGTGTATATACAGTGATATACAGTGTACCTGAGATTGGCACTGCTTTGGCAATTGTTGCATCCAGACACACGTGAATATTAACAGATGTGGAAAATAGAAAACAGCAAGTGCCCATGGTTTCTCCTACTTGCATACCTGGCAATGGGGAAGTCTGCCTTTTGTGTGTCTTCATTGTTTTGCTATTGTTGTGCAAATGTCTTTGGTTTTGGTGAGGTGGTTCTCACTGATACATTAGAAATATAGGAGTTTTTCAAAAGTGTTATGGAACTCGATCCTAGTGGGGCTCAAGAACTGAAACTGAAAACTTTAGGAACTAGACTATGAGTTACCCAGATCTGCTGTAAATACTAAGATCCTAGCCTTCTGTCTTTTGAATGGTAAAAAAACTAGTGAGTTTAGCTTCTGATTCCTTTCAGGATCCAGTTCAGGTTACTAATCTCAACAATTCTGAGGGACAGAGTGCCCTCACCAAGATTGTGTTTGAGTGTAACTACCACCCATGGCCTTAGTATGCATTTTGTAAAGTCCACATTTTCCTCTTATGATTAAAGTAGTAACTGCTAACATTTAGGCTAGATAATTATCTTAAATTCAGTTTCTCTTGCCTTATTTTCTCTTCTTATCACAGCCGGCTAAGGGAGCCGTTAAACGTTCATCACTGACTCATCTAAGAAACTATGAACAACAGAGATGCTAAATTATGAGCATTTGACATTTCTCTTGCAGACAAAATAACTGTCTAGCGTGCAAAATTGTTGTCAAATCTGTAATGAAAAAAACGCATACCAGAGAAAATATTATTGACCCTGAGTGAAAGTTCTAAAATGATAAAAGAGCTACACACACATACATGCACATACACACATGCTATAGCATGATTTATAAAGGAGTTATGAGAAATTCTCCCTATATACACTTTGGCTAGCCTGAAAATTTCAGCTGTCAATGCAAATCGGCAATTTTTTATTTATTTGTTTCTTTTTCATTTTGGAATTTTTTTGACAGAGATAGGGGGATGAATATGGAAGGTGTCAGATTATTACTGCTTTTCCTGAAACTCTGGACTTTAATACTGCTCCCCTTTGCTGGGCCCAACTTCAGTTTCACATCTCTTTTCCTATTCTTTTCTCTGTTAAGCATACCACCCTTTATAAATAATAATAGTGGTGATGAAGATGATTTTTTTTTTTGCACGTGATTTGAAAAATTGTTTCTGAGCAGTGTAGGTATCAATCATTTCTAGTCACCTGACTTGACTTTGCAACTGAACATATTTTCTTGAGGTGTGGGGAGGAAAATTGCTAATTAAAAGAAATCTTCCATTAACAGATTCTGCAGAATAAAAATTGTGTTGGGATTGATTACATTCCATACCATGAAAATCTCCACAAATAGTATATGTTTCTATTGATCTCACTTTGTTTCTGTATCCAACTGAACTTAAGCTATACATCCTCATCACTATACTAGCATATCATTAAATTCTTTTGGTACAATTGGTAAATCTTTCACCTGAGAGTTTTTCCTAGAGCTCTCTTTCTTCATCCGTTTCTCCAATTATACATATCTGCCCATGGTTAATTTCTTTTATTTTATGCTTTTTAAATTAGACAGTAATAGTCAAATGATTATAAAACCGCAGTTACATTTCAAATTACAAATTTTTGTCTTGTAGCTTTTAACTTCTGGGTCTTACATCTGGATTGTAGCTTTAAGTGGGCTGGTAAGTAGACTTATCTATTATTGCTCAAGTTCTCATTAAATTAAGGTTCAAAACACCTAGATGCATTTCTTTCCTCTTTCAATATTTATGTATGTTCACTTTTTACCTTAATATTTACTAAAATATGCCTTTCTTTATCATTTATTGTGCATTCATCTTTCTTAAAATGCTGATTTTGTACTACTTGGAGGCACTGAAAGGCCATCCAAATGAAAATCATAAGAAAGGTGGAGGCTGGTGAAAGAAATAATTGTCCCTGGATACATTTTGAAAGAAGCTTTCAAGTGGTCTTTAGAAGGTTGTTTAATTATGCAAGGCTTACTTGACCTGGTTGTTTCATTTCCCATGTGCGTATTGTTAGTTTTGGATAAAAAAACTTAGGGAAAATTATTGAGCTGTTTTTCTTTTTTGTGGTATAGGAAACTTTCCCTGTTTTTTCCATGTCATTTCTGCCTCTGGTACCAACATTTCTGTTAAAGAAGTAACACACAGGAACACACCTACTTTGTTAGTAGATGTATACATGTTTCAAGTGGTCTCCAGAAGGTTGTTTACTTATGCAATGGTTATTTGACCTGGTTATTTCATTTCTCATGTGCATATTGTTAGTTTTGGATAAGATGTTTATGGAAACATATTGAACTGTTATTAATGTTCAATATTGACACATATTGAATGTTACCATGCAGCACACTGTAATCAAAAGTAACTATAGAACTATACAGTTCTTTTGATGTGGGGTTGCCTTTTCTTAGTACCGTATATACCGGTGTATAAGATGACTTTTTAACCCTGAAAAATAGCCTTGAAAGTCGGGGGTCATCTTATACGCCAGGTATATGGTTTGCCTCACCCACCGCCCAATTTCCTGCCTCTTCGCTCCCTTCGCAAAGGGGATCAGGTGGGGAGGAGTGAGGCAAAGCATGTACCGGTACATTCACCCCACCCCTTTGGGGAGCAATTGAAGGTGGAGGAGAGGGGCGAATGTAGCGCTTTGCCTCACCCGCCGCCCATCTCCAGGAGACCAGGCGGGGGGTGATGCAAAGTGCTACATTCGCCCCTCTCCTCCACCTTTGCCGCCTTTGGGGAGGAATCGAAGGCAGAGGACAGGGGTGAATGTAGTGCTTTGCCTCGCCTGCCACCCATCTCCTGCGTCTTCATTCCCTTCGCAAAGGGAACGAAGACGCAGGAGCCTTTTTGGGGCCTGCACGGCAGTGGGTGCCACAGCCTGGTTCCGCACGGGGGCTGGGGCCAAGCTCAGGCCTGTCAGCGGTGGCTTACCAGGCGGGGCAGCGGGGGGCTCTCGGCGTCTTTTCTCTGCGTCATTGGGCCATGCTCGGTGGTAATGTCGCCCGAGAGAGACCCAGAAAAATGCAGAAGGGAGATGCTGACACCGCAGCTGCCAGCCTGGGCTGCAACTGACCGACCGCTCGCTCTTGGGCCTCGCTCTTGGGCGGCGAAGGAACTGGGCCGGAAGGGTGAAGGCGAAGAAGGGCAGCGGGTCCCAGCCAGGCAGCCTGCCCCTCCTGCTGCTTCAGCTGCTGCTCCTGCCGCCACCGGCGCTCCATTCCAGCTCGGCCGTAAAATCCCGCTCGGGGCTCAGACTTGCTCAACTCGGTGCCGAGGAGCCGAGAGTTGTTTAGGCTTGGAAAATCCCCAGCATTTTGGGGTGACTTTTCCACAGGCACCACCTGGGACACCCCCGCCTCCACAATTTCCAAACACCCCCCTCGGTTGCTGAAATGTAAATCTTCCTGCTGTGTTTTGACAAGGGAAAATGTGAGGTGTCCTATTATGACATTTTTAATTAATATCTTATGCCTACCGGCTTCAGCACACACACCTCCCCACAGTTTTAACGGAATGTGCTTGGCCTAGAGCAGATTTTTTGTTTGTTTGTTTTGCTTATGTGCATCAGCATGGAAGATGGAATATAATGCTGTAAATACGAGAAATGTACATAAAAACTATTTGATGTCATTATCTTTCAGTTTTTCTTAACAATGCTTTTATTGACATTTTCTTGAGGGGGGAGTTTGGGATATACTCGCCATATAAGAGAAGGAGGGGTAGTCTTATATGGCGAGTATATCCCAAACTCTCTATTTTAACTTAAAAAATAGGGGGTCGTCTTATATGCCCAGTCATCTTATACGTGGGAATATACGGCATCTCAAAATTATGTTATATGTCTCTGGAAAGTACCATTGCAATCAATGCACTAGCTGGATAAATATTTAGCTTCTCTGCAGCAATTGAGACAGCAGTCCCATGTGCCCTAACTACTTATTTCAGTTCCATTGAATTCAGTGGGTGTTACTTCTTTTTTTTTAAATATATTTTTATTAATTTTATAATCATACATTATATTATCTAATCAATACTTAGTTATTATAACACATAAAATTATTATAAAATCACAATTTTTCTATTAACTAGTTTCAAAAGTTAACATAGATTCTTTATTAGAATTCTATTCAAAAATATTAATTGCCCCCACACACACACACCTCAGTGCTCCCCTTCACCGGAGCCATTATCCCTTACCTAATCTTTCCAGAATCTCATTTCTTCTCGTGGAGGTAACCTCCCATCTTTTGTCTGTAATACTTTTTTAACAAATACACTCCAAATTTTATCAAAATCACTTTCTTTCCAACTTCCTCTTCTTACTTTGAGTCTACATATTAACTTATCATTTATTGCCATCTTCCACACTTCTTTATACCACTCCTCCACTTGTACATTTATTTGCATTTTCCAATGTCTTCCTGCCGTTAATAAATTTGTTATTAAATCCTTTTCTGCTTGATTCCCATTCTCTTCATTATAAATTGACATCAATGCTATGCTCGGCTTCCTTTCTATATTTCTATTCAGAATATTCTCTATTTCTATAAAAACCATTTCCCAAAACTGCTGTACAAATTTACAATTCCACCACATATGCATATATGTACCTATTTCTTGACACCCTCTCCAACAATATTTAGAGTTATTCTTATCTATATTATGCAATCTTGCTGGTGTCAAAAGTGGGTGTTATTTCTGAAGAAACATGTATAAAATTGGTCTTTGGCCCTTGACCGTTTAATGACTTGAAAATGTGCTATGTAGTTTCATTGTTGTCATTGCAGGAAGTATTTTTCTATACCCATATTTTTTTCCAGATTACATGGACAAGTTTTTCATTTTTCTAGTCAGTGAAGAACAAAATCATAAAATCAATATTATATTTTACTTTAAAACAAAGAAGAACCTTCTTGGTGTTAGAGTTTGCTTTTTTCTGTTTTGTATGACATTCAGCTCTCTATTACCAATTGTTAATTTTAAAAGGGAAATGCAAAGCTGATGAAATGAACAGAGAGAAGCATTTATAACTTCGGAAGTATATTAAATTTTTTATTCATTTTTGATTATTTATATTTCATCATTCTATGATATCTCCAGGCAGTTAGCATAAGCATGTGTACAATTTAAAATAATAGAAAGAATGCTTAGCATATAAACAAAGAATAATAAATCTATAAAATTTCCAGATGAATAGACCATGTTATTCTGTTGGTACAAAAGTAACAGAGTCCTGGGACACCTTAAAGAATAATACTTTTATAGTAGCTGGTTTTGACATATGACAGCCCTATGGATGAGAGATCTGCAAGACACCCTGTTACTGTCAGCCCAGCTAAGGTCTTGCAAACTCAGTGCTGTGGCTTCCTTAATTGAGTCCAATCACCTATAATGTGGTCTTTTCCTACTGCCTTCCACATGATCTTTTCCAATGAGTCATGCCATCTCATGATGTGTCCGTGGTATGATAGTCCCTGTTTAATCTTTTTTTTTTCCCTAGGGAGAATTCAGGTTTGATTTGCTCTCAAACCCATTTATTTGTCTTTTTGACAGTCCATGGTATCTGTAGATCTCTCCTTCAGTATGACATTACAAATGTGTTGTCACTATACAGCTTTCACAACCATACTTAGAAATCAGAAATGCCATGGCGTTGATGATCCTGATTTTGGTGTTCAATTATATAACTTTATACTTTTGGATCTAATCTAGTTCCTTCATAACTGCTGTTTCAAGTCCTAGCTTTCTTATTTCTTGACCACAGTCTTCTTTTTGATTTTGACTGAGCCAAGGTATAACTATATTAATGTCTTAATCATGCACTTTAAAGTTATGTACATAATTTGTGGTCATTATTTTTGTTAATGTTCAACTGTAACCCAGTTTTTGCTCTTTCCTTCTTGATTTTTGTCGATAACTGTTTTAAGGTCTTGACTATATGGTCAAAATAATATGAATGAGATGCAAACGTACGGTGATCCGTTCATACAGACATGCACATAAATACGTGTCATTCAGAAGGGGGCAGCTAAATCCACTGCAAAGTCCATGTATAAACCTGTACTCTGTCCTAGTGATCCTAATAATTAAGAGTTAAATCTGGTCTGTGTAATCCATTGCCAGGAAAATACAAGGTTTTAACCTAAAAGGTGGATTTTCAGGTGTTTTTTAAAATGACAAACTTATTTTCCAGCTCTGTCGTCATTCAGCTAAACTTGGAAGTGAGACTTGATTTTTCCCCTCTTTACTTCCCCTTACAAGTTATATAAAGAGTTCTGTAAAATAGCAGACGTAATTTGTATGCACCAATAAACGCAAACAACTCTCCTAAAATAACATCTTTATATGTCTCAGCTTACATGTCATTACATGTATATTGCCGCAACTTTGTTGGGGTAGTGGGGAATGGGGGCAATTGTTTCACATCTGGAGTGGGGGGTTACATCAACTTTGTAAACTCTGGAATATTTTGCTGTTAAAAACTACCAGATCCTTTCCCTTTCCTTGCACAAGTGACCCTATCACTGAAAACTGTTTAATGTTTTGGGCTTCCATTACTGGGTTAATTACTTCATTGGAGGGACCAGATTTTACTGTATATATAGGTCACCAATGTAATCAGCACATATCCCATTAGCTTCTTTCTTCCTTCCCTTTATCCTGCTAATGCCCTCAAGCTTGGTTTTCTTTTCTTTTTAAAACAATTTTAATTAAATTTGAGAAGTTATACAGTTGTCCCTTCACATTTGTGGCTTTGACACTCGCGGTTTTGATTATTCACGCAGTTTTGATTATTCCCCTCACCCACCACCCGTCTCCTGGGTCCTCGCTTCCCTTTGCAAAGGGAGTGAAGACCCAGAAAAGCACGGGGGCAGAGGGTGAAGCAAAACCTCTTAAATCCCTCTTCTGCTGAGCCTTCGCCCCCTTTGCAGGGAGAGCGAAAGCCCAATGGAGGGGTGGTTTGAGAGGTTTTCCCTCACTCCCTGGGCTTCCCTGGGTCTTCGCTTCTCTTCACAAAAGGAACAAAGACCCAGGAAAGTGCGGTGGAGTGAGGCAAAACCTCTTAAATCGCTCCTCTGCTGAGCCTTCGCTCCCTTTGCGGAGGAAGCAAAAGCCCAGGAGAGGGCGATTGTTATTCGTGTTTTTTTCACATTCGTGGGGTTCTGGCGGCCATAACCCCCGTGAATGTGAAGGGACGACTGTAATTTACATTAACAGTGAATTTTTTATTCATTTTTTATTATTTATATTTCATCATTCCATGACATCTCCAGGCAGTTAACATAAACATGTGAACAATTTAAAATAGCTCCACCAAATTAGGAGGAGTAGTTAATACCCTAGAGGACAGTATCAAAATTCAAAATGACCTGGATAGACTGGAGAGCTGGGCCAAAGCTAACAAAATGAAATTCAATACAGAGAAATGTAAGGTACTGCACTTAGGGCGGAAAAACGATATGCATAGATACAGGATGGGGGAGACCTTGGCTGAATGAGACTATGTGCAAAAGGGGGTCTAGGAGTCCTAGTAGACCACAAGTTGAACATGAGTCAACAGTGTGATGTGGCAGCTAAAAAGGCCAATGCGATTTTGGGCTGCATCAATAGAAGTATAGTGTCTAGATCAAGGCAAGTAATAGTGCCACTCTATTCTGCCTTGGTCAGGCCTCACCTAGAATACTGTGTCCAATTCTGGGCACCACAATTCAAAAAGGATATTGACAGATTGGAGCGTGTCCAGAGGAGGGCAACTAAAATGGTGAAATGTCTGGAAACCCATGCCTTATGAGGAAAGACTTAGGGAACTGGGTATGTTTAGCCTGGAAAAAAGACGGTTAAGGGGCGATATGATAGCCCTGTTTAAGTATTTGAAGGGGTGTCACATTGAGGATGGAGCAAGCTTGTTTTCTGCTGCTCCAGAAACTAGAACACAGAGCAATGGATGCAAGCTCCAGGAACAGAGATTCCACCTCAACATTAGGAGGAACTTTCTGACAGTAAGAGCTGTTTGACAGTGGAACACACTCCCTTGGAGCGTGGTGGGGTCTCCTTCTTTGGAGGTCTTTAAACAGAGGCTGGATGGCCATCTGTCAAGGATGCTTTGATTGTGATTTCCTGCGTGACAGGGGGTTGGACTGGATGGCCCTTGTGATCTCTTCCAACTCTACAATTCTGTGATTCTATGAATTACATAAATACTGTCTCATTCAAATAACATACTTCATAATAGTCCTTATATATACTTTTGATCTGGGAATAGCTCAAGCTATAGATGTACATTGTTTTCTACCTTACAATGACTGCCCAGCAGATAGAATGGCTGATGGCAGGCAAGTGGCCAGAAACAGGAGTCTATTACATATGCCTTATCTTGTAGCTTGTAAGGCAAACAGACAGCAGGGACCCTTTTCCTTGTTTCTCTTCATAGTGAGCTTCAGTCAGCAAGGAGAATTATATAACAGGAACTCCACTGGTGATCACAGTGCAGAGGCGGGAACTTGCAGGAAAAGCTAGCCCATAGGGTCCCTGGCCATTTAAAGATGAAACCTAGAACCTTTGAAATGTATGTGAAAGTGGCGTGGTATTAAAATGTTTTATCTTTACTGCCGACCTCACTCAAAATCTTGACAGGAACATTTTACACTGTTTAAGTGCCCAGACGTTTTATTCATGGACAGCTCAATTTACAGTAACTTGCAGTAATCTTTAAGTTAACAGTTACCATTTATTTGTCTATCTTTTCCAGGAAAGGTAGATCTGGTACTGCAGCTTAAGAAATTGGTGAAAAGTACTATCCCTGTCATCACCTACATGTCCAAAAGCAGCATTGGTTAAGAGCACTTTAGGTGAAGTACAGTATCATCCAAGTAATATTATACTAGTACCTCTGGATCAACTGATTCCCTGATTCTAAGCACTTTTGTCTCATGAATTAAATTCCAGTTTATTGTGCCATATCAAATCCCTTACTGCCCCAAATGCTGTGTTGTCTTCCTAGGATATAATGAAAATGAGAGAGAGATTATTTTTATCCAGATACTGACCCTAGAATCTAATGAAAATGGGAGAGAGGTTATTTTTATTGAATTCAACCTTAATCTTCAGCTGCCTTCCCTAGCAATATCATGAAGAGAGGTAGGCAGCAGAGGGAAGAAGTGGAGGTGGAAGTGGATCTTCAGTCTGATAGCTACAGGACAGAGTAGCAATTGTGACAGGTCTTTCTACAATCTGTCTTTCATGAATTAAGCCACCTTGGTAAGGTATCTCCTGAGTCTGTCCATCTGGAAGGAAACATGGCTGATGATACAGAATGTTATTGAGGTATCCAGGAGAATCAGCAGGTCCCTCTAATCCATCTTCTGATGCCGGTCATCCACTAGGACAAAATTGGGCAACTTCCAGTGGTTGGGCTGTTTGGTAGCTCCAGCATTTAGCCTCCTGCAGATCTCAGAGGGCCAACCCCACATCTCCTGAAACAATTTTGGGGCCTCCAGACCTATTATAAAGCAGGGAGTGAACAGATCCATGCCCCATCAATGATCCCAAATGGCTAATTGCATCACAAATTGCATCACCCTACTGTTGATGTCGAGGACGCAGTCTTCGGCAATATCCAGAGGCCATCCCTGTTATTGTCCTTCTTGCCCTTCCTGCCGTATCTACAACAGGTGGTGAAATCTTGGCCGAACCCATCCACGGTACCGTCTACATCTAGATGGCTTGATAACTTGTATCGTGTTGATCAAACTGACATGGACTGGATTTCTACTCACCCTAAGCTGAATTCCATCATAGTAGATGCGGCTCAGTCAAGGTCATCACAAAAAACATCCACATCACTCCTGTAGATAAGGAGAGGAAGAAATTGGACATGATGGGGAGAACATTTTACTCTATTGCATGTTTATTGAGTAAAATTGCAAATTACACCGCCTGCATGGGGGCGTAACAAAAAATTTATGGGAAAAGGTTGCCCCATACTTTGAATGCACGTCTGAATAAGACAGATGAGTGCTCACAGTCTTGAAAGGGGAGGCACATTCACTTGCTTTGCAGCAAGTACAATCTTCAAACCATGTGGCCAAATGCATGGGCAAGATCATCACCAGTGCTATCACACTTTGGAGACATGCATGGCTTCACTCATCTGGGCTCTCCTCCACCACCTGCTCAGTCATTGAGGATCTCCCCTTTGATGAGAAGGGTTTGTTTCATGCTGAGACTTGGCTAGAGCACATACAGAAGATGGCCACTGTTCGCATGTTCAGGTTCCCATCTCAACCCTACAGCACTCTCATCCTGCTTAGCGATGGTTCCAACCGTACAGACGCCACTACAGTCCTCCTCAAGGGTGATCCCAGTGCTCTATAGCCCTACTGCTTCCTTCAGCATCCAGGAAATCTTCCATTTCTAAATTTAGGCCTAAGTACAAGAAAAAGCCGTCTGGCCAGCCTAAGCAACGCTTTTGACTGCTTTCTAGACACTCCTGTTGCCACCCATGACACTACCTCCTGTGGCCCTCCTTTCCAGAACATGCTTTGGCGCTTCTATTACACGTGGTCCACCATCGCCACAGACAAATGAGTTCTGGACATTACCTACAGAGGCTATGCTATAAAATTCACCCACTGACTATCTGTGGGTGTATACCGCTCCACCATTACTGGAGGAGGGCCATGCTGTTTTGTAGAAAGGTGCCATAGAGCGGGTGCCTCCTACACAATGTCATCAGGGATTCTTCTCCCAATAGTTTTTGGTGTCCAAGAAGGATGGAGGAATGTGCCCCATCCTTGACCTGCAGGATATGAATACCTACATACATTCAAAACAATTCAGAACGGTGACCCTGCCTTCTATTCTCCCACTCTTGCAAGAAGGAGACTGGTTTGCCACTCTGGATCTCAAGGATGCATATTTTCATATTTCCATACACCCTTGTCACAGTCGCTTCCTCAGATTTGCGATTGGCGAGGACTGTTAACAGTTTTGTGTTCTTCCATTTGGCCTCTGCATGGCATCCTGTGTTTTCACAAAGTGCAATAGTGGTAATGGTGGTTTGGCTCCATCAACGGGGAGTCATCTTGTTTCCTTACCTGGACAATTGGGTTTTTGTGGCCAGCTCTCAGGCCCAGCTATTGTCAGACATAAATCTCACCCTGGACCTACTTCACCAACTGGGCCTCATGGTCAACCACGAGAAGTCCAGACTGCAACCTATGCAAAAAGCACGGTTCATAGGAGCTCTTTTGGACTCTGTGGAAGGGCGCACCATCTTACCAGATGACAGGTTCGCAACTCTAAAGGCCTCGGTGCCTCGTTTGCCTCCAACATAGGCGTGTTACGGCTCACCTCATCCAGACTACTCTCAGTTTCATGGCATCCACAACAGCAATGATGCCTTTTGCCCACCTTTGTATGCACCATCTGCAGTCATGGTTTCTGGCCTCCTTCATCCCCATGCGGGATCATCTCATGAAGTGGCTGACCATTCCACAGCGAGCCTTAAGGTCTCTGCATTGTTGACTGAACCCAACAAATGTCCAGAAGGGCATCACATTTGCCCCTCCACAACCAACTATTGACAGTGACCATGGGTGCCTCCATCCATGGGTGGGGAGCTCACTGTTTGAATTTGACCATCAAAGGCAGGTCGTCAGACGCCGAGAAGGCCCTTCACATCAATGCCCTCGAGCTTTTAGCAGTCCTGAAAGCTTTCCGCACATTCTTGTCCTCACTTGTGTGTTCCCCTGTACAAAGGGTTTCGGACAACACCACGGTGGTGTTCTATTTGAACAAACAGGCAGGTACACGGTCTCACACCCTGCTCCACCTTGCTCTCGATCTTTGGGACTGGTGTCTCCAAAGGGACCTGATGATCTCTGCTGTTTACCTGCCAGCCTGTCAGAACAAATTTGTGGATGCACTGAGCAGGTCTTCAACCTCCTGCCATGAGTGGTCAATCCCCCTTCACGTCCTTCAACCAGTCTTTCAGGATTGGGGCTGCCCACTCGTAGATCTCTTTGCGACACAAGAGAGTGTTCGCTGTGCCCTTTTCTGCTTGAGGTCACTGAGGAAGGGCAGTTGCAATAGGACATGCCTTCCAATAGAAGTGGTCTGGACTGGTCATGTACACCTTCCCGCTGTTCCCACTGATTACTTGGGTCATTGCCAGAATTCGTCAGGATGCCACAAGATGCATCCTGGTGACCCCATGGTAGCTGAGGCAACTGTGGCTTGCCCCTTTTCTTCAACTAGCCAATGGCCACTTCGTCCACCTGTCTCAGATGCCCGACTTACTCACCATGCATAGCAGGCTTGTCAAATATCCGGACTGAGAGACCATCAACCCAACGATCTGGAGGGCGTTTACGTAGATTTCCTGCCACCAGCCATTCAGGAAGTACTCGCTGCGGCACAAAGACCATTTACATAGCACTCTTATGCCTACAAGTGGACTAAATTTTCCCACTTTCTGGTGGAGAAAGGAGTAACTCCAGCAGATTCTTCCATCACTCACATACTGGACTTTCTTGTCTCCCTCTCAGAAAAGGGGCTGTCCCTTTCTTCTGTATGTTGCTACCTTGCCGCCATCTCCTGGAACCTCCAGTGCCTCGGTAAGCACCTGTGTTTTTCGCACCCTGTCACTAAGGTTTTCTTGAGAGGCTACAAGAATCTGCACCCTCCAGTAGTGGATCCAGTCTTGGCGTGGAGCCTGTCTCTGGTACTTTCTACTCTGATGAAGACTCCATTTGAGCTGCTTGCAATGTGTGACTTCAGATGACTCACTGTCAAAACTGCCTTTCTAGTACCTCTGCTAGGAGGGCCTCAGAACTTTGTGCACTGCGCTCTGACCCTCCTTATGTCCGCTTCCACAAGGACAAGGTTGTCCTGCGGTCCAATATCACATTCCTCCTGAAAGTGGTGTCTTCATTCCCTCTCAATCAGGACATTATTCTGCCTGCTTTCTTCCATAACCCCACTTCCAGTATGGAATGTTTGCTGCACTGCCTTGATGTGAGACGTTCTCTGGCGTTCTATGTTGATAGGACTTCTACCTTCTGGAAGTCTGTTCAGTTGTTTGTATGTTATGAGGGCAAGAAAAAGGGTCTCCCAGTTTCCTTGCAGAGGTTCTCCAAGTGGGTGGCATTGGCCATATTGGCTGCTTGTGAGTTTGCTGGACAGCACCCTCCTCAGTCCATTTGCAGTCATTTGAATGGCTGTCTGGTCTTTATTTGAGTTCTGGTCTGCATTCCTTTATTGGGGGGCTTTTATTACATGTTGCAGGAGACCCACCCCACCACCTGCTGTTTGTAGCTTGCTAGTCTCCCAATTGTGTGGCTTCACAAAGACCATGAAGAAGAAGAAGAAGAGGTTGCTTATCTGTACCTGTAGTTCTTTGAGTGGTCTTCTGTGAATTCACACAAACCCACCTGTCCTCCCCTCTTGTCCTGCCTACCTTGGATCTGTTAGATGCTGCGGCGGCAGCATTTAGGGAACTGAGGTGTTTGGGCGGGAAGGGACCTTATATAGGTCAGAGGGAGATGGTGGGTGGGGCTACCACCCAAAAGCCTTATATAACAATTCCAGAAGTTTCTGAAAAGTGCTTTGTGCAGGCGCAAATACCCTAATTGTGTGAATTCACAGACCACTCAAAGAACTACAGTTACAGGTAAGTAACCTGTTCATCTCTACATGCTGAGCCCTAACGTAGAATATAGTGTGAGATTCAGGTCTTTAAACCTTTCTGGGCTTTAGAAATTGTATGCATATTTATGTAAGCTTTTAAAACCCCTCTCCCACACACATTTTTTAAAATGTAAAGAATCATTCAAGTTGGCTTTATTGGTACTGAGATATTGATAATTCTGTCTCTGAGGTCACCTAATCACAAGTGATAAAATGTGACACGCCTCTAAGGTGCAATTCAGCACACAGGACCTACAGGCACAAGGTCCAAAGTCTCTTTTCAGAGATTCTTTCCTAGTCCTTTGAGTCCTTTGACAAGTGATGGGGAATGACCCCATTCATGCAGAGGACTCCATCTCCATAGGAACCCTGAATTCCTCCAGGTTACTGGTTGAAAACACTTTGCTTGGACTTAAAGCAATCGCAGCAAAGTTACAGTTGATTTTTCAAAACTTAACTTCTACATAGTTTTATTTCTTTAATAATTGTCACATTAGATTAGATTGGACTGGATTACAAATGAAACTTTGATTTCAGAAGCTTATTTTTAGTCACCCATTTCATCCATATTAGGCTAACACTGCTTTACTTGTTTTTCTTCTGCTAGCTGGTTGAATAGCTGATATGTTGGGGGAAATGGGCAGGAAAATTAAGGCTTTCTTTTCTGTTTTTGAAGCAAAGAAATGCTTACACTGATTATTTGGACAGATGAGGGGAAATAGTCTTCCTTGACATCCTTTGTCAAACGTAGCTTCCTTTGTTTGGGAGACAAAAGCACATTAATTGAATTGCACCATTTATTTGGCAGGACTTCAAGCTATACTTTGAACAGCACATACTATAAGTAGTCAGGCACTTGGCAGCCTTCCCTTCTTGTACTGCCTGCTGTGTACTTGTTTATCCTAAACCTGATGCCATAGAATATGCTGGTACGTCTCCACTTTTGGTACTATTGCATGTCAAATTTTCTTTAAATCCAGCATGCCCAGTTTCCAAGAAAATGATTATAGGAGATATGCTGTTGGTTTTTGACTGTAGTACACATTTAATATAAAAAAACAACAAATTGCTATACTTCTAAAGATCAGGTTTGTGAAGGTTTCGCTTGATAAAGGACATGTTCTCAGTGTGGAAAACTGTTCTGTTCAAGTTGCAGTCTGGGACCAAAATAAATAGAGTAAATGTGAAACAAGATGGCAGTTCAGTTAGGGACTGCTGAAGAAGCAATTTCAGAGTTCACAGCTACCTGCACTATCTTGACTGCAGTTTCTCCATGGAGATTCAACATATGCAAAGTTACCTTTGAACTGTTCTTTATTGGAAGATCCAGTATCATGTAAAAATAAAACACGATGGCTAAGTGTTTTAAAACAAAAGCCAAAATGCTTAGAGTTCTTGTGAAACTTCCAAGTATTTCAATGTGGAGTTCAAATTTTACAAATCTATTTTTATAATAAGATTTACAGTACTTTCATTGTCTTCAAGATCCTTGTCCCACCCCATCTTTATTTAGTCACATATGATTAGTTGCAAATATGTTTGAATGTGTAGTTCTCTTGGCTACTCTTGGGTTTTATAACCAAACCACAAAATAGTAAGTACCAGGAATTGGAGGTAAGATAATGATGCTTTGTGGTTCAGCTATTCAGCTTCTATTTCTGTAGTTAGTATTTGTGATTCAGTAAATGGTAGAATGACTAACAAATCAGTTTCCATAATGTTTTATATGTGTTGTGTTTTTCAAATGTCTTAGGGCATGTTTCAGATCAATGTGGTGTTATACTTGCAAATGTCAGGAGAAAAGCTAATACTGTTAAATAATACTGATCATTGTTTGCTTTGCTCATGCCACTTCCTTGATAGAATTTGTAGAGTTACTTCTGGCACTTTAAAAGTATTTCCTGTTTTGGAATGAGGCCATGCAGGTAATTGCTAAGGTAACCAATCAGAGCCTCAAGTGGTGTAGTGTTTTACTTCTATTATCCATCTTTCAGGGTGAAAATGCAAACTTGCACCAAAAGGAGCTAATATCCTTTTTTGATCTTGGTGGCATGGAAGCCCAATGCTGGAAGACGCTCAACAATTTTTCCATGTGTGCACTGACTGAGGAACTTACTTACAATTTGAGATAAGCGATAGGCATGGAGACACAGGATGATTTTTGAACATATTTGGTTTAGCTTTATTATATATGCTAACAAAGAAGTCTCTGTGAGGTCCCCCACCTCTTCTAATGAAATTTTGGAGAACTTCTTTTTGAATGGTGTATATAGTACTTTGTTGTAATATGAGATTGGATGATGCTAAAGGTAGTTTATTTTTGGTTGTCATGTTATGTTTTGTTAGTGTTAATGAAAATGACCATCCCTTTTTGTATTGTGAATCAGAAGAAATAATTTAATAAAGTAAAAAAATAATAATTAATGGTTAGGCTAGTGAGATGATAGGTAGCACTGTTAGTCGGAATGCGGGGTGGGGATAAGTGAAATATCACCCATGAGTAACTATGGGGAGTGACTGGAGAGACTGAGTGAGGCTGCCTATATGTATAGTCATCCTTGGAGGAGAGGTGAGCAAGAGAGTAGCTTGTTACTGCAAGCCACAGGGCAGTTATTAGTGAATAAGGAGGTGTGCATCTGAGCATCCCTACTCTTGCTAAAGGAGTTCATGTCTGGTTCCCCTCCCCCAGCAACAAATTTTAATGGAATCTCTGTTTGGCACCGACTTTACAAATATGAATTCTAAATATTTGTTCTTCCTTTCAGTGTTTACTACTGAAATAAAAATACATTTAGCTGTCTCCAAAGGTTCCCTTTTTTGGAAGGAGCCTTTTTTCCAGTGGAGGAAACCTTTCCTGTCAGAGGACAGGAAACTTTGGCTCCAACCCATTATATATACAGAAACAGGATAAAGATTTAGCTTCATATGTAAGCCATAATAATGTTAACATTGTTATGCCACATGGCACATAACCATCGATCTGAAAAAATAATGGCTTTCTTCCTACTGTCTGGAATTCTTTTTTACAACAGCAACTTTTAATTATTACCTTGGTTGCTGTGATAGAGCAATTTTTTTTCAATCTGAAAAGTCTACTGTGTGTGTGTGTGTGTGTGTGTATGTATTTTCATATACTGAGTTTGAAAAGTTAGTTCCACATACAGCTTCTGACATACAAGAATTGTGCTGTGTTGTGGAACCTTTATTGTGTTTCACTTTTGTCTGCATAATGTCTCTTTCCCCCTCCTCTTTATATTTCCACTTTCCCCATTGTTTTGTCATGCGCGTGTGAAACTTTTAAAAGAAAAAGTTTTGTATAAGAAAGTCACATTGTGTTACAGATTGTGCTCTGTTTCATGTGAAAGTTACCATATAATGGAAACATTAGGCTTTTTTTTACCAATGAGACTGAGACTAAAGAATGTAAGAACAGCAGTGCTGTATGAGACTGAAGGCCCATCTATTCCAGCATCCTGTTGTGCACAGTGGCCAATCAGATGCCTCTGGGAAGTCCATCAAGCAGAACATAAGGACAGTTGCCCTCTAGTAGTAGTAAAAGTTTATTCGGTCCTTGACCAGTAAGTACGAATAACAATCAAATCACAATAAACAGTAATTAAGCTCTAATTATAAAAACTTCTAAATTGTACTACAATTATAAATGACAAAAGAATAAAAAGGTAAAAAAGATAAAGGATAAAATGTAGTTATTATGCACAAAATACAAGCACAGAACAGGACGAGGGCCATGTAGCGCAGTCTGCATCTGACTCCGGTATCTTCTCGGTTGTCTGTCAATAACGGTCTCAGTTAATATTTCAGTTTCTTCTCTTCATTATAGGGCGTATTTTACATAAAATGTAACAAAATTTTGCTACTTTGTATACAATACTAGATAACTGACAATTCAAAAGGCTACAAACAAATGAGGTATCTGAACATTTTGGAAATTTTTCCAGAAGAGGGGTAATCAGTTGGTGCCGAGTATCTTTATAGAATTGACAGTAAAGAAGGATATGTTCAAGAGTTTCAATATCTCCTTCATTGCAGGGACAAAGCCATGCTTTGAAGGGAATTTTCTTGAACCTTCCTTCCAGAACCGCTGAAGGGAGGGCATTAAATCGAGCTAGAGAGAGGGCTCTTCTAAATTTAGGTAGAGTGACTTGAAACAAGTATGGAGCAGGTGTTGACATCAGGATTTGTCTGTTAATCAAAATATGACCAGGAAAGGCAGCAATCTCATTCTGGCCTTCAATATCGAGCAATCTTTGTTTTATAGCCAATTTAGCCTGGTCAAAATTTAATTTCAAAACAAAATCCCTCGGTAGGCCCAAGATTGTCAGTTTCTTATTAATAGCCAATTCCCAAGAGGATTTATAGGTGTCAGCTAAAATACATTTGGTTAGCCCACCATGCTTTTTATTTAATTTGAGCCAATAGGATAAGATATAAATCCACATACTTGTTTCAATTTTACTGACTCCAGCCTCTCTCCTCAATACAGCATTTGGGACACTGCAGCCAACTTGGAAAATTTTCCTTAGGAAATTTGTTTGTACACGTTCCAGAGGCAACAAATCATAATAGGGACCTAACTGTGCACCGTACAACAGTTGTGATCTAGCCTTGGCCTGAAATAGCTTTATTGCAG
Source organism: Gambelia wislizenii (assembly GCA_030847615.1). NCBI lineage: Eukaryota > Metazoa > Chordata > Lepidosauria > Squamata > Crotaphytidae > Gambelia > Gambelia wislizenii. The sequence goes on from JAUMIR010000003.1 coordinate 218,187,975, forward strand.
CTGGAATGAATTGAGCTCCTTTGGAAAAAAAAGTACTTTTGGATTGCATTTGCTGTTTTTTGTGCATTTTTTGTAACAAAATCTAGATGTGCAGATCTGTTCCCTGTGGCCTGAAATACGATCCCTAGGTATCTAAAGGTCTTAACCTGTTCTATAGTTTCTTTTTCCAATTTCCAATTTCTTCTCCTAAATTGTTTAGAGAAGGTAATAATTTTAGTTTTAGAGTGGTTTATTGTTAGTTTTTCTTCAGCACAGTAATTGGCTAATGATCTCAAGGCTCTCTTAAGTCCAATAGAAGTGAGAGATAGGATAACTACATCATCTGCATATAACAGAAGATTTAGATGTCTGTTTGCAATCTTAGGGGGATGGAAAGAAGAATCACTCAAATAAGGAACTAGGAAATTAATATAATAGTTAAACAAGGTAGGGGCAAGAACACACCCTTGTCTAACTCCGATCCTAACCTGTACTTCTTTTGACATATGACCTAATAGACTACATCTCACTCTCAGACAGTTATTTTCATGCAATTTGACAAGTAACAAAAGTAATCGTTTGTCTATTGAACTATTCATGAGTTTGTCCCACAGTCTAGGTCTGGAAACAGTGTCAAATGCAGCTTTGAAATCTATAAATGCAGCATAAAGAGGGATACCCATTTTCAGATATTTCTCTGTCAGATGTTGCAACAGCAATGCATGATCAACTGTTGAGTGGATTCCTCTCACATACAGAACAGCATGCTTTTTCTCCCTCTGCAGCCACAGGTAGTGGTGTTTCATGCATTCAAAATACTCCTTCGTGGCAAGTTGGTGCAGTTAGTGACTGACAATACCATGGTCATGTATTACTTGAACAAACAAGTAGGCAGGACTAGGTCCAACATGCTGCTCCATCTGTGTATCTCTGGGACTGGTGCATCAGCTGAGACATCTCCATCTTGGTGACCCATCTTTCAGGAGATGAGAATATCTTAGCGGATGCTCTGAGCAGGGCCACAGATTTGTGCCCTCCATCCTGAGGGGTTGCATGTAGTCTTCCAAACATGGGGTGCTCCAGAAGTGGATCTCTTCACATCCTCAGAGAATAGTCAATACAGAACATTTTGCTCCAGAACTCGGTGAGGAAGGTCGTGCGGGAATGTCTTCTTTTTCATTGGGCAGGTCCCACCTTGTATGCTTTTCCTCTGTTCCTTCTCATCACCAGGGTGATAGCACAACATTGGCAGGACAAAGAGGACCGCATCCTGATAACACTGGTGGCCCAGGTTATCCTGGTTCACTTCTTCACTTGTCTCAGAGCAGATGCCTCAGGAGAGACTTCCCAGTCTGTGTCTGTAGTCGTTCCACATGGGCAATGGCCACATCATCCGCCTTTCTGATGGGCATGCCTTTAGAGGACTTATGCAGAGCAGGTATGTGGCAACAGCCTTGTCTGAAATGGGATGAAGGCCATTTATTGTATGAGTAGTTTATGTAGGAACTATAGCTAAAATTGGGTCACCATAAGTTGTCAGGCAGTTTGAGGGCAGCTTGAAGGCACACAACGTAGGTGACAATGCAGTTTAACTTTTTGAGGTCTCTTTCTCTTATAGGTCTGTTTTGTAGTAATTTATTCTTGAGGATCATTTTTCCCATGTCTGTTTATTTGGGGGTGGCGTGGCATGTTGCCCTTGCTTCATTGGGTTAATATTGTAAGTTTGAGAAATACTGTTGTAAATCCTCAAGTTGTGAGTCTGTGTCTGAGCTTAGACAGATTTTAGGCATTGATTAGAGACAGTGGGTTTTGTGATGTGTTCTGGATATAAGCCAGAAAAATAAGCATATGTAGTGGTCAAATAGTTTTCCAGTATAAAGTGACACTTATATATCATTATATATTTGCACAATAGTATTTAAAAAGTAAGCCTTATGTGTGAACTGGTTGAGAATCAGGCCAGTGATAAGATGTCTTAATCAACTCCTGGTGGAACTTCTGAAGTAAAGTTAAGAAGTTTTGTTCCACTTGACATTTGGGATTTATCAGAGGCTCTAAAAAAACCCCCCCACAGAGGTCAGGAGGAGGACGCTGCTGTCTTGCTTCCAGCGGTCGATACCACATGCCCCGTCCTCCTCCCATGCTTCCTCTGTGCTTCTTCCATTCTGGAGAGACGAAAAAGACGCCGCTTTTCATTGATGAAAGTTTCCATCAATAAAAAGTGGCACCTTTTCCATCGCTCCACCAGGGAGGGACAACAGATGAAGGACAGGAGGAGGACGGGGTGTGCGTTATCAACTGCTTGAAGCAGGACAGCAATGTCCTCATCTCGACCTCTGCAGGGGGGCATAGAGCATCTGATAGAGTCCTTGCAATGAATCACATTTTATGTTTTATTGTCCACTCACAAAATCTAAAGTTCTTCATAATCCTTTTCTCTATTTAGCAATCTGAATAATTTGGTGTTATCTATAAACATGGCTATCTCACTGCTCAGCTTCAGATCCTTTATATATAAACAAAACAGCACGAATCCCAATATAGATGAATAAGATTTCCCCAATTTTTACATCCCTGCATTGTCTGCACTGTCCATTTATTCTTTCTCTTTTCTTAGTCCTTTTTAACAGGGTACTGATTCAAAAAAAGGAGAAAAAAAAGCCCCATCTTCTCTCCTTATGTGTAGAGCCACTTGGCCTCTGATTTCACATTGGTGTCAGGCAAGAAAATTACAAGGTGAAATTTCCAGACATTACATAATAACTTCTGAATTACAAGGAAATTGTCTCAAAATGATATCAGCAATAATAATTGTTGTGATTGTGTGCCTTCAAGTCATTTCCAACGTATGGTGAACCTCAAGGTGAATCTATCACAGAGTTTTCTTGGCAACATTTGTTCAGAGGGGGGCTGCCTTTTCTTTCTTCTGAAGTTGAGAGAGTGTGACATACCCAGTCATCCAGTGGGTTTCCATGTCCAAGCAGGGATTCGAACCTCATTCTCCAAAGTCATAGTCTGACACTCAAACAACTACACTTCACAGGCTTTCCAACAGTAATAATATCAACAAATATTAAAAACTCTTCTGACTTGCATTCTGAAAATGCAAGAGAAGATTTTGTCCATTGCTGGTGCTTCTATAATCATTCTAAAATTTTCTGGAAGCAAAATGTGGAAAGTTGTTAGTAATAATTTGGAGGAAAGAGATCATGCAAACATATTGAAAGGGACATTACTTAATGGTAAGGAAGGGATTTTTTACAGGACATTAACAGCCGGATTATTATATGTAATAAGTATGCATATAGTTGTAATAATTTTGGAGAAATCATACGGCATGTAAATTAAATGAGTGGTATGTAAAATTATGGGACAAAGTATCACAAATAATTCCTAAATACCCTAAAGGCACCAGATCCTGTCTGATCTTGGAAGTTAAGCAGGGTCAGTTCTGGTTAGTATTTGGATGAGAAACCACCAATAAATACCAGGTGCTGTATGCTATATTTCAGAAAAAGAAACTGACAAACCATCTCTGAGTATTCTTTGCCTAGGAAAACTCTACAAAATTCATGAGGTTGCCATATGTCAACAGGCAACTTGAAGGCACATATACACATTCTATGAGGGAAGCAAGGAGCAAACAATGAAAATGTGGTATTTGAATACAAACCAAGATCATAGAGTTTCTATTGCTAGAGTTGTCTCTATGTTCAAGACTTTTTTTGTTGTCTTATAGTCATCCTTTAAATCAATTAGCATTAGATACCTAAGTCCCATTATATACAATGGCATAGTAAAATGGCACTCCTTACGTAAAATGGTGAATGGTAAGTTTGGCTTTTTGAGGGAGGGAAATTCTCAATATTTTCAAGCCGTGGTTCATTGAATCTGTGGATGCAGAACCCATGGATACAGAAGACAAAAATTGATTAAAAGTAATATTTAACTTTTAAATGGGCGGAGGGAGGAATAAATAAAGATGGTGTTGCTTAGTTATCATGGTAACCTGAAACATACTTGTTGAGTCATGAATGTGTTGAAGATTTAGAATGATAAAATTGTTCTTTGGCTTCCTGATGTGTTGCTCACAGAAAGGGACAAGAGGAAGGTTGGATGAGGTGATTGGGCAGTCTTGTTTCACATGCATGGCAACTGATCTGGCAACAGTATATTTCTTCTTCCCCTTTTCAAGTTTAGTGGAATATGGAAAATTCAAACTGAATTGTAAATGTTTTGTGTAGTAAAAAAAAGTGTACAAATGGATAGCTCTAGCCTGTCAGGGTAGAGTATCTGTTTGATTTATTAGAAGTGAAAACAAAACCACAACCACTTCCTTTTTTCTTTTCTTTTTTTGTGCTTTAGGGTTGTGATGGGAGGGTGCAGACCACTAGACAGCAATAGTTAAAAACAAAAAAAGTATGAATATATTTGACTTTGTCCTAATAAAGTGAGTGACAGAAAGAAAAGATATAGTCAATATGCTAGATAACACCTGTTCTGACTCTGTCTTCTCCCAAAAGGAAATCGGTGCTCCATCTGGGGGAAATGGAATAAATGATGCAGGGTGAGGGTTGTAGTCCAATATAGGTAAAGAGATAATTAATTCATGTTTTCAGGGCCAGATTAACTGCATGCAATAGCACTATCCATAATTTTATGGATAGTTTAATAATATTTTCTATTAATTATATTTTAACTTTTGTATATTTTTTAGCTAAGTTCCTTTTAACTGTCACCTTGAATCCTAAACCAGGAAAAAGACAGGATACACATACACACACACACATACACACACACACATAATAAATTTTGGAAGTGTAATCTCAGAACCACTGTCTCAAATATAATAATGTCTGATAATTCTTAGAGAAAAGGGCAGGGAAGAGAGGATCCAGGAAGATTCTGGACAGTCAGCATGATGACAATATGAGGAAAAGGTTGTTAAGATGGTTGATTTGTGCTCACAAAGAATGCTGTGGCTACTAAGAACCAGTGTGAGTTTCTCAAACTCGAATCATGCCAGATTAGTTTTGCTTTGTTGTGGAGTAGCATCGTATGTTAAGGATGTGTACATCAGTAAGGAATCCATGACTTAAATCCTGGGAGCCAGGTTGAGAGCATATGGGTAAAAATCATGGGGGAGAGGAGCAGAAGGGATATCATTCTGGGGGTCTACTACAGACCTCCAAGCCAAACTGAGGTCTTGGATGATACCTTCCAGGAACAGATGACTACACAGGACAGATGTAGAAGTAATGGGGGATTTCAACTATCCTGATATTTGTTGGAAGTCCAACTCTGCCAAAAATTTAAGGTCCAACAAATTTCTCACTTGCCTTGCAGACAATTTCATTGTCCAGAAGGTGGAAGAAGCAACAAAGGGAATCAGCTATTTTAGATCTGATCCTAACCAACAGTGATGAGCTGATTAATGGGGTGAAAGTGGTGGGATCCTTACGGGGAGTGACCATGTTCTCCTGGAGTTGGTTATACAGAGGAAAAGGGAAATGAAACATAGCCAGACATGCATACTAGAATTTAAGAAAACTGATTTCGGAAAACTCAGGGAATTACTGAGGGTGATCCCACCCATGGTCAGGAATACTAAAAGAGAAAGGAGTTCATGATGGATGGGAGTTTCTTATTATTTATTTATTTATTGTATTTATACCCCACTCTTCAGCTACAAAGGCAATCAGAGCGGCTTACAAATGGTTAATTTAACAGTTCTCTGCCCTCAGGCTTACAATCTAAATAAGACATGACACATAAGGAAAAGGGAATGGCAGTGGGAGTAAGGATTAAATCCAGCAGATTCTTAAAAGTGAGATATTGAAGGGACAATTTCAAACAGTTCCAATGAGGAGGAAAAATGGGAGGTGTCTAAAGAAACCAGGATGGATGTCTAAAGAACTTTCAACTGAGCTAAAACTTAAAAGGGATGTGTATGAGAAATGGAAAAAGGGAGAAATCACCAAAGAAGAATTCAAACAAACAGCCAGCTCAAGTAGAGGGAAAATCAGAAAAGCTAAAGCTCAGATGGAGCTCAGGCTTACTAGAGAGGTTAAAAACAGTAAAAGGGGGTAGGAAATGGTAGGGCTGCTGCGTGGAGAAGGTGGTGAAATATTAACAGGGGACAGAGAAAAGGCAGAACTACTCAACACCTTTGTTTCCTCAGTCTTCTCCCAAAAGGAAAACAGTGTGTCAGGAGTTAGACTGAACTCCATTATAAAATGGCCAAACAACTACAGAACCATGAACTACCAAGTCATGCCTAGCCAGGCCACTAGGGGCAATGTCCTGTAAATATATATATATATATATATATATGAGAGTTCAGAACAGAGCTCACTTCCTTCTTCCTATAAATACTGAGGCCTGGTGAAGCAGTTTCTCCTTGAATTGTAAATATTTGTATGTATTGCAGCTGTTTGAGTTTGAAGATAAAAGTGCCTCCTGCTTATTTGGACGTCAAACACTCTGTGTGTGAGTATTCTTGGGAGCGGGTTGCTACTGAGTCTACTGAGATAGTTTTTTGGCTTCTGCTGGGGATTGTGTGTCCTATCATTCCCTGACACAGTGCTCAACCTGGAAAAACTGAGGAGATGATGCAGTAGAGGAAATGCAGTACAGAATAGGTAAAAAGTTAGTGCGGGAATACCTCTCTACTCTAAATGAATTTAAATCTCCAGGGCCAGATTAACTTCATGCAAGGGTACTAAAAGAACTGGCAGAAGTAATTGCAGAAAACCACTGTCAATCTCTTTATTTTTAAGTTACAAACTTGGTAGATGAAGGGAATACTGTGGATGTAGTGTATCTTGATTTTAGTAAAGCCTTTGACAAGGTCCCCCATGATATTCTTGCAAACAAGCTAGTAACATGTGGGCTAGACAATGCAACTGTTAAGTGGATTTGTAATTGGTTGACTAACCGAACCCCAAGGGTAGTCACCAATGGCTCCTCTTCATCCTGGAGAGACGTGACTAGTAGGGTGCCACAGGATTCTGTCCGAGGCCCAGTGCTATTCAGCATGTTTCTCAATGACTTGGATGAATAGAGTGTATGCTTATTAAATTTGCAGATGACACCAAATTAGGAGGGGTAGCTAATACCCCAGAGGACAGGACCAGAATGCAAAATTATCTTAACAAATTAGAAAGCTGGGCCAAAACTAACAAAATGAATTTCAACAGGGAGAAATGTAGGATACTACATGTGGGCAGTAAAAATGAAATGCACAGATATATGATGGGTGACATCTGGCCTGATAATAGTACATGAGAAAGGGATCTAGGAGTCTTAGTGGACCACAAGCTGAACATGGGTCAGCAGTGTGATGCAGCAGCTAAAAAAGCAAATGCAATTTTCCAGCAGCATGGGAAGGTAGTTCTTTAGGTTGGTTTTGGCTACTCCTCCAGCTCCAGACAGGCAGGGCAATAACCAATAGAGTAGTAGTACTAGCACCTAGGGAGGAGAGCCAAGCCAGCCTTTCCTAGTTCTTCCCTGCCTCGAATGGCAAAGGACAGGCTTGGGCCTTGCTCCAACTCTCTGCATAGAATTTCAAGAGGACAGCTAATCATAGGTTGTGTTGCTCTGACCCGTCAGAGGATGATTCAGGGGTCATAGAGACTCTGCCGCTCTCAGGACAGATAGCTGGAAGGGAGCTGCTGGTCCTCTCCGGAGGTCCCTGACAGGCTCCCTGGAGATTGCACAAGTGGTGGCACAGTGTGATGGGGCCTCATTTTCTGAGGCGGACCACGCTGGTGCGGTCATTGAGACCTCAGGTGCGGCAGCCATTATGACTGGCTCGTGGGTGAGTCCTGCTTCCCCTGCTTTTCCCTGGAAGCTACACTGGCAGCATTGGCATATGATGGGTTCTCAATTTCTGAGGCGAACCACATTGGTGCGATCAACTATGCTTCAGGCATGGCAGCCATTACAGCTGGTGCTCGGGTGAGTCCTGTTTCCCCCGCCTCTCCCTGGAGACCACACAAGCAGCGGGGGAGCGTGATGGGGCCTCTTTTTTCTGAGCGGGCCACGCTGGTGTGATTGACAAGGCTTCGGGCATGGCAGACATTAATGGCTGGCATGCAGGTGAATCCTACTTCCCCTACCTCTCTTCCTCTGGTTATTTTGGACGGGAACGAACTCCCACCCCAGCTGGCCAGCTGGATAGCCTTAGTAGCCCGGCATGCTGTAGTGGTGGGCCAACAGGTTGAGGAGGAAGCTTGTTAGGCCTTGATTTAGAGGCCACGGGATCTTCCCGCCAAAAGCAATATCCAGGGGGAGGAACTGCAGCATTTCCCTCATTGCCTGTGGCTGCTGCCTTGGCCTCTCACACAACACTGGGGCTTGGACTTCAGCAGACGGCTCCTCTGTGCAAGATGAATTGTCTTTTTGTCTGATATTCTGCTTCCAACCATGGCTCGCCGGTTTCCTCGCAGCGCCTATCCAAGTGGGTTATCTCTACTATCTCTCTGGCCTACAAACTGGCTCGAAAGCCACTCCCCTCTTGAATTCGAGCTCATTCAACGAGGGTGATAGCTGCATCTGCTACCTTTCTCTCTGGTGTTCCTTTGGAGAAAGCTTGCAAGACAGCTACTTGGTTGACTCCTTTGACCTTCATCTCCCATTACAGACTTGATAACAGGTCTAGAGCTGATGCTGCTTTTGGGACAGCTGTTCTCTTATCTACGTTGCAATAAATGTACTTGTGTTTCATTGTTACACAGTGTCCTTTGTCCTTTCTCTTCTGGTTGAGCATGACAATCCCTCCTCCTGTGAGAAAGCTTGCTAGTCTCCTAGTTGTGTGAGTCACAGAGACCACGAAGAAGGAAGACAAGATGCTTATTTTTAACTGTAGTTCTTCGAGTGGTCATCTGTGAACTCACACAAACCTGCCTATCCTCCCCTCACTACCCTGCTCCTTTGTTAAGTTGTGATGCTGCTATTGCAGCGTCCTTGGAACTGAAGTAAATAAGCAGGAACGCCTGAGGGGAACCGTTGGGATGGGCGGAGCTACCACCAAAAAGCATTATGTAACTATTCTAGGAAGGCTCTGACGTGCACTGCGTAGGCACAGGAATAACCCAGTTGTGTGAGTTCACAGATGACCACTTGAAGAACTACAGTTACAGGTAAGCAACTTGTCCTTCTCTTACCCGCGGTCAGGGAGAAATGGTTTCTTTAAGCATCTGGAAGACAATAGAGTCGTACTAGAAGTGGCCCTCCCATAGAATCGCGCCAGATGCCTAGAGAGGCGTCGTCTTTAGGCACTTTCTAGGTCCTCCAGCGCAGTTCTTTGGTATAATATGGTAGTTCACTATTATACACAGTTTTGCATATCTGTGGTAAGCCAGGGAATGTATCCCCTATGGACATGGGAGGGCATCCTGTGTTGCACCTCTTTTACGCTACATTAGACATGCAGGAGAGACAAACTCAGAGACAAGCTGTGGCCCTCCTACAATGTGTCATATGGGCAGTATACAGTGATGGCATTCAGTTGGTAGGTTCTGGTGGATTTAGGATTTACTCATTGCATCCCCAAAACATATCTTGGGAACTCTCCAGCACCAAAGAGGAAAGGTGAGAAGTGCAACATTGGATTGATCTCTGTTTCTGTAAGATTGGGGTCAACCATGTTTCTGCTGAGAGGAAAAAGGAACATGTTGTACTGGCTGTTACTCTTTTTTTTTTTTAACCAAATGAATAGAAGAAGCAGGTCTGATCATCCACATTCATTGTATTAATTCTTGGAAGGGTAAAATTTCCTCTTCCACGGTGCAAAAAGTAAAACACTTTTTTTTTTTTTGGCCTAGTCCATGGGTTAGAGGATACAAATGTCTCTGTGCCTGGGCGTCCCAGAGGAACTAACTGTTGTTTCCCTAGTGAGTAGTTTAATTGTAGAGCTGTACAGAAAACATCTCTGACCTGTGAGTTCCTGTTGTACAGCAACATGACCAAGGAATGGTTATTCCTGGACAGTTTGGGTATAAAGAAGACACTGATACCATCACTCTATGTTGTCATATATAATTGCTGTCTTCCTTGCGTTTTTTAGATAGGAAATTATTCATGAGGCATGTACTAGTTTCTGTTGCTTAAAAATATCCTGTCTTATTAAACTAAGAAAGAATGGCAAAAGAGCAATAAAAAGTCACTAGGGGCAGGGAGGCAATGTGAAATAGCAATAGCATTTATATTTCTATACCGCTTATCAGTGCAAAACTCTCCCTAAGTGGTTTACAATGTGAGCTAATTGCCCCCAACAAGCTAGGTACTCATTTTACTGACCAACAGAAGAATGGAAGGCTGAGTCAACCTGAGGCCCTGTAGGATTGAACTCACAACATTGACTTGCAGTACCAGCATTTGACCACTGTGCCATCATGTGAAACTTTTGAATGATATAACTTCTTTGTTTCAGCTTATTAAAGGTTGACCTTTCCTGTTCTAGCTCAAGAGATAATTGAGGTCTTTTAAAAACAGAGTTAGAAAGAATATAGATAAAACATATCCTGTGATCATAGCTTGCAAAATCTCACTTGGGATAAATATGTAAGTTATCTTGTAATTGCTTGGCCTGATTACCCATATTCAATTTATTGTTTCCTTGTTTCTTGCAGATCATCTATTATTAAGAACATGTTTCATAACATAAGTTCATTTTTTATATACATTCATAATCTGGTTTGATCAGCAGGGAAAAACACCCTATTTGGCTTGAACATGATACTACTGAACAGTTTTGAAACAAGTCAGGCAAATGTTCATTCTCCTAATATACAGCTAATCTTTGAAAATGGCTGCTGTAACGTGCAATGGTGGCCAGCAGTGTAACTGGGATAAAAGAGGACTGAGCAGAAATAGCAGAACACATTAACTAAATATGGGTCATCACCTAAGAATCTGTAAAACCAACAAGGACTATCTCTGAAATAGCTAGGAAAGAGACTCTAGAAAGATGCAAGAAAACCGTTTAATAGAGCAATCCCATACATACCTACTCAGAAGTGAGCTTCATTGAGCTCAATCCCCAGTTTATTCCCCAGGTGATTGTGTATAGGATTACAGCCTTAGGTTTTTAGCAAAATGAGATCCTACTATTGCACTGCTGCTGTTTTTGTGTTTCAATGAAATATGTTACATCTAATGGGGCTGGGAGCAGAGAACGATGAATGAAGAGGGTGTGGAAGGAAGTGAAGACAAAGTCCTAATTCTTACAAACAGACCTGTGTATAAGTTGAATGTCTTCAGACAGGTTCATATTATTTAACACTTCCATACAAACCACACATACACCAGGAGAGGGATTTTTCCCCATTGACATCCAGTTTTTTGTGTAGTAAAATATGATGTGATGTGATAGATTATTAGACTAAGAGTTGGGTTATTCAAGCATAAAACCTTGGGCCAGCCATTAACTTTCAAGCTAATTGACTTCATAGGGTTATTGTGAATGTAATGGGTGGAGAGAACTGTGCACTTGTCTAATCTCTTTGGATAAAGGATGGAATGTCAGTTCAATAACATGATAATCATATGTGAAGGCAGGTTGTTGTTGTTTCACACAGGTAGACAGTCTGAAGTGGTGTGGTTCAAACACAAGTTTACCATATCTATAAGAACTGGGCTGTAGCTGACAAGCAGGGTGTCCAAGAAAAAATTTGCTAGGCAGAACAAGACTGCTTTCAGGCCCCAAGGGAGGACTTTTCTGGCCTTTTGTTGTTGTTGTTGTTGTTGATTTTTTTTATTGAGGGAGACATCAGAAATTTATGGGCCCCTCCTTTGCTGTCTGGGTCCCAGATCAATGTACCGGCTGATTCCCCACCCCCCTTATAGGCCATGCCAACAGGGATGCATAAAAGGATCTCATTGGGAAGAACTGCTTAATAAATGCCTTCTGTCATTGAGAAATGTAATGTTTCCTTCATAAACCACTTAACCACTGTATTAGCACACCAAAATTAGCATGTGTTGGCTTTTTTTCATTTTAACTATTTCACTATGTCAAACATAAATACTAAGATGACAAAGTTTGGTAACTAAGTGCTTTCACAACATACATTCAAACTGATTCTTTTGTGTACCTATTTGATGATGTTATGCTGTCTTCTCTCTTACATTTTTGGGGTGTTAATCCTTTTTTGATCTCGATTATATACTAATAACATCAGGTCCTAATAATTAATATGCACCTTCCCAGTTCAAAGGAACAGAGAAGAAAAAATGAAATAAATAGCATCACTTCTTGTTTTCCATTCAAACTGAAATTGTTGTTTCTTGTACTACGTAACAACCACCTCATTGATGACAGACTCATAATTCAAAAGAATCTAGAACAACACATTAGACAAAGTGAATGTTAGCATGTTGGAGGGGGGTTGCTTTGGCATTTAAACTAACAGTCTCTTGAACTCCAGTTTAGATTATGAAAAGATTATTATACTTTGCTAGAGGAAACCAAAAATATTATCTCGGTATTGCTTGTCAATATGTCATTTTGATAGCTGCAGGAAAACCATTTTTAATTTTACTTTTCTTTCAGATTTCTGGAATGTGTTATAGCAATAGTGTGCTAAAAGTGTACCGGATACTTTCTGTACCTAGTGGTGTGGCAAGAATATTTGCTTGGACTCTTGAACCTATTTTCTCATCTACGGAGCCATCCAGTGAGACCAGAGTTGGAATGGGAGCAACTGTGGACATACAAAGGCAACAAAGAATGGAATTACTGGATCGACAAATCTTGATGTCACAGTTTGCCCAGATGAGGCGGCAAAGACAGCAGCAGGTAAATGAAGCTGTTTTTCTGAAGAAGATAGTTTATTTGTGAAGAATAAATACACCTGTTTATTTAGTTCAGCTTCTATTTTTCAGTTCTAATTTGGTTTTATATAGACCTAGAGATGCTTGCAAATCCTCAGGGATGCTTAATAAGTGGCTACAGCCATGTCCCCCCTCAGTTTACCTTGGGTGAGGGAGGGGCTTGTACTTAGATTACAAGTTCCAGCATCAACAGTAGTAAAAAGATGCATGTAAGTTTTCCATGGATGCCAAAATACCCTGAAGGCACCAAATCCCTTCTGATCTTGGAAGCTAATCAGGGTCAGGCCTGGTTAGTACTTGGATGGGGGACTGCCAAGGCATACCAGGTGCAGTATGCTATATTTCAGAGGAAGTAACTGGCAACCACCTCTGAGTATTCATTGTCTGAGAAAACCCTATGAAATCCATGGGGTCACCATAAGTCGATGGACAAATTGAAAGCACATACACACACACATTTTTTCCACCCAGAAGAAAGCCAGAGAAGGAACAATTTGAAGAAGCAGACATTTCTAGTGGTAGTCAGAAATAAATATCTGTGTGCATAGTTCATGTTTAAGTTGCCTTTTTCTGTGTATGAGTTTTATCGATAGCTATGATATAGCTACGTCTGTTTGTCTGTCTAGCTAGCCATACACACACACACACACACATACATGTATATATAAATGGACTTTATAAATTTGAAATTTATAACAATTTGTCTTTATAAACATTTGGTCAGAAATTTGAGGAATGGGATCATAGAATCAGAGTTGGAAGAGACCTGAAGGGCCATCCAGTCTAACCCCCTGCCGTGCAGGAATACACAATCAAATCATTCCCGACAGATGGCCATCCAGCCTCTGTTTAAAAACCTCCAAAGAAGGAGACTCTACCATACTACGAGGCAGTGTATTCCACTTCCGAACAGCTCTTACTGTCAGGAAGTTCTTCCTAATGTTTAAGTGGAATCTCTTTTCCTGTAGTTTGAACCCATTGCTCCGTGTCCTTGTCTCTTAGCAGCAGTAAAAAAGCCTGCTCCATCCTCAGTATAACATCCCTTCAAATATTTAAACATGGCTATCATGTCCCCCCTCAACCTTCTCTTCTCCAGACTAAACATGCCCAGTTCCCTAAGCCGCTCCTCATAGGGCATGGCTTCCAGACCACCCACTATCCTGGTCTCCCTCCTCTGGACACGTTCCAGCTTCTCAATATCCTTCCTGAATTGTGGTGTCCAGAACTGGACACAGTATTCCAGGTGAGGTCTGACCAAAGCAGAATTGTGTGGCACTATTACTTCCCTTGATCTGGACACTATGCTCCTATTAATGCAGCCTAGAATCGCATTGGCTTTTTTAGCTGCTGCATCACACTGCTGACTCATGTTCAGCTTGTGATCCACTAAGATCCCCTTCACATGTACTGCCATCAAGCCAGGTGTCACCCATCCAGTATCTGTGCATTTCATTTTTACTGCCCAAGTGTAGTATCCTCCATTTCTCCCTGTTGAAATTCATTTTGTTAGTATTGGCCCAGCTTTCTAATCTGTTCAGGTCATTTTGGATTCTGATCCTGTCCTCTAGGGTATTAGCTACCCCTCCTAATTTGGTGTCATCTGCACCAAATGTGAAAAGGATGAAGGCAGGGGAGTGAGATTTTACAGCATTTGGATGGGTGGGCGGGTTACTCTTTGATGCAACAGTGGCAAGCATAATCTGTTCCAGTAGCTGACTCTTGGTGGATACTGTTTTTCCCCCAAAACAGTTCCATAATGTAGCATCATTCCAAGGAGGCAGCTGTGAGAGTAGCCATGACTACTTGGCAGCAGTGGTAAATTTAAATACAGTAGGACCCCTGTATCCGCTGGGGATTGGCTCTGGGGGAGCCCGTGAATACTGAAAACCATAGATAATATCGTACGCCATTGAAAATAATGGGACTTCCAGTTTAAAATACCATAGAGTTGCCTTGAAGGACCTAGAAAATGGCTAAAGAGGACACATTTTCTAGGAAGACTCTATGGTAGGTGTGCTGGGGTTTTTTATTATTATTAATTTCTTTTCAAGTTTTACATATAATCATTCATAAATCAATTCATATACATTCATCCAAACAAAAACAATACAAAACAATTCACACATTATCGACAATACATACAGACAATATCAAATCTCTCACTTTCTCTCCATTGACTTCCACTGTTGTGTGTGCTCAATCTGGTTATACAAAGCATTGTCAACATTTATCCTTCTATTTCAAACAAACATTGTTATCAACGTACAATTCAACTTATTCTTGTCAGGATAGCTTTTATTCCCACTCTCAATATTTTACCATATTCTTTCTCTCAAGCCCGCATTTTACCACTTCCTATGAGCTCTTAATTTGTTTCTCCCTTAATAGTATCAAGAAATCCCATTTTAGATCGTTTAGTCTATCGATATAGTTTTTAAGTTGTTTGAGTTATTTGCGTGTTCCATCTCAAACTCAAATATTCTAATATAGGAGTCCAATCCGAATTAATTTTTCCAGTATCGCCTTTGTTAGCTATTCTAGTTAGCTTATCGTTATCTTTCATCTCAAGCAGTTTATAAACTTTCCATATCTGGTGCCTTTTTACTTTTCCAATTTGCAGCCACTATTAATCTTGCTGCAGTGACACAATATAGAAGTATTCTCCAATAGCGTTTCTCTTCTTGTTCCTCCAATATTGATGTTATGTTCAAAAGATACAGTTTGGGGTCAAATGGGTATGAGATTTTCAGTATTTTCTGAATTGCCCTGTGAATTTTCCCCCAACATTTCCTAATAGACTTACACCCCCACCACATATGGTGGAGCGATCCTAGTTCTTTGTCGCATCTCCAGCAGTTTTTTTCCCCCCATTCTGTACATGTTGCTTATTCTTATAGGTGTAAGGTACCATCTACTGGTGATTTTTAAGTGATTCTCTTTCAAATCTTGACTAGCCGTAAAGGAATTTGTCTTCCTCCAGGCATTTTCCCACTGTTCCACTGTTCCATGGTTATTGGCTCCCCAATATCCCTTGCCCACTTTATCATAGAGTCTCTAACTTCCATGTCTCTGTCTAAAAGTAATCTGTAAGTTTTTGCAACTTTCTTCTTGTTTGTACCCCAAATAATTTTATCAAATTCATTTTCTTCTTTATCAAAGTTATATTCTCGTCTATCTTCCTTAAATTTAGCGTTAATTTGGGGGTATGTGAACCATTGCACCTCGTAACCCTGATTTCTAAGTTCGTCTCTTGTCTTCAAAATGGGAAATTTCCCCTCCTGCCAAGTTATTAAGTCTCTATATTTGATCCATAACTCTTGATTCGTCCATCTTCGTTGACTTGCTTCTATTGGAGATATCCACCAAGGGATTTTTATATAGAATTTTTGTTTATAAATTTTCCAAATTCTCATTAGAGGTTTCCCAATAGTATGATTTTCAAATTCTTTATCAATAGATGATTTCCCATACCACATATATCCATGTATACCATATCTTATGCCATCTAATTCTATGTCTATAAGTTTGTGGTTCCGTAATTTTATCCAATCTTCTAACCAACTTATACCACCAGCTATGTAATACAATGCAAGGTTTGGAAGGTTTGCACCCCCCCTGTCTTTAATATCCAATAGTGTGGACCATTTTATCCTGGGTTTGCGCCCATTCCATATGAAGTTTTTAAGATCCTGAGTCCATTCCAAGAATGGTTTTTCATTTACTATAATTGGGAGGTTCTGGAACAAATATAACATATGTGGGAGTATATTCATTTTAATAACAGCAATTTTACCTAATAATGATAAATTCAATTTCTGCCATTTCTTGAGGTCTAATTTTATTTGCTTCCATGTTTGATTATAATTGGCTTCATTTTGTAGTCAACATTCAGAAGTGAGCTAGGTCGATAATTTCTCACTTCTGAAACGTCCTTCCCTTCCTTAGGAATCAGCATTATCTCAGCTGTTTCCCATGTTTTGGGAATACCGTCTTTTTTTATCTTATTGAAGACTTCTTGCAGATGTTTTATGACGTCCTCCTCAAACGTTTTGTAGAATTCGGCCGTAAAACCATCCGGACCCGGTGTTTTCCCTGATTTCAAATTTCGTATAGTGGTGGAGATTTCTTGAAGTGTTATTGGGCCGTTTAGTATCTCCCTCTGAGCTTCTGTCATTTTCCCTGTACTGTGATTCTTAATATATTCCTTTAATTTAACCAAATCTGAAGTATTTACTTGAATGTCCGTATATAAATTCTCAAAATATTGAACAAATTTTAACATTATTTCTTGTTGGTTATTATATCTTTCATTCCCCTCCTTAATCTCAGTAATGAGTCTCTTTCTAGCATCTTTTTTAATTCTATAAGACAACCACTTACCCACTTTATTGGCGTTTGCAAAATGGTTCTGTTTAGCCCTCTTTAACTTATAGCCGATTTCCTCCAGTAAATCCTGATTTATATCATTCTATATTACTTTTAGCTCTCTCAAAATTTCCGTATTCTTTGGGTTTTGTCTTAATTGGTTTTCTTTAATACCTAGTTTTTCTTTTAATTTATTTCTCAGTTCTTTTTTCTTTTTACAGATCTCCGCTCCTCTCTGCAAAAGCAGACCCCTTAGTGTCGCTTTAAATGCATCCCATGTTACCCTACTTGGGATTTCTGATGATGCATTAGTTTCAGAATAGAAGTTTATCTCATTTTTTAATCTTTGCACAAACTGTTCATCTTTAAGAAGAGACTCCTTTAGTCTCCAAATTCTCCTCCAAAACTTGGGTTCTTTTTTTAACATCATCCATGTCTTTTTTCAGACTACTCATCTCTGTCACCAATTTATCTACCCTTTTTCCAATTTTTTCAATATCAGCCTTCAATTCTTTCCTCAGATTTCAAAAATCATCTTTAATTTCACGTTTAAATTCACATAGCTCTTGTAGTATTTGCATATTAATATCCATTTGCTTCACTGGCGCTTCTATCGATCCCCTTCTGGTTAAGGAGTTTGTGTGGCTGTATAAGTCCTAGATCTCACTCTGGATGCCATTGTCCGATTTATATATAATTTTCAAAGCTAAAGTATAATTTAGTACTATATTGCTACTGCCTGTTTATTTTGATGTAATTAAATATAGCCCTTATATTCTAATTTTAACGCTTTGAGTCTGTTAATAAAATACCTATGCAAGTTTGCTTTATCCCTTATATAGGTTAACTGACAATAGCAAATCCTACCATCAAATTCAGTGTCTAATGTCAATCTCAGATTCCGGGTTTTGACCTTCAATGTTCAGTCCTAAGTATTAACTCGTCAGTATTTAAGCTTTAAATCCTAAGCCTCCATAATCACATTCAGCTCAATTTCTACTTTCAATACTTAAAAGTTGGATCTCAGAGTTTAAACATACAATAGCAAATTAACAAGTTTGCACATAACAAATTAAAGCCTTTATATTCCAAGTTTCATTTATCAATTCCAATTTCCAAGTCAGTATCCCCAAACAAAATAATAGAGAGGAAAGTAAGGTAGAGGATATTACCCACCACTTCTCATTCAAGATTCAAAATTCAGTTTTCAAAATTCAGCTTTCAATTTCAAGAGTCAAATTTCAAATCCAGATATTCAAACAATCAAACAAGACCCTTAAGTTATTTCAGTTTGAGTTTTAAACTCAGGTTCAAAACAGTTTCCTTAGCATTTTACAATTTCAGTTAGCTTCTAATTTTGCTTTCTAAACTTTCTAAACTCATACACAAATTAATTTTGCCATTCAATTTCCAACATTCACAAATCCTTCAATCTCAACTCAGTCTCAATTTAAGTTACTACCCAACAGTATTCCCATTCAATAATTCAGTTTGCAATATTCAGTATTCAATAATCAATACTTAGTTCCCACCCTCCAAATTCACTTCCAGCTACAAAATCACATATCTTCCACACTAACCTGAATCAAATAGTAACTAATCAAAGTTAAATCAGACTGGCAGTAGATATATCAACATCACCATTATTCCTATTCATTTTCCTTCCTCCTACTCTGCTCACGCGCCGCTCTCCTTGCCGTCCTGAAGGCTTAGTCTCTACTCCTTCTTCGTCACTCCTTCTTCACCACTCCCTTCTTCCCAGTGCTTTAACCTTCTTTCTTCAGCTCCACAAACCACCGCTTTCCGTCTTTCAATCCCCCCCAAAACTGACAGAGTTTGCAACCAGGTGAAGGGAAGGAAAAGGACAAAGAGGGCCTGCTGATTCGCTTTCTCCCATTTAACATTCAACCTTTGCGTTCCTGGCTTTGAGGTTTAGAGTTAGAGTTTTACTCAGGGGGGTTGATTGTAGCCAGAGAAGCATCCGCTTACTCTAAAGACGGCTTACTGCTTCAAGTCGTCGCCTACTCTAAAGAGAATCAAACTTCTTAAATCCACACCCCCAAACTGGGTCTTCTACTCACTGTCTGTAACCAGAGTCCGTTTCACCTACTCAAAGACCTCAAAGCCTCAGCACACTGAACAAAAATTCCGCAGCTCTGCCCTGTTCCTCAGCTCTCCCCTGTTCTCCTTTAATAATTCAGTTTCTCAGCGCGAGTCTCGCAGCACCTCTCCCCAAGCTGTTTCTTGCTGGCAAAAAGAGTTCCTTGTAGAAGGAATTCCCCTCCCTCGTCGAGCACTCACAGAACACTGTTTATTTCTCGGTTACGTCACCTCTGAAGACCAGGAGAATTGAGACTAGGAGCAAAAGCCCCCATCGCAAGGCAGCGGCTGCCCGACGTGCTCGTGGTCCTCTTCGGGGGGAATTCCCTTCACTTTTCTCCCTTCTCACCACCCCGTTGAGTATACCCGAGAAACAGTGCAGGCCCCGTTTGTACACTATCTTCCCCGACAGTAGGTACCTTGGGAGACTATTTTGTCACCCAAGTTGCCTCGCTAGGTGGTCCGACCCTCCCGGAGCTCCACGTTAGGCCGACCGTCGTCTCCTCTCCTGGAACCAGAAGTCCCCGGTAGGTGTGCTGTTTTGTGTCCTGCGGATAATTGAATCAGTGGATAATGAATCAGTGGATATGGGGGTCCTACTGTAAAGAGAAAAACTAGAGTCACTGCCCTGCTGAAGAGCACTTATTTTTATTGGAAGGAAGTAACCAGTGCACTCCACTTGATGTTTGTTGTCCTGACCACACAGTGATGCAGTTTGGGAACATAATATATAGTTCCTTTCCTGCACGCATATCCTGTGTGTGAGTGTCACCTGTCAACCTTTAGTGGTCTCTTCAGTTTCACAGGGTTTTCTTAGGCAAGGAATACTCAGAGGTGGTTTTGCCAGTTCCTTCCACTGAAATATAGCCTACAGCACCTGGTATGCCTTGGCAGTTTCCCATCCAAGTACTAACAAAAGCTGACCCTACTTAGCTTCCAAGATCAGATGGGATCTAGTATCTTTAGGGTATTGAGGCCTCAGTAGACATATCCTACCCTATCCTAATTATGCAATTTGACTAACAGTTTCTTACAACCTTACAGAACAAGAATGTATGAGCTGAAATCAAACCAGCTTCTCTGCTTCCACACAGGATGTGGTCAATAGTTTTTTGTGCTGGATGGGATAGTTGGGAAAGAGGACCAGAAACTGAATATGTTTAACTTGGAAGGCTATTTTGCTAAGTTCTGACACTCAGCTAATCCAGTATTGACATATTCAAATTTTCCATTTTATTCAGTTGAATGGAGCAGAGACTGGCTGCTATATTAGGCCCTTAGACTGTGACACACTTTGTAGCTTTCCTGTTGCAGAATGTGTAAGTAGTCATTTGCTGGGTATCTTCTCACTGCTGTAGTGATCTGTCATCTCTCAGTATTACTTTGGTAACACAGTACTTGATTCTTTTAGGGGAAGTAAGAAGGATTGAGGGATGTAGCATTTGTCAGCAAGAGCCACATCTTCTTGAGCAGCCTACACTTTGAGGGGAACATGTATCTCTAATGGCTCCATTTGCATTAACCTCAGAGAAGCTTCCAGAACAGAGAAGTTTATTTGAAGTTTTGTGAGGGCAATTGTTTCTGCAATGTTTGTTACAGTGTGGTGAAACAATCTTCTTGCTTCACCTTACAAATACATTTCCCAGACCTACTTCACTCGGTTGCCCAATGTTCTCCTTACCACTGACTGTCTTGACCAATGTAAGTGTTCTTTTTATTAGAAATCCATATTGCAGTGAAAACACTGAAGAGGAAAGTGAGAACCATAGCAACTGCACAGTGAAGGCATATTTGTGAATTTGGAAGATTTTTTTTATCCCCCTCCTCCTGATCTTCTAGATACTGGGTGCATGTTTTCAGTTTTGGCTGGCAGTATGTCTCCATGCTCACTGTGAGATATGGCCTTAAATGAGGATGGAAAAATATATGGGCCTTAAATGGGGTTGGAAAAAAATGGTTCATCATACTTACTTCATATGTGTAGAAAAAGTATCATATGAGCAGTCTGTTTCTGATATGAAAATATATAGCATTGGGAGTGCTCCTGCACTCAGATCTGAGCCTGGGAGGGCTTTCTCTCAGTCCCACCACCTTCACAAAGGTGAGCTGTGGTTGGTGAGGACTCGGGAAAGAGGCTTCTCCATGGCTGCTCCCAGACTGTGGAACTCCCTTCCATGGAAAGTCCAGTTGACCCCTCCCTGCTCTTTTCACTGGCACATGTAGGCATTTTTATTTAGGCAGGCATCTGAAATGTAAATTTTCATTGGTGTGCTGCTTTTAATGCTTGTAATCTTTATTGATGCTATGTTTTTACTCTACAATGTGTTTTTAACTGTTACATTTTGATAATAATAATTCTTTTTTAACTTTTGTAATTTGGGTAATGTTTTAGTTGTATTTTTTAGATTATTTTGGGACATCTTGAATCACATCTTGGGAGAAAGGCGAGATATAAATCCAATAAATAAAATAAATAATATAAGATCCATACTACATGATGCACATGGATACTACATTGACGCCAAGGAAATATTGGAAGCTTCCATTGGTTTCCTGTGCACTGCAGTATTGGTAGACATTTATAGCAAGGTTTCAGTCAGAGATGGAGAACCATGTTTGAGTATGTACAGCTGGATCCCTGATTGCCAGATTTCCATGAGCCAGATGTTGGGTGTGGCCATGCCTTTGATGTAATCCTGAACATCCCAAGAAATGGCCAAAGCACTGGGTGGAGTTTCTCAAGTATTTGCAGGTGCAGGGACCAGCTGAGAGTGACCACCTTAGTACTCTACTGTTCCTCCTGACTGGGAGGTTAAGTAGTTCAGAAGGAAACGCCTACTGCTTTCTCTAGTTACCAACTCCTCTCCATCACAGTCAACTACCTACAGTTGGTGGGGCTTGATGGAGGGGCAGGGATGACTTGGGAGCCAAGTGAGACACAGGTGCCCTTTCATGGGCCAGAGTCCACCCCCTCATTTGAGTTTTCCCTTGATCTAAGTATGAAGCTCTTATCTGATGATGCAAGGTCTCTCAAGCACCAAACTGTGTGGTTTAGGGGCAGTGAGGGACACAGAGAGTTGGGGAAAGCAGTGGACAATATGGAAAGTGTATTCTTCGTGTGGGAAGGACAAGAACAGAGGGACTTGTGAGTGTGCTATGTGTATAAATCATATACGTACATACACTTATGTATGGTATTCGTATTTGTAATTTATGAATGAATGGAAGCTATACTTATTTACTTCTGTATATTTGAGAGGGAGAGAATGGTGATGAAGATAACAGAGAGAAGAATATAGTTTGTGAGCGATTAGCCTGAGTGAAATAAGAGTTAAGGAATTATTTATTCATTTATGATTGATCCAGGGAATGATCCAGGGAAGAAAGGAAAGTTCTAGAGTAGGTGATTCCAAGAGAATAAAAAAGTTCTACAGGTATATTTGGGTGATGAACCTGGGGGGGGGGGGTATGAAAGAGTGTCTGAATAGTGATTGTAAATTAAGGAGCAAGGTTTTGGAGGAAGTCAGCAAAATATCAGGCAAGAAAAATATCTTGAGCAAGCCCTGGATCGGTCTACTGGCGAGTTACATGTCTTTGAGCATCACCAGGTTGACTTCTGTCAAATAGGCATTTTGTTATACTTAGCTAGGTCAGATACATGATTTGATAGTTCAGCCTCATTTTCTCCTGAGTTTCTTGGGAAAGTTATTTGTCCCTCATCACTAAAAAGACTACCATGGCATCCATCTTGTGGTGAGGCTTGCCACAGTTTCTCAAAGCTCCAGTTTTGCCCATACCACACACACACACACACATCCCTACCAAATTAGAAGTCCTTCTTGGTATCTTTTAAAATTATTTTGTTTCATACCATGCTTACTAATTCAGAGGCTAAGCACTTTTGTGCTGGAGTGATTCACTGGAGGATTATTCATGTAGAACTTCACAGAAGTCTGCAAACTCCAAGGCTGCCTTCTTCCTACCTCAGTTCCCTGCCATTTCAGAAATAGCCTTTATGATTTAATATATTTGTTTGTTCATTTAAATAATTAAACAAGTATTATGCCTGACAAAATACAAAGGTCTTCACCTGGCGTTGAAAAGCCACCAAGCAGACCTCTTTGGGAAAAGTCTAAAATATTTTTACTTCATCAAAATGATTAACCTGGGGATATCATATGAGATCTGTCTATTAAATAACAAGACTGATACAATAACCCATCTTTGTTTATATGTATTACAATTCAACTGCTTGTCCCCTTCAATATATTCCCCGTTCATGCTCACACACCAATGTAGTCTTGTTTTCCACTGGTAAAAAGCGTGGAGCAGATCATTTTTTGTCAGCTGTGTCAACACTTCTGCCGTTTTCTTTGTACTGCATCAGTTGACTCAAAACATCTTTCCTTAAGTGCTGATTTCACTTTAGGGAAAAGGAAAAAGGCGAATGGTGTCAAATCTGGCTAATATGGAGGATGTTCAAGTGTAGTAATGCATTTATTGGCCAAAAACTGCTTCATAGAAAGTGCTGTATGGGCAGGCACATTGTCTTGAGGAAGAATGAAACCATTTTCCCACAGTTTAGGTCTTTTTTTTTTCTGACTCTTCCTCTCAGCTTTGTCAAAATTTCCTTATAATAATGCTGGTTCACTGTTCTGCCTTCTGGAACCCATTCTGCCAAAATTATGCCCTTGATGTAAAAAAAACCAATGAGCGTGGCTTTGAATGTGGACTTGCTTTGACGTGCTTTTTTCATTATTGGTGCTGATGGTGCTTTCCAGTGCATCAACTGTCGTTTTGTTTCAGGATCATAACTGGAAGATCCAGGTTTCATCACAAGTGATGCTTTTTTGAAAAAGGTTTGGGTCTGCCTCAAGTTGCTGCAGAATGCCCCATTGCTCGACTTTTAAACTTAGCATTTTTACAGCACACAACAGACAACACAGCTGCTTTAAATGATGACTGACAATTAACTGAACAGCTGAGAGTGTTGATGTTTGTCATGCAGGTTCAGACATGTCCAAGGTCACCACTTAAGTGTTCACAATCAGTTTTCCCTGATTTAGCTGAAAGGTAAAAACACAGTCTCGTTATTTAATAGACAGACCTCATACATTAGACATATCTTGAGAAGACATTACTCTTTAGAAAAAGATAATAATGCTTGGTAAAGTGGGAGACAGTAAGTGAAGAGGAAGACTGCACTGCAGGTGGATAGACTCAATCAAAGAAGCCACAGCCCTCAGTTTGCAAGACCTTAGCAGGGCTGTTAATAACAGACTGTCTTGGAAGTGTCTCATTCATAGGGTCACCATACATTGAGGCTGACTTGATGGAAACTCTTATCCAATAGTGGAGCACACATCTGTCCTTATTTTTCCATCACCCTCTTTTTGATTCCAGGTCTATGAAGTGGATACTGGATATTCCACTATTTCTGGTCAACTGGGACAGTGTACACAAGACACTAAAAAAATCCAGTTAGCATTATAGTCTAGGAAGGGTCTGTGACAACATAGGTAGGTGATTTTAAGCAGGGAGGTGTCTAATGCACTACTTGAGGGTTGCTATTTGGTGACTCAGAGCTGGAATCATATCACAAATCATTTTCACCTAAAGGAAAGATTTACATTTTCTTCCCATAGTTTTATAGTTCATGAATATCCATTGATTCAGTCAAAAATCAATCACACACTTTGATGACCTACCATGGAATAACAAGACCAGACACAGAGAGTTGGGTTAAATAAGGGCCACTTTATTGACCCAGAATCTATTTACATAGTGATGAACCTGGAAGAAGCAAAAGGGGGGAGCAACCTGGTGTGGGTTCAGATGAGACCAGGTGTTAACCCTTGACCACCTCGTCCGTCTTCCCTTGGGCGAAACACCTGAACTGTCTTGCCCTGTGAGTCTGATGAAGGTATGGAATCAGAGGGGGAGGAGGACATGGCAGGGAATGGCCCTATGGACCCTGGCATAGATTTATCTACACCTGTGCCAGCAGTAAACCCTGCCAACCCAGAAGGTCAAGCAGAAGAAGAGCCTGGTCCTAGTGGGTTGGCACCAGTCCCAGCAGAGAGCCCTGCCAATTCAGATAAGGAAGAGGAAGAGGAGACAGACTTACCTCCACCATCATTCAACCACCAGAGATCCCAAAAGGAAGTTTGAAGAAGATTGCTGAGGCTTTATCGGAAACACTGGCTCATCGAGAAGCACCTAGCAAAGCCTTGATTGCTATATATATGCCTTGGGGAGCTATGGAGGCTTTGTCAGAGATCAACTGATCTTCCTGGAGAAAGCTTTGTGTCTGATATCTCTGACTCCATGTTCCTGTTGCCTTGATCCCTGCCTAGACCTTGGACTGACTCTGACTACTCTGTTTGCCTGATCCTGTTAGACTCTGGACTTCTCTGTGACTACGCTGTCTGTTATAAGCCCTGATCTTGTGGAACTGTGCTTTGGACTGAATCTTTCTGTATTTTTCCTTGGTTACTTTGTTGCCTTCGAAGAGACTGAACTTTGAGTGTTACTGCAAGTCTTATCTGACTTCACCTAATTACCTTTTTCCTGTTAAGGGTTGGCTTTCTTCCTGGAACCTTATCTGTGCCACTTTATAATTGTTTATCCTTTTGCCGCTGCGAACCTTGGGCACTCCCACCCAAGTCCCAGGACTTTACAAGTGAGAGCAAAATTGCCAGGTATGCCTCAAGGGTAGACTCCTTTCCCACCCCCAGGTTCCAGATCCAAGAGAGGCAGCTCCAGATCCCAAAAGGGTGCCAAGGTATACACTGAAACTCTTAGATTATCCCCCCGCTGCCTGCCACAGACAAGGGACAAGCATCTGCTTAGTCTCTTTCCTCCACCAGACAAACCAAAAGGGCACTCACCTCCTGTTGCAGGTCTCCCAGGCTGCTTGGAAAGAACACAACGTCTTTCAAGCTCCTCCAACTTATCTATTATGACCGCCATACCCAACTCCACCTCGTCATCTGAGGACTGAGGGGACTCCAGAAGTGGATACTTGGCTGGGAGCTTCCTAGCTGGTGCCTTACCCTGAGGAGCTCCCCCACCCTTTTTGGGTGCCATGTTGAAAAAAGCTAGAATAGTAATCCAAGCCCCAGAGCAATAAAGGGCTGAAACCTGAATACTAGTCCAAAACACAAATCAAGAAATTGCACCTAAGGGGAAGAGCGGGACTATTAGTCCCCCACTGAAATAAATTTCCCAAGGGTTGACATTGTATACTTTACTAATGTCCTGTGAATACCCCCTAAGGGCTGAAACCCAAAAAGACCACTGGAAGAAAGAAAGTAAGGTGGCATTATCAGCTGCCGGTGGCCTCAGAGCCTTTGAGGGACAGCACCATGTGGTAATAATGCAAGCCACCAGGCCCAAGGAGGGCTGAGAAAACTAGGCTGCACTAAGGCCTAAGGGTAACCAGCTGGCCAGAGCCGTGTGCATGACCCAAGGACAAGGCTACTGCCCAACCACCCCAGGCCCTGCAACAAAAGCAATCCCCCTAAGTGGGATCATGGAGTGCAAATGAGGCTGTGAGGCCACACCAGACAGAAGATGTGAGGGTAACTAGAGGGCTAGAGTGCAACCAGCCACCTCACCTCTAGGCCACACAATGGAACTTGGGGTGAACAGAAAACCTCACAGTCCCCAAGAGATTCCCACCTGGCTGTCACATCCCCCCTGTGCACAAAAGTGCCTGATAACTGGGCCCAAGGCCCCACATAGCGTGCAGAGGAAGGAGGCTGGGACTAGGTCACCCTGATCATAAAACACACCGCCTGGCTTCCAACACCCATCCCACCCAGCGAAGCATCCCTAAAAGGTGAAGCGCCACTTGCTCAGTGGGACAATACCACTGTGCCTCCCCAATAGGTAAGCTAGGTCTGCAACCTGCCTGCTGCCTGGGAAAACCCTGTTCAACCAACTGGGGCAAATACAGGCCACCGGAACCACTAAAAGGGCAAAGGGGGGCCTTACGGGCACTCACCATCTCCTGTAAGTCCCACCAGTATCCCCTGACCACCCAAAATCCTGCAGAACCCGTAAAGAAACAATTAAACAAAAACATGAAGTGAGGAAACAGAGGAGAAAACAAAAGAAATACTAGTGAAAACTCAATCCCCGAGCGGAGTGAAGACTGCTGAAGACAATACAAAATTAAAAACATCCACCCTCTCCTCAATGACCAAAGCACCCCACAAACTTAGCTGACACACAATGTCCCCCGACATTTCTCCTGCAAGAAGCTCAACACAGAAAGAGGCACATGGAAGGGTAGGCATGCCTTTTATTTCCCCTTTGTCCCTCCATGCCAGACACAAAGCTTACAGTCTCCTTCCCTGGAGGCTCTCAAAGGTGGCCCCTCCCCCACAGCTCCATGCACGGTGCAAGTCCAGGACCTAATTGTTAGAATCTAGGATCTCCATCATCTGTGTTCTGCTAGTGCACTTTTCCTGTATAGACTACATTAGTTAATGAAGACATAATCGATACAATTTAATGAGTGTAGCCTTGTCCTTTGGTTTTACCACTGGTGCTTATTCCATGTTAGCTTCTTCCTTCCCAACTACTTCGTACCACCATCCAGAAAGCTTTTTCCTTCAATGATTTCTAAGCAGTTGCTACTCATGATTTTGCTGGTGTTTGAATTACATTTTTCTTAACCTCTGACTAGAAGGAGTTGCTCAGCTGAACTTTTACTTAGCTAAATATGTCAGTGATAAAATCTAGGACAATACTAAACCACTTGTTAGTTTCCTTTCCGTTACTACGTAAATGTATTGTAGTGCATGGAGTTTAGTTTGATGGATGTTTCACAGGAGAACATTTGATTTGCTAATAAGTAGACATTTATATTATGTGCTTTTAAAAAAATTGAAAGCATTTTAACATTTATTAGCTGTGAAATTTCCCAATAGTCCTGTAAGTTAACATAAGTAACGTAAGTTTCCCAACCTGAGCAGTTTAAAATACAAATAGAAAAAGGGGCAAATACCACATTAATCTCACAAAAAGGAAAGGCCATTTATGTAGAGAATTTTAACAATGATGAAAGCAAAAAGAAAGACTGTTTTCCTTCAGAGTTTCCTTCAGAGTTTCCTTCCCACTTTGCAAGTCAACTAGGAGAGGCTGAGGAGGTTTCACCTACAGAAGCTATTGTTGTGGGGGAAAGTCAGGAAAAAGATTCAGCTGAGAGTGCTTTTTTAGAACCTGAGAAACAAAATAAAAAAACAGAAGGGACACCTGTGACTGGCACACCAAGCACTAAAGATATCAGATCACTTGGCCTAAAGAATACAGCCAGGTTAGAAGAAGAATTTTTTGCCCCTGAGAAGACAAAATTAATGGGAAAAGCAGGTTTGGCACAGAAATGTTTTTCAAAAAAAATAGAAAATATTGGCTTCAAGCACAGACAAGAGAGAAGTCACAATGCGAATTTGGGCTGTTGGCAAGGGCTGTTAGGAGGTATGAAGGAGAATGCCCAGACTGGTCAAGAAGAGATAAACCCCTCACGAAGTGTGCAGGAAAGCCAAGAACAGGAAACACCTGAAGAAAATGAAGACAATTCTCCAATAATAGATGTACAAGAATTTCTGCTTAGGGTTTTTGTTTTGGATAAAAATACTGGATCCTTTATTATGAAAAAAGAGGAAGCACAAGAATTCTTTAATTTTTCAGATAAAGTGCTGGAAAAAGCATATCCCTTTTTACAGTTGGATCTAAATGTATCTGATGAAGAGAGCCAAGATTCAAATTTATGTGTGGAAAAAAACAGGTTATTAATTAGTATAGAATACTTTTCTGAATTGTTCCAAGAATTAGAGGAACAAGGCAAGGTGTTCTTCAACACACCCCCTCAAGAGAGAAGTGAGGCTGATTATGATGAATTAGTCAGAAAGGTAAAACTTACAGTAGAAAGTGCCGAAGCTGTGCATGAGCTAGCAAAAATCGTGGAAGAACAACAAGAATTTTTATGGCAAAGAACTCATGAACAGAGAGCAATGAGGAAAAGAGATGGAAAAAGAAAAGAGGAGCAGGCCGCTACTATGGGCCCGGATAAACATTCCGGAAAGGAGGAACGAAACGATCCTGACCAAGCACCGTCAAAAAGGAGGAAGGAAGATGGAGGAGAGGAGAACTGTGGGATCGAGGAAGAGGCAGAAGTGGAAGAAAGTGAAGGCTCCTCATCCGATTCCTCAAATGAAGAAAATGACGGTGATTTCCAGAGCATAGATGATGGCGAGAGGAGTGACGAAGACTCCATGTGTTCGGATTCCACATACGGAAGACAACAGCGAGAGACGCGTGAGAGGACAATTAATAGGATATGGACTGAAACTTTACATACTCCTTTTATGAAAGTGGCTAATATTATTTTACCAAAACAGTTTGAACAACATGATATGTTAAGGCTTTGGGGTTTTGTTGTAGACCATATAAATTTACCATTGCCTAAAAAGAGACTCCCAGATTTGCGGAAATTTAGTCAGGACAAGATATGGGCCTGCCTAGAGAAAGCTTCGAGACTGCTGGAGAAAATCCTGTCTGGTCTAAAGGTACCCGACTCTGAAGAGCAACAAGCTTTTGCAAAGGCTTTGGCCTTAAGAGCTATACACAGGTTGCTCCTGAGGAAAAAACCGAGAACGTCGACCAGAGGGTTTCCTGATTGGTTAAGAGAACTCCAGTTGATTAAAAAGTTCCAGAAGATCCGCAGAGCATGGGAAGTCTTACCAGATGGACAGCAATCCATGATCGTGGAGAAGATAGAGAATACAAAAAAGAATGTATCCAAGGAAACTGTTTTGGAATGGTTTTCTATTATTATCTCAGACCTGCGGCACAGGCTCAAGATTATGAAGCAGAAGGAGGAGTCTCGACTGCCTGGGAAGGCTTTGGCAGTGGAAGAGGAGGCCGATCCAGTGGTGCGTCCAAAGAAGACCACACCCAGGGCAAGGAGAGAGAAGATCGGGAAAGATGTCCCTGACCATCTGGAAGGATGTTCGGCTCTGTCTGCTGTGTCGGGGGTGAGCGCTACGGTGCCACCCCCGTCAACTGGTGAGGCCCAAAGAAGGGGAGAACAAACTAAAAAAGGGGAGGAGGGAATGGAAAATGGAGTGGTTGGGAAAGAAAGACCAGAAACCTTAAGTGATATAAGTGGTTCTGATCTAGAAAAAGAGGCTCCAAATGCTGTAAAGAAAAGAACAAGGTGGAGTGACTTCATGGGGATAGATGCTGATGAAAGGGTGGAGAGGCAATTGTGGGACAAGGAATTGGGAGGGGCAGGAGGAGGGGATTATTTGCCTCCAGAAGTAGATACTGCTTTTTCTGGTTCTTCTTATCTGTTAAGGCAACAGCGAGCATTCGCACCGAGGATGGGAGTGATCTCCACCAACCAGAAAGACAGACAGGAGAAACTTATAAGGGACTTGAAGGAGGATCAGCGAATGAGACTGGTGATGAATGAAGATGTGACCTCCTCCTATGGACATCCTTTGAAACATCCGTTGGAAAAGGAAAGACAAAATAAAAATCAGACTTACGCAGGGGTGACGAGGGAGGGAAACTCGGGAAACTCAGGAAGGCGATGGCTTTTGGGAGAAGAGAGGGATTGGAGGGACAGGAGGGAAGAAGAGGAGGAGGAAGCTTACCTCGATAGGATTTTTGAAAACCTGTCCAGTGAAAGAGATCCCAGACAGCGGTACGTGGCCCGATTCAGGTATAAAGGAGAGGATCCTGAAAGGGAGGCTAGTCAATACATCTCAGAAAAGGTGCTCAGGGATGCGTTAGGCTACAGAGGGGAGGAGGCAGAAGATGTGGTGGCCGTTATACAGTTACTGGGGTCAAAAGAGACAGATGTCTGTTTAGCTTCAGAACTAGCGTATCGCAATTTTTGGGCCAACTGCAAGCGAGCAAAACAGCAGGACCCTAATTTGTTGAAAGCCTATGAGGTAGTCCCTTTGTTCCGAAGTGATACCAAAGTCCTTACCATTAGTTTTAGAACAACCACAATACCCAAAGAGGATGTGGCTCAGTGGGTCTCAAAATATGCCACCATCCTTTCAGGACCTGAAAAGGTAAGAGATACCGCTGGTTTCTGGAATGGAGAGTACCGTTGTATTGTATCTTTCAAGAATGATGACCCTCAGTTCAGGAGAGGCAAAATCCCCAAGTATTTTTTCCTAGGGGCTGACCGAGGAATCACCAGATACAGCGGGCAGCCAGCCGCCTGTTTTCAATGCGGCTCTTATGAGCACCAGAGGCGTACTTGTAACACACCCTTATGTTCCCGCTGTGGAGCAAGAGGTCACCCCTCTGTCGCCTGTCAGGCAAGCATTCGGTGCAATTTTTGTGAAGAATTTGGGCATACCTATTTTTGGTGTCCCAAGGCCTTTTATAATTGTCAAGATGCACAGCGTCTGGAAAAAGCAAACCAGGTGGCTAAGTCAGGCAGAGAGAAGGCTCGAGAGAAAGAAGTGAGAACTCAGTCCCGGGAGAGAGGAGGTCAGTTTCAAAAAGTTGATCGAGAAAGGGAAAAGAGGGAGGAAGAAGGTAACAAACCAAAAGGAACTCAAAGATCAACAGAGATTGGAGGGAAGCCCGAAGGAAAGGAGCAGACAGAGAAGGATGAATGGAGTACAGTGGACAAAAAGAAAAAAGGGAAAGTGGGGAGGAAATCACCACAGAAGGGGGAGTTGTATCAGAAGGGAGGTGAGGTGGCTCAGAAAAACAGGTTTGAATTGTTGATAAAAGGGGAAGAGAAAGAGGCTATTGGGGATGGTGATCAAGTTCCAGAGAAGAAGGAAGAGAAGCAGGCTGCTGTGGGTGTACGAAAAAGTACAGAAAGAGAAATAACTGATCAGGAATTGCTTCAGGAGTTTACAGTCATGGAAATGGACCATCAGAAGAGCTTGGAGAAAAAGGAAAAAGAAGGGGAGGCGTTTGAAAAAGAATCAGGGGAGGAAATGAGAGATGGAGTGGAAGAGATGGATACAAGTGAACAAGGTTGTTCTCTGATTCCAAAGGTTAGCTCTCAAGACTCCTTGATCCCAGAGCAGCTTTTGGTATCATACCCTTTGTCCCCTGAACTCCCTAAACCTCCAGACCCATGCCCCTTGGCTCCTGACCCTTCCTTTTCATCCCAGCCCCCTTTCACCCCATCCTCACCTCCCTCCATCTCCAACACTTGTAAGGCTACACCTCAGGAAAATCCTGAGGAGGTAGAGGTGATGCATTCAGAGGAACAAGAGATACAGTCACCAGAGCTGTGTTGAAAAAGAATGTGTTAAAAATGAGAGTTTTAATAAGTTGGACTGAAAATTAGATTTCAGTTAAGTTAGACTTTAAGTTAGATTTTTAGTAGAAAAACAATTATTTCAATCTTCATGGCCAATATACTTCTGTTAGTTTTTGGTTATTTATAACGGAGGCCTCAATACATTTTTAGGTACATAAAACAATGGGTTCATTAAAAATTGCCACATGGAATGTTCGTGGCTTGCGAACTGAGGATAGGTGCAATGAGATTTTGCCCTGCCTTGGCGGCCTGCGTTATGACATCATTGTGTTGCAGGAAACTCATATCTGTAACGAACAACAGCGGAGCCGGTGTCAGAGATTGTGGACACAAGGACCTTCTGTATGGTCATATGGGGAGTGTGGCGGTTGGGGAATAGGGGTACTGTTTAGGTCCAGGAACAATCTGACCATTGATTTCATGTTAGAAGTAGTTTTGGGGAGGTTGGTGGTGGTGGATTTTAGTATGGAGGAAAAGCAGAAAGATGGAAGAGTAGAAAAGAAAGCTTTCAGGCTGTGTGGGCTTTATGCTCCTGTAAAATATGCCGAACGGAAAAAGTTTTGGGGGTATTTAAAAAATCAGTGTAACACTCGACGGCATCTTATTATCGTAGGAGATTTCAATAACAGGGCAAGGATGATGGACAGGAGTGCTTACGCAGACCAGAAAGAGCGGACAAAGTTGTCCCTGCCCAAACCCCTGACAGCAGAAGAAAGAGAGTTGGAGTCTTTTCTAGAGAGGCAAGGTCTTAAGGATGCAGCTCTTGATGTGGAGAATGAGTTAGAATTTTTTCCTGTTTTTTGCAGAAAGGCTTTTGGTTCAGATTTTCCCCCAATGGAAGGAGTTCGATTTACTCATTATCACAAAACCTCAGCCAGCAGAATAGACCGTGTGAGAACAGTGAAAGAAATGAAGGTGGAAAAGTGCACTGTTATGATCACTCCTTGGTCGGATCATGGGCTCTTGGCTGTAGAGTTCAGTATAGGTCAGGTTTACCCCAAAGGAAGACCTCTCTGGAGGTTGCGCCCTAAATTTTTGGAAGATGTGGCATATAAAGAGCGCATCGCCTCAGCACTAGCCCACAGCCTAACTCTTGCGGACATGTACAAGGATGATTTGTGCAGGTGGTGGGAACGTGTGAAACGCGCAGTTCGGGCCACTAGCCGGGCCTACGAGACCAACATTAATGGGAAACAGATTCAGGAGTATCATTTGGCCATTTATCATTTTTTGAAGTGTCATTATCGATTGAACCAAGGTGTTCCTTTTTCAGAACAAGAGCTTAACTGGGCGAAGGGAGTGATAGCAAGATTTTGCCAAAAGCAAAGACAAAACAGAAAGAGGAGTAAAAATTTCAGGACTCGAGGTGGTGTGGTTGACATGGATGAGTGGGCAGGCGCCCGGAGTCCAAGGGCTCCGATTGAATTAAACGGCTTGAGAGCCTCCGAGTCAGACCCTATTGTATTTAGACCAAGTGAGATGCTGGATATCATGGAAGGATATTACAAGCAGTTATATGCTAGGAAAAATATAGATATAGAAGAGATTAAGGGTTTTTTTCAAGCTTTTTCAGAGGACCAGATGGGCACCCTCTATAAGGGTCTGAGTCAAGAGGATAGGAAGAGGTTGGTCTCTCCTATAGAAGAACAAGAAGTTCATGAGGTCATAGTTCAAGGGAAGGGTAAGTCTGCCCCTGGCCCAGATGGCCTCAGTTGGAATTTTTATAAAGTTTACAGGAAGTGGATTGTTCCCCCTTTAACAACTTTGTTTAATTTTTTGTGGGATAATAATGAGCTCCCTGAGACATTTTATCAAGGGGTCCTGATTTTTTTCCCAAAGGAGGGTGATCCTACCCTCCCAAAAAACTGGCGCCCCATAGCTCTGACCAACGTAGACTACCGTATGTTGGCAAAAATACTGAACAATCGGCTGGCTAAGGTGGCTGATAAGATTGTGATGGAAGCACAGACCAGTGCTGTGCCAGGTAGGACTATGGTGGACTCTCTTTGTTTGTTTCGGGAAGTGTTCCGACTCAACAAGGAGGGAGATTGGACTGGTCAAATCCTACAGGTCGACCAGATGAAAGCTTTTGACAATGTAGATCATACGTTCCTATGGGAAACTCTCAAGTGGAAAGGGGTGCCAGAGAGATTTATTGCTTTAGTTAAATTGTTTTATAGGGATGCAGAGGTAGTTTTGCAAGTCAATGGTCATAGAGGAAAGAGGATTCAGTTAAATTCTGGGGTGAGGCAAGGTTGTCCCCTAAGCCCTCTTTTGTATGTTATTGCGTTGGATGCTATTCTGTGTAAGATTAGTTTGGACAAGAGCATCTCGGGGATCCAAATTCCGCGTCTGTTGGACAGTTCATGGTTGGTTCGATATGAATCTGTTAAATTTGTTGCCCATGCTGATGATGTGTCCTTCTTGGTTAAGGACAGGATGGAAGTTAGAAAGATTAAAGATGCTTTTGAGGCCTACGGTCGAGTTTCTGGTGCTCGACTTAACATGGAAAAGAGTTTTTTGATCAGGATTTTTGCTGCAGAGGACAAGATGGCAGCTATTCCTCTAAAGGACGTAGTTGGAGAAAAGGAAAGGTGGCAAGCAGAGCAAGAGGCAAAGATGGATAGGGTGAAGATCCTGGGGCTGAATTTTGCGTTGGCTCCAGAGGGATGGAAAGAAAATTGGTATCGCTGGTTGGAAAAAGTGAAAGAGAGGGTGGCCCTCTGGCAGAGATGGAAGCTGACCATTTACCAGAGAGCCGCTTTTGTAAATACCTACCTGCTTCCCGTGGCAGCCAACTTGGCGGCTGTTTTCCCACCTCCAGATTCAGTGATTAAAGAAGCTGATCGGGTTCTCTTCAAGTTCCTTTGGGGAATGGCCACGTTCCCCCTGGCAAGGGCAGTGGCTTATGGGCAGGTAGAACAAGGGGGCCTGGACTTCCCAGCCCTGGGACCTAAGTTCATCGCCATCTTTTCTGCTCAAAACTTTGGGAAAGTTTCTCTGTTACAAAAGGGTCAGATTCAACCTCAGGCTTGGCTAGTTTTGTTTTGTGAGTGCTGGATAGGGACTAGATGGGGAAAGACTTGGTGGGAGGAAGGCTCATTAAGTTTTAGGTTTTCTTTGCCTGAAAAATTGAAAGCACCAGATTATTTGAAAGACTTTGTTTTTTACATAAAGAAATATAAAATTCATGCTGAGGAGTTGAAGGGGGAAGACAGACCAGGTCAGAGCATCAAGAGGACTTTGTACAGGAAAATAGTGGAGGAGATTTATGTTAACCCGTTTTTGCAAAAGCGTCAGGCCAAACTAGATTTATCAGAATACCTAAATCACCAGACTAACCCAATTGAGTATTTCATGGACAAAAGGGTCCCCAAAAAGTTGTGGGACTTGAGGTGGAGGCTCTACCATCAGGTTCTTAATCTGAAGGGAAAGAGACCATGGACCGCAGAGGATGAGCAGACCTGTCCGCGTCTGAAATGTAAAAAGGCTGAGATTTTGAGTGGCGTGGCAAAAAAGGAGACGATCAGACATTTTGTCCAGGACTGCCCGAGTGCCCGGGAAACATGGGAGGAGGTGGCCCGGGTCCTGGATTGGCCCGATTTGGCACAGCAGGCTTGGGAGACAGTGCTTTCGGGGACTGAGCCTCCAGAGGGTGTCAGGGGACCCAGAAAGTCAGTGGGCCAAAAGAGGAAGAGGAAGGAGTCTGGTTCTGTGGCTGAGAGTTTTTGGAAAGTACCCTGGTCCACGGTGCGCCTGGTAAACCTTTATGTGATGTTAGGGTTAGTTTTCCAGAGAAAAAAGGAGGTGAAAAGTCAAAATCTGCAGGATGTAAAAGGCACTGCCTATTATGTGAAGAATGTAATTGAAAATTTGGCTCTGAGTGAAAAAGAGAAATTGCCAAGCTATCGTTGGAAAAAGTTTTGGCCGTGGTTTAGTGAGACGACCCCAGCAATAACATAAAATGATATTTTAAATAAATATTTTATTAATTTTGTATTATTTTGTATTATTATTTTTAATTAATATTTTATTGGTTTTTTTTCATTTCTAAGTAGGTATAATTATAATGTGTAAATATAATGTGATTATAGTGTGTTTAGATTAAAAGGAAAAATACATTAGTGTTAGGATAGATTTACTTTTGTATTAGTAAGAAAAGAGGAAAATAATTAGTATTGTTTTTGTATTATTGTTGTGGCCTTTTGCGGTCGGGTGTATTTTTTAGTAGAATGGTCTTACTCCAATAAAAAAATTCCCATACTTAGATAATGGCTTGTCAAGCACTACCTAGATCAGTTCTTGCATCCCCTAGACCCTACTTTTGTGGCTTATGAAGCCTTCACAGTAGTCCTGCGAAAGCCCCCACCCCCATTTTAAAAATGTTGGTACAATTTCCAGGCCATTTTTCCTTGAAAACTGCATAGAAAGTCTCCCCAGCACTGAAAATGCACTGAAATCTCATCAACCCCCACAATCCCGCCCCCCATTTTCATCAGAGCCCCTTTCAAAATGACAACAGGACGTGACATGATATAACTTCAATTTGCCATTTTGAGAGGGACTGTGAAGAAAAACAGAAAGATTTTGGCATGCTGGGTGGTGCAGCCCATGGGGGGCAGGGTTATCCCCTGGCCCCTGCACATTTGCCCACCTCTAGTTCCTGACTGTGACAGTACTTGAATATCTGATTCACAGTCAAGTCCTGTGCTTGTTTTTAAGGTCTTGCTCAGATAAGAATGTAAAAGTGGTTTCATGACAGTGGACACATTCTGTTCTTCAGCTGCTCTGTATGACTGCTTAAGGAAGCCCTCTGCCAAGTAATGTCGCAATCTGAAGCAGAACTGAGGAACATTCAGTTGGGGTGAACAGAAAACCTCACAGTCCCCAAGAGATTCCCACCTGGCTGTCACATCCCCCCTGTGCACAAAAGTGCCTGATAACTGGGCCCAAGGCCCCACATAGCGTGCAGAGGAAGGAGGCTGGAAATGTTAGATTCAAAAATGAATTTGATGATGATAATCCTTAAAAATTAGACACTAGCAGATTTGCTATAACATGAGTTCCATGGATTTTTGGTTGTTGTAATTAATATTATTATTATAACTGTAATTAACCTCCAAGTTACCCTATCATCAACAGCCCTGCTCAGATCTTGCAAACTCGGGGCTGTGGCTTCCTTGATTGAGTCTACTGTCCACCTGTAATGCAGTCTTCATATTTTTCTATTGCCTTCTACCTTGCCAAGCGTTATTGTCCTTTCTAGTGAGTCATGTCTTCTTACATGACATGACCAAAGTACGGCAGTCTCAGTTTTGTCATCTTGGCTTCTAGGGAGAGTTCACACTTGATCTGCTCTAGGACCCATTGATTTCTCTTTTTTTTTTTTTTTTGTATAATTTCTTTTTATTCGTTTATAATAATAAAATACATAACAATGCCATTTTGTGATTGTCAGTCTCCACAAAATGACAAGTAACAATAATATTTTCAACATATATGGTGATAAGAAAAAATAAATAACTACAACAACACAAACAAGGATAAATATTAGAAGGAAAAATTATGCTGTTATATATGTCTGGCATGCAGTTTCTTAATATATGATTCAATTTGGTTGTGCTGAACTTTGTACAGTGCGTTTATATGATACAGTACAGGAGTTAACATCTTAATTCTCCAGAATATCGTTCCAGTTTTCCATGGGTGGCAGGTGGGGTTTGTTGAACCAGGTTGTGATTTATATATTCAATCATTAGGAACCATTTTTCTACGAAGGTTGTTTTTGCAACACAGCCTTGGGATGCTCTAATTTGTTCCTTAAGTTTTTCCATTAGCCAAATGTTCCAAAATCGATTCCACCATTTTTCCATTGTAAATTTGCCTGTTTTCCAATTTTACGCCATTTCCAGTCTTGTTATTGCTAATAAAAATCATATCAAGTCTCTTTTGTGGTGTTTTGATCAGTGAAACAAGAGAGGAGTACCAGGCTGGGAGTCACAGTAATGGTTTGTTTCATAATTTGTGAGATCAGTCTGCGTATCTCAGACCAAAATTTTTGAACTACAGGGCAATGAAACCACATGTGGAGATATGTACCTTTTTCTTTGCATCCTCTCCAACAGGTGGGGTTATCGTTTTTGGTGATTTGAGTAAGTTTGTGGGGTGTCAGATACCATTTGTACACCACCTTAAGTATGTTTTCTTGTATTATGACTGGGCTTTTCTGAAACGTTGGGGATTTCCAGATGTTCGACCAGTCCAGATCGCTTAAGGGGTGTGCAATATCTGCTTCCCAAGCTAATTTAAAACGTGAAGTTTCAATCATGGTAGTTTCCATTATGAAGTTATATATAGTTGCCATGTGGCCTTTGACTTGGTTGGTAGAGGATACACATAAATATTCAAATTTTGTTAAGAGGTCTGGGTACAAATCCCTGATGTTGAATATGAGACAGGAAACACGCAATTTGGATATGTTGTAGCCAGGTGGGTTGAATAGGGTATAGGTCTCTTATTAGCTCCTCTTTAGTTTTAGGAACATTTTTGTTATAAAGGTCAGATATCATATATACCCCTTTCTGTTCCAATCCGAGTAGGATTTGTATTTGATCGGGTCATAAAATTCCGGATGTGTCAGAAAAGGGTGGACAGGTAAGACTTGTGGCATCATTTTATGGCTTCATTGTTTCCAAATTCGTAAAGATGTTTGTAAAAAGGGGTTGTCCAATTTATTAATCTGAGAGTGGGAAAGGTTAGAAAAATATGTTTCCATGTGTTTTGGGTCGCCTTGGTCTAGTTCAGCTTCAATCCAGTTGGTTTGGGGGTTTCTCTTGAATATCTGGACCAAATGCGCAAGCTGTGCAGCTGCAAAATAATGTGGAAGATTTGGGACACCTAGACCACCTAATTGGAGTTTTAAATGTAAAATACATTTTGGGAATCTTGGTTTTTTAATTGTTGAAGATGAAAGTATAGAATAGTTTTTTCCAGTTGTTAAAATATGTTGTAGGGGGTTCTAGAGGTAGTGTTAAAAAACAAAAATAGAAGTTTGGGGAGTGCAAACATTTTTATTATAGCTATCCTTCCCAGGAGGGAAAGGTTGAATGTGGTCCAGTGTTTTATTTTTTGCTTAATCCATTTTGTGGGTGGTTTATAGTTCCGTGACAGCAGTTGTCCCCTATCTTTGGTAACTAATATCCCTAGGTATTTAAATCCTGAGGGCTGTAGGTATAGTTTGGTCAACCACTGCCATTCCTGTTGTGTTTCGTGTGGAGTGTTTGGACATAGTAGTTTGGATTTTTGCATATTTACCCTAAAACCTGTATATATCTAAACTGGTCAGGGTGTTTCAGAACGCTGGAAAAGCTGTGGTTATAGTTGTGATATAGAGTAAAATATCATCTGCAAAGAGACCAATTTTGTGCATTTGTTGGTAGATTATTGGGCTTTCGATTTGATGTGACATTCTGATTTGTTCTGCAAGGGGTTCTATGGCTATTGCGAACAATAGTGGGAATAGTGGGCATCCCTGTTTGGTTCCGCGGTGAAGTTCAGATGCTTGGGAGTCAACTTTGTTAGCATATATCGTTGCTTCAGAATTGGAATACAAGTTTTGGAGGAATGTTACAAATTGGTGACCCATATTCATCTTCTGAAGGAGTCCAAATAAGTAGGGCCATTCCAACCTATCAAAGGCTTTTAATGCATCTAGCGATATCAACGCCAAGGGTATACATTTTTTATTGCAGAAGTGTATTATGTTTAATGTTCTTATGATAGCATCAGCTAAGCATCTGCCAGGCATAAAGCCTTTTTGGTTTGAATGTATGTATTTGGTGATGAAAGTGTTCAAACGTTTTGAGAAAATTGTGGTCATTATTTTGAGGTCAGAGTTGATTAGAGCGATTGGTCTAAAGGAGGTGATGACAGGTGTGTCATCTTCTGTCTTAGGGATCAGAATGATCCGCGATCTTTTCCAGCTATTGGGGTGTGGATCGCTGTGAAGGAGTTCATGATATAAATTGTGTAAATGCAGGGTGAGATCTGTTTTAAGTTGTTTATAAAATTCAGCAGAAAATCCATCGGGTCCAGGTGAGTTGACTGATGGCTTGTTCAATTTCCTGTATGGTGATTGGGGAGTTTAAAGTTGTCTTGTGTTGTTCAGTGAGTTTTGAGATTTTGAGTGAATTTAAAAATTGAGTTAAGTCTAAAGACTGGGAGCATTCTGAGGTATATAAATCTTTGTAAAATGTGTGAAATTTGTGAAGTATATATGTGGTTTTGGTTATAATGGTTCCATCCAGCGTTTTAATTCTTGAGATAATTCTCCTTTCGGCTTTTCTTTTGATTAAGCGTGCTAATAATTTTGAATTTTTATTTCCGTGTTGGTAGTACTGTGCTTTTGTATATTGGGTGGCTATATGAATGTTTTTGAGGTCTAGTTCTTCTATTTCAGATTGTATTTTTGTCATTTGAACTAGTATCTGCTTATTTTGAGTCTTCTTGTGCATTTGGGTCAGTATGTTTAATTCGTTCAATAGGAAGTGTCTGCGCGCCTCTTTTAGTTGTTTGTTTGTTTGTTTGTTTGTTTAGCTCCTTCTTGAATCAGGAGGTTGCGCAAGACTGCCTTTAAAGTGTCCCAGAGTAGTGATTCTGTGGTATTGTCTCTTTTATTCTCTTGATAGAATTGTTTTATTACTTGTTGTATTTGCATTCTGAATGGTTCATTGTTTAGTAAGTAAAAGTTAAATCTCCATATTTTAGTGGGATGTGTTGTTTCTGTCAGGGACCGATCCATAGTTAGTGGAGTGTGGTCTGAGTGGAGGGCAGGGTGGATGGTTACTCTTTCGATGTGGGACATCGTTAGTTTATCAACAAAGAAATAGTCAAGTCTTGAGTAAGTATTGTGAAC
The DNA here is from genome assembly GCA_030847615.1 of Gambelia wislizenii. Classification (NCBI taxonomy): domain Eukaryota; kingdom Metazoa; phylum Chordata; class Lepidosauria; order Squamata; family Crotaphytidae; genus Gambelia; species Gambelia wislizenii. The sequence goes on from JAUMIR010000003.1 coordinate 218,229,485, forward strand.
TTTGGAGAAATAGGTGTAATCTCTAGTAGTGCTGTTTAATAATCGCCAAGGGTCAAGATTTTCCAAGGGAATTTGTGGTATTGAGTGGGATTTCAGTGATTTGTAAGAGGATTTGTCCATGTATGGGTTGAGAACTGCATTAGCATCTCCTGTGATTATAACTGCACCCTTTGTCATCTGTTCTAGAGATTCCAGGAAGAATATCAAGAATTGGGTGTGGTTTGAGTTTGGTGCATAGAACCTGGCTAGAGTGATTTCCCTGTTCATAAGATTACCTTGTACTATCACAAATCTGCCTTTAGGGTCCATATGAGTTTTCTGTGGAGTGAATGGGGTATGTTTTTTCAAATATTATTGTAGTCCCTCTCGCCTTCCCATTACCTTCAGCCACAAATTGTTGTCCAAATTGGGATTTTGGAAGCACCGGGTCAGATGATTTGTTGTGAGTCTCTTGTAGGAAAATTATATTCGGATGAAGTGGTCTGATTTGTTTCAATATCTTGGCTCTCTTGACCAATGATCCCAACCCTCAAACATTAAAGGAGAGAAATTTGAGACTAGACATGTTTAGTTAAATGAAAGTTACTATTATAGTTGTTACTCCATGGGTGGGCTGGAGGTGTCAGTTGTAAGGGGCCAGAGAGAGTGCAATTACAGATATTTAGCGACCATATAGTAGGAGTCCAGCATTTTTCCATAACATCGTAAGGAGAGATGTACAGCATAATAGTTAAAAATATCAACATAATCAACATTAACATTTGAACATTCAAACACCTGGGTGTGGAGTCCCACAGAATGTGTGGGACTTCGGGTGGGGGTAATATCCCCATCCTTTCCAGGGAAAACATTTTTGGGGGTTAAACTAGAGCAGAGGGCAGGTTACTGAGACCTCTTGATATCAGGGTGTTTAATGTGCCCTATTAGTCATTGATTTTTTTTTTTATAGAGGCTTATGTGGCGCGCTGTCTCAGGTCTGAGCGTTTCACTCAGGCCCAGGACCACGACACCCCCACCCACGTCAATAAAAATATAGCAAGTAGATACTTATCAATCAGGTAAACCATCAGTTAAGAAGGCAACAAATGTAGATGTGATGACAGAAGGTCTGGTAAAATCTTCAGAGGGTTTGGCTTGAAAATGTACATTTGTCTTGGTTGACGGTGTCTAGCACAGTCATTCACTTTTTTCTTGTCCTGTGTTCTGATTTTTGCTGTTGATGGTGGTCCAATGTGTGTTAGACCTTTTGGAGTGTGGGACTTTTCTTTTTGCGTTTGGAGATCTGAGTCCACTTGTTGGTATCAGACGGGTGAATCCTCTGTGCGGCCCAGTTGTCCTCATGACGTATCTCTTGCTCCAACGTTGTAGGCACTAGAATATCAATGGCCCGTAGTATATCCAGGAGTTGAGGTCTTGTGGAAACGATCATTGTTGTATTGTGGGAGATGATAAGTTTAAATGGAAAGCCCCACTTGTAGCGTATCTTCTCTTTTTGCAAAATTGATGTCAATGGTTTGAAGAGTTTTCTTTTGCGTAAAGTTTCTGGGGCCAGATCTTGATATATTGCTATCTGGGTTGCATTGTAAAGTATCGGTGTTTGTTTTGAGAGGAGGTCAAATATGTGGGCTTTCATGGAAAAATGGGTAAATCGAGCAATGATATCCTGAGGAGGTCTGTTTAAAGAGGGTGGGGGGCCCAGTGCTCTATGAATGCGTCCTATATCAGTTGCAGTAATGGTGGCGCTGGGGCAGTGCTCGTTAATCCAGTTTACTAGAAAGGTTAGAATGTCTTTTCCCTCAGCACCCACTATAAAACCGCGAAATCTGATATTAGCCCATCTCCCTCGATTTTCCAAATCCTCCAGCTTATTTGTTAGAGATTCATTGGCCTCTTCAAGGTGCTGCAATCTGATTTCATGATTTTGCCCCATTTTGTGTGCCTCAGTGGCCGTTTCTGCAACTTCAGAGATGGTCCATGTAAGCTCCTTGATGGAGATCTGTAGGGGAGCAAGGGCTGCAGACCAGTCTCTTTGAAGGTCAGAGACAATTTTCTCACGGAGCAGTTCAAATTGGTCTGGCAGCAGTTGTTTATTTTGTTTAGGTGAGGTTTCCTTTCCTCCCCCTCCGCTGTTATCTCCCTTACCGCCTCCTCCTTTGCCTGACTTGTTTATTGCGGGCGCCATTTATCTTCCCACTCGTCCTCCTCCTCCTCGCTGCTGTTATCCGAGGGGGCTTCTCTTCCTTTTTTTTTCTGGCAGTATTCAGAGATCAGTCTCTCAGACAATCTCTTGCTGTCAAGCATCAGGAAGGTGATTCTTTATTTAGTGTTTCAGAAGGATCCCTCTAGTCGCTGTAGGGCAGGTTAAAATTCTGAAACCTTCAGGAGCCCTTGCTCTACACGTCCGCCATGTTAGGTGTCCGGACACACACACCCATTGATTTGTCTTTTTGACAGGCCAGAGTATGCATAGAACTCTCCTCCAAGACAACATTTCAAATGAGTTGATTTTCTTCCTATCAGCTTCCTCCACTGTCCAGCATTCACAGCCATACATAGAAATTGGAAATGCAATGACATGGACAATCCTGACTTTGGTATTCATTGTTATATCTTTAACCTTGATGATCTTGTCTAGTTCCTTCATAGCTGCCCTTCCAAGTCCTTGTATTCTTCTGATTTATTTTAAACAATTTCTAAAGCCTTAAATAAAAGGGTCACACAGGTAAGAACAGAATTAGTGTCTTTGCAGTGAGCAGTCCAGTGCATGTCTACTCTGAAGTAAATTTCACTTGGTTTAAAAGGGCTTATTCCCAGCGTTCAGATGAGATCGAGGCATTAACATACTTACTGTGTGCTGAATGAGAGGGGCATCCTTCTTTCATTATTATACACAGCTGCAGATAGTGACAGCAACTGATTTTGTTCATCTTTACTAATGACTTCCAGTTTTACTAATCTGTGAAAGATGAGTTTTTGAAATGAAGCAGGACATTTAATTTCTAAACAAACCTGCTGCTTCTCACCAATGATGCTGAAGAAAAAACAGAGAAAGGTATTCTTGGAATTTGAGATTAAGGTGTGTGTATTGCTCAGCCCAAAGTTAAATTTCTACCATCTGAAGGGAAATGGGGGTAGTAGGTCTAAGGCTTTCCCAGATTAGAGGGGAGATAAATTGTACTTTCACCAAATTGTGATGGATGCCACGTGGTGTGGAGGAGCACCCTTCAGCAGTTTGAAGCTAATAAAGAGTACATTATTATAAGTAAAGCTCATAATGCTGAGAAGATGGCTCTCCTGTGCTCCACTGAAGCGTGACCCTGATAAGTCAGGGAATGCTATTGTCTCAAAACTTAAGCATTACAGCTTAAGATAGTTTCTATTTCCATTTCTACTGGCTGGCCCATTAAATTTCCCTTTATTATATCAGTGTGCAATATTGGTTTGCAATACCAATGTAATATTTTGCTGTGATGCTGGCATGATGCTAATGTTTTGTCCTGTTGTGGCATGTGCCATAGCTATACATATCTGATCTTAAATTGTGGGTTAGTTTTGTAAAACCAGACACACAAAAATGACTTTTTTCATTCAGTTTCCTTCCTGTTAATTATGATGTAAATGCATTTTCAGGGGTGGTGGTCTTCTGATCCGCTTTAAGCCTAATGGATTCTTATTTGCCATTGCTGTTTGTTTGTTTGGCAAGGAGCTTCAAAAAGAAATAATTTTAAAAATGTATTTCTTTCAAGAAACTATTGTTTCTTCTTCCTCCATACTTTCCTAACATAAGAATCAGTATAGGTTAAAGAAATCACTGCCCAAAGGAGGAGAAGGACAAGTAGATAAAAATAGGTTCCTTTTACGTGAGAACTCTTAGAAACAGAACTTAAAGACTCAGCAGGAAGGAAATCAAATTCCTATAGAAACAGGAAAGGAGTGGACTCTTTTCACAAATCTGAGAAGGAGAACAAATCCAGACAGTCTCTGTTACCCATATACATATAACGCATGGGGAATAATTAAAACTACATTCTCAAAAATGCTCACATATTTTTCAAGGCCCTTATTAATGTAAACCACAGCTTGTCACTAGTGGAGGTCAAGTGGTGATTCAATGACGAACATGCTGAAATAATCGGAAATGCTAAGGTAAGAATACAGTAGACTATGCCCAAAGCTGCTTCACATTTTAAGTCTGCTAGAACTAAAATCAACTTTGAAAAATCTGAGAAAGTAGAAAGATATATTTTTCTTTCTTTAAAAGGACACCTATCGGTGTTGTGTGCATCAGAAATCCCTAAAATAAAATAGGGAAGATTGTTGATACCACCTGTATATAAGGTATTTTGCAGTTAGTCTACTTATGGTTCCTTATAACAATATTAAACAGTAACCATACAAGAAAAAGACCAATAATCTAACTTCAGTGCAAGGCTAATAGGCATTTTCATTCAATACAAGATAATTATAGAAAAGCAAACTTTATTTAAAATAGTGCTCAGTGAGAGAACTGGTTTTTGGTTGTGTTTTTTTTTAACCTTAAACTAGTTTGGTAGTTGTGGGTCATAGACCACACTTGCCTAACTCCTTTTTGTGGCATTTCTGTTCCTCGAACCTTTGGAACCTCAAAACATTTTAATTGGATGAAAAATCTCCCAAATTAGCCCAAAATGTGAGCTTTGGTATCCCCAACCCTACAAAAGAGAAATTCTCTTATGACCTGACCCCTCTGTCAACGCACCAAAAACCTTTTGCTAAATAGTCAATATTAGTGAGAAAGAAGATAAATCAAAACCAAAAGTTACTTCGGATCACTGTCGAATATGACAGTGTAGCCCACCAGGGATTAGGCAAGAAAATTCAGTCCCGGTGCATTGGCCACCTTTTAAATAAGCCATCTTCCTTAGTTCATTCTTTCAAACTAAATGTGCCTAAACTTATCAGATAGCATTCACTTGACTTTTGGCAAATTGTTGCTAGAATCAGTGGAGTTGTAAAGCTCTGTTTTCAATAATGTTTCCTCTGTGGTTCTAAAGGAACACTATTGTTTTATTATTTGTGAGCACATAGTGCTTATTCAAGAGTGCAATGCTATAATTATCGGGGAGTAAATCCTAGGGGCTTGTCTAGACGAGAGGATATAATGGTTGTAAGTGCACACACCTGTGAATCAGGATGGCAGCCAAGTAAATTAACATGTTATTACTCTCCACAAGTTGCTGCCACTGCACAGGGTTTTTTAAATTTTAAAGCAAAGGTGCACAAGTGTAATCTTCTGCTTTAAAAAGTTATTTGGGTGCCTCAGCACAGTAAAAAAGCACACAATTGTTAATGCAAAAATCTAAAATGGTGTTTCTGGCTGCTTCCTTTCTGGCAAGCAAGCCAGCCCCCCTTCCCCACATCCAACCAATCCGCTCTCCAATTCTGCCCTCTCTGAGAATGCACAGTGATGCTAATCGGTTGTCCCAACAAGGGTTAATGTGCATTCCTATGCATTATTTTTAAAAATATGGGGAAAGCCGCGAAGGCTATTCCCTCATAGTTTTTGCCCCCCCCCTCTTCTGAATAAGACAAATCACCATGGGATCTCTTTGAGACAAAGGGTATTTTCAAATCCTGTGAGGAGTATTTTTAACATCTAGACAATCCCCTAATAAATTAAGTGGGATTTATTTCTGACTGTAGAAGCAGTTTCTTCATAATACAGATGTATAAGGAGTATGATAGTAAAAACAGAATGGTCTTTCACAACTTGAACCACAGCTACTGAAATACACTTTGAAAGTTTTTTTTTAAAAGATGATCCTAGATCATTGTAACGATTAGCAATTTTTGGCCTCTTGTTTCGTTATTTCCCTTTTTCTGTCACATTGGGTACCATATATTACGGCATATAAGATGACTGGACGCATAAGACGACCCCCCAATTTTTAAGTTAAAATATGGAGTATGCCCCCGCCCCCAGCCAGCCAGCCACCTGGCTGGAAATCCTGTCCCCCACCAGCCAGCCAGCTCAGTGGCTGTAGATAATGGAATAGTCTGTGAAATTAAAAGACTGAGAACAGCTAAAAAAGCATGGGATACTTTGAAAAATCTCTGTGGTGTTCAATCTTTGGAAAGTAAGGTTGCATTAATAAGTTGGTTAATATGAAGCTATCAAATCCCAAATTTTTGAATGAGCACATTAATGATTTTAGAGCCACATTGGCAGACAAGAGAATTTCACCATAGACAAAACTTGATGCAAAATGATAAGGCTGAATCCAGAAATTCTAATTTTAGGCTAACTTGTCCTGAAAAGAAACATCATTTTGACCCTCCTGAGCTAAATGGATGGCCATTTAACACTTCAAAGTTCATTTAACACTGCAAAGCAGTCATTCTCACAGCAGGAGGAAGGATCTGCTGGGAAAACTGCCCTGGCCATTTACACTTCAATCATTCTCACAGCAGGGGAAAAGATCTATTGGGGTATAAGACCACCCCCTCAAAATCTCTTTTGAGGAGATTTTCAAGTGTTAAAAAGCAGTCTTATATGCAGGAATATACGGTACTAAAAGTAATCATTTCAAAAGTAGATGCCATAGGGCAGCGGTTCTTAATCTGTGGTCCATGGACCCCCAGGGGGCCATGATGTCCTCACAGGGGGTCCGCGAGGGCTTGAAAGATGTTCCTTCCACTTCCTCCCCCACAGTGGAGCACCCGTGTGTCAGAAGCCAAGGCAAAGGCTGACTGAGTGGCTTGACCACGTTGCTGTTCAATCTGCTCCAGCCACAAACTTGCAGGAAGAAGCAGGAAAACATCTTCCCTCCCACGCCAGGGAAGGTTTAATGGATGGTGTAACTGTATTATTATTATTATTATTATTATTATTATTATTTGGATTTTAAATCTTGACTTAACTCTTGGGGGTCTGCAGCAACAAAAGATATTTAAAGAGGATCCCTGGTAAAGAAAAGGTTAAGAGCCACTAGCATAGGGGGAACGTGTAAGCTTCTAATATAGGTATGCCTCAGTTAATGACGTAGATGTGTTCCTAGGCATTACTTCTTTAACAGAAACTTTGGTACCAGAGGCAGAAATAACATGGAAAGAATAGAGACACAGTTCCTTCACCACAAAAAAGAAGAGCAGCTTGAACATGTTTTATCAATCCTTTTATTTAGAACTAAAGATATGCACATGTGAAATGAAACAACCAGGTCAGGTAAGCCTTGCATTAGTAACCAAAAACATCTTCTAGACACTACTTGGAAGCTTCTTCTAAAATGTATCCAGGGATGCATTTTTTCGTTCACCAGCTTCCCCACTTTTTAAAATAATTTCCATTTTGTTGTCCAAACTTATAGATCTATGTTTTTAAAATATAATGGGGGATAGTTGGAGAGGTTTATCTACTCTCTCTTTTTCTCTCTGTTTTGCTGTTCATGCATGTTCAGTAAGGGATTCCAAGGGCAGCTGCTGTTTACCTTTCCTGTTTCCCAGCAGAGTGGGGAGAGACTCCTTGACTCTGGGTTGGCTCCTTTATACTGCCTGTGAATGTGGAGCTGGAACAGGAGAATGTACATGGAAAGGAGTATTTTTGTGTTGCTGTGTGGATTATTATTATCATCACTGCAGCTAGTACATGCAAAGGGATAAATTTTAGTTGGTCTCAGAATTTGCTGCCCGTGTTTACTCTTGAATCATGAATAATAATCACCTTTTCTTCTGAGTTATTATACTGTGCTGCTTTTCAGTTTTTTCCCCTGTATACGGTAGATACGCAGAAAACTTGTCTTGGCGATACATGGTTGGCATGCCTTTTCTGTGCAATGACCTTTGAAACAAATGCACAGGGTTGCCTCCAAAAATGAGTCTGGGCATACTGTATGCCATTCTCTCATTATGTCTATCCACAATTTATTCTATTCCTCTCTGTATTTATTTTTAGTAACAAGTGAGATAACAAGCCTCTCCTCTGCAACATTAACAGGCATACATTAAAGGATGCATATATTTGCTTTGGGTCCCGGCCTTGGGGGAAAAAGTGGTTTATAAATAAATAAATAAATAAATAAAATCTGTTTATATGTGTGTGAGAGAGACAAATTACACAATGATTTACTTTTAAAATGTAACTTTCTAAGCTCTGTATATTACCCTAACTTGTAGTTAGTTGTACCAGTTCATATATAGACTGTCTGTGCCAATCTATATTAAATATGTTATGCTTGCTGAAGCCTGCAGGGTTCTACTTTCTTTTGCATAGGACTAGAAAAGATAAGGAGGAACAAATGTTTAAAATGTCTTCATAAGAAGTAGTACTGAGCTCACAAACAATTGTGGCATTGATTGTGATAAGCTCATGTCCCAAGCTTAGCTTTTTAAAATACAAATGATGTCAGAGCAGTTGTTTTTGTATTTTGGGTGTTTGTGTGGGTGGGTGTGGCAAGAAAGAGAGGAAGAGGCCTTTAATACTGTATGATGTATGTGGAAACACATCAAAATGGTAATGGTCCTTCAACATCACCTAGAAAAATGAACTGTGGTGCACAGCACTCCAGTTATTAGAACTTTTTAAAAGTCTAACACTTGCACTGATGCTTTGCAATTGGAGATAAGATGAGTGCTCAAAATAGTGAGGTTATTCCCTATCAGCAAGAAAGCTAATATGGTACAGTGGGCCCTCGATATCTGCAGATTCAATATCTGTGGATTTGAGCAACTACTGATCAAGCCATGCAGCAGGAGGTGGAGGAAGAGGAGCAGACTCCACGCCTCGCTACTGCCTCAGCTGCCCCACTGGAGCCTGCTCCTTTTCTCCTCTTTCTCCTCTTGTGCTCTTTGTTTCACCCAGGTAAAAAGCAGCAACATCTTGCCTTCCATGCCTCAGTTCACTCCTCACCTATACATGCTAACTGGGCCACCTTGCATGCCTTAGCTCCCCCCGCCCTTGCCTACCACCACCCCGCCCTCTCCTGCTAACTGGGTCACACATGCCACCACCACTCCACCAGGGCCTCTTCTTCACAGGGAAGTGCCTGAGTCTGCCCAGCACCACCGCTGCACCCTCCTCCTGTGTGCAAGCAGCAGCTCTGAGTGGATGCACATCCATGAAGATGGCGTCAGAGAGCCAGGGCTCCACTTTTGCTTCCTCCTTGTCCCGCAGCCACTGCTCCTGCCTGGGTAGCTTCCCAGAGCTGCTGCTTCCACCTCAGACTCGCATGCCCCAATCCTGGTGAAAGCAACACACACAGTTTGTAGGAGCAGGGAGAAGGAGCAGGCCTCTGCAGGCTGGGGGCCGGTGGGGCAGTTGAGGCGGAAATGACATTGGCCTCCGTGACTCAGTTAGCAGGTGAGGGTGGGGGGAAGTAAGTATGGAGGAAACTGATTTTAATTTTGGAATGTTGTTTGTAGGGTGGAATGATTAATTGGAATCGACTCTTCCCTCCTTTACGTCATCGGCGTAATGCAAACTATCAGGATAATCGCCAGCCTGAACATGAAGTATTGCCTCCAACTGAAGTTTCTGAAGAACAGGTAAACATATACATATTGTGATTGTCTTGATAAAGGAGGGTGGAAACTTCAGTATTATCTGGTAATTCTGATTACATTAGGGCATATACACTTCCTGCCCAATGAGCAGAATAAGGTGATTGCCTCAGATGCAGAAGGGTAATGGTGGCAGCCTTCTGGATGGAAGACACATGGTGTTTTGCTGTTACTCTGGTGTGGCTGAATGCAATGACCATTTATGATGGTTCTGGGAAGGAAAGAAAGTACAGTACAACCCCTGTATATGTGAAACTGATATACACAGTTTCACTTGACCACATCCAAAAAAATAGGTTCTCTCTAGGTCCTCCAGTGTAATTCTGTTGTCACTTCCAGCCCAAGCATACCATTGAATTGTGCTGGAGGACCTAGAAATGCTTAGAGAAGCCAGATGCTGTTTATTTCAATAGGGTTTGCTATTATCCACGATTTCATGTTTCCACAGTAAGTCTGTGAACGTATCCCAGGTGAGCTGAAGTTTGGGGTTCCCCTCTTGCCTGTCCCTCTGATACATTACTGTAATGTGGGAAGAGGCCAGATGGAGATCAGGACTGTGACAAATTCTGGTCATTCTCTGTTTTTTTAAAGCATACTTGCTGTCACTCAGGACATGTTGATTCATTTATAAATATGTTTTCTGTTTGAAATTTGTCTATTTCTTATGGCAGAATGATAAAATCATCTAGATCTTAGCAAGTTCTTTAGTCTACATTGAATGAGTGGAAAACACACACATACCACTGATTTTTTTATTTATTTATTTTATTTAGTTATTTATACCCCGCTCTTCAGTCACAAGGCTATCAGAGCGGCTTACAAATTGTTTTAAGCAATGGCTATTTACACATCTACACTGCATTAAACAGTTTCCAATGTGTGTTAGCTAATTGCCCCCCACAAGCTGGGTACTCAATTTACCGACCTACGAAAGGATGGAAGGCTGAGTGAACCTTGGAGCCCGCTGGAATTGAACTTGCAACGTGGTGGCTTGCAGTACTGGCATTTAACCACTGCGCCACCAGGGCTCCCTATGCGCACATGTGCACATGCACACCAAGTTATCTGGTTGAACAACAAAATGCAATGTAATTGGAACTGTGTGTTCATGAAGAGGTTTAGTTAGAGATCTGAAAAAAATCTCACAAAGGTGTGTGACAAAGCTTTGATACATGTAGTTTAAAGAGAAAAGCCTCATAGGGAAGGACAATTCAGAATGGAATAGTAGCAAATATGCATACTTAACTCCTTTCTGTCATCTACTTCTCTGCTGCACTTAACCCTGTGATTCCATGTGTATGGAACTCCATTGGGTAGTGTGGGGAATGTTTGGGTGACAACATGTCTCCATCCCCAAGGGGAGTGGTGCGTTCACCTTCCCTATCAGAACACGAAGGCTTCCTCGGGGTATGAGATGCAGCTCAACCTTGGGATGAATGGTCCCCCCTATCTTACCATCCGTTCCACAGAGAGCTTTGTTTCAGTAAAACCAGCGGGTACTATATGTTTCAGTAAAATCAGCGGGTACGTTTATGATGTCCCATCTCATTCGGATCCACTGAGTTATCACCACGGACCTCCACTCACCAGCCCGGTTCTTTGTCTTGCCTCCTAATCCGATTTGACACGAGCCTTCCAGGCCTGTTTTGAAGGATTCCATGATTCAAGTCACAACTAAGCATCCAACGCCTGATCGCTTGGGCCCTCTTCCCAACTGTCCTCCTCCAGTCCCTCGTTGCACACATTCTTTCCTTCCAGATCAGCAAGAGCTTCCTCCAAGCGGGTCCCATTTGCCTTCTCCATCTACAGGGTCTTCTTCATCTGACCTGCCTCACTACCCGTCCAATCCTTCCTGCCTACTGGATGGTGATTCTTCCTCCCTGGCATGACGATGTAAGAGCATTCTCAGAACAAATGATTAGGATATCAGACGCCTTGGATTTTAAAACTCCTCAGAAGGAATCCAATCCCTTAGACCTGATATATAACCGGATCAAGTCAAAAGCTTAGCCGGTGGCAACTCCACCTATCCTGACTTCACTTCTGAAGTTGTCCAAGGGCTTGTGGGACACCCCTTCTTCGTTTCCTTTGATGTCGAGGAGGATCAACCGTCTGTATAGGGTATCTGGGGAAGAGATTGAGTGGCTTCTGGAGCACCCAAAGCCAAATTCAGTGATTGTCGACGCGTCTCAGTTTTAGATCCTCCAGTGCTCCCAAGTAACCTCAGCTGACAAAGAAGGCTGTAAAGTCGATGTGATGGCCAAGAAGCTATACTTGTCTGCGGCCCTTAGCTTCCGCATTTCCAATTATTCCATGTGCATGGGGGCGTATCAGCAGGTGTTGTGGGACTGCATCTTGCCCTTCCTAGACCACCTTCCCAACAAAGAGAAAGGGCTCACACACGCCATCCACATGGAGGCACAGTCGTTAGCAGGCCAGCAGATTAATTCATCGTGTCATGTGGCTGACTGCTCTGCTAAACCTATCGCCAGCTTGGTTGCTGTCTGTTGACACACGTGGCTCAGGTCATTTGGCCTTTCACCTCAGGCCTGTGCCACAATAGAGGATATGCTTTTCGACCACTCGGGCCAGTTCCATCAGTCGATGGATGAGAAACTAGAATTTACACAAAAGTTGTGGACCATGGCCAGGAAATATGGCATGCCATTTCAATCCCCCTTTGTGTCTCATGGTCGCTTGAGGGTGGCAAGGGTCTAGTTACTCTTGCTGGTGTGCCTTCAACCTCCGTCTTCCCGCAGGTCACGCTACCCTTCTTAGTCTTCTTCATCCTTGGGCAAATGCCAGTCCTCTACCTCTCGTTTCCACCAGCAATTCAAGCCGTGCGCTAAAGACCAGTCCAAGCGATGTCTTTGACTTCACCCATCCTGCCGCTTTCCATCTCAGGGTGAAGTTTGGGGATCGTTCATCACACTTCTACGGGGCCTGGTCAATCATCACAACAAACCACTGGGTGTTGCAAATACTCCGGGATGGTTACTCCATCGAATTCGAAGATTACTCCCCAACGGATCGAATTTGCATAACATTGCCTTCCCCTGTCTTATTTGAGGAGGTGCAGACCTTACTCCAGAAAGATACTGTCGAACCAGTGCCTCCTCAATTTCGACACCTCTACTTTCTTCTTGAGGTACTTCCTCATGACCAAGAAAGTTGGCAGACTTCAGCCCATCCTTGATCTCCACGGGATGAATTCGTACATTGTTTTGAACCGCTTCTGCCTGGTCACTCTTCCCTCAATCCTGCCTTTCCATCAAAGAGGAAATTGGTTTGCTACTATTGATCTGAAGGATGCATATTTCCATGTCGGGATTCATCTGTCCCACAGACTTTCCTCGCCTTTCAGATTGCCAGCAACGCCTTCCAGTTCACACTTCTGCCCTTCGGCCTTGCAACTGCACCCAGGGTCTTCGCCAAGTGCATGGCAGTGGTGGCGGCCTGGCTCCGCCAATATGAAGTGATTGTTTTCCTGTATATCAGTGATTGGCTCCTAGTTGCTAGCTCGCCTCATCAACTTCTCCAGGATGTCAACCTGACCGTGCAGCTCCTCGAATTCCTCGGTTTGGTGGTTGACAGGGAGAAGTCACATCTCACTCAGACTCAGACCATCAAATTCATCGGGGCATCATTAGATTCCGTCACCACAGCCACCTACCTTCTGGAAGCCAGGTTCCACACTCTGGAGGCTCTCATCTATCAGTGCTGCAGATCCTGTTGCTTGCATGCCCGAACCGTCCAAGTGCTCTTGGGACACACGGCATCAACCACAGCTGTGACCCCCTATGCAAGGCTTTGTTCCTGAACTCTGCAGTCATGGTTCCTCTCTGTATTCGATCCCCTCTAGGACCCCCTGGGAAAGCTTCTGACCATGCCACGCTCAGTTCAAAGATCCCTGGAGTGGCAGCTGGACTCAGTAAATGTGCTTGTGGGTCTACCATTCGAACCTTCCAACCTCAAGTCACCTTTACGACGGATACCTCCCTACAGGGGTGGGGGGCTCATCTCGGTCAGTTCTCTGTCAATGACACATGGTCTATGGAGGAACCTCATTTTCATATCAACATCTTGGAGCTGTTGGCTGTGCAGAAGGCGCTGAGGCCAGTGGAGTCCTGGTTACCGGCTGGAATGTCCTCATTACAGATAATACATCTGTAATGTATTATCTCAAGAAGCAGGGAGGGACAAGGTCCTCCACTTTACTGTCAACCACTCTAGAGATTTCGAGCTGGTGTATATGGTGAACATATTTCTCCAATTGATTCACATCCCTGGAGAGGACAATATTCTTGAAAATGGACTGAGCTGTTCCAGTTCCACAATTCACAAATGGATGCTCCACTGCTCAGTGGTCCTTTCTTTCTTCCACTGATGGGGACCCCAGCAGTCAACCTCTTTGCCTCCTCAGTCAACAGACAATGCCACCAGTACTGTGCAAGTTCCAGTGCGAAAGGTTCCAGAGGGGATGTGTTTCCTTTTCAGAGGACTGGACCTCTGTTATACCTCTTCCCTCCATTTCCATGCCACAAGGGTGGTGTCCAAGTTGTGCCGCAACCGAGCAAACATGATCCTGATCATGCCATGATGGCCCCATTGACCGTGGTTCGGCCCACTCCTTTGGCTTGCGACACGCTGGTTTGTCCATCTTCCTCTCCTTCGTGATCTGACGGTTCAGAGAGGCAGGGTTCGACACCCAGATCTGGTCACCCTGGGGCTGATGGCTTTGAGGATCCTGCAATGAATCCTTCTTCACATTCAGAGCCAACTTTGCCTGGCTCTCCTGCTCCCCTTCCTCGAGAAGTTAAAGTGGCAGTGGACGCCTCCCTTCACCCTTCAACTCACCACTCTTATTCTTACAAGTGGAGGTAGTTTGTTACTTACCTGGAAGACCAGGGTCTATCTCCAGCGGAAGAGGCAACAGAACAAGACTTGGACCAGCTCCTGGAACCATTCTGGACCAGGATCAAGATTGATGGTGGTGGAACCGACTTGGAAAGTGGGAGATCCTGCGTGGAGTCCTCAACCAATGGCAGGAGTGGCCACACAAATCCAAATAGGACCAGTGATCCCAAGAAGAACACTGCGGTACCAGTCTGGATGAAGATACTGGTCAAGATGGCTGCATCCTCAGAACCCGGGGGAAAGTAGTTTTTCGCATGGGGCCTCTTGTGGTAGAATCACAAATGCAAAAGAACCCTCACGCAACACCTGAATGATGTCCAGATCCAGCGACAATTCCCAGAGCTTGCCTTCCAAAATCAGCTTGGAAGAACGTTGAGCAATGGTGGGTACCAGAGAGACGTCGATCCAGATCAGAGAAGGCTCCAAGCGAACAAGAGAAACCTCCAAAGGACGTTGCATCAATGGTGACTTGCTCATCTGGAGAACTGGGGATTTATCCCTCCTGAGCCAAAAGCATGACTTCTGGAAGAGGAGAGTGGTCTTGACCTGCCTCTTCTTAGCTTTCTTCCATTCTTGATCCTTGTCCAGAGATGCTCCTGATGGCAGCGACGACTTCGATGGTACCTAGGTTAACCATGCCAAGGTTGACAGTATTGACAGTACCGAGGTCTCCAGTACTGACAGTTTCAATGGTACAGAGGCCGGCTGTCCAGAAGCTGAGGGAAGATCCATTTTACCTGGCTGAGGGAAGATATGGAACTGGCACAGCCATGGCGGTATCGTGGCGGGCCTTTCCAGAGGGGGTGGAGCAATATCTTGGCTCTGAGGCCTTGGAAGAAACCTCCTTAATCACCAGAAGAGCAGAACAAGTGGAACAGGGGCTAGAGGACAGGGTGTGCTTGTAAAGTAGGACCTTAAGCTGTGCCTCCTGATTCCTCCTAGCCTGTTAAGTAAAGGCCTTATAAAACTTACACATCTAGACAACATACTACTCCTTAAGACAGAGGAGGCACTTGGAGTGACCATCTGTCTCTGGCATTTTGGCCCCACATTCATAACAGGACTTGAAAAACGCTGAGGAAGCCATGAGGGAGCCAAGTAGGCCGCAGAGGCCACAGCCGAAAGGTAATCGAGATGACAAAGCCAGAAGAAAACACAGAAAGAAACCAAATCCAGTCCTGTATCAAAAAGCCAGACAAATAGAGAAAAATCCAAGGAATGAGAGAAAGAGTGGCCAACAGTCCAAAGTCAGAATAGAGAACACAGTAAGGGTTCAGAGAAAACAGTCCTTGAACTGCTAACAGCGGTGGGGGGGGGAGGAACTGAGGCATTTGTGCAGGAAGCGTTTTATACAGGTCACGGATGGTGGGTGGAGCCAAAATGTTATGTAAGGGTTCTAGAAGGTTCCAAAGTGCTCTGTGCAATTACCCAATTGTGTGGATTCACAGATGACCACAAAGAAGAAGGACAAGTTACACACCTGCAACTAGTTCTTTGAGTAGTCATTTGTGAACTCACACAACTGGGTTATTCCTGTGCCTGCGCAGTGCACCATCAGAACCTTCTAGAATAGTTATATAATGCTTTTTGGCAGTAGCTCAGCTCATTCCAACAGTTCTCCTCAGGCATTCCTACTCATTTACCTCAGTTCCAAGGACGCTGCAACAAAAGCATCACAACTTTACAAAAGAGCAGGACAATGACAGGAGGATGGGCAGGTTTCTGTGAGTTCACAGATGACCACTCAAAGAACTACAGTTACAGGTATGCAACTTGTCCTTCTTCTTCGTGGTCTCTGTGATTCACACAACTGGGAGACTAGCAAGCTTTCTCATAGGAGGAGGGATTGTCATGCCCAACCGGGAGAGAAAAGACAAGGACAGAGTGTAACAGTGAACCAAAAGTAAATTTATTGCAATGTAGATAAGAGAACAGATCTCCCAAAAGCAGCATCAGCTCTAGACCTGTTGTCTAGTTTGTAATGGGAGATGAAGGTCAAAGGAGTAGACTAAGTAGTTGCCTTGCAAACTTCTTAAAAGGGAACACCAGAAAGAAAGGCAGCAGATGCAGCTACTGTCCTCGTTGAATGAGCTCGAATTCAAGAGGGAAGCAGCCTTTGAGCCAGCTGTAGGCCAAAAAGATGGCAGAGACACCCCATTTGGATAGGTGCTGTGGAGAAACTGGGGAGCCACGGTTGGAAGCAGAATAGCAGACAAAAGATGACTCATCTTACGCAGAGCGGTAGTCTGTTGAATATAAAACGCAAGAGCCCGACAAACATCCAATGCATGGAGTGCACGCTCAAAGTCATCAGACAGATTCTGCATCAACACAGGTAAAACTATGGATTGGTTAAGGTGTAAGCTGGAAACGACTTTCGGTAGGAATGACATGTCCAGTCGTAGTACTGTCTTATGTTTGTGGAAGACCAGGTAAGGTGGATCTGATCTCAACGCGCAGAGTTCTCCCGTGCACCTGGCTGACCTCATGGCAACAAGGAAAGCTATTTTCCAAGACAGGAGATGAAGATTGGACGTGGCCATAGCTTCAAACAGACACTTTGGAAAACTCTGAAAGAACAAATTACAGGCTCCATGCAGGGGTGGGTTCCACCACTGGTGGGTGAAGATTAACATATCCCCTCAGAAACTTCTTAACAACAGGGTCCGTCCCAAAAGGGAGAAGGTTCACCCAACCCCTGGAATTCAGAAGAAATTGAAGCAAGGTGGCACTTAATGGAGAAGTATGAGAGTGCCAGATTTGAAAGATGAAGGAGAAACTGAAGACCATTTCGACCCTCTTGCTGATCACCCTCTCACATTCCTCACCATACCAAAACTGGTCATCAAAACTCTGCATTGGTGGCTGGATCTGCAATCAGTTCAGCTGGGTCTTCCATTCATTCTTCCCTAGCCATTGGTGGCCATCACTTCCAATGCATCTCTTGACGGCTGAGGTGCCCACATGAACGATCTCTCCATGAAGGGCAGGTGGTTGGTGAATGAGAAAAGGCTTCACATAAACATCCTAGAGCTTCTCACTGTATTCAAGGCTCCTCATGCTTTCAAGACTTCTCTGCTGGATCAAGTAGTCCAAATAGTCTCTGACAACACCATGGTAGTCTTCTACTTGAATAAGCTGGTGGAGATGCGGTCCAGTAGCTGTTGGCGCTCACACTTCGCATATGGCATTGGTGTCTTCAGAGGCAGATCCTACTGTCTGCGTTTCCCAGAGGATCAGAATGTGAAGGCGGATGCCATGAGTGGATGATTTATCGGAGGAACCTCCAGCTCCTGTTCTGAAGGTGGGATTGGCCATCAAATGACCTTTTTGCCTTGTTCAAGACCTGGCAGTATCAAATGTTTTGCTCCCAGGAACCCATGACATCGACTCTTTCAGAGATGCCTTCTCCTACTATTCGTCTTGCTTACCAGATTGCTGGTGAACGTGTCCTATTAATCTACACAGTCACTCCACTAGAGCTATTGCTACATCCACTGCGTTCCTGAGGGATGTTCCGTTGGAGGATGTTTGCAGGGCAGCCACATGGACGTCCCCTTTAATGTTTAGTTCCTATTATAAAGTAGACACTGCTGCACAGGCTCGTATGTCCTTTGCACAAGCCGTTTTGTTCTCCTCCATTGCCTATGTTACATGCTTACTGTGTCATGCTCACTGCTAGTTTGCCTGTCTCACCTGGATACGGGGGCTGTGTGCCTCTGTTTTCATGGTACCTTTTCAGGTGTCCCATTTATATTTGTTAATATAAATCTTGTGGTTTACCTTATATCTTGTCTGCAGTGTCCTATTTATGGCGGCTTGCCTCTCTTTCTTTGATGGGATGGCAGTGCACTCCCGCCTCCTTCATGGTAGCTTGCTAATCTCCCAATTGTGTGGATTCACATAGACCATGAAGAAGGAGGACAGGTTCCTTACCTGTAACTGTAGTTCTTCGAGTGGTCTTCTGTGGATTCACACAAACCCGCCCATCCTCCCCTCTCGTACCCTGCCTGGTTCGGTGAATTCTGCTAATGTGGTATTCATGGAACTGAGGCATTTGGGCGGGACACGCCCTTATATAGGCCACGGGATGGTGGATGGACCTACCGCTAAAATGTTATGTAAAGGTTTCTAGAAGGTTCCAAAGGGCTCTGCGCAGGCACAGGAATTACCCAATTGTGTGAATTCACAGATGACCACTCAAAGAACTACAGTTACAGATAAGCAACCCTGTCCTTCAAACATTTTGCTTTTTACACTAAAAACTTAACTATTCAGTATTTCACATTTGCTTACAAGTAGGCACTGAAAACATCAGTCTCATAAGATGAGGAAGCAGATAATCATATGCTAAGGTGAACTTTATTTTAAAGTGCAATGTGTATATGTGTTAATACTTTTACTAGGCCTGACAAAAAGGCACAGTGTTAGCATTTGAAGCCTAAATTTTTTGGGCCTTTTTGGTTGATTTAATAAGGGTACAGCTAGCCAGCAGAGCCAGCATGGCGAAGTGGTTTGAGTGCTGGACTAGGACACTGGGAGACCAGGGATTTGAATCCCCATTCACCCATGAAAACCCACTGGATGATCTTGGCCAAGTCACACACTCTCAGACGAAGGCAAGGGCAAACCCCTCTGAGCAAATTCTGCCAAGAAAACCACATGATAGGTTTGCCTTAAGGTCACCATAAGTCAGAAATGACTTGAAGGCACACAATAACAACAAATTCAGGTGTTCTCTGAAGTGATACACCTCTCCCATAGAGGCTGTACCACTTCAGTTTTGGCTGGGAAAATTGTTTAAATGCCTCCCGTTTGAAAATTTTACTGCCTCAAAACATGTCACCTAAGGGGAAGGAACTTAAAACTAAAGCAGAATTATTACACTGCCCCACTGCAGTTTTGCTCCTTCTCCTGCCAGCAGATAGCATTGATGAAGCTCATTTGGCAGCTTCTCCCATCACTAACACCAGGCCTCCAGAAACTGAGTTGACATGGGCAAGGAGAAAGAGCTACAGTGCTGGCTCTTCCCACATGGTGCAAAGCTTCTTATGCTATTCTAGAAATGCAAGAAAAGAAGTTGCTACAGTTTATGTAGTACTGGGATACTGTAAACATCAGGTCTTAAGGGGAACAATGTTAATAATAAAGTCATTTTCCACACAAAATGGAGGTAGGGTAGCCTCATGAGAACCCTGTACTGCCTTGGACAGTTGAGCTCTTGGACTGGCCTTCATATTCTGAACAAGGGCATTTACCAGGATCCTATGTTATACTATGTATACATATTCTTAGTCACTTGTTTAAACCATGCTGTTATGCTGCATGCTTGGTTATATATATTTCAGATAAAGACCTCATCCTTGTTTTATTCTTCACCCATCCTTATTTCTTTGCTAGGTTGCACGTCTCATGGAAATGGGATTCTCCCGGGTAGATGCTTTGGAAGCGTTGAGGGCTTCAAATAATGACCTTAATGTAGCCACCAACTTTCTGCTTCAGCACTGATGACTATCTGCAGTGAAGAACTTGAACTGACACATTTGGTGTGTTGTCCAAAGGAGGACCTTAATCACTAGCTGAATAGACTCTGGAATGTCTGAATCAGGAAGAGGAAGCTATCTTTTCACATGTGACATATCAGAGCCAAAATGGATGACACTGGAAATGTCTCACCTTCAAATAGGGAAGCTTTCTGGCCAGGTTTCACTTGAAAGTTACTTTCAAACATTTAAAATATACTATAGTATCAATATTTATTTGAAAAATTGGTCAAGTGTTCCCCCACCAAATAACTAGGAAGCAGGAAGAAATGGTAAAAATTGTTTTTAAAAAATCCTTTTGCAAAATGCAGTCTTTTTCCTCTTGTATCATGCTCTTTTTCTAATCTTAAACAATTTTGGATACTGTATTTGACTCACCACTTTGTTAGAGCTTTAAGACATATGTATAATTCCTGGGCCATGCAGTTTCAATAAAGAAGGAGAGGACTGTGCTGTATTCAGAGAATTCTGTTAATATTTATGAAATAGGATAAAATAGAAGGATGAGGGCATAAAATCAGATGAGGAAAAAAAGATGAGAAGGGAGAGAAGGAGAAGCAGAAGGATTTTTACCAATAAAAAAGTGGGAAAGATTCATTACTAGTGTAGGAGGAACGATAAGAAAAATGTTGATGGCTATTGCTCTAGCTGTATGTTCCCATGAGTGTTTCTTAAGCAAACAAACCAAAAAGTAGTATTGGGCTAAAACCTAAATGCAGTCCATGTGTTCTGTCTGGAAAAGGATGGGGGATGAGTTCAGATTACTCAGCAAAAGGAATTCTAGCCATGCTCAGAGGCACTACTTTGTTTTCCATGGCAGAGCTTTGGCATTCAGTACAGATCCTCTGTGACTCATGGTGAACAATGGCTCAGGTCAAGGCCAAGGCCTATACCTAGATATACTCTCTCTTCTTGGCATTTAGCCCTGAATACATGAAGTTTTCGTTGTTAGCTATATAAAGGAAAACTGCATGTAAATTATCTTCATTGTATTGGTACTGGATGGAAGGTCGGAACCCTATTTTTCCCTTCTGAAATTGCACCATTCATGTATTCCTTTTTGAGGGAAATCTTTTAACCCATTTTATGTATACCTGATTAGAAGACATGTTTGTGAGTAAACCTTTCTTTATCCCAATCACAGTTAAAAGTAGAATAAAAGTATGAAAATCATTCCCACAGAATGAAAGCTGTGAAAACAGTTAACAGCAAAGAACATCTATGTATCCACTGTTCAAAAACACCTTTGTGCTATGCAATAATGTATGTTTTTCAGAGGCTGTGGTTTATAGATTCTGTATATTGTTCAGATGTTATCTTTTCATACTCGGTGCCTACTGCATGCATTCTTCTGTAGGTATGACATATCTGATTTCAGAATCACACTTTAGTATGTGTTTTTGATGAGAAAGATTTATAGTGACAGCAGTAAGACTGAGTAAAGTGAAAAAACGAAATTTTATGAAAACACTACCACAGATTCAACATCACGATATTTGTAGTGGTAGTTGTGTGGTTCCACAAAAGGTTTCTATGCATATGAGGAGGTCTACTGCGAAACATCTCCAGCTAGGCTAGAGTTTTGGTTGGAGCCTGCACCAAGCCACCAAAATCACATTGACATAATAATAACCAGAGTCCCCACATTAGGGGAGAGGAAAAATCACACTTTACTAGGTCCTAAAGGTCTAGAGGGTCAATTCCCATTATTCAAAGGGAAGCAGGAAATTGAGAATAAATGTAGAATAAACTATTTTGGTTAAGGATATGTGTATAAACTTTTATCAATTGTCTAGATCTTGTGCAGTATTAAAGAGCAGTTTGAAGCAACATTCTGAACTGCTCAGCCTCCTGGTCCAGCCTTACCGGAAAGGCCTCCTCTAGAAAGGGGTGTGATTATACAGTTAAACTAGACTGACACTGGGAGACACAGAGATTGATTTTTCTTCACTTGACATGGTTTATGATATCAAGAACCACAACCCCGGAGTTCCTTGTACATAGGTGAAAGCAGGGATGCCTGGTTAGAAGGGAAAAGAAAACCACTGTTAAGATGGTGCTAGCAAGTTAGCCTGTTAGGGTAACCAATAACATTGTCTTATATATTTTTTTCTGTCCTAAAATATATGAGATGAGAGCCTAGAAAAGTGGAAAACCTTCTTAATGTCAATTTCACAAGTATCCCACTGATCTTTCTGATAATTTTTCCATGTGAAATGTTCCTTCAAGGCTACTGGTGTAAAAGAATATGAAATGCCACAACTGTGTGCATAGCTCTACAGATTTCTTTGCACACTGCCTGTGACTTTAGGAGAAGGTAAAAGATACTTCAGCAAGCTAGCACAAACCAAAAAACACAGGTGTTCTACAATGGGAAAAAACAGGTAAACCACCTTATCTATTGACTGTGAATGTAAAAGAGAAATTGACTGGGGGACTAATTCATGGCTTTACCGTTAATTGGCCTAATGTTTGTTACTGCACTGATTCATTAGAATAAAAAAAACTGCTTTATTAATGACCCAAACGTTACAAATAGTCGCAAATGTGTAGGTTTCTCAGGCTGGTGTTATTGTCAAATAAGCAAATATCAATATTAAATATCAAAACAGAATAAGTAACAGTAATTTCAGAATTAAAGCAAACCTTTCATGGCTCTGATGATTGTAGGTATGGGTTGAGGGACTGTGGGGTCTGTGTGGGAAGGAGGCCCATGGTACAAGTTTGTAGCAGACCCTACCTCCAAAAAATGATTTTTGGGCCCTGGCAGAAGCTTCAGGGAAATTGCACTCTGAACTATGGGGAAAAACAATTCACTCCCCGCTCTCCTATTTCTTGTTTCTTTTTAGCCTTGTAGTGTATCTACACCTGGGGGCCAGCTACATGGCATTTTTTATTCTGGGAAGAAGCAAGAAATAGAGAACTCGAATCTGTCACCCACTGTTCCCACGATTTGTCGCAGGTAGCAAAAGTCTGGGGAGGGGGGTTGGATTTGTTGTTAACATGTACCTCCATCCTAGGAAAGGGGCACACAGCAGAGCTGAATTTTGATTGGTCAGACTTTGGAGGGGGCAGGCTTGCAAAGGAAGCCTTGCAATTCTTGATCCGTCATTTTTGTATGAACCTGCGCAGGGTCCTCCAGTGCCTCAAAAGCCTGCCTGGCAGAAGCTGCAGCCAGCTGAGAGCCAGGCATGGGCTGAGCTTCTCTCCCCTACCCTAGCCGGCATTTTCCCCCTGGCTCACCAACGGCTGCAGAGGCTTCTTCCACCGAGGGCCCGTTCCCTCGGTGACAGAACCTGTCATAGTCAGCAGTAAGGCGGGCAAGAGCCAAGCAGGCCAGACGTCCCCCCTCTCCTAGCCTGCCTTTCTCCCATCTACCCACTGGCTGTGGAGGCTTCTTCCACCAAAGGACTGTTCCCTCGGTGACAGAAGCCATCGTAGTCAGTGGTGAGGCAGGCGAAGGCCGAGTGGGCCAGACTTCCCCCTTCGCCTAGCCCATTTTGCCTGGCACCCCCACTGCTCCTGCTGCCGAGAATGCTTCCTCTGTGACTGACAGTCACAGAGGAAGGGCCCAAGGCCTTAGGAGCTTGTTCCACCCAGCGCTGCCACAGCTAAAAGTAACTGACAGTCATGGAGGAAGCACCCTTGGCCGGAAAGCGCTCCCGAGGCCTTGGGTGATTCCTCCGTGACTGTCAGTCATGGATGAAGCATCCTCAGCAATGGGGGCACTGGGCAGAATGAGCTCCCAAGGCCTAGGGTGCTTCTGACACTAGGAAGTGCCCTAGGACTCGGAAGCTCATTCCATCCAGTGGCGCTGCAGCTACCGCAGCCAAGGACAATTCCTCCGTGGCTGACAGTCACGGAGGAAGCACCCTCGGCTTGAACAAGCTCCCAAGGCCTTGGGATCCTCAGCAGTGGGGGCATCCTCGGCAGTGGGGGCACCAGGCAAAACGGGCTAGACAAGCGGGGACATCTGGCCTGCTCAGCCCTCACCTGCCTCACTGCTGACTACGACAGCTTCTGTCACCAAGGGAATGGAATGGTCCCTCATTAGAAGAAGCTTCCGCAGCTGGCGGTGAGCCAGGAGAAAGGGCCAGCTAGGGGAGTGGAGAGAAGCTTGGCCCTTGCCTGGCTATCCGCTGGCTGTAGCTTCTGCCAGCCGGGCTTTGGAGGCAGCAGAGGACCCTGTGCAGGGCCATTTAAAAATGGTGGATCCAGAATTGCAAGGCTTCACTTGCAAGTCCGCCTCCTCCAAAGTCTGACCAATCAAAATTCGGTTCCTTTCCCAGGATGGTTTCTGATTGTTCAGATAACTAATAGTGTGGGATTTCCCAGATTTTCCAAAAAAAGTCCCTGGAAAATAGAGGGATGGAAAGTCACGGGTTTACTGGGTTTTTTGCTACCCCACCTTCTGAATAGCGTATGTCTGCCCCAATGAGTGTGTGAACCAATAGGATTGGACCCAAATGCTTCCCAGTTATTTTTTACCATGTATATGGCCCCCAGGAGAAAGCATGCCGTCCAACTGGAAGGGACAGTCCCAATTAATTCTGTGTTGTCCCACTTTTTAGACTGTTCTTAAAATCTCCTAGTTTCTCTCCCCTCTTCCCACTTACCTTCTTTGTCCTCAGCTTACTTCAATTGCTGCAAA
Organism: Gambelia wislizenii; assembly: GCA_030847615.1. Taxonomy (NCBI): domain Eukaryota; kingdom Metazoa; phylum Chordata; class Lepidosauria; order Squamata; family Crotaphytidae; genus Gambelia; species Gambelia wislizenii. The sequence continues at coordinate 218,254,130 of JAUMIR010000003.1, forward strand.
CTGAGTTCAAAATGCAAAAATACTCAAGGGGGAGATGAGGGGTGAAATCTTGCTCTTCCCAGCAGATTCGGCAAAAGCAAACTGCTGCAGCATCTTGTGAGCTTTTCCTCCTTAATAACTTTTGCTATCTTGACCACTCTCTGATATTTGGCCCCACACGTCCCAGTTTTTTTCTGTGAAATGCTGGAGAGTATGGGAAAGCAACCAGCAACCCTGCGGCAATATGTAGCACTTGGCCTAATTTAATGTGGCATGCAGCCTAACTACCAATTTAAAAAACAAAACAACAACACTGGAAGCAATTCAGGCCTTGGCAAGAGTGATCTGTTTTTTTCTCTGGCAGTCCACTGAGTGGTAAGGTGTGGGGGGGTAAAAAGAGAAAGAGAAAAGCAGTGTCTCCATCCACATTGGGCTCTTGCCTTTCCCATTGTTTGGCTTCAGCACTGCTTGTTGCCAATGTGTGGCTTCCAAGAGATTATCTTAAATGGAGCATGACCATCAACAGACAAATGTTTACCCTCACCTGTTCTACACCTGTCATTTTGATGTGTTTATTTATTTATTTATTTATTTCATTTATGTGCCACTTTTCTGCCTGAGTGGGATCCCAAGGCAGCTCACAAAAAGAATATTATCACTCTCTCCCTAGTGGCCTGCTTTGGCTTTAGGGCAAGACCATTCTGTTTCTACAAGCCCTCTTCCTGCAGTAGCAAATGATTGCCTTCAGATGGTAACAACCTATGTCTCCTTTGTGTGGAAGAGACTCACCTGGGGAGAGGCCTGTAATCCTTGTCTCACTTTACTATAAACAAAGCAGGTTTACACTGTCCTGTGGGAAAAGGTGATCCAAGTAGGACACTCTGGTAAAGCCACTCAAAGTTGCCCATTGATTTTTTCCCCAACACCAGTATTATCATGAAAGAGCAGGCGGTTGTACCTTTGGATCTGACTGAGCTTTCAACTTATGAGGAAGTGTGTAGTAGCTCCTTGAACTTTTCAACTGTTCCTGTAACAAGACTATCCAGGTTCCATATCAAGTGACTTCTGCTGCATCCACTTGGCTTTCTCTTTTCCCCTTTAGCCAACTCCTGGCTCCAAACTGCAAATCCCAAACAAATTTTAAGTGTCATGGAGCAGTCTCCTCTGAGAGTTTAAGAAGGAAAAAAAAGGGGGTGGGGGTTAAGTCACCAGAGTGATCCTCATTCACAAAAGCATATCAAAGCATAAAGCCTGCAGATGCTTGGTCAGTCTCACCTCCTCTGTCAAGTCCAACTTTGTCCAGGAAGCCTCCATCATTGAAGCAACTTGTAGTGACACTCCTCTCCACTTGGTTTGTGTTTGTTGTTGTGTGCCTTCAAGTTGTTTCTGACTTATGGGTAACCCTAACCAAACCTGTCGCAGAGTTTTCTTGCCAAGATTTGTTGGGGGGGGGGGATTCCTGTGCCTTCCTATGAGGCTGGGAGAATGTGACTTGCCCAAGTTCATCCAGTGGAATTCAAATCCTGGCCTCCAGAGTCCACATTTCAACACTCAAACTGCTACACTACTTGTTACTTGCTCTAGGAAAATGAATGGTTACTTTCCCACTGATCTCAACAGTGGAAACACTACTTCCATTGTTGTTACTCAAGTCCATCTGGTTTATGAGAAGACAACTTGCATTGAAGTAGTGATCATATATGTGACCATATGTAGTCAAAGCAGGGATGGGCAACTGTGCAGGTGGTGACCAGTTTTCACCCCAAAAACACTTGAGGGCATGGCCCCCACATCCTGAAGTTTGCCCCCAGGCCAGGATTTTTGGTGGGCCCCCTACCTACTGCTAAGGTTAAGGGCAGCAAGATGCTCTACAGGATTTAAGATAAAAATTAAAACAAGTCTGTTTAAATTATGAAACCAAAGTAATTTTTATATAACCATTTGGGGACAATTTTCAGGCCCTCAAAAGTAATTTTTATGAGTTCTGGATGTGTAGCGGAGTTAAACTGCTACATTTGAGAGTCATCTTCTTCACTTTGGGAGCAGAAAATGTTCCAGCTTTTTTTCTTTAAAAACTTGGGGTAATGAGGGAGTTGACAGGGGAGATTTGTGGGCTGCAAAGGGCCACCCTTTTCCTATCTCTCCTGTGATAAAATGGGTGCACTGATTGTTCACAGGAGGGTTGGCTTCCCAAATTAGAGATTTTCACTCTTCTAGAGAAAAAGTTTCAGTCAAAAAGTTTCTGTGTAGCAGTTTCTAGATCAGTAGGTACTTTTCTTGGTTTCATTTCTCTGACATATGCTAGATAAGATAGTTCATTTGTTTAGGAGTCAAACAAATGTATGGTGGTTTCCAGCTTTCTCAAATCATTTTCATGGCAATGGGTGCTACTCGTCTAATCCAGGTGGGGCAGTCATCTGGAAGGCCCTAGCTATCTAGAAGGGTGTTGAAAAGCAATGCTAGAGAGATAATAATCAAGGTGGGGTACAGTATGAATTAAAATACAATATATAACATAAAATCATTCAAACACATAGGATTAAAACAAACATTACTTTAAAACAATCAATACAAATTTAAAATTCATAGATTAAAATCAACTAGGTAGGCCTGCCAGAAGAGATAGGTCTTTAGCCCTGTTTTAAATTCCAACAGCATATTTAGCTGTTGAATCTCTTCCAGCAGGAGATGGGCTGATAGCAGAAGAAAGGCTGGTATTCAGCTTAAGGGCTTGTCTACATGAGCATTTACCTTGTCTTGTCCCTGTTTTGGAGCCCTGGAGTCCTGACAATGCAGGGCTTTTGACCTGTTTTTGCCCCCTGAGAAGTCTTCATGACCCCTGGGCCAAAAATGGGCTAAAACAAGGGAAGATGGAGTAGAGCCCGATAAAATGTTTTAAGAAAATATCTGTTTAAATGCATTCCAGCCAAAATAAAACAGATCAGGTCCCATGTGACTGCAGGAACCTGTTCCAGCATGGTGGCCCATCACCATAGCTGCCAGCAGCTTTGCTCTTCTGGATCCAGGAAGGATGCCTGCAGCATGTGACAGGCTAGTCACATGCAGGGGGCCTTGCTCACATGCTGCAGGCCTGCCTGGATCCGGAAAGTGGGATGCAGGCAGCCATAGCTGCAGGGATGGGCGGGCATGCCCACCTGGACTCTAACCTGTTTTGTCAATGTAATGGGGGAGGAACAGGCAGATCCATAGGTAGAATATGCCATTGGGGAGCCAGTGTATCCTGATCCATGTAGATGAGCTCTGGGTCAACAACTCTTCACAATATTGCAATGTCACATCATGTGAACCACCTTTAGAGAATTTGTGTTAAGGTGTGATAGAGTGAGGTAATAAAAATAAATGAAACAATGAACTACATGACAATGCCAGCAGGACTTTGTGAATTTCATGTGTTTTCAAATTGTCATTAAGGGAATTCCATAAATGCTTAGCAGCATTTGTTGTTGGCCTTAAGAGTCTCAAAGTTGAATCCAATTAAAGTTAGCCTAAATTAAAATTTAAAATTTCACTGGTCAAAAGGTCAATTTCCATGAGAAGTAAAGTCTTGGCATTTTTTATTGCAGGTATACAGAGCTGCAGGCAAAAATGAAAAGTGGCAAAGAACAGTGTCTATAGCTTACAACTCCACAGTTGCACAAAAATTGCAAAGATACAGTTAATCTTTGGGATATGTCCACCTGCTAGCTGTAACTTTACACCTAGGAGTCACTCTGAACTGTTTTTACACACTTTCATGGATACTTTGGTTTACACAGGAACACCTGCAAATACACCAACATACATATCGAATGATTGCACAATAGACAGCTTAACAAAACCATGAAAAAAAAGAAAATATATGAAACATGAAGAAAATAGGTAAATGACTGCTGTGGCATCTTAATTAGATAATGCTCTTCCAATGCATCTTAAACTCAGGACAGAGATGGCATTGTTATCTCAACCTACATTGGTTCTCCATGGTTCACCACTAAAAACAGAAACCACTAGTGTTAGCATTGTGTGTACATGTATGTACACATGTATACACAATTCCTCGGAAAATTATCAGCACATAGTTATGTTATACAGTAGGCCCTCTTTAGAATTCAACTAACCACGGCTTGAAAACATTTTTAAAAAATATTTCAAAAAGCAAACCTTGTTATTCATCATTATAATATATAAGGGGCACCATTTTCCTATGCCATTGTATATAATGGGACTTGAGCATCCATGGGTTTTGGTATCCATGGGAGGGTCCCAGAACCAAACCCTAGCAGATACCAAGGGCCCATTGTACTGTGACAACTTTGCCTCTTGAGGGCAATTCTCTCACATTTTGGTTTAGTAGTGAAACAGTGAATATGAGGGTCTCGTGTAGACATGCCTTACTGAGTTCACTAGGCCACTCCCTTCATATGTAGTACTACTACAGAAGACAGGAGCCCAAAAATGACTGACTGTTTTAAGATTATAACTCAGTATTTTAAAAAGGAATAATCTGAAAGGTCTTCCCATTGTCCATTTAGTCCATATAGATAAAAACTCTTAGAACCCATGTTAACAAAGTACATATATTTAAGTTGAACAGGAGGTTTCCCCTGAATGAAGATACGATTTAATGACTTCCAGCTAAAGATGTGAATTGACTCCACTGGAAAATACTGTATTTGAGTTCATAACAGGTGATGTTAGGGTTTTGTCTGTGGTGGATAATCTGAGGAAGGGTTATTCACACATGCCCAGTTACCTGAAGGTGTGATCAGAATATTTTTAATGTACGAAGTGGCTTTGTGATGATAATACATTTAATTCTTTATGATAAATGTAATGATAATACATTTAGGCCCTGGTTAATCCTCTTCTGTGACAGTTTCTCAGTTTTAAAATATCCTGGCTTTTCTCACCTCCTCCCACTTCCCACTTTCATCCTTGGCTTATTTCAATTGTTGTAAACTGAGTTCAAAGCGCAAGAGAAGTTTACATTCACTTAATTCAGCAGGAGGGAAATGAGAGGTCAGGAGCAGTGGAGTCTTGCCTTTCCCAGTAGGGTCAAGCAAAAGCAAACTGTGGGAGCCACTCCTAGCTTTGGAAGAGAACATTCTGTGCCGTGTGACTAAATTGCTTCTTAAGGTAAGCAAAAGGAATGAGCACACCTTGTAAAAGCTGGAGAGGGGGACAGCCCTGGCAGTTAAGAGGTGCTTTCCATGAGGAGAGCCCCTTTGCACAGGTGTTCTCTCAGTCACTCTTTCTCACAGACACACAGATTCTCCACTGGGAAAAAAATAGCACTTTATATTACTTTACAGTAATGTATATTTTGTATTAATATATATGGGGTTAATGTTCAGTGGCTGAGTTTAATTTCGTCAGAACTACAAGTGATTGGAAGAGAATGGGAAGTGAGAGCAAAATTGTAGGAGATAAGTGAGCCAGGCCTAGAAGTGAGTTAATTGATGTAGGGGCTGGAAATGAAAGTTGTTCTGAAGCAGTGGAAAGAGATATGAAGTGAAAGGCTTTCACGGCCGGCATCCATAGATTTTCTTTGGGGTTTTTTCTGGGCTGTCAGGCCGTGTTCTGGAAGAGTTTCTTTCTGACGTTTCGCCTGCATCTGTGGCTGGCAGTGGAAAGAGAGTTGGATTTACAATTGAAGGAGAAAGAGAAAAAGAGAAAAGGCAGAGGGAAACAAGAAGGAACCAAAGAATGGAGTCAGAGGCAGAAAAATAGAGTGTGACGCTTGATCTGAAGAAGAACAGTTTTGGAGAAAATGCTTGCCAATAGGCCTCTGCTAAGACACCTCCCCGCTCAAACCTAAGAGGAAAATAACAGGAGAAGTGTAAGAATTATATTCTTTGGGGATGCAAGCTTAGAGGAGTTATTTATTACCATACTTGTTTTCCCTATTGGTCAGTTGGAACATGCTATAAACAGAAACAAGCTATTTTTTTTTTTTTGAAAAATTTTGGAAGATAATTGTGCAATCTAACAAAATAAAAACTTATTATGGTTTTTATATTAGACTAATAAACCTTTGTACTGTTGTGGTTTGCAGTTATTGGTTGCCCACCCCATGCATAAAGGTTTACCACTCTATGAAAAAAGGGAATCATTTATGAAATATAAAAACGGGGTGAGTTGGTGGAAACTGCCGAACAAATAAAAACATCTACCTGGTGGCAGCAGAAGTTTCTGGTTGGGGAGTGGGGGCTAAGTGCCCTAGGACAAAGGGCAGCAGGTACCATTTTTTTGTCAGTTTCTCTCCCACTCACAACACAGGGGGTTTATCAGATGCAGCAAATATGGCATCATGACGCTGCCTAATGAATGTGAAAGGGTGTGAATACCAGACAATGTCGTGCTTTCACAATCATGTATTGTAAATAAGGCATCCTTTTTTGTTGTCGGGCCAAGCTATCAAAAGAACAGCTGTGGTGTTGTTGTTGTTGTTGTTTGCCATGATTGTGAGCATGTGAAACCGTGCCCTGTTGTGCTGGCGTGATTCCAGTGTCAATGGGTGATCCCCACCAGAACACTTCCGGGTAGGAATGCGAAAACGAGCCATGGGATGCTCTTTTTATGAACCTCCCTGTGTCACAGTCAAGTTTTTAAGTGTGTTTCAGTGCTTGTGTGTTCATTTTGTTTTTAAATTCAGCTGTTTTTATACTTTTAAGTGCGCTCGTGTCTTCTTGTGAGAACCACCGAGATCACACTCAGCAGCTAATGCAGAAGTATCATAGAATCATAGAATTGCAGAGTTGGAAGAGACCACGAGGGCCATCCAGTCCAACCCCCCTGCCACACAGGAAATCTTGATCAAAGCATCCCCGACAGATGGCCATCCAGCCTCTGTTTAAAGACCTCCAAGGAAGGAGACCCCACCACGCTCCGAGGGAGTGTGTTCCACTGCCGAACAGCTCTTACTGTCAAAAAGTTCCTCCTCATGTTGAGGTGGAATCTCTGTTCCTGGAGCTTGCACCCATTGCTCCGTGTTCCAGTCTCTGGAGCAGCAGAAAACAAGCCTGCTCCATCCTCAGCGTGACATCCCTTCAAATACTTAAACAGGGCTATCATATCGCCTCTTAACCGTCTTTTTTCCAGGCTAAACATACCCAGCTCCCTAAGTCTCTCCTCATAAGGCATCGTTTCCAGACCTTTCACCATTTTAGTTGCCCTTCTCTGGACACGCTCCAATTTGTCAATATCCTTTCTGAATTGTGGTGCCCAGAACTGGACACAGTATTCTAAGTGAGGTCTGACCAAGGCAGAATAGAGTGGCACTATTACTTCCCTTGATCTAGACACTATACTTCTATTGATACAGCCCAAAATTGCATTGGCCTTTTTAGCTGCCGCATCACACTGTTGGCTCATGTTCAACTTGTGGTCTACTAGGACTCCTAGATCCCTTTCGCACGTAGTCTCATTCAGCCAGGTCTCTCCCATCCTATATTTATGCATTTCATTTTTCCGCCCTAAATGCAGTACTTTACATTTCTCAGTATTGAATTTCATTTTGTTAGCTTTGGCCCAGCTCTCCAGTCTATCCAGGTCATTCTGAATTTTGATCCTGTCCTCTAGGGTATTAGCTACTCCTCCCAATTTGGTGTCATCTGCAAATTTGATAAGTATGCCCCTAATTCCCCCATCTAAGTCATTGATAAAGATGTTGAATAGCACTGGGCCCAGGACAGAACCCTGTGGCACCCCACTGGTCACATCAAGAAGTACAAGGCTTCTTTTTCACATGATCACAGCAACGTTTGATACTTTGGGTTCTTTTGCCACCACCAAAAGGGTGTAAAATATGGTGCCAAAAGAACATTTTTAGAGGCGTGTCTGATAAAGTCTAGGGAGAGGCTGGTCTCTGATTTCCACCTCTGCTTTCCTTAAAATAAGATCAATAGTGTATTTACAGCTCAGTATCCCTATTTGGCCTTTAAGCCTTGGCATTTCTGAGGACTGTATGTATGAAGAGTAGGAGAAGCAACTTGAAAAAGAGACGAGATTAAAGAAGAAAGTTCCAAAAATTCAGATGAGGTCATAATATAGTAGTAAAAAGGTTACCCACAGACTTACACTGCAGTTTTCAATTATCTTCGTTCTACTCTCATTATTTGCCTGAAAGTAGAATTCCAGAAGTAACAACTTACCACTCCAGAAGCACAGTCACTGTGGATTACATCTTCTATTTTGCAACAAAAGACAGCAGAACTGAGGAATCTGAGGAGCCGGACATGTTTTTGATGGAGGTCTAAATCTCTTTGGTTCCATTGTCTCTGGTAACTAATATCTGTGGGCAGTCAATGGACTTCCCAACAAAACCAACTCTTTTGATAACTTCCCACTCCTAGCTAAGTTCAGACTGGAAGAATAATACCCAAATCATTAGGACTGATCGTCTTTACCCCAACCACACACTCAAAACAACAGGAGAGAGTATGCTTCCTTTGTGGGGAGTTTTAAAAAGTATTTTGTAAATTATCATCATTCAGATAAAGAAGCAGCAAATCATATTTTTATATCAGGATCCCTTTTCTTTTTTTAAAAAAAAAATCCCATTTGGGGGAGAAAGGCAGGATATAAATCCAATAAATAAATTAATAACTATTGCAGGGAAGAATTTCTAATCTGATTTTTTTTCTTTTCCCTTCAGTTCCAGTTTTTGCTTGTTTTTGAGATTTGCATGAACTTCATATCTTAAGGTTTAGTTTTACTGTTGGTGTTTTTTCTCTCTTCACTGCCATCCTTTTGATTTGCTCATCCTCTGTGTGTGCCAGGTCTGCATAGTACCACAGGAAAGAAACTTATTTGTGTGTCCTGGCAAGATGCCAGTCCCCCTCCCCCCCCCTGTCGCCACAATAACAGTCAGACACAGAATTTAGTTGGAAAAAAATATTGGCAATAAATGGCCACAATTTTATTGATGACAGCTGCAGATGGTCGCTCAAACACATGGGTCCGGATCCAGACATTGATCAACCCACCTGTTGGTCGATAAATCCGTTGTCAACCCACCTGTTGACAAGCAAAAACCAAGAAAGGGAGGAGTCCCTGCAAGCCCAAGTGCCTCCTCTCCACCTTATCCCCTCCCCCAAAGGTGGGGGGAAGAATGTGCATGCCCCAAGCTGGCATGCTTCCACAGCCAATGCCCCCCGGTACCCCTGTAGGGAATCTCTGTGACCTGCAGTGATGGAGACCCAGTACTGTTGACGTTAGATCCAGGACCCATGCCAACCACCCCCGTAGTTGTGACAATAAAGAAAATATGCAACCCTTATTATGAATCCCTGCCTAGAGGGTGGATGGGTGGGTCAGCTCGCCAAGAGCTCTGGCTGATCCATCGAGGTGGTTGAGAATTTATCCCTGGCTGCCGGACCAGAGGGAAGCCTACCAACAGGGGCGGCTCCCCTCTCTCCCCAGCCAACCAGATTTGAGCTGAATGCTCACTTCCGATTGGCTGGGGAACAAACACCCTCAGCCAATCAGAGCAAAGCTAGCCTTGCCCTGATTGGCTGCCACTCTGTTATCCTCCCAGCAAACTTGGAAGCTCACTGGGAAGAAGACGGATGCCGTATGGCAATGGCCATGCCTGGTCGCTGTGAAGAGTGTGGGGGTGGCCCGTTTGCTGGGACTGCAAAACAGTCACCGGGTAAGTCCAGTAGCCTTATAACTGGTACATGTTAAAAGGTTTGAAGAGATTTCACTCTCTTTTACTTGTTTTCCCTTAAGAACAAATGTTCCATTTACATTAATAATACTCAAAAGTGTCCCAGTGGTTCAGTGGGACTTACTCTTAGGTAAATGTGTACAGGATTGTAGTCTGAGCCATTCTAAAAGGCCATTGGAATGCATGTATTTCTTTATGACAATCATGTTTTTTCTGACTTCATCTTTCTTAAATAATTACATTCCATTTATCTCTTACAGCTAAAAATATAGCGCATTATTTTTCCCCACTCCCACCTTGTTTTTATTTCAAGAACAACCATATGAAATAGGTTAGGCTGAAAGCTATGATTAGCGTAAGGAGATCATATGAGTGCTGTGTTATGGGGAAGCTGGGATTTGATCTGATCTATAATATGCATTGGGGGTGGGTATAAACACAAAGTTTGTACAGCAGATCTGAGAGAAAGTTGTAAAATTGAGCAGATCTGAAAAAGGCTTTTTTTAAAAAAAGAATGATGCATTATTTAATATTATATTCATTGTTAATCATGGTGTGAGCATGCATGTACATATACATATAAATCTTATATTTATTATATATAAATTGCAGGATTTCTCTGCTTAAAATAGTGGTTTTGTGTACAATATGACCTCTGTATCCATGGAGAATGCGTCTCCATCTTACCGTGGAAATGCGAAACCACAGATAATAGCAAACCCTATTGAAATGAATTACTTCTGGCCCAACTTTTGGCAGAAGTATACCATAGAATCATACTTGATGACCCAGAAATTCCTAGAGAGAACATATTCTTACTCATTAATAACTTTTGCCCTCTGTTGTCTGACCACAGTCTTTTGGCCATACTTTGATGTTGCTCAGCCGCACATCAGTGATGTCGTTCAGCCACACATGTCCTGGTTCTCATTACTGAAACATCATCGGGTTTGCCAATGGCAAGAACGGTTTCACAAACAGCATCTTTATATTTTATGTTAAGAGTTGTAATATATAATCCAAAGTAGTGTATCCTTTCATTACTAAAATCCACTTTCCTAATGGAGGAGAAGCATGAAATTCTAATCCCAACATAATTATATGACAATCATGAAGTGTTTGGAAAATGTTCATGTAATTGAATTAATAGGGTTCTATATTTTAGAGTCTACAGAGAGGATAGCTAAGAGCAGTAAAACAATTTTAAGTTCTGATTTCTCCAGTAGGACAATAAAGCAAACACTTAAATCTACCCCTGAATTTAGGTCTGAAGAGACCTAAAAGTGCAAATAAAAGAGGTGATGAGGGCACCCCTGTCTGGTATCACAGGACAGTGAAAATCTTAAGCATCAATACCATTAATTATTTCGCAAACTATTAATTAAGACTTCCAGTTTCGGAACGGAGCAGGCAAGGGGCGCAAGAATGGAGATCCGGCTCCAAAATAGATTTAAACGGTGTCCGGGGGGTGAACCACTTTAAAACCCTGCTGGGGAAGTCCCTGAAAGTGAGGGGATCCCAGGTATCGCCGCAATCGCTGCAAAAGCGGGGGTGAAAGCTTCGCCAGGGGCGAAAAGGAGAAGGAGAAGGGCAAAGTCACACCGGGCGGCATAGTGGCTGAAACGGCTGTTTGAAAGAACAAAGAGGAGGGGAGAGAAAGTTCCCCTCCTGCCCTCCCAACAAGCCGCCGAGCCTCTCAGAGAAGAGAAGAAATATTTAGAGGTGATAGTAAAACAGTGAGAAGCTTGTTCTCTGTTTGATATTTTCCCTCAGAATCTAAAGGCTTCTCTCTTATAAAGGTTTTGTTTTCTTGTCGTTTTGAGCTTCTCTCCTTAAAAACTTTTTTTTCCCTTTCTCTTTTTGTTTATATGGAGAGAGGATAAGTTTGGTTAAAAAGAAATAACTGGTGTGGATTTTGAGAATTTAATTTAAGTTACTTTGGACTACCTTTGGGAAAGTGTTTTTTGTTTTTTTGTTTTTCTTCCTCCTTATTATTTTTTATTTTCATTTTTATTTTTATTTTTTATTTTTTATTCGTTTTCCTCTTTTGGTGCTGCTGGTTTTTCTTCTGTGTCCAGTCCTTGATTAATTTTTCTTTCTTTCTTTGTTGTTGCTGTTGTTGGTTTCTTTTTCTTCCTTTCCCTTTTTCTCCTCCCCCCCCTTTTTTTTTGTGTAGAAAGTCCATATTGTTTCAAAGTGGAGTGACCTTGAAAATGCCAGCAAGCAGAAAGGGAAGTGTGACAGGATAAAGGGAGGAGTATATTGACTATATCTATATTTATATAATTTTTGGAATCATTTTTTTCTCTCCTTTTTACTTTTCGTAATTTTGGAGTTATATTTATATGTTTTCTTTTTTTCTTATCTCCCTCCCTTTTACTTTTGTTAAATATTTTTTGATATACATTATAAAGGGAATATAAATAATATAAATTACACATTTTGCCCTTCCTATTTTGACCTGCCCATAAGTTACATATATATATATATATATATAATTTCTTTTTTCCCTCATTTTTTTTAATTTAAATATTTTTCCCTCCCTTTTTTTCTCTCTTTTTTGTGCTTACAGGATTTTTTCATTTACCTTTTGCTTCTGTTTTTTTTTTGTTCTTTTTCTGTTCCTCTTTGCTCTTTGTTGTTAAATTTTTTCTTCTTCCTTCCCCCCCCCCACTTACCTGGTGTGTTTTTTTTTTGTCTTTTTTCTGGGTTTTTCTTTTTTAAATATTTTTGATACTTTGACTTTTTGATATCTTGGCGCTCTCTCTCTCTCTCTATATATATATATATATACAGTTTGATTTTTTTGAGCTACTTATTTTCATTGGAAGAAAAGAATTGAAGAAAGGCAAAGCAAGTTAAAGGAAAGTTGGTGAAAGTGTGAAGGTCTGAGAAAGAGAAGAAAAGAAGAAGAAGGTTTGAGGAAGGGAAGGAAAAGACTGAATTAGGAACAGGAGAAAGAAAGAGATACAAGAGAAGTAAGAGAAAGGAGCATATGGAAGATGATGGCAGTGTGAAGTTGTAAGGACAGAAGAAGGAAGAGAGAAATAACGAAGAAGTAGGAAGAAAGGGAAGTGAAGAAGGTGGAAAAGGTATAAGTGGAAAGAAGTTGAAAGTAGGGGAACAGAAATGGAAAAAGAACAGTAAAAGTTGGAGGGCCAAGTAAGTTGAAGGGAAGAGAAGAAGTAAGTTTAAAGAGGAGATAAGAAAAAAAAGAGAGAGATGACATCAAATTTAAGAAACAGGAACAAAGGGCATGAAGTGCCAAACAGAAGAGGCTCAATGGAGGAAAATACCCCACAATACATGACAAGATTTATGGAAGAAATTCATCAATTTAGAAAAGAAACTGGGGGGTATCTGGATGATTTGAATACAAAATTTAATGCAATGCATACCTTGCTTTCACAAGTCAAAAAGGAAGTACAGGAACAAAAAGAAGATATTCAATTATTGAAAAAAGAAAATGAAGAATTAAATTTGGAACTTGAGAAACAAAGAGACCAAATGGCATTAACGGAATTAAGAGAAAAGGAGGCATGGATCCGAATGAGAGGCCTGAAGGAACAGGCAAATGAAAATATAAGAACCAAGATTATAGACTTGCTGGCCAGAAATTTAGAATGGCCAGAAGCTCAAGTAGATCAAGAATTAGATCAAGTATACCGCCTGAACTCATTTTTTGCAAAAAAAAAAAAAGAAAGAAAGAAAGAAACCTCCCTAGAGACATAATTATTCAGTGTACAAGGAAAATCACAAGAGACTATATCTTAGAAGTACACTACAACTCAGGAATCACAAGTGAAGGAAAACCTCTGATAATTATGAAAGAGATACCAACGAGGATATTAAGGAGAAGAAAAGAATACAATATCCTTGTTGAAATTCTCAAAAGAGAGAAAATCATATTTAGCTGGGATAAACTGGAAGGGGTTAACTTCACATACAAAAAAGAAAGATATAAAATTGATTCAATAGAAAAAGCTAAAGATTTTTGTGGGAAGGTAATGAGTCTAAAAATAAAATTGTATTTAAAAATTCCAGGATCTAGTCCTTTTAAAAACAACAAGAATTATTTCCTTTAAAAAGAGTTAAAATCAGTCAGTCACTTTTGACTTCGTGTTCATGCAGAATGCGCTTAGGAAGCAGACTTAAGCTCAATTATCATCAGAGGTCTGGGATCCCCCAGTTAAATTAGACTCATTACAAAAACAAAGGAGTCAGTTTAAAATGCAAATCAAAGTTTACTGAAGGTATATCAATTTCAATCTACATACTAAAACAAACTTAAAAAGAGGTTCCTAAACTGACTAAGAATAGGGTAGGAAAGACTCACCAGCCCACAACAATAGAAGGCTGCATGGTGAAACATCATGGCATTGTTTCAGAAAAGCTTAAGATGGCTAATATAGCTCCATGCTCATGGAGAGTCAGACTTAGAAGAAAGAACTTACACAAAAGCAATAAAATTCAAATTAGGTCATGTTTTGAATGACCCAGCACTTCCAGTTGGCTGGAAGTGCCCAGTGAAATAAGAGAAAGGGAATTTTGGGAGAACAAATGCATGCAGGGAAAAACCCTAGACTTATCTAAGATTGTGAATGAGGTACACAAGATTGTTTTTACATTACAATGATTATTCCCCACATACTACAATTTTATTAAAAACAACAAGAAAGATTTTGGAATGGCACGAGAGATGAAAGAGGAGAAAGACAGCCATGCAGCCTCTTCACAAGTGGTAGAAGACAGTGAGGAGGAGGAAGAAAATATATTGAGACAAAGAAGAGAAGAAAGGAAAAGATCAAAAAGTAAAAATAGAGGTGAACAAAACCTCAAGAAGGGGAGGGGAGAAGGAGGGAGGGAGAAGAGGGGGAAGGGAAGAGGAGAGGAAAACAGAAGAGAGGGAATTAAGAGAATAGTAATGTCTGAGAAAAGAATCCTCACCTGGAATGTAAAAGGATTAAACTCTGAGAAGAAAAGGAAATTGATTTTCCACTTTCTTAAAAAAGAATATTTGGATGTTATATGCCTACAGGAAATTCACATAAAAAATAATCAAGCGAAATTAATTAAGCAACAAAAACTGGGAAAAGAATTTATGGCCCTAAACCAAAAAAAGAAAAATGGAGTGGTGTTATACATTAAAGATAATTTAAAACCTAATCTGATTCTGACAGATGATAAGGGACGATTCATATTAGTGGAGGTGAAGTTAAATGGCAGGAAAATGATAATAATAGGTATCTACGCACCAGTTAATGAGAAATATACTTTTTTAGAGAATTAAGAAACATTATAACAAAATTGAATTATGATAATTGGTGTATACTGGGAGATTTTAATGGAGTTGTAGAACCACATATTGACAGATGCAGGTACAAAAAAATTTAAGAAGAACCAGGGTAAGTTAACCAAAGAATTTTTTAATATTGTAGAAGAATTACAATTAATTGATACCTGGAGATATAAGGAAACAAACAGAAAAGAATATACATTTTATTCGGATTCACATAACTCAGTGTCTAGGATCGATATGATTTGGGTATCAAAAAACAGTGCGAAAAATGTTAAAAATGTAGAAATACTAGCAAAGCCCATATCTGATCATAATCCAGTATTATTAACTATGAAAAACACAAAATATGAAAGAAATTGGAGATTGAATGAATTGCTACTGGACAGAGAGGAAGTAATAACAGAAGGGGAAAAGGTACTACAAGAATACTTTGAAATAAACTGTAATGATGCTGTTCCGAATCATATGGTATGGGATGCCAGTAAGGCAGTGATTAGGGGGATGTTTATTAAAATAAATAAATTATGGATGAAAAAAAGAACAGAAATGATAAAGAAACTTATGGAGGAAATTAAAGCAAAAAGAAATAAAACTAATAGACTCCCCCAGATGTAAAAAAATTAGGAACCAAATTATACTATTACAAAAACAGCTAGAAATGGTAATGACAGATGAGATTAAAAGAAAATTGGATTATATGAAACAAAAAAATGTTGAACATGCAAATAAACCGGGAAGATGGTTAGCCTATAGGCTAAAAAAAGACAGAGTAAAAAAAGATGATATTAAAATTAAAGGTGGGAAATAGAGAAATAACAGAGGAAAAAGAAATTCAAAAAACATTTAAGAATTATTTTGAATCAATTTATCAAAAGCAAAATATACCTCAAGAGTCAATGAAAGATTATATTAAAAAATGTAAAATAAACAAAATAACGGAAACTCAAAGAGAAAATTTAAATAAAAATATTTCAGAACAGGAAACAGTAGAGGCAATTAAAAAATTGAAAAGAGACAAAACCCTGGGACCTGATACCCTAACAGCCATATATTATTAAAAAATTATGGAAGAATTACTGAAACCATTACAAAAAACGATGAATGATATCTTACAGAAGAAACAGATCCCCAATAGTTGGAAAGAAGCAAGAATAGTGTTATTACCTAAAGAAAATAAGGATCCAAACTTAATGGAAAATTATAGGCTGATTTCATTACTAAATGAAGATTACAAAATATTTGCATTGATATTATCAAATAGACTAAAAGTGGTACTGCAAGATTATGTACATAAAGACCAAAATGGCTTTCTCCCCAAAAGACAAATCAGGGATAATGTTAGAACAGTTATAAATGCAATAGAGTATCTAAATTACCATAATGAAATAAAAGGTGCACTAATCTTTTTGGATGCCGAAAAGGCATTTGATAAATTAAATTGGCAATTTTTATTGGAAATACTAAAAGAAATGGAAATAGGAGCCAAATTTAATGAATGGATACAAGCAATATATTTGAACCAAACAGCAAAACTAATAATTAATGGCCACACAACTGAGACAATAAGAATCAAAAAAGGTACTAAACAGGGATGTCCACTATCCCCTCTACTATTCATACTGACCCTAGAGATTTTAAATTCAGAAATAAGAAAAGAGGGGAAAATTAGAGGTATTAAAATTTAAAAAGAGGAATATAAACTAAAGGCTTTTGCTGATGATTTATTTTGTTATCTTAATAGAAAATCCCACAAGAAGCATAGACCCATTGTTGCAAAAAATAGAGGAATTTGGTAGATATGCTGGCTTTAGAATTAATAGAAACAAGACAAAAATTGTGGTAAAGAACATGGAGGGAAAAGAAAAAGAAGAATTAAAAGAAAAATCAAGATTTGAAATTGTAAAAATGGTTAAATATTTGGGAGTAAATATAACGGAAAAATCTCAAGATTTATTTAAATATAACTATGAAAAGATATGGAAAGAAATTAGTAAAGATTTAGTTAAATGGAAAAATATAAACCTATCATTGATGGGGAAAATTTCAATGATCAAAATGAACATCTTACCCAGGATACTCTACCTATTCCAAACCATGCCAATTAATATTTCTAATGAAACATTTGCTAAATGGCAAAAGGAAATAACTAAATTCGTATGGAATGGGAAAAAACAAGGATTAAAATGAAATTATTAACAGATACAAGAGCAAGGGGTGGGTTAGGTTTACCGGATTTAAAAGTATATTATGAGGCAGCAGGCTTAACATGGGTGAAACAGTAGATAGAATTAAAAGATAAAAGAAACTTAGATTTGGAAGGCCATGAATTAAAAATGGGGTGGCATGGATACCTTTGGTACGGGTAGATTAAAATAAATGTGGAATTTAAAAATCATGTCATCAGAAAATCATTAATAAGAATATGGAACAAGTATAAAAAGAGACTGAGTCCCAAAGTACCTGGGTGGCTATCCCCACAGGAAGCCTTTTGCAAACGTGAATTAAGGATAGAAAATTGGATAAGATATAGAGATATTTTAGAACTAAGAGAAGGAGTGTGGAAAATTAAAGAAAGAGAGAAATTAGAAGAAGAGGGATTTAAAATGCATTGGCTGAGTTATTATCAATTAAAGGTCAGAACAAAAGAGGATTTAAATTTGTTTCAATATGAAGGTGAAAAATCAGTGTTTGAAAATATATTATGCTCGGATGAATCCCATGAGATTAGTAGAATATATGTTCTACTACTAAAATATAATTTGGAAGAAGAACAAATAAAACAATGTATGGTAGGGTGGGCACAAAATTTGGGATATAAAATATATATGGAACAATGGGAGGTGGTTTGGAATTAAGGTCTGAAATTCACATGTTCATATAATCTGAAAGAAAACTTTTACAAAATGATGTTCAAATGGTATCTATCACCATCAAAACTGGCTAAAATATATAAAGATGTATCAAATCTATGTTGGAAATGCCAAAATCAAATAGGTTCTTTTTTCCACATGTGGTGGAAGTGTAAAAGGGCAAAGAGATTTCGGTTTAAAATCAATAGATGGATAGAAAAAATCCATAAAAGACATAAAAGACCAGAATTATATCTATTAAATATGGTGAATCTAAACAATAAAATAGAAAAAAAAAACATAGAAATCTAATCTGTTACTTAATTACTGCAGCAAGGATAGTTTATGCAAGAAAGTGGAAAACCAAAGACTGGAAATAAACTGTAATGATGCTGTTTCAGGACTGGATACAGAAGGTCATCGAATTTGCATCCCTGGATAAACTCTTGAATTTAGTGAGGAATAAAACAATTGATATGTATAGGAAAACATGGGAGCCGGTTATAGAATATGTTAAAAAAGAAAATGGAGAGATAGCCATTATGGGATTTAATAGCTAACTACTTAAATACTTAGATATTTGATTATTTGATTATTGTATTTGAATTAATGTTATTAGATGAAATTACTATATTATACTATGCTATATTTTACTAGATAATAATATGTGATTGAAGAGAGACATTTGAAAAAGTTGACGATACAAATGTGAAAAATGGGAAGTATATTGATAATTTAAATGAAAATATATGAAAAATAATGATGTAAATAATGAGAGATATGGAAAGGGAGGAGATATATAATTATGAATTAGGAAAACATACAGAGAATAGCGGGAAGTCAATTTTAGGGGGATGGGCGGGTAGGGGAGGGAGATAGAATGATATATGTTCTAGTACTATGTTTGATGCTTGACGTTAGTTTTTTTCCTTTTCCTTTTTACTTTCTTTTGTTTTGTTTTTTGTTTTGTTTTTATGTTAGCTAGTAGATGTCTGTATATGTCACTAGTTTTGTCTTTGTTCTTTTATACATGCAAAAATTAATAAAGATTTACAATTTAAAAAAGAAAAAAATACCATGAATTAGAACCTACCCCTTAAGGCAGTGACTACCTCATGTCAGACAGTGCTCTCAATGTTGCTTCAAACTGACTCATCTGTGATCCTTCACCTCTGTTGGAGAACCCTTGTTCAGTTAAGAAAATTCTAGGAAGTGTTCTAAGATGCAGTTCAGTTCAGGTAGGAATACCCAGTACTTCCCTGGAGTTCAGCATTATGTCACATGAACTGAGAGTGAACCTACAGCGCATACACTGTCCTTTGTGCTTCTGCATATTGCCAAGGAATAGTACTGAACAAGGGGAGCATATCCACCATTACCAGAGTTTAGAAAATTGCTTTTGAAAAGTTAATTGCAATGATAGTTGCAGACTTCTTAACTGTTCACATCTTTCAAAAGTAACCAAAATAGTTATTTTAAATAAAATCTGAATGCTGGAAGTTACTAGTACTATAATGTGATATGAAATACACCCAAATATCCTAAGATAACATTAAAAATAAATATAGGTACACAGAGAGGATGGACTTTTTAAACAAAATTCTTAGGATGGCTAAAAGAATGGTTTAACAGTATGCTAAGTAAGCCCTCGCTTCCTAGTAATAATACAGAAGAGCAATGAATAAATTTTCAAGTTTTATGCCATTCTTTTGCCAATCCTAATGGGCTTTTTTAAGCAACAAAAAAGATCAATGAGGAATTCAATGGGTAATACAAGAAGTTACTTTTTATACCTCATAATGCAGGAAAAAAAAAACACTACAGCAATCAATGGGCATTTCTAACTTTTAACCAGTACATTTCTAAGTTCTGCCTTGCCTTTCAGATTGTCTTCTCATAAAGCAGCTTACTGAAAGGAAAAACACCCAACAAAAATATTGATATCAATAAAAACAACAGTAAAATATATACAATATAAGGGGTGCAGCTTAACAGTTTGTAAAAGCCAGTCAGTATACAAAGATTTTTTTAAAAGTACAGTGGGCCTTTGTTATCTGCTGGAGTTTGGTTCCTGGACCACCATCAACCCCCCCATGAATACCAAAATCCGTGGATGCTCATGTCCAATGATAATCAACGGCACAGTAAAATGGTGTTCCTTATATAAAATGGCAAAATCAAGGTTTCCTTCTTGGATATTTTTTTTTAATATTTTCAAGCCGTGGGTGGTGGAATCCATGGATGGAAAATCCGTGGATACAGAGAGCTGACTGTAATTGCTTTCTTCATCAATAAAAACTGGTTTCTGCAATCCAACAGTGTGATGCTATGCCTCTACTCAGAAGTAACCCTGTAGGATTCAATGGGACTTACTCTTTAGTTAAGTACATAAAAAGCTGCTACCTAAGTCATACAATGAAGCATGGACAAGTATGTGTGTTTATTTTGTATAGTATGTTAAGCACTGTCACCTGATCACTACTGCTCCCATTCCCCCAGCTTTCAGGCATTGCCTGCATTGCTATGCCTTCATTCATACTGATCTTTTGTATAGTAATGGTCCCTAAAAAGCTATGCAGATGCAGAAATGTCTGACTACATGTATTTACAACTACAGTTCCTCCTTTCCAGTGATGATTCAAAGCAATGTGAACTGGTTCTAGGAAGCGGTGACTGTGGCTGTTCTATGCAAACCAATTCACAACTGTCTGAAATGACCTGTCTCTTTCCATGTATCAAAGTCAGAGCTTTGAAATACAGTATTACTAATTTGGACTACAACTTTCAAAATTCCCCCAATTCAGGGAACTGTTATTGTTGTTCTACCTTTCCCCCAAACCTAGGACACAAGGCAGTTTACAGAAATTAAAATACAGTTGTCCCTTCACATTCACTGGGGTTTGGTTCCAGGACCCCCCATGAACACCCAAATCCGTGAATACTCAAGTCCCATTATATGCAATGGCATAGCAAAATGGTGTCCCTTATATAAGATGGCAAAATCAAGGTTTGCTTTTTGGATAATTATTTTTTAAAGAATATTTTCAAGCCATGAATACTTAAATCCATGAATGCCAAATCCATGAATGTGAAGGGAAACTGTACAGATAAAAGCACATAAAAAGACATAATTTAAAAACATACAAAAGCTTATTGTTTTAAAAATCCATTAAACTATTGATAGAATTAAAACTGTTTAAAATAAATTCATTAAAAAGGCAAAGGGGAAAAATCAATAGAACAGCACACCGTTAAAAGCACTTGCAGTCAGTTCCTAAAACCTTGGAGAAACAGAATTTTTTACTTGCTAATAAAAGAAGAACATGGAGAAAACCCGCCTAGCCTCCCTAGGAGGGGGCAGCCACCAAGAAGGCCCTTTCCTATGGTCACACTAAATGTGCCTGTGAAGGTCATGGGGCCAAGAAAAAGGCCTCTCCAAAGTTCTGAGAATCCAGGCAAGCTTAAATAGGAGCATATTGTCCTTCGGATAGCGGTACGGGTCTTTATAGCAGGGCCACATTAAGGTTTTTTTTAGCCCTTAGACACTCTTGTATTCAACTCCCCACCTCGCCTCTATATACCACTAGGGCACCACAGAAAGACATCTTTCCCAAAACTGTCCTTTTGTTTTCTTTCTCAATTCCTGTAAAAAAAAAATGTTAATCCTATTTTTGTAGGCCCTAAAATGTTCATAGGCCTAGGCACTGTGCCTAAAGTGCCTAATGGATAAGGCAGCCTGCTTTATAGGTCATAACCAGCACTTTGAACTGTGCCCAGAGTCAGGCTGGTAGCCTTAACCTCCCTGTAACCCGTAGCCTGCTCCAGTCAGTAGTCTGGCTGCACTTTGAGCAAAATATATTCTAGCTCTAGAAAATGTATCCCAGCTTTTGGAATACATGTTCTAAACTCTGACCAAACTATATCTTAAATGTGGTGCTTCAGTTATCACACTCTCTCTCTCTGGCTTTTCTTCGCAAACGAAGATTCAGGAAGGACTAAAAAGGCCAATCCGAGATAAACAAGTCCGGTTGCAAAAAGCGCAGCAGAAGGTCTCCTTGGGTGATGTTTTTGGGTTGTGATTCTTTCTGCGTTGTCGTTTCTCTTCAAGACTTGTTCATCGTGAGTTCTCAAATAAGGCTGCAGCATTGTGGATATTGCGTCTCCATGCCTCCCGATGTGAGGCCAGGGCGGACCACTGTTGGTGATCAATTTGGCCAAGCCTGAGATGTTGTTTCAGGGAGTCTTTGTATCACACCTCTTGAGCTGAATTCTACTTCTTGAGCTGTTCGCCTAGCATAAACTCTGACATATTGGATTTCAAAACTCTGGGACAATTTAAACAGTCAATGGTGGGCAGGCACAAGTATCTTTTAAACAGGTCCTTTACATTCTAGATATGGATCTTTATGGCTATAATGACATGACCCTGGTACACTTTACATTATAAGATAAACAACAGGCAGGAATTATTCCCTTTTATAGCAGATGTATGTAGCAGATGCAGTCCAAGACAGTGGTTCTTAACTTCTGGTCCATGGACCCCCAGGGAGCCGTGATGTCCTCACAGTGGGTCCGTGAAGGCTTGAAGGCTGCTCAGCCCACCTCCTGCTTGCAGTGGAGTGGCCACGTGACAGGAGCCAAGACAAAGGCTGGCTGGCTGTCTTGGCCTGCATATTGGCGTGCAATCCACTCCAGCCACAAACTTGCAGGAAGAATCAGGAGAAAAGTCTTCCTTCCCACTCCAGTGCCTATGAAGGAAGGTTTTATGGATGGTGCAATAGTATTATTGTTGTTGTTGTTTTAAATCTTGAGTTAAGTCTCGGGGGTCTGCACAACAAAATATATTTAAAGGGAGTCCCTGGTAAAGAAAAGGTTAAGAGCCACTGGTCCAAGGCATGCCCATTGGTCAAACTATTGCTTTTCTTTCCATGTGTTGTTGTTGTGTCCCTTCAACTTGTTTCTGGCTTATGGCAATCCGAATGGGTTTTCATGGCAAGATTTGTTCAGAGGGGGGTTGCCATTGCCTTCCTCTGAGGCTGAGAGAGTGTGGCTTACCCAATGCCACCCAGTGGGTTTCTGTGGCTGAGCAGGGATTAGAACCCTGGTCTCCAGAATCATAGACCAATACTCAAATCACTACCCAGTGCTTCTTGGGCTTTCTTATGTGGGGGACCAGCATACACCCACCCAATGTGCCAGGGACCAGTACCAAATTTGTGCCTATTTGTACTACATTTGTGTATGGTCATATTTGAACCCTGGTCTCACAGGGTCCCATACTACACTCAAACCACTACACCAGGTTGGCTCTTCATTCTTTCAATATTCTGTTTCTAAATTATGTTTCTAAGAAAAAGCATCGTGTTACCCTATAGGGCAGGGGTGTTTTAGAGACCCACTTGTGATATCAAACTCTAGATGGGGGAATTATTAGCTCAAACAGTATGCCTGCAAGAGGAGGACATCTGCGGGAACCTTTTCACCTATGTATACCAGCACTAACTGCAGGTAACTCCAGTTTACAATGAAATAAAGTATTTTTAATTGGAAATTACACGAATTGCATTCACACATGCAATGTACATTCCTAAAAACTACACAAGGCTATTGAGGAGTAAAGG
The DNA here is from genome assembly GCA_030847615.1 of Gambelia wislizenii. NCBI lineage: Eukaryota > Metazoa > Chordata > Lepidosauria > Squamata > Crotaphytidae > Gambelia > Gambelia wislizenii. The sequence goes on from JAUMIR010000003.1 coordinate 218,277,548, forward strand.
CAAAAAGACTGGATAGAGGGAAAGATTTGGGGTAAATAGGGTGATAGTTAACTGTCTTGATGAGCGAAGTACTCAGACAGAAGTATGAGGGTGGCTCTGGAGGTTCTGATCTGGAGGTGCACCAAGAAAGAAAGTGGCTGGTTTTGTCCACAGTGGCACACCTTTCTATTGTTGGGGGACTAATATCTCTACCCTGCTTCATATCCTGTAGGGATACTCTGGCTAGGAGAAAGCTCGGTGGTTTTCCCACCGGTAAACAATGAAACCAAAACTTACATGATTGTGTTAATGGCTGGGAGATAGAAATTGATGGGCTTACAACAACCTTGCTATGGTGGACAGTAGGGGGTTCTGAGGTGAGATTTCCTTGGGATTGGGGTTGGGAAAGATCACTTTTTTGTTTGGTTGGATGACTCATTGCTGAGGTGACCAAAAAGGAATTAGCACATACCTCCTTAAAGGCTTTGTTTACCAAGGGGCTTCAGCACAATCTTGATTGATATGGGCTTGCTTGCCAAAATAATTCTAAGACACATCCCAGGTCCTGTGACCTCTTTTTGTATCACCTTGGTGAACCTGACCCCGAAAAGTGTCCAATATTTCCAATTATGAGATATCCTAGGGAGGGGGTAGTAGGGTAAGCTAAACAATAGTACAGTATATGATACATTAAATTGTCTATTTATGTATTAATTTAAACCATGACTCCTATTACTCAGTGCATAAGAAGCCTCCCAATATTCTAAAGCATAATAAAAATAAAATAAAATAGCATAAATAAATAGTATAAATAAAAAGTATATACTAATTGAAAATACTCACTTTACTTATCACTATCTACTATAAAAAAAGAGCGACCAGAATTTATCAGCTCCAAAAGATTTAAAGACTTCCAGAACTTTTATTCAGGCAATATTGTGGAGCGCAAAGACTGTCCTACCTAGGACCCATTTGCCCTAATGGCACAAGAGTAGGGGGAGACAGAATGATGGATTTTCCCAACAAATATGTTACCAAAAAGGAAGAGGGGGGAACAAACCCTGACAAGGGTGAAGTCATGGTGCATGCCTGATATTTTGTGGTAGAATGGAGGAGTTATGAGGTGTACAGACATTCAACTGAGGCTCTGCTGTGTGATGTGGGGGGTTTCAGATATTATCAAGGGGAAAGCTGGGAGCAAGGAAAGCACACAGGTTTGATCCTCCATGTTTGGAAATATAAAATCCAGCTGAAACTCCAGAGCTTCTATCCTGGGCAAAAGGCATCAGCTCTTTTATTGATGGAAAATAGAAAGAAACTAGGCTGGATTTCTCAAACTACTCAAGCATTTCTCAAGTTCCCCTCAGTGCCACGAGAGGGCAGTGTTTCTACAAATTTCTATGACAATAAAGGTTAAAATGAAGGATGCCTTTTTATTTACTTTAAGCAGAACTATTGATTGTTGTCTTTAATCAAGAATTTTTGACTGACTGACTTATTGATGGTTATATTTCACCCCAGCATTCTAAAGAGCTTGTGGCAATATATGTTGTGTCCCTCCTTCTGTTCCTTTTATTGTTACAGGAACTCAAGAGACAGGAACTTGAGAGATAGTGACTGGCCCAAATTAGCAAATTTCATAATGTTTTCATGAAGTGAGGCACTCACATGTGGGTCCTCTTGGCATGCAAAGCCTTGGGTTCTGAAAGCCCTTAGGTCAGCACAAACTCAGGGCTATGTGACTCAACCCTCCCTTGAAAACCTAAAATTAAGTGCACTGTTTCCTAGACTACTCGTCTCCGGATTTCCTTCCTTCTTTGTTGTAGCAGCATGACTTTTAGCCTTTCGTCCAGTCTTTTGAAATTTCATGGCTAAATGTCAGCCATCATAATTACAAAAATTGGTTTCTAGAAGAAGCAGTATCAAACTTCCCATGTTACTTGGAAAATGTGTCTTATCACAGATGTTCAGAGACAGCTAGCTTATGCTGAATTGGGCTGGGATCCTATTCAGCACTTTGGTTCATGCAGGGTGAAGGTGGTGATGGCAGAACAAGGAAGCTGCCAGTTCCAAGCTGCCTATTCCTTTAACAGCCAGTTTCTGGAGGTCCAAGGAACCAAGCCAGTATGGGAAAGGTGGCTTGAACAACCACTTCTGCCTCAGGACAGATGCTGTCCAAGCTATTCCTCTCATAATGCCTTGGCTGCATATAATCCCCTAGAAGCCAAGCATTTGAGCAATAGACAGGTTGGGACCAACCCTTCCCCTGTTGTGTCTCAACCACCTTTTTCTTCTTGTGATTGACCTTGGGCAAGTCACACTCTTTCAGTCTCAGAGGAAAGCAATGGCAAACCTCTTCTGAACAGCAGTCCTGGCATTAGACTTGGGACTCTGAACTTTAAAGGTATAGTGGGAAGGTGACGGATGTGGAAGCTGTGGTGCAAATCCTGAATCACAGGCAGAAAACAAGTCACCTCAGCTCCCATTGAAATAAAAATTGGATCAGGACCCTGTCCTGCATGATAAGATAAAATTCGACATTACAATATTCTGGAAAACAAACATAGGAAGCCTAACATCATGTCCACTTATGTATGTATGTATGTATGTATGTGTATTATACTTTTAAACTGCCCACTAATACTTTCTAGGTCACATATGTACAGTTTGTTAAAAGTATAAAATACAACAGTGATACAATAAACAATGGTTAATAAGGCCAAATATGAAACCAAAATAAAACTGTCAGCAGATAATGATTTTTTTAAAACACACACACACCCATAAAACCACATTAAAACCAGTAGCAGGATAAAAGTACAAAGATGTAGAAGCACTAAAGCAGTTCTTAAAAATGTAATGAGAAATGCAAAGGTGGAGGTCATTTAGAGGGTCAGTCATCAGCATTTAGCAGTTGGGACAGCTGTTGCAGCTGTCTGTTTTTGTTAAAGCTTGATTTCCTTCCCTCTACCTGGCTTGACTTTCTATTCAAGAAGCCTTCTGGGGAAAAACATTTTAAAACAACCCAGGAGACATTTGAAGGGACAAATTAGGGAGTGCAATGACAGGAGGGGTTATAGACTTAAGGTGACCTTGGAAGACTGAGCACATGGAATGGTTCTTGCCAAGCCTCAGAGGAGATGTGTGGTGGTGGTAGGGGACTCCCTGCTGAGGGGAAGAGAAGCAGTAGTTTGCAGGCCTGACAAGATGTCTCAAGAGGTATGCTGTCTCCCTGGGCAAAAATCCATGATTTAACGGAGAGGCTGACAAGACTCATCAAACCCACTAACCATTACCCCTTCCTTTTGGTCCACATGGGAACCAATGACACTGCAAGGCATAGCCTTCAGGATATCACAAGAAAAAGTTCTGGGTAGGAAGCTAAAGGATCTTGATGCACAGGTTGTCATTTTCTCTCTCCTCCCAATTGAATGCCATGGCCCAGGAAGGATGAGAAGAATAGTGGAGATGAACAACTGGCTCCACAGATGGTGCCACCAGGAATGATTTGACTTCTTGGAGCATGTTCTGCAGTTTCATGAAGATGGGCTTCTGGCAAGTGATGGGTTGCACCTCACAGCAGATGACAGGAACATGATTGCTAAGAGTCTCACAAACCTGATTAGGAGGGCTTTTAACTGAGTTATGTGGGGAAGTCAGTCAGCATTCTTGAGGAGAGTTCATCAAATGCTAGAAATAATAGCCCAAATGTTATAGCGAGAACTAGGCAAATAGTACAAGCATCCAACAGTGGGAGGGGAAAAAATAAGCAGCTAGGGGGAATGACCTATGGTCTTAGATGTCTCTATACAGAGCATGAAAAATAGAGCATAAAAAACAAGATGAACTTGAACTCTTAACACAGCAAAGCATATAATATATAATAATCACTGAAATCTAATGGGATGAGTCTCACAATTGGAATGTAGTAATAGAGAAATAGACCAAACAGGAAGGGAGTAGTAGTAGCATTATATATCAAGGGTGCTTAAATCTTCTTGATGGATGGGAGTTTCTTAAAAGTGAAATAGTGAAGGCACGGTTTCAATGAAGAAAAAAATGAGAAGTGTCTAAAGAAACCGGCTGCTAGGTTTTGCTCCATGGGTGTCAGTCACAGCTGGTGACCTCCATGTTTCCATATTATTGAGGCAGTGAATTTATTCTGGGGTTTAGTCTGAAATTTACTTTGGGGTTTAATATAACTTGTATCCCCAAAACAGACTTACCAGTGGCCATTGATGGAAGCAGATGGCTACCAGGGAAAGTAAAGGTGTCCACCTGGAGACATTGTTAAACTTTCCTCCCTAATAATTTTTTTACCATAGAGAACCAAACACAGTCCATCCCCTAGTTCTCTTTCATTAGAATATTGTGGTCCTCCTATTCATGGAGAAAACACACCTGTGATTGTCACTTTACCCCCACAAATGAGCCAGAGTGGTATAGTGGTTTTGAGTGTTGGACTAAGGACTTTTTCAAATGGTTGAAAAAACCCCCGAGGAGGTTGGGGGAACAATGGGGCTGTTGTGTTTACACAGTCCCATTTCAGACAGACCCGTCCTCCTCCATCCTCCTCCCAACCTCCTCCCAACCTTTCTCCGTGCTGCTGGAGCCTCTTTTTATTGACGGAAAACCTCTGTCAGTAAAAAGCGGCACCAGCAGCACGGGGGAAGGTCGGGAGGAGGTTGGGAGGAGGACGGAGGAGGACGGGGCTGTCTGAAATGAGGCTGTGGAACCGCAACAGCCCCATTCTTCTCCCAACCTCTTCAGGGGGTTTTTTCAACCGTTTGTAAAAGGCCTAGGACTCCAGGAGACCAGGGTTCAAATCTCCACTCAGCCATGGAAAGCTCCTGGGTGATTTTGGGCAAACGTCACACTGTCTCAGCCACAGAGGAAGGCAAAGGCAAACTCCCTCTGAACAAATCTTGCAAGAAAACCCCATGCTCCATGATAAGTTCACCTTAGGATCTCCATAAGTTGGAAACAACTTGAAAGAACAAATATACTGAGAGGGTGCTTCAGTCTTACTAAGTAAATGCAGCTTAGACTGCAAACGTACTGTACACCTGTACCTATCAATAAGTCCCTCTGAGCCCAGCAGAACTTTTTTCTGAGTAGATATGCATAGGATTGCATGATTAGGCAAACTAACAATGTGCAGGATTGCAACCCAATGAGGCAATATGCCTAACTAATGGGATATGCATTCTCATGGGGCTCTTGCTTTGTGTTTCAGTCTGAACTTCTCTGAAAGGTACCTTTTATGTGATAATTTCCTTAAAATAAAAATCTTATACCACTGATAAATTCCATGAGGTACACATGCCAGGATAGAATTATTGCTTCTTCTGCATGGCACGTTTTATACATTTAAGAGTACAGTGCTTTTGCTTTGCCAGAGTGATAAACTGTTATAATGAGTCTGAGTGCCCTTTACATGAAAGTACTGTACTGGCTTTATTTTAGTTTATTTTTATCTGTGTGTTTATTAGAAATGTGTTTTGGTTTATCGAGGCAGGACAGGGAACAAGGAAACCATTCCGTCTTAAGTATAATGAAGTGGTTGTATGCGCAGTCCAAGTCTATAAATGTTAAGTATATTTAATAATTTCCAAACTGGAACCATAATGCATATCAGAGTTTTTGTGATTACTGTTTGTGGCAGGAGGTCCTTTATACTTTTCACAGATACACTTCTTACCTAGTTTCTAATGGCAAGCATTCATGATTTGCCCTGCACGGTGATTGGCCAGATTTTCTTAAGCAAAAGGGGAAAGACACTCTTCATCTTGGCTCCCTCTTGGCTTTGCTGCACCTTTCATTTAAATATGCATAGCATAGGTTATAACAAAGGATAGCTTTAAAATAATTAAAAAACCAATTCAACTATCTTCATATTATGTTGGAGAAGAAATGAAAATAAGTACAGCTTAAGGACATTTTTTCAGAGTGATGATTTCATATGTTGGAGCATCAGAGTAACTGATGAATACTCCTTGCTTTGGCAAGTGATTGTGGTGATAGTAAGGCTTTCACATTGTACTGATGTGTGTGACAAATTAGTCCAGGGCTGGATAGCTTTACTTTCCTGTGATGGGGGTTCCTGCTCATGCCAGTAGCATAAATGATAATACAGTACTTGTTTGCAAGAATGTTTTCACTTCCAATTAAAAGCCATGTGTTGCATTTCATAGGTGGCTGAAGACCTTCTGTGCTCAATATGTTCTGCAAATTAAGCACATGCTGTCAAGGAGTTCAACTGTATTTAATGCCAAGTAACTATGAATTGTTATCAGGTGGCATGCAGGAGAGGGTCCACTCCAGTTAGCTCTGCCACTGCTATTGTGTCCCCCATCACTCCTGCTGTCCAGATGATAGAGGAAGAATGTGTAAAACTGAGATGGAAACCTTGTGCCCAAACATGTTGCTGGACTGCAACTCTCTATCACTGTTGGCTCTTCTGGCAAGGACTGCTTGGAAATGCAATCTCCTGCTGTAAAGGGAAGTCTGCTGCATCATGCATGCTTTCTCCATGACGTCACCTTCCACAATCCATGTAAAGGGCTCCTAGCACTATTACAGTAGGACCCCCATATCCACTGATTCATTATCCATGGGACACAAAACAGCATACCTACCATAGAGTCTTCCTAGAAAATGTGTCCTCTATAGCCATTTTCTAGGTCCTCCAAGGCAACTCTATGGTATTTTAAACCGGACATCCCATTATTTTCAATTGTGTTCGCTACTATCCACAGTTTTCAGTGTCCACGCCCCCCACCAAACCAATCCCCAGTGGATATGGGGATCCTACTGTAGTGAAAGGGCATTTTCTAGATGTTCTGTCTTTTCCTTTTAACCATTTTTAATGGAAAGGAAAAAGATGGAAGAAACAAAGGAAAAACATGGGAGAGTTACAAATTGAAAAAGGCTGTCATCTGGACCTCCCACAAAATTCTGTGAACAAGGGATTGCATCTGGACAATAAAAGCTCCATCTTGAAGCACTTTATATGTAATCAGCAAGCCCCTTTTTGCATATTTTATTTATTTATTTATTTATTCTTTTATATCCCACCTTCTCCCAATAATGGGGTGTTGTCTAGATGGTGAAAAAACTCCTCACAGAATGATAGGAGATTACCTTTTGTCCTAATGAGATCCCGCAGTCATTTGCTGTATTGGAAAGGAGGGGGGGGCAAAAATTAAAAGCCTTTGCAGATTTCCATTAAGTTTTTTTTTTAAATACAGGGAAATGCACATTCCCACCCATTTGGACAACCACTTTGAAGTAGTGCACATTCTGAAAGTCAAAATACGATTGGTCGGATGTGCGTGGGGGGCAGGCTTGCCAGTGACGAAGTGGCTGGAACTGCCATTGTTGGTTTTCGTGGTAGCGATCATGAGTAATTTTGGAGTGGTAAAACATTAAAAAAAAGTTTATTAAGCAGAAGATCACACTTCCATGTCTTGGATTTAATGAGGGAAAAAACTGAGCAACAATGGCAACTTTTGGAGAATAATAAGGCGAGTAATTCTCTTGTGACCACCATGTTTATTCACGGGCATGCTCCATATGAACTTTGAACACAGATAACTTCCCATATCAGCAATTTTGACAAAAAGTATGGAGACAAATGAACTTAATGTGACTTAATGCGCAGAAATGAACACTATGTCTCCTCATATAGATGGCCCCTGTGTCTCAAGGCAGCTAACAACATATTTAAAAACAGTACAGATGAAAGCTATAAAAAGTCATCATTAAAGTAGTAAATAATTTATAAACTTCAAACTTTAAAATTCATTAAAAGACCTTATACAAACCTTTAAAACACCACCACTGATATGGTCCTTCAAATAACCACATCTGCTATATTCATCTTACAGCTGAATTATCTGGTGCAGGGATGCCCAGAACTGCTCTGCAACAGTTTGCACTCCCATCTTCCCCAAGAAAATGATGTTCAACATTAGTCTACAGGTAACCCAGCCCTCACTAAAAATAGTGGTGATTTCTTGGTCTGATCACCATCCTCCTTAGGCAAATATGACAGCCCATGACCAACCAAGGAGATACTTTTGATCTCAAGCGGAAACTTCCATTCTCTCCCAAGTTGACATGCACTATCAAATTAAACACATACCTCTGTCTTTTTGTGCAGTGAATAAGTGGTAGGGTTTCCAGAGTGAAAATTGGAGAGGGCTCCTGTACTTTTAATGGTGGTGTAGAAGTGGAAATTTCAACAGGTGTTGCTTGTTACCTGATTGTTGTCATGGGGCAGGATTTGGACTCAGATTCCACATCTGAAGAAGAGTCTCATGCAGCTCTCCCAATTGGAAAGCAGCTTCAGACTGAGGAGGAACAGAGCCAGAACTCACCTGCAGCTGACTTAGCAGAGGACACATCTAAGGAAATAGCATGGCCCCCAAGTCCATGACCTGGCATGTGGAGCAGAGAGCAGAGCAGCAATGCTCAATGAGGCCCCTTGCCAACCAGCAAGGAAAGGGCTCCTGATTGAAGCCAGCTGGCGGCAGCCCATTTAAGGGCCAACTTTGGCTAGTGCTGGTTGCTGGAAGCAACTTATCTGCTTTCTGGCTGGGGCTCTTGTTTGCGACTCTGACCCCTGAACTGCCTGAGGACACTGTTTGTTTCCCTGGACCCGGACCAGCCTTGACTATACTTTTACTAAAGGAACTCCCACAAACAAGGATGCTTTCTGAGCCCTGTTGATTTACTGCCCTTGCTGAGCTCTCAGAACTCCAGGCTAATTACTTCCTCCCTTGATTGGTCTGCGAATGTGTGCTAGCTGAACCAGGGCAGTTGTGTGACAAGCAACAGCTGCTGAAATTCTTTCTTCTATGTTCTTGTTGTTGCTGTGTGCCTTCAAGTCGTTTCCAAATTACGGCATTCCAAAGGCGAACCTATCACTGGGAATGGGGATTTCTTGGCAAGATTTGTTCAGAGGGGATTTGCCTTTGCCTTCCTCTGAGGCTGGGGGAGTGTGACTTGCCGAGGGCAGGGCCAGTTTAAAATCAGCATTGGTGGGGGGGGAGGTCAAGAGAGGGCCCAGTACTAGCCTCCTTAATCTGACGAAGGAGACAGCCAGGAGACAGCCAGTAGGAGCCCCCTCCTACCCTCCTCCTCCAGAAACCTCCTGCTAGCTTAAAAAAAAAACAGCATCTCACAAACCCAAAGAGAAAGCAAAAGAAACAACAGCAGGGAGAGGCACAGAGAGGGTGAGTGTGTGTGTGAGAGAGAGAGACAGGGAATTTGAGGGTTGTCTCCCTCAGAAAGGGCTTCTTTCTTTCTTCCCTTCCCTTCCACATAGATCCAACCCATCTTTCCAGCTGCTCTTAAAATGGTTTCCTGGGGTCTCTCTCCTCCCTCCCTTCACCCCTTGGTCTTCAGCTTCCTCCCTGAGTTCAGCCTGCAAAAGGAATTTGTGTGTTTGCTCGTGCGCCTTCAAGTCATTTCTGACTAAGGCAAACCTACCATGGGGTTTTCTAGCCAAGGTTTGTTCAAAGGGGGTGTGCCTTTGGCTACCTTTGAGGCTGAGAGAGTGTGACTTGCCCAAGGTCACCCAGTGGGCATTCATGCCTGAGTAAGGATTCAAACCCTGGTCTCCATAGTCATAGGGCAATGCTGAAACTTCTACAACACTTTAGCTCTTTTAACAGAAGAATATAAAGAATATAAATAAAAATTGGAGTAATATTATTGGGAACAATGATTTTATTGTTGTCACTAAAACACCAGTATCCCATTAGTGTTATGTAAGAGACATTGGCCTAGAGCAGTGGTTCTTAACCTTTTCTTTACCAGGGACCCCCTTTAAATATCTTTTGTTGGCCCAAGACTTAACTCAAGATTTAAAACCCTAATAATAATAGCTAACAACAACAACAATACAATTACACCATCCATTAAACTTTCCCTCAGAGGCACTCTTGCTTCTTCCTGCAAGTTTGTGGCTGGAGTGGATTGAATAGCAATGTGCAGGCCAAGCCAGCCAGCCTTTGCCTTGGTTCCTGTCACGTGGGTACCCCACTACAGGGAGGAGGTGGGCCAAGCAGCCTTCAAGCCTTTGTGGACCCCCTGTGAGGACATTGCGGACCCCAAGTTAAGAACTACTGGGCTAGAGAATGCTGGAAAAGGAACAATACAACCAGACCTTGAGAAGGATGCTGGCAGGGGGATTCTGGGAGGTGTAATCCAAGAATAACTTTCCCAGGCTCTGAATGCAGCCTAGAATCATAGAATCATAGGGCTGGAAGGGACCCCAACAGCCATCCCATCCAATCGGCTTCTGCCCTGCAGGAACACACAATCCAAGCATTCCTGAAAGATGGCCATCCAACCGATGTTAAAAAAAAACCCAAAGAAGGAGACTCCACCACACTCCAAGGCAGCAGTATATTCCACTTCCGAACAGCTCTTACTGTCAGGAGGTTCTTCCAAATATTCAGGTGGAATCTCTTTTCCTGTAGTTTGAACCCATGGCTCCATGTCCTAGTCTCTGGAGCAGCAGAAAACAAGCTTGCTCCTTCCTCAATATGACATCCCTTCAAATATTTAAACATGGCTATCACGTCACCTCTCAACCTTCTGTTCTCCAGGCTAAGCATACCCAGCTCCCTAAGCTGTTCCTCATAGGGCGTAATGGCTTCCAGACCTCCCACCATCCTTCTCAGTATCTTTCTTGAATTGTTGTGCCCAGAACTGGAAACAATATTCCAGGTGAGGTCTGACCAAAGCAAAATGGAGTGATACTATTACTTCCCTTGATCTAGACACTACTCCTATTAATGAAGCCTAGAATCACATTGGCATTTTTTGCTGCTGCATCACACTACTAACTCATGTTTAGCTTGTAGTCCACTCTTTCTTGTCTTTGAGGAAATCTACACCATTACATTAATTGCTGTCATGATGGAGTTCCATCATGTTGCCACAAGGTGCAATTCCATCATTCTGCTAGAGAACTATAACTCCCTTTGTCTGTAAACAGATTGTCCTGCCAGCATAGTATCAGGTAAGAAAAGGGTTAATGGGGGAAGGTCTCAAGCACCACCTTCACAGAGCTAATGAGATGACATCATTAACATAACACCATGTGACTGGACTGACCAATTACAGCTTTAAGCCCGGGAAATCTGGAGAGGATTTAATTGCTTTTGTTTGAGACCAGAGTGAGTGAGATGAGAGAGATTTGGAGAGAAAGATTTTGGGAGATGTGAGAAAACAAAGACTGCTATGCTGGTAGAGCACAGCCATTCCATCTCTGGCTTTTGCTCCCAGCTGCCTGGACAAGATCTCAAGGCAGCAAACTGCAAGTATTTAGTAGAGATTAGGGCCTGTTTAGTTGAGTTAGGGAATTCTTTTTAATTTCTTTACTTTGGTTGAATGTAGCTAAATTAGTAACTGAATGTAACCTGAGTAATGTAATGCTTTGATCTTGATACTCTGTATTGCTATCACTTTAAGCCTGCCTGCCTGAGGTAGGGGAGAATCCTGCCTCATGTGAGATTGCATGACTGCTTCACTTGAATAAAGTAAACTTATTAATCTTCCTACCACGTGCCTTACTCTTGACTATGCTACTGTGAGCCTCCTCTGGGGTTAGGAGGAGGGAGTTAGTTGATTCTATAGTGGCAAGGAGTGCCACTGATTAATATAAACTACACACAACTTCCCACTGCGTTGTGAGTGAGAAAGGGGGGGTCCCAAGGGGAAAGAAGCCCCCCCCCCAGTTTAACCCAGTGGGTGGTGGCAGATTGGATGGTTTTGGGGGGCTGTAGGAAGATCCTGGGGTGAGGATACTCAGGACTAACCCTACAGGGAGGGCTAACCTGGAGCTCCTGGGAAGGGAACTCAGGTTTGAGCCCATGGCAATTGCTAATAAACAAAAAATATTATGTTAGTGTGTATAATATAGTTTTTAAACTAAATGATTGGTGGCAAATTATGTAATACAGTAGGCCACTCTTATCCACTGGGGATTGGTTCGGGGGGGGGCGTGGATTCTGAAAACCATGAATAATAGTGAATGCCATTAAAAATAATGGGACTTCTGGTTTAAAATACCATAGAGTTGCCTTGGAGGGCCTAGAAAACGGCTAGGGAGCACACATTTTCTAGGAAGACTCTATGGTAGGTGTGCTGTTTTGTGTCCCATGGATAAAGAATCCATGGATACGGGGGGTCCTACTGTAAACTGAACATCCTGTAAGGTGAATAGGTTAGGTTACATTGACCTGAGATAAACATATGGGGGCCCCAAAATAAAGCATTGCAGGGCCCCCCAAAATTCCTTAAACCTGCCCTGGCCCAGGGTCACCAGTAGGTTTCCATGGCTGAGTGGGGATTTGAATCCTGGTCTCCAGAATTGTAGTCCAAACTCAAACCGCAACACCATACTAGCTCTCCCTGTTTTATACAACCATTAAAGGTACAGGAGCCCTCTCCAGTTTTCAGTCTGGCAACCCTAGTTGGTATGGGATACAATGGCTGAGGAGAGACAAATGCTAGAGGGTGCACCAGTGAACACAAATCTCCTCTTTTCTACATGATTATAGCAGTTTGAAGAGAATAAGTGAAAATAGATTTTATTTCACACCTTTTCTCTAGTTATCCACCACCAGATGGCCAAAGCACTGAAATCCAGAAAACAGTGATGAAAGACTACTATTTGGTTGGTTTTCTCCCTCCCTCCTTCATAAAAACACAGACAATGCTGTGTTAAACAGTGTATGTAACCCTTCTGTATAAACTATAAAAAAATTGCTCCACTCTTAACCCACCCTTATGTAACAGGAAGAAAAACTGAAGAGTCAATGTAAATTAATTCTTAAGAGCCGATGGTGAGATTGCAGAGGATGAAAATTAACCTCCATTTGAGATACAAACACACACACACACATTCAGTATATATTTGGCAGACATGTTATTACATGGAGAAATATTAAATATTTGAAATAAAGCTTCCAGGCTTCTGGGATAGCTTTTTATATAAATTCCTAATGTCTTGGTTGTAGCAGTGATTAGGAATGTTGTGGCTACTTGCTTTCTCAGGATGCCCGGGAATGCCCACTCCCCCATCGGATTGCACATAGTCTGATATCCTCCCAATTAACAAGGAGGGTGTTAGGTCAACTGAGAATAATTCCCAAGACAAGATCTGTTTACCCAAATGATTATACCTGTGTGTACCTAGACAAGCGATAATTACGTCTGTATGCATCTTGCAACTCTTCTTGCATATTTAGGTAATTAGTATGTCTGTATGTACTCCTGTGTACCAACATAATCCTTACCTAATGATTAACAGTGTATATGTGACCACTATACTATATAAACTAGCCTTCTGTACCAATAAAGTATGCTGTACCATGACAATCCCAGAGGGTGTTTGAGCATCATTACTACAGAACGACTTGTGGGCATCATGCTTATAGGCTATATTTCAGAGTAGAGAACTGGCAAAATCACCTCTGAGTATTCCTTGCCTAAGAAAACCCTGTGAAATTCATGGGGTCTCTGTAAGTTGACAGGCAATTTGAAGGAACACACGCACATGCGCGTGCACACACACACACACTCATTAATATTTGGATAAAAAGGCAAGGAATGGTAAAGCCAGGGAGTGGGGGTAGTAGTGCATTGAACAATATCTCAGAACATGCATTACAAAAATGAGCAGGCAGACTATGTGTTCGTGGTACCTTCCCACTTCTCAATTATTTAATTGCTCCAGATAAAAACTTTGGAGAGTGAGATCAGGGCACTCTGAAATGGCGGAGAAATAGAGGATACATTAATCTCTTCTAGTTCAATTGAAAATCATTGTTGAAACATTGTTCTGTTCAACATCAAGTGCCAAAAGTACCCTTCTTGTCTGGACATTTTAATTTCACATGCTCAGATTCTGGTGGACAAACACAAAATATGAGTGACAATGAGTTTCCTTTAACAGAAAGCCAATTTCACCCCTCCCTTTGAATGTACTTCTCTGGCCAAAGTCAATTTTCAGCCATAATTCCCTAAATGGGATGTCAGGTACTAAATTGATTTGTCCTTTTGAAACACAGGGGTTGTCCAAAGAGTGAAAAAACTCCTCACGGAATGCAAGGAGAATCCTACCTGTCCTAATGGCATTCTGTGTGATTTCCCTGCATTGTGAAGAAGGGGGGCACAAAAGGCCAAAACCCCCACCAGAAAAGCCTTCCTGGCTTTTTCCATTTCTTTTTAAAAACAATGAAGGGGAGCACATTCCTGCTTGTTAGGATAAGCAAGCTGGTTTGCTTTGCTTGCCCAAATGAGAGGAAGCACAAATTCAATTGGCCAGATGAGTTCAGGGATTGGGTCTTGTTAACAAGGCAAGCACCCGCTGCCACCATGTTTGATTTTCACCTTAGCGGGCAAGCACTAAGGTGAGAAAACAGTGTGGGTTTTTTTTCCCCTTTTGAGCTTGATTGAAAAATTGCTCAATTGCACCTTGGACATTGTTTGGAAAAAAAAATAAGGGTGGTGGCGGCAAATTGAGGTAAGTGCAAACACGAGTAAATCACTCACGGCCACCATGTTTACTAACAGGTACGTGAACCTTAAGGGAGAAGAAAAACCATTAGGACAGGTGGCAGCTACTGCAAAATGTAATTAGTGCAAGGCATTCCTTTTTTTTATGGGCTATAGACAAGCCCTCAGTAAAATCATTTAAATGCCACGGACAAAGAAAATAGTACGGTTTGTGAGCACCACAGGCAATGATGCCTCTGTCATGCTGGTTTCACCTCTGAAAAAGTTGTAATCTTGTCTTCAGCTGAAGAGGGGCAGGGCAAGGGGAGAGATCAGAGGTGTGGAAGGACATTAGACATTGGGAGGGGCTCAGGAGTCAAGGTGTGTAGGAAGGGCATGGGGCCATGAGAGGAGGAGGGGTTTGTCAGTACTCTCAGCTTATTATTCTTAGATTTTTGCCCATAATGCATGAAATCTGCTACATCTATAATAACATGGAAACTATACTGAGAATGTTATAGTTTGAAGCAACTCGGTAAATATATGTGTGTGTGTAAACCGTACAATGGCATTGATCAACCATAGCATTTTTAAAACTAGAAAGGCATACTTTAAAACATTTCCATCCCCCTCTCTTGTATTGTTAGCTGTAATGTTTGTTTGGTTGTTTATTAAATTGAAATATATACTAGTGGAATTTTAATCTTACAAAATATGTTAATACTCATACGTGTCAAAGAAGTACAGCTTTTTCTTTTATATTTCCTTTTTAAACATTCTCCCTCACCTAGTTTACCCATCAAAAACTTGTCAGACCGGTTGCACTGAAGGAAGAGATCATTATTTTTATTTTTTGTTAAACCTGTAGGGATGGGCTTTGATTATCAGGTGGTTAAACCTAGCTAGGAAATTCTGCAGGATTCAGATTTGATCTGTGACTCCTCATGAATGAATACTTTCTGCTTTTGTTTTGAGCTGGAGAACTCAGAAAATCCATAATTACTTTCATAGCGAATAAGGTTCCCAGTATTTAAGGTCCTACTTTCCCATTAAGATTAGCGCTCAACGTAGAGAGCAATAAAATACAAATAGAACAATAAAATTATAAATGAAACATTCAAGCTCATCAAAGAAAAACACATTCCAATAAGAACATCACATTAAAAAAAAGCAGATACTGTAATAAGAAAAGGGAAGGGGAAGTCCCATTTTCTGAAAACAAAAATATTCTGCTTATTCTGACCCATGATCTTTAGTATTTTAGTCTTTATTTGTTTATTTATTGAATATATATTCCACTTTACTCCTGGGATAGGATCCAAGGTAGCTGTTGAAGAAAGACTGAAAGGTAGTTTGGGATTAGCCACTGAGCTTTTTTTAAAACACATACATACAAAACACAATACAATCTGGTGAGGCTTTTATTGTGCAAGTGCCCACCCTCTCTCATGGAACTTTACAGAGATTTTATATATGTTATATATGATATATATTGTATGCTATTTTATAGGAGGTCTTATATATGTTACCTTGTCTTCTGTTTGTAATTTTCATGTTTTCTCAAATTTTCAGAAAAAAATAAATTAATAAGAGAAACATGCAAATGTTTCATAATGTCTTTTACTTGGTAAAACAAAGGATGCGATGGAGATGCTTGGGTCCTTCAGATGTTCCAGACTTCAACTTTCAGATACCCCAGTCAACATGGACAATAACAAAGGATTCTGGGAACTGTAGTGCAAGACATCTGGAGGGCCAAATGATCACCACCCTTCTGGTAAGAGATGCGGTTCTGCAGGAGTTTCCAATTATGGGAGTTTGTCATCTGTTCTTTTCCTCACTTCTGCCTGCATATTTTTTCCTAACAGTTTTCTTCACATGCCTAAATCCTAACATTGCCAGGTTTTCAAAACAGCAATAAGGGATAGTTGAAATTTGTAACATGCTGGGTTGAAAACCAGGAAGTAGCTATAAATAAGTTTGCACAAGTATTGATTGCAGGTAATGTAGCCATGTATTTCTCTATAAAATTGACATACTGTCCACATTCATAAATTACATTATGCACATATTTCTGTCTTTATGAAGGGCCTACATCCAAAATAAACAGGATTTTTTTTTTTGGCATCTTGTTCAGCCTATATAAAATGTAAAGCTTGCCAACTCTCAGATAAGGGACACATGGCAAGCCTACTAAATCCAGATATAGAGGAGGACAAAGCAGTTCTCCTAACACCAGTAGTCTCCTCTGCCCTGTTACAAAGACCCTAACATGACACTGCATTGGAAGCAAGGAGCTATATTGCCAGGAAAATGGATCTCCTACAAGATTCTAGTGGTCCCTTCATGCCAATGGTCATGGATATACTAGTACTCACTGTAGCACTTTGCCAGTGTAGCATGGCAGCATATTAAATAAAAAGGTTAACCTTCAACCTTAAATGTAGTTAGGTATTCATAGGGTTGCCATAAGTCCCAGAAAACTGGGAAAATCCTGGATTACAGGGACAGAAAGTTGTCCCGGCTGGCTGGGTTGCTTCAAGCAGCAGATCCCGGAAGCCGACTCCAGGCTTTCTGTCTGCCGGCTCTCTGCTCTGGTTCACCTGGGGAGCGAGTGCAGAAGGCGGGAGAGTGCAGTGTGCAAAAGGCAGGAGTCAGAGTGTGCAGCGCAGGCAGCAGCAGAGAGAGTGCAAAGGAAAATCAAGAGAGAGGAACAATTTACCTGTGTGTGTGTGTGTGTGTGTGTGCGTGCGTGCGTGGCAAGTTTGAACTCCAAGCTCATTGCCTGTGTAGAAGCTCCCGGGGGGCTAAGTACACTCCCCCTTGGATGAGGGGCTGGTGTACCTTTTGATTATTGCGGGGAGGCAGGATGGTCTGCTGGGCAGTGGGTCCTCTTCCCCGCTCACTTGGTCAGCAGCGGCAGCTAGAAACTGAGTTTTGCTTATTTAAATCATGGGAATCTGTTGCACACTCACTCCCCAACCCCGCCCCATGGTCCAGTGGGACGGCGGGTCCTCTGCTAGGCAGGCTCATCTGGTTGGCAGCAGCAGCTGTGCGCCCCTTTGTCCCCAACCCCCCAATCCCACTTGGCCCCCTCCTTGACTTGCAGGGCTTCACCTTCCTATCAAAGCTCACAGGCTTGCTGGACGAAAGCAGCTGGATGGGTGTCTTCCAGCCCATCCACGACCCCTGGAAGAAATCAGCCAGGAGCCCACTCAGCCATCTCCTCTGGCAGGGACAGGTAGCACTTCTCCACAGCCACAGAGGACTTCCTGGGTGGAGGAGGACGAGGAAGATGCGGGAAAGGCCAGAGCTGGGTAGGAACCCCCAACATTCCCATGGCCATGATGTTTGGGGATTCTGGGAGTTGTGAGTCCACATAAAACCTCTTTCTAGCCAATTTGGCACCCTGGGGGAGGAGGATGAGAAGAAGGTAAGCTGGGATCTGACCTGTGGGGTGCCACTGGACAAAGCCGTTGGCCACCCTTTCCTCCAGCCAAGGGGCCAGGTCTTGGAAGAGCTGAGCCCACAAGAGGGGTAGGAGGTGAAGGACTCCCTAGAGTGGGGGAGGCTAGGACCACCAGAAGAGGATAGCACGATGGGGATAGGAAGGTGAAGCCCTGCAGATTCCTGTGATTTAAATAAGCAAAACTGGGTTTCTAGCCCAGTGATTCTGTTTGGATAAGGCTAGTTTTTGTTTTTTGTCAATAATCCTCCCAATCCAGTTCTGTATACTTTTGTCCCGGTTTTGTGGCAGAGAATTATGGCAACCCTAGATATTCATAAACTTGCTAAGGTAAATAACTACATTTCCGGAAATGTGTATGGAGAGAGAAATTTTTACGGACAGAGTTAACATGTTATCTTGGCAAATACAGGTTCTCTGACTCCTTTTTACTAAGAGCCAAACCCCTAACGGCTGCTGTGGAGGGACCTGAATGGGATGGGACTGAGACATGTGAGGAAGAGGAATTTAATCATTACCTCACCTGAAAGAGGACTTTATCAAACCAGTCAAATACGGTGTCATAAGGACACCTTATGTCTTCTTGTGTGCGTTAAAGTGTGCGCATACCAGACAATGTTGTCCTTTCGTGATCATTTATTGTATTATTTAAAAACTGTCCTATTTTATTGATGGCCCAAGCCATTAATTGATCCCCCATGGCATTGCCAGCATTTGAATCCACACGCCATTGTACTCACGTGAATGCAGTGTCAATGGAAATACTTCCAGGTGAGATCGCAACAGCTAGGTAGGGTATGCTCTTTTTATTAACACCGCTCCCCTGGTTTACTTGGGACTTTTAAAGTGTGTTTTGGTGCTTTCCCGAACTTTTTGTGTCTTCTTTTTTTTTAAAATTTCGTGCACAAGCATCTTCTCACGAGATTCGGGGAATTTGAATCCAGGAAGTGAACAGAGCTCTGTTCAGTGCCCATTAGTGCCCAGGAAGTCTCTTTAACAGGAACAAGGGAAGTCTGGTGGGGAGAGTTCTTTTGCCGGCATAAAAATGCCACAATTTATGCTGGCAAAAGAACTTTTGAGGAGGGTGGTCCGATAACAAAGTAACACAGAGAGAGAGAGAGCAATTTGCTTTGCAGGAAACAAATTGGTATCAATATGAATATGGGGACAGCAAAACTTTCAGGGGAGAATCTGTATGTGGGATCAAGGAGATGGTAGCTAATTGTCCTCTGCCTTACTAAGGAAGAATCAGCATGGTTTTTATAAAGGGAAATCCTGTCATATCCATTTTGTTTGAGAGTGACAAGAAGCACATAGATGAGGGTGATAATAATCCACCAAACTTTATACAAGTCGACCCCTGTATCTGCAGGGGATACATTCCAAAACACACACACCCGTGCATATCTGAAACTGTGGATAATAGGGAACTCTATTATTTTCAATAAGATGAACACCATAAGTTGACCATAGAATCAAACTGGAGGATCTAGAAATTCCTAGCATTTTTTCAGATGTGGTTAAGTGAAACCATGGATACTGAATCTGTGGATATGGGGGTCGACCTGTATTGTTCATAATGATTTAAACCTACTAGAGTACTTATTGGTAGACTTACTGCCACTTCATTTTTAAAGACTTGGTATTCTGCACAAAATAGAACAATAAAAAAATCTGAAATGACTGTGCTTCAGATTGGTGGCACGAGTATTGCAACACCTGGCTTATTAAGCTTTATTGCTTCCAGTTGTAATACGTGAAACATTTCTGCCCATTAAAATTGTTTGATGCTTATGTACTTTGTAACGTCAATTTTTAAAAAAATGAAACTGCCCTTCCCTTTCTCCCTTCCATTCCTGGATGGTATAGAAACACGTTGGCCACGTTCAATCAGTCTTCTGGTTCAGAAATATAAAAGAAATTATATACCAAAAGTATTTATAATTCCTATACCTGTGGTGCTCAGGAGACTTCACATTTGGTGCAGGAAATCTGATCTTCTTAAATGTGTTTAGTCAGAGGAGATTTTCAGATGCGATTTTTGGGTCCATATATTCCAAAACAGCTCCGTTGCTGCCGCGCGACAGGGGAGCAGTTTTAGATGACGCCATTCCTCTGGTGAACCCCTCCGTGTCACTTCCGTGACAGAATGGAGGAAGCCGCGTCATATTTCACTCACAGGCAACAATCGTGAGTGAAATATGACGCGGCTTCCTCCATTCTGTCATGGAAGTGACACGGAGGGGTTCACCAGAAGAACGGCGTTGTCCAAAACTGGTCCCCTGCCGCGCGGCAGCAACGGAACTCTTTTGGAATATATGGACCCAAAAATCACATCTGAAAATCTCCAGAAACAAGATTAACACATTTTAGCGGGACTTTACTGCCAAGAAAGCATCCTTACTTGGTTACAACCAGGAGCACTAAGCCTTCTACTTAAGACTGAGAGGACCAGGCTAGGTTTTGCTGCTCTGTTCTGCATGTCTGGAAGGTTGCAGCAGCTTGGCAATTGGGATCAGGAAAGAACATAGGCTGAAGCCTGCAGTCCTGTTCCTAGCCTGCAGACCTTCACAAGAAGACATCTCTTGCTTGTTATACCAAATGCATGAAATATTTACTCTTGTTCATAAGACTTTGGAAGTAAGTCCCATTGACTACACTGGGTCAGACTTCCAAGTAAATATGCCTCAGGATTGGGCTGCATGAAGCATGCACATTATTTTTTTTTCCACTTATGACAATGGAGAAATGAGAAGAGAATGAAGAGGGGATTAGGCTGGCCTGCCCAGGAGGAGTACAAGGATAATTTGTTGGTCCTCTCCCATGTAATTCAATGACAAATAATCAGAACCCAGGACAGTTAACCTGGCTTATTATCTGTTTTTACTAAGACTTGTGGACTGGGGCCTACAGTATTTTCTCTACTGAACCAGTGCACAGCCATCTTGTGTTTACCTCCCTATTCACTTTGCTCCCCCGCCCACTGCTAAAATAGACAAAGAGAATTAGTTCTGCTGACTCGAGCTGGGAAACCAATTCTGTGTTTCAGTGTTGCTGATATACCTGTATAGTTGGCTAATTTCCCAAGATCTCCTTTTCAAGACTCTCTTTGTTCTCATTTGCAACATTCCCAGCCTGCCCAGTATCTAGCTACTAGCTGAGACAGTCTTTGTAACTTGTTTGCTTATCAATCATGAAAAGAAATTTTACTCTGTACATCCCCTTGTTAACTGACATGAGATCATGCTAAACAAAATTTATAAAATTACAGTATTCCTTGAACCAGTAAAGTTGTTCCTCTTGCTCACAAGTGTTGGCATGGCTGTTCTTCTCTTGAGGAGGGGAGGACTCCTTTGATCAAGGGTAATTAGAGTCTTGGATACCTTCCTTGCTGATTCAGGGCCCAACAGCAACACCACGTTCCAAAAGGCAACCTGACAAAGGTCTGGCATTCCAGAAGTTGCCCAACAGGAACTGCCTCTTTTCCCATGGTTATGCATTCATGAGCATCTATTAAACCAAAGAGTTGCAGAAGTATTCTGTAATATAAAGGGACTGGCCTTTGTGCAGCACAGTCATAAGTATCTGTCTGGTTCACTTCAACAAATCAGACACATACTTATGCCTGTGCTGCACAAAGGCCAATCCCTTAGAGAAAGAAGGATTATTGTTTATGTGTTGTGAGCATTAGACACAGAAGCACTGAAACATAGGAGACTTTGGGCCAGTTCTCTCTCACCTTCACTTTCTTTCATGCAGATATCCACGGTGTTAGTCATGAAGAGGATTCTGGTGTTAGGATGGAGGGAGCAGGGGACGTGTGTCTGACTCTGGCCCTTCTATTCCAGAGTTCCCCATATTGGCAGGAAATGTCTATTACCACACTTTACACCCCCTGCCTATATTTCATAATTGGCAATAACTAGAAATTTCACGAGGTCTACTAGACCAGGCTGGAGCAGAAGTGGGGTCAGGTGAACGTCACCAGGACCTAAACAAAGGTGTCATGGAAAACTACTGGCAAGCACTCTTAAGATAGGATTAAGCGGAACCACCTAGTAAACAAAGCATCACCAAAATATGTTCTAATCCTTTCTTGGAAGCATTGGCAATGAGCCATCTATTATAAACAAACAGTGACTGGAACACCCATTATCCCCAGAAAAACCTTTCCTCACCCCTTTCCTATCCCACAATAAGGAGGTTGTCATAAACCCATCATCTCTAATTTCTCAGCCATTGACGATCATTAGCAAAGTCGCAGTTTCCTTTGTTTAACAGTGGGAAACCCATTTAAGCTTTGTTCTAAGTGCAAAACACCCCTTCAGGACATTACATTAGGTATAAATATTAGTCCCTAAACAATAGCCAAGTGTGCTACAGTTGGACACCATTATTTTGTTAGATCGCTGTACCACCCTCAGCTCCAAGTCTGAGTCTTCTCTGCTGCATGAAACTCTGCTCTTCAGGACTGATAAATATTGTCCATACTCCCTAAATCTATTCCTCTATCCATTCTTTCTACCATAACTCTTTGTTAGCCTTGTGTGATTCTTGTGAGTGTGTGTGTGAATGCTTCTGTGTTATTTTCCAATAAAACCCATTTTATTTCATTTTTCATGCTGCTCCAAAAGACTGGGAATCTTGATAAGCCTGGGCTTTTGGTTGCAGATGTTCCTTGTCAGCAAGTGGAGGTTAGAAGTTAAGGGTGAGAGGAGACTGGTATATGTTCTGGACTCCTTGGTTGTTAAAATTTAACAGCAAAACCCTTATTGTGAATATCTAAAGATGGCTAAAGCAAGCCAGCATGACAATGGTTTGAATTTGGATTAGGACTCTGGGAGACCAGGCTTTGAATCCCTGCTCAGCCTTGGAAATCCACTGGGTGACTTTGGGCAAGATACTCTCAGACTTAGAGAAAAGCAACAGGAAACTTGCTCTGAAAATTCTTGCCAAGTTATAGGGTTGCCTTAAGTTGGAATCAACTTGAAGGTACACAACACCACAAAGCTGGCTAAAGTCATCAAGTGCCAAGAATGGATGTGTATGTGAGCGGGCTTTTGTACTTGTTTCTCTTAACACTTTCTAAAGCTTCTGGGTCTACCTGTGTAATAAATTTCTTTGATCTGCTCCTTATTATCTCTACTTGGCAAATACAAATGTCCTCACAAGCTTAGTCTTCTGTTTATGCTATATAAGCCATTCTCCGGGTTTTCTTGCAAAAACAGGTCCCCAGGAACTTGTAGGCGACTAATTTTTAGCCTGGTGCAAATTTTGGTCCCCAAGACCACCTTTTTCAGTGGTGATCTTTGCAGGAATGTTTGCCTGGTGGCTACCTTGGTTTCCATTCACATCTTTTTATTTACCTTGGCTAGAACATCCTGATGTTGACATACTACTAGTTCCCTCATCTCTTGCCACTGAGTGTGGTGGGAATGCAAGTCCAAAAGCTGGAAGATCATAGGTCCTCCAGTCTTGATCTGATTGATGTGTTGCTATTAAGTCCTTTTAACTACTACTGATGTTCTGTATAAGTATCTATTATATTAATGTGATCAATGTTGGTTTAATTGTTGGTTGATCTGGCAGTCTCTTCAGAATTAAAGGACACTCCATACCCTCCAACTGTAACAATTGAGCAGGAATAGTCCTATTTAATCCTCCCATTTTTTCAGCTGCTTCTAAAACGTTTCTCTCTTGTCCTCCCACTTCCCCTCTTTGTCCTCATCTTACTTCAATTGCTGCAAACTGAGTTCACAATGCAGTAGTAGTTTCCATTCAGTTAAGGGAGGGGATGATAGGGTCTTGCCCTTCCCAGCAGGATCAGGCAAAAGCAAACTGCTGTAACACCTCCTAGCTTGTGAGTTCTTCCTTATGAATAGTTTTGCCATCTTGACCACACTCTGATGTTGCTTGGGCATGTGTCCCAGTTTTCACCTGTGAAATGTTGAAGGATATGACACTGCAGATGTGTGTAGTGTAAACAAAGAAACATCTGCTGACAACTGGCTCCAGACATCAGTGCTGCTTATATTTATTTAAATATTTCTATCCTGCACTACATCCCATGATCTGAGGGGAGTTTACAATAAAATCCATTTAAACCAATAATTAACAATACTTTCAAAATGCGAACAGTCTTTGTACATCACCCATCAGTTAAAATGAGAAAATTTTAAAACCTGTTAAAACCATTTTAAACCATGTCAACCAGCCACAGCACAGATACAAATGGCATAAAACTTCATCACCTCCAGCTTGAACAGGAGATTATCACCCTACACTATTATAGCACTATTATTATTATTCCACTTTAATTGCTCTGGCTGCCTCCTGTGGCATCCTGGGATTTGCAGTTTAGGGAGGGGCATCTAGAACTCCCTTAGTCCTCCCTAAAGTACAAACCCCAGGATTCCATAGGAGGCAGCCATAGCATTTAAAGTGGAATAAGGACTTTATCACACTACATTGTGATAGTGCTATTATTCTACTTTTAACTGCTCTGGCTGTCTCCTGTGCAATTCTGGGGTTTGTAGTTTAGTGAGGCCCAAGAACTCTCTGGCTGAGAATGCCAAATGCCTCTCCCTAAACTGCAAATCCCAGGATTCCACAGGAGGCAGTCAGAGCAGTTAAAGTGGAATTATAGCGTTATAACAGTGTAGCGTGATAATCGTGGTATAATGATGATGATGATCATCATCATCATCTCTCTCTCTCTCTCTCTCTCTGGCTTTTCTTCGCAAATGAAGATTCAGGAAGGATTCATCCCACACTTTCTGCAAGCGTGCTGATGACTAAAAAGGCCAATCCGAAATAAACAAGTCCGATTGCAGAAAGCACAGCAGAAGGTCTCCTTGGGTGATGATTCCGGGCTGTGAGTCTTTCTGCATTGTCGTTTCTCTTCAAGACTTGTTCAGCGTGAGTTCTCAAATAAGGCTGTAGCATTGTGGATAGTACGTCTCCATGCTTCTCGATGTGAGGCCAGGGCGGACCATTGTTGGTGATCAATTTGGCTGAGCCTGAGATGTTTTTTCAGGGAGTCCTTGTACCGCTTTTTTTGGAGCGCCCCTCTTATGCTGACCCGTGGCGAGTTCACCGTAGAGTACTATTTTTGGGAGGCGATGGTCCTCCATCCTAGAAACGTGCCCTGCCCAGTGCAGTGTGTTCTCAACATCATGGCCTCAATGTTGGTGACCCCTGCTTGCTCAAGAACAGCAACATTCGTCACATAGTCAGTCCAGTGTATATTTACGATTGTGCGTATACAGCGTTTGAGGAATCGTAAGTGGTGGCGATAGGTGACCCATGTTTCAGACCCATAAAGGAGAATAGACAGTACAATGGCTCTATACACAGTGATTTTTGTGCAACCCGTTTCAGATCCATAAAGGAGAATAGACAGTACAATGGCTCTATACACACTGATTTTTGTGCTTCAGCTCAGGTGTTTGTTACTCCAGACTCTTTTGTAAAGTCTTCCAAATATGCTATATGCCTTTGCTAATCCGTGATCGATCTCTTTGTCAATCTTGGCATTTGAGGATTGACAAAGATATCGATCACAGATTAGCAAAGGCATACAGCCATAACAACAACAACAACAACAGCGGTATAAGAGTGTAGTGTTGTTGGCCAGGCCCTGAGGGCCCAACTTTCCTCGCCGTCTCTATGGTAACCGGGAACAGAAGCGCGGAGGCGGAAGCGATCCCTCACGCGCCCCCGCCCCGCCCTCCTGTCCTGTCCTGTCCTCGCGCGGGCTGACGTGTCTGAGGAAGCCGGAAGTGGCGGCTGAGGAGGCTGGGTTCGCTCTCTGGCTCTGAGGCCGGCGCGGTTTTGGTTTCGTCCCTTCCTCCCTTCTTCTTCTTCTTTTTCTTCCTCCTCCTCCCCCCCCGCCCATCCTGTCCCGGTCGCCATGGCTGTCTCGCGGCTCCTCTTGCCCCTCCTCGCGCTGCTGGCGGTTACCCCGTCGCCCTTGGCCTCGGCCTTCTACCTGCCCGGCTTGGCGCCCGTCAACTTCTGCGAGGACTCGGACAAGTACGACTGCAAGGTCTGTGGCGGGCGGGCGGGTGGGCGGCTTGGGCAGCCGGGGAGGCCGGGAGGAAAGAGAAGCCCAGGAGGAGAAGAATTAACGAGGGTTTATTTTCAAACTTCCTCGGAAGGAATCGGGGGAGAGAAGGTGGCCTTGTGTAATTATTGTCTGGCGTTTGGGAGGCATTAAAAAAAAAAAAACACCAAAAAAATTAACATAGTCTGGTGTCCCTTACCTTTTCTTTACCAGGGACCCCCTTTAAATATCTTTTGTTGCTGTGGACCCCCAAGAGTTAAGCCAAGATTTAAAACCCTAATAATACAGTTGGCCCTTCACATTCGCTGGGGTTTAGTTCCAGGACCCCCCCCCCGTGGATACCAAAATCCGTGAATACTCAAGTCCCATTATATAAGAGGGCAAAATCAAGGTTTGCTTTTTGGATTATTATTTTTTTAAGAATATTTTCAAGCCATGAATACTTAAATCTGTGAATACCAAATCCGTGGATATGGAGGGACAACTGTAATAATAACAATAACAACTGATGATGATGATGATAATAATACAGTTACACCATCCATATTAAACCTTCCGTCAAAGGCACTAGAGGGGAGGGAAGTCTTTTCTCCTGCTTCTTCCTGCAAGTTTGTGGCTGGATTGGGTTGAATGGCAATGTGCAGGCCAAGCCAGCCAGCCAGTCCTTGCCTTGGCTCTGCAGAGAGGAGCTTTCAAGCCTTTCCAGACTACCCTGTGAGGATATTGCAGATCCCTGGGGGTCTCCGGACCACAGGTTGAGAACCACTGATGCAGTTGTTTCACTGCCCTGTAAAGAACCTCAGTAATCTGATAGGACGCGAGGACAGTCCTGGATTTATAATCATCACTTCATTAAGGTGGGAGGCCACTTTGGAGGCCAGTTTGAGCGTTGAAGGATTCCTTGATGTTCATCTCTTGCTTCATCCTTCCTGCAGCAGCGTTCATGTACCACAGGCTGGTCCATCCTTGTGGCCAGATACATCTTTCCCCTTAATATTATACTTTATTTCACCCCCCTCCCCAAAAGACATCGAGTTCGTATTTGAAAACATAGACATTTTAGGTTCTCTCATCTCCAGCTGCATTTGGGACTCCCAGCCTGCTAATCTGTTCTATGCTTCTTACTATCTGGAAAAAAAGGTTCTTCAGTTCCCTTTCCTTTTACTGCTGCAGCAAATATTGTGGCACACAATGGCTGTGTGGTAGGCAGAACACATTGTTTAGGTCTGCCTTAGATGGAAGTTATGACCCACAGACCCTGGAGTCCAGGAGGATATCCCCTCCTCCTTAGGAGAGACATATACTGTATAATGAGGCGCAGGACCTAGTAGTTTGAGCATTGGATTATGGCTCTGGAGACCTGGGTTTGAATTCCTGCTCAGACATGGAAACCCATGGGTGACCTTGAGTAAGTCACGCACTCTCAGCCTCAGAAAACCCCACAATAGATTCACCTGAGTGTTGCCATGAATCAAAACTACTTGAAGGCGCACAACAACAAGAAGTGATTTGAACATTGGACTACAACTCTGGAGACCAGGATTTGAATCCCTGCTTGATCCATGAAAACCCACTGGGATCCCCAGGGATCTGCAATGTCCTCACAGGGTAGTCTGGAAAGGCTTGAAAGCTCCTCCCTGCAGAGCCAAGGCAAAGACTGGCTGGCTGGCTTGGCCTGCGCATTGCCATTCAACCCAATCCAACTACAAACTTGCAGAAGAAAAAGAGCCACCCAGAGGGAAGGTATTTTTACCATACATCAAAGGAGTCACAGACAGAATAGGGAAACTGATGAGGAAACACAACCTCCAAACAATCTATAGACCAACCAAGAAAATCCAAGAAATGCTATGCTCAGCAAAGGACAAAAGAGACCCTCTCACAGCTGAAGGAGTTTACTGCATACCATTCAGCTGTGGACAAGTTTTCATAGGGACCACTAAACGCAGTGTGCAAACATGAATCAAGGAACATGAGAGACACTGCAGACTGGGCCAGCCAGAAAATTCAGCAGTAGCAGAACATGGTATAAACCAACCTGGACACAAACTGTTATTTAAAAACATAGAAATTCTGGACCAGGCCAACAGCTATCATGTCAAAATGCATAGTGAAGCTATTGAAATCCACAAACACCTGGACAACTTCAACAGGAAAGAAGAAACCTTAAAAGTAAACAAAATCTGGCTCCCAGTTTTGAAATACAGTAGAATTAAAACTCAACACTTACAAAGGAATTCCACCCAGGGACGTGGGGATTCCCAGCAGATAATGGCCCATCAACCAACCATGAGCCAAACAGACACTAATGAGCCTTGCATTTCTATACCCAGAAACTAACCATTCAATTACACAAATTTACATATACTCCCCTACAGGGGTTTACAGTATATAAATCCCAGACACACTCCTACCCAACCATTCTCTGATGATGCCAGCCACAGATGCAGGCGAAGCGTCAGAAACTATTCCAGAACACGGCCTCACAGCCCAGAAAAAAAACCCAAGGAAAATCTATGGATGCCAGCCGTGAAAGCCTTCAACTTCACATTCCCACTGGGTGACCTTGGGGAAAGTCACACTCTCTCAGCTTCAAAGGTAGTTAAAGGCAAACCCTCTCTGAAAAAACTTGCCAAGAAAACCCTGTGATAGGGTTATCATAAGTTAGAAATTACTTGGAAGGCACACAACAACAACACAAACACATATATATGTATATGGGGTAGCTTTTCCCAGTAACAGGTGAAAATCAATGTAGACAATAAAACATATGGCAATCAGAATCCAGTTACTGGGCTTTTTGCCACTTGTTTATTATTTATATGATTTTCTTATTGTTGTGTACCCTCAAGTCATTTCTGATTTATGGAAACCCTAAAGCAAACCTATAATGGAGTTTTTTTGGCAAGATTTGTTCAGAGGAGGTTTGTCACTGCCTTCCTCTGAGGCTGAGAGAATGTTACTTGCCCAAGGTCACCCAGTGGGTTTCATGGCTGAGCAGGGATTTGAACCTGGTCTCCAGAGTTGTAGTCCAATGCTTAAACCACTATGCCATGCTAGCTCTCTGCATTCACATATTTAATCTATGGCTTATACAGCTGAAACTGCTTTTCTGTTTCTTGCAGCCTCTCAGTTCCTTTGGGCCTAGGTGCTACAAATCTAATCTGAGACTCTTATGTGGCATGCATGGTTGCACAACTATTCAAATAACTATGGTGATTCTACTGTTAAGCATAATTTGAATCTGAACTTTCACTATGTGTTTAAAGTGGTGTTAGCCTGATTATCATTGCATTCAGAACCATCAGTGTCCATGGAGCTTTGCAGAATTCTTTAAGCAAAAAAGAAAAGTGAGTGTAAATCTTAAACCAATAGAGGAGGCAACTAAGGAAGGGTTGGACTGGATGGCCCTTGAGGTCTCTTCCAACTCTACGATTCTATAAGGGAGGACAAGAGTAACAGGGATGAATATGATCAAACACTGTTATATGTACATGGTTACACCTGGAAATCTCATGGACAGGATAAGGACTTGCCTGCCCTTGGGGAAATTTTATGAATAGACAGTCGTGATGAACAGTGGTCTGGTGCAGTTGGTAGTAAAATTGGAGGAATAAAGGGCAAGGCAATTATGTAATAGGCAGCAAAGCCAAAAGAAAGTGGTTCAAGGTTGTACAGAGCTTTAAGAATGAGAATGAAGAATATTTGTTGGATCTAGAAGGGGATGATATATTAGCATTTAACAGTTTCAAGTGAATATTAAAGAAATGTGCATGATAGGTCAAATTAAATAAAAACAAAGTAAAATCATCCCTCCATATTTGCAGTTTTAACTTTTGCAGACTTGATTATTTGCAGATTATTTGCTTCCGCCTCGACTGCTGCCCTATGCAATTTTTAATAGGGACTGCAAAACGCACGAGACAGAGAGACTGTGAGGCTTGTAAGTCCCTCATAAAAATGCCATAGGAGAGCAGTGGAAGTGGTGGCAGTCACCGCCAGCTGACTGCTTCTGCCTTGCGAAGGAACCCCGCCACCTTGAAGGCATCCGTGGTGGGTTGAATCTGTGGACCATACCTTTTTTGTGTGTTAAATATGGTTTGAGGGGAGCCAGAGATATTTGCGGGCATTCCACTTTTGCAAGGGCCCTGCGCCTCAACCCCAGTGAATGTGGAGGCCCAACTATAGTGTCTTGTCCCCTGTTGTAATTATAGAAGACTTTAATGGTTGTTTTATTTTTCTTTCCCCTCAAAATATGTTAAATAAGTTTACATTTTAAATTTAATGGTAGAAATAGATTTATAGGTTTTTGTGTACAGGTCAACCCCTGTATCTGCAGTGGATACATTTCAAGACACCCTGTGGGAATACCTGAAACCATGGATAATAGGGAACCCTGTTATTTTCAATGTGACGAATGTCAGAAGTTGACCATAGAATCACACTGGAGGACTAAGAAATGCCCAGAGAGAACATATTTTTTCGGATGTGGCTAAGTGAAACCATGGATACCGAATCCGTGGATACAGGGGTCAACCTGTATTTTGAGGGGTGAAGTCTCAAGTGTCTGCATTTGCTCTGTCAGTTGCTCTTACTGAACAATTGGATTTAATTACTGTAACTATATGAGTTTCTCAAATGTAAAGCTGCTTATGTCATTGTATTGTGATACCAAAGTCTTCTCATGCTGCAATTTTTCTGATTTTACTGTTGCATTGGTACTTCGTCACAGCCCCAGCAAGATAAAGGCAAAGCTGGTTTTCTCTCCAAAACACCATTCTGTTTACGATACACACAAAAGAAAGGTTCCTTCCAATCAGTGCATAATTCATATAAGGAACTTACTTTTACAAATTGGGGAGATGGTTACCGGCTTAGATGGCTTTTAAATATGTTTAAAATACTGTCACCCGTGGTATTGGAAGGTAGCCTACCATACTTAAAAGCAATTTACTGACAACATATAATGTAGTGCAATCTGCTGCTATGTATAAATTTTGAAGAGTTATTGGATCAATGTTAGGAACAGGAGGACATTGCATACTGATTTGTTCCAGCTGGGCTGCTTTTGGAGGATGTCATATCTGTCATCCAGCTATTCTCCAAGTCAGAAATGTGAAATATTTGCCCCACTCCCACCCCACCCCAAATTTGGGACTTCCAAGTCCCAGAAGTTCCAGCTGGCATGGCCAATGGTAAGGGTTTGTGGGAGTAGTGATCCAAACATCTAGAGGATGAAAGGTCCACTCCCCTAAGTATAACGTCTGTAGTCTCCCTGTTAGAAAGGCTGTTCTGCATAATTAACTATTTCTAGTTTGAGGATACCGTATAATGGTTAATTTTATTACTCTGTATTGTGTTATTTCAACAATAAACCCTTCTTTTAGTTCAGAATTTATGAGAAATGTGTGCTTCTACTAATGTTGTTGCAGTGCAACTCCAGTTCTAATCAGTGTATTCAGTGGTGAGGGATGCTGGAAGTTGTGGTCCAGCATTAAGAGAACATCTTCCTTGCCCTAATTTAAAAGTTTTGCGGGGGAGGGGAAGCTCATACTGATTTTTCTATCAGTTGAGTTGGAGTTGAAAGAGAGACATATAGTTCACAATCTGTCCTGTTTATTTAGTATATCTTGTCCTATACTATCCCTGTTGTGTTTGTTTTGCTGACGAGTTCAGTGATTCACTAGAAATAAATAGTGATGAAAATGCCATATAATCACGTTTATATACTTTCTAATAGCAGGCACTGATTATCAGCAATGATTACTGTTAGTCTACTGACATCACCTTTTCTCTTTTGCAGTCTTCCATAGAGGTCTTTGTAAATAGATTGGACTCTGTAGAATCAGTTCTTCCTTATGAGTATACTGCGTAAGTACATTCAGTCAGACTCTGCAACTTGATCTGTAACACAGAATTACTTTCTGAAAGCTTTGCTTATAAGAACAACTTGATTCAACTGCAATATCATTAATAGTTTTGTCCTTGGTTTAGCCAGTTGTCTCTTATGTCACTCCCTCAGCTGTTATACTGTGGGAAGAAGTGCTTCCCAGAGAGCTCAGGTGATAAAAGAGGTGCTCTTGCAAGGATGGAAACAATTCACTTAAAGGGAGTTTCTTCCAGATATTATGATGGCGTTGGGAGGGAAGGGGAGACATATGAGGGTCGAGTTGACATAGATACTTTAGGGAGAGGGGCAGTAGGATTGCTTTCTGTATCCTTGGGTCCTATGTGGAGAGAATGGGGAGATATAAAATGATTGAATATGTATTCAAAAATTAGGAGAAAGGGGACATTTTTCTTTTCCTCTGTCTTTTCTCCGCCCAATGTGAGTAAAATATGACATTATAATAGTATTAATATTCAGGAACTCAGGACTCCAGTTCCTAGTGGCTGTCACATCATGTTGTTTTATTCCACAGCATGTTGAATACCTAGCAAAGAATTCTCCACTTTCTAGTTGTTTGCAGTTACAAAAAAACTCAGTGAAGATTCAGTATTTCACCTTTTTTGGACTTGAAGTAGCAGGAGCAGCAAGAAGGACCCCTGCCACTCATTTCTGTTTCTCCCCCCATTTCTTTTTTTGCATAGCCAGCACTTCTTTAAGTCCGCTGTATATGTAAAGTGGTAGAATTCTATCTGATTTATTCTAAATTTCAAAAGAAAGAAGAAATTCTAGTTGTTGTTTTTTTAAAAATGCTTTCATTTTCCTAAAGCTCTGTGGAAAGTGAGAGGCTAATCCTTCAGTGTTTGACAGAGAAGCCAGGAATCTGTAGGAACCATAAATAACGGTTGGCTACTCAGCCAACCTCACACTTTCATTGAAAAGATACAAGCTTTAGGCAGTCATCTTTAATGAGTGTCTATAAGTATTTTAATAATGTCATAGTTAGAAAGGCTTTATGTAGATAAATTCATCTAGAGTAAAAGAAATGCTAAGATGATTTATCAGTATTGTCTCAAATTTATTACTAAAGGCTGTAGTCATGCTTGTTTCAGAACTAAACTCACTGAAGTTAGAAAAAACTGGCTTCAGCGTTAATATGCATGGTTGTCAACAACAAAATGCACTCAAGTGATACAGCTCTAACTAAAATATTTTTCAGAATATTGATTTGTGAAACTGGCTAATAAGTTCTTCTACTGAACACTTAAATCATTGTTTTGCCAATGGTACAGTCTCTCTCTCTTTGGCTTTTCTTCGCAAATGAAGATTCAGGAAGGACTCATCCTGCGCTTTCTGCAAGCATGCTGATGACTAAAAAGGCCAATCCGAGATAAACAAGTCCAGTTGCAGAAAGCACAGCAGAAGGTCTCCTTGAGTGATGATTCTGGGTTGTGATTCTTTCTGCGTTGTTGTTTCTCTTCAAGACTTGTTCGGCGTGAGTTCTCAAATAAGGCTGCAGCATTGTGGATAGTGCATCTCCATACCTCCCAATGTGAGGCCAGGGCGGACCATTGTTGGTGATCAATTTGGCCGAACCTGAGATGTTGTTTCAGGGAGTCCTTGTATCGCTTTTTTGGAGTGCCCCTCTTACAGTAATAATTGGAAAAATAATTACTGTTCTGTGTGCTCCAGCTGTAAAGTTTGTGAAGTGTTTCAAGTTGTGTTGAGTGTTGGAACACAATATATAGTTCTACATTTTCCCATAGGTTTGATTTTTGCCAAGCACCAGGAGAGAAACGTCCATCTGAAAATCTTGGTCAAGTATTGTTTGGCGAGAGGATTGAACCATCTCCATATAAGGTATATACTTTGTTTTAAAAGTTATGCAGAATTCATTTTTACAAACTGATGAAAGGTTAACTAAGGTGGGGTTTTGGACAAGGCCAGAACTTTGGGGTGGGTATGTGGTTGACCTGCAAGGGGTTGGCTTGTTAGGCCTGGGTAGCTGGATTTGTTGGCGTTGGCACTGCTAAAGTTCTCCCGCAATGCAATTTTTCTGTGCCTTTTGTGCATGTTAGGGAAGTTAAAATGGCATTGGTGGGCCCAGCTGTGCAGGGCCATTGCTGCTGGACTGCTCTCTGGGTTGTTTGCCTGGTGGAGTGAGTGAATGAGAAGGATAGCCTGGAAGGAGCACTGACAGAAATGTCAGACTCATGGTGCTGGACTCACTGACACCATGTCGTCTTTGCCACAGTGCAACACAATATTTATATACTGTATATGTAGCAGCCATTGTGTTGTGGAGAAATTAACATGGTAGCCATGGCGGTGACAGGGCTGTCTGTACATTTGTTAGCTTGGTTCTACCTACAGTCTGATTCTTGGTGTGGCTCTGCTTCAGGAAATTCAATATATTGATGTTTGTATGTACTCTCTCAGTGGCTGTAGAATTTATTCCTTTCTCCACATTAGGCTTTGAAGAGAACAATTTCTGCTCTTTGGTGAAAGCTTGTGTGTGCTCTGTTTGAGAGACAAAGAGGGATGGAAACAGAGTGAGCTGCACTGCCAAGTTTGGAAAAATGTTTGCCTGTGCTTATCCTAGGCATGCCCAATGTCTAGGCAGATCTTCTGTATTGTGTGCCAGGAGGAGGCATGTAGCACCAGTACTATACACCTGTTTCTAGGCTATTGAATAGAAGAAGCCCAAGGTGAAGAAAATAAATGTTATCCCATGTCAGAAACAGTTCATAGTGGTTCATGAAAATGAATTAACCTGGATGGAAGTTGGCTGCTAGTTGATAAGATCAGGAAAGAGTTTTTTAAACTGGGGCCCACAGCTAGCTGTGGCATCCCAATATTTTTCCTTGTCATAGTGATCATATAGATGGTCTTTGTATGTTTATAATACTGTTGCAGCCACAGCATTTTAAACTGCAGGGGTTGCGGGAGAGACAGAGTATGCAGAATGAGTCAGCAGTGAGCTTTAATAGAGAGGTGCTATGCTAGAATCCTCAGTATGTTTCTTCATGAGGGAAATTTGAGTGTCACCCTACCAGGGTGGTTGGAGATATTCCGTACAGTCTTTAAGTGATTTCTCATGTTATCTTCTAGCAAATAGTTGAATGCTTCTGTTCTTTGAGTGCTTGCATTCTGGATGCCAAATATTTAGACGTTTAAGTTGTAGCCTGCTTCCATTCCAACAGTATCTGTTGGCCCTGTCTTCTTGCTGCTGACAGCACAGTCTTTGCTGGGTGGCTAATATACCAACCTTGGTCATAAGCAATCTAAACTATTATAGTGGTTCTAAATATGTAGAAATTACAATATTCTGATATGAGGATTTCTGCAAGCATATGAGAAATTGCTTTGAAATTCTATAGTAACCTGTCAGCAGCCAAGTATTGAAGCACGATTACTGTGTTAAAGAGGATTGTTTTTGTTGATTTTGATCAATGAAGAGCTTATTTTGCAGCTATTCATCACTAGCATTTGTTTTAGAATCTATCTTAGTCTTCACTTTCTTGATGAGACCATGTCAGGCAGCAGCTTTTAAAAAGGTCTTCTCTGTCCTCTTTTTTTTCTTGACAAAGAAAGCCAAGATAAATTCAGTGTGTAAAATTCTTCCAAGTCCTAAATAACTGGTTCAAGTTCTCCTCTGATGTGTGAAAAAGACATACCATCGCAAAATAGTTTTTAATTGCAATGTGATTAGATTACTTAGCAAATTTCAAATTGTATTTGATTCATCTTTTAGGTCCATGGTGCCTTGATTTGTGCATTAATTGAATAATTGTGTGTGAAAGACTGATTGGAGTACAAGGGTAAATCACAATCAGCAGCATTATTATTTTGATTTTCCACTGTTTTAGTTTTAGGGTTTTGTTTTTTGTTTCTGTTACTTTTGTTATAGATTTTAAGGTACTTTGAAGAATGAGTTAAAGGAAGCATTCCTTCTTAACTAAATATTTCTGGAATTTTTTTTTAGTTTACATTTAAAAAAGAAGAAACATGCAAGCCTGTTTGTACAAAAGAATATGATCTTAAAAAATCTGAAGATAGACAGAAGCTAGATTTTCTGAAAAAGAGCATGTTACTGAACTATCAGCATCATTGGTGAGTTTATTTTTACCTTCTACAGTTTTAATGGAAGATACATTTTAGTAACATGTCTTCATTTTTTTAATAAATTAAAGTTACAATATTATATTTTGCTTTTAAATGTAAGATTGTAAAATGTTAACCATTAAATCATGATTTAACCAAACTAGAGTCCTAATTTATTTTACTGAGATGGAGAGTTAAGCTACTGGTCTGGTACTGTTTGAGTGACATCTAGGACTTTTTCGGACAAGTAAAATGCAATGGAAGCAGCCTCGCCATGTTGCGAGACTGCTGCGCTG
This sequence comes from Gambelia wislizenii, assembly GCA_030847615.1. Taxonomy (NCBI): domain Eukaryota; kingdom Metazoa; phylum Chordata; class Lepidosauria; order Squamata; family Crotaphytidae; genus Gambelia; species Gambelia wislizenii. The sequence continues at coordinate 218,313,862 of JAUMIR010000003.1, forward strand.
CAGGGCGTCCCTTTCGGATGACGCCTGTCCCTGCCGGTACTGTTGCAGTACCGCAGGGACATTTGGGTGTAATATTTTGGCGATTTTTACTCATAATCAACTTTCGTGAGTAAAAATAGCCAAAATATTACACTCAAATGTCCCTGGGGTACCGCAACAGTACCGGCAGGGACGGGCGTCATCCGAAAGAGACGCCCTGCAGCGCAGCAGTCTCGCAACGTGGCGAGGCTGCTTCCATTGCATTTTACTTGTCCGAAAAAGTCCCTAGTGTGTTTTTTAAAATGTGGTATTTGAATGATGAGTACAAATTGCAAGACTTATATCTTAAAATGGCTGTTCCATGACTATTTGAATGCACCTGCCTCAGATTATAAAGACAGCTTAATTGAGCTTTGCAGCATCAGGATTTACACTTTTAAGTATAATTTTGTTGTCATTCCTTCAGTTCACTGATTAGCAGACAAGGCCAGGACTGGAAAGACTTCAGGCTTGCAGGGTCTGCTTTGTTTTAAACTAGAACCTCAGGATCCCAAAACCAAATGCCTTTGGCAAAAGACATAGATAGACTTAACTAAACAATTCTGAGCCTAGGGATAGGTTTTGATTAGTGGGTCTGAATGGAACTTGCAGTTCAACCACATTAAAATGTGCTCTTGATTACCCCATCTGTCTACATTTCAGCAGTATAATTAAGGCAAACTAGAGTCATTTGGTGCCTGTTGCTTTTAAATATTGGGAGCCAAAAATGTTGCTGATATATTACTACCCTTAGCAAAACATTTTTTTTCTTTACTGAAGGCGTATAAGTAAGTGGTAGTGCTTAAGTAAGAAGAAAATATGGTTCATGAGAACCATGAGAAGGTTCTGCTGTAGATTACCTGGAAGTGCAAAGTAGGGTGAAAGTAGGGCTTTCTTGGCAGTGGCATCTTATGAAGCATTTAATAAAAGAATGTTGTTGTTATTGATCTTTTGCAGGATTGTGGACAATATGCCTGTAACATGGTGTTATGAGGTGGAAGATAATCAATGGTTTTGCAATCCTGGATTTCCCATTGGTTGTTTCATAACAAAAGATGGGCATCCCAAAGATGCCTGTGTTATCAGTGTAAGTATTAAAAAGCTTTCAGTAATATCTTCATGATCATTATAGTCTATGAATCTTTTAAAGTTCTTGAATTGCATTCTGTTCTCTGTGGAAGCATGCAGTTACTAAGTCATCCTGCATAGAGGAATAAAAAGAAAATAGCAATATGCAGCTAGCATGCTTAATGCTATGTTGCTTGTTTTGGTATCTTATCTACACTATCCTGAGGCTGGTCGGTTACAGCTAAGCCGTTGCGGAATGTATTTTCTCACCTTATTCTGTCTCTGCTTGGTCAAGACAGCATAAAATGGCACACAAATGTTGGGTGATAAAATAAACTCATCACAGGATGTTATCTGATGAGCCTAATGATCTTGATTTTGAAAGGTAAATTGCTTTGACCCATCATATATTTCATTGCTGTTAATGTAATCTCTGCATAAATTTGGTTGTTGCATATTCCTAGTATTCACACACACACACACACACACATATATATATATATATATAAATATACACACACACACACACACACACACAGGCACACACCCACACACACCACACACACTATACTGGGGTGGAAGCTATGTGAATGTTGTTGGACTGCAAGACCTAGCAGGACTAACCAGCATAGCTGATAATGTATACTGAAATGCAATTACAGTTGCCCCTCCACATTCGTGGCTTTCACTCTCGTGGTTTTGATTATTCGTGGTTTGCTCAGCAAGAGCCCCATTTAAATCAGATTCTCTCCCTCGCACGCAAGGGAGAACAGCTGATTTAAACGGAGTGCTTGCTGAGCAAGCCAGGCGATCAACTCCCCTGCTCTCCTGTGGCTGGGCTCCGTTTGGGGTGGAGAGCCAAGCCCCGGGAGAGCAGGGAATTGGCAGGAAAGGCACTTTTTAGCCCCCCCTGCCCTTCCCAAAGGCGCAATTAAGCTTTCCAAGCCTTGTTGCGGCTTTGGGAGGGTGGTGGGTGGCTGAAAAGCTTCTCCACCGCGCTCCCTCCACTCCTCCTGACATTCCCGAAGAAGCTATGGGGCTCTCAATCCCCGCAGCCCCTTCAGGAAGCCCGCAGAGAGGCCAGCAAGCCTCCCGCCACCGTCCCCGGCCTTCCGAGGCAGCTCCGATGTTTCAAAGCCCCGGAGCCCCCTCGCAAAGGCCGGGAAGAGGCTGGCCACCACCCTCCCGCCAACGTCCCCGGCCTTCCCAAGGCGGCTCCGGGGTTTCAAAGCCCCAGAGCTCCCTCACGAAGGCCGGGGAGAGGCTGGCCTCCCGCCCTCTCGCCGCTGTCCCTGGCCTTCCCAAGGTGGCTCCAGGGTTTCAAAGCCCCGGAGCCCCCCCCCCCGGAAAGCTGGGGAGAGGCTGGCAAGCCTCCCTCCTGCCCTCCCGCCACCGTCCCCAGCCTTCCCAAGGTGGCTCTGGGGTTTCAAAGCCCCAGAGCTCCCTCATGAAGGCCGGGGAGAGCTTGGCCACCCTCCCACTGCTGTCCCTGGCCTTCCCAAGGCGGCTCCGGGGTTCAAAGCCCTTGAGCACCCTCTTGAAGGCCGGGGAGAGGCCAGCAAGCCTCCCTCCCACCCTCCTGCCGCCATCCTCTGCCTTCCCAGAGCCCCCTTGGGAAGGCAGGGGAGAGGGCGGCAAGCCTCCCTCTCACCCTCCCGCCGCCATCCCTAGCCTTCCCAAGGCAGCTCCGGAGTTACAAAGCCCCGGAGCCGCCTTGGGAAGGCCAGGGGGGCCGGCTAACCTCCCAGCAGCTGCCACCACAACCTTCCTGAAGTGGGTATGGGGCTCAAGAGCCCTATAGCCACTTTGGGAAGCGTGGCAGGCAGCAGGGGAGTGGCGACCAGGTAGGCGGGAGGCTTTTTAGCCACCCCTGCGCTTCCCCAAGTGGCGATGGGACTGGAAAAGCCCCGTCACCACTTTGGAAGGGTGGGGGGGTTGTGGGCAGGGGCGGGGCCTTCTTTATTCGCTTTTTTCACATTTGCAGGGATCTCGAAACCCTAAACCCCGCGAATGTGGAGAGGCGACTGTAATTACAATTAATTAAATTTGATAAAGGCAGCCTAAATCTATGCTCTAAAATGTACCCCTTTCACATTTTTATTTTTTGTGTTACATGTAATCTGGCTTAATCTCTCAAGTCTTAATAGAAGCATTAAAGATTTATAGCTGAAGTCTTTCATGCTATCATTCATACCATATTGTCCATTGTGCATGGTTCATTTTACAGGTAAGGACTAAAGACCAGTTGAAATGGATCTGAAAAACCCATTTCATCCAAGAGTATATGGAATTAGTTAGCAACTACCCATTCTAACACTTTGCCCAAGGAGAAGATTTTTAGGGTCTAGAGTTGATTTTTTTGTTTTGTTACAGGAATTACCTAATTCATTACTTTTTAAAAGAGTGGGACTGTTCTCTCTCCAGGACGAGTTAACAGTCTTCTGACACAGCTGGACAGTATTCTGTATTGAATGTAATGAGCCAAGATGGCCAAGGATTGAGCAAAGAAGTGGTAGATCAAAACATGTTTAACATTTTTGTTAAACATTGTTCGGCTTCAGTGGACAGAAACCTAGACAAGAAAATTGGGCCAGATATTGCTCTGGACTCCTCTGCTAATGGAATTTGCCAAAATGTGAAATACAGGCCTTGATGGATTGTGGATGAGTACCCAGCTTGTGGGGTCAATTAGCTAACACACATTGGAAGCTGTTTAATGCAGTTAGATGTGTAAATAGCTATTGCTTAAAAACAATTTGTAAGCCGCTCTGATAGCCTTGTGGCTGAAGAGCAGGGTATAAATAAATAAATAAATAATAAAATAAAAAAACTACAAAGTGTTTCCCCAAGTTGTCCCAGTGGACCACTGAGAATTCCACTGTTTCTATGGGCCACATTGTGAGAGACCTCTGACCACCTGCAAAATCTCTGCTGCATGCCATTGAGAAGATGCAGTGGTGGCAAAATCTAATGTTTTCTTTTCTAGTTTTATTGTCATAAAAGAGGCTTGATAATGACTTTCTGTCACATTCAGTATGAATCTACTGTAGTACATCTTCTCCTTTTGTTTCACGGTCCTCAACTCAGGTATGAACCAAGGGAACTGTTTGGGCTCTGCTGAGAGAGGACGAACATTTGTCAGCATCTGTGTCAATAATAATACTTTATCTACATTTGGAAATTATGATTAACAGATTAATACTAAGTCCCAATATTAAAACATGGTTTCATGTTGTTTAACATCCTGGCTTGTTTTAAAGCCATAGTCCATAGTTTCCCAGTTCAGGTGAATCACATGGTGAAGGAAAGAGTAAGAGGTCTGTGTGCACACAGGCAAAAATATATTCATATGTTGGCTTATTAAGCTGAAATACTACCATCTGAATTGGACTAAGCAGTGTTTAATCTTAATTATGGCTTGATGTAAGAAGACAGCTTTAAACAGTAGTTAAGATAAATCAAGTTAAGGGTTTGGTTGATACTCTAAATGGTGGATAATCTAGAACAGAAGTAGAAACTTCTGATCGCCTCCTGAATATGCCATGCTCACTTACTTCAGTTGTTAAATGTTGGTTTTTCATTACATCTAAAAACAGATAATACCTTGTTAATAATAATCCCTAGTGTTTGGAAGGCTGATCAGGTTGTACATTATGTTTAATATTATTAACCCAAGTTCTGTTCATCTTTTTAATCTTTTTATTTAGTCAGAGTTCCATGAACACAATACCTTCTATATCTTCAACCATGTGGACATTAGAATAGTCTATCATGTTGTGGAAAATGAAGCACCTAGTGCAAGACTAGTAGCTGCTAAACTTAAACCAAAAAGGTGAGCATCCAATTTTATAGCTATGAAACACAAGATTTGGGCAGAATGAGAGCAGATAAGATTCTTGTGAGTTATCTTAAAATTGGATTTTAAAAATTCATGGAATCTTCTTCATATGCAGCTATAGTGAGCTTGATATGATGCAAAACAGTTTGTCTTCTTCTTCATGGTCTCCATGTCTCACAGTTTGGTCTCATATGGAAAGCCTTATAGATAGTAATTCTTCGTTGCTTTGACTTCCATTTTGTAGGTATGACAGAACTTGTTTCTTTATGTGTCTTTATCTATGATGTTCAGCAGCACAAAATGTTTCTTTCTAGTTTTGCTATTGAAAGTATGTGACAAAGAGCAAGTGTGCATATTCTGTTTTAATCTGTTATCGCCATCTTTTTCTTTAAAAAAAAATCAACAGTTTCAGGCACACAGATGCTGAAAAGCCAGACTGCTCCGGACCACCCATGGATATAAGTAATGAAATGACTGATGGAAAAATCAAAATTGTCTACACGTATTCCATCTCTTTTGAGGTTGGTATACTAAGGGCTTTCCCTTTGATTTTTGAAGTATGTGCTATTTGGAGGATACTTCCTAAATATTTTATAGAAGTGTACTGTTCAATTAAATTCTGATAATGATTTAAGAAATGTGATTTATTTATAAAGTGTTCATTGATTAAGTAGCCTTTGGTCCTTGGCCTGGCTTCTTGTAGCTCTTTTCATGCAACCAGTCCCTTTTCCAGTAGCTGCTGGGCAAGAAGGAAGAAAAACAAAGCCTTCACCTCTTTTGGCTCTGGACTACTGGCTTTGCCCATCAAGTCATGTGAGCCCTGACAGGTTTACCTTTAAGGGAAAGGGAGCCTTGCTAGAAGAAGCATTCCCCACCCAGAGTGGAAAATACGGTTTGAACTATATTAGGCTGACAAGGAAAATTACTGTTGTAAAGACATAAATGCTTCTTAGTTAGAATTCTAATTCTGAAAAATAATCTAGTGCCTGTGTAACCATAATAATTTTGTAACAGCAGTATACAGTATAACCATGTTTACTTCAAAATATGTTTGATTGGGTTCAGTATGGCTTATTCCCAGATAAGCAGGCAAAGAATTACAGTCTCAGTGGGAAGGAAAATAAAACTACTATTACCTGCACTGTGTGGGTAGGCCAGCCAGATGAGTGCAACTGATGTGGCTTAGTGTGTGGATGAGACAGTGTTTTAGAGAGTGCTTAGATGAGTTAGGCACTAGTAAATATTTTGAGACATGCTGGGCCTGTACAAAACAGGTAGGTTCTGCTTGAGCCAGAATGTAACCAGAGTGCTGATGCTTAACATCGAGTGACAGAGCAACTTCTAAAGTTTTGATGATAGCTAGTAAGAGCTGAGAAGCATCAAGTTATGATTGCGTTAACCCTAGGGCAGTGATGACGAACCTATGACACGCGTGTCAGCACTGACACGCGTAGCCATTTCTGATGACACGCGGCCACTGAGGTGGCCGCATGCCAAGAAAGATATTTCATCATTCATATGGCCAAGTGCAGTAGCTGAGGATGAAACATTTGCTGCTCCTGAGGATGAAACATTTGCGACTACAGTCTTGGAATTAGAGTCTAACTCTAAGGACATTTTCAGACACAAAAAAGTCGTCCTGAGGGATTGGAAGAGGTACACGGCTGTTCCGTGGCAGGGGGCCAGTTTCTGACAACAACGTCCCTCTCGTGTTATCCTTCGTGTTCCTTCCATGTCGCGTGGAAGGAAAAGATGCCACTTTTTATTCACAAAGAACTTCCGTGAGTAAAAAGTGGTACCTTTTCCTTCCATGCGACACGGAAGGAACACAGAGGGTAACATGAGAGGGATGGCGTCATCAGAAACTGGCCCCCTGCCGCGAAACAGGCGCGTACCTCTCCCGAGCCCTCAGGATGACTTTTTTGTGTCTAAAAATGTCCTAAGACTCGTCTAGTCACAAATGTTTTATCCTCCACTATTAGACACTCTGTGCTGGAAGTCTGTAGGCCAAAACAACAGAAGTCCAGCACAGAGCGTCTAGTTCTGGGACTTCTGATTAAGCCAGGATCTTTGCCCTCACTTCCGCCGGCAGAGCAGGGAGCAGCGGAATGCAGCAGGGGATGCATCTCTGGGGGCCCTGCCATTACCAGTAACCAAATAAGTTAACCACAGCAACCATTATCTACTGTTCTGGGGTGTCATGGATTTCTAATCCATCATTACTGAAATGAATGAGGGGGAGGCTGGGAGAGGCGAGGGCCTGTGGCATGCTATGGGTGCCGTTTCCCGCCATTAGGAATAGCGGCAGCCATTTTAATTCACATACGGTACACCATCTTGCTCCATAGTGCAGACTCCATTTCACCACTATTACTGTTGTGCATCCTTATTAACCCCTATTTCTGCTCATTAACCCTGCCCTTTCCTAAAAGACAGTTACCTGCACCATTTTGTGGTTTGTTAGGCTAGTTAACCCCTAAATTTGGAGTGCCTGGAACCAACCAGCAGACACTTTTAGCACCCTGAAAAATATAGCAATGGCTTTACTCACAATTTTTCCCTCTACATACTTTTGTGAAGCCTTATTTTCAGCATTAAATAATACCAAAACCAACAAAAGAAACAGATTGACAGATGAAGTTAGTAGCGCTTGTTGGGCCTGAAGTGTACAAAATACCAACCTTCAATTGAAGATTTAGCCAATGAAATTCAGCAACAAAAAAGTCACTAATAGGCAGGTTAGTTAAAGAATTTCCCCTCCCCCTCACTTATCTCAGTTCACGGCACCCCACACAAGCTAAATAATATCAAGACCAACAAAAGCAACCAACTGACGGATGAACAAAGAAATCACTAAGCACATAAATTAAATAATTAGTTTTTGGTTTATTAAATGCAATTATATATAACAATTATACATTTATGTTATTTAAACTATAAATATCGCAAAATAATGTTTTTTCCTGAAAGTGACACACCACCCGAGTTATGCTCAGTATTTTGGCGAAGTTTGACACACCAAGCTCAAAAGGTTGCCCATCACTGCCCTAGGGAATGTTTTCCCAAATGAAGAAGGGACAGAAATAGGTAATGAGAATATGGAAGAACATGATAGTCAGTCAAAAAAAGTTTAAGGCCATAGGGGAAAATACACATGCCATGGACATCTGGAGTGGAGTGCCATGTTATAGGTGTTTATGCCAGCAATCTCTGAGTTAAGATGGGAGAGTTGGAGCACATGCTTTTAAGCAGAAATATAGGTACAGTAGTCAGGTAAGAGACGAGTAAGGACTGACAGAATAGAAGTGCATGAAAGTTTGTATGATGTGAAGAAAGTGGATAGGGAGTTCTTTTTCTGTTATAATAATAGCATCGTCTAATGAAACTGCAACTGTCATGAAATGGTGGGGGTATCAGGGCAAACAAAAGGAAGTGCTACTTTACACACTAGTTAATAAAACTATGGAATTTGCTTCTACAAGTTGTAGTGACAGGCACCATTGGGCAGCTTTAAAAGTGGATTAGACAATTTAACGAAGACTAAAACTGTAAATGGCTACCAGTTGTGAAGGCTATATGTTACCTCATATATCAGTGGCAGTATACCTCTTGATTCCAGATGCAGGGGAACACAAGCACGAGGCTGCTGTTGCTGTAATGCCTGTGATTTTTTGAGTTTTCTTTAGGCATCTGGAATAGAATTTTTGGTTAGGTGTGTCTGCAATCTGATCCACCCTGACTCTTCTTACACTCATTCATTCATTCCATTTCATTTATATTCTGATAATGACTTATCTTTCTCCCAACATGGGACACAAAGGAGAACCTTTCTCCCAACATAGGACACAAAGAGGCTCACAGCATAGCTTAAAAAAAGTGTAACTTAAGCACAATAATTGTAATAAAGTTAAAAATTTAAACTATTCCATTAAAACAAAATGAACTTAAGGCAGTTTAAAAGCAGTTAAAACTATGAGAATAAAAGTATACTACTCACACCCTATTAAAAGACCCTTCTGCAACAACCAGTTAATCTTCAAGACTCTTGTTTAAATAAAAAGGGAAAAGAAAGTCAATAAAGACATACCAGTCAGAAAATCTTTTGCCTAAATCTCTTCTCTGCCATGAACTCCCTATGTAGTATTTCTCTCTTGCCTTTGGAGTGCCACCTCCCTAAAAAATGAGAGAGTAATAATACAGACACACTTTGTGAGAGTTGTAATTAGATAATATATTTGAAGCACTTTAAACATGTTGAAGCACTACACAGATATTAAATATTATATTTAAATTTCTAATGATGCCAAGTTACTAACAATTCTTTAAAATTCTTGGTTTTGTCAATCATAATGAGGGAGTTCTTATAGGTTTTATTCTGTCTAAAATTTAAAAAGTATCTGAAGATGAAATGTTTTTGCAATCCTGGAGAATGATTGGTGCCACATTAATTATTTAGTCATTTTCAGAATTAACAATTCAAAACCATTTGAACTTTCTTGCAATGATAAAGTTCATGATAACAATTTATTTTTCAGGAAAATAAGGAAATCAGGTGGGCATCCAGATGGGATTACATTTTAGAATCAATGCCCCACACGCATATACAGTGGTTCAGGTAAGTTACAATTTTAATTTTGTAATTATATTGGAATACGTTTTTGGTGTAAAACATATAAATTTTGATGGTTGATCATGTTTTTTTCATAGTATTATGAATTCTCTCGTGATTGTCCTTTTCCTTTCTGGAATGGTAGCTATGATCATGCTACGAACTCTCCATAAGGACATTGCAAGATATAATCAGATGGATTCTACAGTAAGTATACCATTTTTTGAAAGCAGCTAAAAACTAAAAATATATTAAATCATTTATTAGTTTAAACCATATGATTTAAAACCAATTAAAACAATCTAAAACAGTGCAACCATACCACATGTGCAACTGGGATAGCTCAGTTAGACCTGAAGGCTTTAATAAAAAGCAATGTTTTTGACTTGGTGTCAAAAGATGCCAGCTTTGGTTCCAATTGGGCCTCCAGTGGGAGGGTATTCCACAACTGGGGTGCCATGCCAGAGAAGCCCTCTCTTGTGTCCTCCCACCATGTATTACCCCTACCAGTGAGACACAGAGAAGGGCTCTTCCAATAGACTTCAGTCTTGGACAGGCATATGTAGAGGAGCTCTCTCAAGTATCAAGGTTCCAAGCCATTTAGGGCTTTAAATGTCATCCCCAACACTTTGAATTCAGACCAGAATGGTACCCAGTGCAATTCCTTCAGAAATTAGGTTACATGGTTTTGAATGGTGTGCTAGTCAGCAGTCTAGCTGCTGCATTTTGCACTAGCTACTGTTCCTTAGTTGTCTTCAAGGGCAGCTCCATTTAGAATACATTGCAGTAGTTTAGTCAGGAAGTTACCAGTGCATGGACTACTGTGGCTAATTTATCTCTGTCCAGGAAAAGCTGTAGCTGGCATACCAGTCAAAGCTGGCCCCAAGCATTCTCTGGGTTGGTGAGAGAAGGAATCAGTTACACTTGGGCTACTTCCCTTCCCCACCCAAAGAGAGAGAAGAAGAACATTAGTGATAGCTGAAAGGATTGTTGACTCCTCCTTCAGCCCTCCATGAGGCCAGTTCTTCTTTCTGCCTTAGCCCAGAGCAGAGATCCTTTTATTCTTTCTGTTCTTTTGTCTAAACTCCTATACTGTTTCAGTTCCTGGTCTCACTCCTTACTACCTCCTTTCCTTTTTGTCATAAATATAGCCTTCTTTTCCCATTTATCTACAACCCCCCCCCCAACTTTACCTTTGCATCCTGCTTGCCTTCCTACCTCCTCCATCAGTCCCCTGTTCTCTTCTCTCTGTCTTCCTCTGCAATGGTCCCAGCATGTGACAAGGGAGAGCTTAGGAAGGACAAGAAACAGACCACGTAGGAGAGTGTGGAACAAGAGACTGCACCACCCAAAACTGCTCAGGGAGCGAGCCGAGATTAATATGCCTCTGCTGCTGAAGTGTCTTCAGCAGGCGCAGGAGGGCCGGAAGCCGCAAGTCATACCTCCCCTGCCTCTGAAGTCACTTCTGCAGTGTGGCAGGAGTCTAAACAGATGGACTGATTGCAAGGCATTGGGGAAGCCTCCCCAGACATTCTTGCTGAGCACTATTCAGAGGCCGGACAGGGAAGTAACCATGGAGGACAAGGCAAAGAGAGGGTGGAAAGACGGGGGAGTTCCCAGCCCTACCCTGATGGCCCCGCATACAGCCAGCAGTCTGCGTACAGCTGGCGCTGAGTTAGCTCACTTGGGAAGGAACCACATCTTTTACAGCAGCTAATCTGCAGCGTGGCTAAGGCATATTCAGTCCATAACCATCTGCAGCCAGGGGAGGAAGCCGAAGTGATCGAACATGTGAGCTGCTCAGGTTGCATCCGGCACCTTAGAGAGTCCCTTTACCACAGCCCCCCCTCAAGGAAAGACAGGGCCATCAAGGAACATGCCTTGAAGCAGTAGCTGAGGTTTACCTGCTCACACTCGCACAGAGCAGGAAAAATACCATCCACTCAGGTGGTAGAGCTGGAAATTCAGCAGTACCACCACCAGAGGGCAGAGGATGCACCCCTCCTCCCAACAGAGGGGGAGACCTCTTTGCAGTTGCTGCAACAGCTGTTGCTGGGGCATAATGCCCCACAATTCAAGCTAGCACGCCAGGTATGGGAGAAGAGATTCAGGCTTTCTTGTCACAAGCGAGGCCTCTCTTACAAACCCAGCAGGCAGGTTAAGCAGTCCAAGGCTTACATACCAGTTCAGCCCACAAGGGATTCAAAGGGCGCAGCCAAGCTCATCCTTTAATCAACCAAAACTTGACTGGGAAGAGAAAAGCACCCTCCTCTCTCCACTCCTGAGGGGAATCAGACTGGTTTTCCAGTGGTGGAACCCCTTCCCAAGAGGTTCCCAGCCTAGGACAGGAACACAAAGTTCCTCTCAGACAAAGAAGAGGGAAGGTAGTCAGACTCGGGCTCAAATCACGAGTAACACTGACAGACTGTTCCATTCAGAGGGCTTTACCTCCTTGCTTTCCAAAGTGATGTCAACCCTGGAACTGGCTTCTAAGCCAGAGCATCAGCTGGCACAGAGAGAGGTATCTGCAGAGCTAGATGAGAGAGGTGTCTCAGTGTTAAGACTCCCCAGATCAGTGGAGAAGGAACTGCCCTTCTCTTTGGTCTTTTAGCAGCCATAGAATTCGACAGGAGGCCCAGAAAAAGGTTCTGTGCTCCCCAATTCCCAAGAACCCCCAAAAGAGGTCTATCATAAGCCATAGACATCAGAGTAATAAGGAGGGAGACTTTCTGGTGTCCTTGGTCTTGGCAGAAGCGTATCTTCACATGATGGTGGCCAAGGACAGCAGAAGGTTCCTCATGTTTGCCGTTGGCCAACAACACTTTCAATTCTGAACCCCCACTTTTGGGCTGGCTTCAGCACCCAGGGTGTTCACCAAGGTACTGGTAGCCCTGGGGGCACAACTGGGGATCCAGGGGATATAGCTGTATCTTTACTTAGATGATGTGTTACTGAGAGCCCCATCATTCCAAAGGGCACAGTGGGCCCTCGAGGTCACCATGCGCTTCCTACAGGAACATGGTTTCCTAATAAACTTCTAAAAGAGCCATTTGGAGACAGCATAGGCCATAACTCACCTAGGAACCCTTATAGATACAGTGGAAGGAATGATACACCTCTCAGAAGAGAGGCAGCTCAAACTCAGGGTGGAGGTGCTGAGAATCTGATCTCAATCATCAACACCTCTCATGTATCTGTCCAGTTTCTTTGTGCAGAAGCACCACATCACAGCAACTTTAGATGGCAGCCTCCTAGGCTAGGGAGTGTACTGTAAGGAGGCAGTAGTACAGGACATCCTTGTAAATACCTCCCTGTTTACAGTAATTGTAAGCAATAATTGTAAATATCTCCCTGTTTGTAATAATGTAGTGCAAATAAATTAACAGTGGCAGCACCTTCCATGTTCTCCGTTGCTAAAATTCCTGGCACTCCTATATGTAATCAGGACTCATTTAATAATAAAATAATTTTGTCAACAATGAAGAAATTACTGGAAGCAAAGCACCATAATTCCTGATTCATGCACATATATTCCAGCCAACCCCCCCCCCCCACCCTGATTGCTCTCAAGATCTGATGCCTCTCTTCCTGTCTTAATAGCAGAAGGTTGTTACAGAAAACTACTAGCTCCAGGGCTGTTCGTCATGCAAGTAGATGTCAAGTTTCATAATACTTTTACTACTTTCAGTCCATCCACAACCATGCTGCGTCCACAGCACCACCTTTCCTCCATAGCTCACCATGCCTCTGCCATGGTAGATGAAGTCTCTCTGGATCCTAGAGCTTTAGCTGCCCTCTGTTCTCGAAAATACAGTGATTTATAATTGGTGTCTGTTTAGTACAGTACTCCTTTTCAAAATAAAGATCTGCTCTTGCAGTTGAATAGTTTAAAGGCAGGGTTTCTAATCCTGAAGACTTTTTCCTTCTGTTCATTAAAACAGTGGCCTCTTTGGGTATCCAGATCATTTAGAAGACACTAGTCTTCTATCACAAGTCACTTTAGCAGTATCAGCCATCCTCAAGGGGAACCTCCCGTGTTTCCTGAAAGCAAGGCTTCAAGCAGTGATACTCCATTCCTTGCTATGTTTGACAAACTGATGAAAACGAAGTGGACATCTTGTCTTCATGGTAGTAAATGTGCCAACATGGCTCAAACCTTTTACTTCCTTCTGCATTGAAGAGGTTAAGCTACCATTAATGGTCATCCTGTATTTATTCTTTTGGTGGGACTTTAGTTCAAAGAGGGAGACTCCCTCCTAAAGGATCCCAATGAAAACAGATACTACGCTTGGGCAGTAAAAATGAAATGCACAGATATAGGATGGGTGACACCTGGCTTGAGGGCAGCATATGCGAAGGGGATCTAGGAGTCTTAGTGGACCACAAGCTGAACATTAGTCAGCAGTGTGATGCAGCAGCTAAAAAAGCCGATGCAATTCTAGGCTGCATTAATAGGAGTACAGTGTCTAGATCAAGGGAAATAATAGTGCCACTCTATTCTGCTTTGGTCAGACCTCACCTGGAGTACTGTGTCCAGTTCTGGGCACCACAATTCAAGAAGGATATTGAGAAGTTGGAACGTGTCCAGAGAAGGGCGACCAGGATGATGGGTGGTCTGGAAGCCATGCCCTGTGAGGAGTGGCTTAGGGAGCTGGGCATGTTTAGTCTGGAGAAGAGAAGGTTGAGAGGAGACATGATAACCATGTTTAAATATTTGAAGGGATGTCATACTGAGGATGGAACAGGCTTGTTTTTCTGCTGCTCCAGAGACTAGGACACAGAGCAATGGGTTCAAACTACAGGAAAAGAGATTCCACCTAAACATTAGGAAGAACTTCCTGACAGTAACAGCTGTTCGGAGGTGAAATGCACTGTCTCGTAGTGTGGTGGAGTCTCCTTCTTTGGAGGTTTTTAAACAGAGGCTGGATGGCCATCTGTCGAGAATGCTTTGATTGTGTATTCCTGCATGGCAGGGGGTTGGACTGGATGGCCCTTGAGGTCTCTTCCAACTCTGATTCTATGATTCTATGTCCAGTGTAAACATAGTGCCTTTCAAAGGGATTTTATTTCATAACGTGCTCCCAAAGGACATCTTAATTGAAAGAAAAGACAAAAAGGCCATGCTGCCAATTTAAAAGATGGAAGACCAAAAGCAGCCCAACAATGGTTTTGCTAATTTTAACCGCTCTAGGGTATTGCCTTGGGCATGAGACTTTAGCAGTTTAGATCGGTTTAGATCAGCATGGTCTCGTACCAGATTCCAGCCCAGTACCCAATTCAGAATATGAAGATAAGGGCAAGCCCCCAACTCTGGAGCTTAGTCTCCCACAAGTAGACACTGGAGTATTGACAAACCCATTCTCCTGGTGGCAGGAAAGACTGGATCACTTCTTCCCACTGTGGGGCCAATCCTCAGTGGATTGCTAGATGATCCAGTTTGTCAGAGAAAGTTATTGTTCATGGTTTCCAAAGATCTCCAAGGAAAACATCCTTTCTCCAGTGTCAGCTTGTACCTCAAAGAGATCCATATTGCAAATAGGAGCCTTAGGGCTGGTCCCCGCTCCCCCGAGATTTTCTTTAGGATGCATTCAAATGTCCTTGTGAACTTGAAGAAATAGGAAGGGGGAAATCATGGTTTACTCATAACAGCAACAACAAGATAAAAATATTGTAAACAATCCTGAAAGTCCTGAGAGGGAATGTCTTTTTCAATTGACTGAATGGCATTTTATCTCCATGTATATTATACCCACACATACTTCCTCAGGTTTCCATATGGTCAGGCCCATTATCAGTATAGGGTGCCTTTAGTTTAGTTTCATCCCCATGTGTATTCACCAAATATATCATGCTTTTTCCCTAAAATGGACCAATATGGCTTACAAAAATTAAAGCAAATACAGATAAAATCAGATACAAAGCCATATGTGGAAACATTAAAATGTTATTGTTAAAATGCGATTAAACTATTCATAGAATTAAAGATCAATTTAAATGAAAAATGATAAAAGTAGAGATGAAAGATTAAAACGGCACTCTGTCAAGCCTGTCAGAATATTAAAACGTTTATTTGGCAACAGGAAGAGCTATCCTGGAGAGAGTGTTTCAAAGCTTTAACCTTTATATATATCTCAAGAATCTGCTTCTCCATGTTTCAACTGCATGCAGTTCAGGTTTAGAGAGATATCCAAACTACCCTGTCTTGTCTCTAGGAGAATGTTTTTCTCATAAGCCATTTTCAGTCTACTAAAATGGTAACAGCACCTCAGCCTGTTAATAGACAACAAAAGCATGGCTCTCCCTATATTATAGGGAGGTTGGAGAAAATTGTACATGAGAGCAGGGCATTAATGTTAAAGAAATATGGAGCCCTGGTCTCCTAGGGCTGATGATATCATGCCTGCTTATAGTTCCTTAGCAAAGATGTTACTTTACAGAGGCCCCTTCTCCACTTCCAATCCAAGATTGGAAGAACCACCAAATCTGGTTGACTTCGTCATTTAGTGGGAAAGGATCAAGTACCTGTGCTGTGGGTCATCCCAGAGTGACAGTTATTACAGACGTCACTATGACAGTGTGGGGTGCTCAGTGCCTTTATCTAACTGCCCAAGGATTCTGGTTTCTCTAGGAAGCAGTCCACAACAGGGTACGGGTAAGGGCTGTTCACCTTGCTGTGATTCAGTTCTTGCCTGGGGTTATGCCAAACATATAATGATAACAATGGAGTTGATAATTGCAAAATTTCACATAGAGAAGGATCTTGCTCTCATTCCCTCTGCAGGGAAGCTACCTTGTTTCTGCATGAGCAGCACGCTCAGCTGGTAGTAGCTCAGCATATAAAAAAGCACATGGCAAGCTTCCTCAGTTACAAGATCTGAGGACCTGGAGACAGGGAAGTGGGGCCTGCACCCAACAGTTCATATTCTTAGTTCTGTGATCACCAGATGTGTTTTGTGTATTTCTTCCCACTCGTTTGATTTCTAGGGTGCTCCAGAAAGTTTGGAAGGAGGATGCATCAGTGATTCTGTTGGCTTCTCACTGTCAAGGCACTCATTGTTTTCCAAAATTCTCAGTCTAGCAATAGAAGGAATGTGGTTTTGCCCCTACATTGACAACCTTCTCATTCAAGGTCCCACCTGTATCCTCAGTGGCTGCACCTAGCCAGCACCTTTACATAAAATCAAGCTCTTGAAAAATGTCACAAACGCTTTGTTTGCTTACAGGTGGCAGGCCACAACTGGGGTAATGAAAAAAACTGGGTAGCTTTCACCAGATGGTCCATAGTTAACAAAACAGGTTTGACTGAACTCATTGAATTTCTGGAGTCTAGTCTGGAAATGGGCCTTGAATCAAACATCTTGAAAAGACAAGCTTTGGCTCTCTCTTCTACCTGCTCAGTATAAATGCACCTGAAGTTAATTTCTCATCTTCATTTAAAAGGAAGACAATACAACTAAGTTCTGTTACTAAGTTTCCTTTGTGAACCCTACACACAGTGTTCAAAACTCTTACTGCTCCTCTATTCAAGCCTCATTATAAGGTTCCCTGCATTTGATTATAGTTAAAGTCTCATTTTTGACAGCTGTTACTTTGCGTGCAGATTTATCAAAGCTGACTTCCTTTTCAAACTATCGCTGTACTTTTGATAAGGATAAAGTGACTGTTGGTCTGGGACCTTTAATCCTAAGGTTGGCATTTGGATTCAGACAGTTCAGGACGAGGTTCTCCTGACTTTCAGTCAGAACTCTTCCCATCCCAGTAGAAATGGCATGCCCTTGACATCTGCAGAGCTCTGAAGGTGTATGTTAACAGAATAGCTTTGTTTGGACAATCTGGAGACGCTTTTTGTCTCCTTGCCAGCACTCTGGAGAGGAAGGTATCTGCGTTTACTATAGCTAGGTACTTGCATTAACTTAGTGTGTGACACTGACTTCCAAAACCTATTAGTGTCACAGCCCATTCCACCAGATCAGTGGCAGCCTCTACTAATGATCCATTAGCCAAAAGCTGCAAAAAAGCCACATGGATGAGTCTGTCTTTTACTAACCATTATAGTACTCTTTGACTGATGCTTCCTTTGGCAATACAGTGCTATAGCAAGTAATTTCAGGCTAACATCAGCAGTTGCCCCCACTACCCCCATTTGTGCCGAACTTTGATATATTGCATTATGGATGGATTCTCTTGTACAGACAGAGAATGGTAAGTTGCTTGTTTGCTGTGAAGATCACTTTTGTATGTGGGGGAGGTATCCACACCACACCTGCTCGAATAGCTAACCTATGTACAGTTGTCCTTTTTCTTGGAGGATGTGGATAAGCATTTTTTACCCTTAAGTGTGTTCAACCTCCAGTATCTGATTCTTTGGCTGCAAATGAACTGAGAGGAGCCAGAATCACCAGCATGTGTAAATTGTGTATGGGGAGGGAGGTATAGCTATATATAGAGAATCCTAGAAACATAGAATTGAAAGATATGTATCCAAATAAATGGTGCCCATAAGGGTAATATGCCAAATATCCCTACTTCCTTTTCAGGAGGATGCCCAGGAGGAATTTGGCTGGAAGCTGGTTCATGGTGACATTTTTAGGCCCCCACGAAAAGGAATGCTGCTTTCTGTGTTTCTAGGCTCTGGAACACAGATTTTAATTATGACTTTTGTTACTTTATGTAAGTACAACATAGTGGTGGTGCATGGGTTAATTCGGTGACTTAATTGTGAATCCTGATGGGCTGGGAGAACAGAATTGCTGGATATAGTTATGCCCCCTTCCTTCTTTTTCTTCCTGCCCTTTCAGTGTGGGTATTTTCTCTTCCTCCCAGTTTCAGAGATAATTTATATTTAGCATTGCACATACCATAGTCTTTTGGTAAGATTAATTATTGCCAACCAATTTGTAATATTTCTAACCATAATTTCAAACTAGTTGTGATGGGAAGATTTCTTAGTGACAGTGCTAATACTGTAATTAACTCCAAAACTGAAACTGGAGGGGGAACCTATAGGGAATTTACATAGGTGGTTGGTACTACCTTGCAGCCACCTTGCAGTGTGGCTAAGAGATCAGGCAAGATTACATCTGCACTGATCTTAAATATATGAAATTGCCAAAACGAAAATCCACAACTTTTAGGGGGGAAATGGGAAGCAGGACTAGGCCACTGACTTAGCTGTCTGCCTATGACTCATCCTTTCCATCAACTATCAGCTAAAGCAGCTATTCTGTTTGGTTGCACCAGAGAGAGAAATGAGAACCAGGGCAATTTCATTGGCCCAGGTGAGACCCTAGCTCCTTTTGACTCCTCTCACTAAACTGTTTCCTTTTTAAATGGTCCTTATAAGGGCTTTGTAACTTTAAGCAGTAGTGCTTAAATTTGATTCCCCCCTTTTCATTTTTTTTGTCTTGATGATAATAATAATAATAATAATAATAATAATAATATTTATCTATATCCCACTCCTCTACGAAACGCAATCGGGGTGGCTTACAATTAAAATATATATCCAAACCCTCAATCCCACCCCCACTTAAAATACAATTAA
Organism: Gambelia wislizenii; assembly: GCA_030847615.1. Taxonomy (NCBI): domain Eukaryota; kingdom Metazoa; phylum Chordata; class Lepidosauria; order Squamata; family Crotaphytidae; genus Gambelia; species Gambelia wislizenii. The sequence continues at coordinate 218,332,939 of JAUMIR010000003.1, forward strand.
ATAATTTAGGAATTAAAACATACTTTAAAAATACCGCCCCCCCCCAAAAAAAAGAATAAAATTGAACAATGAAAGTCTGATAGTAACATCTATCTTGTGTTTTTATTGATCTGTAGGACACTTGTGAAGCCTTTTTGGCTGAAGAGCAGGCTAAAAATTCTTTAAATGAACATTTATTTAAAATATTCTAAATAAAATAAATGATTTAAATGAAAATGATAATAAATAACATACTATTGTCCTATCATTCCTAGTCTCTACATACAATAGATAAAGATCAGAAAATGTCAAGGATGCACATCTTTAAATATCCCCTAAACATTGTGTGTTTACTTTTCTGCAGTCTTTGCTTGCCTAGGATTTTTATCACCTGCAAATCGAGGAGCATTAATGACCTGTGCTGTGGTCTTATGGGTGCTGCTTGGAACCCCAGCAGGTTATGTTGCTGCTAGGTTCTACAAATGTAAGTATAAAAGTTTATTTATTGTGACAGCACTTAAGTTCATTAGTCTAAATTATCATCATAGCTGTGATGTTTTTTTCCTAATATTGTTTGCCTCCTGGGCAAGTTAGAAAAATGTTTAAGACTGAAGAGAAATTACATACAGATTTAGATTAGTCTTATGAAAGGAAAATTTAGAGTTGGCTATTCTTTTATTTTATAAATTTTAATATCAGTTGCTTTCACTTGGAGCTCCTCATAGAAGAGGGGAGAGTGAATAATTGATACTGTATTGATATGAAAATCATACTGTTGGTGGCCTTTGGAACTGCTGTGTTTGACTTTACAAAGCTTGCTATGCTTTTGTTTTCCTTGGTTTATATGAACTTGAAAGGAAAATAAGTGCCACAGACAGTGTACCTTCTTGTGTTGATCTGTTTACAGTACTGTGTATACCATACATTGAATCTGTGCTACTGTATAACTTAATTTTAAATGGTTGATGCTGAGCTTCACAGCCAATGGATAAATTAACAGTTAACATTTTTTTGGATAGGAATTTTAAACAACAATGAAACCATAGCATATACAGTCAGTCCTCCATATCCATTGATTCTGCATCCATGAATTCAGCCAACCATGGTTTGATATATATAGATTTACAAAAAGCAAACCTTGATTTTGCTTTTTTATATAAGGGCCGGTATTTTACTATACCATTGTATATAATGGGACTTGAGCATCCATGGATTTTGGTATCCATGAGTGTGTGTGTCCTGGAATCAAACTCCAGAAGATACCAAGGGCCGACTGTATTTAGGCTTAAGTTTTCAACAATAACGTGATAGTAATTTACTTTGAGTGAGAAATCCATGTTTTGATTTGATTTAAACAAAATTGAACAGAAAATTTAACTTTCCTTAGAATTTATAATCATTCAAATAATTCATATAAAAGGAATGTTTTTTTGAATGTACTTCACTTGCTTCCCTTTATCTGACATGGATTTATTTTTATATAGCATTTGGGGGTGAGAAATGGAAGACAAATGTTCTGCTAACAGCCTTTCTTTGTCCTGGGTAAGCTAATTCATGTCATCACTCTTAAATTTTGTCTGTGATAAGCTCAGCTAAAATTTGTAAGTCTTCAGTAATGTCCAGCCACCTTAGAGTACCAGTTTTGGAAAAGGATGGGGCATAAATAAAGGTCATGATCATGATCATCTATGGCTACAGTTGTCCCTCCACATAATGTACGTTAACGATTTGCAGATTTGATTATTCACAGATTACTAAATATGTTCTCTCTAGGCATTTTCTCAGTGCTCCAGCACAATTCTATGATATGCTTCCACCAGAGGTTGACCATAGAGTTGCGCTAGAGGACCTACAAATGCCTAGAGAAGTGTTCTCTCAGGTAAAATAAATAGCAGGCCTATATTCGCAATTTTCCCACTTTTGCGGGGGTCCTCTACCCCTAACCCTCACAAAAGTTGAGAGCCAGCTAATATTTTAATAGTCCATTTGGAATTGCTCCCAGAGCACCTATCAGAATAGGAGCACAGTAGCACAGTTACAAAAAGCAACACTTTATGGAATTTGCCACATTATCTGATGATACCTCGCAGATTCATAGATTCTTGCATAGAATCCAAATCATTGATGGTCTGACACTTCAGTCAGTAGCACCCAGTAGACTTTTAGACCAATGACGATGATGGTGCTGCTGATGATATGGTAGACAGTGCACAGTTTTTGCACCTTTTGGGGTAAATTTTGTTTCCTTTGGTCATGTGAACAATTAATTAAGCAGTACCAGCATGACAGAAGTACTGTATTTCTATTTCTTCTTCTTCTTTTTAAGAGGGTTGGTTTTTGTTGATTTTTAATTTTATTCTTTAGGCTACCTCTCAGACCACACTGTAGTTGGTCTCATGTAGTGCCATATACTGTACAATCCCTATGTTAAATCTCTCTCTTTAATCACAGCAAGCAGTCATCCCCTGAGGTGCAGTTAAGACAGACATATATTTGGAGCTATTTAGCTGAAATGTCAGTTCCTGGTGGAGTTCAGTCCTGTTAGATTAAGGAAGAAAGACTTGCTTGACCTCTTTGCTAGATATTTTCTGTATGCCACCTAGACTTAATGTTAAGCTCAACACACAGTAATAGGATTTCAATAACATTGAAACTAATCATGTGTGAGTTATTACTTTAAATTTCTGTCTCTCTTTCAGCATTGTGTTTGCGGACTTCTTCATCATGAATCTGATTCTCTGGGGAGAAGGCTCCTCTGCAGCCATTCCTTTTGGCACTTTGGTTGCTGTTTTGGCTCTCTGGTTTTGCATATCAGTACCACTGACATTCATTGGGGCCTACTTTGGTTTTAAAAAGAATGTAAGTGATTTGTCTTCTACTACAAGTATAAGTATAAAGTAGAAAAAGATAATCTCATGCATTTGACATGCCTGCAAAATAAATGCTGGTTGATCATACTTATCATGTTACTTTAAAAGATGTTGGATATTGGCTTCATGCCTGAATTGAATGTTTCAACTTTATGATGAAGTTGTAAGATTCCTAGAGAGCTGTGTGAGCCCTGGTCAGCTTCAGTACAAAGAAATAATTGTGAAGTGTCAGATCTTATTAGATAAATCTCACCAGTGTATTGATCTAGATTTTCCTTGGGTTGTCTTTGTTATATTTATAATTTATGTTATGTTAAACTATTTTGAAGAGGTGCATGCTTCTAATTGTGGTGGTTAATTTATCTAATTCTGATTTTAAATACTTTTAAAGGCCATAGAACATCCTGTTCGAACAAATCAGATTCCTCGTCAGATTCCTGAACAGTCATTTTATACAAAGCCATTACCTGGCATCATTATGGGAGGTATTCTACCTTTTGGATGTATCTTTATACAACTTTTCTTCATCCTCAATAGCATATGGTAAGCCTACATGCCTCTTGAATAGTTTGTTCCTTCTAAGTACTGCTGCTACTTTTTTTTTTTTTTTTAAAGAGCAGACAGTTTCCTCTTGTGTTTCTCTCAGCTTTTCTTATCTGGTACATATCACATAAAGCCTGGGTTTACTCTTGCAAACATGTCAGCTGTCTTGCTGTTGGTGAGATCCTTTATGTAGCAATGCCAAATACAGTCCTCAGCTGTCATTGGTTCTAGTGCTCTGATATAGAAAGTCTTGAAACTCTTGAGTTGGACTTAGGGTAAGGCATCTTTGGCTCTGTGTTTTCTAAAGTCAGTAGGCAGCTTTGAGCTAACTTAAATATTGGAATGAACTCCTTAAAATTACTTGTAGGTGCAGAATGAGCAGTTTCTGGAAGATTTTGCTCATATAGGACAGAAAATGTTTGCTTTGTAGAAGATATAATGGGTTGGTAAAGTCCAGTACAGTATTTGCAGAATATTAAACTGCACGAGTTTGACATTTGATGAATGTATCTTTTCTAGGTCTCATCAGATGTATTACATGTTTGGCTTCCTTTTCTTGGTATTCATTATTCTGGTGATCACTTGTTCAGAGGCTACTATTCTGCTTTGCTATTTCCACTTGTGTGCAGAGGTAAGTTTACAGCATATGCTGTCACAAGATAATATTCCAAAATTTCTCTTATTTTCTCCTGGGATTTAAGTGGTAAAAATGTCCTGTCAGTGGCTTGGATTCAAACAAGGAGGGGGAATTTTTGCCAACCTCCCTCTATTGGCAGTTCCTGCACTTTATCCCAATATCCCAGCCCTTTAGAAATTTTTAAGAACAACTTTTGTACATGCAGAGACCTACAGAGGGAAGGGGGAGGTATGAAAACCTGATTCTTTAAACCTACTGAGTCCACACCAGTATGTTTAAGTATCATCAGGTGAAAAAAAGTATTGCAATATTTGTGAATTATTAATGAGATTGGGACAATCTCAGATACTGCTTTCCAAATGTTAAGATTTCTGTATTCAGGAGTTGGAGAAGTGTCTGCACAGTAACACAGTAATCCAAAGGTGCCTCTGCCTGATTTTGGAGGGATCCCCTTCTTCTCAGAAGGCTTCCCTAATTCTCTGTGTATCATTTTCAGGAGGCTAGAGGCACTGCTGTGGGGAGGAGAGGATGGTAATTCCCACTTTCACTTGAATCATAGAATACGCAGTTGCCTGTGTCTAAAGCCAACCCACTGTCTATAGGAGCAATAACTTGTTTTGGGGAATTGGTTAATGATGTAGTGAAACAATATCTTTTCTTTAGTTGATAAGCCTTTGTAGGTGTTTTTTAAACAACCCTGGTATAAGATTCAGGCTAGAAATAAAAAGAGCTTCTTGGCTACTACCTTGCTATTGCCATGGCTTTGTATGGCCACAAGGAAATGGAGGATTTTAATAGTTTATGATGTTCCAGTTATGCAAGGCATTGCTACATCAAATGTGAGTAATTAGAAATTCAAATTAACAGATCAGTGCTACCAATCAATAATAAACTTGAATAGCTTTGAAAATTCAAGGCTAATACCTCCCGAGTAAAAATGTACAGTTGTCCCTTCACATTCATGGGGGTTAGGTTCCACGGACCCCTGCGAATGTCAAAAAACCACGAATATTGATTGCCCCCCTTCCCCCACCAAAGCGACCATGGGGCCTCCGGAGGCCCCATAGTCGCTTTCCCCAGACTCCCCACTCCCTCCCAAGGCCTTCATGGGGCCTCAGGAGACCCTCCTAGGGCCCCATGGAGGCCTCCGCGGCCCTTCCCCCTCCCTCCCCAGGACTCCCCCCTCGCTCCCTGGGGCCTTCACAGAGCCTTCCAAGGCTCCGTGAAGGCCCCCGCGGCCCATCCCCCTCCCTCCCCAGGCCTTCACGGAGCCTTCCAAGGCTCCGTGAAGGCCTCCCCGGGCCTCCCCCCTCGCTCCCCAGGCCTTCACAGAGCCTTCCAAGGCTCTGTGAAGGCCCCCGCGGCTCACCCCCCTCCCTCCCCGGGGCCTTCACGGAGCCTTCCAAGGGCCTCCCCCCTCGCTCCCTGGGGCCTTCGCTTTCCCCAGACTCCCCACTCCCTCCCCACTCAGGAGACCCTCCCAAGGCCCCGTGGAGCCTTCCAAGGCTCCGTGAAGGCCCCCGCAGCCCACCCCCTCCCTCCCTGGAGCCTTCACAGAGCCTTCCAAAGCTCTGTGAAGGCCTCCACGGCCCTCCCCCTCCCAGGGCCTTCACGGGGCCTCCGGGGGGGTCTCAGAAGGCCCCGTGGAGGCCTCCCCGGCCCTCCCCGCTCCCTTCCAGGGTTTTCACGAGGCCTCCGGAGGCCCGTGTTGCAGTTTGGGGGGGGGGGCGGGGGGCCCTCCCAAAACCGTGAATAATCAAAACCGCGAATGCCGAGTTCGCGAATGTGGAGGGGCAACTGTACTCACTTGAGCTGAGGCTACATCCCTGTGACTGATCTTGGACATAATTGGTTACGTTAATATTTTATTTATGTTCTGATTGTATACACAACATTGTAAGTAGATCTGAGTTGAATAGTTGGGCTGTTTACTGTGAAAGGAGAGATTTGTTAGAGTATGAGGTTTTCTCTGAAGGAGCACTATTCCTCTAGAACAGGGTGGGGAAACTTGAGCCCCCAAAGCCCCTTGAACCACTTGCCAAATTTTTATTATTTTTTTCTGATGTGGATTTCAGGTGATTTTCAGCTTGGAAACTTCCACACTGATGTAGCATTTGCCTTTTCATCCTCCCAAACTTCCTGATACCTTTTTGGCTGACATTGTGTCATTTCACATATGACCTATGAGGGTGAAAATTGGCCTCTTCCTGATGTGCAATTGCCCACCCTTGTTCTAGAAAATGTTAGAATCCTCCCCTTCCTTTAAAAGCATTTGCTAAGAGAAGCAGAGGTGTTCTGCTGGGCATCAGGTGTTGTGGAGGATCACCTCCCTTCAAGTGGCAGTTGCAGCCTCTTTCCCATATACCTAGCCTGATGATCCCCCTTTGTTACTGAGATTAGGGAGCAGATGGCATCTTTCATTGCACTGCATGTGAGCCACACACATTCATCTCTACTCTACTGCCTTCCCTCCTGGGGAGAGTTTTTCCCATTTTGTGAGATGCATACTGTTTTTCCCAAAGTCCACCACTACCACGTCCAGTTTCACTCCAACTTCCTCAGCAAGAGATCTTAACATCAACAGTTATTCAAGGGAGTTTATGGTGACTCCATTGTATGTTGCAAGTGAACTATCCTGACTAGAGCTGCTAGGATTTGCAGTTCAAAAACATCTGGAGAAGTACACAGTTCCCACTTTGATCTATAGTACTTGCTCTGAAACAACATCACTTTTGAATAGGGGCTTTGGCCCTTTCTGTTACTTTTGCTTCGGGTGTGCTTGGGGGGGCTCTATGTAGTGTTCCGTTTTTCTAAATATACATTTGCAAATGGTTTCTTCTGATGCCAGATTGACCCACAGTATCATCAAGTTTCAAATGGAAAATGTTATAAGGTAACTGCTTATAGGGACTGGAAAAGTGAAATATCCAGTATATGTTTCATTGGTTTGTTTTAAATGTTTGCATGCAGATAAGTTGATTACTTGTAGCCAAGTATGTCAAGAAACATTTCTAATTAGAACTATGTCTTTCTTTGTTCTAGGACTACCACTGGCAATGGCGTTCATTTCTTACCAGTGGCTTTACAGCTGTTTATTTTCTTATATATGCAGTGCATTATTTCTATTCCAAACTTCAAATTACGGGTACAGCAAGCACCATTTTATACTTTGGCTACACCATGATAATGGTCTTGATATTCTTCCTTTTTACAGGTAAATATCTGTCTGACTATCTGTCAATATTAGTATTGAAACTGTAGGTCATAGTGGGTCAAAAATTGAAACATGAACCTGAAGGTATATATTACCTAAGCTTTAACTGTGAATTAAAAGCACTCTTAGTGGGTAAGAATTTCTGCTTTCTGGATCAAACCTATATTTTAAAAAATTAGTCCCCTATGTATGAAAAACCTGTCATACACTATCCTATCCTGATCTCATTTTCTGAGTGTGGATCCTTATGTAGCCAGGATAGTGCCACGCATCCATTAGGGAATATCAGCAGGCTGAATATGCTTGGTTATGATGGAATGCTGACTGTTGGGGGGAAAACAAAATACCATAGGCATGGTGGGGAGTGAAAATTAGAAGAGTTTTCTGGGAGAGAACATACGGTAGCTGGATGGCTGGAATAATGAACAAGAGCATTCTGCATTGTAATGTTCTGTTTCAGGGCTCTGTTTCATTGCAGTACTGTACTTGCCATGTTGCATTAGCTTTTCTGAATCAGTCTAGTTCTCCTTGTGAAAAATTTAAAATGAAAATAAGTTGGTTCCCTTCTACTGGTCTTAGGTTTTGGAATGAGCCACTGTATACCTATATTGATTATTTTTGGGCCAGAGGCGTGAGAGAGAATGAAAAACATCAAAATTATTGTAACAAAACCAGTATGTTATCTCATATTTGACAGAGTATCTTGATCAACATAGCCAAAGTTCAACACAAACTGGCCTGCCATTTTTTGATACCATTGTTGATTTTAATTCTGCATAATGTGGTTGCTGTTTGCAGATGAATGCTCCTCTTAACATGACAATTTTGCAGATAGGGATTATAGACTTCTATATACGGTACTATACTTTAGGAAGTTTAACTTTAACTCATCTTTGTCTTCTTCCTATTGCACAATCTGCCAGTTTAGCCACTCTGCCTAATAGATTGTGGCTACAGCAAACAGCTTGTGTGTGTATACATTGCAGAGCATTCTATAGCTCACATCACTGTTTATATTGGCTATGCTGACTGGAATCAAAGGAGGAATTTTCATTTTGAAACTTAAAGCTAATTATGAAGTGTTACCACTTTCAGTAATTCTGTAGCTGGCTGCCAGTATTCAGTAGTCTAAGTAGCAGGTAAAATACAGGAGTGGATAAACTTGCTGGTTGCCAGTATTCAGCAGCCAAAGAAACAAGTAAATTATAGAAGGAGTGGATAAACAAAGAGAAAAATTCACTACAGTTCAGTGTTCTACCATAGGACATAAGGCTAAACATATGATGTTCAGTTTGAAAAAAACGCTGTTCTTTTGTTACATGTGTTCACAAAACGTGTCAATCTTGAAGGTTATCTAGTGTAAGAAGATATTTTGACTCAATTGTATAGTACTCAGTATTTTCACAGAATGGTCTTGCCTCTAGGAGTAGAGTTTTAGTACTGGTTTATTTTCTGTTACTGTTGATTGGGATTTTTGCTGCTTCCTTAGAAAAAAATCATGAATTGTTTACAAGATTAAAGGAAACTGTTTATTAAACCATACCTGGTGAATTTCACTAGGCTAAAATGATATTATTTTAGCAAGTTACCGAATTTACACACACAAGTCCCATAGGCATTTTGCTTTCTGTGTCAAGTTGATATAAAAGCTAAAAAGAGAAACTCATAATTGTTGTATCAAAACTATTACATTGCCGCTTACTCATCTGTTAAAAATGGTCAGCCTCAAGAAGGGGTTTGACGGTGCCCTGCTGTTATGTCAGTGTAGCACATGCTTGGGGCACTTGCTTCTCACACTGCATTCCAGGTCATTGATCTGACACAGCAGGCAAAATACTGGGAGCTATGTGACAAACCTGACTCACAGCTGGGCCCACGAGTGTCTCAGAGTAAATGAGTCAGTTAAATATCAGTGGCTTAGCTAGTATGGAAAAAAATCAACATGATATCATTCACAGTTCTTGCTCAAATATTTCATAGTGAATGAACTGTTGCTAAATCTTCCTCATGCTGCTTTCCAAAAATGTATATTAAATAGAAAGCTTGCAACCTGTCGTGTAACAGTAGAAAGTGCCAAAACGAGAACCATACCAACCTTCAGTAACCTATATTATCTATAAAACATTCGCTTTACGTTGATTATAAAATTCTCAATAGTGTCCACAAAACTTTGAGTAACAGTGGCTGAGATCCTGCATCGTCAAAGAAAACTACAGTGGTGAAGCTCCTTTATTGTAGCTATGTCTAACAATCCCACTCCCCAAAAGCCTATCTTTTCAGCCTGACAGCCCCGCAACCAAATGGTTTCTGAGGCTCTGCAGATCAAATCACTGGGAAATAATGTCTGTAGTACTCTCCCAGACATGGGGCACATTAAGAACAGGCAGCTAGAGAGAACTCCCAGGATCCTGCCACAGCTGCTACTCTCAATGCACCCTGTGACTGAGAGAGCCCTGCAGACATTATTTCCCAGTGCCTCAGAAAACCTTCAGTTGGGGCATTGTCGGATTGAAAAGGTATGTTTGGGGGCCCATATTCAGTAGATAATAACTATAATTATGAATCGCAAGTGTTACGAGATTGTAAGCGCTTCTGATGAAGATACTCTCAGATACATAAAATTAATGATAATTTCAAAACAAGCTTTAGCTGCTCAGCTAAAGGACTGTATTTCTTTAAAACATATTACTTATATATTTCTGATGACAGCTGGCTGTCTTCCAGTCATAAGTAGGCCACCAAATATTGTTCTACTCTACAGTGTCCTTCACTTATTAAAGCTGTACTGTAGTAAATGGTGTGCAGTTACCTTTGACTTGATAACCCCCAAATTATGAAGTCATGTAGCCATATTTATTGTGTTTCATTCATAACTAACTATATATGAATTTATCAGAAGAACTTGGCAGTAGCAGCTAAACAGAAATAACCCATCTATTTTACTATTGAGAGAGCACTTACGTGCTTCTGGTATTTCTGCCATTATCTCTGTTTCATTTCTCATAAATAGGTTATATTCCTTCAGCTGCTGCTTCCAATGAGGAAGCAGGACCATAGCTGTTTTACTAGACAGCATAAAAATGAATCGCCAGGCAGCCAGCCCTTTAGCAGGCTCTTCCTTCTAAGTATCCCATTTATGTTTGGGCACACACTCAATCAGGCTTTCTCAAACTTGCCGCAACAACTTTCTTCCATTTGTCTAATATGTGACTGCCAGAAAAAGCAGCTCCTGCCCATCTGTAGACTGTAGTCTTACACTCACTTCCTTGGGAATGCACACCTTTAAATGTGTGTGTGTGTGTGTGTGCCTTCAAGTCACCTGGTGACTTTTGATGACCCCATGAATTTTTCATAGGGTTTTTCTTAGGCAAGGAATACTTAGGCAAGGCGGTGGTTTTTCCCAGTTCCATGTTTTGACTCTACTGTAGACTCAAATATGTGCTGAGATCAGAGATGTTGGGGGGAATGGTGTAAAGTACGCAGGATCCATTTGGACTGAAGAAGCTGTGTTGGAGATGGAGGGTGGGTTTATATTTTTATTAGATTACATAATAGATCCATTGATTGTTCTAAAGTGAAAGGAACGTATTTTTGATACAGTCTTATCCTCTCATTTGTAGGAACAATTGGATTCTTCGCATGCTTTTGGTTTGTGACCAAAATATACAGTGTCGTGAAAGTTGATTGAAGAAACTGTCATGTAAAATGCAGGAGGTATCAACCTAATTTAAAAACATGCTTTTGGAAAGCAGTTTAAGCTTTATCTGGAGTACTGACTTCTGTATTTTGTGAATGATACCGAATATACATTTTTCTCCCACTCAGACATTTGTATTGTAACTTTGCAATCTGTTTTCACTTGGGTGTTCTTAATGAAGTTCAGACTTGAATATTGTATGCATTGTAAATATTGCTGTTCTGGAACTTTTAAATTCTAATGACAGGCTAGAAGTGATTTAATGATCTTTCTAAAAGAATGGTTGTAAAAATGGTTTTGTAAATTAGGATCTAATGTTGTGCTAGCATACTTGTGCTAACCTGAAGGTCTTTCTCCTACTCTGTTCCCTTCCACTGCTGCCTGCAGTCTGCTAATCTGCTCCAGACAGTTTCTTAGGCCTACCTAAGCAATTATAATGTGGGGAGGAGAATCACCCCTTCCTGGTTCTACTGATGAAACTGCTTCCGTCAGTGGAAAACCACCAATCCTGGTTCTAGGTTTGTTGAGTGGAATTATTTTCCCTGCAAAGGAATTGGTTTTTTTATCATGATTTTGATGGTTGGCTCAGTGTGTTGCTTTGAATTTGAATGCTTCTGTTTTGTATTGGAGCTATGGCCATAAATCCTTCTCCACTTTATCTGTGACTTCTTTAAGTTATATTGGTGTTGGCCTTTTAAAATATGTGCCTCTTAAGTCTTGGAATCTATATATTCAAAATCCTAATAAATACTGTAAAGATTTTCAGTGGACAGTTACACATTATAAATACGTCCATAAAATTTGTAAATATAAATATATAGATGCAATGTTTTTAAAATATGTAGATTATTTTATTATGTGTTAAATTCTAGTTTGATTTAACTCTTTTGTTAATCTGCTCCGTACAGGAAACATGTAATATTCATAATGGTACTGCAGTATCAGTCCTAATCCATTGGCGTAATTTGATTAAGAGATTGAGTAATATGTTGAAAAAAATCTGTATATATAGAAGCAAGATGCACTGCCAAGTGTGTTCAAAACAGATTTTAATGATGCATATTATACTAAAATGGTTGATGGCTTTGTCCTTTGAACTTACAGAAACACTACTTGCTTTGTATTAAATAGACTAAAATCTGTTATGTGTTGATATAAAAATTAATCCACAGACATTTTTGAAAATTATAATGGAAACATGTTTATTGTGTTGAGTAGTTTGAGTTGAATGATTCACCTGTTAGTAATAGTTGCATGTTTCCTGCAAGAGCACACTTGCTACCATGCAACTGCATGTTTTGGGCTCTAAAGTTGCAAAACTACGGTAGATATATGAACTGAAGGTTTTCTAATGCTCTTTCTAAATATCATAACTAAGGATGTTTGAATATTAAAATCCAATAAAATATCATTTGTTAATAATTGCAGTTTTTAAACTGACCTTGTAAACCAGTATTTACCCTGTATGTGTAAATAGGATGTGTTACATATGGCAAATGCATTTTGATTTAGCTAGAAGACGATTTCATACATTGCTTTGTTGTATAGAACTGCGAGCATAGTACTCTACCCTACTGAAAAGAGGCACTTAGTCCCTTTATACAAGGTCTAGAAGTTGGCTTTATCTCCTAGACCAGCAAAGCAGCAGTGCAAATGCACTGATTACAGAAGAAAGACTGGAAACAATGTGTGAGATTAATATGGGAAGGTGTTTTTATATTATCAGGGCTTTAGCCAAAGGTTGTTGGTTGGAGGAGAGATAAATGAATCTGCACTAGTGCTGTTTCCCTTTGCATTGTGTTTAGTTACAAACTTTTACCCTGTGTTGGACCCAGGAAAGTTTGAACTAGTCTTTGCAGAACAGGCTTTCTTTCCTATTGTAGCTTCTGCCCTAAAAGCTGTTTCTGGGGGTTTGTGGACCCTATAGAACAGCATATGAGGAGGCACCATGCTCATGCAGCAGAATGGGGAAATTGGAGGAATGTGGTGTCCAGATCCAAACTCTTTTGGCTGGACCAGATCAGAGAAGGCTTCCCTTCCCCGCAAAAAATGATAATACAAGAAGATAGTAAAACCACAATAAAAACACTACCCAAACAGCCTAAACTTTGGTTAAAAAAACTGATCCTAAACTTTACCAATCAAGTGTATTTTGACTGTGTTTGTGAATGCAAACAATCCCTGTTATTGAAGGAGCCATGTCTTCTGATATCAATCTAAGTTGGGATCATCCATCTAAGCACAGAGAAGGAAAGGTGTCATGGTAGGAGTTTCACTCAGGATATTAAAAGTAATAGCTACCACTTTGAATTTTGTCCAGAAAGTAACTAGCAGCCAATTGTCTCCTCATCTATAATAATAGAAGACAGTGTCTGTCTGTGCCAAATCGCTCTAAGACCATGAGCTGAGATGGCTGAAACTAAGGAACCTTAGTAATGTTCACCTCAGCATTAATTGGCTTTTAAAAGTATCAACAGATTTTAATGAATTTAAATCTGTCTGTAGCCTGCAGCACCATCTTCATTCACTAAGTGACAGGCTTCCTAACCAGACAAAGTCAAGACAATGGTTCTTATTTAAAAGAAGGGATTTTACAAAGCCAACTTGCAAAGAAGAGACCAAAGAGTTGCAGTGAGAGCGACTGAGACTGCAGAGCACCAGACAGCACCAAGAGATGACCCATGCCCATGACCACATCTAGAACAGATGATATGCCAGAAGAGCAACTTGGAAAACAAAAACAGTAGGGAAAGCTGATTCCAAAGAGGGTGCATGCAAGACAGAAAGGATACAGCACAACAGTAACTGGAATCATCCATTTTGGGAGGGAAGAAGAAAACTTGTCTTAAAGAAACAGGACACTGGCTTTTGGTTCTAATTCATTAATTACACTTTACTTAATTTCAGCTTCTTGTACTTACTGTCCTGCAATGAGAGAGAAAGCAATCTATACAGAGACAGGTTATAATGGCAGGAAAGTTCAACAGCCCCAAATTGATAGCTATACTTCCTGGGAAGAAAACATCATAAGAAGGCAAGAGGTGAGCTTGCAGATCTCACAGTCCATGATTTCACTCTCGCCAGACAGGGACAGTGTGTCCAGCTTGTTGTTTATAATGTTGTTTATACACTAGCCTTTTGTATATCACATTAATGTGTGTAAAGCCAGACATTCTGTATTATGTATGTAATTTCCCTCCCTGATGTTACTGTACGACACTTTGAACATAGTTTTGCAATAGAAAAAGTGGCATACAAATATGCTGCTGAATATAGGCACCATTGAGTAATGTTAAGATGCCTCAAGGAGGATTCTAAGTTTTGTTGAATCCCTATTCTTGGGCAAAATATACCAGTTGAACTTTACATCTCCTGCAGCTATTAAAGGCCCAGGTGCTCTGAGAAGAGGTGATAAAAAGGAGTTGTAGTGTGCCCTTGGGCTGCAGATTGGGCTCTTGGGCTGCACACTTGGGCTGCAGATTGTGCACATCTGAATTACATGCAAAGAATCTAAGAAAAACCAACCGCTTGCTCTCTCTCTCTAGAGCAGACTTGAAAAGAATCCTTCTAAGTCAGTAAATTATCTGGCCAACTCTTTGATGAACCACCATATGATCTTCATAATGAACAAATAATTTGTATAATATGTAAATATGGTTGCGTAGATTTCAGAAATTAGAGAGACAGAGAAACCCCTGGTGTCTGGTAAGGGTAAGGAGAATTAGGCTGTAGTAAAGCTGAACAGACACTAGGATGGAAAGAGAGAAGCCAGTAAAAGAGAGAGATGGAGGGAAGAATCAAAACAGCATGGTGGTAAGGGAAACAAAGGAATTTCTGCTCTATGCGAAACTGCTGCAGACTGAGTGTCGTAGTGGATAGAAAGTTCAGCCCAAAATAAACTTGGGGTGGGGGAGAGGAGAGGATGGAAAAAGTACTGAGATGAGGGTGGAGCCCTAGTATATTATTTACGGTTCTTGCAAAATGTCCTAGGTTTTAGATTTGGAATCATAACTGGTTGTATTGGATGAGGGGTTTTTTGCAGGATCAAGACCTAAGAAGAATGTTTTATGGAAAATGTTTCTGGAGTTTTCACAGTTTCTGACTACCATGGATGATGGTCTATTTGGAGGGAAGAAGCTTCAAGAATTGGGAGTGCCCTTACTACAGTCTCAATATCTTCTTTGTTGATATTATTATGAAGGGATCAGGTGCTTTATAAATATTTCGGGCTGGAAATACATGATGTTTTATGGTAGAAATCCTAGCAGCAGCGAAGAGGCCAAGAAGTTTACATGAAGCTAGTGAAGGTTCTGGGTTGCATCCAGTGTAATGAACTTCCAGCCCTCTAGTATGTGTGCCAGTATGTTCTATTACAGCCTTACACTCCAAATGGTTTTTCCTATCTTTTCATTTTCATGTATCTATCTGTACTGCTGTGTCCCCCTCACTTCCACTGTATTATTGCTTGGTTTTGTTTAAAATTGCATCATCCATTTCTTAGTGTCATCCTTTCTCCCATTTGCTTCCATTTCTACTGTGGCACTTGTTTGCATCTATTTGATTTGCTCCTATGTGCCCCACCACCATTTTTTCAAAGCAGGTTTTTGCTTTGGGCTGGCTTTAGGGTCCTCATGTTTCGCTTTATGATAATCATAGCATGGGACTTGCTTTGGATATGGCATATGTTAGTAGGTAGTTTAACATCGATACCATCACCCTGTATTTGTCCATTTCTGAGTGAGAAATCTGCCTGTGAAACTAGAAAAGCTGACCTGTATGTGGGCTTTCTGCACCACTGAGTAGTGTGAGGTATATTCGCTCTGGGAGGTGATAGTATTATGCCTTTTTAAAAACACTATATATCTTGTTAAAGGAGACAAAAATAAGGGGAGATATTTGAAAGCTTGGTGGATAATACTGAAAGATCATTTTGGCTGTAGAAGATTTTGTTCTAAGGAGCTGGCAATCTTCCAGAGAACTCTACAAAAATATTTGATGAAAAAGCTTTTAAGATGTGAAGAAAACTTCCCTGTTACCATGGACAAGCATTTTAGAAGTACAGTACTCCTATTATTTGTATTTAATCTTAGACTGAAAGTATGTAATGTTCCCTTTTCTTTTCTCATCTCAAAGCCTTTTAATTTAACTTGGTTAGCATCAAATATTGTCAAATATTGGCTTTGTAATAAAGGAAAAATGAAAGACAGTCTTAGCTGAAGTCTTAGCTGAATAAAATCTGGAACAGCTACCATTTTAAGACACATTAAACATTTTCAAAACTTTTGAAATGTACATTTTAAAAGAAGATTATGGAGAAAAGGTAGACTTCATTACCTTTAATGTTTCCAACCTGTATTTTTATCAGAATACTTTTTTAAAAAGAATACTTAAAAGCTTTTCATAAGTGAAACATTTTTGGAAATCAAAATGTGGTTATCTTCAATCAGGCATAAAAATTTACTTCACGTGAAAATAATGACTAATAAAACCTTTCCTGCAGCATAATCATGTTCCTGGGAAGCCATAAGGTATATCTACAGTATACAGAATAAGTAGACAATAACTCTGATTATCTGATCTGTTTCAGAGTGAAACAGTCACAATACCAGTTATATCTTATGCATCCTGTTGGTGCTGCCAGAACTTACCAAGAAAGTGATAAGGTTGCAGATACAAAAAAAAGCCAAAGATCAAAAGTTCATGTTAGCACATTTGATTAAAAGTTATTTCTCGTAGTTTTAAGAAGGAAATTGTATTTTTAAAGGCAATCCAAAATAAATATTTCTGTAACTATTCTAAGGTTTTAGGTGTTCAAGCAGAGAACATCTTTCCCTAGCAGAGACCAGGTGACATTCTTATATGCCTTTACACAATTGTGTTCTTTAAATGCCTTGAGGGATTTTCTGCCTCCTGTGCCAAAATAATTTTGCCATCTTTAGTTATCTTAACTTGAGTGAAGGGTACTACTTGCTACTGCATCTCAGGTACCAACATGTATTCCCCCAACCCTAGCGTTATATACAATTTTTGGTATTTGGAATGCCACAGCTTTTAATTTGTGATATGTCAAGCATTGTTAAATCTGTATGCCTGCCATGCTTTCTCTCAGAAGCTTAGAGCAGTATAAATGGATTTTTCATCTTGTCTTCCAGGCCTGGCTTCTGAGCTTTTCATTTCGTGAACAGAAACTCAGCAGTCTACCTAGATTCTTTGATTTGGCATAGCCATACTGAGGGTGCAAATTCTAGGGAATGATCTGAAGGCACGTGATGCAGCCACCTTGCGGAAGCTGAGCAGATCTCATTCTAGTGAATGCCTGGACAGAACACCAGCTAGCTAATTGAGTTCAGATGGGATATAAATAAAAATAATGGATTGACTTTCTTCCTTGCACCTGTACACATCTGAGACTTTGAACACTTGTTTTTAAAAAGTAGCAACTCTTTTCATGGCTGCATGGAGGATGACTTGACATTATCTTCTCTACCTCTTTTAATAGCTTTAGAAGCTGCCACACAGTAAAGACTTCTGGTTCAATGATTAAGAGGGCAGCTGGGGTTGGGGGGTTGGGTGGGGGTGGTCTGCATTTAGCACAAAGCCATAGACTTCTTCATGGACATAGACTTTAATTCTGCTGTCCCTCACAAAATATTTTCTCTTCTCTGAATCCCTGTCTTTTTTACCTACTTCAGTTCTTCTCTGCACAACATAAGAACATACTAGAAAATTTGCAGAAAATAATTAAATATATGTATATTTACTTGTAGCAATGTATTTATTCCCAATTTGCCCAGTACATTGTCAAGCGCAAGGGAATCACACCAGCATTAGCCTTCAAATGAAGAACATGCTAAGAAGATGGCAATGGAAATGGTTATAAAAGCACTGAAAACAAGCACCAATATGAAAATATAAAAGTAGTAACATTTAAACATTTTAAAAGAATAATGAGAATACCAGTGGCTTCTCTCAGGTCCATGAGCAGTGCAGTCTCATGCATATAAATTGTACTTAACCAGGTTTATTCCTAGTTTCTAGTACATGGGATTGTGACCTACAATGACTTCACTACCATTTGTCTTTGACATTTTGTTGTATTACAGCCTGGAATTGCCATTGTTCCCACTTGATGCTTGCAAGGTTCAAATTACAGTATTTTTATTGTGTCACAAAGGTTAAGGAAAAGAAAACATTGGCATTGTTGGTTGCATAAATATTTACCCCTTGGATCAATACTTGGTAGAACTGCCTTTGGCAGCAATTGTAGCTTCTTGAGTCTTCTTTGCACATCTGGATAGGGCAATTTTTGCCTGTTCTTGGCAAAATTGTTCCAGTTTTGTCAGGTTGAATTGGCACTGTCAGCTAACAGGAACTATCAAATCTGCCACAGATTCTCAATTAGATTGCAAAAAAATAGTCATGTTAGTCTGATGCAGCATAAAAAAAAGAAGGGGAAGGAATCTAGCAGCACCTTCAAAACAAAATGATTTCTATATTAGCGTGAACTTTTGCCTGTATCAGTCCACTTCTTCAGATGTACTGATAAGAGTGATATTGAGCGCCTCAGGTTTTTAAGCAGTTACACATTTGTGAAAGTGGGATAGAATGTAATAGGATACAGAAAGATATAAATTGTGACCCTGGCCACAAATATTTAAAGAACTATGTGAAATGATGCAAATCTTTAAAGGGGCCCGTGGTAGTCTTTTAGTATTTACACCTAAAATCAATAAATCTGCTTACCACAAATTGGTTCCTTTGGGAGGTCAAAACCTGTTCTGAGGAGATCAATTATACATGCAGTTGTGAGGGTGTGTGCATATATGCATGTGTATATAGTGCCATGAAACCATGATTTCTGTTCATACCTCTGCTAATGGATTATAACATGTGAATATATCTCAGTTCAGCTGCTTCTCCTTCCAGTCTTTGAAATATTCTGTCCAAGAAGTACCACTTTTAAGTCTCATATAATATGTCCAGGAAGACTTAAATATTCTGCAACTTGTTTTGGAGTATTTCCATTTCTAATGTTAGATTTGTACCCATTTATCCTCTTGTGTAAAGACTATCCTGTTTGTCCGATGTAAAGTGCAAAGGGTCATTGCTGACATAGGATGCTGTGTATTACATTGGAAGATGAATAAGTAAATGAACCTCTGATGTTGTAGGTAACATTCTTAGTAGCTGTAATGCTGCTTCCAGAGTAGATGTTGGGACAAGAGTTGACACTTGGGCTTGTGGCAGGGTCTTGTCCCTGTAATTAATGTTATGTATCCTTTCGTAGTTTTGGTCTTATTGGACTAGGAACCTGTTTCCACAGCTTTGCTGTCTTCCAAACCCACAAACACACCTTGAAGTGTGTTTGTTTCAGCAATGACTTTCTTCACCATGTTTTTAGAGCATATAGATAATAGTTGTCCCATGAACAGTTTCTCTTATCTCAGCTGTGGATTTCTCCAGTTTCTTCAGTTACCATTGGCTTCTTGGTTGCCCTATTTACCCAGTCATCGAGTTTTGGTTGATGGCCTTCTGTCATTTTCATTTTGTAATAATGGATTTAACACTGCTCAGAGGGATGTTCATAGTTTGGGATTTTTTTTATAACCCAGCCCTAATTAGTGCTTCTGTACAACTTTATCCAGGAGTTGTTTAGATAGCTCTTTGATCTTTATACCACTCTTTGTTTAGATCTGCTCTCCCACAAACTTTGGGGCCTTCTAGAAAGAAGTATACCTAATCTGAAATCAGGTGGCACTGGAATTGCACATAGGTAGACTTGCTTCAAATACTTATGTGACTGACTTCTGGATATATTGGGTTGCACCAGAGCTTATTTACAAGTGTCATGGCAAAAGGAGTGGATACTTATGCAAACAAGAAGTGCCAGTTTGTTTTTGTTTACTCTACTTTTTTGCTACAATAAAAATATTTTACACCTTCATAAGGTTGGGTATCTTGTATACATCAAATGGTAATAATTCCAGTTAAATTCATTTTGGTTTCACGCTGTAACACAACAAAATGTGGAAAAGGTAAAGGAAGGGGCTAAATATTTTTGCAAGGCACTGTATATCCATTGAGCAAAGAACAACTACCTCTATGTGCCGCATTAAGAAGATTTTAGATATATGGTTCATCTATTCCCATCATCCCAACTGCACAGCCATTTAAGTCATTTTTTTACTTATTTTTGAAATTTAATTACATATAAACATATGAACACATGAAGATGTTACAAAAATGTATGTCATGGGCCTGTACCACTGATCTTTTAGGTACTACAGTTGTCTCTCTGTATTCACAGATTTGGTATCCACAGATTTAAGTATTCACAGCTTGAAAATATTCTTTAAAAAATAATAATCCAAAAAGCAAACCTTAATTTTGCCATTTTATATAAGGGACACCACTTTGCTGTGCCATTGCATATAATGGGACTTGAGTATTCACGGATTTTGGTATCTACAGGGGGTTCTGGAACCAAACCCTGGTGAATATGAAGGGACAACTGTATTTGATGTCCCTGTTCATATGCCTTCATAGAAGCTTCATCTGCAGACTTTAGCAGCTAATGGTTATTTCCATACTATGAAGAACTTCAGTTTGCAGATTTCTGCACAACCAGCACACAAGAGAGGCCGGGGTGTTTCCTTCACTCCTTGAGCTGACAAACATACACAAAATAAACAACTTCACTTGTTCTGCACAGTTTATCTGTTCTGCACAGTTTATCTATGGTGTGGAAAATGGGCTGCTCCTTTTGTAGAAAACAAGCAGAATTTTATTCTTTCCTGGCCTAAAGTTTTTAAACCAATGTTAAAAGCTCTGAAAAAAGATAGACCAAGAAATATCAACAAATAAAGGATGTAAACCTGTGTAGCCTATTCAGTTATTTTCAGAACCTCTACATTTTTGTGTGTTTTGAGTTAACATTAGGGCTGTTGATGACTAGGGCTGTTGATGATTAATTGAAATGTACAAAACAAGGCCTACAGGTTAGGACCATTACCCACCCCCATACACACACCACTTGAAATGTCTTTCTGTTTCTTGGCCACTGAAAGTGACTTTTCACCTAAATGTGTAAAGCGTATTTCAAGATTGACCTTGACAGTTGCTGGTTTCCTGTTTTTCAAAAATATGCCAAAGAAAATATCCATATACATTCAGATAGTCAGGTGTACATCACTTTTAGACTGCCAAGATGCTCATTTCTCTCTTAGGAATCAAAATGAATAAGGCTCAAGGAAATGTTAATATGAAGTTGTCATAAGCTGTCCTGAGGCAGAAGAGGAGATCATTCCTTATTAGGTTCAAACCCCAATGTTGTGATTTGTATTAATCTTTCTCTTCACGAGTCATTAAGAATTCTGCATTAATCGCTTCCTTAGTCTCTGACAGTCTTTTGTTTTTGCAAGAACAACTGCACCAATTTGCAATGGTGATATAAATGGTGATTTGAAAATGGAGTATAAAATTGTTCTGGTTCTTCTTCCTGCACTTCACCTCCTAATAATCTCATTTTAATAATAGGGGGAAACAAATTTTATTTCTTTTCTGAGCTCATTGTGATTTTTACAAATAACACTTTGAAAGTGAATTCATTACATTTGCCAGTGGAGTTGCCACTGCACATGATATATGAGACATTAAAACTGAACTTATGAACATTTAAGTCATTGGGAGTTATTTCTGAGTCAAAATGTTTAGGGTTTTGCTGTGCTTGTAAGAGAACAAGACACCCATTAAATATCTGCCAGGAATCTTTTCAGAAGAACCTAAATTCC
The DNA here is from genome assembly GCA_030847615.1 of Gambelia wislizenii. Lineage (NCBI taxonomy): Eukaryota > Metazoa > Chordata > Lepidosauria > Squamata > Crotaphytidae > Gambelia > Gambelia wislizenii. The sequence goes on from JAUMIR010000003.1 coordinate 218,354,669, forward strand.
ATGTATTCATTGTTTTGTTTCAATAATAATTCAAGGCTTGCTGTGATAGAGTTGCATTGATCCTGAATGTTTGGATACAAACAAACTATACTGGTTTTGACCCAGTGGGGTGTAGTGGGTTGAGTATTGGACTACAACTTGAGACCAGGGTTTGAATCCCTGCTTGGCCATTAAAACCCAGTGGGTGACCTTGGGCAAGTCACTTTCTCTCAGTCTCAGAGGAAGGGAAAGAAAAAAACCCTCTGAACAAATCTTGCCCACAAAACCGTGTGATAAGTTCACCTTTGATGCTGGAATCAACTTGAAGACACAACAATAAACAAAGCAGCCTTCTACAGTGGACTGTCAAGGGTCAGTAGCAGAAAGTCCCATTGACCCTTGAAGGATTTACTTCTGGGTAAATAGGTTTGTTCTACACATTTCTTTATTTCAGTGAGTTTCTGTAGAGTACTGTCTTGTGCAGTGCAATCCTATGTACGTATATTCAGGTGTAAAACTCAGTATATTCAGTGGAGTTTACTTCCACATAGCTGTGTATTAAATCTTGTTGACTTAATCATGTTTAGGACTGGAACCTTAATCCTTTTTTTAAAATTATTTTAATATATTTTTATTTGTATTATTGCATACTATTTTTACTATTGCTATGAGCTTAGATATTTTATTTGGTACCAGTACAAAAATAAATACAGGTTGAATCTCCCTTATCTGAAATGCTTGAGACCAGAGGGATTTTGGAATATTTTGGATTTTGGAATACTTGCATATACATAATGAGATACTTTGGACATGGGGCCTAAGTCTAAACATGAAATTCATTTATGTTTCATATACACCTTATACACATAACCTGAAGATAATTTTATACACCATATTTTTAATATTTTTGTGGCTCATGAGTGTTCTTCCTCATTAATCTTTGGCTTATGGACGGGGACTAGTTCAGGGACCATCTCTTTTGGGTTAGCTAAGTCTGAGAAAGAGGAATGTTAGGGGAACCGTAATGCATGCACATCCACAAGTTTGTGCAAATAGTTTCCCCTGAGCCATGGTCCTGATGTCCATTGTTTCTTGACCAAAATATAAAAGAAGCAGGAGATCCACTTGCAGTTCTCCCTTGTCACATTAATTCAGCTTAAAAATTATATGCAAGGAACCAGTGTTGCTGGGGTGCGTGTTTTTGAGACAAGAGGAGATGCCAGGTCTCAATTCTTTGGACCTGGAAGCCTTCCTAACCCAAAGGCTTGCCTTGTTTATTCAGTAGAGCAGTGGTTCTTAACCTGGGGCCAGAGACCCCCAGTGGTCTGCGATGTCATCACAAGGAGTCTGCAAAGGCTTGATGGCTGCTTGGCCCACCTCCTCCCTGCAGTGGAGTGTCCACATGACAGGACCCAAGGCAAAGGCTGGCTGGCTGGGCCTGCGCATTGCCATTCAATCTGCTCCAGCTGCAAACTTGCAGCAAGAAGCAGAAGAAAAGTCTCTCCCCTTTCCTCCTCCAGTGCCTGTTAGGGAAGGTGTAATGGAAGGTGTAATTATATTATTATTTTTATCAGGTGTTGTTGTTCTTGTTGTTATAGTTTTAAATCTTGAGTTAAGTCTTGGGGCTCCATTGGCAACAAAAGCTATTTAAAGGAGGTCCCTGGTAAAGAAAAGGTTAAGAGCCACTGCAGTAGAGTAATGTGGAGACACACTCTTTAACATCAATAGGAGTATAGTGTCTAGATCAAGGGAAGTAATAGTGCCAATCAATTCTGCTTTGGTCAGACCTCCTGGAATACTGTGTCCAGTTCTGGGCTCCACAATTCAAAAAAGATATGGACAAGTTGGAACGTGTCCAGAGGAGGTGACCAAAATAGCAAGAGGTCTGGAAGCCATGTCCTATGAGGAGCAGCTTAGGGAGCTGCGTATGTTTAGCCTGGGGAAGAGAAGGTTGAGAGGTGACATAATAGCCATGTTTAAATATCTGAAGCGATGTCATACTGAGGATGAAGCACACTTGTTTTCTGAGGCTCCAGAGACTAGGACACGGAGCCATGGGTTCAAACTACAGGAAAAGAGATTCCACCTAAACATTAGGAAGAACTTCTGACAGTAAGAGCTGTTTGGCAGTGGAATGCACTGCCTGGGAGTGTGGTGGAGTCTCCTTCTTTGGCATTTTTGGGGGGGGGGGCTTCCTGGATTTTTTTATTGGAATAAGACCATTCTACTAAGAAATACACCTGACTGCAAAAGGCCGTAACAAATAATGCAAAAATAATAATTGTTTTCCTCTTTTCTTACTAATACAAAAATAAAACTATCTATCCTAACACTAATACATTTTTCCTCTTAATCTAAACGCACTATAATCACATTATATTACACATTACTTGAACTCACCACGGATCAGCGTAAGAGGGGCGCTCCAAAAAAGCGATACAAAGACTCCCTGAAACAACATCTCAGGCTCGGTCAAATTGATCACCAACAGTGGTCCGCCCTGGCCTCACATCGGGAGGCACGGAGACGCACTATCCACAATGCTGCAGCCTTATTTGAGAACTCACGACGAACAAGTCTTGAAGAGAAACGACAACGCAGAAAGAATCACAACCCAAAAACATCACCCAAGGAGACCTTCTGCTGTGCTTTTTGCAACCGGACTTGTTTATCTCGGATTGGCCTTTTTAGTCATCAGCGCGCTTGCAGAAAGCACGGGATGAGTCCTTCCTGAATCTTCGTTTGCGAAGAAAAGCCAGAGAGAGAGACAATTATACCTATTTGGAAAAGAAAAAAATCAATAAAAGATTAATTAAATACAAGATAATACAATAATAATAATAATAAAAATATTTATTTAAAATTCTCTGGGGGTCTCCTTCTTTGGGGGTTTTTAAACAAAGGCTGGAGAGCCATCTGTTGGGAATGCTTTGATTGTGTATTCCTTCATGACAGGGAGCTGGACTGGATGGCCCTTGGGGGGTCTCTTCCAACTCTAGGATTCTATGTTCAGGAGCCATCTTCTTCCACCAATCCTTAGGTCATAAGCCCCAACTGTGCAGGAAGGAGGACAGCTACACTAAAAGCTGAAGCCAGGCACAAATTAGGGTCTGCACCTGAATGGGGGGTGGTGGTGAGACCTGCATGAGAGGAAAGGCTTAAACCCCGCACCTCCTCTCTGCCCACAAAAGAGAAGTAATGGGCACACAGCTGAAGGCCCTCAGTCCTCTGAGGCAAAGTCCCCTGGGCTTCCCTCAAGCCCCGCCTCTTCAAAGGGGGCGGGGCCTTATCCTTCGCGCCTGCCCGTCGCGGGAGGCGGCAGCAGAAGCAGCTTCCCTTGGATGAACGTCTTGACCAATAGGAGGCCGCCGGGTGGGCGGAGCAAGGGCGAAAGGCAAGGACGGCAGTGGCGATGGCGGCGCTGAGGCTGAGAAGAGCGGCGGCGGTGGCGGCGCAAGGGCGTCTCCTGGTGGCCGGTTCGAGCCTGAGCAGGCAGAGACTGTGAGTGAGGGTGACCGAAGGAGCCGCGGGGGCGCCCTTTCCTCCTTCCTTCCCCACCCTGGGAAATTCTGCTGCTCCTCCTCTTCCCCCCCCGCCACAGCCTTCCCTATGTCACTTTCCCCACAACCACTTACTCTCAGACCGGACCCACGTCTTTGCTATGCCGAGGAGCCCGTCACAACCAACCACACGGGACAGTAGTCGCTGGAGTGAAATGTTGTTTTAGGAAGGGCAACAGGTTGCCCTGCTTGAGCTAGTGCAAGTTTGCAAAAGTTTGCACCCGGGGTAATTAATTAGTGGGGCGATTGCACTGAGAATTAATTCATTTTGAGTCCGGACCCTCCTCACAGCTTGACCCTAAGCAGAGCCTGCTGGAATTAAGTCCTAGTAGCCAGTACAGTGGGGTTTATTCCAAAGTAGTAAATGAGTAACGCTTATTATTTGTGTTTTTTATAGCCATTATTCTCCCCTGAAGAAGTTTTCCTTCCGGCACTACAGTAGTAATAAACATTAATGCATTGTGTAGGGGAAGGTGAAGATTGAGATGGGAAAGTACTTAATTAAAAAAAAAAAAACACGCAGAGAAAAACCCAACAGTTGCTAACTAACCTTAAAGGTGATTTTTAAAAGTTCTTTATGTGCTACCAATATATGTGCTATCGTGTGTGTGTGTGTGTGTGTGTGTGTGTAGACTGTTCTGGATCAGCTTCCTTGCAGAGGAGTTGCAAAGGCAGAATGCTACAGCAAAAAAAGAGCCAGTCTCACCTTATATTTTGTCTGAGGTGGTTCAAGGACCTTCAGAATTTCCCTCTGATAAAGTTCTTATACTACCAAGGCATTTTTGTGGGCAAATACTCTTGATATTTTAGTATTACATTCTGTAAATTAAAACCAGCAGTTTGAACTGGGCCTGCACAGGAGTGTACCAGGAGCTAGTACAGGTAAAACATTTCCAAACCAGCATTCTTTATTCCTTATGTTATTGTGATGAGCTGTCAAGTTGGTTTCAACTTATGGCCAGGAGATCCTGTTATGAACATCCCTGTTCAAACTCAGGGCTATGGCTTCCTTTATTGAGTCAATCCTATTTTTCTACTGCTTTCCTTCTGTTCTCAGCATTATTGTCTTAACAATTCTGTTCTGTTAAAGGTAGTCATTTAGCTGCTCTGTTCTGTAGTTAGAGCAGACCAAGGGCCATCTACATTGCAATATTGTAGTTCATATGGAGCATTACCAGAGCATGTTAGGAGGACTGCAGCTTTAATTGATTGATTGACAGCCCTTCTATTGGATTAATTGATATTTTACTTCTGTGTGCAATTTGCACACCTGCTAGACAGTAAATTGTTGAAGTTGGTGGGGCTTCCTTCTGAGTAGACATGCTTAGGATTGGACCACATTTTAAAATACATCTTCATGTTACCAAAAAGGCATAAATATGTCTTGTTTTAAAATGATCTACAATTTAAGAGGGGGGAACATGCTTGTTAGAAAGAAAGGAACACATTTAGTATTTCCCCCTAGCTTCTATTACAGTAATATTTGAGTTCCAGTATTGCAAGTGTTTCCTTAAACTACATTCCCATCAAATAAAATTTATGCTCACAAATTGAAACTTTATTTGATTAATCTTCCAGTTTAACTAAGGCTTGGACTTCAAATCTATTAATCAACCTGAAAAGATGACCAATTCATTTGAAAAAGAACCTTATGAAAGTGAACCTCCAATTTCACTTGGAGCAGCACTTGAGAGAAATAATTTACCAGGAACAGATGGCATATCTATAGAGCTGTTTCAGTCTACAGAGACAGAATCTACTCTAGTTTTAAATAAAATCTGTCAACAAATATGGAAAATAAAACAATGGCCCATAGATTGGATGCAATATACATTTGAATCCCCAAGAAGGGGGCACCGGGAAGTACAGTAATCACAGGACCATTGTATTAATTTCCCATGCAAGCAGAGTGATGCTCAACATTCTACACCAAAGACTTTTACCATATATGGAGTGAGAAATGCCAGGTGTTGAAGCTGGGTTCAGGAAAAGAAGAGGCACTATGGATCATGTTGCAAACATACTCTGGGTAATGGCGCATACTAAAGAATTTTAAGAGAAAACCAACCTATGCTTTATAGACTATAGCAAAGCCTTTGATTGTATAGATCACAAGAAGCTATGGGTTGCTCTTTAAAAAATGGGTGTACCACAACATTTGATTGTCGTGATGCATATCCTGTACTCAGGACAAGAGGCTACTGTTAGGACAGAATATCAAGGAACATAATGGTTTCTGACAGGAAAAGGGGTCAGGCAAGGCTGCATTTATCACTGTTTAACTTGTATGAAGAAAACATAATGTGTAAAGCAGGACTAGATTTGGAGGAAGGAGGCATGAAATTGGAGGAAGGAACATCAACAATCTAAGATGTACAGATGACACATACTACTAGCAGAAAATAGCAAAGACTTGGAATGATTATTGAAGAAAGTCAAGGTAGAAAATGCAAAAGCAGGTTTACAGTTGAACATTAAGAAAACAAAAATAATGACCACAGACAATTTATATAACTCTAAAGCAGATGATGAAAACATTGAAATAGTTCAAGATCTTCCATACTTGGCTCAGCCATTACTCAGAATAGAGACTGCAGTCAAGAAATCAGAAGAAGACTAGGACTTGGATGAGCAGCTATGAAGAGGCTAGACAAGATCCTGAAAAGATATGTCACTGAATACTAAAGTTAGCATAGTCCATGCCATCGTATTCCCCATTTCTGTCTATGCTTGTGAAAGCAGGCTAGTGATGAAAGCATGATAGGAAGAAAATCAACTCATTTGAGATATGGTGCTGGAGAAGAGTTCTGCAGATACATGGACTACTAAAAAGACAAATAGTGCAGATCAAGCCTGAACTGTTCCTAGAAGCCAAGATGACTAAACTGAGACTGTTGTACTTTGGCCACATCATGAGAAGTCATGATTCACTAGAAAAGACAATAATGCTGGGTAAGGTAGAAGGCAACAGGAAAAGAAGAAGACCTCATTCCAAGACTCAATCAAGGAAACCACATCCCTGAGTCTGTAAGACCTGAGCAGAGCTGTTTAGAATAGGGTGACTTGGAGGTATCTCATTCATGGGGTTGCCATAAGTCGAAGTTAACTTGAAGTCAACGAACAACAACAACAAATCAGGAATATGGGATATGATAGGAGCAGTAGTTTAACAGTATCTGGAAGGCTGCAGGTTCCACACCTCCCTTCTTGCACCATTGGGTGTGGGGGAGGGGATGTGTTGCCATCTAGATGCCTTGGATGACTATACCCGTCATCCCTCTCATAGCTGGGGTTTATGGGACATGGAGTCCAATTATGTGGGCCATACACCCATTTTACATGTGGCTACAGAAATTCCATAAAACTACACATCCCTAAAATTATTATTTTGTTTCCAAGGTCACCAACAAGTGGCTTATGACAAGGAGACACCAGGGTAAAGTGTTTAATTTCCATAATCTGAGGATATGAACAAGATCTTTGGAAAAGTGAGAGCCACCACCTGTGTATTGTAACTATGTCCCCTTCTTGGCTCATAAAAGGAGACAAAGGGGGAGTAGACATATACATGAAACTTCTTGGAGATGTCACCTGGAGTTTTGGGGTCTGGTGCAACCAGTATACTGATGATCTACCCATCGCTGTCTTTCCTTTTCGTGTAATTACAGAGATGTTTCAGTGCTAAAATGGTGCCTCCTGTCAGTAATAGATTGGAGGGGGAAGCAAGACAGAGGTCAGTTGAAAGGCAGATCAGGGAATAGGGATTAATCTGTGCTATGCTGAATCTCAGGTTCACACCTTGGGTGTCCTCCTGGACTCAGCTATGAACATGGATGCCCAGTTTAGCAGTGGTCATGAGTGTCTTTACTCGTAAAGCTGTGCCCATTCCTGGAGATGTCAGATCTGGCTATGCTGACACATGCCTCTGTAACACACTTTATATAGGGCTGTCTTTGGAAATGTCAGTGGGTTCAAAATGCTGTGACCAAGGTGCTGAACAGGGCTGGGTACAGAGAACATAAAAATCCCTTGTTGAAAGAACTTTACTAGATACTGGTTCCTTTCTGGGCAGAATTCAAGGTGCTGGTTATGACGGATAAAGCCCTATATGGCTTAAGTCCAGATCTTCTTACAGCCTGTGCCTCCCTATATGAGCCTGCCTGAGTCTTAAGAGCCCCAAGAAAGATTTCTGTCAGTCCCACTATTGTCACAGGCCCAATTGGTGAAGACATGAGAGACAGCCTTCTCAGTATCTACGGTACTCCCAGGCTGTGGAATTCCCTCCTGTGAGAGGCTAGGTTGCCCCTTCCCCCCAGCAAGTAAAGCCATTTTTATTTAAACATATGTTTGGTGATTGGATGGTTATGCTGATGGGTATTGTAATGGAGTTTGTATTCTGTATTTTTATTTTTACTGTTGCTTTTTTATGCTTTTATACTGTTTTAATTTGTAAAATTTTAACAGAATAGCTTGTTTATATTTGTTTCAATGGTTTTACTGTCAGGTTACAGCTCTCCTTTGGACTTGTAAGCTGCCAGGGGTGCGATGTTAGGAAAAAAGCAGGCTATAAAAATAATCAATTAATAAATAAACCGTTACCTTATAAATGAGTGACTGGTAAGAGAAGTTGTAATAGCTGCTTATCTGGAAACTTGACACTAAAATGCTGTGTTTCATAAATTGGACACTGGAGGGTGCTAATGCAATGAAATCTGAAGTATATCCTCACATGCTTTCTTTGTTAATCAGGGAAAAAAAGTTTACTCTTGTCTTGCAGCCTTTTAGAAAATACAGTTCTTGAACAAATAACTAAAGCATGACTATCCAGTGGCAGTTGAAGAACATTGCTAGTTACGCGTATTTTAAAATTCTGTGTGAAGCTAAGGCATCTCCCAATCCTTCATGTGCATTTATTTCATTTTAATTTTTAAAGTTTGTTTTAAAAAATTATTTGCTAGGAGTTGCTGTTAAAGATTAAATGATTTTGGCTTCTGGTGGATTTGGGCCCCAGATGATCTTCCTTGGTTTTTGAGTGTGTTGTTCAACAGTTTTATTTAGATTAAGATGGAATGAACTTTATTACTGTAGTTATTGCTATTAGCAAAAAATGGTGAAAGTGAAATGGTGTTTTGTCCATGGTGGTTCATCACACCATAGGGACTACATAAATGTAAATAAGAGTCTTGGTGTTTAAAATAATGGTGTCAGTCTAATTGCTAGTTCCAGCTAGAGTAGAACAATTCAATCAATTGCTGAATGTCAAGTAAACACTTACATTAATCCATTGATTTATTTGGGCCTACTTGATATGGAACTAACAGTTGTATTTACCGGTAGGTTTCTGTTCGTTTGAAAGCATCAGCTAGATTTTTCAGAATTTGAGCAAGCTTACTTTCAAGTGTAATTTGAAAGTGTCTTTGTGTATCAGGATAGGTCTGCATGTTTAAAAGGTCAGAAATCTGACAGTTTTTGCAGTCTTTACTGAGTGCGTGGAGATTGATTTCATAATGTGGAGCTAGAAAAGAAAGTATTATTCCAGTGTGGTGGAAGGTAATTTCTAATCAGAACTGGGAGGAAAAAATACTTTTTGGACTTCAGCTCTGAGAATGTCACCAGTCCAAGTTGTTTCTGAGTAATAGTTGCTATTCTCTGCACCCTCACCAAGGAGTGAAACTCATATACAGTGGGCTCTTGGTATCCCCTGGAGTTTGGTTCCAGGATCCCCTGCGGATACCAAAATCCTTGGATGCTCAAGTCCCATTATATACGATGGCTTGGTAAAATAGTGTCCCTGTATAAAATGACAAAATTCAAGGTTTGCTTGTTTGAATTTTTACAAATATTTTCATACAGTGGATGATCGAATCCATGGATGCAGAATCCGTGAATATGGAGGGTTGACTGTGTATACTTTGTGTTGTTGCTGCTATTCAACTTTAGGGATTCCACCTACCCCCACTTTTCTGCTACTCCTAGGAAACTGTTCCACTGGAAACTGTTCCATTATCTGTCAAACAAACCTGTACTTTTTGCTCTTGTGAAAATAATTCTGGCAGGCAGAAATTCTGTTCCTTCTCTATTTGCTCATGAACAATTTACACCTGAAGTTCTTTCTTTCAGTGGATCCTCCATTTAAAAGTTCATTCATTGTGTCCTTCTTTTCCTGTTATTTCCTATTACTGTGGTAAATCAAAGTTCTTACTCCCCCTACCCCAACTTTATCTGGGCCATGAATGAGTCATGGCCAAACCAAAGACAAAGATGACTTTGTAGGATTTAAGATTTATTTCAGAATCCTATGAAGTAGGCTATAGACTGATACTCTTCCTCCAGACAAAGTTGGCACAAAATAATAGAACCCAGGGATGCCGTTTTTTGGTCAAAGGTAAGATAAGACTTCATCTACTTACTCTAGTCTAAATAGGAATAATTTGTTATTATATTGGGAAAACTTCTGAAGCCTTTCTTTCTTCCTGTTTCCATTTCTGGATGAACTAGTTATACTATAATGAAAGAAAAGCTCAGCTGGTTATTACACAGCTAAATGGCTTGCCTTTCATTCCTTTATTTTAATGACATTTAAAAATGGCTAGCCATTGTGAAGCCTCTTCCGCAGTGAAAAGGAAGTGATGAAATTCTGAAGAATTTGGGACACGCCGAGTTGATTTTCCAAAATTTAATGTACTCATTGTAGTTAAACAGTTAACAGAGACATTTTATATTGAGCTTTCAGGTGACCTAATTTCCCCTAGTACTGTACATTTAGCTTTATACATCTGCACCTAATTTGTAAAATGAACTTAATGAGAAACTTCAAACAGTTTAAACATCAATTACAAAGAGGGCAAGGTTTTAAAGTTCCAGTAATCTGTCCATATTGGTCATTGAAACATGATCCCAGCTGGATATAATTCAAGACAGATGCCATTCCAGACCCTTGAAAATAAGGACCTTATATATGGTTTACACTAACAAGCTGTTGTGCTAGGTTGTAGGTACATTTGGTTTGCCGCACAAGAGCATAATCATGGCTTTCCTCTGGTGTGGACTTAGTAGCAGTCAAAATGCTTTTCAAGATTATCTACTCCTAAAAATATCAGCCCTCAATGAACACAAATACTATATGATATGAATGGCTTACAAAGTGAAGTAATCAGAACTGTTTGTTCCCATTACTAACTTCTCCTTTTAAGACTTAGCGTGGTGAGTTGTTGCAGGAGCAAATAGAGTGCCAAGAATAAAGCACAGCAGCCACTGTATGTTCATGAGCATATCTATGATGTCACATACTGTATATTTGTGTATAAGTTGATGTCATTTATAAATCGATGGCAGGTTTGGGGGCCAAAATTATGGATTTTGATATGATCCATGGATAAGTCGAGAGTAAAATGCTTGGACTCAGCGTGGGACCTTTCTTTCCTTGGATCCATTCCATGGAGAGATAAATGTATCAGCACTGCGGGGCGGGGGGGGATTGCCTTTGGCTGCCACTGCTATTTTCCCATCCAGGCATGCAAAAAGGCCTTTTGTCACTCTACTGCTCTAAAAGACCAACCCCCTCTACTTTCTGTGGAGGACTTTTATAGCAATAGCAATAGCATTTATATTTCTATACTGCTTATCAGTGCAAAGCACTCCCTAAGTGGTTTACAATGTTTTAGCTAATCCCCCCCAACAAGCTGGGGTACTCATTTTACCAACCTATGGAAGGCTGAGTCAACCTGGAGCCCTGTGGGATAGAACTCACAATGTTGTGACTGCAGTACTGGCATTTAACCACTGTGCCACCAGGGCTCCTTTTGCAATGCCTGGCTGGAAAAATGGCAGTGACAGTGGCTCTTTGAGACTTCCTTGCAGCAGCAGAGAAGTGACCTCTGTCCACCAAGGAAGAGAAGCCCCAAAAGAGCTGCTGGAGAGAGAACAGAGTAACTTTTTTCAGGTTCTCCTGACTCCTTTTAATTTCCCTGCTTTGGCAGGCAAGCACAAAGAGCTGCCATTGTGGTGGAGAGAATGGAAGGAATCTAGGCTTCTTTCAGGTTCTCCCAACTCCTTCTAATTGTCCTGCCCTGGTGGCATGGCAACAGCTGCTGGCATGGCAGGGAGAATGGAGAAGGCTCAGTGCTGTTTTTACAGGAAGCTCTCCGTGGATGGACTAAGCTCTTGCCATAGTCTGTCTGGGGAGAGCCTCCTGTAGAAGCACTGTCATCCCACCCCCTACCTGCCTCAGCAGGGCAATCTTTGGGATTTCCCTGCTGAGCAGGAGTGGGGGAGTCAGTGCACAGTGGGGGGATGTCAGTGCTTCTTTTAGGACCTCTTTTGCTGGCCCCACCATGGCAGAGAAATCCCAAAGAGCCACCACTGGCATTTTTTAAAAGCAAGATTACTGTGTTGACCTGTGTATAAGACAACCAAGGTTTTGGGACCATTTTTTTGCATATTTTTTCCCCAATTTATATATGAGTATATATGGTAAATAAGTTCTGCTATGACAGAAATAAACAATACCATTGCATGGGGTTTTGCAGCATCATATAAATTTCCATGCAGATAGTCACAGGGATTTTTGACAGGGTGACACTAGAATGTTTTTGTTATATTGATGCAAACCAGCAGAATCAAGACCACTTTAGACATCACTCAAAGATGAGAAAAGAGAGTCCTCGACCATATTCATCCTCTTTCATCATATCTGAATTACTTATGGGGCAGTTGCATTGAACTATATTTACATCTACCTTCTGAGTCATCTGTGCAGGTTATATTTGGAGTTGCTGAGTACTGTGATGTCTGACTCTTCTGTCCTTAATGTTTAATATTAAAATAGGATTTTGGCTGACTGAGCAAAGTATGAAGACTTTCCCCTCTCGACTGTTGCGGAATGCCATGGCAACTAAATTGGCATGTGGCATGCTGACTGTGGTTAAGCTAGTCAGGTCTTGGTTTAATAACCTGAGATCCTTACAAACCTTTTGCACATGTGTTGTCCATCCCCACGACTTCATGTCTCTCTTCCTTTCTTGGCATGCCATCAGGGCCGGTTTAAGGAATTTTGGGGGCCCCTGCAATGCTTTATTTTGGGGCCCCCATATGTTTATCTCAGGTCAATGTAACCTAACCTATTCACAATACAGGTTGCTCAGATTACAGTAGGACCCCCGTATCCATGGATTCATTATCCATGGGACACAAAACAGCACACCTACCATAGAGTCTTCCTAGAAAATGTGTCCTCCCTAGCCATTTTCTAGGCCCTCCAAGGCAACCCCATGGTATTTTAAACCAGAAGTCCCATTATTTTCAATGGCGTTCACTATTATTCATGGTTTTCAGAATCCACGCCCCCCCCCGAACCAATCCTCAGTGGATAAGAGGGGCCTACTGTATTAAATAATTTACATATGAGGAACGGCTTAGGAAGCTGGGCATGCTTAGCCTGGAGAAGAGAAGGTTGAGAGGTGACATGATAGCCATGTTTAAACATTTGAAGGGATGTCATACTGAGGATGGGGCAAGCTTGTTTTCTGCTGCTCCAGAGACTAGGACACAAAGCTATGGGTTCAAACTACAGGAAAAGAGATTCCACCTGAATATTAGGAAGAACCTCCTGACAGTATGAGCTGTTCGGAAGTGGAATACACTGCCTTGGAGTGTGGTGGAGTCTCCTTTGGCTTTTTTAAAACATAGGTTGGATGGCCGTCTGCCAGGAATGCTTGGATTGTGTGTTCCTGCAGGGCAGAAGCCGATCAGATGGGATGGCTGTTGGGATCCCTTCCAGCCCTATGATTCTATGATTCTAGGCTGCATTCAGAGCCTGGGAAAGTTACTCTTGGATTACACCTCCCAGAATCCCCCTGCCAGCACCCTTCTCAAGGTCTGGTTGCATTGTTCCTTTTCCAGCATTCTCTAGCCCAGTGGTTCTTAACTTGGGGTCTGCAGTGTCCTCACAGGGGGTCCACAAAGGCTTGAAGGCTGCTTGGCCCACCTCCTCCCTGTAGTGGAGCAGCCACGTGACAGAAACCAAAGCAAAGGCTGGCTGGCTTGGCCTGCACATTGCCATTCAATCCACTCCAGCCACAAACTTGCAGGAAGAAGCAAGAGTGCCTCTGAGGGAAAGTTTAATGGATGGTGTAATTGTATTGTTGTTGTTGTTAGCTATTATTATTAGGGTTTTGAATCTTGAGTTAAGTCTTGGGGCAACAAAGGATATTTAAAGGGGGTCCCTGGTAAAGAAAAGGTTAAGAACCTCTGCTCTAGGCCAATGTCTCTCACATAACACTAATGGGATACTGGTGTTTTAGTAACAACAATAAAACCATTATTCCCAGTAGTATTACTCCAAATTTTTCTTTATATTCTTTATATTCTTCTGTTAAAAGAGCTAGAGTGTTGTAGAATTTTTAGCATTGCACTATGACTATGGAGACCAGGGTCTGAATTCTTACTCAGCCATGAATACCCACTGGATGGCCTTGGGCAAGTCACACTCTCTCAGCCTCAAAGGAAAGCAAAGGCAGACTCCCTTTGAACAAACCTTGCCTAGAAAACCCCATGGTAAGTTCGCCTTAGTCAGAAATGACTTGAAGGCACATAGGCAAACACACACAAATTTCTTTTGCAGGCTGAGCTCAGTTGGTAGCAAGGGGAGGAAGCTGAAGAAGACTAAGGGGGAAAGGGAGGGGAGAGGAACCAGGACATGTTAAGAGCAGCAGGAAGAATGGACTGGAGGGGATTTATGTGGAAGGAAGGAAGGAAGGAAGGAAGGAAGGAAGGAAGGAAGGAAGAAACAAACAAACAAACAAACCCTTTCTGAGGGAAAGAGACAACCCTCAAATTCCCCACTCTCATACACACATACTCACCCCTCTCCGACATGCCTGACTGGCTTCCTTTTGCAGCAGCAAACTCCCTCCAGCTTCTGCCACGGAGGGCTGCTGCTTCTTTCTCTTTCTCTTTCTAGTTTGGGAGACGCTGGGTTTTTTTTTTAAAAAAAAAAGCCAGCAGGAAGGTTTTGGAGGAGGAGGGTAGGAGGGGGCTACAAAGCAGCGGCTCCTCCCGGCTGTTTCCTGGCTGTCTCCTTTGTCAGATAAGGAGGTCAGCAGGGGTCCCCCCTTGACCTTGGGGCCCCCTGCCAATGCTGATTTGGCAGACTAGTTAAACCGGCCCTGCATGCCATAATCCCAGAAGTCTTTAGTTAACCATCATTTCTCACTAGATATGAAATATGAAAGTATAGTTAACAGGTTCAGAACAAGTGAAGTACTTAAACCATTATGTGAAGTTGGAACAAGATCTTGGTTTCTTTCAATCCTGGTAACCACAGTTTCCTGGTTTAAGCATCTGCTTGCTGTAACAGAAGCTACAGTTAATAGAAGACTTCCAAAGTTAGTTGCAGTACACTAAAAAAGGGGGGGGGAAGAGCGCGAATGAGCCTATGTTCATGAGGCTCATTCTAATCTCAATTTTTAAAAAATTCTGAGATACATTTATCTAAATTAGGCCACTTTGTCTGCTACGGCTATGTTGAAGACTGAGGTGTATATCTTTTTAGTACACAGGAAGTCACTATGTTGTTGATTGCTATTTTCCATATTATAGGATATGTGGGTGAGGAACATGTTAATAGACTGCAGTTCCCTTCAACTCTCAGTATTAGCTATGGTGACTAGGGCTAATGGGATTTGTTGTACAGCACCTTCTGGGGAGCAACTTGTTTCTCAAATGAGTTATAGGTGGTTTCCTGATTTGGCTTCACTTATCCCAATAATCCATCAGATATCAGATTGACTAAAACCTGGAATGAGTCTCAAGTTCAAATAACTTTGTGTTGTTGCTAAAGTAATTTGTTGCATTTGGTCATCAATTGTTGAAAAGATTAATAGACAAAGGATCCACAGGGAAATCTATTAATATTGTTGTAGTCGGTTAATCTGTCAGAAAGAGGAATGATTGTGTATATGTGACTTATACAGAGCCTATTCTCACACTCCTGGTAAACACCCATAACATGGAATAACTGAATGAATCAGAAAAAGTGGTGGTAGGGAAGAGGGGAAAGAGCAGAATCTGAGAGTAGAAGGTATAACCGTGACCTTCAGCTATTCCTAGCAGTGAAAAGTAGGTTTTGGTTGCTTAAATGGTTCTCTCAGTGTAATAGAAAAATAAAATACTTGAATGTTGACTTTTCTCGTGTCGTCCACTTGCTGGTCCATCATCACTGCAGGAACACTTAAGGAAGTTCCTTTTTGGATTACAACTCCTTTACAGCTTGCCTGGCCTGTACCATCTTAGCTGGGTGATTATAGGAGTTGTAGTCCAGTGTTTTTTTCCAAGGTCTGATCCTTAGCCGTTATTCTGTAGTTGGTGACTATTAACTATAATAAGTAAGAGCAGTAGTCTCCATCTTTCAGACACAGTGTATGCCAGACCTTCACAACAAGCAATGAATATTTCCAGCATATACTTTTTCTGAGCCTCTCCAGGACCCTTGACCAGCATGTGTCAAAAAGCAGAAAGCTAAAATCACTATGGCACATCAGTTTTGTGATTGGAGTACGTGTGTGACTTCTAACAAGGTGGAGTAAGAGGAGCTAAGGGGAACCAGCAGTCAGGGGTTTCACAGAACATTTGTTGTAGGTCTGAGAGTAGGGACCACCAAAATGCAATACAAGAATGCCCAAGTACATTGAAGATTACTTACTGCAGAACTGAGTATCTTTTGGCTCTCCATGTATTTTCAGACTAGAACTCACATCATAGCCAGCACAGCCATTGGGGACAGATGCTGAGAGTTGCAGTCCAGCATCAACTGAAGGGCCCCAAATTGCTCACATCTAATTTACTGGCAAGCAAGCCAGCATCTCTTAGCTGATTTGAATATGCACTCAGCGAACATAACCAGAACTTAGAAGCATGGTGCGGTCTCCTTAAAATACAGCTACTCTCATGTACAGTATTATTATATATGACAGAAGCAAGAACAACAGTTTATTCACTATAAAGGCACTGCATGCCACTACAATGCCACTTTAAAAAATATCACAAGAACCAACCCATGCCTATAGGAAGATGCAAAGTAAACAAGCTCAACTGTTGCTTTGAAGACTCCCTCACTATTACATTAATAAATAGAGACTCAGTGTAGCTGAACAGTGAGCATACAAGCAATGACAAAATGGTAGGTAGCATTGCAGAATCCCAAGCAGAAATGTTTCAGCAGGTCCTTGGGCCTCAGAGCGCCTGTGTTTTGCATTTTCTGTAAGCAAGATGGCACTGGTGCTCTACTACATTTAGGCTTTGGTGCTTTGAGGTTGTGGTGGGTTTTTGTTGTTTTTGTTTTTGGTAAAGCATTTAAAACATATGTGTAAGGATGTGTGTGGCAGAACTAACTAATGAGACTGACTGGAGAATACACATTTCCTGTTAATTCCTTTGTCTCATACCTAAATACATAGAGGATCAGGGAAAGGCACTAATTTATTTGAAGTGCCTAAATCAGGAGATTTTATTTTGCTCTCTAATTGAAGGAAAATCATGCTCTGTAGTAAAATATTTTTAAAACATTTAATCCCATTTCCTGATGGGGAGAGATGCAAGTGCTGTTTGGCACACCCACAGCCAAGTTGAAACTGTGCATGAATCAAATTAGCAATTTTACTTACATTTTACTGGCTTCTCATTTCATTTACCAGCCTCTGGTTCCTTTTTTTCCCAAAGAAAAACCCCCAAAGCTCATTAGCACTGTTTTTGGTATGTCATGAGTCATTAAATTTGTGAGTAATTTGTAGCATTCAAAGTCTGCTGTCCACAAACTCTTACTTCAGAGAACTCTCATACCATAGATTAAATGCAACATTCTGAGACCAAACTAAAAGATACTGTTGCAGTCAAAAATTGCTATATTTTAAATTCCCTTCAAAACTCTAAACATGGGCTTCATTGGGAAGTTCATCCTTACATATTTGTTTGTAAATGGGGGCATATTGTTATTCTGATGGTGTTGAGAAGTTAGTTATTTTGTTAGAAGCATGTGCACAGGACAGGGAAAGGAAAAGAGGCTCATTTTATGTCTTTCTGTGCTGACGTTCTCTAGTTGTGTTTACCAGGAGGTCAAGACATCTTGATCTTTCTCTTTCCCCTTCTGGATAATATCGCCATCTGATTTACTTCTCACTGCTGTGACTTTTGGGCAAGAGGCTTTATTTTGACAGCTCTATTAATTGTTCAAGGAACTGGTGGGAAAATTCCTTGCACCTGGAAAGCTCAGAGGGACAGAGCTCAAGACATCCTTTCCCTTGTGGTTCTTCACCTGCAAGTTTGTCCTGAGATGGCTATAAAAATTCTGTGGACCTTATTTTATGTGAGACCATTAGGCAACATGAGAATTTGGGACTAGCCGCCCTTCATTCTTTAGGACACTGAAAGGTGCCATTTACAAGCTCAAAGCGCCTGCAGGAAAGCAAAACAGGCTTGTAAACTTAAATTCTACACCCTGCAAGGTTCCCAGCTTGTAATGGACGCTACAGGCCTAGATTATCAACACTGCAAATGTGGTTTACTGGTTTTAAAGGAAAATTGGGGAAACTGGAAAACATCTGCCTGGAGAAAGTAGTCAGACCAGCCCGTTATTCCAACCTTTGGTGGTGTTACCATCTTGTGCCACAGAATTCAGAGCTATGATTCTTTTCTGATTCAGATTTTAAGTTTGTTGGAATAGATTTAGACACTTCATTGTCATTGGTGCTGCACTTTCTTCCAGTGCTCCCCTTGGCATATCAGCTCAAAAGTAAGGCCTGTGTAGATTTCAGTGTGACTTGCTTCCGGGCAAGTGTGTATAGGATTGCAACCTTCATTTTTACAGGCCAGCTCTGTTTTATCTGTAAGAATATTTTATTATTTCTACAGCACTGTCTGGCACATGAAGGGATTTATGGTTTTCTCATTCAGCTTTTTAGGAAGATGAGCTTGCCTATAGTGGCAAATTCTTGACGCAGCAGGGATATGAACCCAGGACCTGGTACTTGAATGCTAGTCCATCTGGTGCTGGTGGTTCCTGCCCTCTCAGTGCTCACATATGCAGCAGGGGGGTAATTTATGTTTCTGAAACTACTTGAGCCATATAATCCAATGTGACATTGCAGGACTTGCTCCCGGTTAATACATAAAACTTTGTGGAGAATATTAGGGTTCACTGTGGGTCTCGGGGACAGGAGTTGGCCTGCAGAACTTGTATTCTACTATCCCAGCAAAAAGTCTGAATGGATGATTGTGGTGAAACTACCAGAGGAATATTAAGGTGCAAGAATAGGTAAGACTCGATATATGTGTTGCCTGAGGTAGTTTTTACTTGGCCCAGGAGATCCATTTATATCATTTAGCCTTCCAGCTTTTGTTTTAGACAAGTACCGTATATCTTTTAGTCTCCACTGGCTGTAGAGGGAAGCTTAGCAACATGACAGCAATATGAAGTAAATCAGAAGGCTAATCAAAGATAATCAGGGTGTTTTTTAAAAAAACAAAAAGATCCTTAAATATTGCTCTCTAATCCTCTTGTTTCATAAACAATTGAATATTGGGCTTATCACATCTGGAACTAAAAATCCAAGACTAAGAATTTATCCAAATACATGGAGCATATTTCTTGGCATTTGTGTTACATTCATACAAATGATATGCAGATTTTGGAAACAGCATGACACTGAAACATACAAATTAGATACAGCCCTCTGGTTTTTAATGTTTCCGAACCAGTTCTTTGTGGTGAGCAAATTGCATACTTTTGGGGTAAGGACACTTAAGAAAACTTCCTTCCTTCCCTTAATTTTAAAGATGAAATGGGAATAAATGCTTGTTGGTAACGTTGCAGTCAGGAGTTACTACTGGACATGCTGATATAGTTTTAATTTATTACTTTCCTTGCTATCCTGAGGAATCAGTTCTATTTGAAATGCTTTTATTGTTCCCTTTGCATTCCAACCCCCAAATACTTCTATGAGCTACGGCTCCTTTTCCCTTTGAGCTAATAGTTTGAAATTATTGTCTGTACAATTTGAGATTTAATCTCTTTCAGGCAGCAGTGCAGTGAAGCAAACATTGATGGTATGTTACATCAATGGCACATTGTCATAAGCATAATTCTCAAATCCTTTGTTTTTGTTAGCATTATTCAGTGATATCTTTGTTTGCAAATTGGCAGCTAAATCTGCTCAGGCACACAGGTTAGGAGATGAATTGCCTATTCCCAGATGTCAGCTTGCCCATACTCTGGTTTCTTTATAGGCAAATTCCTTAGGTCACCCTTCAAGCTGAGGTGTGCCAGATGGCAAATAGAGAGAAGGCTTCCTTGGCTGTGGCTGCCTGCCTGTGGAATAGCCCTCCCCAGGGCGCATCATCTAGTGCCCAGTCCTGATGCCTTTCTGATGCCAGGCAAAGATCTTTTTTTGTTTTCTCAAACTGTCTTGGAGAGTACATTATGCAACACTTTGTGGGGTTCTTACCTTGTTGTTTTTACCATTTACCATAGAAGAGGTTATTGTTTTTATGCTGTATTTATGTTGGAAGGGAATATATAGATTGCTATAATCTGCAAGACTCTTGCTGGGGAATAAGCCATTGTAGGACCAGTCTTCATATTTTGGTCCACCATGTAGAGGAAGCCCTCTTATCTGTATGGTGGTGGTATATTCCAATAGGAGTCCCATAACATTCCAAGCATTGTCCATGATCTAGGTACTGATCAGTTGGATTGAACTACTGCCACATGAGAAGCCTTTTCAGAGACCTCTAATTAACTATATAATGTGTAGATTGGTCATATTTAGTAAATGCATTTAGAGTGGGTGTTATTCTCCCTCCCCCCTTTCACCAAGGATATCAGATGATGAACATGTCTGTATGTTCAGTGTGGCTTGCTCCCAGATAAGGCTATCCAGGACTTCAGCGTAAGATTCAGTTTGCTTGCACTTCACTTAAACTTCTAAAGCGCTTAAATACGTAACTTGGGGATTCTGTGGGAATTTATAAAGAGTTGCCTGTGCAAAGTGGTTTGCCATCCTTTCCCCTCCCCTCCTCCTCTTAAATCTCAAGAGGAAATTGCTGTCCTTCTCAGTTTCCAGGCCAAGGAAGTACAGCTGGGAGATATTAAATGGCTTTGAGAAGCCACTTGATACTTGACTGAGTGGTGGCTTTACCCTCTAGTCCAAGTCTTTACTGGTCGTGTTGGCAGTTTAAAATATTCGTTGCTTTTATAGAGGGTCATATTGTGTGGCTTGCATGGAATATTGCCATATTCCCCATTTTCAGAGGTTTTATTGACTTACAGTAAGAGTCACCAAATGATGACGGTTTGATTTAGGTCATATAATCAAGCTACTGCAAAGTAGCAGTTGTTTAATGTGTCATATTCCGAACTCTTTACAACAGGGAGCCCAGTATTTTTCTCAATTCAAACTAGAGTCTTATGTCACTCTATACTTAATAAATAATAAATAAATAAATCATGATATTCCTGATCAGGTTCCAGAACAATGGGTAGGACAGCCCAGTTATTAAGGGGACATCTGTAGAATAGCCTAATTTTTGCAAGCATAGGACAACCTGCTTCATGCTTCCTCCCATATTTATAGAGTAAAAATATTGGCCTGTCCATCTGTTCTGACTGCTACTGGCATTTCCCACTGTGGTCATAGAACTAACAATTGCATGAATAGCTTTTTAATAATAATAATAATAATAATAATAATAATAATAATACAGCTGGGGGGTTGATCCAGATTACAACCCTGATGCAGAGGTAAAAGGGCTTTAATTATGTGATACATATCTCAACCTCCAACCCTGCCGCCTGCTATTTGCATTGTAAAGAAAGCTTTAATTCATGCAAAGGGAAGATTCTCCCATGCAAATGGTAGGTAATGTACAGGTAGTAGAAAGGTTAATACTCCCCACTTTCCTTGTCAAGGTTCTGATCCAGAAAGTCTATCCCC
The DNA here is from genome assembly GCA_030847615.1 of Gambelia wislizenii. Taxonomy (NCBI): domain Eukaryota; kingdom Metazoa; phylum Chordata; class Lepidosauria; order Squamata; family Crotaphytidae; genus Gambelia; species Gambelia wislizenii. The sequence continues at coordinate 218,376,192 of JAUMIR010000003.1, forward strand.
TCTCCATGGGGATAGTCTATCTACTTTTTAAAAGCCACTGATACAATCATTAATTGCCTGAATAGTCTTTCCTAGTTTGGTTCTCAGGCATGGCTCTTTTTGATTGTATGCTACCTGATTGTCTTCTCTGGAGATGCCAGAGATTAAAGTTGGGACCTAAGGTATATGAAGCAGCCCATGGTAGTCTGTCCAGCGTGTCAGCATTTGGAGATAGTGCTATGCTTTTTGGGAAGAGGTGATCAGGGATTCCCATGTGCTTGTCAGCTGTAGGGATCTGAATATATCCTCCTCCCTTGGGATAGAATTGTTGTCAATTTTTGCAGGGGTCTCTGCACTTCAATGGGCATAAAGAAGTGAGTGCATTCAACACTTGTCTTAACTTTTTTAAAGCCATACCAGGACATAGGTATTCTGGACCAGTTGGTGGTGAGACACCTGCAAGCCATAGATGGCTATCAGGTGCCACCTAGCCCAGCCCTAGTCTGTACCTAGCCATTCCTCTGCAAGTGCTGCCCATCTCTATGTCCCTCCCTCCCTCCGTGCATTAATTCCTCTCACCTCCCTCTTTCTAGTGCAGAGGAAAAGTCCTTCCCTTCCCAGCCCTCCATCAGACCTGCCATCTCTCGCCCTGAATCCTAAAGGAGGGCTTGTGGAGCAAAGGGGAAGCCACTGTCCCATACCCCAGAGCTCCCAGCTATTAAGCTATACTCCTAATGAACATGCCAGTTTTCAATTTGGGAACCGCTGCTTTAAAGGATGTTGGATTCTAGCCTGACTTATTTGAAAACAGGGGTCAATGGAGGATTCACTGTCTGATGAATTAAGAAGAAAGACCAGCTTGTAAGGTTGGTGTTGGGGTACAAGGGTTTTAATTCTTCTCCCATCCACACCCTGCTGTGATCTTTGTCCAGGTGGGTTGGTGAGAACATTCAGCCAATATGATTGCAATTTAGAAGGATTTACTCAGGTAAGTGGTTTGTTCATGGTGGCCAGTATCATTTTGTAAACAATCATCAGGCCGTTTTAGTAGCCCAGAGTCACTTTCTGGTGCAGAATTCACATAGAAATGGATATATATGGTAGGAACTTTATGACATCGTCACTTGAAGAGTCATAAATAATGTCACCAAGTTTTAACTATGTTAGCTACTTTTTTCCTTCAGTCAATTTTTTTTTTAAAAAAGGCTCTCTATAGGTTTTTGCCATTGGGGTGGGGGTTTTTGGGGGGTTTTTTTTGTCCTGGCCACATCATGTATTGGGACAAAAATGCCCTATGCTATTTTGCAGGGATCCATTCATCTTACCATGTTCAGAGGAAGCCAGCTTTTCTTCCATTACAGGGTTAAGAGGTGACATGATAGCCATGTTTAAATACTTGAAAGGATGTCATATTGAAGGGAGTGCAAGCTTGTTTTCTGCTGCTCCAGAGACTAGGCCATGGAGCAATGGACTCAAACTATAGGAAAAGATATTCCACCTAAACATTAGGGGAGAACTTTCTGATGGTAAGAACTGTTTGACAATGGAATGCACTACCTCAGAGTGCGGTGGAGTCTCCTTTTTTGGAGGTTTTTAAACAAAGGTTGGCTGGCCATCTGTCAGGAGTGCTTTGATTCCTGCATGGCAGGGGATTGGACTGGATGGCCATTGTGGTCTCTTAAAACTCTATGATTCTGTGAGTCTATGACTTGGCAATTCACTGTGGCCAAGCTATGCCTCATGCTGCAATCATTCTTGGTTTTCTTTTCTTTTAGTTATCTGAGTTTATTTCACTGTAATTCTGCCTTATATGTCTGACTCTGGATGTTAATGAGTGGAATACATTTTGTGGGTCTAGATTTGAAGTGTACTGCTGTTGGACTGAAGATTCCCTTCTTCTGATAAATCTTGGAAACAAAGATTTGTTCTAAGATACAGTGGAAGGTACACAGCCAGATGCTCACACCCATCTCATCCTTTGCCTCCCCCCCCCACCCCGAACAAGCATCTATATGAGTAGATGTTGTTACTTAACTTCAGCCTCAGGATAATAGATAAGAAAATCAGCTGATGGTGCACCACATCTCAGAAACTGGTTTGCAAGGGCCATTGCACTATTCAGGTAATGTGCTCTGGTTGCCAGGGCGGCTAGCACAAAGAATGGTCCTTCACTAGGGGGCACAACAGAGACTATTTTATTATTGGAATACAAAATTGTCCCATGAAACTATTAACTCTAGGTCCCTTAGGGTATACATTAGCTTCCTAATTTTAGGAGGCTCAAAATAAGTTCAGTAGCATCCTGCATCTGCTGATTCGCCATCTGTGGATTCAATTATCCATGGATGGCGACAGCAGGGGTGGTGGTGGGTGGGGGAGGGAGGGGAGGAGGAGAGATATCCCCTTGTTCCCCCCTTTGCCCCCGTGATCACTGCCTGTGGTTGCTCCTGGGACAGAAATGGTGGTGCGGTGGCGAAGGGAGAGGAGGAGAGAGCTCCCGTCCTCCTCTCTTTGGCCCCGGGATCACTCCCAGGGTGGAAATGGTGGTGTGGGGATGAAGGGAGAGGAGGAGAGAGCTCCCGTCCTCCTCTCTTTGGCCCCGGGATCACTCCCAGGGTGGAAATGGTGGTGTGGGGATGAAGGGAGAGGAGGAGAGAGCTCCCGTCCTCCTCTCTTTGGCCCCAGGATCACTCCCAGGGTGGAAATGGTGGTGTGGGGATGAAGGGAGAGGAGGAGAGAGCTCCCGTCCTCCTCTCTTTGGCCCCGGGATCACTGCCTGTGGTTGCTCCTGGGACAGAAATGGTGGCGCGGTGGCGAAGGGAGAGGAGGAGAGAGCTCCCGTCCTCCTCTCTTTGGCCCCGGGATCACTCCCAGGGTGGAAATGGTGGTGTAGGGATGAAGGGAGGGGAGGAGAGAACTTGCCTCCCGCCGCCCCCAGGACCCCCAGGATCGGAACAGAAATGGGGTGTTCATTATTATTCGTGGATTTCATTATCCATAGATCCCCTGGAACCAGTCCCCCATGGATACGGAGGTCCTACTGTTTTTTGTTTTGAATTAGAAATAACAGTAGTAGGATTTTTTCTTAAGCTATAGAAATGGTGTTAGTTACACTACTGTACTTGAAAAAAAAGAAAAGAAATGCTGACAGTGATTCATAACAAGTACTCCACCTCATGTAGTGTTTGTGGTTTTTTTGGTTTTGAGTGTTTAGATATTACAGAGTAACCTAGATTTTGCACCCACAAGCATCATGGGGACGTGGGTCAGGTTTATACACTGCAGAACATTGAAATTTACATGGGATAAGAAGATCCTTCAAAACACATTGCAAGGTGTTTTTTTTTAAAAAAAGTCTATGTAAATGACTTGAAGACACATGCGTGCACACACTTTTGGTTTAAATTGCTATAAAGGTGGGGTTAATTTTTTTGCATGTATTTATGATCTGTGATTCATTTCAATGGTTAGCCATGTTACATGGACATTAGAAGCTCTCCTTTATGGCACATACACTGTGCCAAAGCTTACACACAGTGACTGATCTCAAACACTAGGCAGTTTCAGCTTCCCACAATTTACTATATTGAAAAAATCCTATGAAAAATAGCTCGCCCCCCCTTTTGCCTTAGCAACATGTAATAGTCTTAACTATTTCTTAACTCAGGTAAAATAGTTCTGAAAATATGTGGCATGTTTCAAGGTTTGTTTGTTTGTTTGACAGTTTCAAAATAATTTTGGAGTCAGTGCAAAACAAAAGCCAAAGCTTAAGAACAGTTTTTAAACTCCAGTGTTCAGTGCTGTAGATGGAGGTGGAAAACTTCAGTCTTCATCCCCACTCTCTGATTCCCCTCCTATTTTAAACAATTGGGAAATCTTCCTGCATACTGCAATATGTCCAAAAACACCACTGAGCAACCAACATACTGTCATCTTTAAGGAAAAATTGAGTGTGGGTTTGAAGTCGACAAGTGATGAAAGTAGCCCTGAGGTTGTCAATTAGGAAACCAGGGCCTGGAATTGATAAGTTATGAGGCAGTTCCCCTTTCCTCCCTCCTTCTCTGTCTTTTTTTTTTTTTAAAGGTCTTGTAAGATCTTTATTGCTCAGGATATTAAAAAAAACAAACAAAAAAACCCCTCAGCATGTTGACCCGTTTTCCAAAATGTATCCCATGAACAGTATTTGCTGAAATCCCTTTCACCTTTGGTTGACTTGACTGCTTTCTTCATGTAGAAAGCGAAAAGACAAACCATTGAAAATAATGGAGAAAGAGTTGAAAGCCCAACAAATCCCTCCCATGATTTTCTAAATGGTTCCAGTTTAATTTCCATGCATCATTTACATGCAGATGTTTAAAATGTGGATATGCATGGTTACTCCCAACATTATGTATTCGTCAGGAGTGTTGGAATAGCGGCATGTGTCCCAGTCTTCTTGGACATCATTCATATCGATAGGTAGCTTTTTGGCAAAGAGCAGGGGATAGCTTTATACCAGACCTATGTCCTTCAGTGTTTAGCACTTGCAGTGAAACTTCAGTTGGGAGACTAAAATGCATACTACAAAGTATCTTTCCTGTACCTGTAATTAGATTAATTCTCCCACCACATTGCATTCTGTCCTTGTCTTCTCTTTCCACTCACAACCAACTCTGCATGCTACTTACTTCACAAATATGTGTCTGAATCATTATAAATACCTGTATTTGCTGCTTCTGGAAACAAAGACTTGAACTCTATTGTTAGTCCTAACTATAATAGATCCATTGAATCAATTGTACTTACATAAGTGTTTACTTATTAAGTTCCCGTTGGTTCAGTGAATCTGATCTAGTTGAGACTAACCGTAGGATTTAGGCCAAAATCTGTTGTCAGTGACAGCTAGATCTAATTAATAGAAAAACTGTTTTCTTTTAGCAGACTAACTGGATAATCTTTTCAATACATTGATAGACTATCAACGTGTTGGAAAGACAGTGCACTCATTGTACTAATAGAAAGTAGCTTTTCTACACAGTAGATCTAACTGTTATGGACACAAGATGTTGGCCTAAATCCTACAGTGTCTTCCCTTAAATCTGCCTTTTTTTATTCTAAACTAAGATATTACTAATTTTCCTTCTCTTGTTCTTTCTCTTGATTGACAGTTGTACTTGGACATTTAGAAGTCTTGGTTCCCAATCTTGGGCATATTCTGCATCCCATTGAAATCAGTACATTCAGCCCAGTTGTTCCAACCACCCATCTTTTATTTAGCAAAGCACCCATTGGAAGGTTTGGGCAAATCAGTGTGTCACAAGACTGGTTGGAAACAAATCAAAGGTTACTGCTGCTGACTAATGTTACACCTGTTGAAGTAAGTGTAAGCAGGTAACATATGACAGTCTCAAAAAGGGCTTCATTGCTTAGAGCAGTGGTTCTTAACCTATGGTCTGTGGAAGTGATGTCCTCACAGGGGTTCTGCAGAGGCTTGAAGGCTGCTTGGACCACCTCCTCCCTGCAGTGGAGTGGCCACATGACAGGAGCCAAGGCAAAGGCTGGCTGGTTTGACTTGCACATTGCCATTCAATCCACTCCAGACACAAACTTGCAGGAATAAGCAGGAGAAAAGTCTTCCTTCCCCCTCCACTGCTTCTGAGGGAAGGTTTAATAGATGATGTAATTGTATTATTATTACCAAGTATTATTATTATCAAGTGTTGCTGTTGTTGCTGTTTTTGTTTTAAATCATGAGTTAAGTCTTGGGGGTCTGCCACAGCAGAAGACAGTTAAGGGGACCCCTGGTAAAGAAAAGGTTAAGAGCCAGTGGCTTAGAGAAAACTGAACCATTCTTGCTACTTCTCTGGTTACAAAAGTGGCTACTGTGGCTGTGATCTTTCATAATACCCCCATTTGAAGTGCTAATTGAAACTTGAAACAACAAACAGAAAGTCTTTAAATAGGTAATTTTTTTTCCTGGTTGTCAGTAGCAGCAGCAGCAGCAGCATGATCTTCACATTGGGCACAAAATGTAAAGCAATCTTAGAAATATTAGAAGCAATTTTGTATTTATACTAATTTATTCACTGGCTTATTTGCAAAGCATTTACTTTTATGGAGGAAACAATGCAAACGTTGTTAATCTACCCTTCTTCTAGCGGCTCTTCTTTTCCTACAATTTAGTCTTTTTTTAAATTTTATTTAGTTATTTATACCCTGCTCTTCAGCCACAAGGCTATGAGAGCGGCTTACAAATTGTTTCCATCCACACTGCATTAAACAGTTTCCAATGTGTGTTAGCTAATTGCCCCCACAAGCTGGGTACTCAATTTACCGACCTATGAAAGGATGGAAGGCTGAGTGAACCTTGGAGCCCGCTGGAATCGAACTTGCAACGTGGTGGCTTGCAGTACTGGCATTTAACCACTGCACCACCAGAGCAGTAAATTAACTAGCATTCCTGATCCAAAACTAGCAAGTCTCATTTTTCAAACCTGTTTCGTTTTCTCTCTATTCTTCAACTTCTTTTACACAACGAAGGCTGCAGTTGAACTCACCAGAACTTACTTCTGCATAAACAGGCATAGGATTATGCCATGAATCTATCCATTCACTTGCAAGATGACACCCATGGTGCTGGTTCAGGATTTAGGGGCATGCAGCTGTGCTGGCACAAGCAGATTCCTTACCCCATTCTCCCTATGGCATTTCCAACTTGGTGAAAATGTTACACAGAGGGTTGACAGGCCCTACTGATCTGAGTGAACTCTGATGTGGAAGGAAATGGGGATTCTCCCAAATCTTTGGAGATAGCTTCCATGAGGAGAGAGATCTTCCATCCATGAAAGACAGATTGTGGGTCCAAACCACTCTTAATAAGTAATAATTAACTAGCCTGAATCTTTATTTATATTTTTACTTGCTGCCAGCAGCTTCAGGAAGAGAAGCTACTGCTGGAGCTTGGCTTTTAAGGCGCTCAGAGGGACAATTGTGTGCTGGAAGAGCAAAGCCCCAGCAGTGCTCTCTCTCTGAAGCCAGAACGAGAGGCTAGCCTCACGTTGGGGGAGGTGTGTACTGCGTGTTGAGGCTTCAGAGAGAGCAATGACTGCTGAGGCTTTGCTTTCATGGAGGGAGATTGTCATGGAGATTGAGCTGCATGACAGCAAAGCCTTAGCTGTAGCTGTTCTCTCTGAAGCCAGAATGGGCAGCTTACTTGTGATGGTGGGGCGCACATGTGTTCTGCCTTCAGACCAGGCAAGCCTCTCTAGTGCTTTGCTTTTCCAGCATACAGTCACCTGGGAAAAGGAAAGTGTCACTGGGACTTGCCCAGTCTGAATTCAGAGAAGGCAGCTACCGCTTGGAATGAGAAGTGGCGCCAAGGATGGGGTGGGAGATGGCATTGCCATTCAGGCAGTGTTTGTGCCTCCTCTCCCCCCCCCCAATCCAGAGCAGATGGATTGATCACCTGGCAGCTTTCTTTCAAGCAAACTCCAAAGAAAACTGCAGTTTTCTAAAACCCAGATTAAGAGGGGTATTCCCAAAGTCTAGTGTGAATAGGGCTGTATATTGTGTGTCTTTTCACACCAGATTCAGGGAAAAGACCACATATCATTTGGCATTATCAGGCCAGATTCCGGCGGCGAGGATTTGAGTTTTTTTGATAGTGTAAATGCCCTCCCCTGTCTGAAGTAGTAACGTCCTGCATGAGGTCTATACCGTATGAGAAATAGCAAACTTAAAGACTGACCTTGTATATACAGTTTCTTAAGACTTATTTACTTTGGGCATAAAATCAAGGAACTTTCTGCCAAGTAATGGCACCCAGGTTTTTTTTTCCCTTTACCTTTCTTATACAGTATTTCAGAGTTTGTCCAGATCTTGCTGATGTTTGTTCTATATTGTAGCCAAACTTTTCTCTATTTTTGTCTTTTATGGGCCTATTATTGGCAAACCTGCTTGATGCTGTTTTTTCTTTCTTGATTATAAGCAGAACCTTTTGATTGTTAGATCATCTATTTAACCTTTTGTATAATGCTTTTAATTTGGATATATGTACTTCAATTTGAAGTGATTGCAGCTTAGGAACAGGGAGCACTTGAAAAAGTTACTTTTGGGGACTGCAGCTCCCACAGTCTGGCAGTCAGCTTGGGCCTGTTATTGGACAGTGCATATTATATCAGTCAAAATCCTGCTTCATTTAAACTTAATGAGAATTTTGCTGTTAGCCTGCGTGTGCTTGTGTCACAAAGCGTGGCAGTGCTGCTAGAACAACTTTTTATATTGACTTGAAACTTTGACTCCTATTTCACTTGCAACATATATACCCCCATTTAGAGTTTGGCATAAGCACCTTATTGACTGGAGTTTCTTTTATTTTTCTAATAAAAGTTTTTGCCTTTTGCTGCTGCTGCTGCTGTTATTGTTGTGTGCCTTCCATTTGTTTCTGACTTAGGGCAACCCTAAGGCAACCCTATTCTGGGGTTTTCTTGGCAAGCTTTATTCAGAGGGGGTTTGCCATGGCCTTCCTCTGAGGCTGAGAGAGTGTGACTTGCCCAAGGTCACCTGTTGCATTTTCATGGCCAAGCAGGGATTAGAACCCTGGTCTCCAAAGCCATAGTCCAATGCTGAAACCATTATGCCACGATAGACAAAGAGAAAACAGGAGAGGATAGAAAAAAACACACTACTTAGAATCATAGAGTTGCCAGAGACCATGAGAGTCATCCAGTCCAATCTCCTGCCAGGGAGGAATATACAATCAAAGCACTTTTTTTATTGTATAATGTGCTTACAAAGTACTGCTTCGTTACTAGCCATCATTGTTTAGTTCTTTGAGTATGTTTTGTGCTTTGGTGTTCTGAGAAAATGTATTTGAAAATCTGACTCACAGTTCAGCCTGTGAACTGAGGAAACAGCACTGCAAAGGTGTGTTGCCGGGAGGCTGATTTCCACAAAGAAGCCATTGTAGAAGACTTCATCAGTGTTAGGGTTCCTGAGAACTATCTCAGAATTCTGCTTCAAGATGAAGATGAGATAGAGGATGTTAGGAGGATGTTGTCCTAGCAATGAAATACAGGTTGACCCCATATCTGTCCCCTGTGGATACCTGAAATTGGATAATAAGGAACTGTACAAAGGCAACTACCGCATTATTTACAATAGCAATAGCAATAGCACCTGCATTTCTATACCACTTTATAGTGCTAAGCACTCCCTAAGTGGTTCACAATGTGTTTAGCTAATTTGCCCCCCAACAAGCTGGGTACTCATTTTACTGACCTACAGAAGGATGGAAGACTTAGTCAGTTTTGGAGCCCTGCAGGATTAAACTCACAACGTTGTGGCTGCAGTACCGGCATTTAACCACTGCATCACCAGGGCTCCTGTTTTCAATGAGACAAACACTAGAAGTTGACCATAGGATCTTGTGGGAGGACCTAGAAATGCCTAGAGAGAACATATTTTTTTCAGACATGGATAAGTGAAACTGTGGATACTGGATCAGTGGATACAGGGGTTGACCTATACCTTTCTGACAATTTTTATAGTCAGCAGAATTGCTTTCCTTGTGGTCTGGGAGAAAACAGGAACAGATTCTGTATCCATGGCTTAAACCTCCGTATCCACAGATTCTATATCTATGGTTTCAACCATCCATGGCTTGAAAATACTGTACAGTTGTCCCTTCACATTCACTGGGGTTTGGTTCCAGGACCCCCTGTGAAAACCCAAATCTGTGAATACTCAAGTCCCATTCTATGCAATGGCATAGCAAAATGGTGTCCCTTATATAAGATGGCAAAATCAAGATTATTCTTTTTTTAAGAGTATTTTCAAGCCATGAATACTTAAATCCATGACTATGGAGTGACAACTGTATTCCAGATTTTTTTCCAAAAGCAAACCTTGATTTTGCCATTTTATATAAGGAACACAATTTTACTGCACCATTATATATAATGGGACTTGAACATCGACAGATTTTGGTATCCATAGGGGTCCTGGAACCAAACCCCAGCTGCTAACAAGTGCCCACTCTAATTTATACCCATCTATACTTCATCCTGGACCAGATCCACCCACCCTCATCCTTTGTACCGGAAAATCACACATAATGCAGATCCCTTCTGACATTGCAGACACTTGGTCTTTGATACTGGCATGGTAGAGTAGTAGTTTGGGATGGGACTTGAATAACCCTGAAGGTGTTCTTTATTCTACTTCATGACAACATTCTCTGAATTGCATTGGTTTTCCATTAAAGTTATTACTTATTATATTATTTCCCACCTTTCTTTCATAATGGAACACATTGGGTTCCTGGGTGGTCTGCTTTCCAGGCTGTTGACTGGACTTGGATCTACTTGGCTCCAGCACGAACGTTGCCCTTATGTTGGAACGTTTAACCCTAGCCAGGGACCATTTGGTCAGTTGGCTGAGTACATATAATGGGGTGTGCACTGCTCTAAATAGAACTATTTTTATATGCTGCATTTTATTGTAATGTGGTTTTTAAAAAGTGTTTACTGTACCAGCCACCTAGGGAGTACAGTATTCCAGTTTTGAGTCAGAGTGTGATACTTTAAACAAACAAGTATGCATCACTCTTGAGCTAAAGCAGCACCTCTGCCACCATCATATTTTTTCCTGATGATTTTTCTTTTTAGGAGGTACAGAATAGGGGTAAACATTGATAGGAGTAAAGAAAAACCAGGAGAAAAATATGGATACATGTTTTAGGACAGGGTGGGAAATTTGTGGCCCTCCAGAGATTGTCAGACAGAAAGTCCTTTCAGACCTAGCCAGAACAGCCTTTGTTGAAGGATGGTGAAAGTTGTTGCTCAATAATACAGTCCGTATATTGGACAGAGTGACACCCATTTTTGATCGATTGAATTTCTGTTTTATTTTTTAGACCCACATACCAGCTACTTTACCATATGCAATCCTGCCTATTTTATTTGTATATTTTCACAGAAAACAACTGAGTGAGTTTCACTGAAATGCTTCTTGGGACATTAAAACTGTCCTGAAAATCTCTGAATCAACAGTGTTGTGGCATTTTCAGAGGTCACCATGAAGGGCTGGCTGTCTTATACTGTATTCACAGGAAAAAAAGAGGGAGACAAGTCTCCAAGTGCTCTGTAGATGGTCTTGGGCTTGTTTCAAATACATGAAGACAATCTACATAGCACTTGGAGACTTGTCTCTTCCCATTTCCCACCTGTTGATTCTGCTACGTGCTCTTTGGTACTTGTCTTGTCTTCAGACTGTTCGCTGTAGTGATATTGAACTGATGAAAGGGAGGGATCATAGCTCTGTGGTGCCATGGTTGCTTTCCATTCAGAAAGTCCCAGGTGGGGAGCTCCTGGCATCTGCAGAAGGGACAAATTTATACATGCAACAAGACCAACAGGGGTGCCTTAGGTCACATGTCCTACCTATTACCTTCTTGCTCTAATAGCAAGAGAGTGTAGAGAAAAGAGAATGCTGTAATTTTTCCAACAGAACCAAATGCACAAATTACATCATGAAACTCCACTGGCTTCTTCATCAGACAAAAGATGTTAAAAAGCCATACAGGAGAAGAAAAGTGACTAGAGGCATGACTTCACAGGGGGATGGGTGGGTTAAAAATCCAGATGGGATTCAGACTACTTTGGCCCGGAGCTGTGTTGCATGAAAATCAGGCTGTTCAGGCCCAGATTTCAGCACCACACCTGCCAGAGCCTGAATCTGCATTGGGTTTTACTTGTTACTCATGCTTGACTCTGAGCTTCAGGAAAATCAAAGCCCCAGTAGTAGTCACTTTCTCCGAAGACAGACTAGGAGGCTTACCCATGATGATGGGGTGAGTGTGCGTTTGGACTTCAGACCAGGTGACTCCCATTGGCAATTTACTTTTCCTGGGAGATTGGCACCGGAAAAGCAAACCGCCAGTGGGACCTCATTTGAAGGCAGAACGGGCAGCTTACTTGTAAGTAAGCTGCCAGTTCTGCCTTTGGACCACCTGTCTCCTGCTGGTGGTTTGCTTTTCCCAAGGGATTGTGCACCAGGAAAAGCAAACTGCCAGCAGGACTTGCCTGCTCTGAAGGCGGAATGGGTTTCCAGCAAAGTTTTCTAAACCCCAGATTAAGGGCGTATTCCCTGAGTCTGCTTCAAATAGTGTTCTACAGCATGTGTCACTATCGCACCAGAATTGGGGAAAAGGCTACACATTGTGTGGCATTATTGGGACAGATTCAAGGGGGATTCAGGGTTTTTGAGCAGTCTAGTCAAGCCCGATATTAGAGTCACAGGCCTACATTTTGTTGTTTCTGTTGTAGTTCAGTTGCTTTAGAGGGATCTCAGTGCAGGTGGAGGGGAGTGGCAGAGGATTTTGTTTTATTCTGCTTCACAGAATTGTTGTTAGGATAAAAGTGGGAGTGAAGAAAAATGATGTACAATACCTTTAGCTCCAGGAGATGAATGGAATCAAATTAGTTCAAATAAGTACAGTTGAGGGGTGGGGGGAACCATAAGTTTCATAAAGAAACTGATGCATTTCCAAGAGCCTTTTAGGATGTTTCACTTCAGCTACAATCCCACATTTACCTATGAGTATGTCTCACTGAACTCATTGGAGCTTGCTTCCGAGCAGATATGTATATAATTGCTTTGTTAACCTAAAGCTCCTAGCTGTTAGATTCTCCTCTAACAGAGACCAAGCTTGCTCATTCTTGTCTTTTCTTACAGGACATATAATGACCACGGAATGGTGTCCTTCAATCTGTGATTTATCTAGGACCAAGACTAGGCTGGGAATCCATTGGATTTCCTATGACTTGCATAGGAAAAGCAGGACTGTTGGATAGTATGGGCTTGTCACCTACATAAAGGCTTGGATGAAGGTATGAAGGATGAAGATAAAGGCTTGGATTGAAAAATGTGGGTGTTGCCTGATCTCCTCAACCACATGTACACTGTGACCATTCCACTATGAAATGTTGGGTTGTGTCCTGTAATACCTATGTTGTAAAAGCCAGTGGTCTCATGAATGATTTCTGTGAAACTACAGAATGTGAGGATGTAAGGGCAATCTGGCTGTGCCATCTCTCCCTCCATTGATCACCAGGGTTGATTTGGCTGATCTGACTGGCTAGGTGGGCATCCCCTTCCTCTCTTGTGTCCTTCTTGAAGCTGTGTGCTCAGTGGAAGAGGACAACAGGGGTGCACCTACACTACACAAATAATCCGATTTAAAACTGGATTATTTGCCATGGCTGCTTCCTATGGAATTCTGGGATTTGATTTGTAGTTTGTTGAGGCACAGCACTCTTTGGCAGAGAAGGCTAAAAGCCTTGTAAAACTATAAATGCCAGGATTCCATAGGAAGGAGCCATGGCAAATAATCCAGTTTCAAACTGGATTATTTGTGTAGTGTGTATTAGGCCCCAGATAGAAGGAGTGTACCATTCTTCGGTCAAGGGTATACAATAGCTGTGCTCCCCTACTAGAATCTCCAAACAAGCTCAAGAAACTACAGTACACTTTTTTCATGTTATTAGAAAAGGTTTGTTCAACTCAGTAGTTTTTCAGAGTCCTTATAATCTGATTTTTTTTTTTAAAAAAAAGTGATGTAATGATTTTCTATGGGCTGTCGTTCCTACAAAATATTTTAATTAAGGGGCTTGAGCACTTAGTATTGGTGTTGGGGGCGGGGGCTTTTGCCACAGAAAACTTCATCTGTGCTCTAGACCCATATGGAAAAATGTGTGTTTTTTCTGATTAAAAAGTAACCCGTTTTGGACAGCAACAGGACAGGAAAGAGATATGGGTGCAAGGGGACAAATAGGTAAATGGTGGAGGAGCCAAGGAGTGGTGGTAGGCATAGCTTGGCCCGTGGTGAGGGATGTTGAGATTAGCAGCTGAAGATCTGAAGCTGCTACAGGTTTTTACATCTTTGCTTTAAGCCCTTTTGCATGATTTTTCAGGATTTAATTGGAAATGTAAATTTCAATACTGTATTTCAAATATTTCAATTGTTTAGGCTCTAACTGTAAACCTACAATTCAGTGTTTCAAATATTTCAAAACTATTTGTAGGAGGATAAGTGCTATCTAACCCAACAACAAACTATGTGCAACTGATTTGCATCATTCCCACTTCATGCTGAGTAGCTTGCTTGCCTCCTATGCTGATATTGTTCTATTTTACACATCGCAGAGTATGCAGACTTTGTTCAGATTGATTAGCATATAGCTACTATATGTGAGACTGAAATCTGTGATCCTGGCATGTGGATTTCTTTCCGTGCACATACACTCTGCAATTAACATAGTGTATGGCCTTTTTCAAGGCTGGTTTCCTGAGCACTTGTGACCATGTTATTCATTGTGTCAATTTTTGAAAGCACATATAATGTATCTTGTCTTTTTGCCTAATAACAATAATAGTAGTATTAATAATGAAAATGCTTTTTAAAAGAGGGCTTTTAAAAAGTCTGCTACTGACTGCATATAGTGCCAGATTTTAATTACAGTTGGCATTTCTGAGTGTATTGCTGGCACTGAAGAGAATCTTACTGAAAAAAGGCATAAATTTTGACACTGGCAATATGGGAGCTCAGCGTAAGAGAGTACTGTTCTACTTTAATGTACTGATTAAAATATTCAGTGTTAAGTGCAAAACTGTACTAATCTCAGGCTTGAATTGTGTAATGATTCAGATTGTTAGAAAGCAGCATATGTAATAGCTTCAAATAAGCATTTTTTTAAAGGGAGAAAAATAGGATGCTACATTGCAAGAAATATGGTTGGCATCTACCAGGTTTTCTATTAAGTTCCAGGTCACAGACAAATAAAGGAAGCATGTGAGGGGAGGGGGGAAAACCTCCTATTAAAAAATAATTAGGGAGATGTCTGTTTTGTTCACCAGATGGAAAATCAGTACTTGTGGGTGGTCTGTGCTGGATGGGGCATCTCACAATTGGCAGAACGATGCCTTTAACTTTTAAAGTCCTGGGACAAAATGGAAAACTAATTGACTGTTGAAAAGGCTCCCTTTCTGGATGCATTTCAGCCTTTTTACATATGAAGGTTTGGTGAGTTTCTGCTGTTTCTTATATGAGGCCACTAGCATTTATTTTGTGGTAGGCATTGTGAAGCGCTTTGTCTTAAGATTGTGGGATGCATGGTTTTATAAATGGACACACACACATACGCACCAAGTATACCTGGAGCTGGTTTAGAACTCTCTATGATAGGCAAATCCTGCATGTGGTTTTTATATTGTTAGTCTTTTTAGCGTCTACAGAGCATTTTGTTTAAGCTGTTTGTTAACACTGGAATGCCATTAATAAAAAAATGGAAACCAACATTTTGTCAGCATTTCAGAGGATGTTATTTGTCTTTCATTCTTATGATCAACAAAAATAAACATTGTTCAAGAGAAAAGTATAAGCAAGTGAACAACAAGTAAGCACACTTGTTGGTGTTGATCAGTGTTATTAGAAGACACTTAGAGATTTTAGTAGCTTTTACAGTATGGTTATTAATACTTGATTGAATTAAATTCTTTCAGTTTACACGAGGGGACAAAATAAGCATTTTTAAATATGTAAATTAAGTGGTTGAATCTCCAAGAAGGCATGTTTGACACACTGGTGATTAATATCATTTTTAGATATTTAGGGAGTAAACACTTTTATTAAGACATGCATAGGATTGAACCATAAGGTTATAAGCTTGCACACATACCTGTTTCAAGTATTACCAAAATGGGCAAGGCAGTGGTAGATTTAAGAAGCCTGTTTGAAATGCAAATGAATAAACGAATAGTGAAAGGAGTAAGGACAACTAGTTTCTCTTACACCTGATATTTTCAAGGAAGGGCAGTTATGCTTAAGAAAACTAGCAACCGTATAAGTGTAATTCTCATAGTCCTGATACGAAGTAAAGACTGATTAACATCAATGAGTTTGGGGAAGGGTCTTGTCTCAGCAGCTGCATCAGAAGGGAAGAAGTGTGTGTGTGCATGTGTGCCTGGGTCACATTATTTTTGTCCTTTATGTGGCATTGGATGGGCTCAACACTCCAAAAGATGTTATCTGTTTTAACCTCTTCCCTCCCTCCACTTGCAGCAATTGCTTTGGTGAGACAACACTGTAGGCTCATTGACCTGAGGCAATTGCTATTGGGGTGATGGTGGTGGAATATATCTAAACAGGTGTTTTTTTCCCTGAGACCTTTCCCCAGGTCATTTTTGAGAGGTGAAGGTGGGCTCAGGCTTTGGTTGCCTCCAAAACAACCACTGAGGAGGCTGTTTGGTTGGTTGGGCAAAGGGTCTTTGCTTATGGCACCACCTAGGAGGATTAATCTTTCCTATCCCTGCTTAGGGCTAGCTCTTGTCCAGGATTTTTCCTGAGAGACACTGTGGTTCTACTAATCCTCAGTGGAGCAGACAGAGAGAAAGGAGGGTCATATGAATTCCCCCAAATGCTTTCTGCAGAAATAAAGTAGCATTTACCCATTGGAATAAACTCCTTTCTATTCCTCTATTCCTCTCCTTGGTCTGAACCCCTGAATCCCAGGTATCTGTAAATGGAAGACCTATTTTGGAAGCCGTGACCCCTAAAGTTGCAAGAAATCTAGAATTGCATTTTTAAAACTGTGCTTGATTCTGTATATTTGGACTTAGTTTCTGTCCCCTTTCATGTCTGTGCCTAAATATTTGTGGCTCTTTGTGTTTCACTGTGAACCAGTTATGCACAGCCTGTAAAGATTTTGTATTGCAGTGGCTAAGAGTATGAACTTCAAAGTTATGAAATTCCTTGTTCAAATCTCCTATCTATAGTGAACTTAATTCACTTTGGCTAAATGTTAATTCTCAACCACACCTGCACTCAATATGGTGATAATAAGGCTTAATAAAACTTTAAAAAGATTTGCCTTGACCTCAGAGGGAGAGAAGAAGAGGCAGGCAGAGCTCCATCATGCCTAGGCACAGCAGTAGATGAAAGGCCCTCCCCTTTGTTCCAATTCCCACTGCATTGGCCTTGGAGGAAGAGAAGAAGAGGCAGTATCTGCTGGATTCAATCTCCTCCCACACTGCCATCCACTTTCCCTTTTGTGTCTTGTCTTAATTATATTGTAAACCTGAAGGGAAGGGACTGTTTTGTTGTTCTTTACTTGTAAAGTGCCATGTACAGTGATGGCGCTTTATAAATAAATGGTAACAACAACTTGGCAGTGGCACCATCATCTTGTTTAGAAGGAGAAAAACCAAAGGAGTGGTTATCTTTACCCCCACCCCCCACCCATAGCAGGAGGTCTTCCCTCCCCCCCCCCAAATATTTTTCCAGTGGTTGGGGGGCTGGGAGGAGCCTGCAAGCAACACAAATGGCCTGAGTGGCAGCACAATTCATATGCCTGATGTAGACTAAACAAATAAAAATTAAGAATGTTTCTCTCATGAAAGTGGCTGCAGTGTGCATTCTAGGTTGTATACAGTATGTGTGAATCATAATGTGCAACCCTGCTCCTACTGCCCAGTTCCTATATTTTTAATCATGTGAAAAGCTGAGCTTGAGATAGCAAGGTGGTTGTTAAAAAGATTTGATTGCGACTTCTTGTGTGTGTGTGTTTTGGTTGTTGTTTAGTGATTTGTGTTTTGTGTGATTTTAATCATATCATTGTACACTGTCCTAGTAGCTACAAGAATGGAAAGTTGGGAAATTCATAGATCTTACTTCCAAGGGAATGTGCATTAACACTAAGGAAGTTTTATAACTTTAAAAAGGCCTGCAACAGGGGCTGTCTTCCTGAAGAGAGAAGAACATACTTAATAACAAATAAGATGCAGACTTCGTCATATTTTTAATAAACATGTTGAAATCACTATCACTTCAATTACTTACAGCTAACTTAAATCCCTTCTATTTCAAAGGCTCTCTTCTGGCTATGTCTGGATCCAAACTAATGTCTTTCACCATATATCCTCCACTGTGTTTGAAGAAAACATGCAGTCTTTGTAAGGGGAAAAATACATAGCGATGGCACCCATTTTTGGATTTCTGCTCCCATAGTTTTATCTAATAAAGCAAGGCAGTTCAACTTCAGTTCAAGAACCACAGTGTCCCTACAGTTTGTGTGTGTGTGTGTGTGTGTGTGTGTGTTTCCCCGCAACTGGCATATGTATGTGTGTGACTGTTCAGGGTTGAAAAAGTTGTATATCCCTGCTCTAAAGACTATGTGTATACACAGTATTGTACATTACTTCACTTTAAACTTTTCCAAATTTACTATGTATTATACAATAATAAAAAAAAAACTGTTGTCTTGTTGGGCTAAAGTCTGCAAATTGAAAGAAACCACAACATAGTACTAGATCAGTAGCATTACACCCATTTCCCCCCCTAGGCATAAAGCAAGCTAAGCTGTAAAAACTGCAGTTACTTAGCAGTTCCATATTCTCCCACTATTTTCCCCACCCCCTTCCATTCCCCCTCCCAGTACCACAGATGCTTCACAGTCTGTCCTCTTTTCTTCTGGGCACAGCATACGGATTTTTTCAAAATACAACTCAAAGTTTTTGATGTGTGTGTTGTACTATTAAAAGCATAATTTAGACAGTCATGACGGTTTAACTACCAGCACAAGATCATGGTGTGCTGGAACCAACCAAGACCATGAAAATGTTGTTTAGCAGTTTCTAAAATGCACTGTACCAACCCCCACCCACCCACCCACCATTTTTCCCCCTTTTAATAAGTAGTTACTGTTCAAATTGTTATAGCACTGGGAAAAGCATATATGGTCAAATGTAGGTTGAAATAAGGATGGATGGCTAGACATTTTGTTGGACCTGACAATATCAATGAAAGTAATTTTTTTGCTCTTTTTTAAAGACAAATGTGCTTATTTAAACTTAACAGCTAACTAAAATTTGGAAAGAAATATACAGAAGAATACTGTACACAGAAAGACAGCGTCAAGGGGGGGGGGATTCAAATAAATTAGGTCAATTGCACAAGAAAGAAAATATATTTTAAAAGTTGGGTGAATTTAAGGCAGGAGGAAAATAAGTTTCACAACACAATACAAGGTTGGGAAGAAATTGCAAGAGACATTTGAAAAAACTCAGCAAAATTGAAACAGAGAGCCTTTTGCATCCCTAGGTTAAAATCTGATTTTACAATAAAACGGTTTGGAGAGATCAGACATATCCACTTGTAAAATATATTAAAGTATGGAATAAAATGCAAACACAGGTTTTTTTTCTATCCCAGTTGCAAGAGGAAGGGATAAATAATATAGTTATCACATTGGAAAACTCAATGAAGCAAAACAAAATGCAGTCATATGGAACAGTGGGTGGACCAGTTCAAATGCTTTTTCTTGATTTATAAGCAAAGATGTGTATGAACCCACCTCCCCCCCCCCGTGTGTTATTTCCTATTTTTTCAGGGCGTTGTTGATAGTGTAAGAACTCTTCAGTTCATCATTGTTTTCTGCTATATCTAAAACAGGATATTATGATTAAAGTTTTGGAATAAGCCAGGATCTTAAACCATGACTTGAAAGTGGCTTAACATCCTGGCTTGCTCTGAACCTTTTTAACTAGTTTCTTGGTTCAGACATTGTAGAAAAATAGGCTGAGTAAACTCTTCTAGGAATTGATTGTGGCACACTGAGAAGGGAAATGTGAATGAACTGTGTCTAGTTACTAAAGCCAAGGACCACAGGAAGTTGGTTCTTGTACTTCAGTCCCATATAAGTCAGTGAGATGCATTAGTTGCAATGTGGATGTACATCTCATTGCTTTTAATTAATCTGATCATGGATTGGATTTTTACTGTTATACATTAAGTTGTAGTTAAATTTTCTGTACATAGTTGTATTCACTCTCAAAGGGAAAACAACTGTGTCTAGGCCTCTTGGCTTTTTTTATCTTTAAGGGAACAAAAAAGCTCAGATACAAATTAGCTGAGAGCAAAGGTTGGCTCACATATTCCTTTCTTTGATACTTATTATCTTGTGATGTGAGGTTGACTCCGGTGAAAGAGCTGATGTAAATAAGACTTGAGTCAAACCTTTAATGTTACTGTATGCATTTTGAATTTGTGGAATGCTTTCCCCAGAGAGACTTGCCTGGCATGTTTTTCATAGGCTAAATCCACACGAGGGCTATATCCCATCTCCAGTACACAGTATCCTGACATGGTTTGACCCTGTTAATGTCACACTGACCCATTTTAATCTGGACTCAAATTGTTCTTGAAAGACATACATTTTCCCCAACTGAAGTGACACAGGTACAAAAGGGCATTTCTATCATTTTCACAGCGGCTGCGGGTTTTATTTCTTCTGGGGATGCATGTGAATATACGTATATCCCCATATTCACATCAACCAATAGTCTGTCAGCCTTACTGCCCACCTGCATTTCCATTGGATAGCATGGATGTGGCCCCTTCGCAGGGTTGGTTCCCGTCTTGAGTAAGTAGACTCCTCACCTAAGCTAGGGAAAAGTTCCCTTTTTTTTTTTACTTTAACTTTCAGAATCTCCCCCCAAACAGAGGCACTTTCTCTAATCTTTATAAATTTACTTTATAAATAGTTGTTTTTTTGCCTTTGATTGCAATTGTCTGAAGCTATTCTACCCGTTGAAATTGGATAAATTCCTTCTGGTTTGAATGGTATGGATTTTAGGACAAGATTGCTTATATATGGGGTATAGAGGGCAATGGTGCATCAAACACCCAAGCCTTTGCTACACCTGCACAGATGTAAATCCCATTGAGTTCAATGGTGTTTAATGCCAGGTAACTAAGTATGGCATTGCAGTCTGATCCAGTTTTTCAAGTGAAGTTTGCAAAGCAATTGGATCTATGATCTCAAAAGTAAGTCTGATTGAGTTCAGTGAAACCTGCTCCTTTTAAGAACAATGTTTACTGATTGAGCTTGAAGTTCTCACTGAATTCCCTCACCCTGCTTTCCTACCCTTTTCTTTCTGTAACCCACAATGGCCTCTCCATCCTGTATGTGCGCGCACACATGTGTGTATAAATATTTGGGTTGGTGGGTCTATTGGGATAATTAAATGTCTCCTCATTCAGTTTAGCCCATGACATTTAAAGTTGCCCACATGATCTTCCTTCAATATTAACAGGATTAAACAAAAACCCTACAGAATGAAACAACTAGTTTTTAAAGCTAAGTTTACAAACTACTGTAAGTGCCTGTGACAATGAACTTCACTTCCCTCCAGGTGAAGGTGTTTAGAAGCACAACCTGATCCAAGAAGCCTTTATTAGAACATGGGATTAAATTTCCATTGAGTTTAATAAAATGTAACACACACATCCCAGTGAGCAGAGAGTCTCAGATCTTTAGATATTTGAATATGGAGTTATCCGCATACATACACCGAAAGTAAAAATAAAAATAAAAATGATGACACCATGCTTACTGGATGAGGATTCTAAGGTAACCATCCACCAACCTGTCCCACCCTCCAACCACTAGCCAAGTGTTGACTGTTAAGGGAACTTCAAAACCTTGCTCTCCCCTTATGCTTATTTATCTTTCATAAGGCAGGCTCAGTGTGGACGGCATTTCAAACAGAGGATTGTCCTCTGTAAAGTAGAACAGATGGCTACCCTACTAATTGGTTGTCAAATAGATATATTGGTTTGGATCCACAGGATATTATGTGTGGTTCTTCCCAATGCAGAAAGTTTGTTTTATTCTTTGCACTGTAATGCTGTGCAAGAAAAGTGAAATTTAATTGCAAGGTACCCTTTTGGATGCACCAACTTTTAATGAAACAGAAACATGAGCACTATTACAGGTCATACTTTTTATAGCACGACATGAATTCTGCTGCTAGAACTTGCGCAAATATACATGTAACGGTATTAGAGGTTATATTTTCCTATTGCTAATACTATTTCACAGATCTAAGCTAATAGTGGCCTAAATTTCTCCTGTGGAGCAAAACTCCTCCAGTACAGATGTAGAGTGACACATCAAATTGTCTTCTATGTTCCTGTTGACATGGCTTTCATTCTTAGCAGTCTGAGGGGTTGTCTAGATGGTGAAAAAACTCCTCATAGAATGTGAGGAGAATACCTTTTATGAATCTTTTTATGGAAATGCTTAAAGGAATAGAGAAAGGGGGGTCGATAATTGGTGGAGAAGCGAACAAGGTAATGGATCTGAAATTAGACAAATCCTACAACCCACTGAAAAAGATGTCACAGCAAACCTCTTTACATAACATAATGCCTTGGCAGACCCCTGGAGAATAGAACACCCACAGGATAGAAATTATATTATTCTAACACGCACCACACATATTCAAGAATAGACTACCTATTCGTTTCTAAATCCCTCCTATCCCAAATACAAGATACTTCCGTAGACCCAATACTTTTCTCTGACTAATCTTTGATTACACTCAATTGGCAGATAAACCCTGAAACCCCCAAACACAAAATTTGGAGATTTAGCTCAAATTTATTATTAGACAAAGCTTTTAAACAAAAAATCCAAGATGCTATGAAACATTTCTATGAGGAGAACAGATCAGTAGAAACCTCAGAGGTCCTATTATGGGACACTCTAAAGGCAATACTACATGGCTTCCTCATTCAAGGAGCAAATTTTTTTTATAAAAGATTGTCATATTGAAATCATCGCCCAAGAAATTCAGCAGTTGGAATCTTTGCATAAAGCATCTAATAATATACAAATATATCAACAATTATTACACAAAAAAGCAGAACTTAAATTGATAAACAACTAAAAAATCCAATCATCCCTCCTATATACAAAAGTGTACTATTACGAATTTAATAACAAACATTCTAAGCTCTTAGTGAGATTGGTTAAATGTAAAGCACACACAAAAAAGGCTATCTATTACATCTCTGACAGGAAGGAGAAAAATAATATCCCCACCTGAAATTCTACACAAGTTTCAAAAGTTTTATTCTGAATTATATAAATCTAATACCCCTTGATCTGCTAATATATCCAAATTTCTTGACTCTCTCACTATACAAAAACTCAATGAGACACATTGCATACTCTTAAATAATCCTATACAAAGAAAAGAAATCACAGCTGCCATTCACAAACTCCAGGCTGGAAAGTCTCCCGGTGCGGACGGCTTTTGGGGGGAATTTTTAAAGATGATGACCCCTGAACTATTACCACATTTGTTAGTGCTTTTTAATGAAATTTTACAGGGAGGAGCCCCTAAAGATACCTGGCACGTCACTAGAATTGTACCAATTCCTAAGCCAGAAAAAGAGGATCCATCACCAAAATTATTTCACCCCATCACGTTAATAAACCAAGACATGACATTATTCACATCCATATCGGCCACCCAAATTAATAAATTTGTTAACCACTATATACATCTGGATCAGACAGGCTTTATGCCAGGTCAACAGATGACTGATACTTTGAGGAGAGTCTTTAATGTAATCCACCACTCCACCCTGTTGAAGACTCCACTAACACATTTATCGCTGGATGCCCTGAAAGCCTTTGACAGTGTGGAATGGAATTTTCTTTATATAAACTTTTAGAAAAAAATGGAATTTGGAGTGAACTTTATTTCTACAATAAAAGGGTTATATGAAAATTCTAGAGCCACAGTGTTGGTAAATGGTTTGGCTTCAGAGACCTTTGATTTACAATGAGGCACCTGTCAAGGCTGCCCCTTGTCTCCCATTTTTTTTGCTCTAACTATAGAACCTCCTGCTGAACTAATCTGGGCTCACCCAGATATACTTGGCATCCACCTGAAAGACTCTCACCATAAACTAGCTCTTTATGCAGATGACATTTTGATTTTTACTACTAATTTAGACATGTACACTTAACTCTTTTGAGGAAATGTGTACAGTATATCGAAAAATAACACAATCAAAGGTAAAGCAGCACATTTACAAAACCTTAATTGAGGATAAATTTGGCAATGGCCAACACATTTGCATGGTCTGGCAATCAGACTTAGGAACTGAAATCACAGACAACCAGTGGTCATAAGTCTGGTCCTCACCCCCATACTTTAACAGATCAGCAATTATGAAGGAAGGCTATTTAAAATTAATTCACAAATGGTACCTTATATACCTGACACCTATAAACCTGTCAAGAATGGTAAAGACCCTACCACCGATCTGCTGGAGAGGGTGTGCTGAGAAGGAAACATATATACATATGTGGCTTGAATGCTAATGAGTAAAACCCTTTTGGTTAGAAGTAATACAACATATTAATAAGATTACAAAACAAAGGGTTTATTACTGTCCAGCATTATTGCTTTTATCAGTCTTTAGAGGTTTCAACGTACAACTGAAGGCTGATTACATTTTGTTTAACAGCTGCTAGATTAGAAATTGCACTCCATTGGAAGATAGGAGAGTTGCAAATAACACACTTGTGGTCAAGAATTTGGAATATGTGGTTGATGGAAAAGTTGTCTTCAGACATTGCCAGATCTAGAGGACATAAGACACATACAACATTTCATGAGGAATTGATGACTTTTATTGATTCCATAAATAATGCTCCAGGACAACAACCATTGCCACCAGAAGAATGCAGGCCTTTGTAGAAAAATATTTTTTTCTTTTGTTTGAATCCACATACTCCTGTGCCCTGTGAAAGGAAAAATACATATCTCAGGATGGACTCCGCTTTATTATTATTAGGTTGCCTGTCCCATGCTTTTGTTTCAATGGAATTATATATTGTTGCATTTTTAATGAAAATAAATAAATAAAAATTTAAAACTAAAAAAAAAAAAAGAATACCTTTTATGTCAATGGGATCCTGTGTTCATCTGATGTATTGTGAAGGAGTGCGGGGGGGGGGGCTCCAAATACTCTGCAAGAAAAGCCTTTGTGGCTTTTCCAATATATTTTTAGAAGCTCCACAAGAAATGCACACTTCTGCTCATTTGAACACCGATGCGATTTCTTGCGAAATACCGAGGGGGCAGCACTCTTCATTTTGATTGGTCAGACATTCACAGGGTGCAGGTTTGCTGTCAAGTGCAAGGTAGTGATCATGTGCTTTCGTAAACTTTCATCCAGGAAGCCATGGCTGCCTAAACTTGTTGACTCAGAAGTAAATCCCACAACATCTGAGCAGCCAGGGCTGTAGTTATAATTTATCAGGAATATGGGAAGAGTTTCCTGGCTGTTTCTGTAACTTTAAAAGTTTAGCAAGGAAAGCCATGGGGAGAAGGAAGGGGGGGGGGACTTCGCTGCTTCATCTCACCTCCTGCCAAAGAACCCCCCCTCCTCTTCCTTCTCCAGGATAATTGGGGGCTTCAAAGGGATGGTGGAAGGTGAGATGAAGTGACTAAGAACCCCACCTCCTCTTCCTTCAAAGGCTGACTGGCTTGTCCTGGGCATTACTCTTCAATCTACTCCAGCCACAGATTTGCAGGAAGAAGCAGGAGAAAAAGCTTCCCTACCCCTCCAAGTGCCTCTGGGGGAAGGTTTAATGGATGGTGTAATTGTGTTGTTGTTGGGGTTTTAAATCTTGAGTTAAGTCTTGGGGGTCTGCAGCAACAAAAGATATTTAAAGAGGGTCCCTGGTAAAGAAAAGGTTAAGAGTCACTGATCTAAACAGTTTAAAGCACTAGGATTTTATTTGTACTAGAACATTTGTACTTTGTACTAGGAAAAAAAGGATTGTGAAAACTAGCTGTTAGTCAGCTAATGTATGAATAACATGGATTGGTGCTGTATTGAAATTTTGGAGCTGTTGCTGCTGCTGCTGCGTGACTTCAAGTTGTTTCAAACGTAGAGAACCCTAAGGCAAACCTATCATGGAGTTTTCTTGGCAAGATTTGTTCAGAGGGGGTTTGCCTTTATTCCTACAGACACCCAGTGGGGTTTCCATATCCAAGCAGGGATTCAAATTCTGGTCTCCAGATTCACAGTCCCCAGCACTCAGATCACTATGCCACGCCAGCTCTGGCCACAGTGCAAATTCAGATAAATGGTTGTTTTTTCATGATATGGGGGAAGATCAAATAGTATTTGCAGAACCATCATGCTTACCATCTTCCTTACCAAAAGGAGAATCATGGGGAAATTCTCGTCATTCTTTTTCCATTCAGTTTACATTGCAAAGAACAAGATTAAAAAACAGGATAATTCTTGAGGATAGCTCTTTTGCACAGGCAACACCGACAACGCCACTGGCTGGGGCACACCAGGCTCAATCCATGGTTGCTCAAATCCGTGGATAACGAATCCGCTTATACCAAGGGCCCACTATATTTGTATATATCTTTTTCATATATGACATGCTCAGAGTGGTTCACAACAAAGCATAATGATGTTGATGACAATTCCCCAGCTGCACTAAAGAAAAATTAAAACAAAATAATGATGGCAAAGCATCATTATTAAGTCTTTATGCAGCAGTCCTTTATGTACCCCTCTAGAGCTATGCTTTATTGCAGAATCCACACAGAAGACATTTAGGTATCGTCTATATGAGCCTGAAAAAAATGGATTGCTCCGCAGTAATAGCAAGTTGTAGCAGCTGCGGCTTATCTTAATGGTTTTACAGCCCCCTTAAACTTCGCATGCCCTCTAGCCAAGATGGAGACTGCAAGTGAATTACTCACGTTTTTAAATGCCACCACTGAATTTTTTTTGGGAAAAACTTTTTCCATGGTGTGCACAAGCGATATTTCACATTTACAAAAAAAAGAGAGAAAGATAATACAAATTGACATTTTTTTTGCCTTAGCAATTGCTCACTAAAGCAAAGATCCAACATGGTGGCAGCGGGCACTTGCCCTGGTAGCAAGCCCTGCTCCCTGTGCTTGTCTGGCCAATCAGGTTTACACTTCCTCCCAAATGGGAAAGTGATTCAAGTCAAATCGCTTGTTGCAATTAGTGGGAATGTGCATTCCCCATGTAGCTTTTTAAAAACTCTGGGAAAAGCTGCAAAGACTTTCCCAGCATAGTTTTTGGTGTATTTCGCTGCCCCCCTTCCGAATATGGTGCATTGATGTGCACTCCCATTAAGACTGATTGTATTCCCAGCGAATTCCATTTGAATTATTTTAACTATTTCGATGACCCCTGCCATTATCATCTCAAGAGTTGTAAGCAATATCTCCAGGGGCCCGTTTACACGGCAAAATAAGTCCGTGAAGAATTCGCTAAGATTCCTAATAGTTCACATACATTGCGCCACAATATCACCTCATTCAGAAGGGGGGGAGCTCAAAAGCTCAAAGGTAGCGTAATAAGGGCTTTTGCTACTTTTCCCAACTTTTTTGAAAAGTAGCGTGACTTAGCGCATTATAGATTGTGTGAACTGCCATTTCGCTAAGGGCTATGTGAACTACCAGCAATCTTCCTGATACAGTCACAGCAGAGCCAAGGAGACTGCGAGTGAATTACTCACTCCAAGGAGGGGGTCCAAGGAGGGGGTGGGCTTGCAAGAGATGGAGGAGCCTGAAATGAAAAGATCCAGCCCCTGTTGTTTTCAGCCACGGAAAAAATCCAGCAAGCTGTCTGCAGCTTGCTTGGCTATGTGTCTGTGCATGTGTGCGTGTATGTGTGTGTGTGTGTGAGAGAGAGAGATATGGAGGGGGAGAGAGGGAGGGAGATTTGAGTAGCGATCGGCTCCTCCAGCTGTTCGCTCGCTCGCACTCCTCTGATAGCATTTGTGTGTGTGTGAGAGAGAAAAACAGGGAGAGTGGGGAAGGGGAAGGGGGGCTTGATGGGAGGAGGAATAGCTCATCCGTGGCTGAAAGGCTGCCTCCTTCCTCCCACTCTTCTAGCTTTTGGAAGAAGAGGCATGCAAACTAGCAGGCATTCCTAAGGCATTCCTTAGCCTTTGCTAAGGCATGAGAACTAGAAGGCATTCCTCAGATCAGGGAAAGATCTGAGCACTTTCTCTCTCTTTCCCTCCCTCCATCTCGTCTTTCCCCCAGATGTGCTTGGGAGGTCATGCCCCCCACCTTTGCCTGTCTGAACCAGAAAGCGAAAAAATAAACAGAGCAACCAATTTCGCAATAAATCATGTAAACTACCCGGCACTGGTGCGAAAAAGCACTAAAGTGCAAATTATCGCAATAAAAACTGCCGTGTAACTGAGCCCCTGGTTTCAGCCACTTGCCATGTACACTTTTTTTAACAGAAAAAAAATGGCTGCAACAAATCTTTTGTTGTTCTACCCAATGCCATTTTTACCTGGACCATGATGTGAAGAAGCATACATGACATATTCTGTCATTAGGCTGTCTCCATTTAGAGTGTGTATGTGTGTGTGGGTTTGTGCCTTCAAGTCACCTGTTGACTTATGGTCACCCTGTGAATTTCATAGGGTTTTCTTAGGCAAGGAATACTCAGAGGTGGTTTTGCAAATTCCTTCCTCTGAAATATAGCCTAGAACACCTGGTACTCATTGGCAGTTTCCCATCCAAGTATTAACCAGAGATGACCCTGCTTAGCTTCCAAGATCAGATGGGATCTGATGTCTTAGGTGTTGGATTGTGTAGAAATACACTGTTTAAAATATCAGGGTATTTTGTCCCTGTTTAAACATCCACGCAGTACTTCACACGTTAGTGGACAATACAGCCAGTTTAGCTGAGTTCAGAGTTAACACAGCAGCATCTAGTGTTAGAATGTTAGCATACATGTAAAAACACTGCTTAGTAAGTAACCAAACACCCTTTGTCTTTTCCCAAGTTGTTTAACTACCAAAATAACCACTCAAGACTCAAAAGTTAGTTTTAAAAGTACAAAAGCTTCTTTACTCACAGTTTAGAGAGCTCATTCGTGGCAGGTAACAAAAACACCATCAAAACAGACCAAAACTAGTTAAAAATACTTAAAAACTACAT
Source organism: Gambelia wislizenii (assembly GCA_030847615.1). Classification (NCBI taxonomy): domain Eukaryota; kingdom Metazoa; phylum Chordata; class Lepidosauria; order Squamata; family Crotaphytidae; genus Gambelia; species Gambelia wislizenii. Next base: position 218,405,037 of record JAUMIR010000003.1, read on the forward strand.
TGTTAGAAAACTATATTCAGGACGCCCCTTTCGGGGTCCTCTCACTTCAAAGGTCCATGAGGATTGTTAGATAACATGGCTTCTGGAACAAAGAAGAAACACTCAGACACTCCCCCTTCATCCCAGATTGCCCAATAGTAAAACTTTAGGAAGTTACATCAGCTCATCTCATATGCCTTCTCAGTTAACCCTTCAATAGCAAAACCATTTCCACTTATTGGACTGCAAACTATATTTTCCAACATTAGGGTGTTTAGGCACAGGAATTCTCAATGGAGTCAAGAAACAGAAGTGCACATTAAACCCTACTGCTACCCAAGCCACAACATTAATGCTATTGCTAAGCCTCAATACATTGGCATTCCCATTGGGGTTAAAAAATAGTTTACACCTTACTCAATGCAATATTTGTTCTTTAGCTTTTAAAAAAATACTGGTACATGCAGCTTAAAACTGTAATATAGAATATAGACCTAATTGTGAGTCCATACAGGCTCACATTAACTTAGAAATGCTCAATTTTTAAAATCTTATAATTAAAGAGAATGATAATCAAGAATGCTAGATAGTGTTTACTTCTGTTTATTATTCAAGGGAAAACATATAAGCAGAACTAGAGTGGAGAATCTCTTTCAGCCCAAGGGGCAAATTAATTTTCAGAGAAGTTATCAGGGGATGCATTCCTGGGTGGGGAGCTGTGATTCCCCATCTGTATAGTAGAGAGTGACTTATGTTGTCTCACATTCAGGAAATCACAAACCATGAGCTAGCCTACCCACACAATTGTGCTGAGAATGACTACAAAGAGTATGGCAGCCATCCATCCATATTGCATTCTTGAGGAATTACTGGGTTGGTTGTTTTTTCTTCGCTGAAGCAAGACACTTGTCACAGCTCTGCCAATTGTCTCTTTCTCTCATAGAGAAGATTGTCTTGGTGCTTCTGTAAATATATCTTTAGAGTAATTCCTAGGATTTACTACTGCATATAGAGGGTGATGTTCGTGGTTTTTGGATGGTGGGTGGGAGCACATAAGTGAGGATGCCAGCAAAACATGTTGGGTCAAATCCACACAGGAGTTGGGTGGAATACTGTGTTGGTCCAGTGGCATCAAGTAGTAGTACATCCTACTCAAATTGCCTTGGTGGAGAAAACTATCGGTAAGCTTCTGAATCAGAATATTAGATCATCACCTACTGTAAAATAAATAGTTGAAATGTGAAGGAAGTACTTGGATTTCTTATCTTTTTTATTTAAATTTTTATAAATAATTTAAACATTCATCTCAAGTATGTAAACATTATGCAAACAACAACTGTGGGACATAAGAAAAATACATTGGACTGAAATCAATGTCTTATATATATTCTTGGATCCCAGAACTACCTTCCTGGGTGAAGATGTCTGTGGAAAAAGTGTCTTTCCAAAGGTCTTGATGTCCACTTGTTGATTGTAAGCGTTGCAATGTGTTATTGATAATACAATATAATAGTAAACAATAAAAAGTATCCATTCTTCTTGAAAATTCTCTTTTGTCTTTATTCCTCTGGTTTTATATAGGCTTTCTTATCTTTGATTTGAAACAGTGTCCTTTCTTAAGAAATTCCTCAGAATAGCACATATTGATATTACTTAAAGGCATAAATATGAGAAACATTTGTTTGAATGTTGAGGTATTTAATATTGGTGGCATGTGTGAAATCACGATTTAGACTCATCCACTAGATGGCAGTCGCATCTTTCAGTTAGAGCTAGGTTGGCTAAGGTAAACTGAAGGAGACTATGGCAGATTTCCTAGTAAGCATAAAGATGAAGCTTTTGATCTTCAAGAGTAACTACATATTGATTTGAATACATATAAGTCATGTGTGTCTGTGTAGTGCACTCAGAATGAAAAAAATGTAAAAATAACACAGCATCTTTTCATCTTCCTCTCAGTTTGTGTGAAATATATTATTTCAAGTCACAGTGGAGATTTTCACACGGGGCTTAAATGCCCCGTTACTGCCCCGTCATCTCCTCTCCCGTTCCTGCCATGGAATAACGTAAATCTTTCACACGCTTACCTTAATTCCGCAGCAGGAATGGGCTTCCCCTCCCCTCACTGGCCGGCCGTAAATGCAGCGTCGTAATGCTGCTTTTATGACCAGCTGTCTGAAACATTATCACGTGATCACGTGATAACGGCTGGGCGGTAAATTTAAAAAATAAAACTCCCTCAAACATAAAATCAGTTCATCAAGCACAAAAACACACTTTAAATCACACAATCAAAACAGGGAGGGTAAAAAGGCGATTATAGATTAAATAGTGGTCGGATGGTACTTTCCTGATATAGAAATGACCTTTAGTAGATGCTGTGATACTTGAAATTATTACCCCTCTGGGGGAGTTAAGCATTATAACACCAGTATACTAGTTTTCTTTTGAATGTATTAATCTGAAGCCGAATTTGATTTTGTAAACTGACCCAAACACTGATGAGGTGGAAGTTTTTCTCTTTTATTGATTAATTATTTTGAAGTTACGGAAAATGGAATTTGTAAAAATAATAATTAAAAAAAAACAGGGAGGGTAAAATAAAGGGTGCCACTTACCTGGATGTCCAGATCATACCGGGAAGTGCTCAGAATGGACCTTCCCTCCCCGGCTGTCATTTCAGAACAGGAACGGGGCTCCTGTCTGCACACCTGTGATTGCATGATAGCGACGGAACGGGAGGTCTATTCATGATGAAAAATCGTGATTACATTGTTTCAGAACAGTCACAGGAGCAGGATGGATGCAGGACAGAATGGGGTCAACGCGTCCGAAAGGGAAAACCTTTCCCGGCCCTGTTCTGTTCCTGCCACGGGATATATAGCCTGTGTGAAAATCTCCAGTAAATATTTAAAGAGGAATTGATACATATATGGAATAGGTGATCTGGCAAAGGAGTGCCTTTTTCTTTTCTGCTATCAGTGTCTTTGAAATAGACAAATTAAAAGGGTATCAGTGTAGATTATTATTTTTCCTCCCCATGTTTATGTATGCTTGTGTATCTCACAGTGAAATGTCCAAGGTGAATGAACCCATCAACTATTTTGAATGAATGTTCATAGCCAAGTATGTAGCTGGTGAACAGCTGAAATGATAACACTCATGAACGTTGACAATAACCATTTTGAGATCTTCTTGTGTGCGTTCTCTAGCTGCTCTCCAAATTTTTGAACCCTTTTAGATGTGTAAGGAATTGTCAATGATCTTTTTGGTTAATGTTGCCTAGAGTCACTTGGCTCTTCCCACTGTACCACAATCAAGAGGTCACATAGTACCTCAGCATGTTACTTCTTGGATCGTCCCACGTTACTTACTCCAGACAGCTGTGCCAGCACAAAATCTGTGTTCAATAATAATAATAATAATAATAATGCCTGACTTTCACCATAAAAGGAGATGTAATTTGTGATATCCAAGTTCTTTATAGCATATACCGAATGCGAGAGAACTGCCACTGTTATGCCTAGCGTGGTCCTTCTGTTTGCCAAGGCAAGGACACCTCTCAATAAAGACTACAAACAATGGGAGAATTTTTTTGCTGCTGTGACTGTTCCCCATTTCTGTTTGTATCAAATGAGTGGAGCTGTTCCTCCTCCTTCACTTACCCACTACTGTATTAATAACTCTATCAAAGAACTGACTGTTTCTCATAGTTCATGCTAAGAAACCCTCATGTGCATACTAAATTTAATCCAGCCTCATGTTTGACTAAGGAAGCCTAATGGCAAGGTTTCAGCCACCACTTCTGTGAGATAAATTTGATTCTTGTCTAATGGAGGTTTGCTTCAGCCTCTTGGTAAAATACTTGGAGTGTACACGTGGACCCAATTCCTCTTTGTGTTTCTCAGCTGTGATAACAGTCTCACATGCCTACAGCAAAGACTAACCTATGCACTGAATAAGGATACCAGATGGAAATGTTGGTGTGTTGCCACTGTGCACATGCATATGGACACACACAAGCACACACTCATTCCAAAGGGAAAAGGATCTTGTATTTCTGTGTTTAAACCTTTGATCTTGTTTCACATCTGAAGGGAAGAGTATCCCCTTTTTGCAGGAGACACATGGCTATGCATCTGTAAAAACACAGCTGTCTGTAGAAAAACAACAACCCTGATTTCCAGGGGGAAAGGTGGGGGGGGGGAGACAATGGTTTTGCTATGTCAGTTTAGCTACTCAGATTGAAATTCTTTCATAAATATTGGTTTAGATGGATCTCTTCAGAATCTCTTTGGTTGATATTGGTGTTTACTGAAGCCTTTATCTTCTCCTCCACTCCCACATTTAAGTTTTGAAGTTAATGAAAGTGATTGACACCCTGCACCCTTCAGTGGTTTTATGGGCTTAATAGAAGGATCATTGCCTAAATGAAGTAATACAAGCATGAGTGGAAAACTCTGACAAAGAATTCAGACTCATTATTGTCCTTTAATGTGTCCTTGGAGGATTTTTGGGATCTTCCAGAAGTTCCTTGTCCAATCCTTATGTAAGCATTACTGGTGCAGTGCTTCCTTACACAAGTAACTCTTTTCTTCTGCGATATCAACATCTTACTTCAACTGTTCCCATGTGTGTGTCACGTTTTAGTTCACCATTAGAGTAAGTTTGGATGGGGCCAGAGCTCAGTGGTAGAGCAGATGCTTTGCAAGAAGTAGGTCATAGGATCAATTCCTGGGAGTTTCAGTTAAATTTTAAAGACTTTTCAGTAGGGCTGCCTGAGATCATGGAGAGTCACAAGTTGAGTGGATAGGTCAAGGTGGACCAGTGCTCAGGCTCAGCAGACAGTACATACAGTTTCATGTGTATGTATGGCAACATTTGCCTTCTCTTTCTCTGCAAAAAACTAGTCATTCTGTATCCATTCACTGCACTTCTAATTTTGTTTCTGTATTGCGCTGCCAACCTGACTTTAAAAAACAAACCTGGACATTCCTTAAATATCAGCACCTCATCACCTTTGCTTATGAGCAGCTACTTTCTGCCTTTCAAACACACTGTAATTATGTGAATGGATTGTATGTTTTCACAATCCCTTCTGTGCCATAGTTCATCCAAAAGATGCTATTCAGTGCAGGCTTAGATATAGGGTGAAAATAGTGCGCAGCATTACCCTGTTCTTTCCTGTGTTCCTTGGGCATAGAAATTATCCTTGCCATTTAGGAGTCATTATTTTGTTTTGTTTTGTTCTGTTCTGGCCTTCTTATTATACCCATTACAACTTGAACCAAAAATTTTATGCTGATTTGCTCTATTACGTTGGCTTCATGTTGTTGATTTTAATCTTGCATTTAGTTTTTCTTTGTATTTTGAGTTTTTGTGGTAGTATTTTTAAACCTCTGTTGGAAAATGCCTTGTGATGACACACCCCAATAAAGGTGTGTGTGTATGTGCCTTCAAGTCACCTGTGGACTTATGGTGACCCCATGTACAAATAGTTAAAATAAATAAAATAATAAAAGGTATGGTCACCCCAGAGAGTGAACTTGTTCTTGTGCCTAGCATTAAAGTACCAGAATTCTTGGGTATGAATTTTAAAAGCTGAATAAGCATGCACTCACTCCTCAAATCAGTATTTCACTTGAATTACTTTATAATTTTCTTGTGATATTAAGTATGGTCCTTCCAAGCCACTCCACCTCTGTCCTCCCAATTATAAATCTTTAATATGAAGGAACTATTCCTTTACTTAATGGAGCTGTTGAGCACACACACACAAACACTTTGCATGTTGCAATTGAAACCTACAGATGGGAGGTAGCTAAGTGGAAAGCATTCTGATATTGAATAGAGCGAGCCAGCATTTTATAATGTGCACAAACCACAGGGTGGGAAATGAAAATGGAGACAGCAGAAGGCTGTTCATTGTAATTTTCTGTGCCATACATATTTTTCATTTTCTTCAGAGGGAAACAAATTGGAAAGGGAGCTGCTAGTGTGTGAATGCCTCCCCCGTCATGTACTGCTTCCTTGTTTTGTACACTAATAATGACAGCTTCATTAGCAAGCTGACAGAAAGAATGAGAGATTTTAATAAAAAGAAAATTAATAAATAATAATAGAGACAGTAGAAAAACAACTCTGTCTTTGCATCCAGCAGCCCAAAAGTTTATCCTTTGAAGTGGCTGTTTTCTCTCCTTGCCCCTCCAGGACGGAAGGGGCAAAAACAACAACTCTAAAGATCTAAAGCAACCCGATGAATGCTGAAATGATGTTGCCTTTCCTCTCTTGAGCTCCCCTCCCCCTTTGGATCACCAAGAAGAGAAGTCTTCTTTAAGGGGCTTTATGGTACACAGATTGCAACCAAATGGCAGACTCTCTTCATGGCCAGAGGGTGGTGGTATTGACACGGAAACAAGCCAAAGGAGAACTGGTGTGATTTTTGGGCTGGGGAGAAAACTCTCTAGGAAAAACCCAGAACAAAGCGCCATTGCATTTTGTGCAGAGAACAGTGGGTGTCAGCCTCTGTTTATAGTACTGCACAAATATTGCAGAACAGTAGTAAAGTCTGAAAAAAATTAATTTAGGTAGAGCAAAAGACCCTCATCAACATAGATATAATATCAGCCTACATTCCAGGACAAAGAAATTATGTTTGTAAATTTCCCTTGTAATCTTTTTGAGAGGATGAAGGTTTTTAGAAGGCTCACTTTTTAAAAGTTCAAACGTGTTTTTGTTTTGCTTTGTTTTTTATTTTGTTTTTGGGTGTGGAATGCAGGCAGTTTTCTAGTATTAACATACATAATTTGTAAAATATTTGATTCAAATGAATAGGTAAATACTCAGTGAACATAACTGCACACTGCATGCAGCAGCCTTATAAGATCTTTCCCTAACATTACCTGCCTTGAATCCTAACAATATAGCATTTGGATTATTATTTTTCTGTAATAGTTGTCATATAACTGCACATGATTTGGCCATAGTTGATCACTGTTAAATCCAGTTGATTGTTGTGAGAGTTGGCAGATGTGCTTTGCTCTTTCAAAATAAATCAGTGGTATTTGGATTGTACCTGTTGTGCTTCTGAAATCATCAGCTATCAAGAATTACCAAACAATGCAATGCCTTTTTCTACAGAGGACAAAGTCCTGCTGCATTCATTTATTCTCAGATAAACATGCATAGGATTGCAGCCTAAATTTTCTTTTTCTCTCTCTCCCGCCCCCATTATGTATATCACTGTTTCCTTTTCCACCTTGAGGTACTCTGAGAACGATTTGCAGCTTTTGAAAGAAATCCACTGTGGATTTCCTCCATCACCTAAACTCATTGAGATGCACAAGCATATTAAGAAGCAAGAAGAGTCTGCATTTTCAGTGCATATGCTAAAAGCACAGCTTGACTTTCCCCCAGCATTTGTTAGTCACATCCTGTCATCCATTGTTTTGTTGTTTAGCAGAGTGGAATGTTAATCTTTCTGAAGTGTAGAGTGTGAATGTTTCCACTTTTTGTAATAAAACATTGCAAATCATGTAATGCACCTTTTTAAAGTTACCTGGTCAGCCTGTGATTCTTTATTACTTATTAGAGCAAGGTACATGAATACAACAACATTTTATTGTCACATGATAATGGAGCTATAAAACCCTTTAAATATTTAGTAGTTGAAATACATTGCATTTTATTTGGTAACTTGTTTACAACATTTCTCCCCTGTTACTCTCTTCCCTCTTGGAGAAACAAAAATAGAAGGGTGGTGACAGCTTGTGCGTGGTGAATTACTTAATTTTTGGAAGCCTGCTCAGAAAGGAGTGTAGACGAGATTGTTTATAACATGTTTGAGGAGAAATGGAAGGCAATTCCATAATTTTCAGAATGTGAGGGTGTTTTTTTTTTTAAAGAGGAACAGAAATAGACATCGGAAGAGCAAAGTGAGAACTAAAATATGTCAGAAATTGTACTCGCTGTCCTAGAATTTGCAAATGATTTTTATGAAAGAATGGAGAACAAACTTATGAGGTTGTTATGGCAACTGAACTACTTGGGGTGGAATGTGTATATCTTGAACATAAGATTGTAGAAAACCAGTGAAACATTCACTGCACTGTAGTCAGATGAAATAAATTGAAAAATGGTGCCCTAAATCTACTGTATCTTTTGTTCACAATTAATGCAGTAAAATTTATTTTTGCTTCTCAGTGTTGTGTTTTTGTTTTGTTTAAACTTTCTGCACAGATGAGATTGGTATGTGACAATTTCCCCCCTGCTCTTTGAATTTTAGGATGGAATTTTTCTTCTTTTATGTACAATTGAAGAAACAGAGACCCTTCAAAATATAATCCTAATCCTCTCATAACTTATTCTCTTATTCTCCCACACTTTCTGTTATCCATAGAAACATCAACATGGATCACAGTAATGGAAGCAGTGTAAACATATGAAAGACTACTACTATTTGTCTTTGCTTAGCAATTTTAATTTTGTAAGTAAAGCCACCATACAATTGTTGCAGGTTCACTAATGCCTTAGAATGTAATACCACTACTTAAGAGCAAGTTCCATTTTTAAGTGGCACTCATGTAACATGATTAAATAGGACTGGATGGCTAGTTTGCCTTTATAAATCTAGCTTTTTGTAAGTAAAATGCATGAAATTGACTGGGGTGGATATTTTCACAGATACATTTGGGAATGTGTTGCATTCCCCCCTCCCCCATTAAGTTATGTGGCTGCTTATCACTAATACTGGTAAATACTGCAAGTTTCTCTTGAAGCAATAGTATACTCCATGTCCAGAAGAGATAAACTTGCAAGTTTGTCTTTCCAGATGCAAATGTAGTTGCAGCATGCTTCTGCTGTTCATATATACTGTAGTGTGTGTGTGTATTCAAAGACCTAGCCGTGTTGGTCTGTACCAGTATACATAGGGACCTTATAGCACCTTTGGAGCTAAGAGAGGGAAATAAATTTATAGGAGTCTGGTGAAGTATTATTTATTTAGACTGAATCTATGAAAGCTTATGTTACAAACAGTGTTACAAGATCAATGTGTGTGTGTGTGTGCACGTGTGTATACTACATGTAGTGTGTGTGCAAACATCTATAATCATAGAATTTTAAATAAACGAATTAAATGTTATTACTTAAAATAAAAGTTTGGCTAATTCATATTTGTATACTGTGGGACATAACCTCATTTTTTTACTCATTAGAGCTAAATGATCGAAACTATAAGCAATCTGGAACAAGTACCTGGACTGCATACGTTTTTAAAAGGCAATCAATTTTGTGTTTCTCTCACATAGCTTTTTAATTTTTTGCTACTTTGATTTTCTACTTTTCATATTCTTTTGGTGACTCAGTTTTCTTTGATGAAGTAGAAAAGTGGACCAAGCACTTCTGGAAAAGATCCTTTTTTAAAAAAATCCCAAGTGCAAAAAAGTTATATTAAAAATTAATGTTCAGAAACAATTATTTTGAAGCCATGGAATTTCTTTCCATGAAGTTTGGAGTCTTTCCTGTTTTACTACATGAAAATACTTGATGTTATTTAATTGGACATGAGGGTGTAATGCAAGAATTTCCGTTATGTGATGGATTAATTGTTTTCCTAATACTTAAAAGGCTGAGATCCAAACATTTTCCCATTCTGTTGCAAAATTAACTGCAATAAATCTGTCAGACCCAATTTATTCATTTAAAGCATTCCACACTGATTAAATCTGCACATTTGTGTGCGTGAGAGAGAGAGAGAGAGACACTGAGTGAGAGGAGCTGGCTAGGGGAAGGAGAAAGGTGTATGTGAGCAGGGGGAACCGATTTGCATTTATTTGTGTGTGTTTTAAGTGATATTGCAGTTTAAAAGATAAGGAGACTATGGTCTGAATAACATATGTGGGTGAATGGGTCAGGTCACAGGATGACTAAGCACGCCTAAGCCTCCTCTTGTTTCCCCCAGTGTAGGTCAAACAAAGTTCCCGTCTTTAAGAACACACAAGCACAATTCTTTGGAGCTTTTTCACTTATCATATTTTACTTCTGGACAGTCTTCCACTAGTTTGTTGGTATTTGCAAGGTCTCTCTAAACAAAGTCATATGTGTTAACAGTCTTATTAACAATGTTAAAATGGAATTAACAGCTTGTGGATACCTCTAGAGTACAATAGCGTGTCAGCTTTCTTTGCCCCCTTATAAATTGCGTCCTGCTGTTTTTTCTTTTGTTTCATGTCTAATCAGCAAACTAAACTTCTGTGGAGGCAGCCAGCAATTCAAGTGGTGGTTTTTTTTTTTTGTCTCCACTCCTTTGCTCCATCCGAGGGGTGGAGCTAACGTAGAATTTATCATTAGGCCAATCCAGACAGAGAAACTAGAAGAATGACCTGCACATTCTGAAGAAGGGCTTTCTTGTTCTGCTTGGCTCCCTGACCTCTGACTTGCCATTTTGTCGGTTTTAAAAGGCTTTTCCTATGTTGTAGTTTACTTTTGTAGTTCTTTCAATGAAAGAACAAAAGGTTTTGTTTATTTTAAGATGTATTTTAGTTTAAATTTCTATTAATCTTCATGATTTTAAAAAGTTTGCTGCCATGAAATGATATTGAACGTAGTGGGACAAAGAACACTGGTTTAAAATGTTCATTCTGTTTTGGAAGGTGAAAATATATATACATACATACACACACAGCCTGGTTTTCATTTTTACATTTAGCAAGTTGTTCAAGGGTATATAATCCACTGGAACAGCTAAGTTGTTTCAATAGGGAAAAACGTTCCAGTAGATTGTGCCCAGAATGTTTTTTTTTTCCTATTCCAGCATTTGCATTATCATGTCTGCATCCAGGTCATGGAAAGAAAGCTTTGTGAATGTGTGGGTCTTTAAAAAAAATCAAATTTATTATAGAATATATAGAAAAATGTTACTTGTCAACACTACATTTATCTTTAAATCGTGCTCCATTTATATTAACCATATTGTCAGATGAGGCTACTACATTTGAAAATCACTTGTAAAATATAGTTTTATAATAGAATACAATCTACATCTTGATCTCTTTAAAAAAATTAGCATTATTTAGACAGTTTGGTTTTAGGCTTTGTCCATATGGATGAAAAGGTTTGCATTGACTTACTATTTTACATTGACTGTTTCCTGACCCTGAGGGAATGCCAGCGTGTTTCAGGCCCTATGTACACACAGGAATGTTTGAGGATGTAAAATTAGGGGTAGTCTACAATAGACAAACACCCAGAGCCAGAAGACACAAGTTCTGAAGAAGACACAAATCTCTTTTTCTGGAAAAAGAAAAAAAGGAACCAACATGATTTCACTGTCCTACAAACCACTAATTTCCAACTGAAAAAAATTCCAAAATATTGTTGCAAACCCAAAATATGAAGAAAAGGAACATAAAGGCAGAAGGAAAACATCTAATTTTAGTTATTTACAGAATGACAGTTTTAAGTCAATGTATGCCTGGAGCTCAGTACTTCTGGGGGGCTTCTGCACTTTGATTTTTGGTAGGGTTCCTCTTTTTCCATGCCCTGAGTTTCTATGTCTTCTTTATTTTTTTCATGGATTATGTAGGAAAGAATGCTTTCTGTGAAAACCACTTCATTGTCTAGCAGTGTCCATCCTTCTTTGGCCGTAGAAATTGTCAAATGATGTAGCTGCTGCTCTATTTTATTTATTTGATTTGTATGCCATCTTTCTCCCAAGATGGGACCAAAGGCAGCTTTCATAAAACCACAGATTTTATGAATACAATAAAATACTATATATACAATTAAAATATCTATGGTAAACTGTCTGTGGATGTCTGTACCAGGTGCTTCCATCCCTGCCTTTCATGACATCCGTATCTCCACTTGGCCCTTCCTGAATAGGGTCAAGGGAGTATGCACTTGCAGCTTTCCCCCATTTGAGGAGGTGAAGGGATTATCCCCCCGCCCCATTTTTAAAAAAGAGTACTCAGATTGGTTTCTCTGCATCTTGAACCTCCAAACAGTGTAAGATGACTTTTGTCCCAATATGTTGCTTTGTATAGGACCAAAAAACTCTATCAGTAGCAATGTGTAATAGATTTACTGGGACAATTTTTGTTTTAGCTGGTTTTGTTAATTAAAAAGGAGATGGCTGAAACTTGGGGGCATTGTTTACAGTTCTTGAGGTGATGCCATAAAACGTCTGAACCATGTGGTGAACAGGGAAGGTGGGCGTGAGAGAGTAACTACAAATGTACACAATGCTCCAATTTTTAATATTTGAATTAAACATTTAAATGTTAAAGTCATAAAATGCCTCCTTTGTACGTCTAGTTCTGTGTGAATTCTATACAGTGTGATACTAAAATTCCTGTCTGATAGGATAAAGGTTCAAGAGAATAGTCTTGTATCTCTGCATGTACTGATACTGATAATTTTGGAGTTTCCATTCAAGAACTCCCAAGCAATTTCCAGTTTTCACTGTAGTATATAGTGTAGTATACTTAAATATAAAGGGTGATCTAAAATACAAAGGAAGGTTAATAAAACTACTTGGATGGAAGAATGCACCATGGTAGGTGAGGAGAGAAATGGAATATTGTATTGATATCTTTGGAAACAATTCCTTGTCCTTAAAAGTCCCTTTCTTACATTAAATTTTGAAATCTCAGAGGGCCACTACAAAAATGACACCTCTGTCATCTTGTGGCAATCAATTAAGCTTTGTATATGAAAAAGCTGCAGTGGAAAGTAAATCAGAAATGAACATGTTGAAATGAGATGTCTGAATATTACTGTTTGGGCAATCAATGACTTGGGGACACCATCTTAGTGATTTTCTCTCCTCTCATATGGGGGCACATTCATCCAGGGTTGTGAAAGAGATAAAGCATGGAAACACCTCACTTATTCTTTTTGTAAGGTTAAATTTGCCACTATAGAGGCATGAATCTTTCTTTAGTATGGCAGTGCAGACATCAAAGTTTCTCATGAGGTTCTAGTCCCAGCGGCATGACCTACCACTTGAACATGTAATATTTCTCTACCACTGTTTAGCAAGGTAATGACAAAGTTACAGCTAAACAGCAAAAAAGAAATGATGGTGTCTCTCATTAGATTATACTTGTAATGTAATATAGATATTTTTTAGTTTTTTTGGAATAGGAGTTAGTTACAATTACATAGTTATTTGTAGTAAGTAGATCTTACACTGGGTTGTAAATTTGATTCTGGGGGTTGTTAGATATGTCAAGTCCCTTTTGAGATGTTAGGAACTGAGAGAATGTTTATTTTTAAAAAATAAAAGTCCCCCACCCCAATATACAATATGCCTATTAGCCTCTTAAAGAATGTATTGGGTCCAGAAGAAGCTAGTAATGCTTCAGCTGGAGATTATGTTACAGGACTGCCCAGCTGATCATGTGATTAATTTTCTCAAGCTTTCACAAAATCTGAAAATTTCTAAAAATGTTCTAAATGTTCTAAAATACATTGTAACTGGCAGGTACTATTTCCAAAGGATGCAAACTTACATTTATTGTTGTAATAAAACAGCTTTTAGATGCTTCTGTATGGATGTGTACTCTTAAACATTTGAAATTATTGCTCAGATATGTTCTAAAAGTGAGCAAATTGCCAACTAACAAAGACATTTGTAGCCCATGATTGATCTTGCAAAATGGAGGTTTGTTGTGGATAAATTAATTGCTAATTTTGTTTGTGTATGCATACAGATATATTGATTGATCTTTTATGTTCTTACACGCATACACACACACACACAAAGTAATCTCTGTGTGTACATTGAAAACCATGCTGTGATATATCTCATGTTGGGATGTGTGTGCGTGTGTGTGTGCATGAGAGAGAGAGAGAGAGAGAGAGAACTGCATTTCTGGACATAATTTTATCATAATCCTGTTTCTTAACATCATCCCCTCTTGTGATGATGTGTGTTTAAGAGACAACCCATTGTTAAATCTGCAAGACCTAGCTGGTAATGTTGAATAGCATAATTCCATGGCTGCAGAGTTGTCCCTTTATATTCTCTGGGGTTTGGTTCCAGGATCCCCCGTGGATACCAAAATCCATGAATACTCAAGTCCCATTATATGCAATGGCATAGCAAAATGGTGTCCCTTATATAAGAGGGCAAAATCAAGGTTTGCTTTTTGAATTATTATTTTTAAAGAATATTTTCAAGCTGTGAATACTTAAATCTGTGGATACCTAATCCATGGATACAGAGGGACAACTGTATATGTATGTGTTCTTGAGCTGTGTGCAGTGGTCCACACATTTTTGTTGAGCTTAGTAACCAACACTTTCCATTTCCCACCACACAGATACAAAGGAAATGCATCCTTTTTGCATTTACTGCTGAGGAAAGATTTGTGGGTATGTTTGTGTACAGTAGGAAGATCTGGTGGCCTATCACCTCTTAACTGCCAGAACAGTACCCCTTGATTTACATACCTCCCAACCAACCCAGAAAAACTTAGCAACCACCAAACCAATAAAGACCAGGAAACCAAAGGCAAGCAAAAATCCTAAATACAGAATAAACTGATTCATTGACTCAACAGGTAAAGTGAATTGGAAAGGCATTCTAGGTGTCAGTTGGTCTCATACAGCCTCCTGTAAGGTAAACAGCTATTTCCCAGTCCTTGTTACATAACCTATTCTTCAGTTGTAGGGAACAAAATAAACCATGTAACCTTCATAGTATTCAATGAGGCACTTTTTGAATTCTTTGCTTCTGAAAATGTGTTACTTCTGAAGAAGAGTATTCTGGAACTTTCTCTGCTGGTTTCCATATTTGCAGTTTGGATTACACTCTCAAGCTGAACCCTGCCTTTGTGGACCTTGAACTGTTGTCCTTTGTCACTGATTGCAGAGAGCCTGTTTCATGTGACTTGCTGCTACTCTAGGCAGAATAGGTTGAAGCAGGTATATGCTGTGAGAAGATTTGTTTTTCATTAATTTATTGATACCTAGTGTCAGAGAGAGAGAGAGAGAGAGAGAGAGAGAGAGAGAGAGCGAGAGAGAGCAGTCTTTAGTGGGAATATGATCACTGAAAAACTAACATCTGTGTATAGGTTAGGGTAACATGAGTTCATGAGGCAACAGAGTAGAACAGAATGGCAGTATGTATCATAGAATCATGACTGTGAATTAATCTTCCTTCTATCTAAATTGGTTATGCTATTGTAATAAATAAAGACAAAATAATGTTTGTATTCTTTTAAAGCAGAAATATTGATATTTCAAGCCAAGTATAATTAGCAATCCAGCTAATAAGCAAAATAACCACACAACAATTTATACAACAGTGAAGAAATAAACCAGTAAACGGTACTGTTTACTGGTTTATTGTAACAACCAATGAATGGAGAAATCAATCAGCTTTAGCACAGATAAACAACAGCTAAGTTACTATGAAAATAAGGGGTAAATGGTGAGATCTTCATCATTTCTGAAGGAAAATATAGAGACACATTATTTCTTCCACTCCAACAATCAGAAGCAATACAAAACTCACCCCTTTGCTGGATGGGGCTGTTGACAACAGTCTAAAGAGAACCAGGAGCCAGGAATTGAGACCCAGAATAGAAGAGCACTCAGGATCTGGAGACAACCAAGCGGTGGACTGAGAGAACAAGTCAGGAGTAAATACTGAGAGCAAGGACTTTTTCGGACAGTTTACAACGCTAGCAGCCTCGTCCCCGTTGCGAGGCTGCAGCGCTGCAGAGCGTCCCTTTCGGATGACGCTTTGCCCTGCTGTCCCTCTTGCGGTACTGTTGTGTAATCGCGGGGACGCAGCAGCGTTATATTTGGCATTTTTCTACTCACGATCAACTTTCGTGAGTAGAAAAATGCCAAATATAACGCTGCTGCGTCCCCGCGGTTACGCAACAGTACCGCAAGAGGGACAGCAGGGCAGAGCGTCATCCGAAAGGGACGCTCTGCAGCCTCGCAACGGGGACGAGGCTGCTAGCGTTGTAAACTGTCGTCCGAAAAAGTCCCAAGTCTAGAAATGTCTTCTTCATTCTCTCTGTGAGGTGGGAACTCTACTCCTTTACTGCACATATGTTAGCATGTTTCAGTGTCATTGAATAGTTAATTGTTTGATATAGCTAAGTATTACTCTATTCCTCTCCATCCTTATCATAATCTTAAGAGGTAGGGTAGGCTTGAGAAAGCCCAAGGTCATTCAGGCCTAAAACCAGCTGTTAGTCCCAACTGGAATATATCTATTGACTCAGTATAAACTTAGTAAGTCAATGCCTAGGTAAAATCTTTTGATTCAGTGGGTCTACTCTAACAGGAACAATAACTGGATTTAGGCCCCAGTGTTTTATGGCTGAGAGGGGATTTGAACAAGTTCCTACACAACTCTCCCAATAACTGTACGACCTTTTGATGTACAACACATGGTAGAGCTCAGTTAGATCTTCATGCACAAGCATAGCTCAGCTGGAAATGGAAGGTTTTTATGTAGCTTTTTTGCCCAAGACAAGAGAAGTCACGCCAGATCATATGCATTAGTGCTAACGGTGATAAGGATGACATCAGTTTTTTTTTATTCTCTGCAGAAAAGTTCAGTGTTTCCCCAATTTTCAGGGCAAACAAGACTGAATTAGGCCACCAGCATGTGTTTTAGGTGATGGTCACACTGTTGAAAGGGTATTGAATTTGTGCACCTTGAGCTTCATTCCTTAGCAGGCTTGCTTGGGTAAAAAATCTATTCACTCAGTGGATTTTCTGTTGCAGCCTTTCTCAACCTTTTTACCCTGGAGGAATTCTTGAAATAATTTTCAGGTCTAAGGGAACCCCTACATAAAAATTATACCTATAGCTCCCCCTTTTTTAAAAAAAAAATACATAACATATTTGATACTTGCAGGGTCAGAAATTTCTATAATACAGTCCAACTCCCCTGCCATGCAGGAATACACCGTCAAATCATTCCCAACAGATGGCCATCCAGCCTCTGTTTAAAAACCTCCAAAAATGGAGACTCCACCACACTCTGTTCATTCCACTGCCATCGAGCTTTTACTGTCAGGAAATTCTTCTTAATGTTTACATAGAATCTCTTTTCCTGTAGTTTGAACCCATTGCTCAGTGTCCGAGTCTCTGGAGCAGCAGAAAACAAGTTTGCTCCATCCTCAGTATGACATATCTTCAAATATTTAAATATGGCTACATCACAGGCACAGGCCTAAAACCAGCTGTTAGTTCCAACTGGAATACATCTATTGTATTCCAGTAACTTCCTGCCAAGGTAAATGAAAAGATTTTTTCAAGAGTATAGGAGCTGGTCAGTCTATTTGTGACCCCCACATTTAGTTACCAGACCCACAGTTTAAGAAACTTTTCTTTATCTATAATGACTCCTTTACTGTAATGGCTCTGCCCTCTCCAAATCTGGATTTAAAAGAATAAGTTCTAAGTCACTTTTATCAGAGTTCTTCCATCCACATCTGGCACCGGAGTAGCTGACTGACCAGGAGGTTACTTGGACTACTTGGTCAGTTTCCCCCAGTTGGCTAAGAGCTGTACAGTATTACAATTCTCTTTCCATTGTTCTGAATTTTAAAAAGAACCCCTCATTTTGCATTTGTACCTTTTGCCTCAGTTCTGGGTCTGTGGCTGCTTTCCGGAAGCAAATCACACACACACTCATTCTTTGCCTCCTCCCTTTCCCAGGCCATGAGGTGCTTCATTAGCATATCTAAAGCAGATCAAAAGCTGGGAGGGAGAGCAAGGTATTTGGCATGTAAACATCTTCCCCCCTCACCCATAAGAGGACCCTTTGAGGCTCCATTGGTGTGAAAACATTCATTCCTTGCCTGGCTTTCTCTGTTGCAGAGGGGAGAGATAAGCTGTTTCAGCTCACCACTTCCCCATGATTTATTATTTTATTACTATTTTCTCCTGGAACCCCAGGAGAACCCGGTTGAGACGCTGTTCTATTGAATAACATGCATAAGACTTCACTACAATGATTATATATTTAGGAATGGCAACATGATTCAGTTACTACACAGAAATAGGATTTTCCAGTGATTAATCAATCTGTAGTGATATGTTCCATTTGTAAATGTCATATTAGTTCAGATTCTTCACCTGTTCCATCTAAAAGTCCCTTTTGTTCAAAACAGCATGGAATGAGATTCAAGGTCATCAGGGTGGATTTTTATTTGGCAAGAAGAAAGTTTATATCTTGTCTTATGATAAGAGAGTTGTAGAGGAGAGGCTTGAGTGCAAGAAGGAATATAAAAGTGAATTGTACTTATTCCGTCTGATTGTTGAGAGATGTTGAATCAGTGTGGTGGCCTTAGATCATTGAACTGTCTGTCCATCTCTTTTTATTCTTGAGAGTTATACTAAGGACTTAATGCTTCTAAAAATATTCTGGTCCTGACTCATTTTTCCCAGGGCAGAATTGGTTGCTAAAAGAGGTAGAGCTGGCACTGCCCCATGCCTGCTCCTTTCTCATCCTTTCTACAAATTTATAGTATAATATTGGTACTATAAAGTACCATGCATTTCTCCACCTGTAACAGCCACTCATATGAAGTGGGGCGTGGAAGTACCTGGTTTAGTGATTTCATATAACATTAGATGTTACTTGGAAGGAAGAAGCAAGAAAAAGACATGGGTTGGCAGGAGCTCTGTTTCTCTTGTAACATCTAGTTCCTCTCTCCATGTTAAAATAATTACCATGTTAATGTAAAAGAAAGAAATGTTTGTAAGAATTCAGACTTAATTTACAAAAACCTGTCAATGAGGAAATGGGCTTTCCCCCTCCCATGTTACACAAAAATGGCTAAAGTGTCTGATTGATTCATTTTTAGATAAAACAGATGGGATTCTCAGATCATGCACCGTTAAGCCTTTCTTTGGAATTTGCGCCACTGTGACCAGAAAGCCCAGATGGTACTTAAATCTGTTGTTTTTTTAACAACCCTGTTTTTTTTTAATTTTATATCCAAACACATTGAGCAATTCTTAGTCATTAATTACTAATCCAGTTCTGTCTGTTGGTACAGTGACTTACCAGAATGCGCCCCAAAGAGATGAAACTGTGTGAGAAAAGACTGTAAAAGTGAATCCAAGTTTGGGAGGGGTGCGGGGAGAAGAGAGAGCTTCCTCTAATGCTTCTTCAGTGCTGTTTCAATTTCATAGACTGTCGTGTGCTAAAACAATGAAGGTCTTAGCTTAGCTGAGTAAAAAATAAAGCCATATGTCTAAGATTTTTTAAAAGTTTAAATCTCATTTGAAGAAGGAGGAATGTTTCAACATTGCAGTTCAAATACTTTACTTATTATTTTAATGATCATTTTTGGCCCCTGTACAACCGTATCCCATGGCCACTGGTGAAAGTAGTACTTGGTATAGTGGTAGCTTGTGGCTTCCATTTTAGTGGTGTAGTGAACATACTCCAAGTTTTAGTCTCAATGTTAAAGAAGATTGTTGAACCATTTCCCCACAATAGGTTCAGCTACTTGGATAGCTCCATTATGGACTAGGGCTTGTCTAGACAAGATATAATGCTGATTGCTGTGCATTAACACAAATTTGCAGCAGAGTTTGTCTCCAAGTTTTTTGGCAAAATCAATGGTATGCAAAGCTATCAGTGTTTGATCTTCACAAGGAGCAATGCCTGTGAATCACAATGATGTCTGGGAGTGAATCACTCACATTATTATTCTCAACAAGTTGCTGTCACTGTATAGTGGTTTTATTTTTACTGTAAATGTAAGGTGTGCAAGTGCAACCTTCCATTTAAAAAGCTGTTTAGTCACCTCAGCAAAGAAGTGCAACCTTCCATTTAAAAAGCTGTTTAGTCACCAAGCAAAAAAGTGCATGATCATGACTGCAAAACTCCAAAATGGTGGTTCTGGCCACGTCAATGCCGGCAAGCCTGCTGTTACCCAAAATGCTCCTTGGAAAATTCCAAGAAAATATTGAGTTTCTAATATGTTGGGGAAATTAGCAGCAACTCAACTTTAGCTATGTGAAAGGGGGCAACAAGGGGGTCTTGAAAACCTTTGTCTACCAGTACTAGTCTGGATGGAATACACACATGTAAAATAAAGTATGGTTTTTATTAAGGAATTCAAAAACAACACCAAACACACACACACATTCAAACAGAAAAGCATTCACACAAAGCTATAGAAAGCAGTAGGGGCGAAAACCTTGGATAGAGGATAGCAAGAGAATTTGTTGGGAGTGATACAACCTGTCCTGTAGTCAGTCTGGCAAAGTGGATGGAGGAATCTGGGTGGCTAACACAGAGTGACAGGGTCTCCCCTGTAACTGGAATCTGTGCGCCCTTGGGCATATTTTGGGGGGTCATTTATACCTCCAAATACACGTGAGGGGATTGGATGTATCATGGGTTGAAACAATAGATTTCCTGAGCCTCCATGGATTGCACAATGAATTTCCTGGTCTTGACAAAAGGTGTGGAAGATGCTAAAGTGTTTCTTAATGTCCAGTGATTGGATTTTAAAAGCTTGAGCAACCTATCTTAAGGTTTGGGGTTAAGGAAAGGAAGTTTTAAAATCAGCATCCAAAGGTTTCATCCATCCATCCATTATCTCCCTTTCAAATGTACAGTGGAGGTTGTGTCCTTCTGACCTTTAGCCTTAGGCTTTCCCAGGGTAAGGCAGGGCACTCAAATGACCTTTCTGAGACCATCCTGCCTTTTCCCTTGTGGAAGGCCACATTAATGAACCAAATTAATAATATGCCAGTTTAATTCACAATTTCTGAGGTTTCTAGAAAATGGGGTATAGGCCATGCTAACACTCCCCCTCCCATGCATGTTTGACCAATCAGGTTTCTACTTCTGCTGTTATTTGGCAATATCGGGAGGCAGGGAGATGCACTATCCACAATGCTGCAGCCTTATTTGAGAACTCACACTGAACAAGTCTTGAAGAGAAACAGCAACGCAGAAAGTATCACAACCCAAAAACCCAAGGAGACCTTCTACTGTGCTTTCTGCAACCAGACTTGTTTATCTCGGATTGGCCTTTTAGTCATCAGCGCGCTTGCAGAAAGCCCGGGATGAGTCCTTCCTGAATCTACGTTTGCGAAGAAAAGCCAGAGTGGGGGGGCTGCAATGTGATTTGGTTGTCTTAATGAGTGGGAATGTGCATTTCCCCCACATTAAAAAAAAAAAAACAAACAAACCTCAGGAGAAGCTGCAAAGAAAGTCTTCTCCCATGTAGTTGTTGGAGTTTTTGGCCCCCCCTCCTTCCGAATATGGCAAATCACTGCGGGATCTCATTAGGACAAAAGACATTCTCCTTGAATTCTATAAGGAGCTTTTTCACCATCTAGACAACCCCTAAGCCTGGAGTGGATTCGTGCCCCATTAAAATGGAAGCCACCAGTTGCCACTGCCATCATGGGTCAGTCCAATAGTGTAGTGAATAAACTGTGTCTTTTACAATTCTTTTGTGCAACTCCTCAGGATGTCCAGCTTCAGCTTGGCAAGGTACACCTCCTTTGCCTATGCTTACAAACTGCTGTGCAATTTACTTCATGTAAAGGCAGGCTAGGATATAGGAAACACTGCAAAATGCACCTGCAAGGGAATGGCTGCGTTTGCTCATATTAATACTTTGTTAGTAATTTCCTTTCCATTTCTGTGCTCTGTCCATGGTGTGCACCTAAGTCTCTGTCTTTCCCTAGTGTTAAACAGAGCCTTGAGTGAAGGCCCTGTCTCTTCCTTATGTTGCTTTGTAAAGTATCTTGTTATGTTGGTGGAAGTGTAGTGATAAAGATTGTTAATAACAATGTGACATTGGTCTTTTTGGTTGTGGCACGATAACTTCCAATATTCCCTCATGGTTATGTGTTGTTGCCTACTGCTTTTATCTATTTATTAGGTACAATAGTGATGATCTCTTCATGCCCAGGGTTGTTTAATGAAGAGCTTGAAAGTAGCAAATTATAAGTAATTTGTATCTCTTCTTTCAGTAATCAAGGTAGAATGAAATTACATTTAAAAAGCAATGAAGCAAATGGTAATGACGTTGTTAATCAGTGTAATGAGTTTTCTAGTTACTTTTACATTTTCTAGTTGCTTTCAAACATTGCTTTTAAAAGGCAATTTTGGTATCTCTTGCAGCACAGGAATTTCTCAAGTTTGATGCCATTCTCTTACCAATCCTTACTCTTTAATTCTAAGAATTAAATTTAGTTCTTTAAATTCTTTAATTCTAATCAATTTTTTTAAATTTATTTTTTATTTTGGGGGGCACCTGGCTCCATTTGGTGGCTTCTAGTCTGGCTTCTAGTAAAAAACAAAGTAAATACCGCAAGTCTGAAGCCTACCCAACTCTCATGTAGTGTTGCTTGTCATGAGGAACCTTTTGTTTTGTATGGAGAGTCTCAGCACCAGCGTGTGGTGTTGCCATGGAGACTACTGGATATGGAAGATCCACCCTGAAAGCAGCACTGCATGGTATAGACACTGCACGAAGAAGCCACCTGTGTGGATGCAATCTGCATTCTACTCCAGACAGATTGTAGAACAGAGGTCAGAAACTTGAGGCCTGAGAGCTAAAACCAGGCTCTTTGGGCGTACCAGCTTGCCCCTTACTTACTAAACTGGAAGACAGAGACATATGTGGAGAAAGAAGTGACTCTGCCAGTGAAATGTTGGCAGCCGGTCCCCCCAATTTAAGAAGCTTTCAATAAGTAACAAACAATCCCTAGCAGATGGGAGTAGAAGTTTTGCCCCAGCCTGTTCCTTGCTTTGCTAGTTTTTTACTTGTAAGGTGGTCTGTATTTTTTTAAAACACGGGTGAATATTCAAAAATATGGTTTGTACACTTGCAGTCTGAAATTATACCTTCTTTCTTCTTCCACCCCAGGACTTTGCAACTCCATTTCCACTTAATTCTGTTGCATGTGCCAACTGGGCCATTGACATGCAGGAAGCAGGGGAGGGACCACAGGGTATTAGTCTTCACTAATTAAGCCATTCAATTGTTTGTCTGCAGAACCTTGAATTTTCTGCTTCCAAAGGAAGATTTTGTTGGGGCACAGAGGCTCCCATACAGTTAGCCCTTCAGCCCCCAAGACAGATTACAGTGGTTTATTGGCATGTCTATGCTATATGGACTCCCAATTCCAGCTCAGAACTGCAGCGCAGTGTGGATTTACACCCCCCATGAGATGGATAAGCCATGACAGTGTCCCCCCTCCGCCTTATAGGAAACAGTGATGATGTGCTCTAAGATTCCAGTATTTTATTCTCATGCTTCTAATCCACTGTTAAGATTTTATAGGGAAAGTCTGGAAATGGTTTTCTTACCACACTAGTTTGGTAAACAAAATTCTACTTCATCTTTTTCTTCTAGTGCTACTCTTTTAAAACTTTTTTTCCCTTTAAATGCCACCCACACCTCCTTCCCTGATGTTTCTCTCTTCAAGTTGTGATAAATCTGTGAAAGAAAACAATCTTATCATGAGTTGTTTTTGTGTGTGTTTTTTTGTAATGTGTTTCCAAGTGGAATGTTTTGTTTAGGGGTACTTTATTTTTTGGCTATAGTTATTAAAGCTTGTATATTTGCAATTTCATTGGCAAACTGCCTTTACCAGAGACAATATGGTGTTTTCTTGGTACTTTGCCCAAAGTAATTTTGCAAAAAGACTGTGACTATGTTTGACTGCATGCCCTTCATTTGAGACTAGCCTTTGTAATGGCATTTGATCACATTTTTCATGCTACATATCGACTCCACCATCAGAGCATAATGTTAATGGCTACTGTTTTACTTCTGCATAAAACATTTTATCACCCTTTTTTTTGTACAGCAGCCATCAGGTTTCAATCATCCTTGCTCCACAGAGAGGGGGAAAATTGGATGAAGAACTATCGAAATATTTTTAACTACATAACTTTTTATTTCAGACCAACTTCCCATAAAAGATATTAAATGTATTTTGTGGTTTATTCTACACATTAGCAATTTTGGAAGGTTTATAGTGTTTTTGGAAAAGTGTATGAAACTGAGAAGTTAATTCACATAAGATGTTTTACACTTTGGAGTGCTTTTTCATTGTAAGTATGTTGCACTGTGAATGTTAGATTGACAACTCTTTTTCCTGCTTCTTTATAGTTAGAGCTTGGAAATATATTTTTTGGATTTTGTATCCCAGAATGCCCCAGCCAGTATGGTCATTGGCCGTGCTACCTCCAGGGGGGTCTAAGACCGTGTAGCCCAAAATTAACTTTTCCAAATTCTGTTTATAATGCAGGATGTGTGTAAAGAAATCCTTATAAATGCCATGATTCTTTGAATTATCCTTTTTCATAAAATTTATAAAAGAGCTAGTCATGGTTTCAGGGGTGGGAAACTTCAGCCTTGCTTATTACTTTCCCTGAGTCCTTTCAATCTCCCTGTCCTACCCAAAGGTCCTCAAAGCTCTTGGGCTAAACATTTCCATAGGAAGGTGATCCTTCTCTTCTCATCAGGTGTGTGTGTTCTACACACATAGAACCTCCTTCTGCATGCTCCTTGAAGAAATATGTTCATCGCTGTCACAATGTGGTGCTTGCAATGTGGTCCACATTCTGACATCATATGCCCTATCCCAGGAGGTTTGCCAGAAAGCATTCCAGCCCTTAAGGTTGGAACAGTTTTCCACACCTGACCTATGTGGTCAGTATAAGGATAAATATATGCTGAAATATAATACTTTCTGACACTGAATGGAATTTTTTTCCATATAATTACTATGTACCCATGTGGCGGAAAACATATGGTTCTTGTAGTCTCTGGGATGGGCAGAACCCATGCATACATACTTTTCTGTCCCAGCTTTTCCAAGGAGCAGGAATGCCATGCAGAGCTGCCACTGGCCAAACCCCTGGAGCTCTGTAGCCTGTCAACTATTAGGAGCCTGGTGGCTGCACCAAATGACACTGGCCTTGTATAAGTGGTATGTTGCTGGGCTTCACACTTGGGCCTCCCAGGTTGTCATAAGCCAGCCCTGAGACATCCCCACCACCACCACTTTCGACTGCCCATGGTCCTGAACTTCTTTTCTGGTGTAGCAGTGTTCCTGTCCAGGATCCTCATTCCACCACAACACTACTTTGGACAGTCCTGACTTCAGTTTGTTTCCTGCCATGTCATTTCTCAGTAGGTGAGATCACTGTGAAACTGGGCACATGCACATTCCTTCTATAGTCTCATTTGTAATACAGTCAAGTTGGTGAAAAGACATCTGATTGTACCGTATGATTCCCCAAATCCACCCCATGCTTCAGGGGGAGCCTGTGGCTCCTAAGGGGAGGAACCAATGGAATCTGCAGAAGACACTGGAGACATGTCTCAAAATGCTTAAAAGATGATAATTTGATTAGTAGTAAAAGCTTTTTTTACTAATACAGTAACCATCTTTTGAGTACATCAAGATATGGCTCCAGTTTTTTCTGTGGATCCCATGTCTGCAAAGCATTGAATCTATTCTGGGTTTAAATCCAGACTGTAAAGGAGATATCCAAGTTGTTGAACCTATTTGGAAAGCTCTAACATTTAGACTAAAAATTTGGATCAGATTCACTGCCACGCACGAAGTGTGAAAACCAGCACATTCCACTGGCAAAGAAAGTTGCAAGCACTTTTTATGCGTATTTGTTTTTCTCACAAAAGTATTTTGCCTTCCCTCCAAGGAGTGAGTGATCATTCCACTTTCTGCTTGTAATGATCCTATGAGATAGTTTAGTCTGACTAATGATGATGCACAGGGTGATTCATTTTCAATTGTCCATCTTTCCTCTGGTATTTCAGTTATTCTCCAGTTATCTATTCCCAAGTATTTGGTCAATGTTTCTCTCAATTGTATTCTTATTTCTTGTTCCACTTCAGTCCCTCTTTATGTGTTAGTGAGGTTTAGTGATTAGGAATTGCCTTATATCAAGGCAGGACAGGATTCATGCAGATTCTAGGCCACATATCTCCCCCAAAGCCACTTCTGTGCCCCCCTCTTAACCTCCCTTCTGATAGATGCCAAACCTGCAGAATCTCTGCTCCTGAAAGCCTTCTGGAATAGCAGTTCTAAAGCATAGTATAGAGACTTGCATTACTGCTAGGTGGCTAGCCTTTTCTGCTTTTTTTTTTTAAAGCCTAAGTGAACTTCTGGTCACTTTCAGGGTCCCAGCAGGTTCCTAGCCCCCAAAATTGGTCCATGGACCCCTAAGGCTAAATCACTCTTGATCTAGTGTAATAAAGATGTCTATATTATCTTTCCCCAGTATAGCTGTTAATTGTACTTTGGTCCCTTTGAAAACATGGAACTTCAGTAAGCCATGGGAAATTAGTCCCATTGAGATTGATAGGATTGTGATTGGCTCCCTCTGTTTTCAACATCTTGTCTGGGGACTGGATATTATGTAGATATTATTGTTTTATCATGGATACGTACAGGCAGTGCAGTGTAGTGGTTTGTGTGTTGGACAAGGAGACCAGGGTTTGAATCCCCATTCAGTCATGGAAACCTACTGGGCAAGTTACACTCTCTCAGCTCCAGAGGAAGTGGCAAATCCCTTTTGAAGAAATTTGGGCAAGAAAACCTTCTGGGCAAGAGTCAACATAAGTCAGAAATGACTTAAAGACTCACAACAACAATATGTTGTTTGTATTGTTTTTGTTAATATTTGTATATTTTAAATGTAAGAAGCCTTGAGTCTTTTTATGGCCTATGGGTTAAGGAAGCTGCGTTGTAGGAATTAATTGAACCTGTGGTGTGTTCTACTGATGACACAAATAAAAGAAAGGAGGAAAGGGGGAAAATATTATTTTGGCATCTTACTGTCAAGATAGGCAGCCCCTCTGAATAATCTGTACATTGTTCAGAGGGAACAATAGCAGAACAACAGAAGCATGAGGAATATTTGCCTTTCAGCATACCCAGGTGTGAAAACATGGACAGGCAATAATAATATTTTCCAGTTTTATTTTAAAGTTCTAGTTCACTACAAAATACTACATCTTGGCTGCATGGAAAAATGCAGCCTCTTAGCTAGAAAGCAAAGACAGCTCTGTGTATTTTTCACAGGCAAGCAACAAAGAAACAGTTTCGTAATCAGCACAGAGAGCTGATTACACAGTAGCTTCTCGCAGAGTTGTATAGATAACGTGAAAACAAAACAAAAGACTTTCACATGAACTCAGCAATTAGACCTCTGTAACATGGGCTTGCTCCCAAGAATGATAAGACACATCTGGTGTTGTGAAGTGTTGTAACCTATTGTGTGTTTTCATTAGCTAACCTTCAAAACCTGGCCTGCTTTTAATTGAAAGTCAGACCAGGCCTGTATTTTTATTTATTTATTTATTTATTATTTTTTGCCCACCATGAGAATTTATTGTTAGGATTCTGGGACTGTATGTTCCATTATCCTTGACACTTACTTGTGACTAAATTATCTTATTATGAGTTTTCATGGTTTACAAAGTTATTTTGTGCTAAAATAAACTGGTTAGTCTTAAAGGTGCCCCAAACTCCCAGCTTCCTTCTTTGTAAACTGAAATAGAATAACATATTTATTTCTTTTAAAGTTGCTTCTCCAGAACACTTCATTCTTGATTCCATGTACTAGGTTTAGATGTACAAAGTTTAAGAATGCTTGTAGCAGTGGTGGGGAGAATGTGACATATGGGGATCGGGGCAGTGGCAGTAATGCTTATGTGAGCAGGAATTGCTTTTATTTTATGTATAGTATTCCTTTAGCATCAGAGGATTCATTGGTCATAGGGAGGTAATGTCTGTCAGTGGCTTTCTATGGGATAATAAGCAAATGGTTCATGGGCCAACATATTTAAAGAGGACCTAAGCAAATTTCAGGTAGTCCTATTCAAGGATTAGAAAAAAAAACACCCTTACTTTACATATTAATATTAACATATTTATTGTGTTTATACGTGTATATCGTTATGTGTATTTACCTATGGTGTTGTGTTGGTAATACTGGCAATATTATATTAAGAATAATTTGGATATTTGTAGTTATTCACAGTGCTTATGTTAATGTTTGGATGTAATAATATATTCATGTAAATAACACATGTTTGGTGTTAGTTGGTGATGTACAAAATTAAAATTAAAATAAGTAAGTATGGAGGGAGGGAGAACTAAGAACCTCAATACCTGAGGAAGATGGGGCTTCACTGAATTTTTCAACCCTCAGATGTCACAGTTGCTCCCTCTGCAGGGAAAATAGACTCTGCTATCAGGGTCTTGACTTCAGTGGGACCCACTACACAAACAACTGTACTTGCAAAGTCCTCCCTGCAGATGTCTGCAGTGTTTTTGTGGACACCAGGGGGAGGAGCTAATGGGGCATAGAGTGCCAAAGGACAGAGTGGCCCAGCATGGTCCTGTCTCACTCATGTGTCAAAATAAGTCATTTTCTAATGCTTGAACAGGGTTTTTAGCTTGGCTCCTAACTGTTGAATAAAACTGTAGTTTGAAGTCGAAGGTTTTCACAGCCGGCATCCATAGGTTTTTTGTGGTTTTTTTCTAGGCTGTGATGCCGTGTTCTGGAAGAGTTTATTCCTTACATTTCGCCTGCATAAACTCTTCCAGAACACAGCCTCACAGCCTGGAAAAACCATGAAAAACCTATAGAACTGTAGTTTTCACATGATTTTCCTTGAAATCTTGGGATCACCTTGTTTCATCAGAAGTACCCAGGCTGCCTCAGGAAGGCAGCTTGGCTATTACAGTTGTCCCTCCGTAACCATGGATTTGGTATCCATGGATTTAAGTATTCATGGCTTGAAAATATTCTTTAAAAAATAAAAATCCAAAAAGCAAACCTTGATTTTGCCATCTTATATAAGGGACACCATTTTGCTGTGCTATTGCATATAATGGGACTTGAGTATTCAAGGATTTTGGTATCCACGGGGGGTCCTGGAACCAAACCCCAGCGAATATGAAGGGACAACTGTACTTTCTAACCTCTCCTGCAGTGGGCAGACATGAGGGATTATTGGAGAGTGTGGGTTTTGTTTTTGTTTTTTTGTGACCCAGCAAACCTATTCCTTGCCTTGTCTGTCAATCGTGCTTCCCAGAATCCTTTGTTCAGATTCTCTGGCAGATGCTACGGGAGCCCTTGAGCTCCTCCCCATGCTGGCTGGAACATTCTGAGCCTTGTACTTTAAAAAAGGTCACTTTTCCATGATCTTTCTCTCTCCATCCCCCATCTCTTTCTTTCAGAATGCTGTTCTCTAAATTTGAACTGGACGGGTATACTGCAAATAATACAGTTCGGCTTGCTAAAGTATGCCTGAAATTCTTATTTCAAAAGTTTAATTAAGAGAAAAACTTTGACATATTGCCAAGAAGATTAGATTGTATCCTCAAAGGTGAGATAAAAGACATTTTAATTCTAAACTAATTCACACCAATTAAAAGATGCAAAAGAAT
This sequence comes from Gambelia wislizenii, assembly GCA_030847615.1. Taxonomy (NCBI): domain Eukaryota; kingdom Metazoa; phylum Chordata; class Lepidosauria; order Squamata; family Crotaphytidae; genus Gambelia; species Gambelia wislizenii. Next base: position 218,434,473 of record JAUMIR010000003.1, read on the forward strand.
TTTGTACCAGTCAGTTGTTAATTATGCATCACTTTACCTTTCCTGTGACCAAAAATAAATAAATAAATAAATAATATCAAATCTTTTTCTATTTTATGATACATTCAAGTAATTACAGCTAGTTTTCATGGGACAATGTGCCCCTCTCCCTCCACTGCTGAAAATATCTGGGGAAGGGGGACTGGATTCAGGGTTGTACGCCATATAGTACCCTTCCCCTGAGCCCCATTCATTCCCGTCTAGTCTTTTCAGTGATGAAGGGCGCACCTTATTTCTTAACTGCTTAACATTTGTTGGAGAAATTGGATCTATAGGTTATATACCACCACACCTACTCCCTTTGGGCCAACCAGAGCTTGGACAAATTACTTTTTTTTTTTTAGATTACAGTTCCCAGCATCCTCCTGTAATTTTTGGCTGGGGGATTCTGGCAGTTGTAATCCGAAAAGGTAATTTTTCTGAACTCTGGGACCAGGGTTTCTCCAACAGTGGGCTGGGACCCACCAGTTCCAGTCCACTTTCAAATGGACTGACGGAACCCAAAGGGTAGTCACCAATGGCTCCTCTTCATCCTGGAGAGAAGTGACCACTGGGTTGCCACAGGGTTCTGTCCTGGGCCCAGTGCTATTCAACATCTTTATCAATGACTTGGATGAGGGGATAGAGGGCATGCTTATCAAGTTTGCAGGTGACACCAAATTAGGAGGGGTAGCTAATACCCCAGAGGACAGGATCAGAACTCAAAATGACCTTAACAGATTAGAAAGCTGGGCCAAAACTAACAAAATGAATTTCAACTGGGAGAAATGTAGGATACTACACTTGGGCAATAAAAATGAAATGCACAGATATGGGATGGATGACACCTGGCTTGATGGCAGTACATGCGAAAGGGATCTAGAAGTCTTAGTGGACCACAAGGTGAACATGAGTCAGCAGTGTGATGCGGCAGCTAAAAATGCCAGTGCGATTCTAGGCTGCATTAATAGGACTATAGTGTCTAGATCAAGGGAAGTAATCGTGCCACTCTATTCTGCTTTGGTCAAACCTCACCTGGAATACTGTGTCCAGTTCTGGGCACCACAATTCAGGAAGGATGTCAGTGCTACAGGCTACCTAGTACCTCTGTGCTTGTCTGTCTTGTGCCATAGCTGCACCTCAGCCTTTTAAGTGGACTGATGGTAGCAGCAAGCTCCATCCAGGACCTGCATGGTGGGAGGAGAAGTCAATTAGATGGCAAAGAATGTTGACAGCAAGACAGAGAGAATGGCCATCCAAGTGTATGGCAAGGAATGGCAAGAAGGAAAGGGAAGTGTTAATTGCTAATTGCATTTTAAACCTGTTATTGTATGAAAATTTTATTTTGTAAATCGCATTAAGGATGCTTGGCCTAAAAAGGCAATATAAAATATTTTAAATAAATCAAATAAAAACCATAGACTGAGCAACAGGAGATGGAGGAACAACTAGGGCTTGGGCTGTTCTTTCTGGCTGCAGTAAATCTTGCTTCCTCACCACCCCCTCAGAAGAACAGCTTGGCATCAGAAAGTAATACCAGAGATTTTAAGAGTCTGTGCCAGTATGGCTGAAGAAGGGTAAAAGAGGGGAAGAAGGTAGAACCAAATAAAAGTGGCTGGGAGACAATTATTTTGGGGGGTGGTGGTGGTGAATTTTCAAGCTGTGGTTGTGGAATCCACGGATGCAGAATCCGTGGATACGGAGAGCCAGCTGTAACAACGAAGGAAGAGAAATGAAATATTTAAAATGGTATTGTTTCTTATTTAATAACAACAAAACCCAGCTGCAAATAGAGAGGAAGTGGATAAAGGGGATAGCTGTTGAAGACACTGACATTTGGTGCAAGTTTAATGTGGAAGGGAGAAGAAATGACAGAAGATGAAAGATGCTTGCTTAACATCATTCTCATAATGTTAAACTATGTGTGTTTCAGTGCCTTTAAAATGGCAGCTCATAAACTTTATTTATTTATTTATTTATTTATACCCCACTCTTCAGCCACAAAGACTCTCAGAGCGGCTTACAAATTGTTAAGCAACATCGTTTTACACATCTATACCGTTTTATAGTGCGCTAGGCAGTAGGTGGTTTCCAATGTGTGTTAGCTAATTGCTCCCACAAGCCGGGTACTCATTTTACCAGGTTGAACTCACAATGTTGTGACAGCAGTACTGGCATTTAACCACTGCACCACCAGGGTTCCAGGTCAGAACATTTATGACAGAGCTTAGAATTAATACCTTCTTTTGCCAAGGGTGGTGCTGGGGGGACACCTCGGCAAAAGAATATTTATGCAGGCTGTTTGAAATCTCGGTGTAATCAAATAGTAATTGCTAACACTGTGAACTAAAATGTCTGTATTTTTTTTATTTCTTAAAAATTAAGGATCCTAAAAGTAAACAGTGTACAAGAGATGCCATTCAGGTGTAAAATAAACAAATGGGAGACAGGGCATTTGCAGCTTATTTTCTCAAGATTTTATTTTAATTTTATGTTGCATATCAATGAAAAATAGCATAAGATGAAAGTAGACAAAGAACAGAATTCTTCTACTATGGTGAAGTTCATTTGGGTTTTATTGTTTTCAGTGGAACTATATGACTGAGTGCCTGCCTAACATCAGTAAAATTAGCAAACCATTCCCCCCACCCCTTCCAGGCAGATTTTTCTGCCTGACAATTTGGGGAAAGCCTCACACTGCAGTATGTGCATCCTAGAAGGCAATGAGAGATGATCAGGCAAGTGGGAAAGACATCTGGAATGCTACAGCCCTCAGTGTAGCCAGGCCGTGCCTTTCCATGATCTTCTCCTTATGTGCTAGAGAGGTGGAAAAGAAGCAGCATGGGGAAAGAACAAGGAGGTCTCTGTTGTCTAATCAGAGCTTGAAATTTTACTTTTAAAGACTAATTTATTGCCATTCCCCACCCACTGTTGCTTTTTAAAAAGCAATTTCTTTTCTTTACTGGTTCCAGTTTTTAGATAGTAGTTTGTAGTGTGCCTGTTCGTTTTTGTTACTTGAAAAAACACACATGCACTTTAAGATTGATAAGGGAAAGGCATGACATTTTTAAAAATCATGTTGGCATGCTTCTAAAAATGCCCTAAATGCCCTTTAAAATATTTTTTAAAACTGAATTAAGAAATGTTTTAATTTGAAAGAAATTACACCAATAGACAGAGCATGCATCTGTAGAAATAATAGTTTAACACCACTTTAAGCGCTGTAGCATCATCCTATAGAATCCTGGGATTTGTAGTTTTATGAAATCTTTAGCCTTCTCTGCCAAAGAGTGCTGGTGCCTCACCAAACTACAAATCCCAGGATTCTGTAGGATGGAGCCATGGCAGTTAAAGCAACGCTAAACTGTATTATTTCTACCAAGTAGATGCACCCAAACAAAGTTCTTTCCCCCCACTTGTTACAATGTCATTTTAGAATGAAATGTGTGAAATGTAAGAAATGAAATGAAATGTTAGAATGAAATGAAACCTCTAACAGAGGTTTAGCGACTCCACATCTTGAATTTTATTTCACCGCTTTCCAGCTGTATTCAATTACCCAATTAATTCAGCAAAATGAACGGATCACTTGGGTGCAAATAGAGATCGCAGATGACACCTCACCAGAAATGCATCTCCTGTTCAACCGTACTACAACTACGCATCTCAGATGAGTGGAAAATTCTTTTAATGATTGACACATGGAACAATGAGACAGGACACAAAAGATGGGTTTGAAATATAGGCCACTTTATTTTTTATCCTACCCATTTATTTGTTTATTTCCTGGGGTACGTGAACCCAAAGGGGAGACCCAACGTGGGACCGGCTGGAGCAGACGGTTGCCTCGGACCTGTCTCCCAGCTTCCCTGGGCAAAACACGTGAGCCCCGAGGGGGATCCAAGTACCTGGGATGCCCCCCGGGTGCCATCTACTGGAAGGCCCTACACCAGGACATAAATCCTCAAGCCACATAACCTCTAAAGAGGGTTACATTCTGATGCCGTCCACAAGGATAGCCTACCTCCCTGCACCCCATCCATCTGATATGCCAGTGTAGGCAAAACCGCCGCCGCCGCCAACCCCACACGGTTGGAGGAGTGCTCCATAGGTTGGGCCGAGATCCGGCAGGCGGGCAGCTGACATGGCCAGATTAAAAGGTTGAAGCAGGCCGAGCTGAGATACGGTGGGTTTGAGGGCAGCGGTTGGAGGAGACTCCGTGGATTGCAAAAAATAGCCAATGCAATCGGCCCTGCATGCCAAGGCAGGCAGCTGACGCAGCCAAATTAAAACCGCTCTGGCTGGCTGCAGAGGCTGGTCGGGAGCTGCCCCAAGGATCGGCTGGCGCCCAGCAGACAACTGCAGCAGCCGAATTAAAGAAGGAATTAAAGAGGGACAGAGTCAATCAAAACAAAGCTAGTAAGGTAAGAAAGGGAACAAGCTGAAAGGAAGTGTGGGTTAGAAGACTGCTATAACACAATTGATAACTATAATGCACAGCCACACAGTGCTAAAACAGCAGACAGCACAGCACTCGCACAGCACACAACAATCACACAGCTCCTCCAACTTAGCCTCTGTGAATGCAGTAGCCTCCAGATGAAGTATTCGGAGCCTCACGGTTGCACAGCGTGTCGCAAAGCGAAGAGGAGGAGGCCAGGGGCGGCAAGGAGCTAAGTGAACCAAGCTCCGCCCCTGCCTCCTCCCAGCCATGGCATAGCCACGCCATGGCCAATCCTGTCTCTCTTCCATGCCATCATTAAAACATCTCCCCCGGCTCAACCATTCCTGCTGATCCAGGGGGGTGGTTGGCTGTTTTGCACGTCTCTCTCATAATCTGGAAAAATGGAACTGAGTACTTTCCCCAAGGCCTTCAGCTCTCAAGCCCTTCTTCATACACCCACTTTTTGCTTCTAGGGGCGACAAAATTAGAAATTGCTAAGCACTGGAAGACAGGGAATATGACAATGGATGGTTGGTAGGGACGAGTTTGGGATACATTGCTTATGGAAAAATTAATGTCATAGAGAAAACAGAGGCCAAGTCTACATGAAGGGGAAAAAATGTGACTCCGCATGCCTGTAGCTGATTACTCTGGTGCACACAAGTGATATTTCCCCAAGAAGAAAGACAGACAAAGATAGCACAAACCTCCTTTTTATCCCTTTAGCAATCACTCACAAAAGTGGAAATCCAACATGGTGCCAGTGGGCGCTTGCCCTGTAACCCAACCCCACTCTCTGTGTTCATCTAGCCAATCAGGTTTCTACTGTGTCCTTCATGGGGAAGTGATTCATGTCAAATCGCTTGTCTTAATGAGCAAAAATGGGCATATCACTGGAGTTTTTTTAAAAAAAAAAAAGTGGGAAAAGCTGTGAAGGCTTTTCTCGCATAGTTTCCCCTCTTTTTGCCCCCCTCCTTCACAATACGATGACACAATGCAGGATCCCATTAAGACAGCTCATTTTCTGAGCGAATTCTGTGAGGGGTATTTTCATCATGTGGACAACCCTGGAAACTCACCAACAGAAATCTTTGGGAGAAATCTGGTTCCCCTTCCTCAACTTGTTCCCTTAATAACAAGACCCCCCTAATCGAATCAACAGATTGGTATCTTCACTTCTGGAATGATGTTCTAGAACATAAATCACAAGAATGATCACAGTGACCCCAGACTGTCTTTAATTTATTCTTTTATTGTATATCAGCTTTCATTGAATTTGACCAAGTTGTTCATTGATTTTCTGTTGATTCCTTCTACATCTTGAAACTTCTTTTGGATGGTCTTGATCGTTGTTGATGTTGTGTTATAAAACTGTTTACTGTTCTTTTGTGTGTGCTGTATGGTGTGGAATTTTATTAAAAATAAAACATTATTAAAAAGAAAAGAATGAAATGTGGCCACTTTGTGCCCTTCTGCCCAACAGTGGGGGGAATAACTTGTTACAAGTAATTACACTACTTATAACTCGTTACTTCCAAACTCTGCCTTTTAGTGTGGGTGCTGTTTTGGGAGATTTTTAGTTGGTTATTTTGTAGAAAAGGGGACACCTTTTCTGTTCTTAGGTTTATGAAGGGCTCTGTTCATGTATATATGTGTATCATCTCATATGTGATCTTCCTGATGTTATCAGGAAACAATATTCCTTTTAACCACTGATCTTGAGTATGGCAGGATATTCAAAAGGGGTAACATAAAATTATGGGAAACCTTTAGATTTATTAGAGTAAACCAGAGAGTTCTGAGAGTCTCTGGAATGTTTCATAAATTAGAGTTTTTTAGATGTATTCTTATGATCATGCAAGCGTATACCTAAAATGCAAAAAGTATGATTCTGGTGAAGATTTTAACCATTATATGTACATTCATTGGTGAGCCAGGATTGGTTCATGCTCTCAGTTAAGTGTCACAGATGTAATTTCAGTGCTGCAAAATGTATCAAACTGCCTCTAGGTTGGACTGGGAAAATTTACTACCAGGGTGTTTTGAAATGCTAAGACTTCTTTTTCTTCCTTGAGCTCACATCTTAAAAAAAAAAGTTAGGACCTTTTAATTCATAGAAGAATTTAACAACAATTTGAATATTAGTGTTATTAATCTTTTTAAAGCTTTCTCTAGAAGCCCAGATGAAAATGTTGCAAACGGTTAGTTGTAATATTAAAAAATTGAGAAAAATCGGGCATATCTCCAATCACGTATTGTAATATTTTCATTTACGGTAATAATAAGAAGAAAATATCCATGCTGTGTAGGAATAAACTTTTTAATGCTTTTTTTAGTACTCTTGTACATGTTTCTATTGTGATAAAAGCAACTGTAAATCTTTCACTACATAGGTAGTCACTTGGACATTCATGTTGTCAAATTTGCAAATGGTAAACCCAGCTGTTGATTTGAAGATGTAAATGAAAATTCTCAGGCTTCAAAAGACACTACATCATATCCAACTCCCGTTGAAAATAAGTGGCTGAGCAGGCCACTCATTTCTGAACAATGAGTATTTCTGAGCATTTATATTAATAGCTTAATGGAAACATTGTGTGGGGGCTTAATATGAACATTAAATTTGAGTTTTATTGCTTGTGCATCATTTCTGTGTAGCCTTTTTAAAAGACAGGAATGCTCAATTTGCATTTTTCTGTACTTGTGCCTAAAATGTGCGGCTTTTGCAGCTTCTGCTGAACGCAGCACAATTATATTTTCGCTGTCTGCTGTTTTCTTCTGTGATGCCAGTTTGAAACTGATTTGCCAGTGAAATAATTTTCAACATGGCAGTGCCCACAACAACACCAAATGGGAAGCTGGTCTATTTCTCCCCTCCACCTCCCACTCTTTGCTTGTTTCTTCCAAAGTTTTAGCTTATGTTCATTTTTTAACTGGTTTAACTACGTCTGAGGTTTATCAGGCCTGAAAGCTGTGCGGGTGTAGGGAACTTTGGCCCAGCAGCTGAATGGGGCAAGTGAGATTTCCCCATCTGGCTCACTAACTGCTTCTACTGTGTTGTCCAGTCACTGTGCAGAGATCTGGAGCTGCTTAAAGCCTGGAAAGCAGTTGCATGTGTCTGAGCCCTGGTTTGCAGCCCACCAAGTTGTAGCCCTTAGTCAAGGCCCACTTTCTGTAATATGACTCTTGGATTTTTTCTCAATTGGACCTGGTCTCCAAGACCATAAAAAGATTCCCTGCTCCTTTCTTAGGGCTTGCCTCAAAGGCAGTGTTGGTGGAAACTTTTCTAGCTCTCATTTCTGAAGACAGGGCTTTGGAGATACAGTTGGTGCCATATTTAACTTAAAACTCTTGAAAGCCTTTCTCTTTCTCTTCCCTACTTTTTGTAGTATTGTCTGTTTTATATGAGCCTTCCCCAGCCTGGTGTATTGTCCAAATGTTATGGACAATAAATCCCATTTGCCATTGGGAAAATCACTACTTTGGAGAATCTTACAATGCCTTTACCTTTTTTTCCCCCTGTGCTCTTAGTGTTGCTTTGCAAATAGCATTGGCACATTATATTTAACTAAGGAAACTAAGGCTTAGTAGTGAGTTCATTAGCATGCATTATATACATTTGGTCAATCATTTTTCAAAAGCAGATGCAATTGTGTACACATAATCTACACTCCTCTGTGAATTCTTTTAGTTCTTCCACCTTTCTTTGACCCTCTTATCGAAGTGAACAATTATTCTGAAGTGTCAAAGTGATGCATGGAGATTTAGCTGTGTGATGCCCATTAAAGTCAGTAGGAGCCATGTAGGTAAAGCCACAAAACATATTCCTGGTGTGGTGGTAAGTAGTGATGTGATTTTCCAGATATATTAGTGGAATTTGGAGTTTATTTCATGCCTATATTTGTATCTCTACCTGGGTAAGCTTTTTTTTTCTATCTTGTGTATTAATAATGAAAAATCACTAATGTATGTCTGTTTTTGAGTTGACAAAGAATAGTGCAATATGTTAAATCACTATATGGTATAGATAAATAAAAAAGCAATTCATTTTATTTTTCTCTAACTAAGTTTAAACCATTCCAGTGAAATGTTGGCAAAAAATAGGACACCTAGGGGCCATGTCTCAGGCTAGAGCTAGATGGTGGTCCTGCTAGCTGTTGAATTCTGGGGGTTGTAGTCCAAAAAAAGTAATGTTTACAAACTCCGGGACAAGATGTTATGATAGATATGTGAGTGTTATAGGAAATGACAGGCCTATCTCACACAGACTCGCCTCCCCTTTCTCTTTCTCCAAGCCCACTAAAATGGAGTAATGTGTGGTGTATTACCACTGGACTTCAATTCTTTTTCCTGGTCAGCTCCACTTAGTGTTATACTCTGGTATGGATGCCGAAAGACAAAAGACTATATGACGTTTGAAATTCAGTGTTTAAACTACTGGGGGGGGGAGGTAACGCTCTCTGTGCCTGAAAATGTACCAGTGTTCATGAACTGAAATTCTTGAGTCACACAATCCAAACACACGTTCAAAGTCATCGATAACATTCCCACCATCACCAAGCACCTTTTCATTTGTGTTTTAAAAGCATCCATTTTAATTACAGGTCAACCCCACATATCTGCAGGGGATATGTTCCAAGACCCCCATGGATACCTGAAAACATGGCTGATAGGGAACCCTATTATTTTCAATGGGACAAATGCTAGAAGTTGACCATAGAATCTCATTGGAGGACCTAGAAGTGCCTAGAGAGAACATATTTTTTTGGACTTGGATAAGTAAAACCGTTGATATCGAATCCCTGGATACAGAGGTCAACCTGTAGTTCCAACTGCAATTGCTTCTTTGGGGTGTCTTTTTGTTTTATCCCTTCTCATATTGGTGCTGTTCTACCTCATTAGCCAAATTCTGCCTCCCATTGTTCCCACAGCCACATTTGTTGGCCACATTTTCTGGCTGACATGTACATATAACCTATGGGAGCCATCATACAGAAGCAATAGCACCTCCTGGTTCTTCTCATCCCTTTGCTTGATTGCTCACTATTTGTGTCTCCCACCCACCCTTTTCTTTGCTTCTCAGGAAGGAGATCCACTGTTCTGATTAGATCTTTCTCTTTTAGGGGCTGAAATCAGCCTGTGCATGCACAAGATCCCTCTCAGTCCCTGGGGGTATGTCCTTTCTTAGTCAACACAGCTTACTTCTAAATAGACACATATACATACATTTACCTCGGAATAAATTCCATTGAAGTCAGTGATGGCTACTTCTGAGTAGATGCATACATTTACTTGGGAGTATGTTTCACTGAATGCAATACAACTTCCTTCTGAATTGATATGTATATATGCACTGTCCTAGGAGTAAGGTCCATTGAAGAAAATGCAGCTTGTTTCTGAGTAGAGACATATGTGCACTTGCCCAACAGTAAGTTCCATTAAAGGCAGTAGGGCTTACTTAGAGTAGACCTACGTTGGACTATAGTGGCTAGGACTCTTTAAAAAAGTAAACACTTTAAATGTAAAACAGAGAAAAGTAAGTTTTATTATAAATAAGAACAATTACATCAGGCTAGTAAAACATCATACAGCTTAGACATCATGACAGTATGGAAAGGAATGGGTGGGCAACATCAACAGTAGTGCACCCAGGTCAGCACGCAGGATTATTCATGCCCCTAATCACTCCCACTTTGAGAGAAGCAAAGCAATGGAAAGTCTTGTTTAGGAAACAAGGGGATCTTTTCCAAGAAGTCCTGCTAATGATAGCTACAATAATTTAAAATGAAAGAGTTTGGTACAAATAGTAATAATTTACCAAAGGGAACATTTGCAACCAAGGGATGTGTATAGAATACTAATTCATATAGAATATGAATGGTCTGAATCCTTTTGGTAGTCCTAGAGTAAGCCCATAGAATCAGTGGGATTTACATAAGTATAGTTGTCCCTCCGTATCCACGGATTTGGTATCTATGGATTTAAGTATTCACAGCTTGAAAATATTCTTAAGAAAATAACAATCCAAAAAGCAAACCTTGATTTTGCCATTTTATATAAGGGACACCATTTTGCTATGCCATTGCATATAATGGGACTTGAGTTTGGTATCTACGGGGGTCCTGGACCTAACCCCAGCGAATATGAAGGGGCAACTGTATTGATTTATTATTCATCTATTGATTTAGTGGTTCTTCTCTAGCAGGGACTATCACCAGAACTGTGATTCTATGCACATAAATCCCATGGAACTCAGTGGAACTTATTTCTGAGTTGCATAAGATGTATAAGATTACTCTGTTAATTTATCCTTTTCTAAATAGGGCAGTTTTAAATGTCTGATGGTTCATTTGCTTAGTTTTAACAGATTTGTAAATACTAATTTTAGCAGTTTTCTTGATAATGATAATAAATTTCTGAATTAATACCATCCAAGGAGAATGAGCTGATAGGATAAACAGGAGTACAGGGAAGATCTGTGGTACAAAAATAGTTTTCACATAAGAAGCAAGAGCCACTTGTATGCATTTTCTGTATGATAATATGAAAAATAGGTCTACAGCTATTGTAAACTTTTCATCTAAAATGCTGGCAACTCTGAAGAGACTTGACCTCAGTGTTAAAGACAAATAAGTATATGATTCCCTGCCAAATCTAGCATATTAGTCAATATATTTATGTGATATTTTTTTCCTTCTCTTAAATTATTTCTTGCAATAAACCGTACTGCATAAAGACTTGGTTTTAAGCATATGCTTAAATGTTCAATTTAGAACAGAGAGACATAGATTCAGGTCTTCCCTCAATCACGAAAGTGACTTGGTAACCCTGGAAGTTTAACAAAGGAGCTCCAAAAATGAGAGGTTAATTCTCAAAGCAATACTCAGAGTCAAAGGATATTTATTATGCAATTTAGCATGCCTAAGTTCGCCAGCCTTAGGTCTAGAAGTGAACTTTGGCGTGTTAATAAGAGTCCTTCAAACCCCTGAATTCTTTTCCAGCTGAGATTAAAATCCTTCTTTGAGAAATGGCTGCAGGAAAACTCAGTCTGGGATGGAAAAATTCACTCCACATAAGATACTCTCACCCCAAAGATTCTCCATGGAGGGTTCTTTGCCCCTGCTCAGACCCACTTTTCCTGGGGTCATCTTTTCAAAACATTCTCCTAGGAAAGCTACTACTAAGAAATTTATGTTGCTTTGCTGGTTTGCTTTGGAGATCTTCTCCAGGGGAAACTGAGGGTGGTACCAAAGACTTCCCTGGAAATAATCTTACCCCCACAATGCCCTATAGTGGCTGGGCTGGCACCTTGTTTTTTCTCAAGGGCAGCCAATCAGGATAAACCAGTAAGAAAAACAGAGTTGTTGTTGTTGTTGTTATTATTATTATTATTATTATTATTATCCTGCCCCTCTGTTAAAAACAATCGGGGCAGCTTACAACAATTAAAATACAATAATGCTGGCTAAAATCCCTAAGCACCACCCACCCACCCCGTCCCCTATAAAAATATATTAAACTTGTATAAAATTTAAAAACCACCTAAACTAGAATCACATATAAAAACAAATGGAAAAATTAACAGCCAGCAACATTAAAAGAGGCCAGGAGATGCAGCTCGTGAGGCCAGGATCTAATCAGGAAAGCCCTGCCGAAAGAGATCCGTCTTTAGTGCTTTTTTAAAGCTACTCAAGCTCGTCATCTGACGGATCTTGTTTGGGTTTTATACTTTGCTAATGGGCTGCTTAAAAGAGCTGTCCCTGGTAAAGCTGCTTGGATTGGCTTATGACATTATTCTAGTTCTTAATGATTTTGAAGGGGAAATCTAGGATAATTTGGGAGTTAATCTCTAAATGATTCATTAATGTATGTAGGGTCAAGACAGTCTTAATCTGCTGCTTTATTATGGCAGTTCATGTAGAGGTTGTTTATGGGACAAATCATGGTGTTGAATAAACTGCCTTTTGAGCATCATTTTTTAGGTTCTTGTGGTAGATCTCCTCTTCAGGCTGGCCCTGTAGTTCCAAACCTTTGGACTTCTGTCACTCAACCTGCCCCTCTTTCTTGCAGTGTAGGGAGGCAATCTTCATGCTGGGTCTTGCTCCTACCACGGATTTCAGAGGCAGGGCTTACCAAAATGTCAATCAAACTTTTTCCACCCTAAGCGAGATAGCCAGCTCCTTCCCCCAATTCTGTCCTGCCTCACATCCATCAGAACAGCACTGTGCTTTCACTCTGATTTGTTGCTTACCTGGCTTCTTTCTTCCAAGAGAGGATCTTTTTCCCTGAGCTTTCCCACCCAAATGGGAAAGGTTAACATCAGCGGGATGGACCTAGCTCACAGCCCCAAATTCTCTGATGAGGAGTCAGGGGGAAGAATGGGCAGTGGCAGAGGTACCCTCAGAGTGCAGCCATATGGTGGATCAACTGACCCATATTGGGGGTTTGGATCCCTCCCTTTCCTGAGCCACAGCATCAGCAGAGGTGCCTGGCAGCATTTTGCGCAGTGGAGCAGAGCACGCATGTGAGCAGGAGAGCATGGTTTTGGCCATGTGGGTAAGTGCTTTAGATGCTTCTGCTTCCCTCCTGCCCCACTGAATCTTCTTAATAGCTCACCAGGCAGTAGGCACTCGGGGGTCTGCGTGGTGGTGAAGCAGCGGCAGTTACGAAAGCCACCCAAGGTATTGGATTAATTGAATATCAGGAAATTAGACATGAAATGTACCAATGCAGGCCCAGTATGAGAGTGGTTTGGAGAGCAGAGGCCCTCTAGAGGCCAGAAACACTCAAAATATTCACAGAGATATTCTTCCAAGTCTTCCTTTTCCTCTCAGGATGGTGGGATTGTGATGGAGGGGCCCTTCAGTGGTTTCTCCCTCTTGCAAGGCAAATAAAAAGAGGAGGCATGTTGCTTCAGTCACTTTTCTTTGGTAGAATCGGAGACTTCTGCTTCTTATGTTGCTTCAGATAAGGAAGAGGGAGACTTAACCCCAGATGAGGGGGAGCTTTCTTAAAGCAAGCTTCTATTCATTTGTTTGAGCCAGAGGAGTTTCCTATCCTCCTCAGGAAGGTGGAAAACACTCTGAGTTTAACTTTTACCAGCCGGGTGTCTAGTGGTACAGTCGAAGGGGTACCAGAAGTCTCTGTGTAGCACCTTTCCCAGAAGTTATTGCAGATGTTATGGAGAGGGAGTGGTCTCACCCAGGTTTAGCTCGGAAGGGGTGTGAGAGGTTTGTTTGTTTTTTGCATCCCTCTATCTCCAGGAGGTGTACTTGCACATCTTGGAACATCCATCTCAGAGGAAGTACCTCAGGTTTGCCTACCTGCAGGACCATTACCAATACAGGGCTCTTCCATTCAGTTTGTTGGACTCATCTTGGGTGTTCGCAAATGTGTTGGTTACCTTGGTGACATATCTGCTTGGGCTGCATGTTTACCCATATCTGCATGACCTGCTGGTCCACTCATCTTCTCTGAGGAGGAGCATGGAGGAGGTGCAGATCACCATGGATTGTCTAGAGTTTCATGGATTTATTATCAACAGAGAAAAGAGCAATTTGGATCTGGCTCAAAGGATCTAGAACTTAGAAGCCATCAGATATGACCCAACACAGAGTCTTTCTTCCCAAAGACAGGAGGGAGAGAATACAGCCCCTTATCATAGTAGTGTTGAATCAGTCAACCCCAGAGCTAATGGTGTTGGCCAAGTTTGTGGGGTTGATGGTGGTATGCATAGATTTGGTCCCTTGGGCCAGGTTCCTTCTGAGGAAGTTACAGTGGTTCCTTCTACATTTTCAGATTGCTGAGAGGCATTTGCTGAGAGTGCAACTTCACCCAACAGTAAGGTCATCTCTGGATTGGTGCAATCCAAAGTTCTCAAGGTGGGGATGCCCATCTGGGAACCGCAGAGAGTTGTGGTTACCACCCATGCCAGTCTGTGGGGATGGGGGACACAGTGCAATGAACAGATGGCTCAGTGTCTGTGATCACCCAGTGAGAGAAGACTGGAACTGGCTGGAACTATGAGCAGTGCATCTCACACTGCTCAGCCTGCATTGGGGGTTCTGGGCATGCATGTGTGATCCAGATGGACAACATGTCCACCAAAGCCAATATAAACAGATGGGGGAAGCTTGTTCTCATTCCTTGATGAAGGAGGCAACTCTCCTATTGCAATGGGGGAAGTCTCACCTGCAGTAATTGAGAGAGGAGTATCTCAATGGACAGATGAATTCTCAGGCCACTTGGCTGAGTAGGGGGAGTCTGGACCAGGGGGAGTGGGCTCTGAACTCACTGGTCTTTCACAGAGTAGTCCAAAGGTTTGGCACCCTGTGGGTGGATCTCTTTGCATCTCTAAAGAATCACAAGTTCCCTCTATTCATGTTGAGGTATTGGTTGGAGGGAGAATTAGCCTTCAGTGCTCTGATGACAACCAGGGATGTTGTACAAGCCTTTCCTAAGGTGCTGCTGCTGGTGAGGGTGTTGCAGAAAATAAGAATGGAGGGGACAGAGGTGATTTTGATAGCACCCTGGTGGCCTAGATGGCTGTGGTTTTAGGAAATAATCAGCATGCAGGTACAGTAGAGCTGGGTTGTATCAAATTGGCTGGACCTACTACATCAAAGAGGTGGATGTTTGTCTTTTTGAAGCTGCTGGCAGTTTTGTGTGTGTGTGTTATTCCACCATGGGGGTGGGGGCTGGCTCTCCCACTTAGGATGGAAAAAAATTAATTGGCAATTCAGTACTCCCTGCCTCAGAAGTTTGTGGGAGGAGCAAGACCCAGCATTAGACTTCTCTCCCCATTACTGCAGAAAAAGAACCTTCATGGTAAGCACCAATGCTCTGTTTCCCCTCAAGATCCCCCCTTGGATCAGGTACTTCGGCCTCAAGGTGATCCCTGTATGAACCAATGGATCTATTGTTCTGGGGGTTCACTGTGTAAGCATTGCCAGACTCTCTGTCAAAACCTAACAGACACAGTTGTTTAAAAAGAAGAAACAAATAGAAATTTATTAGGACACATTTAGATCACACATTAACCCCTGAACTATTTAATCATTTGCAGCTCCCCAAAACCCTATTCGGTTCTCCCGTCCCCAGCCCTTGCTGACACTCCTATTTCTATTACATCTTTTCCCTATCTCTATGTCATCTTTCCCCATATCTCTCTAGGCCATCTTTCCCCTATCTGCCTTCTGTCAGAGACAAGCCTCAATTTTGTATCCTTTCTCCCCCATAGTCCCCCCTTAACAGCATTCCTTGAGATGTGATTGGCTGGCACCAACCAGGCTATTAGCTAGTTGGTTTTTTAAAAGCTTCTTGTCCTTTTGGTGTTCCTGCTCTATACTTATTTTTGTTGTGTGTGGTGGGGTGTGTGTGTTAACTCTGCGTTAGTCATTAGTGCATGTTTTGCATGCAAAAAGTCTCATAGTGTGTGGGATATCCACACAGAGCAAAAATGTTCTTGCTTGAAACCCTGGAGACCCGCTGCTACTCATTGTCAGGAAGACTGAGCTAGATGGGCCAATTATCTGACCAGAGTTTTGAAAACTTTTTTAAAGTAATTATAACTATATATCCAAATCTGGATAAATAGTTACCACTACAGTTACATTTCAACAAAATAACTCTTTACTTTCTCAAGCATTTTCTCTTGTTCAGGTGAAAAGAATCATTGTCTTTTGGTGACTTTAAAAAAAATAATTCAGCGGCATGAGGCACAACAGGAGCCATTATTTGAACCATGTGATATTCCTATGCCAGCATTTAATGAGCCTAGTCTCATAAATGTGGAAGTAATAAAAAGTTGCAGCTATGCTGCAAAAAGAATTTATCCCTCTTGAAATTACAATAATACAGTAATGTAATGTCTTGTACCATTGTTATTGATAAATAACTAAAACAATATTAGTTTAAAATTGCTTGAGAAACTACCTTCTCCCTTATAAACCCATTTCATCCTTAAAGTTATACAGAACTCCTGATAGTATCACATGCTCCTAAGTTCTACTCTGTAATTGTTTAGAGGGGGGCATTTAGTGTGCCCCGCTCTCCTTTCCATCAGAAATTTGACAAGCTCCAGCAATTTAGACATATGTTGAAAACATATGTATTTCTGCAACCCAACCTGCCATATTTTCTTATGGACAGTGTAAATTCTGCACCTTCTGTTTATTGTCCATCACTTTGTAATTTCCACATCTAAGTGGTTTATAAATGCATGTATTTGCCTTAAAGTCACCTGTTATGGTGACCCCCATGAATTTCTTAGGCGAGGAATACTCAGAGGTGATATTCCATTGCCTTCTTCTTGAAATACAGTCTACAACACCTGCTGTTCCTTGGTAGTCTACCATCCAAGTACTAAAGAGGCCTGCTTAGTTCCAAGATCAGATAAGGTCTAGTACATTCAGGCTATTTAGGACAGTGGTTTGTAAATATTTTTAAATAACTAATTTCTGGGACCAACTCAATAAAAGGCATTATCCCATATTTCTGCTTACTGTCATACAAATCACTTTGATTACAAGAAATTGTCTTATGTGCTACAGATGATCAGGACTTTCCTTGGAATACCCAGTCATTCTCATGCCATAAAAAATTATTTTTGTTACCTCAGCCAGGTAAATACATGAGGACTGTAAATGCCACATAGAATGTGGTGTGTGACATTACTAATGGTAATTTTTTTGGTAACTGCTAGATTAATAACTAGTGGGTTTTCAGTTTATAGCAGAGACCATTGGGGAGATTCACATCTGTACTCTGCAAGAAAAGAATTAAATTAGTTTCTATTAGACTTAAAGATATAATAGTGGATGAATACACTTCTTATAATTGGAGGCAGGGGAAGTAAGAGCTGTATAGAATCAGATTTATCCCCACCCCTCATGGGACTAGCCTAAATGCTTCTTGAAGCAGTTTTGGGGAATAAACATTAGAGCCCATGGCTGACTTGTTAAGTTGTGTGCAAATAGCTATTAGATGCTTATCTCTCCTTTGGGCATCTAGGTATCAGATAGTTGATTTGCTATGGTAGGTTTAATCTATCTCTTCAAATTTCTAATGAACTTTTCCACCAGGCTACTAAGCCTACAAACAATGCAAATGGAATTGCCCCTCATGGTGAGGAATGGGGCCCAGATGGCCCTTTAAAGGTGATAATGAGGAAATGCAGCATATCTGAGCAGTAAGAGATAGAAAACATTCTCAATCTGTCTGAAGTAGTAATCTTTCCTTAATTATATGTGTACACTTTAATTTGTTTTTAAAGTGGGGGGGACATATTTTTAATATTAAGACTAAAATGCAGTGATTCTCAATTCTGATTCACATTTGTTTTAGTTTATTTCTTGTTATATTGTCTCCTGAACGGCTGGTAACAGAGTAAGCATATATGTTTGGGGAAATCTGCTTAGTCCATGTTTACTCTTTTTCATTGAATGCCAGAGCATTATTAAAGCCAGAATGTTTGGATTAAAACCAGTTGTGTCCCACAATTATCAATGGGCTAAATCAGATTAAATGTTAAGGATTGTTTGTCTTGTTTTCGTATCAAGCTTCAAGTGTGAAATATTGATGTAATGTACACGTGGAATATATCTTCCATTTTAATTTTTTGTTGTTGGTGGTGAGTAGCTGAAGATATGGTGATTGTGTTGTTGTTGTTGTTGTTTAAAAAAAACTTAATAACATTTCTAATACTTTTCAGAGGGTACCAACTTTGCAATAAGAGTGCTGTTTCAAGTTTGCCTGTTATAGTCCAAAAAAATATAACTTCATTCCAAATACATGTCTGACTTCAAATGCAGTGAGCAAAATAATTTCCTTCCAAACACAGACTGCTCTAGTGGTGTCAATCTCCATCTTGCCCCATACCAGCTGTCATACTGTCCATGTATATTTTCTGTGAAACAATCAGTCCACCTCTCAAGGACAGATAAGAGGTGGAGGGAGTAAACAACCTCTACAAGTGACCTTCTGGTTCCAGCAACTAGCCTGGCTACTCTAGCGATTCTTGAGACCAGGAAGCCACCTTCTGAGCCCCTTGGTGCTAACCATCAGCTTTGCTCAGAACTAGTTCTTTAATGAATTCATTTCCCACT
The DNA here is from genome assembly GCA_030847615.1 of Gambelia wislizenii. NCBI lineage: Eukaryota > Metazoa > Chordata > Lepidosauria > Squamata > Crotaphytidae > Gambelia > Gambelia wislizenii. The sequence goes on from JAUMIR010000003.1 coordinate 218,453,040, forward strand.
AGGGTTCTTGCTTTGTGTTGTCAGAGGACAGGCTGCTTTCTGTCTGGGACAGGTAGTCCCAATGTATGCACATTTTCCAAATGCAGAGAAGCACAGCAAGAATATCTTTGGTTTGCTTAGTATTAGATAATGGAGTATCTTCATAAAATACTCAGGGAGCAACAGAGATGAGATCAGAATTTTCCTAAGAAGTAAATGGCAAATTAATGGTTAACAGAGACTTTAAAGATGGGGAGGCAAAAATGAGAGATAAGAGGCAGGATGGCTGTTGATGAAGACTGCATAGTGTATTGCTTTGGTTTCTGAGGAGGAAATTGTAGGAATTTTCAGAGGAATTGGGAGGAGAGAGAGTGTATAATACTTTTTCATCTTCTTGCTCTGTCCAAATGCAGGGACGTGTGCCATGTTGCCTTGTCTCAGGATAGAGTCAAAAAGAAAGCCAAACAAACAAACACTTTTCTTCTAGGACTAGCCCAAGGGCTTGTCTATATGGCAAAAATACTCCTCGTAGAATTAGGGCAGAATACCTTTTGTCCCAATGGGATCCTGCATCATTTTGCCATATTTGGAAGTGGGGGAGAAACTCCAAATACTCCACAGGAAAAGCCTTCACAGCTTTTCCTTACTTAAAGGAAATACACATTCCTGCCCGTTGGGACAATCGATTCACTTTGCTGCGCTTTCCCGATAAGAGTGGAAGTGAAAAGCTGATTGGTCAGACGTGCGCAGGGGCGGAGCTTCACGGCAAGGCAGCGGCTGGTACTGACATGTTGGATTTTAGCCATAGTGATCGTGGACTGAGGTGATGAAACAGCCTTTTAAAAAAATGTATGTTTATTTAAGTGGAAGATCGCACTTCCACACCTTGGATTTGCTTTAAAAAAAACACAGTTCAGCGGTGGCAATAGGTGACAATAAAAATGCATGTAATTCACTTGCGCCCACCATCTTGATTTGCAGACATGCCTGTTTGAACAACAAATACATATGGCTTTGCATGCCTGCGATCTTGGGGAAAAAAGCATGGGGACAAATGAAAGCTGCTGCGAATTAGCATTACTCTGCATCAATCCACATTTCATTGCCTCATATAGACAAGCCCCTAGATATTTTCCTGACTGAGATAGAAAAGCAAATGGTTGTCCCCCAACCATGTGAGACAAACTACATAACTGAGTACATGAGACAGAAAAACCTACTAGCACCTCCACCCCTCTCAGGCTGTAAAAACAGAATAGCAAAAAAATCAAATAACAAACAGTGTGTTGCCCTTTCAGACCTGTTGTCTAGGGCAAACACCTCATTGTGTCCAAGGGTAGCATTGGCTTTGCTTTCTTTGACCACAGCAGAGTTTCACTGGGGGTGTCCACTGAAAGTGGGAGTGTTCCCTCAAAAATGCTAAAAATGGGGGTTATGGAATCCCCATAAATTTAGAGGTTCAGAGGCACAAGAGCTTCCCTTTGCCAGCAGCTCCAGAACTCACGTCATCAGAGTTTCTGCTATCAAAACTAACACAAGAGGTTTGCCAAGGGTTCGTTTACATGGCAAAATAAATCCTCAAAGAATGCGCCAAGAAGCCTGATAGTTCCCACGCATTTCAAAGCAACAGCGCCCTTTTCAGAAGGAGGGGGTGCAAAAAACCCATAAGTTGCACAGTATCAGCTTTTGCTAGTTTTCCAGACTTTTTTGATTAAGTTCGCGAAAATGCGCATAATTTGTCATGGGAACTAACCATCATGTAAACTGGCATCTACCTTTTCGAATTACTGTAAGCAGAGCTGAATCCTGATTGGTTGGAGTGACCATTCTGCTTTATCTGAATAGACTGAGGGGTTGGAGAGAAGAAATTCACCCTCCTTCTGCTTGCAGCCCACTTTGGAAAATCTGCTCTGAGCCCTTCCTGTCTGTTTCAAAGGAAGGCTTTGGGGGTTGGGAAGATGATTGGGGACGAGCCCCTGCTTCGCTGGTGTGAGTGTATGTGTGCATTCGTGTGTGCGGGGCAAACAGCCGATCGCATGTTTGTCCTTTTGTTTGTTTGTCCTTCCATTCAATTGCCTTTATTCAAGGCTTCGGAGGGAGGGAAAACAATCAGGAATGAGGCAAGCCCTGCTTCTGTGGTGTGTGTTTGTGTTGAAGGGAAGGGAAGGAGATCGCTCCACCATGCTTTTGCTTGTTCGTGCTTTCATTCACTCCTTTCTTTATAGAAGCCTTTCGGGGCTGGGAAAGACGGGGTGGTTGACAGATTGCTCTTTCGATCTCTTGTTTGTTTGTCCTTTTCTTTCCTCTCATTATTTATGGTCTCATAGAATAGCTCATAGAACCATAGAGTTGGAAGGGACCTTCAGGGGTCATCTAGTCCAACCCCCTGCCCTGCCAGCCTGAGAGGGCCATTCAGCCTCTAAGAACAAAGCCTGCAGCTGCCTCTCTGTGTGTTTGTGTGTGTGAATGAGAGATGGGAAGGTTGGGCTACCCTCATATCCTGTGGGGGGTGGGGGGTTATCTCCCATTGCAGTTTCTGGTCAGAACAGAATGCTAAAGTCCTGATCCATCTCCATGACCCCCTCCTTGCTCCCTCCCCGCCTCCTGCCTGGCTTTAATCATCTGGAGGCGATCCCCCCCACCTTTGCCTATGTGAACTAAGGAAAACAGAAAGTGGCTGGATCTGGCTGCATCTTCCGAAAATGCCAGGAGTCGTGTGATTTATGCACTCCTGACGCGAAAGAACGGTAATCCGGAATCTTGCGAACTTTTTCCTGTCGTGGAACCGCCCCCCAAGTTTGTGGAAAACTCAGGACAGCTTTGCAGAGGAGAAATCTTAGGCAGTTATAACATTTGACAGGACATCAAGTTTATCTAGTAAACCCCACTGAATTGTCTGATTTTTGTAAGAAATCCACACTGGGTATCTGTCTTATGTAAAAGTTAACAAGCATGGAAAGAACTTAGAAAGTGTTTAATTATTGTATTTTAAGGGATGGGCGGGATGAAGGGTTTTGTATGTAGACTTTAATGTTGTAAGCCACCTCGATGCATTTTGTAGAGGGGCAGGCTACAAATAAATTATTATTATTATTATTATTATTATTACCAATTTTGCAGGGACAGACCTAATTAATCCTCTGTCTTCCTACTTTTTCAGCTGCTTCTAAAAATCCCAATTTCTCTCTCCTCTCCCACTTCCCCCCTTTTGAGGTGCTGCAAGCAGAATTTAAAGTGCACACATTGTTTGCACTCAACTATCTCAGCAGGAGGGAGAAGAGAGGAGAGGAAGGGAATCTTGTCCTTCTCTGCAGACTCAGGCAAAAGCAAACTGCCGCAGTCTCTCTTAGCTTGCTTTTTCTTCCTCATTAGTAACTTTTGGCATCTTGACCATATGCTGATGTAGAATTTTTCACTTTTATTCTTTTATGTAGTAATGTAACATAAACACCTATTTAGTATTCATGTAAATGGAATATAACATCCCCTTATTAACATAATGAGTGTAAGTTTTTAAAAAAGCTTTTTGCACATTGTAGATGATTACCACTTTTTCATATATCTATTGGTTGCCTTTTGGGCAGCCTACCACAGGTGCTTAAGCCACTGCCACCAGTACCACATCACACACACACATATACACACACTGCTGCGATTACTGTTGGGCTGGGGGGGAAACGGTGTATGTAGACAGAGATCATGGAGCACAACTTTACCATTGCACTTCCAAGCTGTTTGGAGCCTAATTTAAATTGACAGATGCCTCCAACTGTGGGTACTTGTTAACTGCCCTTGAGTTGACCTTGACTCAGGGAGACCCCATGAATGAGACATCTCCAAGACCCCCTATCCTCAACTGCTCTGCTCAGGTCTTGCAGGCTCAGGGCTGTGGCTTCCTTCATTGAGCCTATCCATCTAGTACGTGGCCTTCCTCTTTTCCTACTGCCTTCTACCTTACCCAGCATTATTGTCTTTCCTAGTGAATAATGTCATCTCTTGATATGGTCAAAGTACAACAGTCTCAATTTAGTCATCTTGGCTTCTAGGGACAGCTCAGGCTTGATTTGCTCTAGGACAGATTTATTTCTCTTTTTAACAGTCCACAGTATCCATACAACTCTTCTACAGCACCACACCTCAAATGTATTGATTTTCTTTCTAATCAGCTTTCTTCACTGTCCAGCTCTCACTTCTATACATGGTGATGGGAAATATGATGGCTTGGACAATCCTAACTTTAGTGTTTAGTTTTATGTCTTTGCACTTTAAGATTTTGTCTAGCATAGACAGTAAGAGCTGTTCGACAGTGGAATGTGCTGCCTCAAAGTGTGGTGGAGTCTCCCTCTTTGGAGGTTTTTAAACAGAGGATGGATGGCCATCTGTTGGGCATGCTTTGATTGTGTGTTCCTGCAGGGCAGGGGGTTGGACTGGGTGGCCCTTGTGGTCTTGTCCAATTCTATGATTCTTTTATAGCTGCCCTTCCCATTCCTAGTCTTCTTTTGATTTCTTGACTGCAATCTCCATTCTTATTAATGATTGATCCCAGATATGGGAAATCTTTATTTCAATTTAGCAGGGTTAAATTAGGCTGAATTAGGTGCCTAGTTCAAACAGGCAGGAATATACCCAACCAATAGGATGCGTGCCTGTTATTGCGGGTGGGTTTTACATTCCTATATGGTAGATCATGCATTAGTATGTGGTGGATATGTCTGTATAGCTTACAATTTTGCCATGAACTCTTTCATGAAGTAAGTAGGAGCACTAACCTCCTTTCAGTGTTTCTGGAAGGACATGGTTCTCCAAGTCAACACTTTTTGATTGGTTTCCTCTGTCTGGCTACCAGATTAGAAACTGCATACCTGTGCAAGGAAGCCTAAGGTCTGTCACTGGCAACATGGAAATGCAGGCTTTGGGACATATCAATAATGGAGAAGCTAATGGTCCAATAAAGATATTTACAAAATAACCATGACAACAAAGTGTTCTATGCAATTCTGTTTCTATTTGTTGAGTATGCTAATCCAAGTAGAAACAGTTGCCACCCACCATTGTTTCATTATAATTTATAGAGAGCGGAGATTGCCTGAAAAATGCGCTCATTGCTTTAGCTTATTCACACATGTCTGTATCTCACTGAATCTTTGATCCAGCTGTAAAGCATTTGTTGGTGATATTGCTTTGTATTGTTCTTTAAAATAATACTATTTTTTAAAAAAATTAAATGGATAGAAGTTTCATAGGCAACTCATTCTATTTAAATTGCACATATACACTGATTGTCCTGAGGGGTACATTTAGGGTTATTTCAGCACACAGGAAGGAGAGGTTTGAATGTTCTCAGTCTTGCATACTGTGTGTGTGTGTGTGTGTGTATGTATGTGCGCATTCATCTGTGTATATGTATACCCAGGAAATCTGATCCTTTAGGGAGAGTCTTTCAAGGTTTTCTGTAGTGAATCAGTGTTGCTTTGATTAGAATAAGACTGGAGGAAGATTTCACAAGCTATACCTGGAGTCCTGCAACCACTGTGCAATGGCTTAAACACCAGTGGAGTCAAAAAGGATTGGCTTTGACACTTTCACAAGAACAATGGGATTTCCACAAACAGAAGAAGCTTTTTAAGTAGTGGAATTACTCCATTGGATACAACCCTTTAGCTACCCAAATACTTTCCATCACCACCTTGTGAGATTTTCTGTTCAGAAGATGAGACAGACTGGAGAGTGTGTCCACAGCTGAACATGGATTCCAAAACAGGATGGAAGAATACTTACTTTGTATTCACTGTACTGCTTATGACTCCTTGAACATTCAGAGTATTGAGAAGCTTTTAAGCATTTTATAGCCTCCTTTCATAAACATGTGTTCAGAAGCCTTTTCCCCACTTCCTTTCTCAAGAGAGGGCTTTCTTTGATCCTACCACCTACGTAGCTTCTGGAAGGGCATTTCTTGGGTGTTAGATATCTGTGTTCTTTTTGTTATTCTAACCAGTGTAAGCCAAGTAAGCAAACATTGATTTGGAGGAGGTGTTCAGCCCCTTAGTTTAACCTCCTTCTATACATTCTGCTGTACATAATATTAATTCATTTCCTGTTTTATGTTAGTTGTTTTTATTTATTTCATTTTCCTCCTTCAGTGGATATCAAAAACCAGTCTTTCCAGGCCATTGTTTTCTTTTAAGATATTACAAGTGGAATTTTTTCAGAAGTATCATTGCCACCCAGAATAGTCCTGTTTTTTTAAAAAAAAATTACAAGTAATTTAGCAGCTGTTTCATTTTGCACAGTTTGTAGGACAAGATAGAATCTGAGAGCAACTTCCTTGTAGTTTGAAGAGCTCATTACTGTAGGTCCGCTAACATTTATCATAATGGTTTGGGAATACTTAAGACTATCTAACAGCTGCATGCAATTTTGTGCTATATTTACTTGGTGTATTTCAGACTCTGTCTGTAACTATAAGCACAAAGAGCTTCTAAAGAATTAATATAAACTTTGCTTGTAAAATTCCAAGGTTTATAGTGCAATTTCTTCAGAGCAGGTCCTTTTTGTTTTGTTTTAATAGGGTTGATGCTACTTAAAACCAAATCACATGTTTCTGATATTTTCCTTCTGTGTTAGGGCTGGTATAGAGTGGTAGGAATACAAATACAGCGGGCGCTTGGTATCTGCTGGGGTTTGGTTCTAGGACTCCACATGGATACCAAAATCCGTGGATGCTTAATTCCCTTTATATACAATGGCATAGTAAAATGGTGTCCCTTATATAAAATGGCAAAACCAAGAAAAAAGAATTTTGCTTTTTGGAACTTTTTGTTTTTGGAATATTTTCAAGCCATGGATGGTGGAATCCTTGGATGCAGAATCCTTGGATGCAGAGGGCCAACTGGTATGTTCTTTCACTTAAATATAGGTTATTACTGGTATCCTGCTTCTGACTGTGTCCTAGCTTGCTGGGGTGATCACTGTCTACCATTGCAAAGTGTAAATTGCATGTTTTTTTCAGTGCACTTGTTTACCTTGGGCAGATTCTTTCAGCAGGCTAGGACTCATCTTTTAACGTTAGGGCTGCATGCTTTGCTTGCATGATTTGCTTGCTCACTTAAATATAGGTTATTACTGGTATCCTGCTTCTGACTGTGTCCTAGCTTGCTGGGGTGATCACTGTCTACCATTGCAAAGTGTAAATTGCATGTTTTTTTCAGTGCACTTGTTTACCTTGGGCAGATTCTTTCAGCAGGCTAGGACTCATCTTTTAACGTTAGGGCTGCATGCTTTGCTTGCATGATTTGCTTGCTCCATTTCCTACACATACACACACACACACACACACACACACACACACTGGCTACTGCTTTTTAGTCTTCATTTCCCCCTCAGAGGGACAAAGTCCAGGTCCCAATTCTACAGGTGTAATATAAAGTCTGAGAGCCAGCGTGGCATGCTGGTTTGAGTGTTGGACTACAACTCTGGAGACCAGGATTTGGATCCCCATTCAGCCATGGAAACCCACTGGATGACCTTCTGCAAGTCACGTTCTCTCAGCCTCAGAGGAAGGCAAAGGCAACCCCCCCTTGAACAAAACTTGCCAAGAAATCTCCATGATAGGTTTGCCTTACTGTCACAATAACTTGGAAATGACTTGAAGGCACACAACAATGATATAAAGCCTTTTTTAGTTTCTAGTAGTGTGAGGTTTCTTTAATGACCACTTTCATAATGGCTTCAACTATCCTGCCTCAGTTCCTTGTCTCCTATGCTCTTTTTCTTCAACTCTCATTCTCCTCTGTCATCAACCATTTCCTGAGCTTTTTCTTTCCATTATACCCTTCCTCTCTTCTGTATTACCACATACCCTCCAACTGTCTTGATTTATCAGGGAAAGTCTTGATTAATCTTCTGTTGTCCTACTTTTTCAGCTGCTTTTTAAAATGTCCCAGTTTCTCTCTGCTTCTCCTACTTCCCCTCTTTGTCGCCACTTTAGTTCAAGTGCTGCAAACTGATATTAAATTGCAAAAGTAGTTTAAACTCAGGGCCCATCTAAACGGTGATAATACCCCTCATGGAATTTGCTGGCCATCCTACCTGTCTAAACAGGATCCAGTGCCAATTTGCACTGCTTGGACGGAGGGGGCCCCAAAACGGCAAAACCAATGGGGTAAAACCCTTCGCAGATTTCCCCGTACTTTTTCACAAACCATGAGGCGGGTGTGCATTTTTGTTTATTTGGACTATAGAACAATAAAAAACCTCAAAGGGAAGCACAAAGCTGATTGGCCTGGTGAGAGTGGGGGTGGGGCTTGCTAGGAGGGCAAGTGCCTGCTGCTACCATGTTGGATTTTAGCCTTAGCGATTGCTCGCTAAGGCGATAAAAAGGATCAATATTTTCTGTTTTGCTTTCTTATAAAATTGGGAACTGCTCTATCACAGCAGCGCAGCTTGGGATGACTTTTTAAAAAAGAAAACAAACAGTAGCTGTGAAGAACTAATGTGAGTAAATCACTCATGGCAGTCATTAAGAATGCAAGGATTATGGGGGTTTATGGAGCCAGAAAAACCATCTAGATATGTCGCTACTGCTGAGAGATGCCAATACTATGAGGTACTTTGGACTTTTCCCCTTCATGTAGGTGGGCCCTCAGTTTGTTTTGCTCATTTGGAATGTTAATATGCATTAACTCAGCTAACCTGTACAGTAGGGCGCCTGTATCTGCGGGGGATTGGTGCCGGGGGAGCCCGTGGATACTGAAAACCATGGATAACAGCAAACACCATTGAAAATAATGGTACTTCCGGTTTGAAATACCATAGAGTTTGCATTGGAGGACCTAGAAAACATCCAGAGAGGATGCCTCTCTGGGCATTTTCTAGGAAGACACAAAAGTAGGTGTGCTGTTTTGTGTCCTGCGGATAACTGTTTATTTTATTTTATTTTATTTGTATTTATTTATACCCCGCTCTTCAGCCACAAGGCTATCAGAGCGGCTTACTGAATAATGAATCAGCAGATATGGGGGTCCTACTGTACTGGCAGTTTCACTTTTGAAGTGCAATGGAAAGTTGATGTTCTGCATGTATAATAAAGTTGTACATAAAGAATAGGACCCCTTTTTTTCTATATACTCCCCACCATCTCTTTTTCCAACATATGCAACTGTGCAAAAAGAAGAAAGTATTTTCATGTTTTTAATGTTGAACTGGGATCCAGGATAGCCTCTAGGAAACAGAGTACAGTTGTCCCTTCATATTCATTGGTGTTTGGTTCTGGGAACCCCCGTGCCCCGTGGATACCAAAATCCGTGAATACTCAAGTTCCATTATATGCAGTGGCATAGCAAAATGGTGTCCCTTATATAAGATGGCAAAATCAAGCTTTGGTTTTTGGGTTATTATCTTATAAAGAATATTTTCAAGCTGTGAATACTTAAATCTGTGGATACCAAATCTGTGGATACGGAGGGACAACTGTACTCTGAAGGAAGTCTCAGGTTTTGGTCATCCTGGGCTGTTAATTTCTGTGTAGGTGTGGAACAATTTATACAAAGTATAGAGTACAGCTTCAAAGTACAGCTAAGAGACTAAAGGTTTTAATACTGCCTATCCCACCCACACACAACATGCAGACATACATACAAGACACAGCTTGCCTGTAGCAAACTTGCATGACCAGGAGAAGTTCAGCCTCGCTTTTTCCATGACATGCCAGTATTAACGTCAGGGAAATCTTTTTCACCACAGGGAAGCAACTCCTAAAACCTTCTTCCTGCTGCATGAAATAGTAGAATCTAGGAGAAGCTTTTGCTCTTGATTCTGCTCATTCTGTGAACTGGTTCTAAGGCTCCTGATTTCTCTTTTTTAAAATATTTTTGAGAAATATTATGAACAACCATGCCTTAGCTAATGCAGAAGCTTTAAAGAAGATTATTTTCAGAACCCAAGAAACCCTAAAGCAGCACATTTCTGATAATAGCACGAGTCAGCCTTTGACACAGCGTGGTAACGATTTTTAACATCTATTTAGTTTGGATTTAAAGAGAGAGCCGACTTACACCAGAGTCTATTATTATGGTCTCACTTGCGAGCATTGTGTGGGAGGTTTGAAACCGATTATTTTAAGAACTGTACCAGCCTGAAACAGCATTTTAAAAAAACACGCTGAAAAATCCTTTTACACAGACAACAGTGGTGAATTCTAACATCTTTTTTTCCATCTGGATTTTAGAGTCAGAGCCAACCTACTCTGAATTAGGTTCCTTTGATGCTATAGTATTGACTGAGGGGAGGGACAGATGGAACAAAAGTCCTAATTGCCCAAATTTACAATAGGTTCTCAGCAGCAGCTGCCACAAAAGAAATGTTAATGCAGTAAAAAGGTAAATGGAAGGAAGCTAAACCTGACTTAGGACAATTTAAAACCTACATCCAGAGTTATTTTCAGCTCCTTCCTGCACATTGTGAGCACTTCATTTGTCATGCCAGGGTTCTCTTTTGCTCCTGGTGTTAGTCACCACTCTTCATGTCCTACAGGATTCTTGAATTAAAATTGGAATGCGTAGGCAAGTGGAAATGACACACATGCTTCCTGTTGCTTTGGTTCAATTTCCCTGAAAATATCTGATACAACCATTTTCTTGTGCACGTTCTTTGCAGCTTCCATGGGAATTTTCCTGGTGATAAGGATGGAAATATCTGCAAATCTAACAGATGGCCATCATGATTTTTTCCTCCCCCAGGCTTCAGCCATAAAGCAAGGGGCAAAAATGTCATCCACTAAGCATCCATGCAGCCATCTATCCAACAGTGTCATTGCAGAAGTGTTCACTTAGCACATTCCTGTTCGCCCAAGATTTTTCTCCCCCAATACCATGTACAGACATCATTTCTCTTCTGTGCACAATCATCTCTCCCATGTCCCTTTTTATAACTGCAACTCCCAAGCTTGATGTTGTAATTAGTTAAGAGCATGCTATAAAATTAAAATTGCTTTTCAAGGAACACGTGTCCCCATTTCACGCTGTGAGGATCTCCCTTTAATTAAACACATTTTAAGAGATTTTTTTAATCTCCCACATATGCACTGAACATTATTACCTTTTATGATAATCAGCTCAACTGGGAATTGCCATTTCAGCTGTTCAAACGGATTTGCATATAATTTGTTGATTGTGTGTTTATTTTGTGGGTGCTTGGGTGCATCATGAGCTTGTTACATTCTGTAAATGTTGTTACTCACATGGGAATGCTCTAAGAGTCAAATTCTTTTGAATTAGAGAATATGACTTATCAGTTTGTAACCAGTAGGGAAAACTAGTTTGGGATCATATTACTACCTGGCATCCAAATGAGAAGTACCGGTACTCTGGGATAAGCTCATAGCTGATAGACTGAGCAGGTTTATGACCAGAAGTAATACAGAGGTCAATAGCTTATTATGGCTTTGCATCACACGTGCACACCAAAGTAAAGGTTTAACACATGTTGTACATCTCAGTTTTTCATTATCTTCATCATCACTACTATTGCTGCTATTATTATTATTATTATTATTTAATATAGTTCTGTGTTGAATCAGACCGAAATCCTATGTAGTTCAGCATTCTGTTCTTATAGAGATACACTAAATGCCATTTGGAAGCTTACAAATGGAATATGAATACAATAGCACCCTCCTGCTCATGGTCCCAAACTGGCATTGAGAGTCAACCTGAAGATGCATAATGAAGACAGATGTAAAGAATTAACTCTCTCTCTCTCTCTCTCTCTCTCTCTTTTTTTTTTTTTTTGCGATCCCCTTTTGCTCCTTTAATACTCTTAAAACCTTCATCACCCAATACTCCAGTTATCTTCTCAGCTGGTTTTCTGCTTCCAATGTATTTAATAAATGTTTTTATTGTATTGGTCTTAATGTTATTAGCAATGTGCATCTGAAGATCCCTTTGGTCATCCTTTAATATCTGTTCCATTTATTTTTGTAAATGTTTGTGTTCCTTTTTATTGCCCACATTTGGACATGACTTCCCTTTTCTGAAGGAAGCCTTCTTTTCTGTAATAGTTACCTTAATACTGCTTGGTAACCATGCTGGTGAACTCTTGGATGTGGTGTCTTTCCTGACCTTAAGAATACAGGTTGTGCACCCACCCACCCCCTGTATGCATAGGGATATGTTCCTAGACTTACCGTTTATAAGTGAAACTGTGGATAATAGCAAACCCTTATTAAAATAAAGGACTTCTGGTACAAACATATCATAGAGTTGTGTTGGATGACCTAGTGATTCCTAGAGAGGATACCTCTGTAGGCATTTTTCTATGGTATGTGTCTCTGTTTCTTCAGCAGTGCATAAATAAAACAGTGGATATTGGTTGGGTTGGGGGTGACCTGTACTTTGTAGCTCAGCATCTTTTATTGTAGTTCTCAGTAATTTCTGAGAGTTCTGAAGAGATCTGTTCTTGGTTTATCCTTTTGAGACATGACCTCTTCTGAAGTCATATATTAATGTTGGACTTTCTTGGCCATTTCCTGCTTACATATAAACTATATTTAATAGCAGTTTGGTTGCTTTTTCCACTCAGTTCAAGAACATTTTCATCTTGCAAAAACAGTAGGTTCTTGGCACCACTCAGGATTAAGTCAGGAGTTGCCTCCTATCAGATTGTTACTGTGATAGCTGTTCTGAGGCATGGTCATTCAGAGTATCAGCCTCTTTAGTCATGGGTACAGCATGCCTTTATCCAGCTGATGTGAAGGAATTGATGTTCCCCATTAATATTTCACTTCCACCTGTGAGTGCCTCTGTTTTTATTTTATTCTCCATTTCAAATGCACCCTGAATATTTTAGTCAGAGGAATGATAGCATGCCTCCAATCCTTTGTGGTTCTAATATCATCACACACAGTAGTTTTGGGGAGGAGTCTGGCCTTTTTTGAAGTTTCTAGTTTGTTTAACACAGTGCCCAGTATCTCCGTCTTTTAATATACATTCTGTATTTATACAGCCATTGCTTATTTTTCTAGCCATCATCCAGCCTTTTCCCCATGGGCAACCCAAGATTAAACCAGAATATAGCTTAAAAAACAATCCTATTTTTTAAAAAAATTGATTGAAAACACTTAAATAATCATATTGAAAACAACACTAAACTGAAAATTATATAAAATAAAAGCATTTAAAACATAATAAATGAGGGAAATAGGACCAGTCCTTGCTTAGAGTCTTAATTGTAGACAGTGGAGAAGTGCGGAGGCATATTGTGTTTTCAATCTTCATCCTTTTGAGCTTTCTGCCACCTTGGATACAGTTTATCATTGTTTTTTACTTTATCCCATTGATGTCCTCTGTCACTGTCCTTATGACCCCAGTCATCACTAGGGCTGGAAACCCCTAGATCTCCCTCCCCACCCCTGCTATCCTGGAACCATGCATAATACCATTGAGATACCTGAACTCATGTTTTCTGATCCTGAGAGCCATTAATGGTTGAACAAGAAAGCACATAGGTTAAAAAACAACAACCCTGCATTCCTGTTGGGCACAACTGGGCCACAATAACTGAACCAGGTTTTAACATGATGCTGAAAGAAGGCCAAAGTCAGAGCTTGTCAGGCCTTCAAGGAAAGGACTCAGGACAGTGCCATTTGCCACTCTGCCTCAGATAACAGTGTCTTAGAATAGCCCTGGACAGTAGGGTACACTATGATTTATTTATATGCTTCTTTCATCCTTACAAAATAGAACTGTTCTGGTTAGTGCCATACAAATGTTAAAACAGATACATCTAAAAATTTATATTCTACAAAAATTAAAAATGTAATTAAACTATTGATAAAAGCAGTTTAAAAAAGCAGACCATTAAAAGAACAACAATACACTAGGACCCCTGTATCTGCTGGGGATTGATTCTGGAGCTGGGGCGGGCGTGGATACCAAAAACACTATTAAAAATAGTGAGACTTCTGGTTTAAAATACAGAGTTGCCTCAGAGGATGTAGAAAATGGCTAGAGAGGACACATTTTCTAGGAAGACTCTATGGTAGGTGTGCTGTTTTGTGTCCCGTGGATAATTGAATCAGTGGATAATGAATAAGTGGATACAGGGGTCCTACTATATAAACAACATAGCACATGAAAGACCCTTTCTCCTTAAGCATTCATCCCTTAAAGTCCAGCTGAAACAAAAAGGATAGCAAAGAGGAAGCCAGCCTCCCTTCTCTAGCAAGAGAGTTCCAGAGCCTGAGAGCAGCCACTGAGAAGGCTCTCTCCTGTGTTCCCACCAGATGCCCCTGTGTGACTGGTGGTGTGATAGAGAGAAGATTTCAAAACATGGGCATTGGGCAGGCTCATATAGAGACATAGTCCTTCAGATAACTGGGACCTGACCTGTATATGGCTTTATAGGCCATAAACAATACTTTGACTTATGCCCTGAAAACAGGTGGCCAGTTGACCTGTTGCAACAAGGGTGTTTTATGCTCCCTGTAGCCAGCCCAAGTTAACAATTTACTAGTCCAGCGAAAGGGGAGGAATAGAGATGAATATGTGCAAATGGGATAATGCACAATGTATGCTACTAACAAATGTTGATTCTTCATTGAAGGACGTCAGGACTCCCCCCACCCAAAAAGTATTAAAATGAATTTCAGCTATCACCTCTTTACACAGCTGGGGAGGGCAACAGCTGTTAATATTCCTTGAATGACAGGGTTGCTACACCACCTTTGAATCACTAAATCATAGTTCAAGGGGCTGTGTGTCTAGTTATGAAAAGTCAGAGGTTAAATGATTTGGGAATAAAATGTCATTTCATGGAAGTGAAATTAATCCTCTGAGGTTTGCTGTTGTCCCAGGGTTTCTTTTCTCTTGCACATTTAGAGTTAAGTAATTTTATTAACTGAGGAAAGGGGAAATAAATATTGTTAGCTCATGTTTTCACCCTAATGGAAAAATTTATTGTGTGTTGCATTTTAGGAATTTTAAGCCAACAAAATCTGAAAGGCAACAAAAGTAAAATTAAATAACTCTTGGGAAGTGTTTTTGCTTCTGTAGGTGTTATTTAAAGCACTGCATGAAAAGATTAATTGTTGCTTGCAGCCAAACAGATGATATATTTTTTTTAAATTACATTACTACAGTGTGTTGCCACAAAAGCTCCAGGTCCCAAGTGTGTCACTTTTTTTTTTTTTTTTTTTTTTGCTGTTGACATGGTTCATATTTTGTAGCACACCAGCAGAATGTGTTGACATATATTCAAATCAATGATGAAATGTTTAGAAACGTGCCACTCAGAAAATAACCCTGATGGTCTTCAAAACTGGCATTTTAAGAGCCTCTGTGCCTGTGTCTTGATCAGGCATGCTGGAGGAATAATACGTGCCTTTAATTAATACAGAACCTTTGTGCATACACCATTTGAAGAACAGGAGAGATAAAATAGTCAAATGCACATATAATAAAGTATTTTCTTACCTTTCTCAACCGTGCAGCTCTTTTCATATGCTAGACAATGTTAATATTATAATGTAAATAGTTATATCAAATGTTCATCCATTGGAGCCAAAGTGATTAGAATGTTGGATGGGACTTTGGAAATCCAAGTTGAAGTCTCAGTTGAGGGCTTGTCTACACCAGGCAGAATAATCCACACTCTGGCCGTAGTATTCTAGCCCTGGCTCCACAGCATTTCCCTCCCATTACCTGCCCTTCCATGGCAGCAGCGGAGGGGTGTCCTCACACCTGTGGCCCATGCACGAACCAGCGTGTCCCTTCCCTGTGCCATTTGCATCTTCCAAGGCCAGGAATGAGGTGCCCGGCTGTGGTCACATGGCTCAGCACCTTGCGGTGACCTCAGCAGGTGCAATGTGCATGAGCCAGCTGGGAAATGGCTTGCAGCGAGCACCATGTGGGCCGTGTGTGTGGACACCCCCTCCCCGTTGCGGTAACAGACTCACTGTTTTCTGGAGAAGAACTGGAGCAAAAGATGAGTTTTTAAAACACATTTCCACTTTGTTTTAAGAGGTATTTGCCCTGGATTCTGGTCGGAACTGCCTGGACATCGTCTGGGCAGTTTGGACTAGGATCATGGCAAAACCCCTGCATCATCCAGACTGCTGGATGCAAGAATAGGAGAAGGCCATTTTATTTGGCCCATCTAGACATGCCCTGAATGATGATCTTGACTGGGTTATCATGCTCCAGTAACTTTTTTTCAGTCTGACCTACCTTGTAGGGTTGTCATGAAGGTACTAGAGAAGAAGAGAGTCTTGTTCTTCACCTTCAGTTCATTGGAGGAAAGTTGGGATAAAAATAATAACTGATTTATTATTGTTGTTGCTGCTGTTGTTGTTATTATTATTGGCTGAAATCCTGTTGTTACTTCTGACTAAAGTAAATCCACTGATTCAGTCAGATTTACCTATGTATTGACTCACCATTTGACAGTTGATTCAGTGGTTCTACTCTAGTTGGGACTAACCAACATGATTCTAGTCATTACTATTGTTGTTATATTATTATTTCCAATCTTTCCTCCCCCCAGTTTGGGACTCAAGGCAGCTTACAACAGTTAAAACAAACAAAGTTAAAAAGTACAGTGTACGAAGGTTGACAAGCAATTAAACCATCACAAATTGAAACCAGTTAAAACAAATTAAAACAACAACAACAACAAAGAAAAGTCTACTAGAACATTATACAAGGCTTGTTTCCTCTGAAAAAATCAGTTATTAAAGGCCTGCCAGAACAAAAAGGTTTTTACCTATGTGTGGAAAGATAATAAATCTCTGTAACCTATGTATTTACAAAAACTCTCTAGAACAGGTCAGTGAAACTGCTGAAGGCTTATAGATAATGGGTTGTTTAAGATCACCAAATAAACAAATGGCAGACATGAGAATTCTAGCATGGCTTCCTGATTCATAGATTTAGGTATCTTAGGGCCAAACTCTTTTCTAAGCTCTCCCTCCCTCCATGCAAATAGCAGCTCTTTGTGTTTGGGTTTTTAAAAAATTCTTGTTCTTGAGATGAGAACAAGGAAGAGAGGTTAAATTCAAACTCACTGAGGTTGTGGACAGGGACTGAAATTTTCACATTTCTAAAAGACACATTTTACATTTCTAAAGGCAGACACAGTATTGTGTGTACTGTACTTTGCCCCAGCTCCTTTGCTGCAGTAATGATGCAACTCTGTGCATATTCAGATGTAAGTCCCAAGTAGGTGGGCAAAGACTTATAGCCTGAATTAGCCGTTTTTATGGGGTATAAGGATAAAATGAAAAAAGTCTGTATAGGAACCAATATATTAGGAAACATTTATGAAGGTAAATGTGTATAGAATTTGCTGCTCTCTGCCTGCATTCTCTTGACCAAGGCTGCATGTGATTTGTGCAGTTAGGTAAACAAGAGTTTTATTATAGACTGAATTTTGGGCATTTGAATTATTTTTAATTTGTAACATATCATACCTGTGTTGATTGTTGTAGCTTGTAATTTTGTAAAATCCAAATTCTTTTGGCCTCACCTTAATTTAACAGCAGAGAGGGAAATACTTTAACAACACACACACACTTATATATTATGTTTTTGCTTGTGGTTTTAACAATTGTGTTTATTGATATGAGAAATAGGTCATGTTTAATAGCAGAAAGGGAAGCTCAGTAGGTCTCCCTAAGCCTAGACACTGTATCTGGATTGCACAGTTGCTGCATAATTACTGGAGCAAAGCAGGTCACTTTGAAAGATCTGAACAGGTAACACTTATGAATAAGAAAGCACACAGCTATAGTTTAGCAGGAGCCAATGTGTGGTGTAGTGGTTTGAGTGTTGGATTAGGACTCTGCACAGCCATAGACAGGTCACGTTCTCTCAGCCTAAGAGGAAAGCAGTGGCAAAGCTCCTCTAAATAAATTTTGCCTAGAAAACCCTATGAATACTTAGTCAGCTTTTGAAGGCTCATAACAATCCTGGCTTGGCAGGTTCCAAATAGTCAAAAGCAACTAAACTGAGCCATCTTGTTATGTCTTGAACTTTTGTTTGCCTTGGAAAAGGCTTTGGTGAGATCACATTTTGAATAGCCAAATACTCTCATTTTTAAAAAAAATGTAGCCTGTTGTAGAACAAAACCCACCGAGCAGTTAAACAGATGTTTACTGGCTGGAGGGGTGATCCCAAGCATGCTTATTTGATCCATTGACACCAACAGAACATTCTTGGAGATCATACATAACAGATAAAGATGTAATCTGTAGTTTTGCCAATTGTTTTTATTAAATTAAAATATTTTATTCAAAAGTAATCAATTATTTAATTATTAAACTTCTAATCTCTTTTGATTTACTAAAAATTGGAAGTCAATACATCTTGAACAGTGATATAATAATTTAATGTACCTTTTAATGTAAATTGAATGAAAGATAGCACACGTCTAGAAGATTTACTCAATGATGTAAGAAATGTAATTAAAAGCAAGCTGTTTTTCTCCCTTCTGGTTTTGGGAATGTGTATCAGATCATTGATCAGATAAAATGTGTTGATCTAATGGCATGGAGAACAAAACCACACAACCCAAAATGGAGCCAATCTTTCACATTACCACATTAACTGCCTCTCTATATAATAAGTTATAACAAGGGACCATACAGTGCTATATATACATTTCATTGTTAATCTTATGCAATTATAAATATACATTTTCTGATATTAGGAAGGGAAGAGATCAAGATGTAGTTCTGCCAAAGGGTTCTGTGTTTTTGTAAGCAAATTGATTCCTTATGAGAAAGAAAGAAAAAGAGAAAGTTTTCATTCATGAGCCAACAGGATTCATTTTAGATGTAGGGAGAGGACAAAACATACCTTTAAGTTATGGTATAATATTTCTGTGCTAGAAAGATGAGATTGTGTGCCAGTTAAAGCAAATTAGGATATAAGGTTTTCTTAATGTCCGTTGATTATTAAAACAAGACATGTTAACAATAATGTCCTATTCTTGCAGATGGGAAAAGTAGAGAGTGGTTGGGAGTCACAAGTGGAGTAACTGGACGAGGAAGGGAGACAGGATTCTCGGGATCATGCGGCAGGGGGAGTTTTAATTTGTGCACCTTTTCTCAAACTTTGATGAGAAACAGCATCTATGTGTCTTCAAAGTCACTAGTCAGCCCCATGAATTTCATAGCATTTTCTTATGCGAGGAATACTTAGAGATGGTTTTACCAGTTCCCTCCTCAGAAATACAGCCCACACCACCTGGTATTCATTGGCAGTCTCCCATCCAAGTACTAACCAGGGCTGACTTTCAAGATCAGATGGGATCTGATGCCTTTAGGGTAGTTAGGAAGAATAAGCAGCATATAGGGAGAGCCAAAATAAACCAAACTCTGTAGACCAGTGTGATTGTGTTTTCAACTTGAAAGCAGCTGTAAAGATGGTAGGTTTTATTTGGAGCTGCCATTCTGGGGTGTGTGGTACTATTTATCCCATTATCCCAATCACACCACTCTCCCCCTCCCTACCACCACAGTGCTATTAGATTGATAGTGGGGATACCTTTCAGTATAATGGTTCCAATCAAACTTAGACCTCTCTACAGCTGCTTTTAACTGCTAGGGTAGTTCCAGGTGTATGGTTCCCTCGTGCAGTCCCTCGAAAGGCATTGTGCCACTCTTCTGTCTTTCCCTCTTAAAGAAATGTGTTAAGAAAAAAATGGAAGAAATTGTGGAAGAACATGGGAAGGTTACAAATGGAAGAAAGAGACCTCTGACCCCTCATACGAAGCCCTTGAACAAGGTGGGGGACTGTACAGTAAAAGTCTTGACTAGAAGCATCGTTTAGGGGGGCAGTTGGTTTCCCACTG
The DNA here is from genome assembly GCA_030847615.1 of Gambelia wislizenii. NCBI lineage: Eukaryota > Metazoa > Chordata > Lepidosauria > Squamata > Crotaphytidae > Gambelia > Gambelia wislizenii. The sequence goes on from JAUMIR010000003.1 coordinate 218,472,864, forward strand.
AATCGCTTTCCCACTTGTGCTCCCTGTCCTTTTTATTGAAACTGCACACAGATGCACAAAAACGTAACCAACTTCCTTTCTGGTTTTCCCAAATGTGGTTTTGTTTTGTCCTCAATTGTTAACTTTCTATGCGTGCAAAAAGACCCTGAGCCCATTCACACTACATAATTGTAATACAGTTGTCCCTTCATATCACGGGGAGGGGGGTTGGTTCCAGGACCCCCGTGGATGCCAAAATCCATTAATAGTCAAGTCTCATTATATGCAATGGCATAGCAAAATGGTCTCCTTTATATAAAATGGCAAAATCAAGGTTTGCTTTTTGGATTATTTTCAATCCGTGAATACTTAAATCCATGGATACCAAATTTGTGGATACGGAGGGACAACTGTACTATGTTCCACTTTGATTGCCATGGCAACTTCCCATTGAATCCTGGGATTGGCAGTTAAGGGAGGGGCATTTAGAATTCCCAGTTAGAGAGCTCTACTACCTCACCAAACTACAAGCTCTGGGATTCCATAGGATGTTGCCATGGCAACTAAAGTGGAATATAGTGCTATATTTCTGTAGTGTGAATGGGCCCATAGTTCATTTTTTAAAGCATCTGTTATAATCTCTGTTATGTATATTTTTTCAATATGTTACCATTATTTTAAAAAGTAATTTATTAAATTAATAAAATTAATAAAAGTGCTTTATTAATTGCCCGATCCTGGAAGATTGGTGTTCACTCTTCAACAGTGAATTCTCTATTCTAGCTTGTAGGTAGTGGGGACAACCTGGGCATGTTCTTGTGTTATTCTTATTCCATGTTTGTGAAAATTGCTGTGAAATTAACTTGGATTCTAAATAATGTCCCCTGTCTTTCCTAGGGAGTATATCAAGAGCAGAATTTGGAATGTTACTCTAAAAAAACCTAACACTTCAGTCATTAGCTGCTTTTGTTCTGAGTGACATATTACTCATGAGTAATTAATAACTTGATGGCTCACTGTTGGCATTAATTTTTTTTAACAAATGAAACAATTATTTAAAATGGGCAACCCATCAAAATCCCCCAAAGTAACATTTTTGCAGTAGTTTTTTTGTAAACACAACTCATTATGCAAAAAATAACATTTACAGTATTCTCACTGGGCCATTAAAAAGCAAATGTTTCCCTCATTACTTTTAACATGTTATTTACATGCCTCGATCAAGACTGTATATATAAATAACTGTTCTAATTTATTAAATAGCAGGCAATACAAATTCTAATTGTGGATGATACATGAACCAGCTCCAGCCCCTCCATCCAGTACTCCCAGTCATAGGGAGGACTATAATTTTGCTCAACTATACATTGTTAAAATCTCCTTTTAGGCCTTCTTATTGGTTGAGAAGGCCATCTCACTGAGAAAGGATAGGGAAGGGGACCAGCCTCCATGCTTGCAGTTTTGAACACTCCCATAGACTTAGTGTGTTATCGGTTTCTTGTAATATTCAGTGGGCCAAGTTCTCCCACTTCGAAAGAAAACCTGACATTTAGAAATGCTATTTCTCATATTTGCAACAAGGGCAGCATGTCTCAGTCTGTGGGTTGGCTTAGAACCAACATGTCACCATACCCCCCTACACCAAACCCACAGAATTAGACCAGCAAGATACACTAGTGCCAAATGTTGCTGACAGATCAAGGAGAACTAACAGGGTTGTATTCCCCTTGCTACTGCTGACAAAAGTAATCCAACAAGACAACCAATGTGTTCAGTGCCAAAACCAGTTCTGAACCTGAATTGCCATTGGATCTGATAGTCAGCTTTAGCCAAAAGTACTTCATATTGATTCTTACCACAGTCTTAAGCACCTTTGCTAGTCTTCTGGATCTGGACAAGCCTACTTAAATAAGGACCACACAATCCTCCTCTCAAGGCAGCCAGGTCCGCCCTTCTTTCTAGCAGACATTTATCACCTCATGGAACCAGCCAACAATTTCCTCTCACCCAGCTTTTCTCCAGTGTTATGTAATTGGCCAATACAGTCAATGGTCAAAAACACACCTGGAGCTATAAACACCTTCAGATACCTTGTCTACATCCTTGTGCCATATCAACTGAATTTGATCTCATATATCATTGGATCAGATAGCACTCTGGCTGCCTTCTCAGTTAGAAACTTCTCAGTTTAGTGTCATTAAGGTCAGAAAAGAACAATTTTATTCTCAAAGTGCAAACCTGCCACAGCAGACCTCTGAGGGTCCCAATAATCTGTTCTACAGTTTATTGGTAATAATGTTTGGACCACCTGGAAAAACTGTTTGGGTGACTACTTCAGGATGCAATGGTGGCAGAGACGTAATAATGCTTCACTGCCGTTATTGCCACAAAGTAGGCCTGATAATTAGTTTCTGCTTGTGTTCAGTTTTACTAACTTGTACAACTTGTGTTGTTTTCTGACCTGCTTCATTGCACCTATCACCCTAAGAAAGCCAGGGAACCAGTTGTGTTCTGCAGCCCATACGATATAGGGTGTCAGGGAAGAACTGTGTTGAGAGTCTATTCCATCTGTTTCAGTGTAAGATCTGGACTGTAAGAGGAGTGCCAGCTATATCAAGTGGAAACTCCCCAAGACCAGCCAGATCTCCTAGGTCTTTGGGGCAGACCACTTTAATGGGTCTAGCCTGCAGAGCAGAGTGGCAGCTGCCAATCTAAATCTACATGAGGAAATGGACCTGGGATAATGGGGACAAAAAGTAGTTGACCCACCTCCCCCATTTCAGATATCTTCCCTGACCAGTCAAAAATACCAGGTCCCTAACGTATCCTGCAGAATAGGCCTAGTTTTTAACAATCACATTTACTAAGCCTGAGCCTAGTTTGGTATTGTTTTCAGATCTGTGTACAACTCATGAAAGTTCTCATTGTAAGAATAGGTCACCACTGACCAGTCACGTTATCAAAATAAAGCCCATTGAAATTGCATATGAACCATGAAACTGCTTTATTCCTCTAAATAGCTGGTCAGCCATCTTGCATAAGCACTATAATCCAGGAAGAGGAGGGAACATGTGGAATATAATGGCTGCATGGTCTTTTACTGAATGAGAACTGTGGTCTTACGAGCTGTGTAATATGGGAAGAGAGAACGTACTGGAATGGACCACATGGGAGAGGAGCTACTTGATTGGCAAGCCTCCTGTACCCTAGCATCTGGTGTATTGTACTCAGTTTGAATTAAACAGATTGGATTGTAAATTAGAGAAATAATATTTTACAGTTTCTGTGCAAGAAAGTCCAAGAAATGAACCAGAGAGCTCAGGCAAAGGTTGTCTGTCAGACCCTCCTGCTGCTGAAGAATTTTAGGTTGAAGAGTATTCCTGGTCAGAGCAATTTGTTCTGGTTTGGCAGTAAATTTCTAGATTTCAACCAGGGGTGCAATTATTACTGAGAAAAGGTAAGGGGTAGAAAGAATCCTTGTGAAAGTTGCCATGACCCAAGAAAGTAAAACCCTGCAGGAGTTATTAATGTTTTTCTGCTCCAAGTTCAGCTGCCAGAAGGTATTTAATTGCGCTTCGTAACAATGGCTACAGGGAAGAATATCCTTTTAAAATTGTTCTGGAGATCATGCTGAACTCTCAGTTACTAGCAAATAATGGGGATCATTTAAATGGGCATTTTCTTGAATCCACAATAGTTGTTGGGAATACACACTCAGAGAGAGTTAATTTTTTAAGCTATTACTTTTAGATGATTATGCTTCCTTTTTCTGTGACGTATGCAGTGCATGTTATATGCTGTGTACTGTTTGTGATTTTACTTTAAGAGCTGCTGTTATTCCAGAAATATAAAAGTAAGTGCTATTCTACACATGTGTCCTCAGAAGTAAAGTTAAATCACTTCTACAGCCGGAGAGAGCAGTGTGTGTGTGTGTATCTGTGTGTGTAGCACTAAAGCCATGGCAGTCAGTCAAGTCATATCTGTTTAAATTATGTATACTCTCATACATGAAAAAGGGTAGAGCGAGAAAAGGGGGCTTTCAAAAACAGTTCTGTTGGATATGAAAATTACCTGCCTTTCGGTGCTCTCGCCCACCTCCAGCAGCGGGGCTGAAATGTTCATATTTCAGTCCCTTATATACACGCAGTCAACTTAGCAGCTTGCTAAGAGAGAAGGAGGAATTATACCCTGATCTGACCTTTTAAACTGCAAATTACAGCCACTTTGCTGATTTAAAGGGATCAACTTCCAGCTTAAAACTCACTATAATTTCTCCCCACCTCTTACGAGTTTCCAAATGCTTTGTCTGATTGGCAGTGTGCTCCTAATTGGACAAGATTCCCTATATAACCAGTCCTGGAAAGAGTCATAGCTTTAAAAAATAATAATTAAATTTTCCAGAAAAAAACATAATGACAATAACAACAGAACAGCAAATCACTATTGGTGCACTGAAAATCATCCAATCTGATCAGCATCCCTTAGATCAATTGGTTGATTCATTCTGATGGTTGGTTAACTCAATGGTCCAGCTATATTCTTCAAAAAGCATCGAGCAAAACTTGGCCATATGCAGTGGTAGATTAGACGGGGAAGTGTTCTTGTTAACAAAGGCAATGAAAGAATACCCAAGTTTCAATCAAGTTTTTGTTCTCATTATAGGATTTGTTTTTCATAGAATCATAGAGTTGGAAGAGACCCCAAGGGCCATCCAGTCTAACCCCCTGCCATGCAGGAACACACAATCAAATCATTCCCAACTGATGGCTATCCAGCCTCTGTTTAAAAACCTCCAAAGAAGGAGACTCCACCACACTCCCAGGTAGCAGATTCCACTGCTGAACAGCTCTTACTGTCAGGAAGTTCTTAATGTTTAGGTGGAATCTCTTCTCCTGTAGTTTGAGTCCATTCCTCTGCGTCGTAGTCTCTGGAGTAGCAGAAAACAAGCTTGCCCCATCCTCAGTATGACATCCCTTCAAATATTTAAACGTGGCTATCATGTCACCTCTCAACCTTCTCTTCTCCAGACATGGCTTCCAGACCTCCCACCATCCTGGTCTACAAAGCAGTTTATAATTAGCAGCAGAATCAGGAAAGAAATGGGAGTCTTTACCTGCAGCCCCTCTTTTCTCTGAAATGCAGAATATGCTTTACCAGATTTGCCTCTTGTCAAGATAAGTTTTCTAGGAATCTCATTGCACAAAATAAAATGTGCATCATGGTTAACTCAGGGTGGGGATACCTATAACAAGCAAAGCTAGAGGATCTCACTGAAGAAGAGTTGATGCTGCACAAGCTGCCCAGATGAGCTAGATCAGACCCAAGGCCCTACTACGCCACCGGCAAGCTGCCTGGTTGCTTTTGCTGGGGAACTCCACACAACAGGGCGTGGTGGAGGAGCCAACCTGCTGGCTATTCTCAAACATATCCTACCTCTGGATCTGGAGCTTTCATTCTCTACCAGTATGGCTATTAAGTCACCAGGAAGCCTGGCTTCCACAAGTTTCTCTCTCTTCTTGAAGTCATCTAAAGGAATGACAGCATCTTCTTTGGCCAATCCATTCCAGACGTTGCATGGCACACGGCTTCCCTTGGTTGCCCCATGCTTAGACAGTGCTTCCTTGAAATGAATGCCGGTTGTAAACCAGGGTCTTCCTCAAAGACAAAAAAATCTGTGTTGCGTTCTCTCTCTCTCTCTCTCTCTCTCTCTCTCTCTGTGTGTGTGTGTGTGTGTGTGTGTGTGTAGACCATACTGATGTGTTATTTCAAAACAGAATAATCCAAATATCCAAATGACTCAAGTAATTACTAAAATGTAGAACAAGTCAATAAACATCTTTAGAAGAGCTCTTTAAGTCTCCTTGTTTTCTCTGGCCTTTCCTTAAGAGAGGTTTTCTGGGCTACTTGACTGAGATACTCTTCCCCACTGTTGTCTTAATATTTATCAGAGCTTTGTAGTTTACTGTATGTTTTAGTTTTCAGCTTTCTTTGTATCAATGGTTCATTTTGTTTGACATTTATACTTTTTAATTATTGTGACTTATTCTTTTATTTAAGTTTTGGAAGCCATCTTGGTGGTTATTTTCCCCTCAATCTGGCTAATAATAATAATAATAATAATAGTTCCGCTTTCCCCCTAAGGCTGGGACCCAAAACAGCTCAGACTTTTAAAAAACATACAATTAAAACATACAAAAAGTGAATTTGTATTTATTATGGCCTAAACCAATCAAAAGTCTCAAACAAAGTATGAATCAGTGGGAACCAGGCAAATCAATGCTTTCCATTAATTCAATGGGTATACTCTATAGTTGGAGACAGCAATAGGATTCTGGCCTATGCCATAAACTGCCCCTTTGTTTCAGGATTGGCAAAGTGTATCCCTCACTGAGGGTTTGCAATATGCACATCAGTTAATGTACTGAAACAATGGTTTAAACTCAAATTGTCAATGCTCTTTTTATTTACTGTGTCAACTTTGACTTCTGGCAACCCTGTGAATGATAGGCCTTCAAGAGACCCTGTTGTTAACCTTGCCAAGGTCATGTAAACTATTGAGTCTATCTCACTGTAATGTGGTCTTCTTCTTTTCCTACTGTCTTCCACTTGATTGAGCATTTTTGTCTTTTTTGAATGAGTCACGTTGTCTCATGATATGTCCAAAGTATTTTGTGTGCCTTCAAATAGTTTCTGACTAATGGTAACCCTAAGGAAATCCATCACTGGGTTTTCTGAGGCTGAGAGTGTGCGACTTGCCCAAGGTCACCCAGTGAGTTTTCATAGTTGAGTGAGTATTCAAACCCTGGTCTCCATAGTTGTAGTCCAACATTCAAACCATTGCACCATGCTGGCTTCCATTATAGGATAGGTTTTCAAATCTCAGACCAGTTTTTCACATAAGGTTAACTGCCATACTCTATCTAGTCATTTGCAGTATGCTTGTCCTTTTGTGTGTCTCCACTAGTAAGCAGTTCCCATCATTGCTGTTGCTAGTAAGAGATCAGGATTCTTTCTTTGGCGATGTTGCTGGGAAACAGTCATAACTTTCTTTCAAAGTCTGTTATATTTGATGGGATGCCATCACACTCAATGAATGATCGCTGTTTTGGTAAGAATTGTTTCACAAAGGGTTAAATTAAAATAGTGCTCATAAGGGATCATATAATGCAAGGATCACTTGCCCAGAGGTATTCCTGGACAATTGAAAGGAAGGTTGGGGAACAGGAATTCAACCTATGTTGGATGGAGTTACACTTCCACCAACATCCCCAAAAAGTTTTCAGCTTGGATGTATTCCTGGATTCAGCCCTGAGCCTGAATGCTCCAGTTTCTGTTCTGTCAGTGAGTCTGCTTGTATACTTAAAGCTTGTATGCTGACTGTTTCTGTTCCTGGGGATATCTGATCTAATTGCACAGTTGTATGCCTTAGGCCAAATTCACAATATTCAAATAATCCAGTTTAAAACTGGATTATTTGCCATGGCTCCTTCCTGTGGAATCCTGGGATTTGTAGTTTTGTGAGGCACCAGCAATCTTTGGCAGAGAAGGCTAAAGACCTTGTAAAATTACAAATCCCAAAATTCCATAGGAAGGAGCCATGCAAATAATCCAGTTTCAAACTTGGCCCGACCACCCTCTTGAGCATGTTTGATGAAGATAAGAGAGATACCCTTCTAGGTGATGGCTTTCTAAGGAGTTTATGAGACGTGGCAAAAATTGTGAGATTACGATATCATGGTAGCGCAAATGGTTGTGGCCATCTCCTGATGTTGCTGTCATCTCGTCGTTACCCTGTGCCCGAGCTGTGAATAAGGTGTTCTTTTTAATGGATGGGATAGGTCATCAGTAGATTGCTAATATTGCTTTTTTCGCAGTTTTGATGGCATGCAAAAACATGTCCCATTGTAATCGCAAGATTATAGCGTGAATGGGCGGTCCTTAGACAGCAAACTTCCAGGTGAGAACGCAAAAACTAAGCACAGGACACTCTTTTTATGAACTGTCCCATCTACTTTGCAGGTTTTTAGGTTTGTTTCAGTGCTTGTGTGTTCATTAACTTTGTTAATTTAGGGTGGTGTTTGTTTTTTTGTTTTGTTTGTTTTTTGGTTTTAAGTGTGCTCGCATTTTCTCGCAAGAACAGCTGAAATCTCACCCAAGCTAAATCATGGAAGTAAACTCTTAAAGCTCTAGTGGCCGGCATGAGATCCGTGCCAGTTCTTTTGCATTATTACAGCGACTGTGATGAAAAGGCCGCTCTTTTAGCCAATCTCAGAGCAGCAGGTGCCCAGCCAATAGGAAGGCAGCTGGCCATGGCTATAAAAAGGGCTGACAGAGAGTGAGTGGGGGTTAGTTGTTTTGAGGTTTGACTGGAAAGAAAGAGTTACACCGAAGGGAGGGTGGGCTCTTAGAGTTCCTGAGGAAACTTTTCAGTCTGACGACCACAGAAGGGTCTTAGGGGTCCAGAGAGGGACTGATTAGACTTGGAGAGTCTAGTAGGGAGAGGCTCAGAACAAGTCAAGTGTATAAAGGGGATTTAGGACTTTGTGCCTGAGTTAGTAGTGCTGGTGTGTCTAGATTGATGTTATTATTTTAAAAGGAATCTGATGTAACTAAGCCTTAAGAAGATTAACAACTTTAATGCTCAACTACAGTTTATTTGTTTTATATTTTTCAATAAACGTTTGCTAGAGTTTAAAGCTGCTTGGCCTCCGTTTAATTTAAACTACGCTACCTGATATCAGGGACACAAAGGGCTGTCCCAATAGAAAGTGGTTGGTGCACTACACATATTTTTGGTGGCAGTGGTGGGATAGGAAAGGCCCCGCGCCACTAGGAAGAAATCTGGCACCACAACGACGTGCAATCATAAGTGTTATCATAAGTCCTTTTTGTAGAGTTCTCCTCTCTCTGTTGACTTCCTGAGAGCAGGAAAATAAATACCTTTTTGTTCAAGCAGTCCTTTGGCTGACAGGAAAGGTACATTAACATAGTAGTTGGGTTTTCTTATTTTTTTCTGATGTGCTTTTCAGTTGTTTTCTTGGTAAATGATGATTTTAATTTAATCCAGATTTTGTCCCCTTTGTTCATTTACTACCTTGCCTGGATAAATAAAAAAACTAATCTGGAAGCAGTCTATGAAAAAGATAACTAAACTTCATTGTGTTCCCTTCACATCCCATCAATTTGCCTTAAGTGTATCTCAAGAACACTTAGCACTCTGGCTTTTGCCACAGTACATGCAGTTTCACAAGATGATGTGCTCCAGATAGGTGTCTTGCACCACAACTCACATCATCACAGATTCTGCTTGAGTTGTAATCCAAACACCTGGAGGACTGTAGGTTGTGGAAAGCTGAGGGCTGGGAGCAAAATGCACTCACCATTTTAGCAAGGTGTTCAGTGGCAGATTTTTTTTAAAAAAAACTTAGCATTATGGAGATGTAGCACTACATGCTAATTAATAGACAACAAAATTTCACCAAAACTGTGGTGAAAGAGGTTTTGTTTTTTGTTCTGCAGATAAACAGACAGAGAGATAGATAGTATCATATAGCACTAAAGTTGTCTTTCATTTAAGTAGTGTTTTGCTATTTATTTTTCTTTAACTTGGCTGGAAGAGCTGAAAATGTACTTTGTTATCCAACGCCTGCAGAATCATGACTTTCTTTCCCTCCCCATCCTGCTTCAGCCCTCCCTGGTGCCAAAAACTTGTTCTGGGGGTTTCCCATCCCTGCAGAGCTGATTTTTTAGGAGGCACCATGCATGTGAACATGCAGTAATTCTGGCAAAAGCAGCAGGATCCAGCAGATGTATATTTGACCCCAGCCTAGGTGCTTGAATGCTACTTAAAAGAGCTACTAAACAAATAAATCTTTGATTTTTTTAAAAAATAGCATCCACCACAAATAATATGGTGAATTTATTTTGAGCTCTGATCAGTCCAGTTGCCTAAGAAGTCAGTATCTGTGTTGAAATGGGGATGCCTTAAAAAACATAACTGGTGAGGGTGGAACATCTATGGAACGTACACTCAGAAAATGCATAATATTCCCCAATGTTGGGGAAAGTGAATTGCTGTTCCCCTTGTAGGTCACAGCAGAAGGGCAGTTATCTATTAGCACGAGAAGCGGCCTCTCTGGAAATAGCCCAAGTTATTATATATAGGTTTGTTTCATCTCAGTTCACATCTTGGCCATGTAATTATTGCTGGCAGTCAAAGTTGTGCAGAATACCATGTAAGCTATTACTACCCTCAGCTACATAAATGAAGGGCAGGTGGAAAAATCTACTAGATAAAACCTCCAGTTGCAAGCATAGCTGTATATTTTCCTGTCTTCAGAATAATATGATGGAACTGAATAATAACTGTTGTTTCATTCCTAATTTGCATTAATATAAGAAGTGCAGATTTATTTTGCCTTGAGGCTTGAAGCTTGTAGAACGGGTAACTGAAATGGCTTTAGTATGCTGTTTGGTTATATCATTGGATCAAATGGTGTTGATCTTGTGCTAGATTGTTCAGTGACACTTCAAAAGCAGACGCCACATGTCTGTGATTCTGTAGTTCTGCAGTCACTCCTTTGTTACTTGTGTCATGGAGGTTCTTTGTATCATGGCAACTAGCAAATAACATATCTGAATTGCCACAAGATGGTTGCCCTGGTTTTCCTGGGGATAGATTTAAACAGAATGTGTGTAATGAAAGCTTTTCATTTTTATTGTATAATGCTAGAACAACTCTATATTTTATGTATGTAAGAAATTAGAGGAAAACTGTCACTAAGGTTGTGTTCATATTCAGCTACTAGGAAATATTTATTAAAGTCTGTTTTAAGGTAGTTAGAGAAAATCCTCATGTTACAGTGTTCCTCTGTTTTATCTGCTTGCCAGCCTTTTCAGTCTCGTATTTTTATTTACTTTCTCATTTGAAGATTTTGTACTGCTGTGTGTGCTCACTTTACCTCATGTCTTTGAAGGAGTAAGCTTGTTTGATATGTTGTTTTGCTGATTTAACTTGTACCTACAGTGCTTCTGGAGATTTTAACTATTGTCTCAACAGGAGAATATATTCAATATTTTGGGTATTAAAGCACATATTTCAAATCAACATCTTATAACAGATTAATTTGTATCTTTATTATATACATGTATATCTGTATATTTAATGAACTAAATGTGTTCCTGGGCATTATTTCTTTAACAGAAAATTTGGTACCAGAGCCAGAAATAACATGGAAATAATAGGGATTGGTTCCTACCCCAGAAAAAAAGAATAGTTTAACATTTCTCATCAAAGTTTTTATTCAAAACTAACAAAACCTATGAAATGAAACAACCAAGTCAGATAAGCTTTGCATAAGTAAATAAAAACATTATGAATCTCCTAGAGATTGCATGAAAGCTTCTTCCAAAATGCATCCAGGGTTTATTTCTTCTTTCACCAGCCTCTGCTTTCTTATGATTTCAGTTTTGAAGGCCCGACTTATAGATCTATGCCTTTAAGACATGCTGGGGGGCGCATGCTGTGGAGATAGGCGTATCCACTTTCTCCTTCTCTCCGTTTTGCTGTTCACACATGCTCAGTAAGAGATTCTGGAAGCAGCTGCTGTTCTCCTTGCCTGTTATAAGCAGGTTCACACAATCACAGTAGGATGAGCTACAGTAGCATTCCATTCTTTCCCAGCTCAAACTTTATTGCATAGTTTATTGCAGACCACACCACTACAACCTGATACTGAAAATCTGTTACTCTAGCCCTCCTTCACCATCTTCCTGGTGCTAATACTGCTAAAAAAATAATTAAAAAATTCCAGGATAAGAAGGAAGAGGTTAGGGCTGGCAAGGCATAAAAAGAAGCATCTATGTTGGAGGCTTTGTTAAGTGAGGTATGCCTGTATTATGGGATATATTTGTCTCAGTAAAGCTAAGGCTCTTCTAAATATCTTCTCAATAATTGTATTTTTATGTTAGTCTCTGTATTTTGCAAATTGATGAGCATAACAGGTTAGTTATTAAACTATTTGTCTTGAATATCCCCATTTAAGCCTTTACTGTTGGTTCACATATTATTACAGAAGGCAAAGTTCATTCATTCTTTAGCTGAATGGCTTGGAGAGCCACAGGAAATGTCACCTCCTTGATCATCTTCCTTAACCTGTTGTGATTTTGGACTGTTTTACCCTACTGCAAGATGTTACAGAGTTCTTCTGCCAGTATGTTACAGTCAAGGTGAACACAGTTACATTGGCAAACAAGGTCCCATCGTTTTACACAAATACTGGGCACAAATAGGCCAGGAATGTTATAGCCAATAGGCTAGTGCCATCTTTGTTGCATCCTGTTTTCAAGTGAGCTGTGTCTTGTTCTGCAGTCAGTATCATATTGGCATGATTACTATTCAAAGAGAGGTTGGGAACAGGAGCCTGATTCCAGCAGGAGATGACCATGTGCATGGCTAATGCACATGTGCCTCAGGATGCACAGCTGCAGTGTAGCACTTCTCTCAGTTCCTCTCAGCCAATCAGATTATTGTGAAACATTTTAGAAAGGATTGATAGATCTTCCTCAATTCTGTGGTTGGTAGTCCATGGTCATTCTTAGTTGGTGGAACACTCCATTTGGTTAATTCCATAGTGAATGAGACTCTGGCATGCCAGCTAGCTGTGCTGTCCCCAAGCAGTCGGCATCCAATATCTTAGAGGGACAGGTGGGATTGAGGGCCCCATCTGGAGTGGAGACTGCAGCTTAATTTAACACAACATGGGAAACCTTACCTGGCAGAGACATGGAACCACATTTTAATATGATCCTTTCTAAGGCAGTTTACAATTTTTTTTAAAAAAAGTCATATGATGGTAAAACATCTATATGTAGATATAGTTAACCAAAACAGCAGGATTAAAAGGCCATTGTAATGCAAGCAAACACTGTCAAGTTAAAACCATAAAAGAAAAAATATGAAGTGTGGGCCAGCAATAATTAAAAGTAGTGGACAGTTGTACAAGGCCTCCCTGGCCTCTGTTAGAGCTCAAGCATCCAAAATGGTGGGTGCCACCACGTCTGGGTTGCTTCCAGATGGCATCCAGACAGGTTCATGCAGGATAGTGGCAGTTCTTCAGATAACCTGATTTCAAGCTCTGTAGGGTAATTATGTTATGCACCAGCGATCTCAGTTGTACCTAGAAGACATGCATTGGCAACTCTTGCAGTTGATGACAGAATCTGTGTTATATATGGTCTGACCACCTTGGTACCAGAAGGAATTGGGCAGTTACATTTTGCACCAAATGAAGCTTCTGAAGCATCTTTAAATCATCAAACAAACAATTCACAAATTACAACACAAAGCCTGGGTAAAAGAACTGCTCTTTGACAGGTACCTAAAATATACTACAATTGGTATTGCCCAACTACTGACAAGGGAGATGTCTGGCTTTTCTTCGCAAACGAAGATTCAGGAAGGACTCATCCCGCGCTTTCTGCAAGCACGCTGATGACTAAAAAGGCCAATCCGAGATAAACGAGTCCAGAAAGCACAGCAGAAGGTCTCCTTGGGTGATGTTTCCAGGTTCTGATTCTTTCAGCATTGTCGTTTCTCTTCAAGACTTGTTCGGTGTGAGTTCTCAAATAAAGCTGCAGCATTGTGGATAGTGCGTCTCCATGCCTCCCGATGTGAGGCCAGGGTGGACCATTGTTGGTGATCAGTTTGGCTGAGCCTGAGATGTTGTTTCAGGGAGTCCTTGTATCGCTTTTTTGGAGTGCCCCTCTTACGCTGACCCGTGATAAGTTCACCATAGAGAAGGGGCAGTCTAAATGGTGGGTTCCACCACATTCCTGTTGTTTCTGGATGGCAGTCTGAAGACCATGGTACAATCAGAAAGGAATCCTACAGTGGTCTTAGTGATTGTGCAGGCGTATATTTCAGACCACCAGGCATTCTGGTCCCAGGTTGTTCAGGGCTTTATCTGCCCACAGCAATAGTTTGTTCCTGTAGCTAAGAGACAGCCAGTGCAGTTGCTTCCACTCCAGTGTAATATTTGTGCAGCTATTATTTAGCATTGCATTCTGCGCCAGCTAGAGCTTCTGGACCAAGCACAAGGGTACCCCCATTAAAACACATTAGAGTAGTGCAAGTGCACGGTAACCACTGCCTGTTCCCACCATAACCTTGGGTAACTATCCAGCAGAATTTTCTCAGGTGATTCAAGGTTTCTTGTCATCTCCCCTGGGTAATCTTATGTTAGAGCCCTCTAAGTCCTGCTGTGTAACTTTGAAGATAAAAATCACTTGGCCTCTGCTTAAACTCAACCAGTACAGAAGAACTCAGCATTCCCCAAGGCAATCTGTTCCACTGCTGAGTTTCTCCTAAAGTTTAGTCAAAGTCCATTCCCTTCCCTTTTCAGCCATTGGTTTTAGTCCCATTCTGTTGAGCAATGGAGAATAGTTCTGCTCTATTGTTTGCATGACTATATTTTGGCTATTTGAAAAGCTGCTATTATAATGACCCTTAATATTCTCTTCTCCTGGCTAAGCATATGAAGCTCTTTCAACTGTTCCTCAAAGTACTTTTTGTCCAGACTCCTCACCACCCTAGTTTCCCATCTCTGGATGTGCTCAAACTTGGCAGCATCCTTCTCAAAACAGAGCACAAAGAAATAAACAAATTACTTTAAGTGCTTCTTAGTAGTTTAAATAGAGCTGAATATTTTTCATGATCTGGATACTATGGATATTATCAGGCAGGAACGAAAAAGTGTTCCTGTCCCACAATCTTCTCTTAGTAAAACTTTTCAGACCTACCTTTGTAGCATCTTCATGGCAGCCCAGGAGTGAATGGAGCTCTAGCTGATCTCCTTTCACTTCCTGGAGTGAAATCCCACCTAAAAGTACCTAAATGCAAGACATTTATCTCTGTTGAATCTCATCTTGTTAGTATCAGTGCACTGTACCGGCCTGACTGTACAACATTCTGAGGATTGATCCGCTCTTATGTGGTGTTGGCTGTCTCTTCTAGCTTTATGTCATCTGCAAATTTTATTTGTTTTAAAACAAAACAAAACCTCATTGTACAGAAATCAAAGAGTATAGGGTACTGTGATACAGTGGGCCCTTGGTATCTAGTGGTGTTTGGTTCCAGGACTCTTCCCCCCCCCCCCGCCAAAAGACACCAAAATCCGTGGAAGCTCAAGTCCCATTATATACTGTGGCAAATTAAAATGGTGTACCTTACATAAAACGGCAAAATCAAGTTTGCTTTTTGGATTAAAAAAATGTTTTCAAGCAGTAGGTGGTTAAATCATGGATGCAGACTCATGGTTAAATCATGGGTACAGAAGGCTGATTGTACTACACATGCAACCTCCCTCAAGAAGGTTGTTGACCTGTTAATTAGCACTCACAGTTTCTCAGTGAGTTGTGGATGCACCTAATTGTATGTAGTTATTATATTTTCTCTTCTTGTCAACAAGGATAGCATTCAAAAACCTGCCAAACACTTTGCCAAAAGTAGTATGTAATTATCTCCACAGAATTACGAATATTTCTACCAAACTACTTTCTCTTTCAGAAAACTAAGGAGTTAAGTTTGGTCTGGCAAGACTTCTTCCTGACAAATCAGTGTTGACTCTTAGGGTTTGTCTACACTGATTTTCCTGGTTCGCAGTGACCTTGTTAACACCACGCACATCAAGGTGATACTGGCATAACTGGCCACACATTTCTCCCTGGCAAATGTACTTCGGTGCAAGGGGTGGTCCACATTTCCAATCCTTCGCATTATTTTCAATCACATGGTCATGTCCGATCCATTTTTTCTTCTTTCTGTCATGCATGCAGATATATGAATTTCCACAGTAAGTGTCAGGAGCTAATTGCCTCTCTTGTCCCATGCATCTTCATTCCCATAAGATGGCTTGTACAACAGGGCAGGCAGATTGTGATTTAAGTTTGCCCGTGCATAGTTTCCAACCACCGTTGCCTTGCCTGGTTATTGTCGCAGATAGTAACTGATCAGGAGATTACTAATATGGAGTCTACATTGGAGGTGTGCCTGGCAGTGTTTGCCTTGCTGCAAACCACTATCATGGCACATGATGATCTGTACAGGTACCATCACAGACACACAGTGCAACGAAAAAGAGCAGAAGCAGAAAAGAGAGAGTTCTTCTGATGCTGTGCTTGTGCTTTGCTGTGGGTTTCTGTAATGGGTTCATGTGCTCTAAGCACAGCTGTGACCATTTCTCATGGCCCTAGATAGGCTTATCATTGGTGGGTGTTCCCAAGCAGCAAGGAGTGGTAGAACAGGTTCATCATGCTGGTGTGATCGGACAAACAGCGGGTGCACAATTTACAAATGCCCCACTGCACGTTTTTCAAAATAGTGGATGCGCTTCATCCAGAAGTGCAAAAAGAAAGAAAGAATAGAATAGAAAAAGATACCATCATGAGGAGGGGTATTCCCGTAGAGGAAAGAGTCACCATTATTCTCTGGCAGCTTGCAAACCATTGCTCTCATTGCCTACCACACCATCAGTTTGTTGTTGGCTGGTCTACAGTTGCAGAAATGTTTGTCAGAGTCATACTGGTAATGGAATTGGTTCTTCTGCCATGCACCATTTCCCTAGGAAATGGTCAGGAGGTATATATTGTAAAACCAACATTTTAATGTAGTTTTTTTTGGCAGCATTACAGATATCCTGATATCCATTAATTGTTGATGCACTGCTTCCTTCAAATGAAGCTGAGGACCCCCGCTCCCCAAACTGTGCTGCTGTAGTAGGAGATGGATCCATAGCACACAAGGTGACGAGTGTTTCGTTGCGGTCCTGGGGGTTGGCAAGCTTAGCATTACCTATAAAATAGCAAAGCAAAAATAAAGCACCCAAGCAGCCACTGTGCTGGGTCCCATTGAATGTTCTTCCCACAAAATAGAAAGGAGCACAGGCATGTATCAGAGCCTCACCCACCCTGTGCATTACAGCAATGGTTCTCAAACTGTGGGGTGTGACACTTGGGGGGGGCACGATAGTTGCTCAAGGGGGAACAAGAAATTTATCGGACCTTAAATTATTAATGTCCCTTGGTCCCAAGGCAGCAGTAGTAATGGCAGCAAGCCCTGGGTGCCAGGCACGCATTCTTGGGGTTGTGAAATGGGCATCTGGTGGGCTTTCCAGAGGAGAGAGGAGAGAAAATGTGAGTTCCTATGGGTCAGGGCAGTAGCAGTGCCAGGCATGCATTCTTCCTGCTTTGGCCATGGCACTGCTGCTCTTTCCATTCCAAAGTGGTGGCTGGCGTTCTCTCCAGACATGGCAGAGCAGAAGAGTGCACGCTTGGTGCCAGGGGCTTCCCACCACTGCCCACCCGGGGCGTGACATCCACATGTCAAGGAGGACAGAGAGATAAAAAGTTTGAGAACCACTGCATTATAGCCCCAAACTCCCTCCTACCCACGGTACCTTGGGTGCTAGGGAAAAGATCCTCAGAGCCCTCTGCCAGGGGGCCGGCATACACTTGCTGGACTCTGGGAGCCTACCCTACTGGGAGCCAGTGAATCATTGTGCTGAGAGCCATGCACTTTGAGTGAATTGTGGCATCTCCAGGGAGAATGTTGTGCAACTCCTCAAAAAAGGGTATGGTGGCTGTGCCATTGCCACCTCACCAATTGTAATCACACACTTCTCTGTATCTCTGTCAGAGGGCTATGCCTTTCATTAAGCATTCCTCTGCTATCCTTTTGAAGCCCTTTCCCCATATCTCTACAGGAATATTCACAACGATAGCAATGTTTTGGTGTGCTTCCTTAAGTTGCTCCTGGATCTTCTCTTCACCCCAAATGGAGACGAGGTTGAGAGTTTCCTTTCTGCTCCATGAGACTCCTCTGCCTCTTTTCCCATGGCTTGAAAGGGCTTCGGCCATCGTATTAAGCAGAGGTGTGCTTATACTGATATGCAAGTGTCCACACAAAATGGCAACTGAACTGGCAAAACTTAAATTCAAACAGGGGATGTACCATTTCCTGCCGGGAATGATCAGGTGACCCAGGCCCACTAATTTCTTCCACCTCTCCCAGCTATACAGCGATGCAACCTCAGAGGCCACACAAATGATTATCCAGATTATCCTGGAAAATGATTTTCCAGGCCCATGAGACTAGAACTCGCATAAAGTAGCTAGGTGCTCTCTAACAATATCTTTATCTATTATGAGCCTTAAAACTCTCATTATAACATTCGTCCTACTTTTCCCAGGTTGAACACAGTTCCCTTTGTGGGGGAAGACTAAGCCAAAATAGTAGTTCTGCTTTTTCTCAGCCAGTTGCTAAGAATTTGTCATCTCCCCTAAGCATGGGAAATAGGATTGCAGCCTGAATCAATATAACATCACAATTTTTTCCTTTTGTCATAACATACAGCCATCATCTCTAAGAGCTGAGCTGCATGTTCAACAGAATCATTTCGATGGAGCTCTTGTTGATAGAGCACTGAATGTTTGAAGGGTCTGTTACAGAAAAAGCTAGTGCATTGGGCCAGGGAGGAATGTGTGTGGAACTATAATAGATGCCTTCTTTTTTTTATCTACCAGTTAATTATGTATCTTATCTATTTATGGGATGCAAAGCATCTCACAATATACATTAAAACCAAATACAGTTAGAACAAAGGCTAATACAAATGTTTAAAAACAAATAAACAACTGCATTAAAGACATTAATTTAAAACTGTTAGAAAAACAGCTAAAACATAATGATAAAAACTACAGCATACCCCAATTAAGAAACCTTCTGCAATGTCAAATGCCTGGGCAAATAAAGTTTTTGCCTGCTGGTGGAAAGAGACCAACCTTACCTCCTGTGGGAGGGAATTCCATAGCCACGGAGAAAGCACTCTCCCATGACCTCATCAACTGTACCTGTTTGACTGTGAAATATGCTTCCTCAGAGTGTGGTGCAGTCTCCTCCTTTGGAGGTTTTTAAACAGAAGCTGGATGACCATCTATTGGGAGTTCTTTGATTGTGTATTCCTGTATGGCAGGAGGTTGGACTGGATGGCCCTTGTGGTCTTTTCCAACTCTATAATTTATGATTCTGTGATTCTATGATGGTGCTGGGACCAAGATAGAGCCCCCCCTCCAGGATCTTAAAACTTTGATAGGATCATATCAGGAGAGATGATCTTTTAGATAGGCTGACTTAAGCCATATAGGACTTAGGTCTTACCTAGCACTTTGAATTGTGCCTGAAAGTGAGTCAGGAGCCAATGAAGCTGTTTTAACAAGAGAGCTCTAGGTCCTCTATAACCAGAACTCCACAAACTACAGACTCTGGTCAACAATTTTGAACCCCCTGCAATTTCTGAACAGTTTCCCTAGACAGCCCTAGGTATATGCAGAAGGACCGGGCTTGGGGGGCATTGAACATTGAAACAAATGAACATCCTGTTGGAAGTGAAGAAACATCAACACTTGTTTACAGCTCTATGTGTGTGTTCTTGATCTGTGTTTACTTCCTGCTTGCATGAAGAGGTCACTTCGCCTCTCCTTTGCTCCAAGACGTTTTAGTGTTTTACAACCCTTTGTCTCAGAAGCTAGATGTGAAGACACACCCAACTAAAGGTGGTGGCAGGTTTGGGTGTGCAACGCCAGTACCCTGGTGAGATCAAACTCCTTTACCCAAAAAGGCTCTGATGCTGAATATCCAGTTCAAAAAAGGGGGAAGTTTATTTTAAAGAACAAAAGAAAAGGGCTTTCTCCTCCCCAGCTCTAAAAGGCTTGAAATGAAAGGTACTTTACAGTTGGAGTTTCAGCAGTCTTCAGGGTGACGTCTCTCAGGGTTTGATCTCCTCACTCAGTGGAGCTGGTGTAGGGTCTTTCAGCTCCTGATTCCTTTGTTATTGGCAACTAATGTGGCTGATGGTTGTTGGTAATTAATTTGGGTGATGGTGTAAGAAATGCCCTTCCCGGCTGTCTGGGCCTGTTTGCCACCAGAACTGCTCTCTGCAAGCTCACAGCAAAGACTGCCCAAAGGAACAAAAGGCTTCTAGGTGAACAGAGCTTGCTGGGAAGGAACAAACCAAAACCTAGAAAAATGCAGGGGAATTCTTAGCTCCTCCCACAAGTCTAATACAATGGAGTATTCCTATACTCAGACATGCTAAGGCCTTGAAAAGAAAACAAAGGAAAATGCAGGGGAGATTTAAACAGTCCTGGCTGGACATCACACTAGAAGCTATGAGAGTCGGTTTAGGGACTCTTCCATTCAAGTTATCTGTCTATCTATTTTTCCTATCTAAGATGTATTCTCTGCCATAATAAACCTAAGTTCTGCTTTATAACTTTACTGTAACATCCTGCATGTTTTATGTCCTGTTTTGTACCAGAAGCTTATGATGCATTGGAGCTCTGCTGCAATGTGCTCATATAAATAACAAAATACTCTACACATCCACCCTCAAGAAGTGTAATGTAGTATATTCCAGAAGAAGCTGCATCATGCGATTTTGGTGATTATGTGCCTGTACTCTAGCTGGAAAGAAAATGTTTCAGCATCTTTTTGCTTCTACTATTTGGGCATACACCAACATCTGCTGGTCTCCCTTTGGCTCACCTGCTTAACAGAAAGCAGTGTGTTATCTTTGCAACTGGATCCCTACAGAAAATTCTGCAACAGTTGCAGTGTGGGAATAAAAGACTGAATGTATACTGTGTTGCTCAATAAGGAAAGCCAAAGGGCTATTCATTGGACATGCAATGAAAGGTAAGCAAATAAAAAAAGAAAAGCACTTTTAGTCCTCTCCTTTGGCAGCATTAATCACTCAGATAGGTCTCCATTTAAATAATGATGCAGGATCATGCAGCCGTCTAACCTGTGGCCTAGTTTGCCTTTTCTGCCTATGTGCATTTTTTTAGGTATGGTTCCAGACTCATATTCAGATTCAATATATTAGTAAGACCAAGCTTTTTGGAATCCGCATTCTTGTATAAGTACGCCAAGTTCAATTATTATGCCTTAAGGTAGAACTTGAATTCTAAATGCATAGATGTATATGTACATAGAGTTCAGCTTTTACCCTGTAAGGCAAAACTGGTATGTCAGTTTGTGCATAGCCTTTTCCCTTCTTAATTTGAATATCTATATACCAACCTGTGCATCTTTTGACCCACCAAGACAAACACAGCCCCACAGTCCTTTTGGTGCTTACCAACCTGCTTTTTTGTTTTGTTTTATTTTAATTTGCTTGTTTTGTTGGCATGGGCTTCTTCACCATCCCTCCTTTAAACTCAGGACAGGTGAAACTAATAGAAAGTGACTTGAGAGTAGCCCACAATCATTGAGAAAGTTTCATGAGTATGTAGGGATTTGAACCTGATTCTCCTCTGTCCTATTCCACACACTCTATTTGGTCAGCAAGGAAGACCAGGAGGCTTCAAGGGCAGAGACCTAGCCAGAAGGGCTGCTAACTTGCTTTTTGATTTTGGGAGTCCCAAGAGCTGTGTGAGCCTAACACTGCAGTGGCTGCAACAATCCATAGTAGAAGAGGGGCACTGGTTGCATGCAAAATTCACAGCTCTTGGCAAACATAAAGGCAGGGACTTTAGAGTGGAGTCTAGGAAATCTTTGAAGGGATAAAGAAGTGAAAGGATAATGGAGTCATTTAACTGCCTTGCATAGCTTGCAGTAGGAAGGTGGATTGATGAGTGGTTCCCATAACATTTTGCTGGTGGTTTAATACACAGCATCATTACCAAGAGAAAAGACTAAAGAACTGCAAAGGACAGGACCCTAGGCTAAAGTTTCCTCCTCTTCTTCTTCTTTAAGAAAAGCATGTCTTTGATGAGATACAGCTTCAGGCAATCGTTTTACATTTTATGTCAGCTACCTTTTGTAAGAGATTCATTATTGATGCTGTACTCAGTTTTAATTCACACTTCTCTGCTAATCAATTACAGCGTTTATCCATTAATCAGCTATCCTGACAGGGTCAATAACTCCTCTTCAGTTCTGTCAGCTGCTGCATGTTCTCAAGCAACTAGCAACAGTCAGTAGATTAGTTTAGAGCACCATTGTTTTCGCAGGCTGGTGGACATCTGGATGGGGGAAAACAACGTCTAATGAGTTTTGGGGTGATTATCCACTTCTTGGGTTCTTTGTTGACAACCTTGGCTGTTTTTCTGAAAGCAACTTGCCATGTTGGGAGCATGCCTGCTTAGTTGCTAGTTTCTCCTTCTATCCCCTCCCTCAGTGTATGTGTAGGTACTCTCTCTCTCTCTGCCTTTCTCTCTCTCTCACACACACACCTACCTTCTAGAATGTGCCTGTTCAAGTATATGATTTTTAATGGATTCAGACATGGCAAATTATCAGAGGCATTAAAGCTTTTTTTATTTTAGCAAGTGGTGTAGATAACAGAGGGGGCAACATTTAATTGGACAGTTACAGTTTTGGTAGTTAAGTTGCCATCCATAATGATGGTAACAGGTTTCAATTATCCTTTTTATGACAGATGTACCAACATTTAATTGTTTCTCGTCAAGTGTGGAGAGAAAAGGCACTTCTGTAGATTTTTCAATTCTTCTACATGTCACTTAGCTGTCTACACTATTGTCTGAGCTCTTTTCTCTCATCCTTTTTGCAGCAATGAGTTGTGTCATTCCCTCATGATCAGCACTTTTGTTGTCTTTGTTTTTTGCTGCACCTCAGAAGTCCATCTTTTCTTTCATCTCCTTCCCATTCATGCATGAGGGAACAGTTGTGCTCTGTTGTGGGGATGTTCCGCTGGATTTCAAACAGTAGGGTTTCCTTTTATTCTCTTCTAAGTAGTACAATGGGGCTGAATGTCTGTTGCAGAATGCACACACTAATATGCCAGGTTATTTGGTTTTTAAGAAGTCAATAAAAAATGGTGTGTTTAGTGGCAGTGCTTGGCTTGCTCTCCCCCCTCCCTGCCGCCCCCTATCCCTTTCCATCTTTGGTTATAAATCTGTTTGTTTGTTTCTGATTATAAAATATAATCCTCCAAATTAAGTCCAACCATGGAATCAACAAACACTTAGAGGGAGGAGGAAAGTAACCTAACCACATTACTGGCAGTGGAATATTTTCACACTAGCTGATTTGGCAGCCTCTGCATCATTCCTGATAAGGAAGTGAAAACTGCCGCCAGCTCTAATTAATGGAGACTATTAACAGGAAGGGAGATGGAGAGAAAGATGGACTCTGAGTTGGTTTTGGCAATTAAAAACACACACAAACACACCACCTAGCTGCTTTAAGACTTTATAAGGCTCTTGATTTAGATTGGGGGGGAAAAGAGAGAGAGAGAGAGAGAGAGAGAATTTTAAGTGGGTTATTTTTGTATGATAGCTTGTTTTCCCAGAAGTGTGTGTGCATTTTCCAGTCATGCAAAATTTTCCCATCTTGCTAAATAAATAAATGCAAGAGATGTAACCATTCTAGAAGTGTGTCATTGAGACACTTTGTTCTAATATTGAGGAAAAATCTTCAAAATCCTTCCTAATGAGGTCATAAAAGGAAAAAAATCGAACAAGTGGTACTTGTGTACCTCTCTGAGATGTGTCATCGAGGTCACTTGCCACTTGGTTATCCCATTTGAAAAGGGATTGGGATAGTTCAATCAAGCATTGCCTTAAGAGAGAGACTTTGATTAATTCCTTCTCTTCTCCATTGTGTTGCAGATAATTTTGGTAAATTTGGGAGACTTTCTTCTTAGTCAGTGTTGAGGGCTTAAAGTTCTTGCTGCATCATGCTGAGCATCTGCATTTATTAGGCTTTTTTTGGCTCTAGTAAAGAGAAGTGTAGGCTGGGGACAACCCTTGGATAATCTCTGACAAGTGAAGCCATTTTTTCAACATTACTCTTATCTTGGGTCATACGGAGGGAGAGGGGTTCTTCAGCAGGTTGGCCATCGGAACAAACACTGCTTTTTTAAAAAGGGAAAGCCCCCAAATAAACAGTAAGTAGGAAAATGATTAATGGTGGATTTCCTTTGGAACATAGCACTTGGCTGTTTAGTTAGATTTTCATTTTCTGTTTGAGGGGCATTGCTGATCACTTTGTGAGGCAATGCAACAAAAGCAAAAGCAAAAGAAGAAGAAGAAGAGTTAAGCTTTTTCTGACTCTTCTATTAGCAAAGAAAATGCAAGGTTGGAGTTTTCTTTTTAGGATCTTCATTTTATTTTTATATGTGCATTACGTTGAAGTTTAAAATAACTTTATTTTGTTTTCATTTTAAAGAGACCAAAAATGTATTTGCAGAGTCTAAAATGGTACAGAGCAGGGACAGAGGAGTAGGAAAGCTACAGATTTTCTGCTTGTTTAACTGTGCACATTTCTCAGTCACAAAGGCCCTGTTTAGGTGTTTAAATTCTTGATAACGTACTTTATTTTTCTCTCCCTGCCCCACCCTCATTCCAGCAACTTTCCATTCTTATTTTGAAAATGTGTCTGCTAGCTTCTTTGGAGACCTGCGGCCTATTGATTATACACATATTTAGGTGCTTTTTAAAAAGTGGATTTTTGACCTGATAGACCGTAACGACTCCCAGGGTGCCACTGTGGTCATTGTATAAATCTGTCTTAGTTTTCAGTGTACTCTGTTGATATACCGTAACGGCTCTTAGATCTGTAATGGTCTATTGCATCAATCTGAATCCTGCGCATGCGTGTGCAACTTTTTTACCAAAAAGAAAGAAGGAAGAAAAGCTAAAAGGATTTTAAAAAAAATATTGCTGGAAAAGTAGGTTGCATGCTCAGAGTTCCTTCTTTTCCACCTAACCTACACACTTTCAATTTCCTTTTTATAAAAAAATTCAGAGCACTGGAAATAAATGGCTAGCCACACTGTCATGTTTTTTAAAAAAAACAACAATCAATTTTTTACCTCTACAGCTTTCAAAATATTAACAAAAGCTATTGCTTGGAATAAAAGTACAAGTAGTGTGTCAAATGTAGAGCATCTACCAGAGGCTTTTATTAGGATTTTGGTTGGCCTAAGATAGCCAGTTTAGATAGAAAACAAGAGAAATCAAGGCCTAGAGGCAAATTAAATTGGGAAGAATGCTAGGGTACTCAAATGACAGAACAAACACCTGCTTTGATAGAAAGGGGGAATAAGAAGTCAAGTTGTGTCAGATGTTTGAATCAAATCTCAGTTGCTTGCAGAACTAAGGGGTGAATGCAAGTGCCAACTCCAAGCAGAAGGTTAGGCAAAGGAGAGTACAAATCATAACAGGGTAGAATTGTTACAGATTAAATTTGAGCCAGGGACAAAATAAGGAGTGCTGGTGCCTAAAAAGAGGCTCAGAACCATATGATAGTAAGCCAGTTGAAACAAGGGGTGACTCCTACTAAGAGGAGGAGGGAAACCAAAATATCTCGTAGAAAAAAATACCCTACAATTACTATTTTTAAAAGGTCTTAGGTTCACTTTGGAGATGACCAGTCAGTCCCATTCCCCCCTCCCCTCCCCAGTTAGTCAAAAGAGTAAAGAATGCATGATTAGGAAGTATACTCACTGTGTCTCTCTCTAATCTGTGGGGTTGGGTTGTGATGTGTGACTGGCCATTTTAGATATATCTGTATGGAGACAGTGATCAAAATATAATCACACTTCTTCTTTTTTTAAGGTTTGTTATCAATTCTAACAGAATTGCCTCACCTGTTCTATGCTGTAGTATGTTCATCACCCCCCAAACCCTACAAAACAAACAAAACCCTACAAAACCTAATTGAAATATAGAACGTTTTAGTGTGGTATTATAGGCAATGTGCTGTATTACATGAGTAAGGAAGAATTCTTTTTAAAAAGCCCAACAGGAGTTGGGTTGAACAGTTCAACCTTGAGAGAAGTAATGTTCTCCTTTTAGTATTTTAAGAAAACAATTTCCACAGGAAAGCACGGGGATAAAAATTAAGAATTATGTGTGGATCAGTTTGGGAGAAGCAAAAGCAAATTCATGGGTCTTTATGTTTGTTTTAAACCACAGGGGAAGGTGAATCTGCGTCCAACAATTTTTAAGAGCTCAACTCTGTAATCCAGCAAGCAATTCCTAAACTTTTCCTGCATTGCAGGCTATCATTCTACCTGATTGCTCCAGTAGAACATACTTTTTCTAATCTATGCCATCTATGGCCTTCAGGTAGGAGACTATGTATAAATTAGCACTTTCTAATTAAAGCGCAATATTGTCTATAGTCCAGTGCCAGTTGGCTTGGTCTTGAGCAACAGTACAGCTACTCTGGAATGCAGAATGAATAGAATTTTGATTTTGTTTTATACTTACTGGATTACTATTTCAGGTATGAATAATAATGTCACATTTATACCTGGTTCTTCTTCCAGTGATTTCATGGCATCTACGTGGGGTTATCCTGATTAATACAGAATTCCGTACAGCAACATCTTTTTCTGATCTTAAGAGATCAGTTAGACTGAGAGATATTGACTTCCCAAACACCTGACAAATTAGCTCGATGGCCAAATAGGGATTTGAATCTAGCATCCCTATTCTGTTGCCAATGTTGTTGACAATGCATGCCATGGTGACGTAATTTAATTAGTCCTTGGTAAGATTCCACAAATGGTGGGTTTCTTTTCTTTTTTTTTTGTTAATTAATTAAATAACATCATCTTCATCGCCATTGCCAGCATCATGTAATGAGTAGGAATCTTTATCGTCGTCATATAGTGAGAGTTTGAGATCAAGACAATTGGATCTGTATTTCAAAGGATTCTTCTATGGAAGTGAACTGGACTTTGCAGAAATTAATGGTTATAAAACTGGTATAGTTTTACCCTTTCTTTTCCTTACCCCAGGAATTTTGAGCAACTGATCTGCAAAAATAACATTTGTTCAGGGCATCTTATACAAAGAAAGTATGCAGTATGTGTATATAAGTGCTTTCTTTATGGAAAGGATAATGACTCCTCCATTTTACCTTGGAACAGTTTATGTCTAACCTTGAACAAGAGCTTTGTATCAGAGCCTTACAGCACAGACCTAAACATGTGAACTTGGAGGTGAACTGTATTGAGTTCGGTGGAATGTTATCTGAGGTAAATGTGTATAGACTGCAGCTTCTGCTGAACAAATGCCTGTGAAATCACTGCCATATTTATGCTCTATTTGCCTGTCATTTCCAGTGCCCTCAAAATACAAGTATTAATACAAGAAATACACTTCTATTTATGCAATTCTCTTTAACATTTCTATTCAACAATCCTTAGTTTGGCTTCCTTGAGAGGTTTTTTTAATTATATTTTTTGTTTTGTTCAGCCATCTGTCCCTCTTTTTAATTGTACTGTTTTTCTGGTCTCCACCCAAGCCACAGTATTGTTGAAATCTAGAGTAACGTAACTTAAAATATCTTTCCCTCATAGTCCTTTTAGTGTTATCTTTGCTTCCACAATTGCAAATATTTCATATTTGTGAGCAAGAGTATGACAAAGAGTTTTGGAAAAGAAGTTTCTTCGCTCAGCTGCATTTATCATGCAGACTACCCAATCTTTTGCATTTATCATGCAGACTACCCAATCTTTTATCACCATATGTGTTGGAGACTACCATGCATCTGAATTAATAACTAGTGCTGGAACTTAAATGGTATATACAGGTATATAACTTGCTAGATACTGGTGGGGTTTTTTTCTCTACAAACTGTTCACATAATGTTGCTTTTTTTGGAGCAAAACAAGTGACAACAACAAATGTATGATACCTATATACAACTGTGTCCTTTCTGAGTTTTGAGAAATTTAGATTTTAAATCTTCGTTTTTTGTTTGAATAGAGGGCTAGACCTCATAAAAGAAATTGGCTTGCTCACAGCTGGAAATCCTTTGGACTTAAATCTATTTGGTATTAAATTATGGCGCAAATGAACTTATATACATTTAGTCGTGGATAAGTACAGATAATCAATTTCCTTGGCTTAAAAATTTATTTATGGTGGAAAATGACATTATTGTTAAAAAAAATAATTATGCCAAACAAGTCATTGTATGTGTAGAGGGAATTATTTGTGAAAGAAGAAAATATCTAATCAGTCAATCCCATCTATCCATTCAGCAGTATGCCTTCAATTCTGAAGCTGAATTCAGAGACAGGAAAGTGTGCATAGTCAATGCATGTCTGGGTGGGGTTAACTCACATTGGACTCAATGGGACTTACTTTTGAACAGATATTTACAGGAATGTCTGGTGAGTGACTTCATAAGAGCTGAGGACCACTACCATGTTCCCTCCACTGTTTCACATGTTGTTTGTAAGACATGGCTTATCTATACAAAGGGAAAAAAATGTGGACTGTTGCGGGGTAATTCCAACTCGCAGCAGCTTCTGTCTGTCTTAATGGTTCTTTGCAAGATTGAAGGCATGTGAGGCAAATCACGTTTGTTGTTCCTACAGACATGCCTGCGAATCAAAATGGCGGGTGCAAGTGAATTGCTTGCAATTTTGTTTTCCTCAGGTTGCCCCTGCCAAACATTTTTTTAAACAAAATACAAGGTGCAGAAGAGCAATCTTCTGCTTTAGCAAACATGCCAAAAAAGAAAGAAAGGAAAAGGCTGTTTTCTTGCCATAGTGCACGATCACTATGGCAAAAATCCAAGATGGCAGTTCCAGGTGCATGCCTTGTTAGCAAGCTTTCTTGTAATCTTCATGTATTAATTGATTAGCAGTGGTGTTTGAATACCAGGACATCTGGAACACCTTGATGTTATCAGGTTTCTTAAAGACATGAACAATATTGTTGTGGTGAGTAGAATAATATTGCAAGTAAGTAACACAGTCACATTGGCTTGGATTTCTTGTACTGAAGCTAGAAATATTTACCACTGTTTCTTTAACATTACTCTTTAAAGTTTTGTTCCTTTGGCCTCCTTCATTCTGAATATAGTCCAACATTATGCTCTACCATATAGATGACAGCTTTAGTCAGTCATATGTGGAGTCATCTTGGGAAATGTGATGTGTGTGTATGTGCCTGCAAGTTGCCTGTCGACTTATGGCAACCCTATGAATTTCATAAGGTTTTCTTAGGCAAATATTCAGAGGTGGTTTTGACAGCTTCTTCCTATGAAATATAGCCTACAGCACATTCATTGGCAGTCTCCCATCCAAGTACCAACCAGGGCTGATTCTGCTTGGCTTCCGAGATCAGACAATATCTTGAGCCTTTATGGTATTTGGATGCTTTATCTTGAGAAATATCAAGATTCAAATACTGCAGCCACATTGAAATTGTGATCTGGTGGGAATTTTTTTGGAGGGAATTTTTATTGGAGTAAGACCATTCTACTAAAAAATACACCCGACCGCAAAAGGCCATAACAATAATACAAAAACAATACTAATTATTTTCCTCTTTTCTTACTAATACAAAAGTAAATCTATCCTAACACTAATGTATTTTTCCCTTTAATCTAAACACACTATAATCACATTATATTTACACGTTATAATTATACCTACTTAGAAATGGAAAAAAACCCAATAAAATATTAATTAAAAATAATAATACAAAATAATACAAAATTAATAAAATATTTATTTAAAATATCATTTTATGTTATTGCTGGGGTCGTCTCACTAAACCACGGCCAAAACTTTTTCCAACGATAGCTTGGCAATTTCTCTTTTTCACTCAGAGCTAAATTTTCAATTACATTCTTCACATAATAGGCAGTGCCTTTTACATCCTGCAGATTTTGACTTTTCACCTCCTTTTGTCTCTGGAAAACTAACCCTAACATCACATAGAGGTTTACCAAGCGCACCGTGGACCAGGGCACTTTCCAAAACCTCTCAGCCACGGCGGAACCAGGCTCCTTCCTCTTCCTCTTTTGGCCCACTGACATTCTGGGTCCCCTGATACCCTCTGGAGGTTCAGTCCCCGAAAGCACTGTCTCCCAAGCCTGCTGTGCCAAATCTGGCCAATCCAGGACCCGGGCCACCTCCTCCCATGTTTCCCGGGCACTTGGGCAGTCCTGGACAAAATGTCTGATCGTCTCCTTTTGTGCCACGGCACTCAAAATCTCAGCCTTTTTACATTTCAGACGCGGACAGGTCTGCTCATCCTCTGCGGTCCATGGTCTCTTTCCCCTCAGATTAAGAACCTGATGATAGAGCCTCCACCTCAAGTCCCACAACTTTTTGGGGACCCTTTTGTCCATGAAATACTCAATTGGGTTAGTCTGGTGATGTAGGTATTCTGATAAATCTAGTTTGGCCTGACGCTTTTGCAAAAACGGGTTAACATAAATCTCCTCCACTATTTTCCTGTACAAACTCCTCTTGATGCTCTGACCTGGTCTGTCTTCCCCCTTCAACTCCTCACCATGAATTTTATATTTCTTTATGTAAAAAACAAAGTCTTTCAAATAATCTGGTGCTTTCAATTTTTCAGGTAAAGAAAACCTAAAACTTAATGAGCCTTCCTCCCACCAAGTCTTTCCCCATCTAGTCCCTATCCAGCACTCACAAAACAAAACTAGCCAAGCCTGAGGTTGAATCTGACCCTTTTGTAACAGAGAAACTTTCCCAAAGTTTTGAGCAGAAAAGATGGCGATGAGCTTAGGTCCCAGGGCTGGGAAGTCTAGGCCCCCTTGTTCTACCTGCCCATAAGCCACTGCCCTTGCCAGGGGGAATGTAGCCATTCCCCAAAGAAACTTGAAGAGAACCCGATCAGCTTCTTTAATCACTGAATCTGGAGGTGGGAAAACAGCCGCCAAGTTGGCTGCCACCGGAAGCAGGTAGGTATTTACAAAAGCGGCTCTCTGGTAAATGGTCAGCTTCCATCTCTGCCAGAGGGCCACCCTCTCTTTCACTTTTTCCAACCAGCGATACCAATTTTCTTTCCATCCCTCTGGAGCCAACGCAAAATTCAGCCCCAGGATCTTCACCCTATCCATCTTTGCCTCTTGCTCTGCTTGCCACCTTTCCTTTTCTCCAACTACGTCCTTTAGAGGAATAGCTGCCATCTTGTCCTCTGCAGCAAAAATCCTGATCAAAAAACTCTTTTCCATGTTAAGTCAAGCACCAGAAACTCGACCGTAGGCCTCAAAAACATCTTTAATCTTTCTAACTTCCATCCTGTCCTTAACCAAGAAGGACACATCATCAGCATGGGCAACAAATTTAACAGATTCATATCGAACCAACCATGAACTGTCCAACGGACGCGGAATTTGGATCCCCGAGATGCTCTTGTCCAAACTAATCTTACACAGAATAGCATCCAAAGCAATAACATACAAAAGAGGGCTTAGGGGACAACCTTGCCTCACCCCAGAATTTAACTTAATCCTCTTTCCTCTATGACCATTGACTTGCAAAACTACCTCTGCATCCCTATAAAACAATTTAACTAAAGGAATAAATCTCTCTGGCACCCCTTTCCACTTGAGAGCTTCCCATAGGAACGTATGATCTACATTGTCAAAAGCTTTCATCTGGTCGACCTGTAGGATTTGACCAGTCCAAGCTCCCTCCTTGTTGAGTCGGAACACTTCCCGAAACAAACAAAGAGAGTCCACCATAGTCCTACCCGGCACAGCACTGGTCTGTGCTTCCATCACAATCTTATCAGCCACCTTAGCCAGCCGATTGTTCAGTATTTTTGCCAACATGCGGTAGTCTACGTTGGTCAGAGCTATGGGGCGCCAGTTTTTTGGGAGGGTAGGATCACCCTCCTTTGGGAAAAAAATCAGGACCCCTTGATAAAATGTCTCAGGGAGCTCATTATTATCCCACAAAAAATTAAACAAAGTTGTTAAAGGGGGAACAATCCACTTCCTGTAAACTTTATAAAAATTCCAACTCAGGCCATCTGGGCCAGGGGCAGACTTACCCTTCCCTTGAACTATGACCTCATGAACTTCTTGTTCTTCTATAGGAGAGACCAACCTCTTCCTGTCCTCTGGACTCAGACCCTTATAGAGGGTGCCCATCTGGTCCTCTGAAAAAGCTTGAAAAAAACCCTTAATCTCTTCTATATCTAAATTTTTCCGAGCATATAACTGCCTGTAATATCCTTCCATGATATCCAGCATCTCACTTGGTCTAAATACAATAGGGTCTGACTCAGAGGCCCTCAAGCCGTTTAATTCGATCGGAGCCCTTGGACTCCAGGCGCCTGCCCACTCATCCATGTCAACCACACCACCTCAAGTCCTGAAATTTTTACTCCTCTTTCTGTTTTGTCTTTGCTTTTGGCAAAATCTTGCTATCACTCCCTTCGCCCAGTTAAGCTCTTGTTCTGAAAAAGGAACACCTTGGTTCAATCGATAATGACACTTCAAAAAAAGATAAATGGCCAAATGATACTCCTGAATCTGTTTCCCATTAATGTTGGTCTCGTAGGCCCGGCTAGTGGCCCGAACTGCGCGTTTCACACGTTCCCACCACCTGCACAAATCATCCTTGTACATGTCCGCAAGAGTTAGGCTGTGGGCTAGTGCTGAGGCGATGCGCTCTTTATATGCCACATCTTCCAAAAATTTAGGGCGCAACCTCCAGAGAGGTCTTCCTTTGGGGTAAACCTGACCTATACTGAACTCTACAGCCAAGAGCCCATGATCCGACCAAGGAGTGATCATAACAGTGCACTTTTCCACCTTCATTTCCTTCACTGTTCTCACACGGTCTATTCTGCTGGCTGAGGTTTTGTGATAATGAGTAAATCGAACTCCTTCCATTGGGGGAAAATCTGAACCAAAAGCCTTTCTGCAAAAAACAGGAAAAAATTCTAACTCATTCCATATATTATATATTGGAAAATGTGTATGTGAAGTCAGTTCTCTGCATTTGAGATCTAGAAATCAGTATATGTGCATTAAAATATTTTAATATTTAATTTTAAACAAAAATATTATATTGTTAGCACCTGCATGACTGTGCTGATTTTTTTTTATTTTTTTTTTTGGTACCCGAGTTTTGTTCTTGTACTTGTATCAACCACTTTGCCTTTTTACTACTGGCAGAAAAGCAGAATATAAATGTTGTAAAAATAAATAATGTCCATTTTTTTCTCTTAATGTGTACTAACTGATGCCATATAATCCTCTAGAATTTAATTCAGGTCAAAGATGCCAAAATGGGTTACTGGGTGGTACGTTTATTTTCACTGTTACCTAGGGGATAGTGGGCAGAATAAACTTAACATCAGTAGGCTGGTCATTGCACATCCTATGTCAAGATCTTAATAGTAATACCATTTGTGCTTCCATGGACATAACATATGGTCCAAACAAAGTTCCAAACACAGGATGGCATGGCTAAATTTGAAGTCACTTTGAGGCTTGCCATCCTTTTTTGCTCAGAGAAGGTAATTAAAAGCTATATTGCCATCATAGTCTAAAGGAGATTATTTCCTCCCCCTCCCCAATTGATTTTTGTGGCTATGCATGCTGGTTACCATTACATCTTGAAGAATGTGGAAGAAACTGACCCCAAATTGCTAGCCACCAATACTATATTCAACTGTAGTCAGTTTTCTGTTCATAAAGTGAATTGCCTCTTCTCAGCGGTAAACTGAGTCTCAGCATGTGAACAAAATAATGCCATAATCAAAGGTAAAGGTGGAGCAGTATATCTGACAGAATCCTTCAGCACTGAGATACTGTGGGTGGTTGGCAGTCTAGAATATGCCAACTCACTGAGGAGTTGCATAGTGACAGAAAATCAGTAGCAGAAAAGATATATGAAATTGGAAAATGTTCCAATTTCCATTCATGCAAAAAGTCTGAGGAATTTCTTCATAGAATTTGGTAATCCATTCAAGGAAGCTGGGCTGGTCAAGAGCTTTTAGTTATTGACAGCAGAGTCATGTTGTTGCAATGATAGTGTCTGCTAATAGCAATGGTTAAAAGCTGTAAAACACCTTCGTTTAGGAACAGCTTTCTAAGAGTTGTACAACCAGTACCCCAAAAAGGTAACATATTTTCAGAATGGCTTTTTTTTTTTAAAGCTACTGTTTATTTTGTTTGCAGGTGGAGACATGCTTTGTGGCAACTGGATTTTTATATGTTCATTGAGGGATCATATGAGGAATCAATTCTTCTGTGTTTCTCTGTAGCAGATGCAGTTTTTTTGAATGATTCTATTAAACAGAGGCTGGATTGCCATCTGTCGGGGATGCTTTGATCAAGATTTCCTGCGTGGCAGGGGGGTTGGACTGGATGGCCCTCGTGGTCTCTTCCAACACTGTAATTCTATGATTCTATGATTCACCTAGTATGACCCAGTCTATTTAGATCTGCTCTCTCCACCCATATTCCATCTTAAGATGATGACTGAATTTAAACTTCATGGCCTTAACACCAGTCAAACTTTCCTCAGGTTCACAAAGAGTTTTGAGGGTTTGCTTAACATTTTGTGACATTTTGGTTAGTCTTCCTAATGAAAATACTGCCTGGCTGTAGATTTTGGAATTTGGATCTTGGATCTAAGTTCATGGAAAGGCTTCATCTAATGGCCTCAGTGCTGGAAATGTGCAGTGGCACCTGGCTGCTCTGAGATCAGGTGATGAATCTATTTTAGGCATAAGGTTCAGCACCTTGGATACTTTTAAAAAGTTTATACTAAAGCCCAGAGTAGATTTGACCATCCACTGGTGGAGTCACCAACTGCCAATAAAGTTGTGTGAGGGATCTCTCAGCTGGCGTTTTATCTAGGTACAATTGACCCAGAAACAGAATGGCCCTCCCTCCGTCTCAACTGCCATTGTCCTGGCCAAGGAGGGAGAGAAGAGAATGCTAGACTTAACACCTTCCCCTACTGCCACCCCCTTTCCTTTTGTATCATGGATTGTAAGCTTGAGGGCAGGGAACTGTTGTTCTTTTTCTTGTAAAGCACCATGTATATTGATGGTGCTATAGATGATGAATCAAGAGAGAATTTATGTGGCAGGGGGTTGGACTGGATGGCCCTTGTGGTCTCTTCCAACTCTACAATTCTATGATTCTATGATTCTATGACTTTGTCTTCTGGTCCACTATATGACAACACTAGCAAGTGCTGCCTGAGACAGGGCTTTGCAGTGTAGAATGCTTTCTCCTGTGCGCTGTTTGGGTCAGCAAGGATACTTCATTCCATTCCACTTCTCACTTGGTTTTCAGCTCCCCCTTTTCCCCACCACAGTCAGTTAGCATTCCTTGACCAGTGTATATGTTCAGACTGCATTGGGCTGTTTTTGGGAGGGGGGGTCTCCTCTTTTTAGAGTCTCCCCTCCACAGTTTTGGAAGTGAAACTGAAAAAAATTGAAGTTACCTCATTCCTGTTGATAATCTCCTTCTTGTGCTTATATATTCCCTATGTAAGAATCCACATTCAGGCTGGACCTGTACCTATAGGACAAGTAAACATTAATACTAGGGAAACTGCCCTATCAATAGGCTGCTACATTCATGTCAAGAATGAGTCTTCAGGTTTGTGGATATAGGTAAAAAACAGTTGCACATGAAAATGCTATTGGCAGGTTTCTGTACCTTCGGAAGAGGTCCTAGTGTTTCAGTGTTTACAGAAAAAGGGGAAACTTCAGTCAAGACACATCAGTATTCACATCACTTTCATGCCTACAAAGTTCTGTTGCCAGTAGCAACTTAGCCTGTTCCTCAGTGGCTTGTCTTTCAAATATATATAGTCCAACAAGTGATTGTAGTGATGTGGATGAGACAGAAAAGGCCACTCCAAAGGTCTTTCACCACCAAGTGCTTATTAAGGTACTTGGAACAAGCAGATAAAGGTTGGATAAGGATACAATTATGGGGTGAATGCCACAAAACATGTTAATACAGAAAAAAGCACAACAGAAAATTGTGGTTATAAGCAATAAAGCTATAGTGGTAGTAGTACCAATAGTAGTAGTAAATAATAATGACAAAACAGTGTCAGTAAATAATAATACTCCCATGTAATATAACTGAAGCTCCTACACACTGTTATATGTGTAAACTTAAGATGACAACTATTGAATTTGATTTGTTCATTCCTTTTTTTCTTTTTGGTAAAACAAAAACCTGATTGATAACAATGTCAGAATGCAATTCTAGTTATCTGGATTATTCAATGTGTATATTTTAATAACTATGTTACAAATTGTATTTTATATATACATTTAGTGGCTTTACCTGCAAAGGTTACTTCTACCCTAAATTATTTACCAGTATAAAAAAATTAAAATGGTTTACCACTGTTTCAAAAAGTTTAATTTAGCTGTACTTTTTGTAATTTGTCTATTTTGTGTTTGTAGATATATAATTTCTAATACATTAGAAATAATATATAAGTATAAGTTAATTTTTGTTTTAGCGAAATTCCAACAATTTCTGCAACCTTCAAAGCTACAAAATTAGCACTATGTGCATATGATGCGAAAAGACTTAAATATGAAAAACAACAAAATGGCTGCCACATTTCTGTGGGCCCTATATTAGAAATTGTGCATCTGAAACTGAGTATCTATTTTATAATCCTGCCAAAAGGACATTTCTAAGCACAATTTGAAGTTTTTATTTTAATAATTTCAGTCTTGCTGTCTTGCTTTTATCTTTTGCATCTTTCCAGTCTTGTCTGACATAGCACATACACATACACACACACACACTCAAAATGACCACCACCTGGCGCTGCTTGCAGAGTGCGGTGGGGTAGGTGCTTTAATGATGACACAGGGACGTGGCTGAGAGGAGGCAGGGGCGGAGCCTACTGTATTTAGGTTGCTGCCGCCCCTGGCCACCTCCTCTTTCTTCCTGATTGGTGCTGCATCAACTGCAGCAGCGATGGGGATGCAGCCCAACGATATTTGTAAACTGGGTTGATGGAGGTCCATTGGCATATCGTAAATATGTGCGTCCCATGTGTTACTAATTTGATGTGTTCTGTTTTACAGATATTAGTGGGTGGGTGCTAAGACACCGGGTTTTGATCTGCGGCCACAGTTTCATTTATTGGGCAGCAAGGCATGCCAAGACAAGTCCTCTCGGCACCAATCTGGGCTTAAGCAAAACAGCTGCCGTGGAATGGTTGGGCAAGAAAGGATTGAAGTGGCACGGTTTACTGCATGCATTGTTTCAGGAGTGTCATGGACCTCCTCCTCATGTATTAGTGATCCACCAGGGTGGTAATGATTTAGGTCTGCTGAAAGGCAGGGCACTGATAATCCAGGCATTGGCCTACATGCAGCGCATTAAGGCCCAGTGGCCTGGTGTGCACATAATTTGATTTATCCTGGGGAGGGAGACACAAGGCGTTTGGACATTGCACGTAAGAAGGTAAACAGGGAAATGCACAGAGTGATGGCTGAGGGCTTGGGGCATTTCATAGAGTACCCAGAGATCTCCTACAAATGGCAAGAACTCTCTAGGGTTGATGGGGTCCACATACCAGATTTGGGTATCCAGCTATTGATGGTTTACGGAATGGGGTGAGGGCTGTGTTGGCCTCCATGGTGGGGGATAGGGGCTAAGTAGACACTTGCCCCTAATCTGTGGCTGGGAATGGGGGAGACTAGGTACTTTGACGTTCACCCATGGCACCCCCTTTGCAGGTTGACGGAAGGCCTTATCAAACTGCACCTGCACATCATGCGGTTGGGGTGCAGGGAGATGGGCTGGACTTGAGGCTGGCACTCAGTAGAAGTCACGCAGCTTGAGGAATTCCATTTGGGTGCCCAGCCTTCCAGTAGACTGTGCCTGGGTGGCAACCCATGGCTTGGGATCCCTCTCGGGGCTCAGGTATTTCACCCAGGGATGCTGGGAGATGTGTCTGAGAGGACCATCGGCACCAGCTTGCCTCGCAATGGGTCTCCCATCGTGATCCGTATATGTCAAGAAATAAATTTTTAAAAATAGGTAAATTATTAAATAAAGTGGCTCATATTACAACCCAACTTCTGTGTCTTGGCTCATCATTTCATGTGTTGATCATTAAATGCTTTTCATTCCATAATTAATTGTACGAATTCTCATGACCTCATATGCCCACTTGCTCTCTTCTGCTCTGACAGTGTTGAAAGTTCTATGGCATGTTGTACATAGGTGGATTACTAAAACTAGTTTTTCTCAGTATTTCCTCTGGATCTCTTGATGAATTCATTTTATTACTTCAATTTCCTTCTTTCTCACTTGGCTCAATTGCATAAAAAAATATGTCTTATCTATCCTGTCATAGATATCATCTTTCTCTTCTTCATGCTGCTCCATTAATGAGCACTCTTCAATGCACACTTGATTCCTCACCTTACTGTGCTTGGTGTGGGATGGAAAAAAATATGGAGTGATCCAGTAGTGGCTTGGACAGCAGATGGCATGCAGTTCATAGTTTGTTTCAACATTTTGTGCATGCCTAATCCCGAAGCCAGTCAACATTGCATCAGGTGACTCAGTACGCTCTTGGTCTGTTCATAAGGGCCTTAGACACGAATCATCTGGATTTCCAGAACACTGTAGGCCCTGTCCATTCAATTGAAGTGAATTGTTAGGCAATAGTCCCTAAATCATCTGAATGGCCAAAGCCTAAGCATAACTTTGAGGGGACTGAGCAGAAACTTGTAATATGTCCCTATTCACAGCATCCCACACTTCCATCCTTTAAATATAGACTCAGGATTCATCAAAGAAATATTTATATTTTAATTCTGAAAGTATTTCTAGATTTCTGCAATTATTCCCCAGCTCGTGTAGGGACTTCTATCATGTTCTGCCACCCATCCATTTTATTTACTTATTTCTTTATTTTTTAACACAACATCCAGCTCACAGAAGAGCTATACAAAGCTTAGCTATGTACGTTGTAGCTTTTGGTTGGTCAGAGAAGCTATTGTTCTACCTGTACTTAGATATTTTCAAACTCTCAAATGATTGGTGCCCTTCAGCTTCTTTTAGTTCCTGCTGCTTAATGCCTTTACATTTCTTACTGCCTCATTTGTATTTGTAACTGGACAGGACAGTATGTAGTGGTGGTGGGGTGTGTGTACAAAGGACCCCTGGGACCCCTGAATATTGCGATGCTTCATTTCTTCCAAAAGCAGCCCTTCCCTACTGCCCATGCAGAAGGAACTCTAGGATTTGTAATTCGTGAAACAGCATGTCGTATAGGGAGGCACTAATGTTGCTGCCTCACTACAAATCCTAATTTAATTGCATAGGCACACTGTCTCTATTCTAAAGAAAGGTTCTGGGCTAGCAACTCACTGTTCAGAATGTCGCTTGCTCTTGACACTGCTTCTAATTGGCTCCACCAGTGCTAACAAGAAATGGTATAGGTGTGTAGCTTTAGGGATATAAATTTCCATACATTTTACCAAATACAATATATAACTTAACCTCAGGGGTTGTCTAAATGGCAAAAATACTTCTCACGGAATGCAATGAGAAGACAACCTGTCCTAATGGCAATCCATATTGTTTTGTGGTATTGTGAAGTGGGGGGGCAAAACTGGCAAAAACTGCCGGGAAAGCCTTTGCAGCTTTTCCCGCAGTTTTAAAAAAACTCAGAGGAAATGCTCACCCCTTTACGACAACCATGCAAATTGTTGTGCGGTATGGAGGGGACAGAACGGACATTCTGATTGGTCGAGGGTGCGCAGGTATGATCATGCACTTCCCCCCCTTTTTTTTACAGCGCGGAGGGTAGCAAGGGGTGGCGGAAGAGGAGGAACCGGGGAAGGGAGGAGACCGCTCTCTCCTCCTCTCCCCCCATCACATGCCCTCTGCTGCCACTGCTACAGGGATGGGGTAAGGAGGATGGCTCTCTCCTCTTCTTCCCCCTCCCTGCAGGTGCCCTCTGTGGTGCCACCACAAGGTTCTGTTCAAAGCTTATGGGAGCCAAAAAAAACCATTTACACAAATCGCAGCTGCTGCAATTTGACATTACTATGGAGCAATCCGTTTTTTGGGGGAGGGCTTGTATAGACGGGTCCTCAGATTTTTGTTCTCATGGGCTTGCAACTAGGACTTTCCCTCCCTAGATTTCTGTACCCAATGTAGTCCTTCCACCACTCCCCATGCTTGTGCTCTCTTAAGGATGCTGTATCCACCTACAAATTATGTATCATAGATGGCAGTATCTTTGTTGGTGTGTGCAAGTCATTTCCGACTTATGGCAACCTTGTCATGGGGTTATTCTGGCAAGATTTGTTCAGAGGGGATTTGTCTTTGCCATCCTCTGAGCCTGAGAGAGTATGACTTGCCTAAGGTCACCCAGTGGGTTTCCTTGGCCAAGTGGGAATTCAAATCCAGGGGGCCAGCTACATGGCAATTTTTATTCCGGGAAGAAACGAGAAATAGAGAACTCGAATCTGTCACCCACTATACCCATGATTTGTCACGGGGAGCAAAAGTCTCGGGTTTTTTGGGTTTGTTGTTTACACATGCCATCATCCTGGGAAAGGGGCACACAGCAGAACTGAATTATGATTGGTCGGACCTTGGAGGAGGCGGGCTTTCAAGGGAAGCCTTGCAATTCTCGATCCACCATTTTTGTATGGCCCTGCATAGCGTCCTCTGCTGCCTTGAAAGCCTGGCTGGCTCTTAGCTGCAGCCAGCTGAGAGCCAGGTGAGGGCTGAGTGGCCCAGACCTCCTTCCCCTCCTCTAGCCGGCCCTTTCTCCCGGTTCCCTACCGGCTGCAGAGGCTTCTTCAAGGGACTGTTCTGTCGGTGCCAGAGGCCATCATAGCCAGTGGTGAGGTGGGTGAGGGCCAAGTGGGCCAAATTCCCCCCTCCTGTAACCTGCCCTTTCTTCTGTCTCCCTGCTGGCTTTGAAGGGTTCTTCCACTGAGGGACCATTCCCTCAGTGACAGAAGCCATCGTAGGCAGTGGGGAGGTGGGCAAGGGCTGAGCGGTCCAGACTTCCCCACTCCCCTCCCCCGCTCTTTCTCCCATCTTCCTGCCGGCTGCGGAGGCTTCTTCCACTGAAGGACTGTTCCCTCAGTGACAGAAGCCATCGTAGTCAGTGGAGAGCCAGGTGAGGACCGAGTGGGCCAGGCCTCCCCCACGCCGGGCAAAATGGGCTTCTGCAACTGATGACACTTTCTCCATGCCTGTCAGTCATGAGAGCAGAGTGGACGCTGGGCAAAACAGGCTGCCGCAGCCTAGGGCACTTCTGACACTCGGAAGTGCCCTAGACCATGGCAGCCCATTCTGCCTGGGGACCCCGCAGCTTCCGCGGCCGAGGACACTTCCTCCATGACTGACAGTCACGGAGGAAGCATCCTTGGCTGCAGGAGCTTTAGGGGCTCTAGGAGGAATGAACTACCGCGGCCTAGGGTGCTTCCTCCATGAGTGTCAGTCACAGAGGAAGCATCCTCAGCCGTGGGAGCTGTGCGGGCACCAGGCAGAACAGGTTGCTGTGGCCTAGGGCACTTCTCCATGAGTGTCAGAAGCTCCCTAGGCCACGGCAGCCCATTCTGCCCAGCACGGGGGAGGGCATGTCCACTCGGTCCTTGCCCTGCTCTCTGCTGGCTACCATGGCCCCTCTCACCAAGGGAACGGCCCTCACCTGGCTGCAGCTTCTGCTAGCTGGGCTTTGGAATCAGCGGAGGACCCTGCACAGAAATGGCAGATCAAGGATTGCAAGGCTTCACTTGCAAGCCTGCCCCTTCCAAAGTCTGGCCAATCAAAATTCAGCTCTGTATGTGCCCCTTTATTGGGATAGTTGCTTATTGTTCAGACAGCCAATAGTGCGGTTTTTCCTAGACTTTCTAAAAATGTCTGTGGAAAATAGAGGGATGGAAAGTCACGTGTTTACTGGTTTTTTTGCTACCCCTCCTTCCGAATAGCGTGTGTCTGCCCCGGTGAGTGTGTGAACCAATAGGGTTCGACCTGATTTCTTCCCGGTTATTTTTTGCCGTGTAAATGCCCCCTGGTTTCTAGAGTCATGGTCCACTGCTCAAACCATTACACCACATTGGCAGTATATGGAAGGTGAGATTCTCTGCAGTTTTCAAGTTAGATGGTAGCCATATCCACTTGTTCATCTTAATGGGTAGGGTTACCAGCTCCTCAAATCTGGATGCCTGCTTTTCATATTAGACAAATCATATTATTTATTTGCATTCTAATTATGCAGGTTGAGCACATTAATTGATGTGCTTTTTTTTACCACTATGCTTCAGTTTTGGTTCCATTTTTATAGTAATTGCTCTTCAGGGAGAATTCTTATAGAGTAATGTTTAAGAGAGACACAAGTTCAAATTCCTGCTTGATCATGGAATTTACCATGTAATCTCAGCCATCACCAGCTCTCTGCAAATGTACCTTTCAGGGTTGTTATGTGGATTAGTAGCAAGACAGGAACCATGTAAAGTGGCTGTGTGAATTCCTTGTGTGGGAGTGGCAACCACAACAATGGCATTTTATCATATGCAAGCATTTCTACTGTTTATCAGATCACTATAGTAATTTTTTGCCATCTTTTTTTCTTAGTGATGGTGATAATGTATGGATCCATTGAAATATCACAGGAAGCAATGCAGAGAAAAGTAAGGATAAATGTACAAACCACACCTTCTTTCCTTGTGGTTTGCCTCCTCTTGTATTTACTTCTCTGGCTTCTTGAACCCCTGAGGGAATAGGG
The DNA here is from genome assembly GCA_030847615.1 of Gambelia wislizenii. Lineage (NCBI taxonomy): Eukaryota > Metazoa > Chordata > Lepidosauria > Squamata > Crotaphytidae > Gambelia > Gambelia wislizenii. The sequence continues at coordinate 218,515,427 of JAUMIR010000003.1, forward strand.
GGAGAGAACTGCAGTGTCAGGATGCAAGAAGTAGTACAAAGTGGAGCAAACCACAAGTAAAGAAGTTGTGGTTTGTACATTTATCCTTAGCTCTGCATCACTTTCTGTGATGTGTCATTGGATCTGTACCTCTCTTCTCTCCTTCTCATGTGTTTTTGCTGTGCTCTCCCCCTTGCTTTTTATACCCCACTGCTTGCACCTCCCACACTCTCTTCTCTCTTAGCCTCACTTTGTGCCAATACTTCTCCTCTCTTGCACCTTCTCTCACCTTAGACCTACCTCTGTTGCTCCTTACACCCTGCCATTACACCTTCCCTTCCCTTTTCCCTCATGCTGCTGCACCTCACTTCTCTTGTTCTACTACTTTGCACTGACTAGCTGCGCTCTCCTCCAACTTCTTTCACTTTGTCTTTCTGCCATGCTTTTCTCTCTTGTGGCCACACCTGTACTTCCAACCCTCTCTTTCTCTACCTCCCACTTTACTTCATGCTGCTGTCTACTGGCATCAAGCAGGCAGGTGAAGGCAGGGGTGCTGGAAGTGCTGCAAGACAAGGAGCAGAGGGAGGGTGGAGGTGGCGGGCTGGTAGGAGTGGTAGCAGTGTAGGGGGAATCAAGGCAGGGTGGAGAGAAGGCGATTATAATTGGAATGACTCTCCCTCCCACATAAGGCAATGGGAGAACCCTAATTGCCCTTCAGAAAATGGAACTTGGATTTTTTTCTGGACTTCTAATTTAGAAAAGCATTAGATTGCTACATCAAGAAAGTCATGGAAACCACAGACTCCACAGAATCTTAAATAATGATAATTGTTTTATAGCCTTTGCTTTGTTGCATCTCTCCTCCATCACTTTGGCTCCATTGCTGTCTGTGGAATCTTTGCTAGGAGCTGTGCAAAAGAGACTTCAGCCAAACCTTCCTTCAAAAGCTTGACTTTTCAGCTGAGTTGGAACATTGGTCTACAGAACTGGGAACTGTAATTGAGAGAAGGGTGAATCATTGAGACTTCACTCATGGGTTAATTATATTCAAAACATGTTAGCTAATCACATTCAGAGGAAGGGAGGTGCAAGCTTGTTACCCTCAAAACACTTGGACAAAAGAGTGGCTACATAATTTGCCCTGGAAGTCCACGTCTGCAAGGAATAAAGGTGGTTTTTTAATTTTTTTATGAAAGCTTGAAATCAACGCCATATGATCATCCAAAAAAACACTAGGTGACATGTTTAGAAATGGGGTGAAACCTGGCTAACTGAATGGTTTGGCAACTTTACCAATGGGTTATGGTGGACTAAGAATTTTTGTGTTGGCCTGTGAGCAGGTATCTAAATCATTCAGGTATCTGCCTGAGTTCATCTAAAGGCTGCAAGAGGAGTTCATTGGGGATGTGAGAGAAGAGGCAGGGCCAATGAGTGGAATATAGAAATGTGTATTCCTGCACATCTTGGGTACACTATAAGGCTGATTAAAGCATAGCCAAGAGCCTTGGTTTCTCCAGTGGTAACTTCCCTAGGTGTCAGAAAGTCTGTCCTAGTGCTTGAGAAGGATATGTTGAAACATCCTTGTGCATTAGTGCCATAATTCTTTGGGATCTTGGATGCAGGTTGGGAGTAGATCTTCTAGAAACCATGGGACTTATTTCCAAGAAATGTAAGAGGTTTAGAAAGAAGTTTGGTAGTAAGACTGTAGACAGGTGTAGCTTGTGTAGCATAGGAAGATGATTCAACACTTCTCCAGTGACTCTCTATCCTTGGGCTCTTTTTCTCTTTGTTTATCATCCATCCCCAGTTTAGAGTAATAGCCACAAATGCCTAAAATGTTCCTGCTCTGTGGAGGGGGCAAATTCAGCATGCCTTCAGTGCAATGTGCCTGTCTCCTTCCCCTTCATTCTCAATCACTGTGAAACACCTATAAAAAAAGACAGTTGACTTTGTAGATCTGTATTTGAGGAAGAAAAAAAAGAAAAAGGAATAGTGCAGATATGGTGCTGGAAGATGCTGATGTTGTAAATCTGCCCATAGATTTAAACATCTCCTCTCCTCTTATTTAAAAATAAGAGGGAAAAAGATCCAGGAAGCCAGGACCTGCTGGGCACAGCACAACTTTGGGTTCTTAACATTTAGGGCAAGTTTCAATTGGTTTTATTGTGTTGCACTGTCACCCAAATGAATGTGGATAGGAGCAATCATAGCCACATACATTAATGGCACCTGTGAAAGATAGATAAGAAACTCCCACTGGGTGCATAATAGGGGCATATGTACTTGGTAACCTGAAACACAAAATGGCTGCTAGGAGTAAGTTGGCCTTTGCAGCTGTTCAGTTTTAGTTTGAAAATAACATCATGTGAACCAAAGTATTTATTTACTTTCTTACTGTAAATGTTTCTTGGACGAAAAGAAAGAGGGAGAGGTTTTTTTTAATTGCTAATTGACATTTTTTTTTTAAAAAAAATTAAGCTGTATTTATCTTTTTTATTGTAGATTAGAAATGGTGAAGCTTTGCCATTCCAGATGTTTTGGACTACAACTCCCATCATCCCCACTCGGCATGGCAAGGGATTGTGTCAGGGCCAAAGGTTCCCAAGTGAAAATATTGTAAGCCATATTTGGGTTTGTTGTTCCATGTATTCAACACCAAGGGGAGGAGAAACCACAGTTCTAGATTCTTAAACTGCAAAATATTTCAGTCTCTTAGGCTTGATTCCAGTTTTCTGATTTACTGTAGTGTCTGATAGCCTTACCATACTCGGAGGAAAAGCGGCAAAGCAGCAGGAACACTCCGTCTTTCCTGCTGCCTTCCCACGTGATGTCAGCACCGTTCCAGCTTCCTTTTGTTCTGATCCCATGGGGGACCGAGCTAAATACGCCAAAGGCACCAGATCTGTTTTTGCAAATGGGTTTTTCTGGTTAGCAAAAAGGCATGGTTTTACCTTGGTCCCATAAACCAATGATGCCATGCAGGATGGCAGCAGGAAAGATGGAATGATCCTGCTGCTTTTTCTCAGAGTGCGGTAAGGCTCTGAGAAGTTGCACTCTGAATTTGGAAGGCTCTAGTCTCTCAGCCTCATCAGCTAAATGGGTATAAGGCTACTGACCTGCTTCATAGGACTCTTGTAAGGACCATTGAGGAAATTCTGTGAAGCCTTTTGGACCAGGATTATTTCCACAATGGCATCAGCTACATTCTGAAGATCTTGCTACCCAGTCCTGAGCACATGATTAACATAGCATTTTTATTTATTTATTTATTTATTTTTGGTCATTTGAGCATCTTGTAACTTCAGTGCAAATATTTCAGAGTACGCTGCCATTTTGGTACTCTTATAAAATGAGAACATCTTCCCTACAGTTCTTTTGGGGCAAAATTCTGGAACCTGTTGTTGTACCTTGATTATTATGTCTGTAATGGTTATTAAAAGATTTCTGTAAAGAATCAGTGAAGTGTGAAATCTGTAGTAAACTCATGGGATATCATGTAATTCTTTTCTAGATAATATGACTAGTGTATGATTTTCCATTTGTATAATTAAAAGGCTTGGAAAATAATTGCAATAAGAGACTGACTCCTGGGACAAAAAGAAAGAGGGAAGGTTTTTTTTTTAATTGCTAATTGAGAATTTTTCAGCCTTGGGGACTTGTTAAAATATTGTTCTACTGTAGATAAGACTCATAGTACAGATAAAATTATAGTTTATTAAATATAAGTGAATGTATGAATTTTTATACTCTAGTTCTTAGGTATGGAGGATTATTGAATGGATTTAAGTAATTTCAAGCTTTTAAGAAAATTTGTAGGAAATATCATTTCTATTAATTCAGTATGGAAATATAATTACTTTTCTGGGTATAAGCACAGACATTGCTGAATCACACCAAGGCCTGAATAGTTCAGTATTCTGTTTTTTCCAAGCAGCTGACTGGAAACTCACAAACTCAAATGGCAGAGTCTAGTTTTTTTCCTCTAGATGGTTATTGGATGCACACTATCTCAGACTGCAGAGCTAGTACTTAGGCTAACTTGGCTTGTAGCCACTGATAGATGTTAACATTAGGTATTTAAGCTAATGTCACATTTTTCAAAATTTAGATGAAAGTACACAGGCCAACTTTTCATTGCAGAAGTCAGTGGGTTGGACGCAGACTTGGAAACACATATAATGTGTGAGTGCCTTCAAGTCACCAGTTGACTTGCAGCAACCCCATGAATTTTTCATAGGGTTTTCTTCGACAAGAAATAGAGTTGGTTTTGCCAGTTCCTTTCTCTGAAATATAGCCTACAGCGTCTGATATTCATTGGCAGTCTCCCATACATGTACTAACCAGGGCTCACACTGCTTAGCTTCCAAGGTTAGACAGGTGCCTTTGAGGTATTTAGTTCCTAACACTTATAACTGGCCTCCTGAATTCAGTGTATGGATTCTAAGAGTGTGTAAATCTGGATCCAACCCACTCTGCCAGACACTAGTTGCCTATAAATGGCACTTTGGCAAACATTCTGCCTATATGATGCAAACCAGTGGTTCCCAATCTTGAGTCCCCAGATGTTATGGAGGCCCAGTCTTCATCATCCTCAGCCTTCATGACCAGTGGCCAGGGATAATGGTAGTTGTAGTCCAGTATTCTGGTCCCTTGGACCAGAAATTGGGAATCATTGATGTAAGCCACAGACTGGCTTCCTCGGCATTTGCGCAGAAACCTTTCTACTTGTAGCCTCATTTTAATGTCAGGCTTTGTAGCATTTCTGTGGCTAGCCCCAGGTATGAGGAGGTATTATATCCCACATTATTAGATTAACTTTGGTACAGAAAGTCAAATGGTATCCAAAAAAGAATACAAAGCATTGTCCTGTATTTTCCTATGTGTAAAATATGGGCAAAAAAGTTAAGTCTTTCTCCCCATATATCACATCAACCTTTCCCAATCTAGCACTTTCTAGATGTTTAGGACTACATGTTTCACCATCCCCATACAGCACGGCCAATGGAAGTAGTACTGCAGAACCTTTGGAAGGCAGCAGGTTTGATCAAGACAGCGTTTTGGACACTGATGAACTACAGTTGTCCCTCTGTATCCACGGATTTGGTATCCATGGATTTAAGTATTCATGGCTTGAAAATATTCTTAAAAAAATAATAATCCCAAAAGCATACCTTGATTTTGCCATCTTATATAAGGGACATCATTTTGCTATGCCATTGCATATTATGGGACTTGAGTATTCACGGATTTTGGTATCCACGGGGGGGGGGGTTCTGGAATCAAACCCCAGCAAATATGAAGGGACAACTGTATTCTGTTTATATGAACCTACACATAATCAAAAATTTGAGGTATTTCAAAACAGCAACTCCCTGAAATTCTGGATCTTGGGTTGAATTGAATTCATGCCCATTGTTATATATTCCTCTTCAGTTTTCTGTTTTAAGTGAATAGGAGAAGAGATGCTTACTGTGCATGGAAGGGCCCTTGATATTTGCAAACCAGAGAGAAAGTACCATTGAGATAATTTACTTGATGTATTAATGAAAAGGTCATGGGGGTTAACACTGGTGGGTGGAATGACCTTAGTGAACTACTTAACCTAAAATAGCAGTTTGTCATTTAATGGCTAAGATCTTTTATGGTAGGCCTTTGTCTATTACTTTTTGGGGTTTACTTATCATTCACTGAAAAGATTCCCCCTTTCTCCTACCTTTTATTTTAAATTGATATTTTGCAGCACTGAGAAGGAAAAACATGTGAAGACTGTAATTCTAAAGCAGACTTTCTTGGTGTGTTAGGTTTTATAGAGAGCTTGGGGGGAGATAAATGAGGAGGTTCTAAAAATGTCACAAAAGTTATCAGTGATTTAAGATAAAGCCTTTGGGTTTTTTTTAATTGCTTCCCCCCCCCCCAGTGGTAGCACTCTTTTGTCTTGTTATGCATATTTTAAAAACAATAGCCAAGGTTAATTTGTAATGCACAGTTTATATATGTCTCACTTTAACAGAAGTATCATCCCTCTTTGGGCAGCTGTCTACAGAGGTCATTTGGAGGCCTCCTTTCTCACTCCTTGTATGGGCCACTTTGGTTTCCCAACAGGCATTGATAGTGTGATATACAGTACTTCCAATAGTGTGATAGTCTTTACTCCAGTTTATTTTTTGGACACCCACTGAATTGGTGATGGCTTTCTTAGGGGGGGGGGGAATCACATTGCCCTCTCCAGATTGTCTGCTTTGTGGAGCTTTGTACTCTCAGACTACAACTGCCATCATCTCCAGTCAGTGTGATGGAAGCTGAAGTCAACTACATCTGGAGGGGACTACTTTGGGGAAGACTGATTGAGGGAATTTCAAGTGGAGTCATGGTCCTTAGTACAGATTTCACTGTCCTCTCAAACCTGTGGGAGCTTGTCCTGATATTGGGAGGGAAGCAAATGCCTCAGGTTGCAGATGCTGTAGATGCCAGTGGCTGCCTCTTGGCCATTTATTAGAAAAACCCCTTTACATTTTCCTGTCCTGTGCAACAAAACTGTGTGTCACATATAGCCAGTCTTATCCCTGCTAAACTAGTTTGTTGCCTCCGGTATGCTGGAGGAGACGAAACCATTCCAATGCAGAAGTAAGATTTAACTGTGATTCTACTTGGCCTCTGTAAATACAGTACAGCAGCGTTGGGCATCTGTGTGAGTGAAGGGGGGTGCCCTCTGTGAGCCCCTGTCAATACTTTATTGTGCACCAGAAGTGGCTTCCAGAAATGGCCATGGGGGAGGTCAGGGAGTTCTGCAGATGGATCAAGAAACTAAATTGCCACTTGAGCAAGGATTTTTCTCACATTTTGGGCCATCTTTCAGGCCAAAAAACCCCACAACTGGAAATCAGCCTGGCAACTTTTTTTTTTAAAAAAATGGAGGAGCTATGTTGCTTTGGTGGGCTACCAGGGAGTTTGGGGGGACCAGAAAAGTGGGATTTGGGGTTGTATGTGGGCTGCATTTTCCTCATCTCTTCAACAGAAGATGGCACTATCTTGTCCTTTGCCTCTAGTACCCAAACATTTGGGGACAGCCCTTCTGTTTGTGCTCATTTGCTTTACAAGAACCCATCTATATTTGCAGAATGTACTGTAATAGAAATCATCCCTCATGCTGAGGCTATTATGAGCTTAACCATCTTTCTTGTTGCATAAAAAACAAAGAACTCTCCTTTATAAATGTTCAGAAGACAGCTTCTTCTAATCTTCTGTTGTAACAATATGAACTTTACTTTTTCAGGTACAGAAAAGAGACATTTGTCATTTTCCAAAAAAGTATTAAGGAATGTGTAAATTCACTTGTAAGCTGTGTATGTAATGAGTTGCTTGCATGTTTTAGCTTCTGATTTAATTGAAATAGGAAGTGTTGACAAATCAACTCCCATGGACTATCTAGATGTCAAACAGGTTGCTTCATTAATTGGCACCAAAATTAACCATTTAAACTAGTGAAAATAAATTTTCAAGCAGATCCCTTTGGGGTCAATAAGTAAGTTTAAACTGACAAGCTGCACAGTGCCAAACTCCTTTTAACTGCTTTTGCAATAGTGAAAGAAAGCTGTATCTTGAAAAACGGTTATTCTGAATAAAAGCATTAAGGGTTATTCAACTTTATTTTATGTAGGGTGTTTTGGGTTTTTTTGGACAATTGCAAAGAACCAAGGTCTCCTTTCAAACATTGACTTGCTTCTTTTATTCTCGATATTTTTATTTCCCTTTCATATGGACTTTTGTAGGTTCTTGTCACTTCAAACACTTAGAGGTTCCTCCTCTTTTCTTTTGCTTTACAATGCACACTAAAAGAGGGCCTCTCCCCCTTGTTTTGCATATTCCTCTTTTGATCTGTGCCATATTGTAGTTGACCAGATTTAAAACACTACAGTATTTAGGAACCCCACAGTGCATTTTATGTATTTGGGCTAGGAATGTGCCCCTCGGCAAATAACCACCTGAATTTCTTTTAATTGCACAATATAGATGCATTTACTTCAGGTTCTTTTTGACTGATGCTGTAAGGCAATTGTAACCATGGATGATGGGATTAAGTACCTCTTGAAGTGACTTTAGCTTCTTGGGTGAACAAAGGGAAAGAAGAGAACACTTAGCCCCTTTTTGAATAAGTAGCTTTTCCCCCCCACCAGAGTATAAAAGAAATACAATTAACAAACATTATCCCCAGAGGTAAATTGAAATGTACATGCAGACAAGAGTTGCTCTTGACTGCAATTAGACACATATGATCTGAGATATTTTAGCCATTCATTAGAGCTAATTCTCCAAGAAACAAGCCATCAGGAGAAAATGATTAAAATGTTAGGCCGATAACCAGGATTATTAGTGAGCAAGAATCCATTTATTCTGCAGCTGTATCGGTGAAACATTGAAAAGCAGCTATGAATAGCCCAATAGTTTAATTATTTCAGTTGCATTTGTTCAAAGCTTGTTGGTGTTTTCAACAAACAATGCAAATCATCTCACCACAGAGACATATTATGCAAACAGCTTTTTGTAATTTTATATCATCATCAACACTTGGTAAACACTGAAAATCTGGGTACATGGATAGGGAACATAGGAAATAGCCTTGTAAGTGAGTCAGACCATTGTCCATCTAGCCCAGTATTGTCACATCAGACTGTCAACAACAGCCAACCAGTCTTTCCAAGCCCTAGTTAAAGACTCCTAGGGCTTATCTCCATGTAGGGCAAAAACTTGGAATGGCATTTTGCCTACATGCCCCCATATTTCCCCTGAAGTCCTGCACGTTACTGTCCACAGGGACATGGGGTATCTTGTCTCCACTGTCTCTGCAGAGTTTTGTCGGCCACCACTGCCACCAACACCCTGGCTACTGTGACCAATTTTAAAGCTCTGGAGGAAGTTCCTGGCCAAAAGGAGAGGTTTTCTCCCTTCCCTTGCCTTGGCAGCGCTGCCTCCACCCGCTCTCCCACTTGCCTGTTGTAGGAAGAGCCACTTGAAGGAAGAGATGGGTGAGTGGAGAGCAGGTGGGGGCAGCACTGCTGAGCCAGGGGAATGGAAAAAAACTCTCCCCTCTCAGCTGAGAACTGTCTCCGGGGCTTTGAAATTGGTTGCGGTGTTGGCGGCAGTGTTGGTATTGGTGGTGGTGGCAGCTGAGGTGGTGGACGAAAATAAGGAGAAAACCCTGAATCCCACATATTGCGTATCTAGGTAAGATACCCCAAAATGTTGCGGAGCTAAGCCATGCAACATGCAACTGAATAGCCCCAGATTCGGAGAAAAGGCCATGCCACGTGTGACCTGATTGCCTCAGATTTGGAGGCATTCACATAGGGATTCAGGGTTTTTGATAGTGTAGACAAGCCTCTAGTATTATCTCCAGGGATAGCTTTGTTTGTTTGCTTCTTTAGAGTATTTATATCCCAACCTTCAGCTAGAAAGCTTTCCTGGGCAGCCTACAAATTATTAATTTGACAGATCTCTGCTCTAAATAAGAGAAGACACACAAGGTGAAGGGGATGGCCATGGAAGAGGGGTTTAAGTCCAGCAGATGCTGGCTATTCTTCTCTCCCTTAGAGGCAACAGCAGTGGCAGTTGAAATGGAGGGAGTGTCTGTCATCAACCTCTGGGGTCAAGGCATGATGAAGCTATCCCTGGCTGCTCTTCTCCCCCTCTGAGGCCAGAGCAGTAGCAGTTGGAATATTGATGGAGGGCCTCTCATCAGCTGTTGTGCCAAGGCACAACCATCTTAAATTCACCATAAGATTCCAAAGTTCTTATTGTGGCAGTAGCTTCAAGTAGGACAGCTAGACACATACACAGTTCCTTGTGTAAGTATTTGAAATACACATGCTTCTTTATCAGGCAAAGATTTTAAAAAAACAAGCACACAGGATGGGAGGGGAAGTGTCTGCAGACTATCAAAGCAGGCCACACACCCAAATACCATGATCTGTGAAGTGTTACAACATCATTTTTCTTCCCCCATTTTTAAAAAGTCTGCCTGAAGAAGATGTGTGTGTGTGTTTCAAAAGTCTGCATAAGGAATTGTGTGTGTGTGTTCAGTTGGCCTAATCAAAGCCACTATCACAACATGGACTTTGGAACTGAGTTTACCTGTTTGTCTCGCAGCCAATAACTAACCAGCTGCAGAAGTCAGACAAGGTGTGCCAGGTATTATGGTATGAGGAATGCAGCACTCTTTTAAAATATTTCTGAACCTGTAGGGTGCAATTTCTACAGGTTTGCAGAATTCTTCTTTGCTTGGCAGGTTTGTGAGGAAGTGCAGAGTTTTGATGTTTTTCAAAAGAACTAAGCAGTTAACTATGAAGCTGCAGCGTAGTATCTGTGTACTTGTGCACAAATCCAAATGCAGGAAAAAAGAGAACAAACTTGTGCAAAGAAAATGCAGGCAGATAATAAGGGACACAATAAAGGGTTTTGAATAGTTCATTGCTAATTAATATTCAAACCAACAATTTAAAAAAATCTTCTAGTACACAGATGCAGTCAAATTTTTGGAGAGGTAATTAGACCATTGAGTAAGAATAGAGTTAAAAGTACAGTTGAGACCCCCATATCCACAGAACCAATATCCACAGTTTAAGTTATCACCAGCATAGAGTCATGCTGGGAAATGCCTAGAGAGGCATTTTCTCTAGGTGTCCTCTAGGTCTTCTATGTTTTTACCAAAATTCCTTTATTTTAATAGGGTTTGCTGTTACATACAATGTGGGAACCAAACCCCTACACACACAGAGGTCCAGCTGTATACTAAAGGAAGATAAGAAGGTTGCAGAGAAACTAAATGAACTCTTTCAGTTTGTTTTCACTGTAGAAGATGTGGGACAGGTGCCAGTGCCCACCCTTATACTTTCAGAAAGTGAGCTTTAAGGAAAAGAGGAAAATAGTGGTGACAAAAATTGAGGTTTTTATTTATTTAATTTTGTTTATATCCTACTTTTCTCTTAAATGGGACTCAAAGCAGCTTACAATATAAATTAAAGGAGAACATCTAAATTTTAAAACAATATACAGTACAAAAGTTAAAAAGCACTGAACCATACATTCACTACTTTTAAAATGTTAAAAATTAAAACAGTTAAAATACACATTATATACTAAAAATAGCACACCCAATTGCACATAACTCCATCCTGGAAAGCCAAGGCTGAAGATCTGTTTAAACAAGAAGGGCTGCTGCCACACTGCAGAAGTAATGCAGTTTGACACCTTTTTAACTGCCATGGCACAGTCCTATGGAATTCTGGGATTTGTACTGTGAGATATTCAGCCTTCTCTGTCAGAGAGCTCTGGTATCACAACAAACTACAAATCCCAGGATTCCATAGGATGGAGCCATGATAGTTAAAGCAAACTGCATTATTTCTGCAGCCTTTGCCTGCTGCTGAAAAGACAACAGAGAGGGGGCAGATCAAACCACCCTTTGGAGGGAGTTCCAAAACCTAGGAGCAGCCAGTGAGAAGGCTCTCTCCTGTGTCCACACCAGCCAAGCTTGGGAGGTTGGTAGGGCAGAGAGAAAGCTGTCTCTCAAAAGAGCATAAGACTTGGTTAGGCTTGTATTTTAAACTTTACTAGCAAATTGAAGAGGGGGGGAAATGATGGTATTCATTCAAGTGCTCTTAATACAAATCATTTTTTTTTTCATCTTCTAAAACACATGTCCTTAAGATCAGCCTCTGTACCAGAGTTTAGGAAGCTACTTTTAAAAGGCAATGATTTATAGTTACAGTCCCAAGGCACTATTTGGTTTTACATTTTTGTTAGTTTTTTAAAGAAACCTTTTGCATTCTGTTTGTTCAAAGTTAATTAAAATCATTGCCTTTTTAGTTGCTTTTTAAAAAGTCAGAATGCTACAAACAGCTGGCCTTTAGTACAAACTATGGTGTTACTAAGGCCAGTGTCACCCCACCCTCCAACAGGGTCACCTGGTGCAGTTTGGCCTCTCGGCACCCCCTATTGCCACCACTGGGTACAAAGCACAGTTTTTAAAAGCCACAAATATTCTGTAACTATAGAAGTAGCTAAAACAGTTACAGTTGCAGTACAAAATGAGTGCCATTATCTGTCATAACATTAGAGTCTTAATGTAACTTAGGACTTTTTTGGACGGTGATTTGTAACACAAGCAGGCTCGTCCCTGTTGCGAGGCTGCTGCGCAGCAGGGGGGGCGTTTTGGATGACGTTGTCCCCCTGCCGATACTGTTCTGGAAGAGCTGGGAGGCTGCAGTGCCATATTTGGCCATTTCCTAATCACAGAAGTTGACTGTGATTAGGAAATGGCCAAATATGGCACTGCAACCTCCCAGCTCTTCCGGAACAGTATCAGCAGGGGGACAGCGTAATCCGAAACACCCCCCCTGCCGCACAGCAGCCTCGCAACAGGGACGAGCCTGCTTGCATTACAAATCGCTGTCCAAAAAAGTCCTTAGGCTACTACCACACTGGATAAATAATGATGTTTGACATCACTTTAACTATCATGGCTCCATCCCATGGAATACTGGGATTTGTAATTTGTTATGGCACCAGAGCTCCCTGACAGAGAAAGCTCTCTCTCTCTCTCTCTCTCTCATTCTCTCTGGCTTTTCTTCACGAACAAAGATCCAGAAAGGACTCATTCCGCGCTTTCTGCAAGCGCGCTGATGACTGAAAAGGCCAATCCGAGATAAATATGTCCGGTTGCAGAAAGCACAGCAGAAGGTCTCCTTTGGTGATGTTTCCGGGTTGTGATTCTTTCTGCGTTGACGTTTCTCTTCAAGACTTGATCGGTGTGAGCTCTCAAATAAGGCTGCAGCATTGTGGATAGTATGTCTCCATGCCTCCCAGTGTGAGGCCATGGCGAACAATTGTTGGTGATCAATTTGGCTGAGCCTGAGGTGTTGTTTCAGGGAGTCCTTGTATCACTTTTTTGGAGCACCTCTCTTACGCTGACCTGTGGCGAATTCATCGTAGAGTACTCTTTTTGGGAGGCGATGGTCCTCCATCTTAGAAACATGCCCTGCCCAGCTCAGCTGTGTTCTCAATTTCATGGCCTCAATGCTGGTGATCCCTGCTTGCTCAAGGACAGCAACATTCGTCACATAGTCAGTCCAGTGTATATTTAGGATTGTGCGTATACAGCGCTGATGAAAGTGTTTGAGGAGTTGTAAGTGTTGGCGATAGGTGACCCATGTTTCAGACCCGTAAAGGAGAATAGACAGTACAATGGCTCTATACCCACTGATTTTTGTGCTTTGCCTCAGGTGTTTGTTACTCCAGACTCTTTTGTAAAGTCTTCCAAATGCGCTATATGCCTTTGCTAATTTGTGATCGATCTCTTTGTTAATCTTGGCATCTGAGGAGATGATGCTTCCCAGGTAGGTGAACTGCTGAACGGACTTAAGCACAGATTTGTCTATGGCGATGTGGGGGTGGGGGTGTTCGTCCTGTGGTGCGGGCTGGTAGAGAACTTCCGTTTTCTTCATGTTGACTTCCAGCCCAAACACCTCTGCAGCGGTTGTGAAGCAGGATGTTAGGCGCTGCAGAGCTGCTTCTGTGTGGGCAACAAGGGCAGCAGCATCAGCGAAGAGCAGCTCATGGACAGAGAAAGCTAAATAGCCCACAAAACTACAAGTCCCAGAATTCCATAGCAATGAGTCATAGCAGTTAAAGCAGGTGTCAAACTGTATTACTTATGCAGTACAGATGCAGCCTTAGTTATGCCTTAAGTATTGCCCCCCAAAGGAATTAATTACAAGTAGTTTGTCACTTGTAAATAGTTACTTCCAAATTGTACCAGAGAATTAGAAAATTACCAATGTAACACTCAGTTTTAAAAAGGGATTGGGGTGTGTGTGAGGAGAGAATCCAAGAAATTACAATCTAGCAGCAGCAGCATGGCTTCACACTGGGAGTGGAGAGTGAGTGCTTGCCCCCACCTCCTCCCTAGGAACACCTGGCCTTTGAGAGCCTTTAAAGCCAGCTCCAGCCAGACCATCGGCAGCAGCAGCAGTGAGGGCAGTGAAGGCTACATTAGCCAGCTCAGGACACCATCTCCCCCCGGCACCTCTGCGAAGCCTAGAGGGTGTGTGCTTGCCCAGCCCTAATTTCCACCTTTCAGTGGCGGTGGCGCAATGGTAACGGTGAGGGCGGGGAAGGCTGCATTAGCCAGCCAGCCCAGGACACCATCTCCCCCAGTACCTCTGCGAAGCCTTGAGGGCGTGTGCTTGCCCAGCCCTAATTTCCACCTCTTAGTGGAGGCGGCGCAGCGGCAACGGTGAGGGTGGGGAAGGCTATATTAGCCAGCCCAGGACACCATCTCCCCCCGGCACCTCTGCGAAGCCTTGAGGGCATGTGCCTGCCTAGCCCCAACTTCCATCTTTCAGTGGTGGCGGTGCAATGGTGACGTTTGGCAGCTGTGGAACCAAGATTAATCTTGGTCTTTAGAACCCTAGTATTACCTCTCCTAGCGGCGCAACACCAACACAGCAATGACAATTAGGCTATCCTCATTTAGAAGCTGTGGGAATGGCCAGTTTGGAGGCTGAAACTTGCCCAAGGGACCATCTTCTTTAGCGGCGGAGCAGAGGCCAGACTGAGGTGGAGAGGTGTATGCTCGGAGTGTACACCTGGGCCTTCAGCTTCTCCCCTCGGATGGTATTGTGCTCCTCCATCTTACCTGAGGCCGGGAAGGAGGTGGGGGCAGCCATCAGAGTAGTGTTGGGGAATGGGAGATATGGTTGGAACAGAGCGAACAAATGTTGCAAGAGAAGACGGGATCACTGTTTGAAAGCTATTCCGTCTTCAGTTCCCTCTGTTTCCCAGAATGGCTTGGAGAGCAGACCAACCATTCCACAGAACCTCACTCTGCTCATCTGCAATGCCAGGTCGGTGAGGAATAAGACTCATATCATCCAGGATCTTCTCTTGGATGAGGATGCCGACCTGGCTTGCTTCACGGAGACCTGGCTGGGAGAGGATAGCGCTGTCACATGGGCGCAGGCCCTCCCAGCCGGGTACTCTGTTAGCGAGCAGGTGAGAGGAAGTGGGCGGGGGGGGGCGGAGTGGCTCTAGTCCATAAGAACCACCTGACCTTGACCAGGATACCTGTCCGGAACACAGCCCACTTCGAGTGTATGTACCTAAGCCTGAAGACCAGGGACACCTTGGGGATTCTGCTAGTCTACCGGCCACCCCATTGTCTAGCAGACTCCCTAACCGAGCTGACACAGCTGGTCTCAGAGCTGCTGCTGGAGTCCCCCAGACTTTTGGTTTTGGGGGACTTCAACATCCCGCTCGAGACCAGCTTAACAGGTGCGGCTTGGGAGTTCATGGAGACCATGACAAACATGGGCCTATCCCAATTGGTCAATGGGCCCACGCTTTGTGCAGGTCATACACTCGATGCGGTCTTTAGTTTGGATCAGGCATATCCGTGGGCGGAGGTAATCAGTACCTCTGCTTTGTCATGGACGGATCATTTCCTGGTCAAGACGGAACTTAGAGCCTACATCTGCCCCACTGGGGGTGGTGGACCCATTAAAATGGTCCACCCTCGAAGGCTAATGGAACCTATGGGTTTCCAGAAAGCCTTAGAGGGTTTAATGGTTGGAAATGCCGGTGATCCTGTCGATGCTCTGGTTAATACGTGGAACACCGACCTTACCAGAGCTATCGACACGATTGCTCCCAAGCGTCCTTGCCAACCCGCTTCTAACCGTAGGCCATGGTATACGCCTGAGCTTAGGGAAATGAAGCGGTTTGGACAATGACTAGAGCACAGGTGGCGGAAGACTCGACTCTTATCTGACAGAACTCGCCATAGGAACTTTCTTTGGTCCTATTGGGAGGCAATGCATGCAGTGCAAAGATCCTTCTCCTCTGCACGTATTGTGTCTGCAGAGTCCCGTCCAGCAGAGCTGTTTAGGGTGGTGAGGGAGCTGCCGCAGGTGTCCCCTACGCCAAATCCCCTGCTTAACCCGATGACTGCCAGCTGTGATGCATTTAATAATTTCTTTGCAGATAAATCTCTCAGATAAGAGCCGACCTAGATGCCACTATTGTAACAGAAACAATGGACGAGGTGTCCAGCGACTCCGCCGATGTAATTATACTGGATCAGCTGCAATCTGTGAGTACCGATGACGTGGACAAGCTCCTTGGTAGTGTGAGGAAGACAATCTGCCCCCTCGACCCTTGCCCATCTTGGCTGGCCGTCCAGGGAGGGGATGCATTGCGGAAGTTCCTTGTGAGCATCATCAATGCATCCTTCAGGGAAGGATATATTCCGTCATGTCTAAAGGAGGCGGCTGTTAAGCCTATTTTGAAAAAAACTTCCCTGGCCCCCCTGACTATGAAAAATTATAGGCCAGTCTCTTTATTACCATTTTTGAGCAAGGTGATCGAGAGGGTGGTTGCTCTTCAACTCCAAGCTGTCTTGGATGAAACCGATTACCTAGACCCATTTCAAGCTGGCTTTAGGACAGGCTTTGGGGTTGAGACTGCCATGGTTGCTTTGACCGACAATCTGCGTCTGAGCATCGACAGGGGTAGTGTGACCCTGTTGGTGCTCCTAGACCTCTCAGCGGCTTTTGATATGATAGATCACAGCATTCTTCTGGATCGCCTGAAGGAGTTAGACATCGGAGGCACTGCTTTGCAGTGGTTCCAGTCCTTCCTTTCAGGCAGGACCCAGAGAGTGCTGCTCGGGGACAGTAGCTCCAGTAAAAGGGAGCTTACCTGTGGAGTACCACAGGGTGCTATTCTGTCCCGAATGTTATTTAACATCTATATGAAGCGGCTGGGTGAGATTATCCGGAGTTATGGAGCTGGGTGTTATCAGTACGCTGATGACACTCAGATCTATTTCTCCGTATCTCGTTCGTCGGTCTCGAATTCTGACAGCATCTCTTCTCTCAATGAATGTCTTTGGGCAGTAATGGGCTGGATGAGGAAAAACAGATTGAGACTGAATCCTGACAAGACGGAGGTGCTCACGGTAGCGGCCCCGAAACCAAGAATTGGGTTGTAATCTCCAGTCCTGGATGGGGTCACACTCTCCTCCAGTGACTGTGTTCACAGTCTAGGGGTGCTCCTTGACTCGTCGCTCCTGATGACAAATCAGGTAAATGCAACAGCTTCGGCTCATACGCCAGCTGCGCCCTTTTCTGGAAGTAAGGGATCTTGAGACCGTTGTGCACGCACTGGTAACCTCACGTCTTGATTTCTGTAATGCACTCTACATGGGGCTACCCTTGTGCTTAGTTTGGAAATTACAGCTGGTACAAAATATGGCAGCCAGGCTAGTTTCTGGAACATCTAGGAGGGACCACATTACTCCGGTTCTGAGGTCCCTCCACTGGCTCCCTATCAGCTTCCGGGCCCAGTACAAGGTGTTGCTTATCACCTTTAAAGCCCTAAATGGCTTGGGCCCAAGCTATCTCAGGGACCGCCTTCTCCCTTATAATCCTCCCCGCGCTCTCCGGTCCTCTGGGAGGAATTTGTTGCAGCCACAAAGACCTAGGCTGGCGACCACCTCCCAGAGGGCTTTCTCGGCTGTCGCCCCCAAATTGTGGAACGGCCTGCCGGATGAGATCCGCCTATTGACATCATTAGACATCTTTAAAAAGGCTGTCAAGATGGTTCTCTTCAGGCAGGCTTTTCCGGAATAGCTAACCCCGGCCCCAGGAACCCCCTCTGGAGGTTGCTCCTGGACCTCCAAACTGATGCTGCTCGCTCGGAAGGGTTTTTAATAAATTGTATTATATACTGATTTTAATTTGTATTAATTTAATAATGTTTTAAGGGGGGGGAAGGGATTTTGAGTTGTTTTATACTGTGTACTATTTTATTGTTGTAAGCCGCCCCGATTGCTCACAGAGGGGCGGGATATAAATAATTTATTATTATTATTATTATTATTATTATTAACATCTGATATGAAAAAACTGGTGGAAAACATTATTAAAAATTAAATTATTAAGCAAACACATCTTGTAGAATAAAAACCAACATAGCTTCTGTGTGTCTCACTACCACTGGCTTGTGGTCTGAATGTGGGGGAGGGTGGCTCACCTTCTCAGTTTGGGATGACTTGCCCTCCCCTTAGTCAGACCACAGTCTGTCCCTGTGTCTTGCTGACATTTTAGAATTCTCTGGGCACATCAACAATCCAGTAGACATTGGTTGCTTGGGTTTTCAAAAAGCCAAGAACACTTAGCAGTCACATGATAAAACATC
The DNA here is from genome assembly GCA_030847615.1 of Gambelia wislizenii. Taxonomy (NCBI): domain Eukaryota; kingdom Metazoa; phylum Chordata; class Lepidosauria; order Squamata; family Crotaphytidae; genus Gambelia; species Gambelia wislizenii. The sequence continues at coordinate 218,533,658 of JAUMIR010000003.1, forward strand.
TTCTTATGAAGTGGTAACTGCTTAATGAATATTTGGCAGAGATAAGAATAAATAGTCAATATTCACTGTGGAGATATACAAATTTTTGGGTTCCTCAGGGGTCTATGTTGGGACTGGCACTGTTAGATGATCTGGTGTTGGGGGTGAGCAGTCAGCTGCCCCATTTGCCGATGATACCAAATGACTTAATGCAGTGTCAATGAACAGCTCCTGCATTTTGTCTTCACACTGGGAGAGTGAACATCTGGTAGTAACTGGCCAAAAAAGAGGGCCTTGCAGGGCCTGGCTTGAGGAAAATGTTGACCCAGCGTGCAGGTGCTGTAGGTAACATACATATTGGGTATAATTAGAAAAGGAACTGAAAATAAAACTGCCAATATTGTTGTTGTTGTTGTGATTGTGTGGCTTCAAATTGTTTCCAACTTAGGGGGACCCTGCGATGGGGTTTTCTGTCAAGATTTGCTCACAGGGGGTTTGCTTTTGTCTACCTCTAAGGCAGAGAGAATGTGACTTTCCCAACGTTATGCAGTGGGTTTCCATGGCCGAGTGGGGATTTGAAACCTGGCCTCCAGAGTCCAATGCTCAACCACTATACCACGCTGGCTCTCATGCCAATATCATACTTGGCTTATATATACTAATGGTGCAACTGTACAGTTCACCTTCCCAGAGAGAGTTTGTAAAGAAAACAATGGCAACAAAATGTTCACTGAAGAAAAAAAATGAAGCCTACCTACTCCCAGTCAAAAGAAATAAAATTTGACAGTATCTATTGTTATGAGCCTCAAGCTTATTTATTACAGCCCTTTTGTTTCCCTTTGCCTGGTGGGTTTATGTGTTTAAAAGGAAGAAAGCCAGAATCATATACAATGACAGATATTGGATAATACAGTGCTCTTTTGTGCTATGTTTCCTAAGCTCCTGTTATGTCTGGAAATAGCTCAACAAAGTGGGGAAAATGGCTTCTTGTAGAACCAGTCCTGGAAAAATAATAACAGTAGGGCTTTGTGACTGTATTGGTTTCAGTTCTGTTTACTGCAGTCGATGGCCAGACCAGACATAATACACACATGTGTGTATCTGTGTGCACACCTGCACACACGCATAGAATGAGTAGCTTATCTGTTAAAATAAAATAAATCAATGCTAGACAAATGTTAAGTTGCCTCTCACAAGGATGATGTTAACTGAACAGTATGGAAACTTGGAACATATTAGACCTATTCAGGCTTACCTATTAGACCTATTCAGGGATAGGTAAAAACACAAGGAAAGGGACATAATAGTTATGTCCTTCTGTCACTGCCCTCTGTGCATACAGGGTGACAATCCAAAGTGGAATGTCTCCTCCATCTATCCTGGAATTAAACAGATGGGTTGTTGTTTTTTAAAGGAAGTATTTAGTAAGGGGATATTGATGGGAATGATGTTGTTGTTTTTTACAGGAGGAGTTCTCTTCTCCCTGTTTCTGTTCCAAAGCCTGATTATTACTTGACACACTCTCGTAGCTACATACCCCGGAGAGCTGTTCTGTACGTGCCTGCAGATGATGAGAGAAAGGTGCAAAAAATTTCATCACTCAATGTGGATTGTGCAGTGCTGGATTGTGAAGACGGTGTTGCTCTGAACAGGAAGGTAAGTAGTACATATCCATCAAGAGCAATTATACTACTGCAAGGTATAATATAATTGCACTGCCAACAAGTTGGCACACCACAGTAGGCCCTGTCCATTAGATTTCCTTTGCCAACCAGGAGCCTGGAAAAGTTACGTTTTTGGACTATGCCTCCAAGAATCTGCCACTCAGCATGGCCACTACTGGCTGGGAATGCTGGGAGTTGTTGTTCACAATAGTAACTTTCCCAAACTCTGTTTATGCAGTTGCAGTGGTTTGAAAAATGGCCACTTTATCATGGCAATCATATCCACACTGGGACAGTGCCACCAGATGACAAGTTCAGTGGGGGATCCTGCTGACTTACAAGGTGCTTATGTAAGACCCACCCAGCCTCAGAAAAAACAGCATGTTCTATCCTTCTTTCTGACAAACAGGAAGTTGTTTGTTTGTTACATAAGCAAGTACTTAAATATATTTAATTACTTTCTGTATCCTGAAGTGGTATGAACACAACGATCTTTGCACATTATGAACATTATTAATGTTCACCAGCCAAATAGAAACCTGCAGACTCCCTAGGCCATTCTCCCTCACTGACCTTGTTTCAAATTACTGATATTATGTACTTCTTCCTGTTATGTTACCAACACAGCTGAACTGTGAGCTAGAGAAGGAAAATACCTGGATTACAATTTAGGGGTGAGGGATGGGTATTGAATTTCATATTTAACTAAGAATGTAATCCATAGCTTTACCCACTTTGGTTCTAGTTCTGTCCACACTGATTTAACAGTTACTTTTTAACAACTAATTTGTTACTCATAATAGTATAGTGTTTGAAATGTGGCTCATTGCTGTGAATCGATTAAATGTTTTTAAAAGTATCTCACTGTATAACTTGTTGTGGTTCTCATAACTTTTTCATTGTGTGGGTATATGTGCCTTCAAGTCACCTGCTGATGTATGGTGACCCCATGAATTTGATTGGGTTTTCATAGGCAAGGAGTACTCAGAGGTGGTTTTGTCAGTTCCTTTCACTGAAATATAGCTCATAGCATCTGGTATTTGTTGGTGGTCTCCTTTCCAAGTACTAACTAGGACTGACCCTGCTTAGCTTCCAGGATCAGATGGGATCTGGTGTCTTTAGAGTATTTAGGCCCATTGCCTTAGGGGGGGACTCTTTAGATTAAGAGAATAGCATAAAACTTTTATAAATTCCTATTAAAATGCTTCTGAAATAATTTTTGAAGTGCTGTTACTTGCTATACTAATAATACAGTCATCCCTTCACATTCGTGGGGGTTCAGTTCCCCAGACCCACGCGAATGCGAAAAATCCGCGAATAACAACTGCCCTCCCCCTCCCCCGCCAAAGCGACCACGGGGCCTCCGGAGGCCCTATAGTTGCTTTCCCCCGCCTCCCCCTCCCTCCCAAGGCCTTCATGGGGCCTCTGGAGCATCTCCAGAGGTCCCGTGAAGGTCTCCCCAGCCCTCCCCACTCCCTCCCCAGGCCTTCGTGGGGCCTCCAGAGCATCTCCAGAGGTCCCTTGAAGGCCTCCCCATTCCTTCCCCAGGCCTTCATGGGGCCTCCGGAGTGTCTCCAGAGGTCCCGTGAAGGCCTCCCCAGCCCTCCCCAGGCCTTCATGGGGCCTCTGGAGCATCTCTGGAGGTCCCATGAAGGCCTCCCCGGCCCTCCCCACTCCCTCCCCAGGCCAGCCTCCAGAGCGTCTCCGGAGGTCCCTTGAAGGCCTCCCCACTCCCTCCCCAGGCCTTCATGGGGCCTCTGGAGCATCTCCAGAGGCCCCATGATCGCCTCCCCAGCCCTCCCCCCTGCCCAAGGCCTTAACGGGGCCTCCAGAGGCCCCGTGTTGCTGCTTTTGGGAGGGCGGGGGCCCTCCCCAAACCTGCAAATATTCAAAACCGCGAATGCTAAGTTCGCAAATGTGGAGGGGCAACTGTATAACTTTATTACAGCTTGTTAGGCTATGTTTGAGATATAATTTCTTTACCCTCTTGTTAAAATATCTCAAACTCTAAGATATGTTGTTACAGGTAACTAAGTTCTGTCCACTCTTAACACCAAGGTCTAGTCTAGACACACCCTGTGCTAGAATGTGAACAATGACAGCTTTTGACTAAGATAGTACAGATTTCAGCAGAAAAATGTTCCCTATCTCTTTAGATGACACAATAATATTTGGAGTTGTTTTGCATATAGTCATTAGTTGGAGGTCTTCTGATCTAACCACCTCGTCACTTGAGATACTCTGCAACTACAATTTCCCTAACAGATGGCTACTCAACTTTTGCTTAATTACTTCCAGCAAAGCCAAATCCATTACCTCCTGAGACAGTCTGTTCCCCTGTCAAACATCTCCTAACATTATGGAGTTTCTCTTCATGGCAAGATCTGGTTTCTTGCAGTTTCCACCTATTAGTTCTATAGTCCTACAACAATGTTATGGAAAACTGGTTGCACTTTTCAGGGGGGAAAAAAAGTTTAATTGCAGAGAACAGTTCTGGTCCACCTTCTACATGACAGTTCTTCAGATATTTATAGACAGCTATCGTGTCTCCTCTTAGCCATTTCTCGAGGCTTGACATGCTCAGATCTTTCAACAATTTATCATGGGATTTGACCATCTTGTTTCCAGTCCTCTGAATGTGCTTATCTAAACATGTATATATACATGGTCATAGAACATAGAGTTGGAAGTGACCCCAGGGGCCACCTAGTCCAATCCTTTGCCATGCATGAAGACACACATAAAGCACTCCTGAAATATGCCAATCCAGCCTCTGTTAGAAGACCTCAAAAGACCCCAGGGTACTCTATTCCACTGTTGAAATTCTAACAGTTAAAAAAAAAGTTCTTCCTAATGTTTAGGTGGAACACTCTTTTCTTGTAATTTGCATCCATTGGTTCATGTTCTTATCTTTGGAGCAGCATAAAACAAGCTTGCTCCTTCGTCTACTTGACTTCCCTTCAGATATTTAAATATAGCTATCATGTCACCTCTCAGTTTTCTTTTCTCCAAGCTAAACATATCCAGCCCCCTAAGTTGTTCCTCATAAGGCTTAGTTTCTAGATCTTTGATCACCTTGGTCACTCTTCTCTGGGCATGTTCCAGCTTGTTGATGTCCTCCTTGAACTGTGGTGCTGTGGAGATCATGTGATGGGCAGCTGATGGAATGTTGGAGGGCGAATGGGAAAAGAACATGAAGGAGCCAATCCTGTGGCAAGAAACTGTTATGGGAGGGGTCTCCTAGTTTGAAGGGACTGGATGACAGTTGGGAGAGAGAGATACGACAGTTGAGAAGGTTGATGACAGTTAAAAGAGAGAGCTGAAGATGTGATGTGAAGGGGAGAGGACTGGAATGTGTGTATGGCTGTGAGTGGAGCTAAGAGAGTGTATGGGCAGTGAGAATAAGTGATTAGAAGAATAGAGTCTGATTGCAAACAAAGTTCAAAACATTTATATTGTTTTGTTTAACCAATAAATCAATCTTTATGTTTTATTTATCACTTTCAGACTCCTCATGAGTTATTTCCCTTGTTCATATACGTCCACACAGAAATGCAACTACTATCCATCAAAAGTCAAACCTGAGTCCAAGAAGGGAGAAGGGGGAATTTTGACATAAAGGTGATAACTGTGGAACTGCAGTCTCCACAGATACCATATATTCCAGCGTATAAGATGACTGGGCGTATAAGACGCCCCCCCAATTTTAAAGTTAAAATATAGAGTTTTTATCTCTCTCTGGCTTTTCTTCGCAAACGAAGATTCAGGAAGGACTTATCCCGCGCTTTCTGCAAGCGCGCTGATGACTAAAAAGGCCAATCCGAGATAAACAAGTCCGGTTGCAAAAAGCACAGCAGAAGGTCTCCTTGGGTGATGTTTTTGGGTTGTGATTCTTTCTGCGTTGTCGTTTCTCTTCAAGACTTGTTCGTTGTGAGTTCTCAAATGAGGCTGCAGCATTGTGGATAGTGCATCTCCATGCCTCCCGATGTGAGGCCAGGGCGGACCACTGTTGGTGATCAATTTGGCCGAGCCTGAGATGTTGTTTCAGGGAGTCTTTGTATTGCTTTTTTGGAGCGCCCCTCTTACGCTGACCTGTGGCGAGTTCACCGTAGAGTAGTATTTTTGTTTTTATATAGAGTTTTTAAATATAGAGTTTTTAAAGCAAGGGGAACTTGGAGGTTTTGCTGGCTGGCTGGGGAGAGTGTTCCCAGCCAAACCTCTGTGCTCGCGAGGAGCCCTTGTAAAAGCACAGAAGTTTGGCTGGTTTAAAATACCATAGAGTTGCCTTGGAGAATCTAGAAAATGGCTAGGGAGGATGCATTTTCTAGGAAGACTCTATGGTAGGTGTGCTGTTTTGTGTCCTGCGGATAACTTAATCAGTGGATACGGGGCCCTACTGTAAACAGATACAGGAAACAGTATTTTAAACTGGCAGCTAAACCCATGTTGTACTTACAGAGGTCTGAAAAGTTCCTTTTTTTGGCCGGGGGGGATTGTAGGCATTGTTTGGTGGGGGGGATTTGGGGCTTTTTAGCTCCCCAAAGTAAAAATTGCCAAAGGGCAAGGGGGGGAGGGTTCAAAGAAAAAAGCATCAAAAATAGTGAAGTGAGATAAAACGCGCAGCAGTGCTGGCCACCCAACAGGTGAAGGAGGGCCCGTGTGGGCCTTGTTTTCTGCTGAAAGCAGAGGCGAGGCGGGCTGGCTCTACTCACTGGAAAGTTTCTGTACCCGCCTTGGGTGCGGGAGAGGAAGCCAAGGGAGAGCAGGGAGCGACCAAGGGGAGGGTTTGCTTTTCTCCCTTCTCTTCCACTCATTGTTGTGGAGAAGAGCCAAGGCACAGCTTGGTATCACCGGACACTGCCTCCCTTTCTCTCCCCCTCTTGGCTCCCCGCACTCGGTGACTCCCATCCCAACCCTCCCTCCTCTCTCCGCCTTCGCTCCACAGTTTGCTGCTCTCCCCAGCCTCCATGGTCTGCAGCCTGGCCAGCTGAGCTCCCCCAGTCTCCCTGGAGCCAGAGCGCAAGAGGCAAGTTTGCCTCACCTGCCTCACCTGGAAGCTCCGCGGGTGCCTCGGCTCGGCTGGGCTGCCTGGAGCCGGAGAAGCTCCGCGGCCGGCTTGGGCCACCTCTGCCTAGGGGGACATTGGCCACTGGTCTCCGGAGCCCTTCACCTTAACTGCCTCCTCCCCTTTCTTTCTTTCTTTCCTTCCTCCTCCTTCTTCCCCTCACACTGAAGTTTTGGAGGCGCTCGGGAAAGTTTGGCCAGCACGCTCGGCCACTTGGATGGGGCCCCCAAAGTCTCCCTCACAGCAGCATCATGGCAAGCGGGCCAGCCATGCTCGAGGAAGCCACCCAGCCTGGGGGACGAGGCCGCTCCTCCGGCTGCCCAGCTCTCCCTTGGAAAAGGGGCGGCAGGGACAGCCGCCCCTGTGAGTTGTCTGCATGGTGCTGCTGTGGAGGCTTGGTGCCGAACGCTCACCCCACCCAGCCAGCCAAACCAGAGATGGGGCTACCAGCCTCATCTCAGACTCAGGAATGACGGGAGCTGGCTAGGAAGCTTCCTAGCCACCTCCCGTCTTTCCCAAGTCCGAAATGGGGCTGGTAGCCCCATCTCGGTCTGTATATCCGGCGTATAAGACGGCCTCCCGATTTCCAGATTTTCAGGGGTTAAAAAGTCGTCTTATACGCTGGTATATACTGTATTTATTTTGTGGCAGTGGTGGGATTTTAATAACCCCTGCGTCACAAAAGTGGTGGCAGTGTAAATAATGAGGTAGCCAGTGATGTAAATTCAGCTGGTGTGCATCACAGGTGCCCAGAACTGGACACAGTATGCCAGGTGAGGTTTAGCTGTTTTCACCACTGCATCACACTGTTGACTCATGTTTAGCTAGGACTCCTAGATCGTTTTCACATGTATAGTTTCAATCCAAGTGTCACCTATCCTATATTTGTGCACTTCATTTTTCCTGCCTAAATTTAATACTGATTAGAATTCTGATCTTGTCCTCTGGGCTATTTGCTTGTCCTTGTTGTGTGCCTTCAAATCTGACTTATGGTGACATGATAATGGAGTTTTCTTGTCAAGATTTATTCAGCTTTGCATTTGCCTTCCTCTGAGGCTGAGATAGTATGACCAGTGGGTTTGCATGGTTGAGCAGGGATTCAAACCCTGGCCTCAAGAGTCATAAATGCTCAAATCACTACACTATGCAGGCTCCCCTAATTTGGTATCATCTGCAGATTGAACACGCATGTCTTCTATTCCATCATCCAAGTCAATTATAAATTGAATAAGGGCTGCCACACCTGAAGATTAAAAGATAATCAAGATGAGACAGAGTCATTGTGTAAAAGATTATTCATTGACCCACCTCTCCACTTTGTTGTAAGCAGACTCCAGCAAACTACAGAGGAGTGCTTTGGAAGCCATTAAGTACTCATGTTTGTGTTGACATCTCCCCCTTGTACAATTGAAAGCAGGGGTTTATGTAGAGCAATTTAGAAAGGCAAGCAAAGAGATCTCTGTTGCACAGAAGTAAACTGTCTCTCACTCCCTTCTAGGATTGTCTCTGCCTCCCACTTTCTCACCAGAAAGTAACAGTTTCATGTATTCTTATCTGCTAAAATGTCAGGCTAGGCAGAATAGTTCCTACAAGGCATCTTCTTGCCTTTGCAAAGCATAAAGTATCTCTTTGATGCCAGTTTGGGATATGCTGTGCACAGCATGGGTACTGATTGCAAGAATCACACTCCTGGCACCAAAATATTTTGGAAGCATTAGTATGGGCTGTCTGGATGTTTTGGCCCACAACTTCCATCAATGCGGCTAATAGTACAGGACTGTGAGGCTTCTCATCCAAAACATCTGGAGGGCCAAAGGTTCCCCACCCCTGCCATAGAGGTTCGTTAGCGGGCAAGTTATCATGATACAGAAACAACAAAGTACAGTTAGGGAATTATCATTTTAAAAGAAGAAAACCATGAATGTTGACCCATAAAGAAGAATCTTGCTAGCTCAGAGCAAAGGCATATCTGATCCAGTATCCTGTTCAATGGTCAGCTACATTATTAGAGGAAACCCATAAATAGATTATCAGGGTGACAATCCTCTCGTTCTTTTCCCCTGTTACTTAATTCAGAGGTGGGCAACTGGTGCGTCCATGGGCCAATTTTCTGCCCAAAATACTGCCTCCCAAACCCAGCATGCTCAGAATAGCAAAAAAAAAGGGGGGGCATGATTTTTTTTTTTACATTATACAGTGAAGCAGGGAGCCCTATAACTTATTTAAAAGATGAATCTCTTCTGGAGATTTCTAGGACTGCCAGTTCACCCTCTCTCTTCTTGGCCAGCAAAGAGGAAGTCTGGAAGACAGCAGAAACAGCGGAGGGGGGGGCGTTCTACATGCCACCCTAAAGCTGCTCTTTTACCACCCTTACTTTAAATATACAAGCCCTTATTGGGTTTGTGGAAACAACTAGTTTTTGAAATAGCCACCATACTGCTAATACTGCAGTCCTGAGTAGTTACTGATTTATTTATTGCAGATGTATAACATAAGATATGTGGAGCAGTGGATCTTTATGGTAGTCTTATCTCTCTTTTTAATCTTCTTCAGTGAAAATAGCCTTTTCTCCTATTGCAGAGTATGTGCATCTCTATGCATTGAGCTTTCCTTTTTCTACCAGCATGGATTGAACAGAGACTCCATTGTTCATTCCTTTAGGAATCAGAGTATCACTCTTATAAGAAAGCTTTCTAGGACAGCATCTTATTCTATTGTTATAGTTCAGTCCTTTAAAGAAACAGAAATAATTCTTTACAGCTCCTTGGTAAGGTCAACATGGCAGTATTTCTATCAGAGTCCTTCCTTTGGTATTAAATGAATTGTGGGTTGCTTCCCCCCCCCCCATCCACGGGGCCTGAGGAGTCAAAACTAGGCACAGTGGAGTGATGGCTGTGAGTTCTCTAAGCTGGGTGCAAATAGTTCTCACAAAACAAATGACCTTTGGGATGGTTGTTTCTAATGAACAACAATGCAGTGGGGTCATGGCAAGTGTGCAGGTTGTGGGCAGGCCAAGTGGAAGAACCAGAAACAAAGAACAGATCTGTAGAACAGTAGCTGCTAATCCAAGGGAACCCACCCAAAGAATATTGTTTGTGCTTGGATACTTCCACATTCCACACTTCCTTCACAGCAGTTTACAACAACAACAACAACAACTTCTTACCCACCTCTCCTTGTGGACTGAGGAGAGGAACAACAGATTAAAATACAACGGATGGACACATAATATCAGTTAAAAACATGTAATAGTTAAAAGAGCTTAACATCAGTTGAAAGGACATACATATTAAAAACAATCAATTCAATTCATAGTTTTAAAACTCATAATTTAAAAAAATCATCTGGATAGGCCTGCTGGATTGGTGATGATTTAAACTCAGACAGTGTATCCAGCTGTTGAATCTCTTCTGGCAGGTTATTCCTCTATTTGAGGGTGGCTGGGAAAAAGTCATCTGGATAACAGTTGCCAGCTGATTGAAGTAAATGTCCCCCAGAGTATATGGGGCAGGTTATATGAGAGAAGGCATACATCATCCAAATACCGTATTGAATTAAAGTGAATATGGGCTGTTGTCATAAGGATGAAGTGGATGATAGAGAAGAGAGCCATATATGCCACCTTGAGCACATTAGAGGAGAGGAGGTATAGGTGTAACTAATAAGCCAAGGATGAATGAGTGACTGAATGAATGGTTTAACCTGATATTACCATGAATCTTCAAGATTTTACTGTAGCATTCTAGCAAAGCCATTATCAAATCACAGAATATATTTATGATGACCTATGATTTGATAGGATGGAGGGTACTTTGTAAAAAAAAATCATGAGGTTCTATAATTATCTATACCTCAGATACATTTTTGTGCCATAGTGGCCCTAGGAAGTGCTGGATCTGTGATTTTTATTGAGCTGCCTCATAGAATTGGAAGAGACTACAAGGGCCATCCAGTTCAACCCCCTGACATGCAGGAATAAACAATCAAATCACTCCTGACAGATGGCCATCCAGCCTCTGTCTAAAAACTTCTAAAGAATGAGACTCCACCATACTCCAAGCCAGTGTATTCCACTGTTGAATAGCTCTTACCACCAGGAAGTTCTTCCTAATGTTTAGGTGGAATCTCTTTTCCTGTAGTTTTCCCATGTCCTAGTCTCTGGAGAGCAGAAAACAAGTGTGCTTCCTCTTCAATATGACATCCTTTCAAATACTGAAACATGGCTATCATAGCCCCTCTTAATCTTCTCTTCCCCAGGCTAAACATACCTAACTCCCTAAGCTGCTCCTCATAGGACATGGCTTCCAGACCTTTTACCATTTCGGTCGCCCTCCTCTGGACAAGTTCCAGCTTGTCAATATCATTCTTGAATTGTGTTGCCCAGAACTGGACACAGTATTCTAGGTGAGGTCTGACCAAGGCAGAATAGAGCGTCACTATTACTTCCCTTGATTGAAGCACTATACTCCTATTGATGCAGCCTAGAATCACATTGGCTTTTTTAGCTGCTGTATCACACTGTTCACTCATGTTCAGCTTGTGGTCTACTAAGACTTCTAGATCCCTTTCACATGTACTGTTGTCAAGCCAGGTGTCACCCATGCTATATCTGTGCATTTAATTTTTTTCTTCCTAAGTGTGGTACCATACATTTCTCCCTGTTGAAATTTAGTTCTGGTCCATCTGGCTTGTGGGGCAATTAGCTAACACACATTGGAAACTGCTTAATGCAGTGTAGATGTGTAAATTGCTATTGCTTAAAAACAATTTGTAAGCCACTCTGATAGCCTTGTGGCTGAAGAGCGGGGTATAACTAACTAACTAACTAAATAATGATAAAATAAAATAAATTTTGAATTCTGATCCTGTCCTCTGGGGTATTAGCTACTCCTCCTTATGTAGTGTCATCAGAAAATTTAATAAGAATGCCCTTTATTCCCTCATCCAAGTCATTGATAAAGATGTTGAATAGTACTGGACCCAGGACAGAACCATGTGGCACTCCACTAGTCACTTCTCTCCAGGATGAAGAGGAGCCCTTTGGGTTTGGTCGTTCAACCAATTACAAATCCACCTAACAGTATCACTGTGTAGCTCACATTTTACTAGCTTAATTGCAAGAATATTATGGGGGACTTTGTCAAAGGCCTTACTGAAATCAATATATGCTACACCCACAGTATTCCCTTCATTTACCAAGCTTGTAACTCTATAAAAAATAAAGAAAGAAGTAAGACTAGTCTGGCATGAGTTGTTTTTGAGAAACCCATGTCGACTGTTAGTGATCATGGCATTCCTTTCTAAGGGCTTGTCTATACTGGCGGGAAATCCCACACCTATCTTGTAGCCATGGTGGATTTTTTGATCCACAGCAGCCCTGTAAACACTGCACTCACCGGGGTTTATCCGATTGTAGATCGGAGTATCCTGCCACACTGCAATCCATGTCAGAGTAAAAGAGCAGTCTTATGCTGACCATGTGTCCTCTATGTTGTACTATTTCCAGCCACAAAGCTGGGCTGCTCTAGTGTTTGTTTTTTCTGTTTGCTCATGCATGCAAATATGTGAATATGCGTTATCCCAGAGTACTGTATTATTGGATAAATGGAGATACACTTATCCAGATATGCACACAAGTTAAGGAAATAAAAAGAGGCACCAGAACAAAGTCCTGTCCACTGGATGTCCCACCCTCAGCTTCACAACAAAGTCAAGCCATGGTTGTCACAAAGCCAATAATCTGGGTTTTCCCCTCAAATGTGGAGCAAACCCCAAATCTTTCAGATCCGGAGTTTCCTGCAGAAACCCCAGTGAAGATGCAAATTGTTGAAAATATCATGTGGCAACTATGCCATTAATAGGGGTGCATATAGGTTTTTTCTGCCCTTGTAGACAAGCCCCAAGTGCTTATAGGCTGACGGTTTAATTATCTGCCCTAGAATCTTTCCTAGTGTTGATGTCAGGCTGACTGGGCAGTGATTGTTTAGGACTTCTCCCCCTGCTTTATGAAGATGGGGACAACATTTGCCATCCTCCAGTCTGCTGGGACTTCTCCTGTTCTCCAGGAATTCTCAGAGATTATTTCCAGTGTTTCTGAGATTACTTCTGCCAGTTCTTTTAATACCCTTGGATGTAGTTCATCTGGTCCTGGAGACTTGAATTCATTTAGGGTAGCCAGGTATTCCTGAACCAACTCTTTACCTATTCTATGCTGCATTTCCTCTGCTGCACCATCTGCTCCATTCTCCCCAGGTTGAATACTGCTTTCCTTTGGGGATGAAGCCAAGACAAAAAAGGTGTTGAGTTGTTCTGCCTTTTCTTTGTCCCCTGTTAGCATTTTACCATCTTCTCCATGCAGTGGCCCTACCATTTCTTCTTCTTCTTCCATATGATATAGGCACAACCCTAAAAGCCCTTTTAATTGTTTTTAACCTCTCTTGCAGGCCTGAGCTCATTCTGAGTTTTAGCTTCTCTGGTTTGCTCACTACACATGCTGACTATTCATTTGAATTCCTCTTTGGTGATTTCCTCCTTTTTCCATTTCTTGTACATACCCCTTTTAAATCTTAGTGAAAGTTCTTTATAGACATCCACCCTGGTTTCTTTAGACACCTCCCATTTTTTTCTTCTCATTCAAACAGTTTGAAATTGGGCCTTCAGTATCTCACATTTAAGGAATTCCCATCCATCATCAACTCACTTCTCTTTTAGTCTTTCTGACCATGGGATCACACCCAGTATTTCCCTAAGTTTGCTGAAATCAGCTTTCTTAAAGTCAAGAATGCATGTCTGACTACACTTGGCATCCCTTTTCCCATGTATAACAAACTCCAGGAGAACATGGTCACTCCCACCTAAGGATCCCACCACTTCCACCCCATTAACCAGGTCATCAATGTTGATTAGATGAGATCTAAAATAGCTGATTCCCTTGTTACCTATTCCACCTTCTGGACAATGAAATTGTCTGCAAGGCAAGTGAGAAATTTGTTGGACCTTATATTCTTGGCAAAGTTTGACTTCCAACAAATATCAGGATAGCTGAAATCTCCCATTACTACTTCATCTCTCCTTTCTGAATGTTTGGTCATCTGTTCCAGGAGGGCATCATCGAAGTCCTCAGTCTGGCTTGGGGGGGGTGTAGTAAACCCCCACAATGACATCACCATTGTTTCTCTCCCCTTAAATTTTTACCCAGATGCTCTCAACCTGGCTTCAAGGATGTAAGTAATGGATCTCTTCACAGGTGTAATCCTAGAAAGCTGCTGCTGGTCCATGCACACTGCTGAGTTAGATGCACTAGTGATCCAAAAAGGATTAAGCCAGATTCTTATCTTCCTAAATGCTTCGTTACATGGATATAGCACAATTTACCAATTGAGTCAGGGAAATAAAGAGACCAGACACAAGATATGGGGTGAAATAAAGGGTCTTTATTTAACCCTACCTATTTAAGTCCCTCTAAGATCTTCAGTGGGGGGAGGCAACCTAGTGAGGGAGCAGCTGAGGCTGTAGGTCTAATCGAGACCTTTCCCCCCAGCTTCCCCAGGCGAACACCTGAGCCCTCGAGAATAACCCCAAAACTGGGGTTACTATCAAGCCGGCCCGCGTCTGGAAGACCAACCCAAAAGTCCCCCACTCAAGCCCCATGGATTAGGGTGGGGGATTCTCCCTCGGGCCAGCCCCAAGGTGGGTCTCCTTCCCTTCCGCTAAGTCCCACGACTTTATTGGTCATTCCAGAGACCCTCTCTTCACCCAAATAGGTGCCAAGGTGCACACCGACATCTATGCCTCCCCCAAATTCAGGCCATGGATAGGGTCAAGCATCCGCTTCGTCCCTATTCCCCCACTAGCCTGACCAAAAGGTCCCTCAACCCCCCCTGAAGATCACTCAGAAAAATTAAATTCCCTGCATCCGAGAGGTGTACCCCGTCAGCTCGGTAGAGCTCAGGTCTCTTGAACACTATAGCAGGGTGTGGGAGATATGACCCCAACCCTTTGGCAAGAGCATTCTTAATTTCCCTATTAGCTCTTCGCCGCGCCCGGTCAAGCAAACGGGGGTCCCCATCCCCTCTCCAAATCTGTCGGGGTAAAATAACCGAGCACATGATGGTAACCTCCGGCCACCTTGACCGGATCACCCTCATGTCATTGATCGCCTGAAGGACCAAAGCCTTCCCTTTTAGCAAACCCAAATCATTCCCACCCAGGTGCAGAACGACAATGTCGGGGGGGGGGGTCCCCGGCATTCCTCAAACAATAAAGGCAACAGGCCAAACCAACGGAGTCCCCTCCGTCCCAACCACTCAACAATTAACTGGTCCCCAAGGGCGAGGTGAGGTCCATAGTGGCTCAATCGGGCATGTCTCGCTGCCCAGTACACCATACTGTCGCCGCATATGATTGCCCATCGTCTCACCACCGCCGGTCTGGGACCTGTAACAGAGAAGAAAAACAGTTAACAATGGAGGGGCCGAATGTATTTCCGGTATGCGGAGGAGCGCCATCTACCAATCTTTTGTATTGCCTGGGGCTGCATCCCCATAGAGGCAACAGTAGATGCCGCCCCTATGTGGAACGAGTGCATCTTGAAACGCCTACCTTGCAGACCCAGCTTGTCCAAGGCCTTGGCGGTCACTGTCCAAAATGAAACTTTGTTAGTGGAGAACCATTGGCATGAATAAATAAAGGCCCTGGTGTGGATCCCCAAAGAAACAGGTATTGTCTCAAAGCCTTGACCGGGCAGAGGTCTGGGAAACTACAAACTTGCAGCCTGCATTGGGTTCCCGCACCCCGCTGGTCGGTTTTAGAAAAATGCAGAGACAGGATAACCTGGTGCTGGTGCAATGTCACATCCCTAAGATCTAAGGCCCTACTAGAGTGGTCGAATTTTGATGCACACACCAACTCGCTAATCCGCAGGGTGCCAAAGAACGCCGTGAGGGCTGCTGCATGAAACAGCAGCCGTTCATAGGTTGATGCACAAATATCTGCCCAAATTTCGAAGAGGCCACAGAGGACCCTGGGGGAAAGAGGGGTCCTAGTGTCTGCTATTCTGCCTCTCTTTCGGACCCAACCTTCCAAAACTTTATGTATCCTAAAATCACCGGTGGTATCATCCAAACCCCTGGCTTTGAGCCAAAAGGCTATGGCCGATAGCCGGGACCGGATAGATTGTGGAGCCAAGCCCATTTGGTGCAAATGCACACAAAACTTTAATAATTGTGGAACAGCTATGGGAAGGCCTAGCTGCCAGCCAAGATTCTGTCCAAAGTTATTAAATTCCTTAATGGCTCGGCTATAACTCCTCCTTGTAGATGGTGCCAAGGACATATCTAACGCCCTGATCACCTCGACCTCCCAATCATCCATGGATCTCTTCACAGGTGTAATCCTAGAGAGCTGCTGCTGGTCCGTGCACACTGCTGAGTTAGGTGCACTAGTGATCCAAAAAGGATTAAGCCAGATTCTTATCTTCTTAAATGCTTGGTTACATGGATATAGCACAATTTCTGACCACTCCACATGAATACACCATTTCTTAGCAAATCGCAATTAGACAAACTGGGTGCTCACCCAGACATTTTCATCAAGCACTTTCCTCACACATGATGCTATGTGTGATGAAGAGAGAGCAGTGGTAGTCTACCAACCTGTTACACTCTTGCAAACAGATGACACAGCCTTGTCATCCAAGTTAGCAGTTTGGTCATTATCTCCTAGGTATAAAGATGGATCCTCCACATGTTACTTGGCTCCATCAGCATGGCCAGTGGACGGGGACAATGACAGCTGTAGTACAGCAACTTCTGGAGGACCACAGGTTCCCCAACTCAAATGTAGATGGTGCTAAAACAAACCGTCCCTAAGTTCACTCATTTTCTGTTGCTGACCAAGCTCTACTAAGGTTAATTTGCATGCCCATGTGGCACTGGAGCAAACATTTCAGTCTAAGAGGGGTGGGGAACTACAGTATTTCTTCAGGGTCTGTGTATATTTAAGCCATACATGGAGAAAAGATGCCTTTGGATTCATTAGATTTATGCACAGTGTTTACTCTGCCTTTGTCATGTGTTCACCCCAGTCGATCTGTTTGGCCTCAATTTGTTCTACAATCAGAGCAGGCTAGGTTTTTTAAGAAGAATCAGTATCCCCAGGTTCATGTTCCTTATCACTGGTTCAAAGGAGCTCAACAAGTATAGCTTGTAGGAGATGAAGCCATAAACTGGGTCACTTGTAAAGTATGTGTAAGAGCTGCTGCCTGCCTTCTTGCAAGCTTTTACAGCATCAATGCAAAAAGCAGCAGTGGGCTTCATAAATCTCTGGCTACTTCAGTTAAAATCAACAATTTTCCTGTATTACATGATGATAATCTGTTTATTTTTTTATTGATTTTTTAAACAAAGTTTTCATACATTAACCATTACTTATTCCAATTACATACTTCGTAGAAAACTTACACTCTAAATTAAAAAAAAAACATTGACTTCCTCTGTTGAGTAACTCAAAGGGGTTTCTATCTTGTATTTTTATTTTATCTTCCCTTGACTCCCCTGAATTATGTCCCTCTAGTCTTTGCTGTAAAGCGTTATTACGTTTACTATCCACCTTCCCTCCCCATTTTTGCCTGTATAATTTTCCAGACTCAACGTTTATACCAGTTGTTTTTGTAAGATTTTGATTCTATATTTCTAGGCTCATGTTCATATTCCATCTTTTTTTGCAATAATTTGTTAGTGGAGACCACTCCTTTTCTAAATTCTCTGTCGCTTTTTTATTCAATATATGGGTTAGCATATCATTGTCTCTCATTTCTAATGCCTTTTCTAGCCATGCATCAATTTGGGGTATTTCTTTATTCTTCCAGTTTGCTGCCAAATCAAACGCGCCGCTGTGCTGAGGTATAATAGTATTCTCCAATATCTTCTCACTTGATCTGCTTCTATCATTGATGTTATACTCAACAAATAAAGCTTTGGATTGAAGTCAATTTGTATATTTAATTTTTTTTTTGATTATTTCATGCACTTTTTCCCAATATTTTTGAATGACCGGGCATTGCCACCATACATGTTTTGACGTACCTATTACTTTGTCACATTTCCAACATGTTTTTCCCTTAGCTCCAAATATTTTGTTCAATTTTACTGGTGTTAGATACCACTGATTACTGATTTTCAAATAGTTCTCCTTAAGTGCTTGGCACACGGTAAACTTTTTTGTCTGTCTCCAGGCCGTTTCCCACTCTTCCATGGTTATCTCTTCTCCCACATCTCTCACCCATTTAATCATGGCTTCTCTAACTGTCTCAGTTTCTAATTGCCTTGATAGAAATAGGTTGCAAAATTTAGTTATCTTTTTCCTTACTTCCCCCCATATAATTCTGTCAACTTCTGTCTTATCCTCTAGAAAGCCTACAGTTTCTTTATCTTGTTTGAATCTGTTGTTTATCTGTTGATATGTTAGCCAATTTAACTCCCATCCTTCATTCCTCAATTCTTCTTTTGTTTTGATTTCTATTGTTCTTTCTCCTTTCTTTTTAATCAAGTCAGCATAAGTAATCCACCTGTTATTTGTTCCAGTTCCAGTTTGTCCCCATCTGCCCATAAACGCCTCCACTGGTGACAGCCAACTTGGTAGTTTGTTGAAATATGACAATTGGGTCTTTTTCCAAGTTTGGAGCAAAGCTTTTCTCACGACATGATTATGAAAATCCTTGTGGATCATTGCTTTGCTATATCCCAAGTACGCATGCCAGCCAAACCTTAGATCGGCTCCTTCCAACGTCAATAATTTAATATTCTCCAGTTTAATCCAATCCTCAATCCAAATCATGCAACATGCTCTATAATATAACTTTAAATCCGGTAAGGCCGCACCCCCTCTTTCTGGTCTTTCTAACAACGTCTGCCACTTTATCCTTGGCTTGCGTCCACTCCATATAAAGTCGCTCAAACCGCTTTTCCAAATTCCAAATGGTTTTTCATTAGCCAGAATTGGTATATTTTGAAACAAAAACAAAAATTTGGGGAGTATAGACATTTTTATTGTAGCTATACGACCTAACAGCAAAAGATTTAATCTTCCCCATTTATTTAATTCTTCTTTTAATTTGCTCCAAGTTTTCTTATAATTGTTGTCAAAGAGATCGAGGTTTCTATTGGATATCCAAATCCCTAGATATCTCACTTTCTTTTCTATCTTGTATTCTGTCAATTCTTCCAACTTTTCTTGTTCTTTTTTCGTCATGTTTTTTGTTAGGATTAGAGTTTTATCTTTATTAATTTTGAAACCCGCAAATTTACCAAATTCAGCCATTGTTCTGATTAACGTCTCTGTATTTTCCAAGGGGTCCTCCAACACAATGGCCAAATCGTCTGCGAAGGCTATGACTTTATATTCCTGGTTTTTTACTTTTAATCCTCGAATCCTCTTATCTTTTCTGATTTTATTCATTAAGAACTCCAATACTGTGATAAATAGTAGCGGTGACAAAGGGCAACCTTGTCTAGTTCCTTTTTGAATCTCTATTTCCTTTGTTTTTTCACCATTTATTATAATATTTGCCTTTTGTTCTGCATAAATTTTTTCTATATTTGTCGATATAAACTGGCCAAATCCTAGTTCTTTTATCATCTGGGTTAAGCAGTTCCAGTTTATGTTATCGAACGCTTTTTCTGCATCCGCAAAAATTATTGCAGCTTTTCTTTCATTGTTTTTCTCCAAGAATTCAAATATGTTTACCATACTTCGTATGTTGGCAGATAGGGATCTTCCTGGTAAAAAGCCGTTTTGATCTGTGTGAATAATCTCTTTCAATATCCTCTTTAGTCTGCTTGATATCATGGTGGCATAGATTTTATAATCCACATTTAGGAGTGAAATCGGACGGTAGTTCTTAACATCTGTTCCATCTTTCCCCTCCTTCAAAATCATCACAATATTTGCTTTCTTACATGTCTCCGGCATCCCGTCTATATGGATCAGATTTATCACTTCTAGCAAATGAGGTGCAATTTCATTTCCAAATATTTTGTAAAATGCTTTTCCACTCCTTGAATTCTTAATAGCAGTCATTAATTCTTCCATTTCAAACCTTTTTGTAAGTTCCACTCTATGGGATTCCGTTAAGAATGTAAAGGCATTATCCTTTATATATTGCATTAGTTCTTTATTTCAATTGTCATCCAGACTTTTTGCTTTATACAGTGAGGTGTAAAATTCAAGGAATGCCCCTTCGATATCTTTTTGGGATGTTAGCAATTTCCCTCCTGCATTGATTTCTGTAATTCCTTGTTTATCTCTTTCTTTTTTCAGTTTGTAAGAGAGCCACCTTCCTATCTTGTTCGCTGATTCGAATTGTTTCTGTTTCATTTTTTTTAAGTTTATTTCCAATTTCCACTACCATTTTTGAATTTATCTTCTTTATTATATTTATTTATTTCTGTATAATTAGGTTCTGGGGTTCTTTTCTTAGTTTATCCTCATAAGTCCTTAATTCTTGTAGGAGGTCTTGATTCTTTTGTCTCTCCATTCTGGCCATCTCAGCTCCCTTTTGTAGCAGCAGGCCTCGAAGTGTCGCTTTGAATGCATCCCAAATGATGGGCCCTTAGTATCCTCTTTCTTGTTCTCACAGAAATATAACTTAATACTGTTCTTGATTTTGTCCACAAATATTGTATCTTTTAGTAGATTTTCCTTTAATCTCCAGGTATATTCCCTCCGGGGTAATACCATACTCATTTTTATCGGGTTATGATCCGATATCAATTTGGGTATAATTTCCATATACTTTATTTTGGGGAGCAAGTTCTTTGATACCCAGAACATATCTATCCTTGACATCGTATTGTGGACTTCTGAATGGAAAGTGTACCCTTTCTCAAGTTGGTATTTTTTTGTCCAAACATCATCTAGATTGAATTCTTCAATTAACTGGAAGCAGGCCTTTGGTAGTCTTCCTTGTCTTTCATTTTTCGCCCCGGAACGGTCTTGTCTAGCGTCTAGTACACCATTGAAGTCTCTGGTAAGAATTATAGTACCTTTTTCTAGTTTTCCCATTTCATCTTGTAATTTCTGAAAGAATTTTTGTTTTTTCTCTATTGGAGTATAGATAGCAATCAAATATGTTTTCATAGTAGGGAGGTTAAGCTCTAAACCTAGCATTTGTCCTTCATTATCATTAAATATTTGTTTCACCTTGTATTTTCTATCCACATATATTACAACCCCCTTCTTTTTATTTACGGCTAATGAAAAAAATTCTTGTCCCAATTTTTTGTTCTTTAAATATTTACTATCCTTCTGACATATCCTTATTTCTTGCAAACAGGTTATCTCAGATTTGTTTTTTTCCAAGAGGTGGTATACCTGTCTTCTTTTTTTAAAGTGTATTTAGCCCTTTAACATTCCATGAAGTTATATTTAGGTGCATTAATCCAAATCGTCGGCCTCCTCTCCTTCCTCGTCAACTTGATCTTCTTCTTCCTTTCCTTCGCCTTCTTCATCACTTTCCTTATCATCATCTTGTAACTGGACATCTCCTTCATTTTTCTGTACATTTCCTTCCGTTTTCTCATCTTCATCCGTATTTTTGTTGATATTTCCCTCTTTCTTTCCACTGTTGTCCTGTATATCATCCTGTCTCCTACGTCATTTCTGGTGATATTTTTGTTCTTCATCCTCCAATTTCTCAAAAATTCTGTTGCTTTTTCTAAGGTGTTTATTTTATACTTCTTCTGACGATATGTACAGGAGATGCCTTCAATTCTTTCCCACCTATAATTTATGCCCAGTCTTATCAGCATTTGCGTAAGTGGTCTATATTCCTGTCTTTTCTTCAAGACTTCCACTGGAATATCCTTATAGATCTGGATTTCCTTTCCTTCTAGTATTAGCTTGTCTGTGTAGTTTCTCTGAATTATATTATCTCTATATTTAGATCTTGTGAATACCAACACTATATCTCTCGGTAAATTCCGGTCTTTTGCAATAGCTGAATTAGCTCTGAATATTTTATCAACTTCCTGTCTCAGGCGTTCCTCTGGTTCGTTAATATAATTGGCCAACGAGGGTATTATCCTGTCTTGTAGATTTTCGTACATTTTTTCCCGGAGCCCTCGTAGTTTCATACATTTCTCTCTATACCTGACTTCTTTCATGAGAGTGGTTTGCCTTTCCTTTTCCATATCCTTACTCAATTTATCCATTTGGGACTCTAGAGCTGTAGTCCTACCCTTAACTTTATCTATATCCTCTTTTATATCCTTTATATCTGTGGTCATCTTATCTAATCTCTTTGTGATTTTCTCCAAGTCCTGCCTCACATCTCATTTCAGTTCCATTAATTCCTGTTTAATGTCCTTCTTGAAAGATTTTAATTTTGCCAGAATTTGGACGTTAATGTCAACCTGTTTAGGCGGCATCTCTGTAGAGCCACTTCTTGATATTGTTGGCGTTGTGGAAACTGTATGAGCCCTGGGTCTAAGCCCGGAAGCCATCAACTACACTCCGCTCCCCCTGTATTTCAAAGTTATTTTCTACGTTTTGGCTTATTTTGAATGCCTTAATTTTACTTGTTTAGTTAGAGTTTTAAAGGGCTAGGAAGTCCCAAATTCTTGCTTCACACCAAATTCCCTCTGTTATTTAGTACTCTTCTAAATAAATACAGTATACTCAAGGAGGGAGAAGGACAGAATACTGCATATTATTAAGAAGTTCTGAAAAAAGGACTTTCCACCACCACACCTTTTCCAATGCAATCAGTATTGGGCAAGTATTCAATTTAATCTAAAGCCTTGACCATTTGGTCTTCAAGCCACGCAAGTTTAAGCTCTTAGTATTGACTTCCCCCTCAAAATTAGCACACTCCATCGTGTCTGTCCCTCTACTCAAATGGTCACGCTTAAAGCCGCTCCAACTCGTTCCTTCTATTGTACTCCCCGGTCCGTCTGAATCGTCCTGCCCCATTTGTCCTGTCTGTTCCTCCTTCTTCCCGACCACTCCGCTCCTTTCCTCAACCCTTTACACCGTCCCTCTCCGTCTGCTCCTCCCCTCTGTCTCCATCATGCTCTTTCAGCGACTCCAAGTCGCTCCGCCAGCCCTCCTGATCCCTTCTGTACCGTCTCTATCCGTCTGTCCCTCTCTCCTGCCATCTGTTGCGTCCGTTCACTCCGAGTCACTGCTCCATCAGACTGCCCAGTTGAGGTGCAAACTTCCCACAACGCGCCCCTTTCCAACTCTGTTCCGCTCCTCCGCGCCAGGTAATCGTTCTCACTTTCTCCCTCTCCTTTATACCGTCCCTCTCCGTCTGCTCCTCCCCTCTGTCTCCACCACGCTCTTTCAGCGACTCCAAGTCGCTCCGCCAGCCCTCCTGATCCCTTCTGTACCGTCTCTGCCCGTCTGTCCCTCTCTCCTGCCGTCTGTTGTATCCGATCGCTCCAAGTCACTGCTCCATCTGACCGCCCAGCTGGTAGCTTCCCATAGCATACCCCTTTCCAACTCCGCTCCGCTCCTCCACTCCAGGCGATCGTTCTCACTTTCTCCCTCTCCAACTCCTACGTGTCTCCTTCGTCCAGCTCCACCTCTCTCCTCGCTTCTTTTTCAAGCCCCAGTCATTAAGCTAAATCAATCCCAGCTGTCCATTTCTCTCCCTGGCCTCTCTCCAGACCCGTATCTAACTGCTGCGTGGCTAAACTCACCTACGCAATAAGTTTCATTCCTTGGTAGAACATACAAGTTCACTCCAGCAGTTTCCCCAAAAAAGGAACAAATTCCCCTAGATCGTAATTAATTCTGATTCTGAGTCTCTTGTAACCTTAGTTTGCCACAAAATGACTAAGGCTTATTTATCTCCCCCTATCACTTACAAATTAGAGATTTTCCTTTTCTCTCCTTCAGCATTTGAATATTTAAATTCAGAAGGAAGGCTTATTGCTGGAAGTTTACCGGAATCCTTTGGGTTACTTTCTTTCCCAGAACTTTAGTTTCAGCAGTCATCTGCTCTGTAGAGTAGGGGGAGAAATAAAGACTAAGTGCCTATGGCTTCAAGAAGAGTAAAGGCTGCTCGGTATGCTGTTTGTAACCGGCGGGGGGGAACCTTCCCCTTATCCCCCAGAACACAAAAAAAGCACTATTGCGAGCCCCTAAACCCCCTATATCTTCCCAGATAATCGGGTCGTGGTGGTCTTCCAAAAAAGACCCCACTTACCGTCCTCAAATGACTGGCCCCCATGGAGCTCTGTTCAAGCCAGTCCTGCGTCTTTGCTCCCCCTGCTGGAAGCCGATGATAATCTGTTTATAACAACGCCAAATGGTTGGGATTTGTCAATATATCAGATATTTCTTGAGGCTCATAGTGAAAATTTCAATGCACTCTTCACCATGAGAGACAGTGATAACTGGAGTATTTTGCAAGGTCTTTTCTTTATTTATTATAAATTAGTGCAGTAGCTTATTGCAACTCCACCTACAGGGAAAAAGCCAACTGAGGAGAAGATAGTGATAATTTAAAACAATATAGAAAATTAGAAGGGGAATGCCGCTTTCCTGGGTGTCTTTGCATGTTAAAAGACATGGCAGCTTGGCGGGTTATGTGTATCTTCAATCAAATTTGGAGAGTTCAAGAATCACTCTAGTGATGTCAATGCAAGGTGAACTGTACAGGAAAATTCTACAAGGCATTTTTGATCCATGCAGAGCTCTGATAGATGTAGGTTTTCATAAAGGTTGCAAAGTGTTTTCATCGCCTTATTAATCCCTAGAAAGCCCTACCATTCCTGAGCGATAATGCTGACAATAATTCCATTACCATCACCTTATTGTTTTACTCAGCAAGGCAGCCATCTTCCTCATGTGATAATTCATGAAGCTTCTGAGAAAGTAAGACTCTCCACAATTTTCTTTGTAATTAGCTTGGGTGGGTTGGTGATTTCTTTAATGGGGGGGTGTTGTTTTTTCCAGGTGTTTTTGAATAGGTACTTCTTCTTGTTCTGTGCCTTCAAGTTGTTTCTGACTTATGGCAACCCTAAGGCGAATCTATCACAGGGAGAGGGGTGGTTTCTTGGCAAGATTTGTTTAGAGGAGGTTTGCCTTTGCCTTTTCCTCTGAGGCTAAGAGCATGTGA
The DNA here is from genome assembly GCA_030847615.1 of Gambelia wislizenii. Classification (NCBI taxonomy): domain Eukaryota; kingdom Metazoa; phylum Chordata; class Lepidosauria; order Squamata; family Crotaphytidae; genus Gambelia; species Gambelia wislizenii. Next base: position 218,558,490 of record JAUMIR010000003.1, read on the forward strand.
CTTGCCCAAGGTCACCCACCAGTTTGGAAATAGCCAATTAACTTTTCTCAGGATGAAACTGAAATAGCATCTAAAATGCAGTGAATGAAATTTATTGATGTAAATTAACCAAAAACATTGTTAAGGATTGTATTAGAGAAAAGTGAAAGGGATTATTCTAAGATTGTGCATTTTTTGCTATTGTAATGATCCACTTCTGCATCCACTTCTGTTTTTATTTTGCTTTGGGGTTGGTCTATTTTTAGTAGTCCACGAAATTCCTAGGGAGTTATTAGGAAAGGGTGGTAATGGTCCCAAGACCCACTATGGTCACCTACTTCCATAGTAAGGGGTTGTTTGCTTCTATTCCTAGTCAAGCCCTATTGGCCAAAAGAAGGAATGGCCTAAGATGTTTTGATGCAGGGGTGAGGGTGGGGTGGGGGGAGGTTGCATTGGTTCCACCATTCCATGTGGAGAAGAATCTTTCTTTGGCATCCTCCAGTCCACCTTGAGTCAGCAGTGCAGCTTAAGGGATGAAGGACTGGCTGCCTGGCACAAACAGTTCCATCCTCCAACTGCTCACTAACCAAGCTACAGCATCTTCTGTCTAAGGCAGCTGACCTCACTCTTCCCTGTAACTTTGAACAAGACAAGGAAGCAGAGATTGAGAGATAGAAACAGGATACTGGGAGAGATGGTCCTTTACTCCACTCTGAAGAAAAGTGGCAAAGCAGCAGGAATGTTCCTTCTTTCATGCTGCCTTACCGCATGATGTCGGTGTTCTTTCGTTCTGGGCCTGTGGGGAGCCAAGGTAAAACTGTCTCTTTTTGCTAACCAGAAAAATCTGTTTGCAAAAAGATGCGGTTTTACTTCAGTCAACATGAGAACACCAGAAGAATGCTGATCCCATGCGGTAAGACAGCAGGAAAGATGGAACATTCCAGCTGCTTTTCTTCAGAGTGCGGTAAACCTCGTGGACTTTATCAGCTATGCTACTTTTACATTACTGCATTAGGATAGGAGTTAGGGTTGGCAACACAGAAGCAGGACTTGGAGAAAGCATGAGAAAAATGATTATGGGGGTATTCCAAACTGTTGACTAGTTTTGTTTTTATATAGACAGAATGTAGGGAAATTATAGCCAGTCTTCTTGTTTATTGTAAATGAAATGGCCAGCCTAACTGGAGTGACCAGAACTTTGAAAGGTTACTTTTTGGGCAGTTATTCTCAGGAGCTGCCAGCCATGTTGACAAGAAGATTCTGGCAGCTGTAGTCCAAATAATAATTTTTTCGAGATCTGATAGAAGGTACATGACTACATATCACCTTCCTTCAAAGGAACAAACTCCTGTATTTCTGGCTATGCTGACTGCATGGTTCTGGGAACTGTAGTGAAAAAGAAACTTTTCCAGGATTTGAGAGTTACTTTTGATTCTTCCACACACACTTCCAGGTACGGTGTGTGTATTCCTCCAGAGTGAAACACACATTCTCTTGTGTGGGCAGAACAAGAGCCGCAGTGTAGACATGCGGTATGGCTCTACCCCAGCTGGTGTAGAATAGTGGGTAAGAGTGCTGACCTAGGGATTCCCCATTCAAAAACTTGTTCTGCTATGAATCCACTCAGTGGCCTTTGTCATGCCATTTTTCCTAGGGCCTTATATAAAGGGGGGGATGGTTTATCCATCAAACTAGTGTGTAAGTTGTAAAGAAGCTTGCTTTGTTACTACATTCATCTTCATTCTTGCCACAGAATTATGACCCTTGGCTCCCTCTAAGCTGTGTTGATGTCTCTTGGGGATAGGAATTGGTCTGCCTCATCTTCTTTGAGATGTTTACAGCTGACAAAATTCTAGAACTGTGAGCTTTGTGCACTCAGGTTGTCTTTAAAACATAAGGCCATTGTATCTCCTACTTTATGATCTGTTGCATTATTTTTCCAGCGCTAATTGTTTTTTACTCTGAGGCAATATTGCTTGCTTTGAGCGAAACCAGTTAGTGCAGTAAGCTCACAGAAGGAGCAAGGAAGCCACTTCCAAAGGAGGGAGCAAAACTATTCAAATAGCAGTGATTCATTCTGGTTCCCTAATAAAACACAGTAAGGGAGGGAATGGCTGTAGCTTGGTGGCTGAATACGTGCTTTCCATGCTGAAGGTCCCAGGTTCAGTCCCTGGCTTCTCCAGATGAAAGGATTGAGTGAGATCCTGGAAAGCTTATACAGATCTAAGCACATGTGACTCAGGATATTTTGCTGTCTAAGGTGAATGGAGCAAATGGCTCCCTGAGGTGCATATAGTTACCCAAGGCTGTTCAAATTGTTATTACAGTTCTTGAAGCAGAAAATCCCACAAGGCCCTCTCCCTCTTCCTAGGCAGTAGAAACAAAATGAACTACTTAAATACTTACCAGTAAATAAACATTTGATCTCCTTTCATGACAATCTGTGCCTCGTGATAGGGCCAGCAAGTTAGATGGACAAATAGTCTGACCTGCTACAGAGCAGCTTCCTCTTCCCTGAGACCTAGTGAAAATACTCCTCATAGAATTTGAGGAGAATATCTTTTGTCCAAGTGGAATCCCACGGTGATTTGCCATATTTGGAAGGAGGGGGCCAAAACCACCACATACTGCGCAGGAAAAAATCTTTGTGGCTTTACCCGAAGTTTTTAAAATAATACGAGGGAAATGTGCATTTCTGCTCATTGCAACATCCAATTTGGATCACAGTACATCCCCGATAAGAGCAGGAGTGGAAAGCTGATTGGTTGGATGTGTGGAGCTTTCTGGCAAAGAAGTGGCTGGATCCACCCTGTTGGATTTTCGCAGTAGCAGTTGTGTGTTCAGGCGATGAAACAGCTTTTTAAAAGCTTATTGAAGTGGAAGATCCAGGAGAAATTCACTCACTGCCACCCTCTTGATTTGCAGTCTTGCCTGTGTGAACATCAAAGACAGCTTTGCATTCTAGCAGTCTTGCAAAAAACAAACAAACTGGTGGAGACAAATGAATGCTGCTGTAAACAGGCATTACTGTGCACCAATCCATCCTCTAGACAAAACCCTAGTTATAGTGCCCTTTCTTTTTAAAGTGAAATAACTTAACACACCTTCACATGGGTTAAGTTACTAGTTGAAAAGCCTCAATTATTAGTGAAAGGAATATTAGAAATAAAATTTATTATTATTATTATTATTATCATCATCATCATCATTATCTCTCTGGCTTTTCTTCAAAATGAAGATTCAGGAAGGACTCATCCCATGCTTTCTGCAAGCGCACTGATGTTATTATTATTATTATTATTATTCTGTGTAGCCCATGGGGAAAGCTGTACATTAAACAAGGTGTCACTTTACAAAACTTCACACATGTCATGGCCTTGCTTTACAACACTCACAACTGCTATGTTTGGTCTGCTACATTCTGACATGTATCCAGACATGGGCATGCTAATTGTTAATTCAACAAACTGACAGAGCAGAGGGAAATACAGATTGTATGTCATGTTCTCATTTGGCAAATCAAGCCAAGGAGCATCTATGGAGTTATAAGAGCGACAGCTTCTATTCAGAGTTCAGTTTGTATAATAATTTTTGCTGTTGTTGTGTGCCTTAAAGTCATTTCTGACTTATAACTCTCTAGCTTTTCTTCGCAAATGAAGATTCAGGAAGGATTCATCCCACGCTTTCTGCAAACGCGCTGATGACTGAAAAGGCCAATCCGAGATAAATATGTCCAGTTGCAGAAATCACAGCAGAAAGTCTCCTTGGGTGATGATTCTGGGTTGTGATTCTTTCTGCATTGTCGTTTCTCTTCAAGACTTGTTCGGCGTGAACTCTCAAATAAGGCTGCAGCATTGTGGATAGTGCGTCTCCAAGCCTCCCGATGTGAGGCCAGGGCGGACCATTTTTGGTGATCAATTTGGCTGAGCCTGAGATGTTGTTTCAGGGAGTCCTTATATCACTTTTTTGGAGCACCTCTCTTACGCTGACCCGTGGCGAGTTCACCATAGAGTACTGTTTTGGGGAGGCGATGGTTCTCCATCCTAGAAACGTGCCCTGCCCAGCGCAGCTCTGTTCTCAATATAATGGCCTCCATGCTGGTGATCCCTGCTTGCTCAAGGACAGCAACATTCATCACATAGTCAGTCCAGTGTATATTTAGGATTGTGCGTATACAGCGCTGATGAAAGCGTTCGAGGAGTCGTAAGTATTGGCAATAGGTGACCCATGTTTCAGACCCATGCAGGAGAATAGACAGTACAATGGCTCTATACCCACTGATTTTTGTGCTTCGCCTCAGGTGTTTGTTACTCCAGACTCTTTTGTAAAGTCTTCCAAATGCGCTATATGCCTTTGCTAATCTGTGATCAATCTCTTTGTCAATCTTGGCATCTGAGGAGATGATGCTTCCCAAGTAGGTGAACTGCTGAATGGACTTAAGCACAGATTTGCCTACGGTGATGTGGGGATGGTGGTGTTCATCCTGCGGTGCAGGCTGGTAAAGAACTTCTGTTTTCTTCAGGTTGACTTCTATCCCAAACAGCTCTGCAGCTGTTGTGAAACAGGATGTTAGGTGCTAACAACCCTAAGACAAACCTATCATGAGGTTTTCTTGGCACAATTTATTCAGAGGGAGTTTGCCTTTGCCTTCCTCTGAGGCTGAGAGTATGTGACTTGCCCAAGGTTACCCAGTGGGTTTTCATGGCTGAGCAAGGATTCAAACCCTGGTCTCCAGAGTCATAGTCCAGTGCTCAAACCACTATACCAAGCTGGCTTCTTTGTGTAATAATACTGGGTCTTAAATAAGCTCCTCAGTGGTATTAATGCAGTTTTAAAAAACAATCTACAATAAATTACAGTAATTGAAAGAAAGGTGTTTCTGTTTAAAATTTTCATGAATTCAAGAAACACTAACTGTGAAATCTGAGCATATTTTGATAGCATTTGATCATACATTTTTATATACCATATGGTACTGTGATTACTACTGAAGTAGATGCGTCCGTCTATTTCTGGTCTTCGTAAGTTTTGCATATTTTTAGACATTTGGCATTAATCTGCAATCAGTTTTAAAATTTAGACATCTCAAAATACATATTCATATATATATATATATATGTTTAGGCATCTTATGTAGGCATATATTTTGATACATTTAAATTGCCAAGAGTTGTTGTTGCAACATTAGGAGACATACAAAACCTGTTGGATAGCTAAGATCCAGTGTGCATGTTATTCCAAAAAGTGCAGATCAGGACATTTTGTACATGATATTTTGTACACAAATTTTTTGAACCAAGAATTTCTGTTATTTCTAGTGCCTATATATGACAACAACAAAACTCATGCATGCCCTCCATTTGGCCCATTCACAGATGTAAATGTTTTGCTGTCCTGCAACTCCAGATGGAGGCTGGCAACCTTTCCCTTTTGTCTTCAAATGCTATGTGGGAAATTACAGCCTAACTATTTTCCTGTTTATTGTAAACAAACTGGCCAGCCTAGGCATGGGACCGATTAGTACTTTGCACCCTTTGTGAAAGGATCAACAGAACCCTACTGTTTTCTGTGTTTGACTCCAATTTGCATCTTTAAAGAGACATGACTGCAGCAGAATCTATGTTTCAACTTTCCAAAAGGCTGGATATCAACAGTGACAATGTGTCATATAATTGCCTGAAAGGCCCATTGTAATACCTTACTAACACATTTTAATACTAAGGACTATGAACACTGTTCTTGGTTGCCACATTCAGAAAGACTTGGCTACTGACCCACTCTTACACCAAGGTTTGTGTGAAATTATGGGTGTGCGCCATGCACTCCTGCCTTCAAGTCACCTGTCAATGAATTTCATAGTGTTGGCAAGGAGTACTCAGGGGTAGTTTTACCTATTCCTTCCTCTGAAATGTAGCCTATAGCACCTAGTATTATTTGGCAGTCTGTCATTCAAATACTAACCAGGGCTGACCCTGCCCAGCTTCCAAGATCAGACAGGATCTGGTGCCTTAAGAATTCTGCATGGAGGGCAAATCCATGTGAAATCACAGGCACACCAGCTACTAAGTCATAAATTGGTCTGGGGTGAGTCTGGGAAGCGTCCGAAAGTGTCATACTGTATGGGTCATTATGAGCATGTGAAATATGTGTGTGCTTGTGAGTGTGTGATTCTGAATTACACTCTTTTATCAATAAGAAAAGCTAAAATTGATGATTTGTGTTTTGGGGTAGATTACCAGGGGCCTTTTCACACCATACAAATCTAGCACTATGATTCTATTTTTAACTGCCATAGCTACATCCTGTGGAATCCTGGGGTTTGCAATTTAGGGAAGGGGTTTTAGGATTCTCAGCCAGAGAGCTCCTCTATGCCAAATTACAAACCCTTGGCTTTTATAGGATGCAGCTGTAGCAGTTAAAGTGAAATCAAAGCATTCTAATTGTGTAGTGTAAAAAGGCCCAAGGACTGGCAATTTTAGCATGGTATAGCATGGCTTGAGTGCTGTACTGGGACCCTGGGACACCAGGGTTTGAATCCTTGCTTAGTCATGAAAAATCACTGGGTGAGTTGGGGCAAGTTATACTCTCTCAGCCTTAAAGAAAGGCACTGGAAATCCTCACTGCCAAGAAAATCCCATGATAGGGTCTCGATAAGTCAACCTGAAGGCATATATAACAGCCACAACCAGATTAAACTTACTTTATTTTAGTTTGAAGACAAACAGTTTCCTTAGTGTGAATGAATATACCCTGATAAAAGATCTGATTAGTCAATACTGATGTCTATGAACATATCATTTTACTCCTATAGATTTGGCATGGACTATACTGGCTCAAGCACATGGTAACAGGTATAAGATTTGTGTCCCTGGATTATTTTGTGTTTTTGGATTGTACCTGAGAACTGAATTTTGATGAACAGAAGGAAAATATTTTTGAGTTCTTCTTCTCTCCTGGAGCTGATATTTGCAATACTTTGCACACCCTTTGATGATGGTGGCACTGAAGAACAGCAAAGAGCAAATGTTTCCACCACCGCCCCATCCCCTGGCAAACTGCCACAACAGCATTGAGAATAAGCAGCTTGGGACATCCTGCCAGAGCTCCTGGTTTGGGGTCCCTGATACCTTTCCATTGTCCTCTCTTTAAACCAGTGCAGTTCAACTATTGAAGCAGTGTGGGTTGTTTCTTCCAGGACATATCTTAAAGGTCCATTGTAAATGTATATGAGTCATTATTGTCATTATCTCTAGTATTATTTATTATTATTCATGTAGTGCTTTCCAATTTATTAAAGTGCTTTATAGTTCTGATTTAATTTTTCATCATCATCATCAAGCTGTTCCTTTAATGTTGTTTATTTTTAGCAGCTTGGGAGGAAACAATAGGAGACTGACAGCTTCTGGGTAGAAAAAGTCCCACTTCCATGCATGAAAACATCCCTGTTGTGTGCAAATAAATGGCTTAGCAAGGGAAACTGTGCACAACTTACATACATTGTTCTTTTGAAATAATTTTGGATAGCTTGCAGTTGTGATGCTCAAATTTATGCAAGAGGGCCTTCAGCAGAGGGTTACCCACTAAGCCTTGGAAGTAATTCAGAATAAGTAATATTACCTGTTATGCATGACTTTATAGAAGTAACAAGGGAGTAATGACATTCTTACCTTTAATGTTAATGCTAACCCATTGCTCTTTCATAGAATCATAGAATTCCAGGGTTGGAAGAGACCACGAGGGCCATCCAGTCCAACCCCCTGCCATGCTGTTGTATGTTACCAGTAATATTTGCTTATTACTTCTACTTGTTACCTTTTGGCACCATTTTGGGAGGCTATTTTCCTATTTTTAAGGTGTTTTAAAAAAAATGTTTTAAATGTAACAATATGTTTGTTCCCCATTAATGGAGCAATATGTAAGAAGAATGAATTACTCATGCGAGCACATTAGCTTTAAAAAAATAGCATTCCAAGTTGTGGACTCTTCCTATTTATTTATTTACACCCATCCCCTTTCCCCTGAAATTGGGACTTAAGGCAGTTTACAGATTAAGATGAGTAAAATATAGATAGATAGATAGATAGATCTTATCTATCTATCTATCTATCTATCTTGGGTATGTTGCTGTTCCCAATGTGCTGATTGGCCACTTCCCAACCAATCAAAGCTCTCCGTTGGCCAGCCAATCAGCACACTGGGAGCAGAAATGTGTGGAATGCTTCCACTAGCTGCAAGCCCCAAGTGCGCTGCTGGGCAGGTCCCCCAGGGGTTTATAGTAAAGGGTTCCTTCCCCTCCCCCGGCTGTTCAGTCGAACCCCGCACACATTGCCGGAGCCTGGTTTCTCATGGCTGCTTTGGGGGGCCACATCACAATCCTGGGTGGGTTTACTCAGGAGTAAAGCCTGACTGGGCTTCCTTTCCTGAGGAACTGGCATAACTTGGTCTTTCCTTCCCCCAATGAAGCGTGTTGGAGAAGCAGGATAAAATAACAGTGTATGTTACGCCGAATACAGCTAGTTAAAATAGAATTAAACCAGTGGTTCTTAACCTTTTCTTTACCAGGGACTCCCTTTAAATAACTTTTGTTTGTTAAATAACTGCTAGAGAATTCCAGGTTGCTGAATGGTAAAACAACTACCATAGAGGACTTGATCCTAGACCTGGCCTGTATTACTGAGATCTGGTTGCATGAGGCTGGGAGTGGAGGTGGGGGTCAGTCTCTCTTGGCTTCATCACCAAGGTTCTTCTTCTTCATATCTGTGACTCACATATGGGTTTAAAAAGGCCAGAGAGTCACTGGCCAAATGAATAAAGGGTATAGTCAGTGCCTGATTAGAAGGCAGTTCCAACCTGCCTAAAGAAGGCAGTTGGAAGACTATTTCTCACTGAATTGAACAGTGGTGCACAACTAACAGCCAATTTTCAGTGCTCCATTGCTGGACAAAGTACTGAAACAGGTGGTGGTGTCCAGGGAGTCCTGGATGAAGCAAAGGGATCTTGAGCGCTACCAAACCCATAGTTTACAGCCAAGCCCTCTGATACAGTCACATCTGCTCAGACCCACAACTCGTGGAATTACAACAAGCATTCTTCAAGGTACAGTACCCACCATATGGAGTAAAAACAAACAAACAAATAAACAGGGCAAGATTTGTACCAAGGACTAATCTATTTATTACAAACAGACTGAAGACAGGAAATGACAGAACCCCACTAGTGGTCACATACATACAGCTCAGTTGAGACCCCTGAGACATATCATCGCTGAACTACAACCTATCTTGGACAATAATGCGGCCCTTTCAAAGGCGCTTGGTGGCATACCTGTGCTTGCCTACAGATAGCCTCCCATTCTCAAACAGTTACTTACTTACAGGAGGACACACAACACAGATGAGGAGACAGGTACAAGACCTTGCCACAAACCTAGATGCCAACTCTGCCCACATATCTACTCAGGAAATGTAATCACAGGACCTAATCACATCACCCACAATATTGAGGTACTTTTACGTGTTTATCCTCTGATGTGATACATGCCATCCTCTGTCAACAATCCCCTTCAGCACTTTACATTGTGCAAACAGGCTAGTCCCTGTGCCAGAGGATAAACTAACATAAATCAGACACTAGGAATGGGAATACACAAAAACCAGTTGTGGCACACTTCAGTCTTCCTGGACATTCCATCTCTGACCTCAGGACAGCTGTACTTGAACAAGAACAACAACAACAAAAACTACAAAGGAAGACTGGAAAAAGAAACTGCTGAACTGGAATATATCTACAAATTCCAGTCCATCATCAGTGGGTAGAAAGAAGACAATGGTTTCCTGGCACACTATACATATTATAACAATAGTTAACCCTAGTCTCATGAAGGCGCTCTTGTCCTATTTTTCTGGTTCCAACTAGCATCACATTGCATTCCAATACTCCTTCCAGCATTCATATTGTCATCCACCCAACCTGACCTTAGGCAACATCTTTTAACCTGCCTTTGTCCCCCAGTAACCATTGTTAAACTTAACCTGCCACCTCATAATCACACCCACAAGTTTTACAGTTCTGTGGCTATTCAACAGCCTGCTTACAAGATCTGTTCCTAGGCAGTAGTTCACTCCACACATCCAAGGAACTAGACCAAGTATAGTAGGACACCCCCCCCGTATCCGCTGGGAATTGGTTCTGGGGGGCCCTGTGCATACCAGAAACCATGGCTAATAGCGAACACCATTGAAAATAATGGGACTTCCGGTTTAAAATACCATAGAGTTGTCTTGGAGGACCTAGAAAATGGCTAGAGGGAAGACTCTATGGTAGGTGTGCTGTTTTGTGTCCCGTGGATAATTGAATCAGTGGATAATGAATTAGTGGATGAGGAGGGTCCTACTGTATACAAAAGCTTATGCTACAACTTTTCTCTCTCAGTTGGTCTCAAAGGTGCTACAAGATCCCTTTGCAACTGATATTCTAGACTAGCATTGCTATGTCTTTGAATTCTACCCTCCTAGATGAAGCATATTAGCTAGATCCATTTCAATCTGACTTCAGGTGGGATGGAAGCAGCTTTGGTTGCCTGTAGCAAGAAATGTTCAGGGAGAGTGCATCTCTGTTGGTTTTACTTTACATCTCTGCAGCTTTTGATACCAACAACCATGATATTTATCATTCTGGGCTGTCTTGGTATACTGGAAGTTGAAGGCACTGTTTCCTTCCTGAAAGAGCAAACCCAGAAAGTGATGCTGGAGGATTCTTGTTAGACCCCTTGGTTGATGCCTTGTAGTTGTCCCTCCGGGTTTGGTTTTGTCCCCTGTACTGTTTAACATATATTATATTATATTATATTATATTATATTATTTATATCCAGCCTCTCTGGGGAGGGAGTTCCAAAATCTGGGACAGCCATTGAAAAGACCCTCTCCCTGGTTCCCACCAGATGAACCTGAGAAGGTGGTGGGACAGAGAGAAGGGCCTCTCCAACATAGCATTGAGCCATGACAATTAAATTGGTTTCAAACTGTATTATTCCTGCTGTGTGGCAGCAGTCTATGATGACACAAAGCTTAGTTATATCCCATTTGGATTACTGTAATCCACTGTATGTAGGGCTGCCTTTGAAGAGTATTTTGAAAATTCAATAGATCCAAAGAGCTAAAACTAGATGGCTGGCAAAGGCTAGTTAACAGGGAATGCAGAATGCTGGTTATGACCTGTAAAGCCATATATGCCTTATGTCCAAGTTCTATGAAGGACAATACTCTCCCATACAAGCCTGTCGAGATTTTGAGAGAGCCTGGGGTGACTTCTGGGTGGCGCAATAGCAAAGCTCAATGGAGCTCAATGAAAGGGAACACTGCAGCAGCGATGATCAGTGGCTCTCTCCAGAGAAGGAGAGAGCACAGAGATCACCCACAAGGGTCCCAAAACGTTGCTAATCTTGACGAGACCACAAGTGGCCAAATGTCAGCGAAGTGGCCAGGGGGAGGGGAACCAAGGGTATTCCATCAAGCTCATACCACTGTATGCGAGACTCTAAAGGACACCGAGCCTGCAACCCCACTTTCTTAATTACTTCTTAAGAACACTTGGAACTATTTGAATTTAAATCGAATGAGATCTTTGAATCAATGGTGATGCCAAAGCCTTGGTGGGTTTCCTGCTTTCTATACTAATGTGATAGACTTTAGGGAATACTGTATTGTTAAGATTTTGAAGATTATATTATGCAGAAAGCTTAAAAGTAAGATTGTGATCTGAAAAAGTTTTCCAAGTGAACAAAGTGTATAGTAACATCAAAAGTTGGAAAGCAACATTTTTTTAATTTAATTTTTTATTGGTTTTTCATTATTCAATGCAATATAATATACAAAACAAAACAAAAAACAACAGACATAACAAGCATCATCTAGGATATAATAGCATGATTTTTCCCAGCTATAGTTCCTAAAGGCAGAATATGAATCAATGCACTTCCTTCAACAAAGTGAGTAAGTTGGTCCTCAAGGTATGGGAAGATCTAATGTGTCTGCTCCATATGTTCAGTTGGTCTTATGATGGTAGTCTGTGTGTTTATGTAGTCAATAAAAGGAAACCACTTTTCAATAAAGGAACTTTTTTTCTGTTGATCTTGTTGAGTGTTCAATTTGTCTGTCAATTTTTCGTATAACCAGTGGTCCCAAGTCCTCGTCCACCAGTCCTCTATTTTAACCTGTCCTTTCTTCCACACTGCAGCTATTGACATTCTGGCTGCAGTAAGAAGAAAAACTACGAGGTATCTGTTTTTTAGGTTTTTTTATTGCTGCCTATATAGAGAGTGAGAGTAGAAGTAGTGCTGGACAGAAATGAATTGTTTGTTTTGTGATGGAAGAGATTTGGTGCACTACCTCTTGCCAGAAAGGTTTGATTTTAGGGCAGTCTAGCCACATATGTTTGTATGTACCCCGATTGTGGCATCCCCTCCAGCACATTGCAGACATATTTTGTATTCTTTGGGGCATTTGAACTGGGGTCAGGTACCATTTGTGGACTGTTTTAGAAAAGATTCTCTGGTGAGAATGGTTCTAGACTTTAACGGTGGTGCTGACCAAATCTTAGCCCATTCCTCCTCAGAGAATGTTGTCTCAAGATCTGTTTCCCATATCATCTTAAGAGCTGCTGCCTTTTGATATGTGGCATTATTCATAGAATCATAGAATTGCAGAGTTGGAAGAGACCACGAGGGCCATCCAGTCCATATTCAGTAATGTATACACAATATTGACTCAAGACATTTGATATTACAAGTAGGGGTCACACATTTGGAATAAAAAAATGTTAAGGTTTATGGTTCCTCTCCTTTTCTGAGTAATTATTTAGTAAATGAAGTGATTTGGCCAATGTGAAACCAAGACAACAGTATAGGTGATAGAGCCGTCAATAGCTGTTGTGTTATTATTGGCCTCCCTTCAGGAAAAATGTCCCATATCCTATATATATATGCCCTTTTCTTCCCACCCTTTGTACTGTTCAAATTTGTCAGGACATGTGAAGGAGGGCTGTAGAAGAAAAGGGCAAACAGGTGAAGGATCAGGTGAAACAATGGGTTTCCATTTGTGCCAGATCCTTAATGACATGCAGGTCCATGGGTTTTGTATCCCTTTAATAATTGTCCCTCGTAATGATTTTTTGAAAAATAAATCATATCTAGTTTTCCTTTTTTCATTCAGTTCCATATGGACCCAATGGACAGTATAATTTCCTTGAAAGGAATTGAGCTATTTGGCAAAGTTGTAAAGCTGCAAAGTATAGCTGGAGGCCTGGTATAGCAGCCCTCCTGCCTTAGATGGAAGGTGTCTCACAGACATTTTGAATCTGGGGCATTTTTGCTCAAAAATAAATTTGTTGAAGAGGGACTGCCACCTTTTAAACCTCATGGGAGATGGGTCCAGAGGTATAACTTGGAAGGGGAAGAATAGCCTTGGTGCAATGAACATCTTTACCAATGCTATTTTTCCTAGCAAAGAGAAATGCTGTAGCTTCCAGCGTGAAAACTTCTGGACCATCCTCTGTATGATTTTGTTATAATTCCTGTGTATAAGTTGATTGGTGTCTTTTGTGAGACATTTCCCCAAGTATATAAAGCCTGAAGGGCGCCTGTAACTTTGTTTGGTGTTCTATTTGGACTTGTTCCTCATATGGGATGTTTAAACACATTAATTTGGATTTAGCAAAATTGATCCTCAACCCTGCATAAAAGTCAAACTTCTCCGGAGTCCTTTGTAATGCAGGGAGAGATTTGAGGAGGCTATTCAGAAAAAGTAAAACATCATCTGCAAATAAATTTAATTTATGGGTCCCCCTCCAATATTTGGGCCTTGAATATTGGGATCATCTCTAATTAGGTTCACCAATGGTTTTATGGCAATAGCGAACAGAATTGGGGATAAGGGACAACCCTGTTTTGTTCCTCAATAGAGTGGAATTGCTTCTGATACCATTCTGTTGACTAGAATACTTGCTTATGAACCTTGATATAAGTTTCCCAAGATTTTGAGAAACCTGTGATGAAAACCCATTTCTTCAAGAATTCCAAATAGATACAGCCAATTCCAGCACTGAAAGCTTTTAGCACATCTAGGGATATTAGTGCCAATGGAAGTTATGTGTTATTGGAGTGTGAGATAATATTTAGAGCTCGTCAAATTGCATCTGACAGGCGCCTATCAGGTATGAATCTTGTCTGCTCTATATTTATATAGTCTGCAACAAATGTATTTATTTTGTGAGCTAAAACAGCCATCAGCAATTTGGCATCTTAATTTATCAGGGATATTGGCCTAAATGCTGTGATAGGCGGTACGGGGTCTTTGGTTTTAGGAATGGGAACAATGTGAGACTCCAGCCAAGTTTGGGGACACTGGCCTTGTCAGAAGAAATCATTAAATACTTTCAGAAGGTGGGCGGCTATGTCATTGTACATTATTTTATAAAAATCAGCCAAAAATCCATCTGGGCCTGGAGCCTTCATTTTTTTAAGTGATCGGACTGCTATTTTAATTTCTGGTTCTGTAATTGGTGCCATCAAGAAATCTCTGTGTGCTCCAGTCAGTTTTTTGATATTAAGGCTCTGGATGAATGTAGTCAGTTTGTCTGAAGGGACTGGATCTGCAGCATAGAGTGAGGAATAAAATTCACGAAATTCTTGCAGAACCTCTTTATAGGACAACTTCAGATTACCTGCAGGTGTTTTAATTGTCATGATAAATTTCCTTTCTGCTCTGCGCTGTGCAAGTCTAGCTAGGAGGTTTGAGGTTTTTTATTATTTTTGTTGTAGAAATATGCTTTCGTAATATTTAAAGAGGTTTGGATTTTATTTAGGTCTAGACTTTCTAGTTCCCATTTTTAAGTAATAGAATGTATGTTGGTGTGATTTGAGAGAGTTTTTGTGCTTTAGTCAGATTTTCTATATCACATAAAAGGTTAGTGCTTTGTTTACCCTGGACCTTTTTCCTTTTTGCCCCTTCTTGTATCAGTTGTCCCTTAAAACAGCTTTGAGAATGTCCCACAGCAGTGCTGGAGACACATGGTCTGTGGAGTTTTCTGCATAGAAATTTTTAATGGCCTTAGAACTCTAGCTTAAAAGCCTCATTCTTCAAGAACATGGAGCTGAATTTCCACAGTTTATGTGGGCACATGTCTTCTTTTAACTTCCAGTAACACTAAAGGGGAGTGGTCAGAATAAAAGACAGTGTCTATTTCTACATGTACTACATTTCCCAATAATGTTCTGGAGATAAAAAATGATCTATCCTGGAATATGATTTATGAACTGTTGAATAATACATGTAGTCTTTGGTGGTGTGATTGAGTAATCTCCATGGGTCTACCAAGCCTGGTCTAGCAATCAATTTCACTAATGTGTTGTGCGTGTGTTGAGTTGTCCGTGGTGTGTTAGACCGGTCTAGGAAGGGATTCAAAACCAAATTGGAGTCTCCCCCAATTACCACCTTACTTACAGGAATAGTTTGTAGCGTATGCAGAAATGAGTCCATAAAGTTTTGCTGTTCCACATTTGGTAAATAGTACATAGCTAATGTATACTGTGTTCCCAGAATGATCCCCGTAAGTATCAAAAACTCCCTGCAGGATCACTATGTTCCATCTCTAATACAAAGGGGCATAGTTTATTAAATAATATAGCCACCCCTCTTGCCTTGCCTGATCCTCCCACAACGTATTGTGTTGGGAATGTTCGGGGAGGGAAGGGTGGTGTGGAGCCTTTTCTATGGGTCTCCTGTAAAAATAATATCTCTGGTTTTAAGGGTTTGATCTACTTAAGGATCTTATTACACTTGGCATGACATCCTAACTCTCTGACATTAACTGATACTGCCCTTATTGTACTCATAACATCATTTGAATATTGTAATTTCTTAGTAATATATTACCATCCAAAGGGATCCTCAGTCCCCTACCATCAACATTAGGCAGTCTGGTTATTATTCTATCCTCATATTTGCCTTTTTGGAAACCAAGTTGCAAGGTATCCTAGATTAAGCCAAAATGCAACATTGTAACTAGCAATTAAAAACAAATAAAACAGTAACTTCATCCTAGCAAGAGGGAGATGGATCAGAAATGCATCTGACCATCGGCTAGAAATTTCCATTCCAGCCTCCTCTGGAGAATGTGGGGAGAACTTGACGACTATCAAGAAGTCAAGTAAGCCTCAGGTCCATTCACCTGGCGGCTGCAAATGATAACATTTAGATTAACTGCAGCAAGAGTGGGGGAGGAGAAAAAGGTAAGGGTTTAAGGAGTTTTCATACGGATAGTAATTAGCACTGAGTGTCCTGTTGTCATTCTACGTCTTTCCTCTTTATCTGGTGTTAACTGGCGGGGCATGATTCAAACGCATTGTGGATGATCTTGATGATAAACTTCAGCGTTGGTCTTAGTTAACAGCTATCCTTTCCTCTTCAGTCGATTGCTATTAAGGTGGTGGCTGCATTCAAAGAAGCTTCCATGTGACCATCCTTGCTGACAGCTATTAGTGAAGAGGAGAACAGCTTAATAGGTGCAACTTCAGCGCGTCATTTCATGATAATGGCAGTCAATTTTAACAACAGATCGTAATTGCCTTTTTCCATTTGACATTTCTGAACAACAACTGTCGAAGTGGTATCTGATCGGGTGGCACACTGAGGGGAAGTCAGTTAAACAAATACAGCTGTCTAGTAGCTGGGTCTGCTGACAGGTGCTGCTGTTGATATCCGGTTGATGTCATCTCCGTTCGTCCCATCATCTGCCTATTAGGTGTCAGCACTCTTCCCAGTCGAATAATTGGGGGAATATGCAGAGAGTAGTCCATTTCTTATGTCTGTCTTTCTCTATTTTTCTGCATCTAGTAACAATTGATTTTATGTTGTTCTGCCTCACAGGGAGTGAGGGGGGCTGGGAGCAGAGATTTTGCC
Source organism: Gambelia wislizenii (assembly GCA_030847615.1). Classification (NCBI taxonomy): domain Eukaryota; kingdom Metazoa; phylum Chordata; class Lepidosauria; order Squamata; family Crotaphytidae; genus Gambelia; species Gambelia wislizenii. The sequence continues at coordinate 218,575,425 of JAUMIR010000003.1, forward strand.
CGCGATTGAGTATGTCTGCCCAGGAAATGATTGTAGTAGGGGTGCAGGGTGAGGGCGCTGAGTGTTGAGTTACGGATTCCCACTCAAATGTATCATTCTGATAATGACAGTTCTAATGGTTAGATTATCTTGGTGTCATCACGTCATTATATGAAGATCGCAAGATGTGTTTGCAGACTGCTGATTTCTCAATGCATAATCTGACATTTCCCACCAGATTGTGCCTTTTTTTCATAGTGACAGTTACAGTATTTGGTCAATATGGCATTGGAAAGACACAACAGGAATGAAATGACAGTAGTGCCAAGATGGCTACCAACCTTTCTGTCAGCTCCTTGAACTAAGGTCCTTGAGGGTAAAAGGGGGTGCTGGGACAAATCCAGTGGGGATCAAGGCCAATTCTCCAAATGTATGGCTCTTTAACTGGGGAAGATCATGGATTTCTTCCTTTCCCCCCCTTTCTTTCTCTGAACTGTCTGCCATGCCATATTTTGATGATTGTCCATGCTTTGTGAGTTTTATCTAATTTTGGTGTTTAGCCGAATGAGATCCGTCAGATAACGAGCCTGAGTGGCTTTAAAAAAGCACTAAAGACGGATCTCTTTCGGCAGGCCTTTCCTAATTAGATCCCGGCCTCAGGGGATCCTGGCCTCTTCTAGGCTGCTGGCCATTTATTATATTTTATTGTATTTATAGTTTTAAATGTGATTTTAGATTAGTTGTTTTTAATTTATATTTGTTTAATGTTTTTTTATGGGGGAGGGTGGGAGTGGGGGTGTTTAGGGATTTTATTTGTATTGTATTTTAAATTCTGTAAGCCGCCCCGATTGTTTTAACAGAGGGGCGGGGTATAAATAAATTTTATTATTATTATTATTATTAGCTGTCCTTCTAGTTCCCTTGGTAAGGGGATGTTGAATGCTTCAAATATAGCCGGCAACTGTTAGCTTGATGAGGCTGTCAAAGCCCCAGTTTCATACAAAGCAATCAATCAAAAGGGATATCCCCATTTATATTTTACGTTCTTCTCCCAAAATATGGTAGTAAATGGCCTGAAGGCTTGTCTCTGTTTTAACGTGTCCACAGACAGATTGTTAAAAACTTGGATTTGCTGACCATTGAAGCATAAATTCTATATTGAAGCAAGTTTATTTATTACTTCTGTTTTCTTCATATAACGGGCAAATCAAATTAAGACATCCCTGGGTGGTTTATCTTCAGATCTCCGTGAATCCGTTTGATGTCTGACGGTATGAATTCTAAGTTTGGGCAAACTTTGTTCGCCCACTCAAGGATGGAATTTAGTAGTTTCTCATTGGTGACATATTCTGGGACCCATTTTATTCAAATTTTCTGGTGTCTCTCCCTATTATTCCAGAGGAAACAGGGGAGAGTATTGGAAATATGGGAAAGAACAGAGGAGAAGAGTAGCATCATATACTTCTGAGGCACTGGAAGGGAGAAGAGTATTTGGATGATTTTCCTGAAAGGCAGTCGAGATGTTGGAAGGAAGAATGCTGAAATTTACAGTAAAGTCACTGGAGAGGACAGTGACCTTTGGGGGGAGTTTCTGAAAGAGAATGGTGATACTGTATTTGCTTCTCAGTTAGGAGAGTAAGATGAGAACAAAGTTAGCAAGATCAATAAGGTTTATTATGGACGGACGTTTCAGGTTTTATTGAATTTGATGATTGACGTTCAACTTGTACGATCGCAAAGATTCAACAAAACAACAACAACAAAGGTTAAATTTAAAGTATGAGTGGATAAAGAAATAAGGAGTAGGTTTATCGGATTTAAGATGTTATTCAGTTGCTTGATGTTTGAAGCTGACTTGGCATAAAAGAAGTTGTTATAAAATAAGGTTTTTGGGGTATACAAAATATGAGAAAATGTTTAAAATGATATTAAGGCTGATTTATTTATGTAAGGGTTAGATAATTAGAAGGGAGATTAGCACGAAAGAGGGGTGTTTTGGAAATAGTTGAGGATAATTAAAAAAAATTACAATAAGGTTGAGATTTTATTTTAAGGATAAAAAATTAAACAGAATCTAACTTCCTTTTTGTGCACAGTTGGGAGACACAGCTGGAAAAAAGTTAGATGGGATGGAGAAATAGTTGGAAAAGAATTGGGAAAATTGTTTCAGTATAAAGGTGGAAGGATTTAACATTTGATATTTTACGTTATGATAGATAGTTGTTAAAATAGAATGAATTAGTGAGAGAGTAACTTGTTTAATTGAATTGAGGGGATGATTAACAGTAGTCGCTGATAAAGACTATCAACCCTGCATTGACTTTCTGTAGAAAATATGTACATGGTTTTATAAGTTTTCATTTTGATTATTAGCATGTGTATGTTATAGAAAGGAGGAAAAGGATGTATTGTGATAGATGAGCAAGGTATAAACCAATTATATATTTTAATAACTGCTGAAAAGAAGCTTGGAAGTCACTTTTACCTTTTTCTATCTTTCCTCCCTTTTTTCTTTTGTCTGTTTTTCCTTTCTTTTCTTGTTTTTCTTTTCTCGTTCCCCTATTATTTATCATTATTGCTCTGTTTTATGTATCTTGGAAATGTTTAAATAAAATGTTGAGAAGACAGCTTCAGGGGTGGCCCTTCTTTCTGTCACGCTATCTGCATAGGTACATCTGGTGAGAGAATGGCCTTCTCAGTGGTTGCTCCCAAATGCTGGAAATTGTTGCCAAGAGATACTAGTCTGGCTCCTTCCATGGCATCCTTCCAGTGACAAGTAAAGCATTTTTTGTTTGTTTGTGTAACAGGCCGTTGGGAAATGACTGATTATGTGAAAGAATTTTTAATAACACCTTGCCTTGTTCTTGTTCCTTGCTTTTCAGTGGATTGGTTTTAAAATTGGTTTTAATTCTATTGATAGTTTTTATATAACTTTTGATATATATTTTTTTACTGACACAGGATTTTTTATCTGTATCTGTTTTAATTTGAGTCACTTTGATACCAGTAATACAGTAATACGTACATGAACTCTGAGGGCAGGCAAACAGTGCATACAACAGTAAAGCAGGATTCAAGAAATACCCTTCATTTAGATTTTGTATTTTTATAGCATAAAATGAAGAATAAGTGCATGTAAATATGGATTAAGCTGTTTAAACAACATTTGTTAGGCCTCAAAGATGGACTATGATTAGACTCAGGAGACTTGATTTATCCTACTGAACAGTTTCCTTTATTACTTCCAAGAGAATTTATTCCAAAAGAGCACGGTTTATACCTTGCTCATCTATCCTAAGTAGGAGGATAAAACTTAGCTAGGCAGAAAGTGTGCTTCAGCTATTTAGTTAATGCCAATAGGGCTTAAATTAAATTTTACAGCTGTTAGCCAAGTCTGTTCTGTGGCTAACAAGTGAGAATTTAAATCTTGGAAAACATAATCCTATTATAAAATTGCCAGCTGACTTGACACTATCTAGGAAGTCTTCATGGAAGCTTTTTTTTAAAAAAAGACACAAACAAAGGAAAAAATGAATTATTATAATATTATTAGCTATAGCTGGTGTAAAATACACCATTCCCCCCCACGCTGTGCGCTACACCCTCCCACGGTACACATGCCACTCCCCCATGCCACCCTCCCAGCGCCCCGTGCCACACTCCCCATGCTGCCCTCCCTGTGCTTGCGCCTCCATCCCTGCGCCTCCCTCCCCATGCCGCCCCGTGCTGCCCTCCCCAAACTCACACCCCATGCCACCTTTGCTGTGCCCTGTACTGCCCTCCCCGCACTGACACCGCCCTCCCTGCACCCCTGCCATCATGTGCTGCCCGCCCTGCACTCGCACTGCCCTTCCTGCACCCCATGCCTCCACGTGGCACCATCCCCGCACTCGCACCACCCTCCCTGCACCACATGCTGCCACGTTTTCTTTTTGAATTTCCCACGCTCGCATCTTCTCGCAAGAATGGGCGGGATTTCAGTCCAGGAAGTGAACAGAGCTCCATTAGAGCGCCGTTCATGCCTGGGCTGCCTTTGGATGGAACATAAGGTAAGTCTGATGGGGAGGGTTATTGTGCCGGGACAGGGATGGGTCTGGAGATTGTGAGACGGAACGCTTTTTGCATTCCTGTCTGATAATCTCCTTAGTTCAACACTAGTGATAGAACAGTGTTTGCTGCCACACTTAGGGCAGCTAAAAAGTATTTGGGACACAGGTCAGTCTACCTCAAGGGATTGACCATCATTATCAGCCATCTGAGGTAGCTGCCTCACTCTTCCTAATGTTGGGACAAGTTCTCCCCAATGGATGCAATTATTGGGGAGATAATTATTGGGTTTTAACTCCAGTCTAGTTGTAAATGGTGTGCCAATAGAACTGATTAAAATATTATTTTGAAGAGGATCATTTAATTCTGAGGATGAATCGACTTCTTTCATGCACATTTACAGTTTTTAGAAAAACATTGGATCTTTTTATTCCTAATCATTCTTCTCTCTCTCTCTCTCTCTCTCTCTCTCTCTCAGACACACACACACACACACACACACTTTGTCAGACATAGTTCTCTGGACCTGTGCCACAGTACTGAATTTTAATAAGGTCTACATTTTAGTATAATCAGCTATGTAACTAAGAATCCCTTTCCTTGGCAAAGGAATTTTCAAAGGGGATAGTTGTTAAACCCATTTAATCTGCCTGCTGTAATCTCAGTTTCATTCCTTAATTTGGGATTTTTCCCCACAGCTCAGGTCAGTAATCTCAGACTTCATGAATGTGTCAGGGTGAACATGGTGATGATTTTACAGGAAAGGATTGGTAAAGGATTATTTCTTGCACTGTGAGGAAATGGATTACAGTACAATGCTTTTACTTTGGAGGACATCAGTCAGTTCTGTAAGAGAAGCTAGCGGCCCAGAAGAATATGACACAGAATCAGTTAAAATCCATGGGAACAATACTCTTCACTTCAGTAAGATGTGGATTGTAGCCAAAGTCCATTAATTTATTCCCTGTGAAGAAAGAATCTTAAATACCTATACACTCTTTACATTTCCATTAGTCATTTGTTCCCAAAAGAAAAGGAGAATCCCAAGAAGATGGATGAATGTTTTGCATTTCTCTTTACTATGGAAGATGTAGAGCAGATAACCATGCCAGAAGGCTGTCAGAAGAACTGAGGCAAATAGTGATAAGAGACTGTACAGGACTTTGTCACACTACACTGTTAGCATGCTGTTATTCCACTTTAACTGCTAGGCTGCCTCCTATGGAATGCGAGGGTTTGTAGTTTAGTGAGGCGTAAGAGCTCTCTGGCTGAGAGTTCTAAATGCCCATCCCTAAACTGCAAATCCCAGGATTCAACAGGAGGCAGCACAGCAGTTAAAGTGGAATAATAGTGCTATAACTGTATAGTGTGGTACGTTCTAGGCCTTATTGACAAATTCTAAATGCCCACCTGAGAATTTTTAAAGAAATCAAATGTGTTATTGCTGATCTTTGAACAAAAATGCGCAATTTGTATCTAAGATTTTCCTCCAGACCTGAGAATTATAAAATGGCTAACAACACTAATTTTTAAATTAGTGACAGGACAGGATACAGGAAATTATGGGGCAGTTAGGTTTAAAACTGTTGCCACTAAATTGGTTGGGGGGAGTATAATTTAACATAAAATTATAAACCTATAGGCAAGGTGACTGTAGAAACTCAGAGCACCTTTCATCAGCTTTGTTGGTTCAGCAGTAGCAACTTTTCCTAGATAACCATACTGCACAGATTCCAGCTCTGGTAACATCCAGTTTGAATTACTTTAGTGCATTATAAACGTTGCTGCTATTGAAAACTGTGTACAGAATTCAGTATCAGAATTCTGACTAGTTCATCTGTAAGGAGCCACATTGCACCAATTACATTGGCATGGTCTTCACTGCCATGACCAATTCAAGTTATTACCCTTAAAGCTCTAAATGGCATTGAGCCCAAATACTGTATATGAAAGAGTGCCTCTTCTGATTTCATCTTACCTATGCATTAAGTTCTTCATAGGAGGCCCTTTAATGAACACTGTAAGAACACCTAGTGCCCAGTGGTGTCATTCTACCACTTCAAATGACATTGCACTTGAGGACACCTAGTTCTGGATGATGCACAAGGGAGGAATCCATTGCATTTGCCTGTGCAGTCATTTGCATAACCAGTTACGCTGAGGGAGCACTTGAACAAATCTGCTACCACTTGCACAACTAGAAAAACCAACAGAATAGAATAGACTAGAAAGCTGAACCAAAGATAACAAAATGAAATTCAATACGGAGAAATGTAAGGTACTGTACTTAGGGCAGAAAAACGAAATGCATAGATATAGGATGGGGGAAAACTGGTTGAATGAGACTATGCTCGAAAGAGATCTAGGAGTCCTAGTAGACCACAAGTTTGAACATGAGTCAACAGTGTGATGTGGCAGCTAAAAAGGCCAATGCGATTTTGGGCTGCATCAATAGAAGTATAGTGTCTAGATCAAGGGAAGTAATAGTGCCACTCTATTCTGGCTTGGTCAGGCCTCACTTAGAAAACTGTGTCCAGTTCTGGGCACCACAATTCAAAAAGGATATTGACAAATTGGAGCATGTCCAGAGGAGGGCAACTAAAATGGTGAAAGGTTTGGAAACCATGCCTTATGAGGAAAGACTTGGAGAGCTGGGTATGTTTAGCCTGGAAAAAAGACGGTTAAGGGGCGATATGATAGCCCTGTTTAAGTATTTGAAGGGGTGTCACATTGAGGATGAAGCAAGCTTGTTTTCTGCTGCTCCAGAGACTAGAACACAGAGCAATGGATGCAAGCTCCGGGAACAGAGATTCTACCTCAACATTAGGAGGAACTTTTTGACGGTAAGAGCTGTTCAGCAGTGGAACACACTTCCTTGGAGCGTGGTGGGGTCTCCTTCCTTGGAGGTCTTTAAACAGAGGCTGGATGGCCATCTGTCAGGGATGCTTTGATCGTGATTTCCTGTGTGGCAGGGGGTTGGACTGGATGGCCCTTGTGGTCTCTTCCAACTCTACAATTCTATGATTCCACTACCATATGATTTTCCTTCACTAATATTAGATTAGATTTAGGCATTTAAAAAGAAAGGGGCCTTCTCTGTGGTGGCATCGTGAGTTTAGAATGCCCTTCCACAGGAGACATGGCCAGAATCCTGTTGATGCTCTACAATGGCACAACTATGCCAGTTTAATCAAAGGAAGTGAGAGAGCCAGCATGGTGTAGTGGTTTCAGGATTGGACTAGGACTCTGGAGACCAGGGTTTGAATCCCTGCTCAGCCATGGAAATGCAGTGGGTGAACTTGGGCAAGTCATACTCTCTCAGCCTCAGCAAAGGCAAACTCCCTCTAAACGGTTCTTGCCAAGAAAACCCCATGATAGGGTCCCCTTAGGGTCACTATAAGTCAGAAATGATTTGAAGGCACACAACAATAACAACAACAAACTTGTAGTGGCCATAAAGGAAGGAAGGCACTGGAGAAGTAGGCTGCTCAGAGCCAGCAGATTTTGTATGCCTCCCATCACCATCTCTGCCCGAACCTGGAAGAAGTGCAACTGCTAATGTAGTACACCAATAGGATTTCAGCCAACAGTTCACCAATATTGTTTTTCCTTCAGCACAAAATTAAAATATTGCTCTTAAATTTTGAGCATTTAATTTATTATTTTGGTTCTGTTGGCTAGTTGAAGTGTTTTGCAATTGTCTGTTTTTAATGTTGTCTCTTTTTAATATTTTGTTTGTCCCTTTCAAGTTTTGTATACCATGGAATCCTTCTGTGAGGAGAGTGGTTTGTCAATTTTAAACATAAAGAAATAAAAATAAGTACAAAAATTGTATATTAGGAGAAATCATTCGTATGAGAAAGTCATACTAATTTTCACACAGACTTGTAAAAATAATCTCTCAAACTGATTAGAAACATGGGAAAAACAAACATAAGGCTGAAAGAATATAAACACTAAATGAAACTATAATGGAAAGATTCAGCCATTCATAGATCTAGCTAATTAGTCTGTCTGTTGTGTATCCTGGGAGCATTTAGTCAGAAGTAAGTATGATTGAAGTGCAGGGAACATATTTCATTGGAAGTATGTCTACCTGAGATCAGTGATCTAGGGTCCATCTACACTGTAGAAATAATGCAGTTTGACACCACTTTAAGTGCTGTAGCTCCATCCTATGTAATGCTGGGATCATAGTTTTATGAGGTCTTTTGTCTTCTCTGTCAAAGAGTGCTGGTGCCTCACAAAACTACAAATCCCAGGATTCTGTAGGATGGAGTCATAGCAATTAAAATGGTGTCAAACTGCATTATTTCTACTGTGTAGATGCATTCTCAGATTGCTTCCTCATATTATTGATAGGCCTTTACCTAAAAGCATCCACATGATTCAAGAAAATTATGTTAAAAAAACCCAACACTATGTATGAAAAATACAAAATATCAAACATGATAAACTACCCTCAGCTGTGTAAAAGAGTTTATAGAGTAACTTGAAGCACTTCTCTCTAAGTGGCTGGGTAGGGAGGAAACAGCAATTTCTGACATTTTAATACCTTTCTTACACCCTTGCTACCACCACCATTTGCAAGCTTATGTCTGATCTTTAAAGCTGTCAACACAAGCATGGCTACTGACCTTGTGATTTTGCAAATCATTGAACAGAAGGAAATTAACAGAGGTGGGGGATACAAAACGAAAGGTTTGTTTTAAAATGTAGACCTCGCTTCGCTATAGATAGTACAATATGACAAGTGATGTGACACTGAAACCAATGAAGTTCCTTATATATTCAGTTTGCTATGTGTGTTTTGTGTGTGCCTGTGCCTTCAAGTAACATGTCAACTTATGGTGATCACATGATTTTCATAGGGTTTTCTTAGGCACTGAATACTCAGAGGTGATTTTGCCAGTTCCTTCCTCTGAAATATAGCCTATAGTACCTGGTATTACATACTGTATGCTTAAACAATATCAGGTTTTATCCAGTTTGGTCTGAGACCTTTTCTAGAATGTTTACAGCAGTCAAAAGACATTCACCTTGCTGTGCTTAGAAGTTGTGCTTGGATGTGCAGATGTAAAAAATACTCATGTATTTGTAAAAGTTTATTTATCTATTAATTTTACATAGAACTCATAATTTAATCAAAACTGGCAATTTTCATTTGGCAAGTAAAAACTGTTAATAGTTGGAAATTTATGTTTTTAGTGGAGATGGTTAATAAAGCGCACCTCTTCCTGCCAAAACCATACCATCCAATTATCAACATTCCTCCCCAGTTTTGCACTCGCTCGGCATGAGCTTTTCTCACAGAACTAGAGTCACTTCTAGCTGTTTTGTTCATAGACTCTGTCAAAAAATATTTTCTGCATCTCTAATTTCATTAAGATATGCTTGACTGAAATTGTCAACATAGCTAGGAAAATAGAGTTTATTTCAAAATTTGCTTCCTCTCTTGTTGCAGCGGTTGAACAACCCAAAAGAAAGGCATCTCAGAATTATGTCACTCTGGTTATGATCATAATGCAAGAAAAGGAAACAGGTTCTCATAAACATGCTTATTCTTGAACATAATTGGTTAGCAGACCAGCATTTGTGAATTTCTAGGTGTGAGGATTTGGCTTGTTTTCTCAGACTGGGTTTTTGAGGCTGCCAACTTCTAGCCTCTCAGGGTTTTCCCACTCATGAAAATACAGAGAGACTTCAGGTTGTTAGATGAAATGTGAGGATTTTTAATTCAACGTGACCTGCTCTGCAGAACAAAAGATAGGCAGTGCCATTCATTTTGCACAAACTTTGATATCTTTTGAATAACAAGAATGAGATATTGAAGGTATATAATGTTGGTTGAACCAGTTGTTCTTTGATTCAAGGAAGTCTAATGCAAGTTGTCTGGATGTAGAGCTGCCATATGGACAGTCTTTGTGTGCTGAACACACATAAAACATGCCAACTTCTTTAATAGCTTCTGAAGACTCAAATGTAGGTTGGGGTAGGGCATTTCCTGGTTTACTTTATAAAAAGAGCATTGTTATCATCACTGGTGATCTGCAGACATATCTAAGAAGCATCTCTATAGTAGGACCCCCATATCTGCTGGGGACCCCCATATTTGCTGGGTTCAGGTGGAGGGTGTGGATACAGAAAACCATGGGTAATAGCAAACACCATTAAAAATAATGGGACTTCTGGTTTAAAATACCATAGAATTGTCTTGGAGGACCTAGAAAATTGCTAGAGAGGACACATTTTCTAGGAATACTCTATGGTAGGTGTGCTGTTTTGTGTCCCATGGATAATTGAATCAGTGGATAATGAATAGTGGATATGGGGGTGCTATTTTATTATATTTTGAGGTTTCTGACCTAAAATACATGTAGCCAAGAGCAGATCTCATTATCCTGCCAGAAGACACTGCCTCCATTGAAAAAAAACATGGCTTGGATCCAATTGTCTTGGTCCTTTTGGGTGAGTTGGAAGGGCCTCTTGCATTCATGGGAAGTTCTGTGAGAGAACATGAGAGAAGACTGTTGTGAGATTAAAGTGATCTAAAATCCAGATATGTTTGTCCATTTGTTCCGCCTTTAGCAGAGCCCATTTATACATGACCACAGGAGATGTTAATTTATCTCTTTAATTCTTCATAATTTAGCCCATCGTTCAATAGCCCATCATGCACAAAGGAAGTCTTGAAGGCTGGAACATGTGCCTTTCGCCATTGGAATGCATTTGCAGCAACTGCTTAGCATGGCTTTATAAAATCCTATATAATGGACACAAAGTCAGGCATTAACTTTCCTGAATGGATAGGGACATATCACAAATATATAGATTGGCTGATTGTTAGAACTTTAGTGAGACAGTTCAATGGACTGGATCCAGACTTTGTCATGCTTAGAGTAGACCCATTGAAATGAATGAGTCCTAATTTGGTTATCACCAATTTAACCCCATTTCAGTGACTCTAAAGTTGTGATTCACACCATCAATGGTTCTTAGCATTCAAATCAACCCCTGATAATGCAATCTGGATAGTATGGGTTAAATCTGTGTGGATGCATAGTGATAGGGGATAGTGCTTTTGAGGTTCTTCTACCTCTGTGACATGGGTGGGGGATTGCACAGCTGCCCCAGCAATCACCAGAACACCTCAATTTCCATCTGTGTCCTTCCAAAAATGATGACTGGAAGTAACTAGCCACCATTTAGGAAAGCTCACAAAGGGAAACAGAGGTATTTGAGAGTGTGTGGCTTGTGGAGGATGTTTTTGTAAATTTCGGTACCTTTAGTGGGTTTTGCATGGTTTCAGGTGAAAATCACCCAAAAATGGTGCCATTTTTTTTAAGGGAGTAGGGAGGGTCAGGGTCCCCACACCTGCTCTGTGAGTAAGATAAATTTTACACATTATGGCCAGATTCTTCCTGCATCATATGTTGCAAAGTACATTCTCTTAGAGTAAGAGGTAATTTTTGTAGTAATAAAACATGTCCAAATAATGTGCATCTTATTAAAATATCTCTGTCAGATTGTAGGAAACTGCAACTAGATGAGTATCACAATTGCTTATTAACATAAAACAATATAATGTAATCTGTTTCATTAGTCAAGTTCTGAAAGTTATGTGTTTTCTTAACGTATGGCATATGTACTTATTTATTCATTCATTTGTTAAATATATGTTCTGGCCTTTAACTTAGTGTCATGGACTAGGTTCTTCAGACTCAGTAACCAGCAGCTTCAGAGTTAAACAGAAAGCTTTATTGGTACAGTAATCTAAGGAGCAAACTATACAAATTAGTTGCTTTGAATGAAGTTCATAGAAAAAGCAGTAAAATAAAAAGTATTTACAGTCAGCCAAATCTGATGAGCAGTTCCCTCATTGGTCATCCATCATCCACACTCCCCATTCTCACCCAGTCTGGGCTCCACCTATTGTTTCCCACAGCTCTTGAAGGTGCAAGGCCATCCAGCCTGCTTTCTGTACAGATGCCATCTTCTCTTGTCTCCTCTCAGTACACCAACTTGTTACAGTGTTAAAGAATGCAAAACATTAAATGGTCAAACATGAAAGCACACAGTAACTCGATATAGACAGGGAGGTCGCTTTTGGGGATCGATCCTGACACTTAGGGATATAGCTGTCAGGGTGGATCACAACATAAAAAAACTCCCATGTACAGTGAAAACTCCCATGTACAGTGAAAAATGAACCAGCACAGATAGTACAATAGATTTTAAGACAACCCCCCCCCCAAGAGATCAACCAAAATTTCAGGCTAAACAACATTGTTATTGTTGTTTTTAAAAAAACAACAGCCATTTCTAGGGAGAATATCAGCTGAATCTTTTAAAACTGTGGGATCACAGCATCAAAGCCAGTGAACTAGAGGCAAGCAAGATCTGAAGAGGTAAAATGGTTATGTTGGAAAGCAAGTAGCTTCAGCAAGACAGAGAATTAAGAGCTGATACCTGCATAACTTTGCTCAGACTGGGGACCCAGAAGCTTCATAGAATTTTTTAGAATATCATTTTTCTTTTTTGTCACTTGCTTACTGCTGAGTTAATAACTGCAATCACACCTTCTCACCACCTGTAGTAGTGGCACTGAAGAATAAGGAATCTGAGTCCTATTCCAGAGTTTCCAGCTGGAGACCCCCTACTGCCTTAGTAAGTATTGATCATTGTAAAAGTAGGCTTTAAGTGTTGTTCCTTTCATTTTCCATTCCTCTTGCAGTATGAACCCTAACAGTGTCCAGAGATCTTTAACCTTCCCCTTCTACCTCCAAAATATTGACTGACTTGGAGTCTGTCATTATCCCCCCTCCCCAAAAAAGCATAGTGTTGCCCAATGAACCAGATGAGTCCTTTTTAAATGTAATTGCTCTAAAGTCTAGGATTAATTTGGTTCCACAGGCTTAGTCAGGAATGTCTGGGTGGTTGTTTCAGGATCACAAACTTATTAAATCAGCTTTCTTACTGCTAAGTAGAAATAGTTATATAAAAAATTAAGAGTTTTTTGTTTGTCAGTTTCACATGACAGAACGTTTGTGTTACACTGTGGAAAAGTAGAGAAACTTAAAAATTAATATCCATAGAGCATGAGCAGAGGACACTGTGTCATCTGGTACAGTAGCCAAAAAGGAGCCCTGGTGGTGCAGTGATTAAATGTCAGTACTGCAAGTCACCATGTTGCAAGTTCAATTCCAGTGGACTCCAAGGTTCACTCAGCCTTCCATCCTTTTCGTAGGTCGGTAAAATGAGTACCCGGCTTGTGGGGGCAATTAGCTAACACAGATTGAAAACTGCTTAATGCAGTGTAGATGTGTAAATTTGCTATTGCTTAAAACAATTTGTAAGCCGCATTGATAGCCTTGTGGCTGAAGAGCAGGGTATAAATAAATAAATAAATAAAAATAATAAAATAGCTGTTGAAATTTATAAATATCGATGATGTAATTCCTCTTATCCCCAATGTGCTGCTAAGCTGGACCATTCATAAAACACATAGGTGAAAAGTCGTTCATGATGCTTACTGTGGAATAGTTGTGGGTGGGAATTTTGGAAATATTTGACAGGTCCATGGTATCTGTAGAACTCTTCTCCAGCACCACATTTCAAACAAGTTTATTTTCTTCCTATCAGTTTTCTCCACTGTCCAGCTTTGACAACCATACATAGAAATGGGAAATATGATGGCATGGACAATCCTAACTTAAGTATGCAATGATGTATCATGATACCTCAGGATCTTGTCTAGTTCCTTCAATAGTTGTCCTTCCAATTCCTGGGCTTCGTCTGATTTCTTGACTGCAGTCTCATTCTGATCAATGACTGGTAATAAGGTATGGAAAATGTTGAACTATTTCAATGTGAAGTCAAAGGCTTTCACAGCCGGCATCCATAGATTTTCCTTGGTTTTTTCCCCGGGCTGTGAGGCTTTGTTCTGGAATAGTTTCTTTCTGACGTTTCGCCTGCATCTGTGGCTGGCATCTTCAGAGAATGGTTGGGTAGGAGTGTATGTGGAGTTTATATGCTGCAAACCCCTGTTGGGGAGGATATGTAAATTTGTGTAATTGAATGGTTAGTTTCTGGGTATAGAAATGCAAGGCTTGTTAGTGTCTGTTTGGCTAATGGTTGGTTGATGGGCCATTATCTGCTGGAACCTCCCCTGTCTTTGGGTGGTATTCCTTTGTAAGTGCTGAGTTTATATTCTATTGTTCTTCAAAACTGGGAGCCAGGTTTTGTTTACTTTTAATGTTTCTTCTTTCCTGTTGAAGTTGTCCGGGTGTTTGTGGATTTCAATAGCTTCTCTGTGCATTCTGACATGATAGTTGTTGGCCTGGTCCAAAATTTCTGTGCTTTTAAATAGCATTTTGTGTCCAGGTTGGTTTATATCATGTCATGCAACTGCTGATTTTTCTGGCTGGCCTAGTCTGCAGTGTCTCTCATGTTACTTGATTCGTGTTTGCACGCTGTGTTTAGTGGTCCCTATGTAAACTTGTCCACAGCTGCACGGTATGTGGTAAACTCCTGCAGCTGTGAGAGGGTCTCTTTTGTCCTTAGCCAAGCGTAGCATTTCTTGGATTTTCTTGGTTGGTCTGTAGATCGTTTGGAGGGTGTGTTTCCTCATAAATTTCCCTATTCTGTCTGTGACTCTTTTGATGTATGCTAAAAATACCTTCCCTTTGGGTGGCTGTTTTTCTTCTTCATTCCTGTATTTTTTTCTGGGTCTGGCTGCTCTTGTGATGTCTGATCTGGAGTACCCATTAGCCTGTAGGGCCCAGTTTAGGTGCCTCAGTCCGTCTTCCAGATAGTGGGATTCGCAGATCCTTTTTGCATGGTCTATCAATGTTTTTATTGTGCTTCTTTTTTGTCCTGGGTGATGATTGGAGTTCTTGTGTAGGTAGCTGTCCGTGTGTGTGGGTTTTCTGTACAACTTGTGGCCTAACTGTTGGTTTGATTTGCTGATGACTAGGGCATCCAAGAATGGCAGTGTTCCTTCCTTCTCTTTTTTCCTTTGTGAATTTCAATGTCTTCATCATCTACTTTAAAGTTATGTAAATAATCTGTTGTCATTATTTTTGCTTTCTTAATGCTCAACTGTAAACCTGCCTTTGCATTTTCTGTTGTAGTAAGTACAAGAACTACAACTTCAATCATTATAGGGTTAATGGTGAGTTCTCACTGAGATTGAAATGGCCTTCAGCTGTTCCTTTTATCTAAATCAGCTGGGGAGCCACTATAAGGCTAGCTCTTACTATTGTGAGTTTACTCCTTACCACCTTGCTTCCTCATTTTGCATTGTTGTGCCTTTGTCTCTGTTTCTTTGTGACCTTTTACTGTGTGGTATGTTTTGCTGTTTTGTATATTTACTTGCCATATTGCTCTAGTTCATTTTAATACCTTTTCTCTACTTGTTTTGTATATTGCTTTATTGTAGATATATTGTTTGCTGTTTATTTATAGAATAGATAAAATACTATTTTCAGCACTTGTTCTCTCTTATTTTTGTCTTCTGGATTCTATTTTTTCAACATTTGCTTCACTGACTTTCTTCTGTAATCATTCTAGCTCTTTACTATTTTCTGCTAGTAATATGATGTCATCTGTATATCTTAAATTGTTGATGTTGTTACCTGAATTGTATGGGGTCCATGAGGATCCCACTAGTGTCCGAATCTTAATATGGGGAATTTTTAATTAACTCAAGATGGCAACGAGAGGGTGGGTAACTGTGGATCTTTTGACCTATGTATACCAGTAGTAATTTAGGAGACTCTAAGCCAGAATGTACAATAAAATGAACGTTATTGGAATTTAATCTTAACAGCATTCATGCTAACACTCAAGCTTCAAGAAATCATACAAGGCTATCAAAGAAAGTAGGAAGGATTTGGATAGAGAAATAGAGTGAGGGGATTGTGGGTTATACTGTACCAATCCGAAGAGCAGAGATTCATGCAGCAGAGGATACTCAGAATGACATTCTGAGGGTCACACAGCAGAGCGGCAGACTGCATGGATGCAGGGAAGCTGTGCATTTGGTGGCACAGACTGACAGTGATGAGAGGATGAGAAGCTGTGCACATATTGACTGTGTTTTAGGATGTTATTTATATTCAGTGTTTCCCTTGAAGGGATGGGATTTAGAGTAGAATACAATGTCTACTGGAGTTTCCCAGGATTAGACAAGGATTTTCCAGATGTGTTAACAATCGTTGATGGGTGAGACATTGGGACTAAATGGGCACAGGCAACCTTCTGTTGTGAATGAGGGAGAAGAGGAAAAAACCATTTTGCAATCAGTGAGTGCTCAACTATCCTTGATTAGATTAATGGATGACTCACCTCCAGGTGTTCTCAGGAATAACTCTGACCTGGGTCTTACCTTTTTAAGGAATTTGGAAAGGCCCCTCCCTAGGTTATGCATGGCTCCAGCCTTGGTATTTGGAAAGTCCCTGGTTTACTTGCCAGCCACGTGGTGGGCCATAGTTGGTCAAATTATTAAATATTGTCAATTATGTGCTATTGGAAGGTGGGGGCTGTCAAGGCATGTTCCTTCCTCTAATTTTCACATCGCCTTCTTCCAAGTCTAATCCTGCATTATTACCTATGATGTTCAGCATACAAATTAAACAGGGTGATAAAATGCAGACTTACTTGACCCTCTTTCCAGTTGGAAACCATTCCATTTCTTCATATGCTGTCCTAAAGGTAGCCTCTTGTCCTGAGTACAGTTTACGCATCAGGATAATTAAATGTTGCGGCATACCCATTTCTTTAAGAATGACTCATAGCTTTTCATGATCTACACAATCAAACGCTTTGCTGTAACCTATAAAACACAGGCTGATTTTCTTATGGAATTCTTTGGTGCACTCCGTATGTCTATAATATGGTCCTTAGTGCCTCTCCCTTTCCTAACCCAGCTTGGAGATCTGGCATTTCTCACGCCATATATGGTAAAAGTCTTTGGTGTAGGAATTTTGAGCATCACTTTGCCTGCATGGGAAATTAATGCAATGGTCTTTTGGTTACTACCACCCTTGGTGTCCCCTTTCTTGAGGATTGTAATGTATATTGAGCATTTGCAATCTGTGGGCCATTGTTTTGTTTTCCATATCTGTTGACAGATTTTACTTTGAATTAGAGTAGATTCTCTCTCTGTAGCTTGATGCAGCTCTATTGGTATGCCATCTATTCCTGGTGATTTATTTCTCCCAAGTGCTCCGAGTGCAGCTTGCACTTCACTTTTTAAAATTGTAGGTTGGTCTTCAAATGGTTGTTCTCTGAATGACTCTGTCATCCTTTCATCTCTTTTATATAGTTCTGCAGTGTATTGTTTCTATCAGCTTTTGTGTGTGTGTACTTGGTCATGTAATATGTTCCCCCTGATGGTTGTAGTGCATCCCCACTCTTGGTTTAAATTTCCCTAATTTTTCAGATCTTTTGGAAGAGATCTCTTATTCGTCCTTTTTTGTTATCATGTTTTATTTCTCTGCACTAATTATTAGAGTAGTTCTCCTTGTCTCTGTGCTTAAGTTGCATTCAGGGTTCTGACCCTATTTCTGTTACCTTTTAGTTTTGCTTCTTATATGTCCTTAACTGCTTGAAGAGTTTCATCCATCGTCCATTGAGGCTTCTCTTTCTTTTTGGCTACAGAGGATTTTTTTTTTTTTTTTTTGCATTACTCCCTGATAGTGTCCTAGGTTTCAATCCAGAGTTCTGGCCCCTGGTCAACTTAGGCTTATAGTGGAAATCTATTTTTTATATTATCTTTAAATTCTAAAGGAATAGTGGGAATCTATTTTTTATATTATCTTTAAATTCTACAGGGATGTTCTTCAGGTTGTATGTTGGCACAATTGTTGGTTTAGTGTTCTTCTTTAACTTTACTCTAGTTTTTGATATTAGCAGTTCATGGTCTGTGCCACAATCTCCTCCTGGTCTTGTTTTTGCAGGAACAATAGGGCTTTTCCATTTCTTTTTCCAATTATGTAGTCTATTTGATTTCTATATTGGCCACCAGGTGATGTCCATGTATACTGTCACCTCTTTGGTTGCTTGAAGAATGGGTTTGTGATAAACAAACTGTTGGCCTCACAAAGTTCAGTCGTCTCCTCCTGCTTCATTTCTTAAACTTCTTCCTGATTTTCCTACAATCTTTGATTCTGCACTTTTTCCTACTTTTGCATTCCAATCACCTGTGATTAACAAATCCTGTTTTGGTGTGTGATCAATTTCCTCCTGGACTCCAGCACAGGCTCTTTCAATTTCTTCTTCTTTTGCCTCTGTAATAGGAGCATAAACTTGGATTATGGTTATAGTTATGGGTTCCCTGAAGTCTTATGGTTCGCTAAGACTTTGCATTATATCCTTTAACTGTTTTTGCTACATTTCTCCTCACTGCTAATGCCACCTCATTTCTTCTTAGAGTTTCATTTCCTGAGTCAACCATTGTATAATTATCTGACTCAAAATGTCTACTGGTGAAAAGCAGGGATTTCTTTAAAGCATGACACTAAAGCTTGGAGGAATACTCTGCCCACTCAGCTCTAACAGCCACTGATCAGTTGTACTGACTATTGTTTGAGTGAGTTTGAGTACAAAATTAAGGGGTGCTGCACCATTTCATGAAGACCCCAGCCTTTACCATATAATTGCACAAAGTGAGGTGGGGGGGGGGAATTACACTGTATTTGTAGAGAAACAGTGCAGTGCAACAGAAATGACCAAGCAAAAACTAGGCAGAAGACCTTACACATGTGATAAGCTGGTCATCTCTTTTCACCCTGTGTTAGTCTCCCCTATGGATGGTTACCTGATGGTGTGTTAGACTCATTCACTCCCTGTGCTAAATTTGACAGTTTCTTTTCCTATTGTGTTCTCTTCATCCCAAGGTAACAGGTGTGACATTAAAATAACAAAAATGGATCATATCCAAACTGGCAAGTAGCCTTCACCATTCCAAATGAGAGGATGCCCTTGAGAGGCCTCCTCCAGCATTCTGATCCCACACTGCCCAGTCACTTGCCAATAGAAAGCCTACAATAAGTATATGAGTGTAACTGCACTCTCCCACTTATTCTTCCAGCAGCAAATATAGAGAAGCACTCCACCTGTGGTATTGGAAAGAGTATATATGTATCATGACTGTTAGGAGTCAATAGCCCCATATAATCCCACCAGTTTAAATTTGAAGTTGGGATTGTTTTTTTTTTTGTGCCCCAGCAATGCCCAAATACCCTAAATGTACCAGGCCATGTCTGATCTCGGAAGCTAAGTAGGGTCAACTCTGTTTAGTACTTGGATGGGAGACTGCCAATGAAGACCAGGTGCTGTAGGCCAGTGATTCATAACCTGTGTTCGGCGGACCCCCAGGGGGATGCAATGTCCTTACAGGGGGGCTGAAGGCTTGAAGACTGCTCAGCCCATGTGACAGGAGCCAAGACTGGTTGGCTAACTTGGCCTGTGTATTGCTGTTCAATCTGCTTCAGCCACAAACTTTCAGGAAGAAGCAGGAAAAAAATCTTCCTTACCCTTCCAGTGCATCTGGGGGAAGGTTTAATGGATGGTGTAATTGCATTATTATCAATCAGGTGTTGTTGTTGTTGGGGTTTTAAATCTTGAATTAAGTCTTAGGGGTCCACGACACCAACATATATTTAAAGGGGGTCCCTGATTAAGGAAAAGAGCCACGTAAAATGTGGGTTAGACAAGTTAACTGTTAAATGAATTTGTAATTGGTTGACTGGCCAAACCCAAAGGGTGCTCCTCAGTGGCTCCTCTTCGTCTTGGAAAGATGTGACCAGTGGGGTGCCACAGGGTTCTGTCCTGGGCCCAGTGCTATTCAACATCTTTATCAATGACTTAGATGAGGGAATTAGGGGCATACTTATCAAATTTGCAGATGACACCAAATTAGGAGGAGAAGCTAATACCCTAGAGGACAGGATCAAAATTCAAAATGACCTGGATAGACTGGAGAGCTGGGCCAAAGCTAACAAAATGAAATGCAGTACGGAGAAATGTAAGGTACCGCACTTAGGATAGAAAAACAAAATGCATAGATACAGGATGGGGGAAACCTGGCTGAATGAGACTACATGCGAAAGAGATCTAGGAGTCCTAGTAGACCACAAGTTGAACATGAGTCAACAGTATGATGCGGCAGCTGAAAAGGCCAATGCGATTTTGGGCTGCATCAATAGACGTATAGTGTCTAGATCAAGGGAAGTAATAGTGCTACTCTATTCTGCCTTGGTCAGGCCTCACCTAGAATACTGTGTCCTGTTCTAGGCACCACAATTCAAAAAGGATATTGACAAATTGGAGCATGTCCAGAGGAGGGTGAGTAAAATGGTGAAAGGTCTAGAAACCATGCCTTATGAGGAAAGACTTTGGGAGCTGGGTATGTTTAGCCTGAAAGAAAGATGGTTAAGGGTGATATGATAGCCCTGTTTAAGCATTTGAAGGGGTGTCACATTGAGGATGGAGCAAGCTTGTTTTCTGCTGCTCCAGAGACTAGAACACAGAGCAATGGATGCAAGCTCCAGGAACAGAGATTCTACCTCAACATTAGGAGGAATTTTCTGACAGTAAGAGCTGTTCAGCAGTGGAACGCACTCCCTCAGAGCGTGGTGGGGTCTCCTTCCTTGGAGGTCTTTAAACAGAGGCTGGATGGCCATCTGTCAGGGATGCTTTGATCGTGATTTCCTGTGTGGCAGGGGGTTGGACTGGATGGCCCTTGTGGTCTCTTCCAACTCTACTATTCTATGCATCTATGATTTCAGAGGAAGGAACTTGCAAAGCTATCTCTAAATATTCCTTGCCTAAGAAAATCCTATGAAATTCATGGGGTCCCCATAAGTCGGCAGGCGACTTGAAGGCGCACGTGCATGCACACACAGGTGCATCATTTAACAGTTGGTTAGCTTGAATCTTATTTGCTATTTTAATTACCCATTCCTCAAGTTTGAAAACAACCTTTTGGAAATGTTCAAAATCCATTTTCTATATAATCACCCTAAATAGTTTGTGTCGTAGCAAATCTGAACAGCACACTACTCTCCTCGAAGTCCAGATTATTTATATACAAGGTAAAAAGCCCAGGTCTAAATGTAGATCCCTGAGAGATCGTACTGCTCACATTCCTGCACCATGCATCAGTGCGTCATGGGTACATGGGGTGCTTGTGTATGTTTTACATTCATGTTCTTTTCAGTGCTTTTAAACTGTTCTAAATTAACTTGGTTTTTAATAGGATAGCTTTTTAAATTGCTTTTATTTAATTGTTATACTGCAGTTTGTTTTAATCTATATTGTGGACTGCCTGAGGTCCCATGTTGGAAGAAGGTTGGGATATAAATAATAATAATAAAATAAAAGGGAGAAAGTATGTGTCAGTATACATCTAGGATAACTGTGTGTCTTAACAGATAGTATTCCTGGATGAGAGAAGAAAAGAGCTGAGAATGGTAGAATGCAACCTTGCTAGAGAGTGAGCTGGTTGGAAGAGCACAGTGTGTGTGTGTGGATTCTACTCCGGAAAATGTTTCTGTGGATACTGGCAACTGTAGGTTCAAAGTAGTCATTGTATGTGTTGGATTCAGATCCCACTGCTACATTGCATTCTTACTTTTGGGTGGGCTACTTGTCCTTTGTGACTAACCCCATAACAGCCATGTTGGGGTAACGCGGGTCCATAAGGCACCAAGGAAGAATCCCACTTAGAATTTTGTTGTCGGTGGTATTTACTGTATTTACACAAACACTGTATTACCACAGATATTAAAGGGCAAGAGAACCACACAAATTTTAATTACTTTTGCTACTGCTGTTGTCAGCAGTGAACTGTGGAGGGCCACCATAAAGTGCCTATTGTGGGGCACAGCTTCTAGACTGAAAAACTATTTTGAGGGTGTTGTGTTTGGGGGGCAGTTGTACAGTGAAGACCAAAATAAATATTAAAATCACTGGTTCAAGGATTTTCGTCCTAAATTTGTATTTTCAAGAAGTGATCTTTCATTATTCCTAGTGTCAATGCGTGACAGCAGGTATTCTCTCTGTGTGTGTGTGAGAGAGAGAGAGAGAGAGAGAGAGAGAGAGAGACAGAGACAGAGAGAGAGAGAGAGAGAGAAAGGAGGACGGAATCTCTGAGAGTTTCACAGTATGGGACTGGCCATCTCCAGGCTCCTGTGGGAGCCCTGACCAGTTCTTGATGGGGAAAAGTTGTTGTGACAATATCAATGGAGCCTCAAGGATGGAGCTGAGAAAGCTGGGAAAAGCCTCCCCTCCTGTGACTTGGAGGCCTGTGCCAAGGCCATCAGCCTTCCAGCCAACAAGAACCGGACGCAGCTCCCTTAAGAGCCTGTCACTCCTTTTTCAGTCCCTTTCACTAATCAGCCAGAGGGTCTAACTGTTGAATGACACAACCACGCTTTCCTCTCTCAAGGACTGGCTCGCTAGGATGCATCTTCCAGTGTTCTCACAAGCCCTGCCAGCCCAAGGAACAAGAGGGACTTGTGGGGGCGGGTTAGGAAATCAAACCATGGTTTTCTGCATGACTGGGCAGTGTGTACAAACAGCAGGCCATTTTATAAATATTATATCTGTTTGGTTTTTCTGGCATTGGGTGGCTTTGTTTTCACCCACTGCTACTGTTATTTCATCCCACCACCCCTATAAGTTACTCCCATCCTTTGCTTTTTGCCAGAGGCATAGGTATACAAGGAGGACTTTTTCTGCCCTCCTAGAAGCCTGGATGTGGATTTTGAGGTTTTGTCCATCTTGTTACAGTGAATGCATCACCTGCGTGACTCAGTCATTCTCTCAGCTGCCTGGGGAGCGAGCCTCCGAGCACAGTCCTAACGATAATCCGTTCTCATTATGGTGCTTAGGGGTTGCTGCTGTGAGAGTAGGCAAGCTTCTTCTCAAGGCAGGTTTTTTTCTTTTTCTTTTTTTTCCTTGAAAAATCGTTAATACATTTTGTGCACAGCACAGGGGAGGGGGAGAGAGAGAACCATCCAGCTCTGTTAATTAAAACTGATGTTGGTATCGTGCAAATGTGCTCAAGCTCAAGAGATGACTTTTCTAAAAGTGCACTAGTGAAGCAACGAACTTCATCCAGTAACAGAACAAAGGCCAAGTTATGCCACCTGCCTAGAAGACCTTATGAAAAAGCTGGTATAAAAGATTTTGAATAGTGGTATCTTTATTATTACCCCTTCCCTCAGCACACAGTATTCACTGAATATTCCCGACCTTCCTCTGATACTTTTTTATTCAGCAAACACAAGGGGAGGTGCCCTTGTTTACTTTGGGTTGCTGGGTTTTCAAAATAAGGGACAGTAAAAATTCATGATGAGCAGGGTTGACAATCAGAAAGTGTCTTAACGTCGTTGTCTTCTACCTAAATACTAAATAAAGGCATTGATTTCAACTAAAGTAGCTGTGCATTTCTCTTAAAATTTTGTCCACATTTTCCAAACGTAAGTTACAAGAAGCACAATCTTCTGTCTTTATGAAAATCCATATTTTTTCATGCATCAACAGTCCTAAATCTTTTTGTGTGCATTAACAATCCTGAATCAGTTTTAATCGTGTCAAACAATACTTGATAACTGTGATTAAAGTTCAAAATTACTTGAACCCCAGATTTGGTTAGATTTATCAAACATCTGTCCCTCTCATCATTCCATTTGTTTGGGGGGTTTTTTTAGAATTAAAAAAACTTTTTCTACAAGAACATTTGATTCTGGAATGCTCCCAAATAAGATGCTAAGCTCCAACAACAGTTACACTGATCTCCATACTTAGAGTAGCAATGCAACTTGATTATGAGGGGCTTACCCAGATGGTTATAGAAGCCCCAAGCTTTTTAGCTTTTCTCCAAAGCTTTCCCCTTACAGAAGTCCCAAACACTTTAGACTTTAACTCTGATAGTGTTTGTTCACCTTTTTTGCAACTTTCCTAGCTCTACAATATCCTACTTGAATTGATGTGACAGAATGGAGCACAAAATGAGTGATACCATAACTGTGATCATTTTTAAAATGGCCAGAATGAGGCAGATGGTCTCTTAGAAAGCACTCCAAATTTTCTTTAAAGGCATGGGGAAGGGAATCCAGGTAATATACCTACATTTTTGGACTCCAACTCTGAGAAATACCTCAGCCAGCATTGTCTATGGCTATGCTCACAGAGAGAGTCTAAGAGTTACACAGAGTAATAAAACAATAAATAAAAACAATAAAATAAATCATTAAAAACTAGGGATAACTGTTAGCATATGTAAAATAATCAAAGTTGCCATGCCCCAGGATATGACCCAGAGCCCCCACCAACTAGTGGTCTTGAGGAATGCCAGAGCCTAGGACTTAACAGAAGCCAGGGCCTCCAGGACAGACTACTGGAGATCTGCTCCCTCCAAAGGAAGGTGCTCTACATTTGAGTTACAGGTAAAACTGCTCCCAGTCCTCCAAAGTATTGGTTCCTAGGGGCAGACCAGAAGTGCTTGGCTGTAGCAGGAGACAACTCATGAATGGTCTCCTCACAAGGAGAACATCTAGTAGCCTCAAATGTTATACAATATACAAGTGAGCCCTTGGATTGGGTTCTGGCAGCTTCTGGTTAAAAGCTTCAAACGAAGAACTGCTGGAACAACTGCAACAAATATCTCCTGCCCTGCTGATTTTCTGTTGGAAGGAAGTCCTGTGTAAGATGTTGGATTGATTTTGACTATGCTTCTTGTTGCTCTTTGGCTACTGTGCACCCTGAAACACTGGAAGTGACCTTGGACAGTTTCTGAACCTGCTCCTTGTTTATACTATGCTTCACTGGCTTTGACCCTGGATACCCTTGACCCTGCCACCTTCACAGTACTGAGCTCTATATACCTGAGTAACCTAGACCCTGACCTGCTACCCACTATCCTCTCAGTCCAAGGCCTGGGGTAAACAAAACAAAAATACCTGAGCAAACAAGCAGGTCTTTAGCTGATGGCAAAAACTCTCAATACTGTGATTCCAGTGAGTATATAATGCCAAATTAAAAGCCCTCCTTACTAGCCCACAAAAATGCCCCTACCCGAGTGTAAAGACCAGGATGGACTATATGAGAATTCTTGAGATAACCTTGTCCCAATCTATATAGAGCTTTACAAGCCCAAAGTAACACAGTGGACTTGGCTCACTCGCTAACTGGCATCCAGTGCATATATTTTGGTGCAGGAGTTACCTATATGTATACAGTAGGAAGCTCTGCTAAGTAGCTGAGCCATTGCATTCTGCACCAAGCTCAAGAGTAACCCCATATAAAACACATTATAACAGCCCTGTATTGAACTGTGGCCTGCCTATCCCTGTCCCATAAGGGTTGTAGCTTCTGTAGTAGCCAAACCTGATAGTAGGCATGTTTTGCAGCTGAGGCTACTTGTGCTTCTAGTGACAAAGATGGCTCCAAGAGCACCTCTAGACTACACAGCAAGCCTATTACGCAGGTGATATAATAGAATCCTAGAATGTACTATTTCAGACTGCAGATGGGAGGATTTTTAAAATTTTCCCGTATTAATCAATGTAGTAAACTAGCACATCTGGAAGAGAAGCTCAGTCTAGTTCAGTGTTTCCCAAACTCTGTTCTTCCAGGTGTTTTGGACTTAAGCTCCTAGAATCCCTGATCATTGGCCAAGGTGGCTGAAGCTCCTGGGAACTGAAGTCCAAAACGCCTGGAGGACTAGAATTTGGAAGTCACTGGTCTAGTTCTCTGCTTTATGTGGTAGGTTGTCACATGGTAGAGCATTCAAAAATATTGCCTTCCATCAGTAATTGGAAGTGGTACTGTTGTCAAGAATCCACCATCTCATTGAAATGTTTTAAGGCCTGGGCTCCCATCAAACTGTACAGTTACAGCACTGTGATTCTACTTTAATTGCCATAGCAACTTCTTGTGGAATCCTGGTGGGGTTTTTTTTTAAAGTTTAGGGAGAAGTACTGTACTTAGACTTCTCACCCAGGGAGTTGGTTAGTGCTTCTCCAAACTACAACCCCAGGATGCCATAGGATGTTGTCATGGTGGTTAAAGTGGAATCACAGAACTATAATTGTGTAGAGAGTCTTCACGTACACCAGAAATGAGGTGGTAGAATACTGAGGTGGTAACATGGATTAGACTGCTTTAATTTGCAGGGAAATGGTTACAATTTTCTCCAGAAAACCAGCACAACAGCAAGTGTGAGGCTAAAGCCCCATTCTTGATATGTTAATTTTCAGTTTCAAGGAAGTTTGCCATAGCTTGTTGCTGCTGTTATACAGAGAAGTATTCAATACAATACCTCACTTGTAGTTTGAAGTGGTAGACCCCTTTGTGCCATGAATTCATCCCCACCTGCTGTATATCCACTTTTAGTCCATATTCATTTAACCAAGGTCTTGTTCCTCTCCAAAAAAATTCTGGAGCCACAGGGCCCATCTACATGAGGGGGGGAAATCCAAAGTACCTCATGGTATTGACATCTCACAGCAGCAGCATGTCTAAACCATTTTTCTGGTCTTGGAAGCCCCCATAAGCCTCACATTCCTGATGGCAGCCACGAGTGATTTACTTGCGTTAGTTCTTCACTGCCACCATTTTACAAAAAGTCATCCCAAGGTGTCCTGGTGCAATAGAGCGATTTCCCAATTTTATAGGAAAGCAAAACAGAAAATCTTCATTCTGTTTTATCGCCTTAGTGAGCGATCATTAAGGCAAAAATCCAACATGGCCGCAGCGGGCACTTGCCCTGCTAGCAAGCCCCGCCAATTAGCTTTGTGCTTCCCTTTGAATTTCCTGTCGTTCAATAGTCCAAAGAAGCAGGAATATGCACCCCCTTCATGTTTTTTGAAAAAGTACGGGAAAATCTGTGAAGGCTTTTACCATGTTGTTTTTGTCGTTTTGGGCCCCCCTCCTTCCTAATAGTGTGGATTGGTGCTGGATCCCATTTAGACAAGTAGGATTCCCAATGAATTCCATGAGGGGGTATTTTCACCATTTAGACAGGCCCACAGAGAGGAGGCATACATTTCAAGAGTCTCTATAAACATATATGGGAAAGAGATGCAGACATTCTGATTAGATGGTGTTGCTGCTACAGGGCAACTTCCTCTTTCCAACAACCTAGGGGCCGCTTACACAGCAAAAATAATCCTCAAAGAATTCGCCAAGAAGCCTTTTAGTTCCCACGTGTTCCGCATCACCAGCGACTTTTTCAGAAGGAGAGGGTCTGAAAAACCCCTAAGTGGCGCATTTAATGATTCTGCTGATTTTCCGACTTTTTTAAAAAGTGCCACATATTTGCGCACTATCACTTTTGTGAACTACCCGACACTTTGAAGTGTCGGGTAGTGTCGGGAAGTGTCGCTCATCATCCCCGCAAGTGAGCATCAGGTTCGGCTCATCATCCCCGCAAGTGGGCATCAGGTTCAGTTACGTGACACAAAAGAAACCCGCCTACACATCCTTCATACATCTCTGGTAAACATCCTCCTTTGAAGCTTAAAGAGCTTTTTTTCCTTCTTAATGGAGGCAGTTCAGAGAACAAAGAAGGGTGGTAGGGGTATAGCTTGGAGCCATGCTGAGACTCTTGATTTACTGGATCTTTGGGGGGAAAAGAAAGTACAAGAGCAATTATGTTTATGTCACTGGAATATTGATATTTTTGAGAAAATTGCTGCAGAAATACGAAAGCGTGGACACAACTGAACCCCAGATGAATGCAGAACGAAATCAAAAACTATGCGTCAAAAATTCAGGGAAATAAGAGATTATAATTCTAAAAGTGGTAATGATGCTGTAACTATGCCTTACTATACAGAGCTCCATGCAGAACAAAGACCTTGAAATGATGTTGAGAAGCCCAATCAGAATTCAATGAGGGGGAAACCGGATGACCAATGGGAGCATGAGTGGCGGGAATTCTCGAAGGAAGTATGTTAGCAAAGTAATGACGTGCATCATTAATTGACAGATAAGGATATTTTAATAAGCAGAATATCGATGCCGTGGAAACTTGAAAAGTTCGAAATAAAGCACTTCACAGCTAATTTTAATGCACATTATAATCGCATCTGAACTACATCGCGGAACTAATGAGGAACCGAAATAAAGTCGTGGGAACTGTGTGGCGCTAAATCAAAAGTGCGCTAATGCGATAAATACCGCAACAAAAATAGCCGTGGAACCGGTCCCCTAGTTATAAGTGTTGCTGGTTAGCATGTTTTAGACGATTTGCTTCAGAATCTTCCTTTTGAGAAACAGATCTTTCCTACAACATCAAATGGTTTTTTTAAATTTGGAAACATATCCTTTTTATTCTATTTGGAGTTTGTTCTTAAAATTGGGTTATTTATTACTTGAGTTTGAGGAAACTGTAAGAATTCCCTCTTCTCGTCATCTTCTTGCAAGAATACCCTTTTTACATTTCATTTCTCACATGTTCTCAGTAGGGAGTTAGGAGTCTTTCATTGTCAGCATTGGCTCATACTTCAGGCAACACAGATTGGAAATATGATGGTATTACAACACAGAGTGAAGAAAGGGGGATTTAAGATGTGGAAGAAAAGGCGAAATATTTAGACCATGTCTATATGGTGAGATGAAAAGCATTTTACTGGATCTATCTAACTATATGTGTTAGTTCATAAACACGATAACCTTGCTGACCAGATATGACATAAACATGATAACCTGCAGCGATGCCAGACTTTGGTATCTAATCCAAAAATTAGCTTTGTACATATGCTAAATTAAAGATTGGCAGTAGCAACAGCACAAATCCCATATTGGCAGCAGTTTGCAAATCTGTATTTGGCAGACTTCTCAATGTAAAAGAAAGAAGGGAAGCAATACAAAGGGCAGAAAGCCCAAGAGACTCACTCTCCCTAACACCAGCAATTATAGCATTAGAAACTATATTTAAGACTGACCCAAAGTCTGCTTAAAACAGAAAATCTTTGTCTGCCACTGGCAAAGGCAGGTAAAGAGCCAAACTGGCTATTCGTTCTTCTTTGAAGGCAGGGCAGGGGAAGGTTTCCTCTTGCTTATTCTAAGGAACCTAAATTTAACTGGAGTGTAAGTCTCAAAGCTTAAACCTGTTCCCAATATGTAGTGTTCTATTTAATCAAGGAAATCGGATTCTTCTCTTTTATATACATCAAGATTCACCCTTCAAAAATCACTAGAACTGTGATCCTTGCAGTTTATGTGCTGAAAAGGAAAATCATGTACAGGGTTTCCAAATAAAGCATTTCAGTGCTTTGTTTCAGTTAAGCTTATGTTGATCTTAATGGTTTGAGATCTTAAATATATTAGGGTAGGAATGTTAGGAAACGGATGTGTTGCTGATGAGGAGGAATAAGAAATCTGTGGTTTGGAAACCTTTAGGCAAAGGTTTTTCATTTCTTTCCCATACCCTGTCCCCTTAAATAAACATTTAAAATAAAAAATAAAAAAAGGAAGAGGGAAACTGTTGGAGAGAAATGAGGCTTGCTATATTTTCTGCCAACAGACTGAAATGGAACCAACTTGTTTTGGAACGTGCAGTGCAGAAGCTAACCAGCAAACACCATGATAGAATTTTAATCATTACAGACTATGTGGAATAAGCCTGTAATTTCTCAGCAGCACTGTAAGAATATAACCAAACCGTTAGGCTTGAGGCAGACATAAGCAGCTGAATCACTGTAGTTTCTGCTATACAAAGCTCTTCAGCTTCTATTGACATAAATATTGTTTCCCTTATTGCACACAGTAGATGTGTTGACATTAAGAAAGGAAAATGAGCCTTGCTATATAAGAGCAGACACCTATTAACTTCAGAGTGATGAAGTCAATGTAGAAGTCATATTCACAGAATACCCTATACTCTGTAGTCCAAACAACAGTCCAGAAGACATCTTGTATCTCTTTGGCTCTGCCCTGAAATCAGTGGCCCCTAGGTGCTGTAATCTGACAGCTTTTAGAGGTGTTAACAAACATTTGTTTACCTGTGTCTCTTCCAATAACATGTTGAAAGGCTAGCTTCTTAAATCCAAAATGTCCAGTCTGGCTTCTTGTCCAGACTTCACTTTAAAGCCACTTTCCTATTCTGTCTTTTATACAGATAATCTTCATATAATCTTTTGAAGCTTTTGGGTTTCTAAAATAAAGAGCCCTAACAACATAATCATCACCATTATTATGGCTATTGTTATTCGGAAGTCATAACAGATCTCCCTTGACAATTCTTCTGCTTTCATTTGCTCATGTTTCTTGAAAATGTGCTCCAGAGGGCTGAGGGAACCTCCAGAAGAACATGAGAGGCGGTACAGGGGCTTGCGAAGTGCAGCTGGATTGACACAGGGTAAAAAAAAACCACTTAGCCCCAGCAATAAGCCTCACGAGGTATATGACGTTTGTTCCTTCTCTGACCATCAACAGATTTATTTTTTTACACTATAAAGTGTAAGAGACTATAACATGGACTAAAACTAATTTACTTCTAAATCCATTCTTTTTTTAAAAAAACTGTCCTTTTTGAGGTGTGTCTTCTAGACTGCTATAGATTTGAGGTCAGTCCAGGGATGAGGAGCATGTCACCTAAGGCAGCATCTAATTGGGGGATTTTCAAAACTAGGTGGAAGATTCCAGGTCTCCACCGCCCCATGTGCTTATTCCAGGAGGGAGACAACAAAAAATACCTTAAGATGGAGTCTTGAATACACCAAACTTGCCATTCTCTTTCTCCTCCCTCTCCCAAATACTTGCTGTGCTGGATTTCTTTCATCCTATTCTCTGATTTTGAAGACGCTCTTGTCTCTTTCACTTCATCCAGCAGAGACCTGCTCTGGGCAGAAGGAGTGGGAGAAAGGCAGGAGAGACATTTGATAAAAGCTTTTTCCCAGTTTATAAAACTATAGCTGTTTTCTTCTTTAGCTGTGGCAGTTTCTCTTTTGATGTATAGCTGTATTTTTGAGACTAGAAGGAAAATCAAACTTTGTCTAGAATACAGACTGAGGACTTTATCAGACAGGACAAAAATTGTGTCATTATAACACAATAATAACTTAATGGGCTGAAATTATCAGACAACATCACCCTCCCGTGGCCAGCGTGTGTGCCAGCTACAAATGAGGTGTCACTTTTTATTCACGGGCTAAGCTGTTAATAGCTCTTCAATATCATTATTTTTGTGGTATTGAGGAGCGTGTGAAACCAAGCACCACTGTAATCATGAGAATACAGTGTGAATGGGCAGTCCTTTTTCCCCTGTTTCCATTGCCACTGAGAAGACTTCCAGATGACAATGTGAAAATGATCAACAGGACACTCTTTTTATGAACTGCCTCGTATTGCTGGCAAGTTCTTATGTATGGTTCAGGGCTTATCTGTGTATTTAATTTGTTTTTAAAATTGTTTTCACATGGACTCACGTCATTTTGTGAGAACTGCTGAGATCTTGCACCCTGCCTAACATGGAAATAAGTGGACATTTCTCTTAAAGGAGCTTGTGCAGGCCAGTAAAAAAATGTTAATATATTGTTAATGAAAGGTAAAGTGAAAACAAGTGTTACTGTCATGGGACCTTTAATTTCGTTCAAGTTGTGGTTGTCTGATCATTTTAATTATGAAGTCTTGATGTTTCTGCCTTCCTTACTCGTGTTCTTATAGCATTTTAAGATGCTAGTCTGATAATGTCCAAAGTTAGTGGGATTTATTTCTGGATATCAGTGTATGGCTCATAGTCCTGAGGTCACATCAGTCTATGTGCCTCCAATGAGGTGGATCCAGTTCATCTGGAATACTTCAGATTAACCCTGTGGCGTAGATTGGGCCCACATCATTACATTTGCTTCACTGCTCACTGTATGAGTGGGAACTTCCATTGTATCAAAGAACATTCCATGAATAGTTGGAATCCTTTATACTATGGAATAGTAATTCAGGATCCAAGGCTAGGAATGTTAATCTCCACTTATTTTTTTCATTCTCACATGTGAGGAGTGAAAAATTTCAAAAGTTTTCTTTCTCCAAGCTGTGCAGAACTGCAATAGTTTTTGTACATTTTTCAAATTTGGGCACTTTTTGGTGAAAATTTCCCCAAGGTCTTCAGCAGAAAAACATTTGTGGGAGGAAATGTGGGTTATTTGCTATTGCTTTTGATGAAAAAATTGTGTAGAGATAGGTGACAATCTAAGTTGTTTTGATGCTTATTAATCCATGAAAGTAATCTATTCACTTTAACAGAAATGATGGCAGTATCTATGTAAATCAGTGTCATGGTCAGTCAGGACTCTGAGGACTCAGAAGGCGAGGAGGCTGAGCCAGTAGCAGAAGAGCTGGCTGAGTCTGAGTCTATCCCTGAAGAACCCAGGGCTCAGCAGCCTAGCCCTCCCCCAGCTCAGGGTCCAAGCCTGGGAGACATAGTAGAGCAAGAGCAAGAGGTAGAAGAGCAGGTACCTACCTTTAGCCAAAGGAGAGCAGAGAAGGCGTGGCTTCGTCGTTCCCAGAGATTAAGAGACAGAAGCTCATCAATCACGCCGCAGCTGGGAGTGGGAGCTGGGCCAACATAAGCAGCTGGGGGAGGCTGAGTTCCTTGTTTCAAGCAGTCTGTGTTACCTGGAGGAAGCCTCTGCCTGTGACTCTCCTGGAACCTTGCTACTTTGAGACTTTGGATATCTTGACCTTCGACTACCTTCGTTGACCCACCTGCCGGAACCCTTTTGACCTTGGACTGCCTCTTCGTTCTGCACTCCTTCTCTGTGTACTTCTGACCTTGTAGGACTGCTACTGACAACACCAGGTACTGTGCTTTTCAACTGGGTTGTTGCTGAGCCAGGCTCCTTATCAGCTATTGAGTTGGCTTCTCAACAATCAGCTCTAGGATGTTAGCCATAACAGGCATAGTGGTTCTTGTAAATGGTTCTGTACAAAAACCTAAAGTACATCTGCACTGGAAAATTATCTAAATTTCCATTTGAGAGTTCACATTTCACTTCTAGGATGTTCTTCTTCTATGTTACACATGCATGTAAACATCACCCTGCTGGCTGGGAAGGCAGGAGCCATAGTCTGGCACATCTGGAAAGCCCGAGATTAAGAATGAGAATGATTATGAGAATGATTTCAGACAGCTTCAGCATTGACCAAATATGTCTGCACTGCAGATGTGGGTTGCCTAAATGATGCAGCAGCACAAGAGACATCATTTCAACCTACTATCAATTTTTTTCTGGGCTTTTTATGACAAGTACAAATGTACAGAGAGAGATAAGTGGCATCCACTTGCAGATAGTCCAAATTAGAATATTATCACACACACACACAAGACCATAACCCTTTCAAACTACAGCAAACAACTTACCATCTGCAGATATGAATCTTTCAATTTCTACTGAGGCACTGATTCAAGATTCATGATTTAAAAAAAAACTCCTAAACATTATTTTTTTTCCTTCTGAAAAAAAATTAGTTAAAACCCTGCCAAATGGTCCGTTCTTCTGTTCCCATCTTCAGATTTCATCCTGCAAACCCTTAGAATGTGTGTGTGTGCGCGCACACGTGCGCGAGGCTGCCTATGCCTTCAAATCACCTGTCAACTTATGATGACCATGAACTCCATAGGTTTTTCTTAGGCACAGAATACTCGGGGAGGGGGGTTGCCAGTTCCTTTCTCTGAAATGTAGCCTATAACACCTGGTATTCATTGGAGGTCTCCCATACAAGTACTAATCAGAGCTGACCCTGCTTAGCTTCCAAGATCAGACCAAGTCTGGTGCCTTTAGGAATTTATTGCCATTCACAAAATGGTAATGGGCAAGAAGGGGGAGCAAGTAAAATCATTGCAGCTTATCAGGCCAGGCATTTGTGGATTGTATCACTACAGTGCAATTGGCCCTACTTCTAGACTAGACATGTATAGGACTGTACTAGTACTGTTCAGAGCTTTGGAGTACAGCCTAATGTTTTTACCATCCTTCTTCCACATGTCCTCTTTTTCTACGAGACTAGAAATGTGAGCAGTGGGAGGGTGGAAATAGAGTGGTTAGAACCCTTTTCCTGGCATGTTTCAGGAGCCAAAGATGCAAGGATCATATTCCTTGATGCTTCTGATTGTGGTCATCTAGCATCTTTTACAAAACGGGTAATACTTCTTTTGGCTTTGCTTGTAGTTCCAAACAAACTTGTTCATACTGGGTTATACTGTATTAACAGATCTTCAGCTGATACACACTAGGATGAGTGAGCTAAATCCAACAGTAGACAAATTGAAATCAGTGGGACTTAAGGTAGTTGTGTCTAACAAGACCATTAATTTAAATGGCTTTACTCTAGGTAGGATTAATGTTGCATTTAGACTTGTATAGCTATTTATTTATTTTAATTCAGTTTATATCCCATATCTTCCCAAGACTATTGCACAAATAGATCATCGTGTGCCCAAAATTTGCATTCATCATCTTAAACTCTGTTTGTTACATGTTCTGTCTCCTATTGGTTAGTCAAGACAACACCTTTTGTGTAGCAGCACCTCAGTTGTTGATATCCTTCCTTAGTAAGGTTAGTTGGTAGATAAAGCCAACATGGTTCTACCAAACTTTTATTAGTTAATGCTGCTCTCTGGTTTTACTGTTAATCCTTGTCTGTACAAAATGTTGTTCAGCTTCTTGCAGTTTAGTCTTTTTATTGGCCCCATGAAGAAGGCCACACAAATATGCTGAAGTAAAGTGGCAGGGCAGCTGGTAAGTTCTACTTTCTCTGCTGCCTTACTGCATAATGTCATTGTTCTTCAAGTGTTCTGCTTTTCCAGTCCTGTGAGAGACGGAGGTAAAACCGTGCCTTTTTATTAATGGTTTTTCCTTGTTAGTATAAAGATGTGACTCCGTCTCTCATGGTACTGGAACAGCAGAACACTGGAAGAACAACATCATGCAATAAGGCAGCACTGAAAGTAGAACTTTCCGGCTGCCTTGCCGCTTTACTTCAGTGTGTGATATGTCTCATTGTGTTAATTTGAGGAATAAAACCTTTTTTAATACATCCTTAGAGTCAGGACTTTATCAGACAAGCGTCTAAAACCACTGTTAATTCCACGATTGAGGAAATCAGAAACATAGTGGCATTATTACAGTAATTATCACACGTCATTGTAATCGTACAATACTACCACCACAGAATTATCGCAAGACCACCACTAGCAGTTTAAGAATGGGATTTCAGCTATAGTAACACTTGTCTTTGTATTGCCTTCTAATGACAGCGTAGTACTGCTTGCTGCTGGCTGGCTCATGCACCTTTAAGAACTCTTATTTCCTGGATTTTGCATGAGCGAGATTTTAGCTGTTCTTGCGAGAAAACATGACTTCGCTTAAACATGCCAAAAACAAATAAATAACCAAAGAAATTCACAAATAGGACAGTTTCTATGGCTGTTCTATGATCACTCTTGAGTAAAGTGATCGAGAGGGCAGTTGCTCTTCAACTCCAAATGGTCTTGGATGAAACTGATTATCTAGACCCATGTCTAAGTATCAACAGGGGTAATGTGTCCCTGTTGGTGCTTCTAGACCTCTCAGTGGCTTTCGATACGATAGATCACAGCATCCTCCTGGATCGCCTGAGTGGGTTAGGAATCGGAGGCACTGCACTCCAGTGGTTCCGGTCCTTCCTCTCAGGCAGGTCCCAGAGGGTGCTGCTTGGGGACAGCTGCTCCAGCAGAAAGGAGCTTACTTGTGGCATTCCGCAGGGCGCCATCCTGTCCCCGATGCTGTTTAACATCTATATGAAGCCACTGGGTGAGATTATTTGGAGTTATGGGCTGGGTGTTATCAGTACGCTGATGACACCCAGATCTGTTTCTCCTTGTCCCTATCGTCGGCCTTGAATTCCGATGGCGTCTCTCTGCTGTCATAAAGCAGTAATGGACTGGATGAGGAAAAACAGATTGAGATTAAATCCGGACAAAACAGAGGTGCTCACGGTAGCGGCCCCAAAACCAGGAGTTGGGCTGCAACCTCCAGTCCTGGACAGGGTCATGCTTTCCGTTAAGGACTGTGTTCGCAGTCTGGGAGTGCTCCTTGATTCATTGCTTCAGATGACGAGTCAGGTGAATGCGACGGTCAGGAGTGCTTGTTATCAGCTTCGGCTGATACACCAGCTGCACCCTTTCCTGGAAGTAAGGGACCTCGAGACTGTGGTGCATGCACTGGTAACCTCTCGTCTAGATTTCTGCAATGTGCTCTACATGGGGCTACCCTCATGCTTTGCCCAGAAACTTCATTTGGTACAAAATATGGCAGCCAGAGTGGTCTTGGGAACATCTCGGAGAGACCATATAACTCCAGTATTAAAATCTCTCCACTGGCTGCCTATCAGTTTCCGGGCCCAGTATAAGGTGTTGGTTATTACCTTTAAAGCCCTAAATGGCTTGGGTCCAACTTATCTTTGGAACCACCTCTCCCATACAATCCTCCCCGCGCACTCCGGTCCTCTGGGAGGAATTTGCTTCAGCCACAAAAATCTAGGCTGTCTGCAGCCTCCCAGAGGGCCTTTTCAGTAATATTCCCCAAATTATGGAATGGCCTGCCGAATGAGATCCGTCAGATGACAAGCTTAAGTAGCTTTTAAAAAGCACTAAAGACAGATCTCTTTTGGCAGGCCTTTCCTGATTAGATCCTGGCCTCAGGAGCTGCGTCTCCTGGCCTTTTTTAGTCTTGTTTATATTTGTTTTTTAATGTGTTTTAGTTAGGTGGTTTTAATTTTATATTGTTTAATGTCTTTTTATGGGGGAGCGTGGGTGGTGCTTTTAGTCGGTATTGTAGTGTTTTAATTGTTGGAAGCCGCCCTGATTGTTTTTAGCAGAGGGGCAGGGTATAAATAAATTTATTATTATTATTATTACAAATAAACACTTAAACAAACATAAAATGGTACCAAGAAAAGGCAACAGTTGATTAAAAGAGAGTCCTGTAGGTCCTGTTCACGTTTTCCCCCAGAAGTTTAATTCTGTGTTCTTGTTGGGAAAGGGGAAGGGGGAAAGAGGACTGCCCATTCATGCTGTAATCACGCAATTACAGCAGGCCGTGATTATTGCACACTCGTCAATACTGCAAAAAGAGCAACCTTGAGGCCTATTGACGTCTTTGCCCATCAATGAAAAGTTATGCCTGATTAACAGGTGGAGCACACACCACGGAAGGACGATGATGTCATGTGGTAACAGGAACCTGTTTGTAATACTATCACGTTGTAATTCTGCTGATAGTGTCCTCAGTTTCTCTTTTGCATATGATTCATTGGATGTTTCCATTTTTTTCTGGTTTTGATTGGAGTTCTGTAACACCTGCAGGGCTACATCATTCCTATACCTGCCCTAATCTGTGTTAAGTTTTAGAAGTCCTACAGCATTACCCCCCAAAATATATTATTTTAACAGATGTGTTTATGTTTGGTAACCCCTAACCTGAGGTAATAAACTGTAGTTTACCTAGTTTTGTGAGTGAATGCTGCATTTTGTCCCTCTAATACTATCTGTCTGTCTACCCTAGTGCTGTCTTCTCTGACTGGACGTTCTGCATGCAAAGCATGGACTGTACCACTAAGTGTGTAGGCTAAGATCAGCTGAGGTCCTATAAGTGACTGGAGACTTGCTATAAGTCCCACATTGTGTCCACGACCATGGTGGTTTATCCTATGTGGCTGGGCAAGGGTTTGAATCTATGACTTTCTTGTCTGAATCTGGCAACACCACCAATGGGCTGTTCTAATAAGGTTGCATTTCTGTTAATGGCTTGTCTTGTATGGCAATCATTACATTATGTTATCCACTATATACAGGTCGCCCCCATATATGCGGGGGCACTGGTGCCTGCAGTTTCAGTTATCTGTCATCTGAAAAATATGGTCTCTCTAGCCATTTCCTAGGTCTTCCAGCATGACTCTTGCAAATAAAGCCCCATTATAGGTTTGCCTTAGGGATGCCAGAGGTCAGAAAGGACTTGATAACATACAGCAGACATTCTTGGGCATGCCCAGTGACCCCAAACCCATACACTGGAAAACAATTCCGACAGAAAGGGCATTTCTCAGTTCTTGGAGGCCTCTTGGAATGGCAGTTTAGGGTATAAAAAGGATGTGCCTCCTCCAGACTTAAAGTTAAAAAAAACCTGAGATTTGTCTAGATGGTGAAAATACTCCTCATAGAAATTGCAGATAATGCCTTTTGTCGCAATGAGCTGTGCAGAAGATTCACCATATTCGGAGTGGGGAGTCATTTACCATGTGTTAGGGGAATTTGTGGTTTTCCATGAAGTTTTTTTTTATACTGCACAGCATCGTGCATTTTTGGTCATCTGAACAAGCAATTCTCAGTGCTGCGCATTCTGGGCCAGGAAGAAGTTGACAGCTCATTGGCCCATCATGCAAGTGGGGGTGGGCTTTTCTGTAACTCAGTTTTGAAGCACCATTTTGGCCTTCCAGGGGACTGAGTGTATGCTGCTTTGCAGCACAGAGGTGAAAAGGGGGGGGGGTTTACAAGCGGAAGGTCTCTCTTTCACCTGTTTAAGGATAGATTTTTTTAAAAAAAAATCTGCAGTGACGATGAAAGTGTGGGGGATAATAGTGCCCCATACTCACAAACACCATTTTGATTTGCAAGATGGCTCACTGTGTGAACATAAATGTGAATGTGTATCACTGCAAAGACAACTTTTTTGTTTTGAAAAATTGTGAAAACAACTGGGAGCTGCTATAAAGGTGAGCTAGTGTGCACCTCTCCGCAGTATTTGTTCCTGTCTAGTCAAGCCCTTGGATTTCCTACCACTGCTGGTTTCTAGTGGAGGTCATTTTTGCCCCTGGTGTGGCTAGTGGTAGGTCCTTCAGGCCAGAATTTGGCCCCCTAAACCATTAGATGTTGCCCACCCCTGTGTTGAAGGGATAGCATTTTAGCCTGGAGCCTAGCCTTCCTCCATCTCTGCAAGAGCTCATGCCAGGCACACTACTGGGATCAGTACACTAGCTCCAGGGTTTACAGAGCTCTTAGAGAAAAGTTTGTTGTCTTCAGTGGTGGAGCAAGGTGCAAGATCCAAAAAGGTTGGTCCAGGTTCAGGGGTTTCTAGTCTTTAAGGATCAAGGGTATCCAGTATCTTAGACTCAGGTTTCTCTGACTCTCCTTTGGTTCTAGGGCTTGATAACTCCTCCATTGACACTACTAGTTTTTCAGCCCCTTAATCTGTGCCTTGATGGATTCCTGGGTCATGACATGCATTTTGGATTGACATATTGCCTTTTGGGGAGCAGACTAATCAAAGGGCTGTATTTCCCCTGTGATGACGAGGCCATTAATATGGTATCTCTTGCAGTGTACATTTTGCTGTCTTTATTGATCTGTAACTTTCATTCAGAATATACTGTGTGCTGTCAGATCCCAAGTTGCAACAAGACTCCTGCTACAATGGCAACAGGAGAAACGGGTGAGTTCAGGTGATGGTGGGACTAGATCCCAGGCTTCTTGTGCTATAGCAAAAGCCTGTAACCGTATGAGTATATAATGAAACCATGAAACAAGAAGCAAAGAAATGAATGACTAGGGTGAGGAGTCAAAAGTGCCTTGGTTCCAGAGGAGGAGGTTTGTGCTTGGAGGGAATGACTTAAAGGGCTACATGGTGACTGGGAGCGAGGATGTGTCCCTAAACTTCTACAGCAGTTAGTGACAAACTGTCCAGCCAAGAAATTGTGCCACCAAAATGTGGTGGCAGTTTTGTTTGCTCATTGAGGATTGGGGGGGGGGCAGAACATTGGGGAGATGCATGCAGTCTGTGGGCTCCCTTTCCCCATCCCTGCTCCTACAGTATGGTTGGTTTGGCAATGATTTTGTGTTTTCGTTATGCTCCTGATAGAATAAGTTGGTAACCTCACCTTTTGATCTGAGGAAGCATGATGCTCCAGTTCTTCATCATGACTTTGTGAGGGCCAATACTGAGCAGCAATTTTAACTTGGCTTTTCTGGAGTGAAAAGGATGTTTCTGATGATCATAAGGCAGCTCAACAGGTGTCCCAGCCACCAGCGTAACTTTGTCAAGAGAAATTTGAAAAGGAGGTTGGGTGTGTGTTGAACCATTCAGATGCTGTGTCACATCATGTGTTTGTTTGCTTGCTTGCTTGTTTAATCTACGCCATACTTTTTGATGTGGACCACTGGACCTATAATCCTGTTTATATACAGATTGATCAATTGGTTAAGTACATACAATAGGCATATTAAAAACAAGTCAAAGAGCACCGAAATCAAGTCAACTGTTAAAAGGTCAGCAGCATGAAAACGTCTCTTATGGCCACATGGAATAGATATACAAAAATATATTCTGAAGCACTCCAAATTAAGAGGCCTGGTGGAACTTCCTGGAAAAAAAGTTGCACAAAATCAATGCCACAATTGAGAAGGCCCTGTTCCAAATATTTAGTAGCTAGTATAATTTTTAATGAATGTATATTTGCTCTGCTTGAGTTGAGCTCCTCTTGAAAATGAACAAGAGGCAGTTGTGTGAATTGTTTGCAAGTACTCCAAAATGATGCTTCCATACTACTGGGATTACTTTAAGAGTTTAACTTTGAAGATACTGACATTTGAGTATCTGTTGAATATATATTCTTTATATGATTATGAGAGTGTGTTCCAGTCCATTTCCATAGTCCCATCTGAAAGGGAAACACTAAAAAGTAGATCAATGCACCAGCTAGATGGAGCACTTTTCTTCTTGTATTTAGAGTAGGAGCTACGAATGGAAATGGATTTCATTGGATTCAGCAGACTTGAGAAAAATAGCCTTTCTGTCTTTCCAGTTATACTTTGCAGGAAGAAGCACACCTCATCTTGAGAATTCAGACTACTATTTGAAAGGTTTATGGAAAATTTCAGAGAAAGAGTGTGTGCACAAGGTAATGTGCACTTTCTAGCATGCTGAGTGTTTTTAAAGAAAACAGCTAAAAATGTGTACTGTTGAAAAATATAGACACAATCAAATAAATGGGGAATACATACATTCGGTAGAATGCATAGATAAATACACACTTTAGGAAAAATGCACTTAAAGAATACTCACAAGATTTCCATGTGGTAAAAATCCAAAGTCTGATAACCTGATACAAAACAAGGACAGGGAAAAACAGCATGTGGGATTCAGAGAAATGCAGTGAAATCAAAATGGAGAGATTATCACAGCCCTGATAGAAACAAGTGCCCCAGTGTTTTTGTTCATTTGCCCAGCTGAGGGGGAGAGGTCCCCAATGCTGTGACAATGAAAGGATTAAGGGTGGGAAGAGAAAAGGGAAGGAGAATCAGCCTGAAGAAGCTATTTGTGGGTTCCTGAGAGAAGGACCAAGGTTGAGGTTAGGAAACCACCAGGACAAGGGTCTCGTCTCTGTCTCACCACATCCTGTCCTGTATCTGTATGTGTTATCTCTCCTAAGATCAGCAGTGATGATCCTTTTAGAAAGTACATTTGTAACAATGGCAGAACTGATTCCCTTCTTCCACTGAGGCATATACCTCCTCAGTGAAGAAGTCAGAGGTTAGAAGCTGATTTTAATAAAAGGCCAAAAAGACACTGGCCTCTTGTAGGGGGAGCTTTCTGTCCTCTGCATTGCAGGATATTTAAAAACTCAATTCTCTAGTGCAAAAATGAATCTGGATTTCATTTAGGAGCATCCTTTCCCTCCTCCGCCTTTTTTTTTTTTTTTTTTTTTGCAAACTGTTTACAGTGTTCATGTGTCACTCTCAAGGTTGTGCCAGCTTGCACCTGGCACCAGTGTAAACAAAGCTTTGGCAATGGTTCTTTCCTTTGGGATGGAGACATCTGATTTTCAAGCTGAAAACATGTCAGAGTTGCGAGACACTCCAAATAGCTTGCTTTCTCCCCCCCCTCCTGCCGCTTTTTTCCCCTTCTTTCTTTCTTCCCATCTTTCCTTTCATGGTTTCTTTTTTACCAGCACAGCAAATTAACCCATCTAGCTTTGTGTTAAATGCTTTGCAAACACCAACTGGAGACAAGGGGGAAGATGGTAAAAACAAACAAAAACACTTCAATAAATTGTTTGCCTAGCCTCACTGAAAGTGAAATAGCAGAAGCTCAGTCAGTATGAGGAGCTGCCTGGGAATACCAAAGACAGAAGTGTATGAGATGGAAGCGAGGCTTTGGGGCACTTCTGCCTGCTTTCCCAGAATGCCACAGCATGCAGGAAATGCAAGAGGGCAGGACTGAACTGAATAAACCCTGCAGAGATGGAAAGACAGATCTTACAACAAGGGGCCTCCTTCTTAGCAAGCAGCTGAAAAATTAAATCCATTGAACAAGCAGGCACAACAACCGATGCACCAGAACATAATTAAAAGTGTAGATCTTGCAAAAGTTGTAAACCTGTGAGATCAACAGCACAGGAAACATCAAATAAATGGAGCTTGAACAGAGCTTTTAGGTCACATGCATAGCAAGTGAAAAACGTAGCCCGAAGAGATTGCAACTCTGCTGGATAGAAGGTGTTTTTCTCAGTTCCTGCAATGTTCTCTTCTACAGTGATATAAAAATGCTGTCAAAGTACGTGGGGATAATGTACTAAAACCTAGGCTGTGTGTACTTCGTGTTGCTACAGTCCCTCTGTGCAAATATAGATATAGGTGTTAAGTTCAGGATAGCATGTTCCAAGGATCTCAGATTTCCATTTTTAAAAAGCAGGCTGCTGGCCTTTATCTCTACATGCCCAATGAAATGTTAGAGTGAAGATAGACATCATATTAAAGAAACAGTTGTAGAGGATTCGACTGAGCTGTAATAGGCCCAGTTTCTCAGCAGAACAGACATACATACTACCAGTGAGACAAATCCGGGTTTAGCTATTAGACTTGTCCTCTCCCCTCATGTGTCATGCACACAGACCTTCTTACCTGTTTAAGACCATATTTTTAAAAACCTGACAGAACACATCCCTATGCTTTAAAAAGTAAGCTGTTGAGAAAGTGCTTGAGTGGCATCAAGAGGATTAACCCATCAGTACTAGTGATAGGTGAACTCTGCTCAACTCAGATTACAGTTGGCTCAATATTCAGGAGCCTTTTTGGTGAGTGTTCAAAAGAAATGTAGTTTTTATTCAAGGGTTACCTTCTAGCTTGTCATGTTGGTGCATGTGCACTGATGGTGCTGTGTGCATATTATCATATTGGAATGTATATGCTTGAAATTATAATATTGTTTCAGTGCACTGACCCACTCCATAGAAGTAGACACAGTGGAAACCACTACCACACCACCACCACCTGAAGAAACATCCAGGAATAAGAGAGGTGTTTACATCTGGACAGGATATAGCAACCACATACAGTGTTTTCAAGAAACAATTGAGAGAATTTATCCAAATAGGGAAGTTTCTCAGTAAAGAAAAGGCTGTTTGGCCAGATGGACTGGCCATCATGAGAATAAGGTGAGAGTTTTTAAAATGTCTGGATACATTACAGTGTCCTTATGACTTTGAGCACCTATGCTGCTAAATGTTGTGGCAACATAAATGCAGAACCTCATTTTAAATTACAATTTGGGCAAGATGTAATACGGAAAATTATCATTGGTTCATAATACATCTGAATAATATGAACGAGTTAAATTTTCACAAGATAGCTATAATGTAAGGATTATCACCAATTAAC
Source organism: Gambelia wislizenii (assembly GCA_030847615.1). Classification (NCBI taxonomy): domain Eukaryota; kingdom Metazoa; phylum Chordata; class Lepidosauria; order Squamata; family Crotaphytidae; genus Gambelia; species Gambelia wislizenii. Next base: position 218,619,157 of record JAUMIR010000003.1, read on the forward strand.
ATCTTCCAAAGCCAGCATTTCCTTGGTTGAATCCAGAATTCACTGAAAACTTGAAAAACTATTTGTGAAACTTAGCCCTGGGAGAGAATAGGGATGTTTAAATGAATAAATATTCATTTTAAACATGCTTGCATCATATGTGCCAGTGTAAGTACAATATAAGAATATTAAAACCCAGGGTTGTTTTAAATTTGGAGATGACAGAGTAGTGTGCTACTTTGTTATTAGCTTTAGAAGACAAAGTGGTTGATCAAGATTTTTAGTTGTAAAGGTACATTCTTCTGAGCTCTACATAGTTCTTCTCTATCCCACCCAAACAACTAGCAAAAGCACAATAGGTTATATAATGACTGAGGGCTTGTCTACCTACACAAGGGGGAAAAAATACTTTCTTTGCCTAAATCTGGTGTGATGCAGCTTTACCCCGAACCTAGTGTGATAAGACCACCTGACATAAACCCCTATGCACACCAATTGGGTTATACTGCCTTAACCCAGGTTTTAAAAACTCACTGTTTTCTCCAAAGTTTTTAGGAAAATCTGGTGTTTCCTGTGTTGTGAACAATGGAACTTGCACATTTTATATAATTCAGAAAGTGTGTGTGTGCGCGCAGGTTGCACGCATGTGCCTATGTGCAGAATGCATATAGCTCTGGCTTAAATTGCTTGAAAATTGTCACAAAGCTTCTGCTGAAAATGATGATGATGATTGAAGGAGAATGTTTTTGGAACTGCAAAGGGAGATTTGCTCCTGCTTGAACAAACAGAAGATCTGGCTTTCAAAAAGGTGGAGGAGTCAAGTGAAAGCCAGCCAAGAACCAGCCAACAAAATTTAAATTTCTAAAACATGGCCAAGGAAAAACCAAATAAGCAACAGAAGAGAGAGAACCTTGCTTTAACTTATTGGTAACTGCTATGTGGTATTTGGGAATATGATTCCAAAAAGCAGGATGTAGTTTGTTAATCACAGCAAAGGGATGGTGCTTGTATGAAAACTGCATGAAGAAACGAATCTCACTGTTGTTGTTTTTTAATCAAAGCATCAGGATGTGCCAAGGTGGGGTGGGGTGGGGGGTGACATTAAGCATTTGACTACTCTTGGCATTTTTTTAGTGGAAGAAATTTATAAGGTTATCCAAGATTTGCAGGTTACATTGGAAGTTAGCAGCTTGAGCAAGCAATTGGAAACCAAGAGAAAAAATGGGTGTGGCAGGGGAGATATCTCTTCCTTCTCCTCTTTCTGATATCTAGTGCACTGTGAAAGTTCAGATAACTCATCAGTTCAGAAACACAGTCCCTTTTGAAGATAAGACTTTTGACCAAGTTGTGCATCACTGCACGCAAAAGGAATGACTGGGAAGTGGGATGAGTTTGGGCACTGAGCTGATAGTGGACAGTTCTTTTGGCTGTGCAGCTTATTACCCACAGAATAGGAATGGAATCCTCCAAATCTTAATGAAAGCCCTTGATATGTCTTTATGGAGGACACCATATCAATAGGGTCAGTCAGAGTCCAGCTAAGAGCGAGGAGGAAAGACGCAGAACTCATGATGAAGACAAGGGGCATGGGGCTGCTATAGAAATAGCCTCAGTTTAAAACCAACACCAAAAACAAACCCTTTCCTCTCCAGTGTCAACCTCTTGGGGGAAAATAAAAATAGTACTATTAGACAGAAGGAAAAGCTGGCTGTGGACAGTGCTATTTGGCGGGTTCCATGAGGTCAAGAAAGAAATGTCTCCCTACCTACAGAATGCTCCCCCCCTTTTTAAAAAAAAAAAGAAAAAAGGTTTGGTTTCTTAATTAATGAGGCACTGAATAAATTGATAGATACACAAACTTTCATGCAGCACTATAAAATTTTTTAAAAGCACCCAGTATGGAAGAAAGGACCAACCAGTATGCATCTCTGTCATTTCAGTGGATATTAGAAGCCAGATACATTCCACAACTGAATAAAACAGTGCAAACTATTTTTCTATTACATCTTAAGTTAAAAATTAAATTAAAAGAGTGCCCCTGAGCATGGAGATAGTAAACTACTATAGAGCTGTTAAGGCGCAGACTTCTGAAATGTTGTAGGAACAGTCCAGTATTGCTATATAATGCTAGATCAAGAACACATTTGAAAACTAATGAAAGAGAGGAATGTATTTATTATTTTTCAAATAAAGGTAATACAGCATAAAAATTTATGTTTCTTTGTTGCTAAATTTATATAGACCCACTCATCAATTTATATTTCTTTTGACAGTTTATAGAAACAAAGAATAAAATATAGGATTAAAATCCAAAATACAAGAATCAAAATGCAACAACAAACACAAGACAACAGAACAGAAAAAAATCCCTTTCTAACAGGGGAAAGAGAGAAAGAACAACCCATTTGCAATCTATATTGTAGCAGAAATGGTTTAAAATGCCTGACTGAATAAACAGATTTTCATGTGATTTCATCCACGTTCACCCCACTTCACCAAGAGAGAGCTTTGTGCATTAAAAAGACTTCCACGAGGGTCATGAATACAGATTTGAAAAGTGCTTCTGGATGTACACCCCCATAGGCATTGTCACCTAAGCCACATTGGGGTGACTACATGTGCTTTATGAGTATTCGTCCATGTCTTTGTCATATTTGACTACAGCTGACTCTTCATCATTACCTTTTTAATGACAAAGATGTGCAAGTGTATAAAACAGAGATGATCCTCATATAGCATACAATGTAATCTGGAGTAGAAGGGGATATACAAGTGCTTGAAAAAACAATATTCATGATGAGGTAGAGAAGGCTGAGGTAGAGAAGGTTAACTGATAAGCTGTATTTGCACATCCTTGGAGAAAGAAAAGGTAATTACAAGAACAATAAGAAGATAACACTTCTCCTCTGATGTTTGACACAATAGATTGATGTTGCACTTAAAATTATTCTATCAACCTGTGTTAGAGATGAAGGTCATTTTCTTCTTGCTAATGTCTTTCTCTGACATTGCTGAGCTAAAAAGTTAGAAAACTTACTAAGTTTTAGGCATTTTTTTAAAAAAACATTTTATACTTACATCCTTATCTTACTCAAATGTATCTCTCTCTCAGGCAATGGCCTTTTCATTCAGGCAGGCTTTTAGAAACTGACTGGCTACTAAGGAAGGCTATATTAACAGGGGTGAGGGTCAGATTTTAGTTGATGTACTTTGGGTTGTTCATTTGTTTTAATATTATAATCTGCTTAATTGTATTATCATATTATAACTTGCTGTGTTTTAATTTTTCTTCTGTTTTTATGTTTTGTCATGTATTCCCTTGAGTTTTAGTTTTGTGAGAAAGATGGGATAAAAATTATAGAGATGATAGATAAATAGATCTATAGAGAGACAGAGGGCATCTTATTTAATATTTAATTTAATATGGATTGTTTTTGTCCTTTGAAGAAATGTGTTTTAAAATATTTTAATGCATGTTCCTTATGTATTATGATAACACACTGAAAAAAAAATTCTGATATACTTGTTTGTATTGTGGGCTTAATGGGATGTTTTTATGTTGTGCCCCAGCCAAATCAATTTTGTGTTAGGCGATTCAATGCTATTTCCTAAAATAGCAGTACTGGATGATGGAATATACTGTGTCAATCTTTTAAAAGTTACAGTGATCTTCATGGTAGAGCTGGGTGGTTTTTGCTTGCAGAAACAAAGTTACAGAAGCACTCAAAGGTATTTCTGTGGTAGAAGTTTTAAGCACAGCTTTTCATTCTGTGATGTTACTCAGATCTGTTAGACCAGTAGCAACTGGTGACTCCCTTGTCACTGGGGTGGTGAACACACTTTGGGTTTTAGTCTAAACTTTGAATGAGCTATCCATATCAGATAGGTTCAGCACCATCGCTAGCTCCATTAAAGAGCAGATTAACAGACCCACCAACTTGGAAGTTGCCAGTTGCCACTGTGATAGACAATGCTCTCCTGTCAAGAGTATTGAAGGATAATAATGAACTGTACTTGAAATGAAATGCATAGGACCGTTGTTCAAATAATCCACTACAGTCCCATCTGTAGCTTATTTCCTCTGTAATGTTATTGATAGCATCACAGCACTCACCATTCCAGCAGCAGTTCATTCCAAGTGGTTGGGGACAATGAATTAACCTTCAGTTTTTCATTCGTTTTCACTGTCCTGTCAAACTGTTTTTTAAAAAGTGTCCATATTGTACAGATTACTGAGATTTGGGTCAAATAGACTTGGGTTAGCTTCTCCTTAAAGAATGTGTAAAAAGTAAAGGGGGAAGTCCTTTTCTCTTATGTAGAGAATGGATAGCAGAGTGTGGGGGCTGAGTTGGGTGTCTTCTGACCTGGGAATTTCAGCTTCTGCCACTATCTTGTTTCATTTTGAATTGTCTCATCATAGGGTTTTCCTTGGGATAATCCTAGAGTGTGCTAAGGAGAAGTGCAGGGAGTGACAAGCTCAGGAAGGGCTAAATAGCATTTCAGAGGCTGAGATGAGAAAGGAAAACATGTGAAGCCAGTAGTTTCTACTGACAGTTGTGATCTGGTGGTGATCATCAATGTATTCATGGCTGCTTGTTTCCAAAGTCTGGATTACGCATCTTCGTCACATCTTGATTTTCAGGTCCTTCTGGATACTTGGTTACTCTGTGATAATGGCCAATATGCCTATTTCTCTCTCTTCCGCATAGAATTTGCAATGCTGTGTTGCCCCAGTCCCACAAGCAACAACCATGTACCATCTCTCCTTTGAATATTAAATTCTACTTTGCCCATGTTATCTGCACCTCATACCAGTGGTACCGACACAAGAAAGGAAGCCTGGACTCTTTCATTAATTTTTCATTCTTGGTATTTTTTTTATTCTGTGATTGGTTATTTTAAAAGAAAAGAAATACTTAATAAAAGCAAAATTGTGTGAAATTAATTTAGCCTGGATGTGATTTAAATACAACAGAAGGCAGATTGGAATCAAAATATATGAAAAATTCTTTTGATCTGGTGATGGCTTTATGAAGGCTTGTAGTAGAGTACAGAACACAAGGCTCACTATATTGAACATTTTTCATTCAAAAACAAGGGAGGAGCAACACAATGTTTTATAGTTCTCTAAAAACTTTTTAAATAATAATAATAATAATAATGGGAGGAGCAATACAGGAATTCATTGTAATTCATTCAAGGGGCATTTCTGAGTTCAGCTTTGAAGATTTACTCTTCTGAATATGTTTACAAAATGCAGGTGGAACAGGAGACACAAAACTACATTTTACTACTCTCCCTCCCCGAAGAAATTGATAGATAAATTGTTTGGCATTGATTTTTGTTGTTCTCCGTAGTTTCTTTGACAGTAATGGTGATTATCTGTCCTGGTTGCATTCTCAGCAGGAAGCCTGAGACAAAAATGACCTGACCATTCAGATACTGGCATTTCAAGGAAAGGGGCACCAGCTTGTAAAAGAAGTTCAAGTTCTTTCCTCTTGGCACAAATGAATCCTGCTAGAGTAATGGCCCTCTTTAAGAAATATGTAGGCTGACTTTGACAAAGGAAAGCTGAAGTCTAGAGTATGGTGGCACTCAGTACAGACAAGAGACAAAAGCATCAGCACTGTCAGGCTGCATAAACAAACCACTACAGGGGACTAACATTAAATCATAATTGCATGTTTTATCATGTCAGTACTGTCACATAACAGCTAACTCTGACTGTGACTACAGTAATTAATTTTCTACTGCCATGTGAAATGTATGGAGTTATCCTTAACCATCAGGCAGAAGCTACAATCTGCTTGCCACTGCACTAGATCAGGGTTTTGTTTTTGTTTTTTGTTTTTTTAAAAAAATCATGAATTGAAAGGTCCTGTAATTAACCAGTTTTCTTGGGATCTGGCAATTTGAGCTTAAGTATCCCAACAAAATTAGATTCTAAGCTATGTTTTATTCTTATTAATTTTTGCAATTTTAATTTCTTTGGTTCTTTATAACCATTATTTTGTTCATCCTTACAAAAACCATGTCATATAGTTCAACGTTATTTTCTTTTATAGGCAAATGCAGATCTTCTCTATGTAGTTCCAAGATTCTCACATTTCCGCCACTACACCATTAAAAATGGAGATATATAGTGATGCTTGATACACAAATTGATAGCATTGTTAGCTTACTATACAATTTAATGCAACACTGATAAATAAGGTGCCTGGAATGAGTTGGGCAGAAAAATATGAAAGCAGAAAATGAGACTGTCCTCTTTTCTGTCTCCCAAACCCAGAAAAAAAAAAAAGATCAATAAAGACATCTTGATCAAGGCACTTCTTTATAAATGCTATGGATTACCTTTCCCTTTTCAATTCTGTGTGGATCTCTCATTTCAAAGAGAAGGTTTCTCCTCTACTGACAAAACTTGTGTGGTGTTTGGGCTTTTTTATAGTGCTAATTCAGACATTTTAACTTCATGGTGATGGTATTATTTAAGGCATTTGTTTGGGGGAAGTTGTATAAATAAGGCTCCGTCTTAGTTGTCACTTTCTTCCCCCGTCTTGCATTCTGTCTGTCTTATCCCATCTGACAGTAGAACTGAGACCGGTCTAATCCCTAGAAGTTTGGAACTAATGAACTAACTGCTGAGCTGCTGCCACGGAGCTTGGTCCCAAGCTATACTGTACTTCACACTCGATTTATTCTCCAGATGGTGAGTCTCTGCAGCCCTGCTGTGAAGGACCACCCCTTCCACTGGAGTGTAAAAATGGATGGATGTTGTTTTCTTTGCAGATTTGATAATTCAGACCTAGTAACTTGTGAAGATGATTTGTTATTAGCTTTAATGGGTGCCAGTTGAACCAACTGCATGCATATTCTCTTCCTTAATTTCAGTGTCTGTTGCAATGATGCTTGATTTATTTGCAGTGCAGATGTGGGCAAACTCATTACCTTCCTCCCATTTAGAAACAGATATCACAGTGCTCCAAAGCTTTTTGTCAGTTCAGAGTTAAATGTTAAAAGGATTGTTGTATAAAATAATTATATAATCATTGGCCTAAGTTTGCATAGTTAAGCATCCCTTAAACCAGGCAAGGAAGCATTATACTTATCAATGAGTAATGAACCATCTGTTAGAGATCTCTTCTCTCATTTCTACCTGTCTCTTGATCTATTCAGTGCCCAACCAGTGCAGAATCGAGATGTTAATTTTCACAGGCTCATCCCAATTAATTTAAATGGCAAGATCTGACTACTATATGAACCACTTTGATTATTTATCTGTTTAGACAAATTCAACATCTAACTCTAAAAGGCATTTTAACTATAGTGGTGGACGTTATGTTGTGGCCTTAGAATGAAAACCACGCAATATTTTTTAGAGGAAGTGTTAAATAGTTCAGTTCAAAGCTGAAAGTTTTGTATTCAGTAATCATGATAATAAAAGAGCCAGTATGGTGTAATGGTTTGAGCATTGCACTATGACTATGAAGACTAGTGTGTGAATCACCACTCAGCCATGGAAACCCACTGGGTAACTTTGGGCAAGTCACACAGTCTCAGCCTCAGAGGAAGGCAAAGGCAACCCCCCTCTGAACAAATCTTGCCAAGAAAACCCTGTGATGGGGTCACCATAATTGGAAATGACTTGAAGACATATAACAACAACATTCATACTAATAGTGCCTTACTGCAGTAATGGCTTCTGGCATTAGAGGAACCGGAGAGGAGACATTTTTAATTTGCATAGGTAAATTCATTTAAATATAGAAAAAGAATTAAATTACTCATTGCATAGGGCCAAATCCAGTTTCAGTACTGTGGACCCTAAGGAAACCTTCCCAACCTGGTGCCCTCCAGATGTGTTGGATTATAGCTTCCACCTTCCCATCCAGTTATGAGAGTTGTGGTCCAAAATATCTGAGGGTCAGAAGGTTGGAAAAGATTGCCCTAAGGCACACAAGTGACCTTGCTGGTGCTAAGGAGGGCTTGGTCTAGTCAATGTCTGGATGGGATATCTCCTGGGAACCTTATATTTCAACATGGAAGAAACATGAGATATAAACCTAATAAGTAAAAACTGAAATTATTTGGGAATAAGTAAGATTGCTAATTGACATCAAACCAGGTTAGTGTTAAAATTAGACTAAAATAGACACTCTTTATTCATTTATTTCCTGCATTTTTAAACCACCTACTAAATGAAATTCTCTGGGTAGTGTATAATCTGTTAAAAATATGAAACTCTTTAAAATACATCAGTACTACACATTTCTTTCATTGATGTTTCTATTATCAAATAATTCAATGTTCTGATCTCATCCTTTGTGTACAGACCAGAGGGTACTGAGGCCTCTTCTTTGGGTTATCAGAAAACATGAATATAAAGTTCCCTAGGGCTTTAACAGGAGTTAACACCTGCCATCCTTGTCCTAAATACCTTTGTTCAGAAATACGTTGATATTCCATGCCCCCACAGTAAATATGCTTAGGGTTGATCCCTAAGCATGGAAAGGCTACTTCTTGGACTACAACTCCCAGAATCCTCTAGCCAGTGGCTATACTGACTGGAAGATTTTAGGAGATGTAGCCTAAAAGGGAAACTTTTTCCTTTTAGCCAGCATACCAGGGAGAAGAAGCATCACCACCACTTCTCCAGAGAAGAGAGGTCTGTAGCTGTTTGCCATCATCTACAGTGGGGGCCTTTCTTCTCCAAAAACTGCTGCCTCCAGCCTGCTGAGAAGGACCATCCACATATTTGCAGGAGCAGGCTTCAGCCTCCCCAGGTACTGAGCCAGCAGCTGGTGAACCAACATTGCCGTCACTTGCTCCCCTGCCTGGAAGGGGATAGAAGGGGCTGCCAGAGTGGTAGGGTTGCCACCAGTGTAGCCACCCCCAAAGGGAGATTCCTTTGTTGTTCCTTTGGGGAGCCACTTGGGGTGTGTGTGTGTGAAGGCAATGGCCAGTTACTCTGCTGGGGAGTGAAAAGGAGGGTTTCCCTTCCCCCTTTAAATTAGTCTTTATCTGCCCTCCTGGCAATACATATGGAGGATGCAGAGAGCATAGGAGAAGGAGCTGCCAAGGGAGCAGCCATTGCAACAAGAATAGTTAGAGGGAAATAAGGTGTGAGTAGACAGAGTTATCAACAGAGAGGTGAGAGTCATAGAGTGTTGTCCCTAAACTGTCACCCACTTCAAATAGTCTGGGTAGCTTTGGCAACAGGCCCCCTGGACTGAAAATACTGCTGCTTAACCCATGGTCAGCAAATGGGAAAGCACCCTGATCCTGGGCAAGCATGCCAACTTGGCTTGTATCACAGAGACTTGGCTGGATGAAGCTAGGGAAGGGGTCAACCTCTCCCAGCTTTGTCCACCTGGATTTTCTGTGGAGCAGCAGGCAAGGCTTGGGAGGTGAAGCTGCAGTGGTCTGTCAGGATTCCATCTCCCTCACCAGGTGTCCTGTCCCACAGTCTGCTGGGTTTGTGTGTGTGTGTTTGAAGGTAGGTGGCTGGGACAAAATAGGGATTCTGTTGGTGTAGTGCCCACCCTACTCTTCAACAGTTTCCCTGCTTTAGCAGGTTGAATTGGTCTCCGTGGTGGTTTTGGACTCCCCTTGTCTAGTTGTGCTGGGGGATTTCAACATCCATGTGGAGTCCTCTCTGTTGGGAGCAGCTGATGACTTAATCTTCGCCATGACAACGTGGGGCTGTCCCAAGTAATATCTGGTGCCACTCATGTTTCAGGACACATTCTGGGCCTAGTTATCTGTGCTGGACAGGATTGTGGTGGTCTGGGTGTGGAGGAAGTTTGAACAGTTCTGTTGTGGTGGACAGATCACTACCTGGTGGGTTTTAGACTCACTCAAACTCAGAGCCTCTTCAGGGGTTGCGGGGCTGGTTAAGATGGTCCACCCCAGGAGGATTGTGGATCCAGATGGATTCCTGATGGCTCTTGGGGAATTTCCTGTTGCCTTGGCAGGTGATCTTGTTGAAGCCTTGGCTGATCTCTGGAATAGGGAAATGGTCGGGACAGTGGACATAATTGCTAGTAAGTGTTCCCTCACATGGAGTGGAGCTAAGCGAGCACCATGGTTCACCAGGGAGCTGGCAGTGATTAAACGAGGGGAGTGGAGAGTAGAGCAGCAGTGGTGGAAGACTTGGAGTGAGTCCAACCAAACACGGGCTAGAGCTCATTGGAAAGCCTATGCCATGGCGATGGTGACAGAAAAGAAGACTTCTTCACTGCCACGTTGCATCCGCACAGTGTCATCCAGTGGAGCCTGTTTCGAGTGGTATGGGGCCTTTTGCATTCTGCCCTGCAAGAGCAATATATAAACTACTTAGCAGTCCATTGTGAAGAGTTTGCACAGCACTTTGCAGATGAAATTGCTCAGATCCACCCTGACTGTAAGCAATTCTATAAGTGAGACAGGTCTGGTGGATGTAACCTTGTCTAGTGTTATTGGATATGTTTCAGTTTGTGCAACCTGAGGATGTTGATGGGATCATACTGGACTCATGCCCATCCTCCCTGGATCCTACCAGACTGGAGAACTACCAGCCAGTCTCCAGTATCCCCTTTTGGGGGAAGGTATTGTAGTGTGTGGTGGCCTCCTAGCTCCAAGGGTTCCCGGATGAAACAGATTATCTAGATCCATTTCAAACTGGCTTCAGGCCTGGCTATGGGACAGACAGCTTTATTTACCTTTGTGGATGACCTACGCAGGCAACTGGACAAGGGGAGTGCCCCCTGTTGGTTCTGCTGAACCTCTCAGCAGCTTTCAGTACTATCAACCATGGTATCCTTCAGGGTCACTTCACTGGGATGTGACTCAGGGGCACTGTTTTACAGTGGCTCTGGCCCTTCTTGGAGGGGCCAAACCAGAAAGTGGTGTTGGGTAATGTGTGTTTGACACCCTGGCCACTAGCTTGTGGTATCCTCCAGGGCTCTGTTCTGTCCCTCGTGCTGTTTAATATCTACATAAAACCGCTGGGAGAGTTCATCCGGAGTTTTGGGGTTCAGTGTCATCAGTATACTGATGACACACAACTCTATCTCTCCATTCGATTCCAAGGAAGTTGTTTCTGTACTAAACCAGTGCCTGCTGTCAGTAATGGATTGGATAAGGGTGAACAAATGGAGACTTAATCTGGACAAGACAAAGGTGCTCCTGGTCAGTCAGAAGGTAGACCATGGAACTGGGATTCAGTCTGGGCTAGATGGGATTATACTCCCCTGAAATCTTAGGTTCTCAGCTTACATGTGCTCCTGGACTTGGATCTGAGCCTGGATGCCCAGATTTCAGCTGTGGCCAGGAGTGCATTTGCACAGTTAAAACTAATGCACCACCCCCATTCTGTGAGAAGTCAGATCTGAATATGGTGACACATGCCTTGATTACATCCCATTTAGGCTACCGTAATGCGCTCTACATGGGGCTGCCTTTGGAAACTGTTTGGAAACTTCAGTAGGTCCAAAATGCTATGACCAGGCTGTTGACTGGGGCTTGCTACAGGGATTGTGTGACTTCCCTGTTGAAACAGCTGCGTTGACTACCAGTCCGTTTCCAGGCAGAATTCAAAGTGCTAGTTTTGACCTTTAAAGCTCTAAACTGCTTGAGTCCAGACTATCTGAAAGACCATACCTCCCTGTACAAGCCAGCTCAAGTGTTAAGATCAGCAGGAGAGGTCTTTCTGTCAGTCCCACCACCTTTGCAGGTGTGGTTGGTGAGGACTTGGGAGAGAGCCTTCTCCATGACTGCTCCCAGATTGTGGAATTCTGCTTCCACGGGAGGTCTGGTTGATCCTCCCTGCTCTCTTTTCACCAGCAGATGAAGACATTTTTATTTAGGCAAGCTTTTGAATTATGAATTTTAATTATGGAATTATGTAGTGTATGTGTGTAAGTGGTGTGTTGTTTTTTATTTTTTAATTGAAACTATATTTTTAACTATGTTGTGTTTTTAACTCTTATAATTATGTTTTAATAATGGTAATATTTAATTCCTTTTTAACTTTTGTAATTAATATTTTAGTTATATCCTTTTTAAATTATTGTAAGCTGCCTTGAATCCCATTTTGGGAGAAGGGCGGGATATAAATTCAATAGACAAACAAACTGTAGGAAAATTTGAGGTCCCAGGGTATTAGCCCTTTTTGGGAAACTTCTTAAAAGTTAAGACTGTCAGGAATTAATTTTATTGTAGTAGAGCAGAGCTGGAGGCATGGACTCAATAGTACAGTGGTTTGACCTAAAACTGCAAGAACAAAGAGGCAGGCAACTTCTTAAAGAAAAAAACTTAAACTTTACTAATAGCTTTAAATCTACATATGCATTGGAGCCTACATCCTAACTAACTAATGAATAGGTTTTGGATAAGAAAGAAGTCCATCTTCACTCACCATTTCAGTGAGACGGAAGGCATTCTTGTGGAGCAAGATGGAGAGGCAGCTTGTAGCTTTTGAGGCAAGAAGAAAGAGTGATAAAAGATCTAAGACCATAAGGCAATTTAACCTAGGTCACGTGATCTTGTAGTTTGGTTGTGTATTGTTTACAACCATGCTCATTAAAGATAGGATGAGAGGATGGCATGCAGGAGACCCTACCATATCTCTTACTTACTTGCTCTAATAGCAAGCAAGTGGGGTGGGGAGAAAGAATGCTGGATTTTTCCAACAGTCCCCTTCTCAATCTTTTGGACCTATGTCAAGGATTTTCATCCCAGCTCATAGTCTCTGTTGGTAGAGGTTTAGTGAGAATATCAGCAATAATTTCTTCCATGTTGCAGTACTTTAGCTGAACAAGTTAATTTTGACACATCTCTTTCACTTTGTGGAAAGCAATGTCGATATTCTTCCTGAGTGGCTTCTTGCTCACAATCTTGATACAGCTTTGATTATCTTGCATCAAATGGTTGGTTTGGGTTCTGTTATCCCAAATTCCAGAAGTAAATTCTGCAGCCATTTTATTTCATCACAAGCTGTCCTTGCTGAAACACACTCAGCACCAGTGGGAGAATCTGCAACTGTAGTTTGTTTCTTACTTGCCCAATTTATGGCTCCTCCACCATAAAAGATGAGGTTTCTGCTAGTTGATTTTCTGTCTGTCAGGTCAACGGCCCAATCTGCATCTGCGTAGGCAATCAGTTGTGGTTGATCACATGCTGGCAGCATCAGTTTGTAGTCTGCAGTTCCTTTTAAGTGCCTGACAACTCTCTTCACTGTTATAAGGTCTCTTACAGTAGGAGAGTTAACCGCTCTGCATAAGATCTCAACAGGATTTGCAATATCAGGTCTGGTGAAATTAGCTATGTACAGGAGTTTTCCAACTGTAGTCCTGTACTTTTCATCATTTCTCAAAGGTTCTGATTCCTCATTGCTTGTTAAGAAACCTACTTCCATTGGAGTTGACACTTTTTTAACATCCTTTAGGCCAAGACAGTCCAGAATATCTATTATCTTCTGCTTTTGATTAAGGAAGAAACTTCCATCACTGTTTCTTTCTATTTGTATTCCAAGATAGTTTGTGATGTCTCCCAAGTTCTTGATGTCTATCTCTTTCTTGAGATTCTTGACTATCTCTTCACTATCTGCTTTGTCTTGACTGCACAGGATCAGATCATCAACATAACTTGCAATATAAGTCTATTTATTATTTCTGAACCTTTTGTAGACACATTTGTCAACAGTGCCTTGAGTGAATGCCTCTTTGATGATGAGTTGATTTAATTTTTCACTCCATGCTCGTGCGTCCTGTTTTAACCCATAGATACTCTTTTCCAATTTGCATACAAGATGCTCTTTCCCCGGAATTTGCAATCCGGGAGGCTCTTCCATGTACAGTTCCTGGTCTATATGACCATAAAGAAAAGCTGTCTTTACATCTAGATGTTGAACATGCATATTCTTGGAAGCTGCAACAGCCAGTACTGTTCTAATGGTTGTATGTGCGACTACAGGGGGGAAAGTCTCATTGTAATCTTCCCTGAATTGTTGACTGTAGCCCTTAGCCACAAGGCTTGCTTTATATCTTTCCATTTCCCCTTCTGCATTGTGCTTTGTTGTAAAGACCCATCTACAGACAAATGCCTTTTTATCTTTTGGCAATTCTGTCAAAGTCCATGTCTTATTTTTATATAGAGATTGTGTCTCCTCAGTAGTTACTTGCACCCATTTCTCAGAATTTGCCTTTGGCAGTCCCTTGATCTTTTGCCAATCAGAGGATTTTAGAAGACTGTGGCTACATAAGAGAATATGTCAGGAAGCACTCTGCGGTTACTGCGTTCTGACCTTTTCACCTGGACTTGAATACCTGACTCCGCCCCTTGCATGCCATCTAGTTCCTTGTCTGCTGGCAGGTCCTCTGCTGGCATTGCCCCTTCTGGATGCAAGACATATGGAGGATGGAGGAACTCCACATGCTGTTGCTGCTGGTGGGAATCTCCTTCCACTGCAAATACACCTGAATAAACATCTTTGTTTGGATTAGTTTTGGACTGTTACCTTTCATCAACATAAACAGCATTTGATTATTTTACTGTGCGTCGATCTGGATTTAGGATTCTGTAAGCATTTTTAGCATAAACAATAAAAATTCCCTCTTCACTTTTGCAGTCAAGTTTGCCCCCTTTCTCCTTGGGAATGTAGGTATATGCTTTGCTTCCAAAAACTTTGAGATGGTTCAGTTTAGATTTTATTCCATCCCATAACTGAAATGGGGTAGCGTCTCTGGATCTTGTTTGCAGTCTGTTACATAAATATTTAGCAGTCATAATTGCTTCAGACCAATAGCCTTTAGACATGTTAGCTTCTAAAAGCATGGCAACTGCCATCTCTTTCAGAGTGCAGTTCAGTCTCTCTGCCAGATCATTACGTTCTGGGGTGTAAGCCCGAGTAGTTTGATTTTTAATGCCATATTCCTTTAAGAACTGATCAAATTCAGCATTGACAAACTCTGTGCCATTGTCAGTGTACAGGTTCTTGCGTTTATAGCCAAATTTGTTAGATTAAAGTACTCTTTGAATTTTTCAAAAGCTTAACTTTTCTCCTTGAGGAGGTAAGTATATGTATATTTGCTGAAATCATTAGTAACAGTCATAAAGTAAGAGCTTACTCCTATAGACTTTTGACTGAATGGACCACAAAGATCAGCATGCAATAGATCCAGCAGCTTTGTGGATAATCTCTCAGTAATTGGCAGGTGTGGAGCTGTAGTGGCTTTTGCTTTCAGGCACTCCACACACCTTTCATTATTAGTGCATGCTTTGAAAGTCTTTTGCAAGCTCTTGATTAGCCATTTTCTTTATGTATTCCACACTTCTATGGCCAAATCTTTTGTGCTAAAGATGCAAACAATCTTTGTGATTGCACTGAGTGACAGTGTTTGCAAATGAATCTGAAATCCACATATGATAACAGTCATCATCTTTTAAAGTTCCTTTAAAATTAAACTTTTGCCATGGAAACTAAAACAGGAGTTCTTTTTGGAAAGAACACGTTTGCCTTTAGCTGTTGTAGTTTTTACACTAAAAAGAGAAACATGCAAATTTGTCACGTAAACAACTTCAGGAATTTTCAAAGTTCTCTATTCTGTTAGGGCCGAGTTTTGTTTGCAAAAGGATTGTGCCTTTTTCTTGTGTGTTCACTTCTTGACCATTTGCAAAATAAACAGGAAAATTTACATTTGCATCAAAGTCCACAAACCATTCCTTTTGATTAAAATAATGACTGGTAGCACCACTGTCTATAATAACTGCATTCTTATATTAAATCTCAGAAGATTGAAATAATTTCTGATTTGTGAGACCAACATTAAAGTTTGTAGGTGACTTCTATTTAGAATCAAAGGTTTTCTTAAAGTTGCCTTTCTGAGCATCCTTCTGCTTAGCTCTAGGCTTTGATGCACTAATTTTCCCCTCACTTGTTTTAGAGGAAGGGGAGTCCTTGAAATGCAATTTCTCTTCAACAATATGAGCTAGCTCTGCAGTTCTTATTTCAGTTTTGCATTCTATTAAGTTTTGCCTATTTTGAAACTCAATAATCTCAGCTATTGCTTCTGGTAATTTAACATTTACTTTTAACTGCAAGGCATTAATTACTGGAGTGTAGTATTTTGGCAGAGTAGCTAAGAAAAGTCCCAGTTTCATTTCCTCTGGGATAGGTTCTCTAGGAAATTGCAATCCAGAAAAAAAATTGACATAAATTGATTTATATGCTGATTTAGAAATCGAGAGCTGGACAATTTCATGTTCACAAGCCTCATCATCGTGGCAGTTTGACTTCCCATATTTGGAGAATCATATAATTTCTGTAGTGTATCCCAAATTTCTTTAGCAGTGCTCAAATCTTGAATTTGATAGATTATGTTAGTATTCATAGAGAGGGAGATAAAGGCTGCTGCCCTTTTGGAATCTTACATCTTAAACTTCATATCTTAAACTTTCTTCCTGTTTACCACCATGCTCATTAAAGATAGGATGAGAGGAAGGAATGCAGGAGACCCTACCCTATCTCTTACTTACTTGTTCTAACAGCAAGTAAGTGGGGCAGGGAGAAAGAATGCTGGGTTTTTCCAACCCAAACAAACAAACAGTTCCATGTTTTGGTCACCTAACCCCTAACTTTGCAAGTACTCAGTCTGCAAGCAGAGTTCCCTCAGAGCTTCACTATCAGCTTCTCCAGTTGCAGTGTCAGGATCTGCCCTGCATACTCAAAAGATGTTTACCCCAGCATCGCATGGAATGGCAATGAGCCAAGCAGAAGCACAGCTTCTGCAACACAATTACAAAACATTATAGATTAGCATTGTAGCATGTTCTGTATTTTTCCCTAACATGGAAGATGAAGTTTAGCTATGTCGGGTAGGATTTTTAAAAGAAAAAAATCTGTTGTCTTCTTATAGATCTTGTATTTTTGAATTTGGAAAGGGGGTTGTTGCAGTCATCACTGTCCACATACTCTAGAAGCAGTTGATTTGATTGAAGGATGTAATTGCATTCCATGAGTCTTCCCAAACCTGGTGATATTTTGACTATAACTCCCACCATCCCCAGGTGGCACACCCATTGCCCATGCCAACTGGGGTGATGGGAGCTGTTGTCCAACATATCTGAAGGGTGTTAGATTGTGTAAGGCTGCTCATGGTGATATAAATTGCCTGCTGACAGACTAAGACTGTCTTACCCAAAGTACACCCAGCAAGGAAATAGTGAGAGGAGGGATGCATGAAAGAGAAGGATATATTTCCTTATTTATTCCTCTTTCCATTTTAGATGGCAGGTTTTTTAAAAGGTGTTTACAGTTTGTTAAAGAAATGTCAGGGTCTCATCTTGAGCCAAAGTTCTCTCATAGATTTTTGCTAGCTTCTTGCACATGTGCCTTGCTGAGTGATCTGCAGGGACTGATCTGTGAGGAAAGAGAAGAGCAGCTCCAAATCAAGTATGCTGATCAGCTGGAGCTTCTGGAATCTTCTGACAATGTCAAAAATTGATCCCTTGTGAACTCATGGTTAAACTCTAATGATATGATGAAGTTATTTGTGCAATTTGTTGTTGCTAAAGCCTCATATTTTTCTTGAATGCAATGCAATGGTAGAATGCAATGGTTCCACAAAAATCTATTTACTGCCCAACAGATGGCAAGAGTGTATAATCTCTCACAGTAACACATTTTTCTATTAAAATATGTGGTGGAGAGTAACTGAGTTGCTGGTTGGTTATTTTCGGCTATGTAGCAGAGAAGGGGCATACTTGAATTTACGGAAATCACTCTAGCAACACGCTGAGGTCAAGTGCTCACTGAGAGGCAAATCTATGTAAGGATGGTACTTCTTCCGACTGTTTGTGGTTCTCACATGATTAAATTCTCTTCCAAACAAAGAGTTTTCTCAGCACAGAGGACTGGCATGGCTATAACATCTAACTGGTTAGTTGCATGGATTAAACAGTTTTAGTGGACAAAACAAAAAACAAAAAAAACCTGCCCTAATTAACTGGTGAGTAACAGCATTCAAGAATATTTTAGATTAGGCTATATTTTAGAGGAGGAAACTGACAAAACCACCTCTGAGTATTTCATGCTTAAGAAAACCCTATAAAATTCTTAGGGTCACCATAAGTCAACAGGCAACTTGAAGGCACATATACACACACACACACACACATACAAAAGGAAGGCTGTTCACCCAGGCCAAATCCACACTACATGAATAATCCAGTTTGAAACTGAATTATTTGCCATGGCTCCTTCCTGTGGGATCCTGGGATTTGTAAGTTTGGTGAGGCACCAGCACTCTTTGGCAGAGAAGGCTAAAGACCTTCTCTATGGTAGCTAAAAAGACCAATGCGATTTTGGGCTGCATCAATAGAAGTATAGTGTCTAGATCAAGGGAAGTAATAGTGCCACTCTATTCTGCCTTGGTCAGGCCTCACCTAGAAGACTGTGTCCAGTTCTGGGCACCACAATTAAAAAAGGATATTGACAAATTGGAGCGTGTCCAGAGGAGGGCGACTAAAATGGTGAAAGGTCTGGAAACTGTGCCTTATGAGGAAAGACTTAGGGAGATGAGTATGTTTAGCCTGGAAAAAAGATGGTTAAGGGGTGATATGATAGCCCTATTTAAGTATTTGAAGGGGTGTCACATTGAGGATGGAGCAAGCTTATTTTCTGCTGCTCCAGAGACTAGAACACGGAACAATGGATGCAAGCTCCAGGAACAGAGAGTCCACCTAAACATTAGGAGGAACTTTTTGACAGTAAGAGCTGTTCGGCAGTGGAACACAGTCCCCTGGCGCATGGTGGGGTCTCCTTCCTTGGAGGTCTTTAAATAGAGGCTGGATGGCCATCTGTCAGGGATGCTTTGATCATGATTTCCTGTGTGGCAGGGGGTTGGACTGGATGGCCCTTGTAGTCTCTTCCAACTCTACAGTTCTATGATTCTATATGATTCTATGATTCTATGACCTTGTAAAACTCCAAATCTCAGGATTCCATAGAAAGGAGTCATGGCAAATAATCCAGTTTCAAACTGGATTATTTGTGTAGTGTGGATCTGGCCCCAAAGATCCATCCATCTCTTTCTTCCCCCTTGTGCTCTCCAGAGAATTAGAGGCCCTGCTAAACAACTATGGACAGCATTCCAGGGAGCTGCTGTGTGAGAAGGAAATCACCCACAATTAGGCAGAAGCATCCCAACCAACCCTGCCTGTAAAAAAATCACTATGCTACTGAGGTAATTTTGGGATGCAGTGTTTCATTCACAAGCAAATTGCGTTGCTTTTTCAAGGTAGAATTGGGAATGCTTAAAGCTGTTATGATCGAGCTATACTCTAATGCAGCACTTGGGGAACTCAGTTGTTCTAATATGTGCCATATAGGGATGTGTTGACATATAGAATTAGGAGCATTGTTTATGTTGTTTATGGCTGGGAGAGAGTGTCATAAATTTTTCAACTTGGACTTCCTTTAAACAAGGGAAAAAGAATACTGATGTGGCACAATCCCTACCCCTCCCATTCTTAAAACCCCATTATGAAATGACAGCTACTTGCTTGCACTGCCTTGCAGACTAGTCAGCATGGCCAGTGGCAGGGGAATTCTGGGAGTTATAGTCCAAAAGAATGACCCTCCTGAATTCTGTTCTAGAGCACAGTTATAAAACTGGGTATTGCTGCTCTTAAACCAAATAGAACACTATGGGGTTGTCTGAATTGTGAAAATGCTCCTCGTTGAATTCGAGGAGAAGTCTACCTGTCTTAATGGGAATCCGTGTTGTTACGCCATATTCGGAAGGGCCCAAAACAGCAAAAACTCCAAGGGAAAAGCCTCCACAGCTTTTCCCAAAGTTTTTCAAAAACAGTAAGGGGGGGTGCGCATTCCCCCTTGTTAGGACAGCAATTTGATAGGAATTGCTGTCCGAGAGTACAGGAAGTGTGAGCCTGATTGGCTGGACAAATGCAGGGGTGGGGCTTGCTGACAGGGCAAGTGCCTGCAGCTGTTTTATATATATATATATATATATATATATATATATATAGCCTGCTGCCGCAGGGACCAAAGAAGGAAGAAGAGTTCTCTCATCCTCTTCTCCCTTCCCCAGTTGTCCCCCCGCATGCCACTGTTGTTGCTGCCGCTGCCACAGGAACCAGGGAAGGGAGGAGGGCTCTCTCGCCCTCTTCTCCTTTCCCTGGTCCCCCCCCCCATGCCACTGTCGCAGGGAAGGGAGGAGGGCTCTCTCGTCTCGGCTGTCATCTTGCATGTGAAGCTTATGGGGGCAAAAACACCATTAAGACAAGACGCAGCTGCTGCAACTTGCTATTATGGCGGGGCAGTATGTTCCCCCCCCTTGTAAAGATGGGGCCTATGTTTAGTGCAAGCAAGCAGCAATAATCTCATAATGAAATTTTAAGAAGTCTATGTGTGTGTGTGTATTATGGGATGATGCCACATCATCATGTTAAAAAATTTCTTGTTTAAAGGAAATGCAAGTTGAAGATTTAAAACAAACAAAGCCTTCTCCCAGCCATAAACAACACTCCTAATTCTACATGGAAGCTCACCCCTATATAGCACATATTAAAAGCAATCTTTGGAGATAAAGGGGTGGTACAAATTCCAAGCCAATGCTTGTTTTGAGTATCATTAACTTTCTCCCCTTTTCACACTAGCTGCTGAGGGGGTCGGTGCTTTCTTCTGTCAAAACTTCTCCTAATTATTGATCTCATAAATCAGTGCATCCTACAGCTGTCTTAACTTGGTCCTGGAGACTTTATCCTGATCAGTCCTGACAACTCTAAGCTACTGTTTCCTCACACAATTTAACACAGACCACATTTTTCAGCCTCTTCTACCTCAACTCCCAAGGCCAGATTGATGTCCGTCTGGTTTAAATCTAATGTTTTGCATTGATGATCAGTTTTGCTCTGGATGCGGACATGTCTGGATGTGGACATGGATGACTTGCCCTCCCTTTTATTTTGCCTGTTTCCTTGATAAATATTTTTAGTCAAATGACTGTATATTGTTATTGTTAACACTGTATATTGTTAATATTGTTAACCATCACCCCAACCCCTGGTTTAACATATTCATCGGTCAGATGCTTTCAGGTTTTATTACTACTATAAAAACTCTTCACAAATTAAATTACTTTTGATAAGTGTTCATTTTGACAATAAGAATTGGCTAAGGGCTGTTGCCAAGTTGAAGGAATTCATGTTTTGAAACTGAAATTGGCAGGAAACAGAGTCGAAATGCTTGCTTGCTTTTGGTTTCTGTCTCTGGCCCAATAAAAAGCCTTTTAGTTTGTCAAGTACTCAGTTTTTCAGGAGGCAAATATTGTTCCAATATGGTCACTTTTCTTCAATGTTTTCATATAATATGTGTCAATCTGGGAAGATGTGTTTGGGGGTTTTCATTACATCAGAAGCAAGAAATGTATGCACATTCTTAATCTACTTTTGCATTACTGAAGGTTTTTTTTTTAACTCATAGGTTTCTTACTCCTTATTCAACTTTTATGTTACAGGTTAATAATCATATAGAGAGAAGTCTATGTATCAGCACCTAAGTCCATGATTGGATATGACAGAAAGGATTAAATATCAAAATATATAAATAAATACCAACAGTGATATGGCTAATATTTATAATAAAGTATAAATATTTACTGGAGGAAATACATTCTTAATTGTAGAAAATATTTCAACTTCCTGTTTTAAATTATTGGAGATAGTTCTATCAATGTCTGTCTAGTTTATTGGAGGTGGCCCTCCAGCTGTTATTGTACTGTATATCCCATCATCTAATGGATGTGCCTGCTCAGTAAGGCTGAAGGGAAGTGTACTCCAACAATATCTGGAGAGCCACAGGTTCCCCACCCCTGTATTAGACTCTCATACCCTTCAGCATTTCACAGATGAGAACCAGGACACACGTGGCCAGGCAACCTTAGAGTATGGTCAAGATGATGGAAGTTATTAATGGAAGAACACGCAAGTTAGGAGAGGCTGGAGCCACTTGCTTTTTCCTGAGCCTGCAGGAAAGGGCAAGATACCGCCCTTCCTCTCTTCTCTCCTCCCCACTGCTGAGTCAATTGAATGCAAACTACTTTTGAAGTCAGTTCACAGCAACTGAGGTAAAGCTGGGGACAAAGGGGGAAAGGAGGAGGAGAGAAAGGTGGGACATTTTAAAAGCGGGTGAAAACATGGGATGACAGAGGATTAATGAGGATTGTCACTGCCAGATCTGAACAGTTGGTGGGTATGGACTGTTTCTGATTGTGTAATTGTTTACATGGGGTGGGATCCAAGAGGATCAAGCAAAGCTCTGCTTAAACAACAGGGCTTTGGCAGCTTCTCTACCCCTGAAGTACCTGTCTTCCTAAAAGGTTATCCCTGAAGGTCAGTGGGTAGTCTAGAATTCTGTGGGATCGGAGCATAGTGGACTGCTGCAGGAAGGGAAATTGGAGGAATTCTGGGAGAGGGAAGCCTGCTTGGTGGAGGTAGACGTGCGTAAAACATCTTTTCTGGGCCCGTGTAAAATTTCCTCATCAAAATAGTAATGATCTATACTTCATTATCACTTTGAAATTGAAGACTGATGGAGCTATGCCCATTAAAACATTGACATGGTTACTGAGCTTACTGGCTTAGGTTTATAGAATTGCCATAGTCAGACAGCTACCAGGCTGGCTTTTTAAAAACATGTTCATAACAAATGTAGAGTTAGATTTTTGTTTATCTTTCCCACCACCAACAACACAACTTTAGGCCAACGCAAGAGAGAAAAGTGTGAAAGCACTGGAAGAATTTGAATTTGGTCACACTGAGAAGTGTGTTAGGATCAATTCAGTGACCAGTGGTCTTGCAGAGGAAGATCTGAAGGTCATTTTGGATTCCAGCATTCTTCCTACGAGCCTGATGCTACCAAAAGTTGAAAGCGTGGAAGAAGTAAGATGGGTGAGTAAGTAAGGATTTCCCATTACCTGAGCTTTAGATGAAAGCATTTGTCTAGTTTTCAAAGGGGAGCTATTGGGACTAGAGAACTCATGTTAGGAAGCAAATGCAGAATATCTCCAGACTTACGGTAGTACCAAGTAAAATCATCCTTGTCTTCATCTGCATGTCAGTCTGTAGAAACTTGATGACTCCCAAAAGTCTCCTCAAGCAAATTTGGAATTTAGCCAAATTTGCTTTCAGCCTAAAGTGATCAATTGGATACAATAAGCATGCACAAAATTGTACTGAAAGTTTTGAAATAATATTTTAAAGAACAAAAAGTTCCAGGAGAGTAGACATAAGGTTGGAACTGCATGTGGAACACAAATGAAGCCTTTTAAAGTTTCGAAGAATTATTGTCTTGCATACTGCTTTAATAAGCAACACTATCATTACAACAAAATAAAATATGGTTACAATGTGACTCCCATCCCCTTCCCCTCTTTTTATTACACTAAAACCTTACTGTCATGTAAATGTATAGAATACATGCCTTGGAAGTTGTTTGAAAATATAGGTGGAAGGAGGAAACGTTTTAGCAACACATGAAAAAATTATGGCAGGGACAAGAAGGAAAGGTCACTCCTTAGGGCAACTAGAAAAACAAACAGGAAACTTTTAACTAGTGTTTTTAATTAGCACAGATATTATTTCCTGTCCAGTTCTCTATTTCTTCCTTTTTAATTGCTGACAGGTGTGTTTGTGTTTCATGACTGACTTTTCAGCCAATAAAAACCTGAAATGTAAATGGTTGGCATGTCCAAAGACTTAAGAAAACTTTGAAATAGGCCTAATTATGCTGTAATTGTTGCAATTGTTCAGGAGGGATAAGTTTTATTTAGTGATACCATTATTTCTGAAAAATACCAAATTAAATCATAATGCTTCAGTGTGCTGGTTTCATCGTTTGGAAAATCTTTAGTGCAGGGAGGGTGGGGTATGGAAATGTATATAAGTCCGTGAAGAGAAATAAACTAAATAAAAGTGATAAGCTTCTCTGTCATATCCAAATCTGAACCTAAGTTACAGTTGTTAGCTTCTAACATGTTTTGATGCAACCAGGTAATTATGGGTAATACTGAACAATAATTTGATTCAGTTAAGTTCAACAAATGTTTGTGGATGAAAAACATTATCTTCCTCAGACGAGACTTGGAACATTTAAGATCAATTCAGCTATGTAACGTCACACACAGATAACACATCAAATTTTCCCCCAGTAATATATTCTCCAGAAATATATAGCCAGCATGAACTTTGAAAGGCAAGATCCACAGGCATCTTCTGATTTTGAGACAGCAGACTAACACATCTGGAATTTGATGGTGGTTATGAATATTTATATACACATACATTCTGTTAAATGCTTCAGTATTGCCAAATAGGCAGTATCTCAATGGGAGATTTCCACACTAAGAGGAACACACCCCAGCATTCCTGGTCTCTAATTCTGATTTCTAGCATTTTCCTTTCTCAGAATAAACTAACATTCACTTACCAAAACCTGCCTATGTCGATTCCTCTTTTTAAAAAATCTGCATTGGGGACATCATGAGTTTGGTGACACTTTTGGTTTTGTTTTAGGATGGCTGACATAATGGAAAGCTTTTTGCTGTTTATTTTTCCCCCCTTCATTTTTATTTATGTGAAGCATAAAACCTGGAGACTGATGCACAACTAAAAGATGGGCTTACTTGTTTTCTTTTGTCTGAGAATCTCCTGCTTTCCTTTTGTCCCTAGTATGGGTACTTGTTTGACTGGCATGGCTTATTGGACTATAACAAGCGTAACTCTCGCTCCTTTGTCATGGGACAATTCTCCCACAAATCCTGAACAGTGGGCATTCTTCCCAACACACTATCGGGTGTGCACTGGAATTGAAAGAATTGCTAAGGGCTGCTCCTTCATCCCCGCCCCGATCTTTGTTTTCTTCCCCCTCCTCCTTTTTTCTACCCCCTCTCACTGAAATGAACACTTTACCAGGCCGGAAACATTTAATCGTCTCCTTTTGAAAAAAAAATTAATTGAAACTTCTCCACTAGTTGCCTTTTGTATTTTGTGCTAATAACAATTTTTAAAAATTAAATAAATGGGGGGTGGGTGGGACAAATTTCATCAAAAACTCTTCCTTTTGGTTCCAAAATGAAAATGTATTTTATTTTATTTTTAAATGGATAATAGATTCGTGTTGTTTTGATTTTTAAATGACTTAGCATAAAAAACGGTTTGCCATTTCATTTCAGGTATTAATAAATTCACACTTGCTAAATTATTAAAATTATCAAGGCTAGACAATGGCATGTTGGCTTTGTTTTACTATTATGCTCATTGGATGAGATTAAGGCTGTGTTTCTGAGTGTACCGGTACTTACTTGGGAGTCAGCCCAGTTGAAACCACTGGGATTTACTTCCACATGTATGATTGAGCTGGAAATGCAGTTGCTTTGCACTGCATGCAAAATATTTCAACTACAGATTTTCTCTTAATTCCTTAAATTCTGTGACTTATGAAGCCTGTAAACGTGTTTGACAGGCAACAGTGGCTGCTATGTCAGCCTCAGTGCTGGTGGAGGAGCCTATGTTGCTACATATGCACACACAAAAATGAGAAGGTACAAATTTCCTCATTGGAATAAGGCATGCTTTATTTTGGCCTAATGTAAAGTTACGGCAAATTGGTTGGAAGCTTTTTAAAGATTTCAGTGATTAGATGTCCCTTTCTTTTGGGGAGGGGTGAAGTTGAGTGGGGGGAACTAAAAGGGGAAATAACACCTCTAATCCAGCTTCTGGTAAATAGGCTGCCAGCTTTTAAAATGAGTTTCCTTTCTATTAGTCAGAATATTATGCTAAGCCTTAAGCATTAGTTTTTTATGTTGCCATAGCAGCCTTATTCCTGCAGGGTTGTGACCTGCGATGATTACAGTACAAAGCTTATAGGGTCTTGAAACCCCCTTTGAAGATGAAAAGTCTTTGATGGTTTATATTTATGCAAATCTCTTAGATATGATTTACCCAACTGAGACTGAATGGAGAGATGATTAAAATTCCCTTTTCCTTTGATATCCATTAATGGTTAAATATTCCTTAAATATAAAATTGGTGAATGTTTTTCCCCCTCCGTCTTTATTGACTAAAACTTCCTTAGAATACCTATGATATGTTTATCTCCCAACACATTACTAGATCTAGACAGGCATAATAGATTTACAATATACAGAGGTGGTTCCCCCCTTCTCCCTTTCCCTTTTGAAAGAGGGTGATGAAAAAAAAAAATCTGTACAAGAGCTTTTGTATGTTTCCAGATGATAGATTTTGGAATCTGGGCTACCCCACCGGCAGCTCAGAGCTAGCTGTGAACTGGTCTCATGGAAAAAATTGGAGGGCTTTGGTCTTCAAAGAATTAAACTTCCTTTTTAAGGCCCTTCCTAGGTAAGCTAAAAATTATGAAGAAAAGGCCTCCAGAACAAAGGGTAACCGTGCTGTAATGAATAATGTGGGTACCACTTTGGAAAGCTGGGGAACATTCACAGACGTGTCAGTGTCAGACATGAAACAAAACAGAATGTCAGGTATATCAATACTGCTTTGTTTTTAAGAGCCTGCTGATTTGCATCTAACTAAGTCAGGGTGATAGGTGTTAGGCAAATATTTTTGCAAGTAAACCTTTACACCTCAAAATATACAGTAATGCTGACATTTCTAAAAGATAGGCCTGTAAGAGCAGAAGAACCCTGTCAAAGCTTGTGGGGTGGGTGGCTGTCATTACCATTCTGAGCTTTGTTTCCTCTGTTTGTTTGTATTTCACTTCAGTGCAAAGGTTAGATAGCCTTACTAATTTATAGGCATTAAAAAAAAACCTTGATAATTTCCCATTTACTCTTAGTTTGCAGAGAAATTTGCATCCCATTTAAAAGGCCGGACACTTGTAAAACCTATGAATTTTATTCCTTTTGTGGAAACAGCAATGGGGTTGCTCAATTTTAAGGTAAGAAACATCAATATAATTTTGTTAGCATTTCTGCATAAAGTCCTGGCTTAATAACTGGAAAGGGAACATTAGAATGCCATAAAATATTGTGTTCATTTCATATTTTACATTGATTCATTTAGCAAAATATTCAGCGCCACAAAATATCCTGCTTCTCTCTCTTACATCCTATATTGGCTTACTTTTGTACTATTGTTATTTTCTTTCTTTTTTATTTTAGTGAAAACCAATGAAAGACACATATGCTTTAAAAAGACATAGAGAATTCCAAACATACGTGTTGTTCTTGAATGTTCTAGCAACTCTCATGAGTGATTTCATTTAGTCTTTAGTTAGATTCTTTTTGAATATACAGTTTCAGTAGTGAAATATTGTGAAAATACATTTTTACCAAGGAACAATAACACACACACACACAAATGGGGACTTCTCAAGGTGGGGGAAATGTGTTTTTCAGTGATTCCATATAGGAATAAAATGGCATTAAGGTGTGTGGTGTTTTCTTTCTTCATCTGCCCTATAAATATGTTCTTTCTTCAACCCTTCTCCATCTTGATGTTAATCACATGCATGCTAATGGCCTCCTCCTCCTCTTGGCATCCAGCCTGTATATTTCTGGGAAGCAAGATATTAACAATGATGAAACTGCAACCAGAATGTACCACAACCAAGCCAACACTTCCTAGAAAAGATTATTATTATTATTATTATTATTGGAAGGAACTGCTGAAAGACCATTGTGGCTACTCTGTTAATATATACTAAATTTTCCAGCAAGTCTCAATGATTTCTTAAAAATAAATAAATGTGGAGGATTACTAGTTCTATGTGCTCATACTTAGCGAAAAGTTTATTCAGTTAAAGGGGGAATGTTCTTTTTCTTAAGCTACAGAGGAGGAGTTAGTGAAGGAGGAAATCTCAACGAGTATCCTATTTATATAGGATTGATATAAACCACATTAATAGAGTACCTTTACACAGTTGTGTGTGTACTATATATACTCAGTCATATTCATTTTAAGATAACAAACACCTCTTAGCTAACTGCAGCTCTGACAATGTGCAGAATCCCAGCGAACTGTATTACAGTTTATGAAGCCACATTTTTTTTTAAAAAAGTGATGCTTATACAAACCTTACTACAATATGGTGATGAATGCATTTAGCAAACCTGAGGTATCATTTACTTTCCGAATTATTTTTGTGTGCTACTTGTTGCATTTTGCACGTCCTGTAATTCTTTGAAGAAATGAAATATACATTGAATAATAATCTACAGTACCATATGCTCTCCTGTAAGTCATAATTAGGTGATCTGCATCCTCCATCAGCAATGTGGAGATACCAAAGTAGTGATTCTGAGCAGATTATGAAATATTCCTGAAAGAAAAAGCATTCCAAAGTTGCATACAGCCTATGCTTTTAAAATACAGCACTTGATGTACTGTTACAAATAATTCTGAAATAGTTGGCACATTTGAAAGCCCTGTTGTTAACAGCAAGCGGGAGGAAAGGGATTTGTGTTTCCTGCTTCAGATTGCAACCCTGTATCCAATTTTCTGGGAGTATGTCCTTTTGAATTCAGTGAGACTTCTCTGTAGATATGTATAGGATTGTACTGTTAGCTTCACTGAATATATTTGTATGTAACTTTAAGGGTTTGGGGTATTTGATGTACCGTACATATACATAACGTGGTCTTGTAATTTCTTTTTTAAAAATAGTAGACAAGAGAGTCTAGCAGCCTTCTCCTTAGGGAACAGGTTTAGCCGAAAGATCAGCATCTTTTTGGTAATAAAAATAATTTTGGACAACCTGCTGCTTCCATTCATATTTTTGTTGTATTTAAAGGCTGTTTGTGAAGAAACGCTGAGGCATGGACCCCAGGTTGGTCTTCATTTGGATGCAGTCGTCTTTGGAGGTGAAGATTTTCGGGCCAGCATAGGTGAATCTTTTAATTTTTTTTTTAAAAAAAGTTAACACCACAATTTTAATAGTACATTCTTCTACAATCCTACACAATGTAAAAAACATTTAAACACAAATGTATATGTTCGAATCCATCTGTGCTGGATCAGGGCTGGTATTTTTTTTAAAAATGGAACCTATTATTTCTGTATTATTTTTGTAGGCCTACATTTCCTTGGGTACTCGCCTACATGTCCTATTGTTGAATACTGGCATTATTGCTCCTTGAAATCTTAAAAACTGTAGCAGCCACTAGTTTGTTTTTTAATTAAAACTTATTCTGCTTATCCAGCTACAACTAAGAATGAGAGACAATAGCTGTTGGAATCAGCAGCACTATTTTAGACATATATGTCCCCGGGAGCCTCTTTATCCAAAATCTCTGGCTTTTCTTCGCAAACGAAGATTCAGGAAGGACTCATCCCACGCTTTCTGCAAGCGCGCTTTATCTAAAATAAAAGTAAAATAAAATAAAGAAACATTCTCTAAGGTAATATTTTAAGAAGTGGCATTTTAGTTTTAGTAAACAAAGCTGACTGCTCACATTTCAAATAGTTTGCAATTACCTGTGTGCTTAGTTCTGTTTTCCTGAATGTGCCTTTCAGGAGGCAAAATTTCTGAAGGTAAACAGCTACTACTCATTGCCTTTTCTATATTCAGATACATTTCACTCCAGAAACAACAGAATGTCAGGATTTCCCATCTATTTTTCTTATGATGAGTGTATCAACTAAATATGCTGCTTTCAATCTAGTTGACCTAAACAGAACTTTGAGGATGTCATTCAGAACCAGGCATTCCAAATGCAGAGGGATTTTATTTAATGTTGTGATGGCTATCAGTCTTAATTTATTCCTGGTAAGATAAATAACCCAGGTCAAAATAGTGATGTTTAGAAGAAGAGGATAAAATTAGCATTTTTTTCCACAGTAATTTTCATGTAAGACAGGTGCGTTAGAAAGTATCTCTCATCGTTCTTAAAAGATCCATCCAAGGACTTGAGCAAAAACATATCCCTGTGGCTAAAATTCTAAATCTGAGGGAAGTATAAGTGAAATAAGTGGTTTTGCTTCCATGTTAGTTGTAAGGATGAAAATGTGAGATCACGATATACACACAAAAATTACTTGTTAGTCACATTGAAATAAATGGAACTATTCTGGTTTGAGCATCACTGTAGAATTTTACTGCATTCAAGATATTACTTTCATAGTGGGTGCCTTTCGATGTAGTAGTAGTAGTAATAATAATAATAATAATAATCTGAAAATGGTTACAAAAATAGATGTTCCATATTTCCTATTGAAGAAAAACTTCTTCATGTAACTTTCTTCTATGGGGGCTTTGTTTTCACAAAAACAATTCACTGCTCATTTCAGAAACAGAGATGGAAAGAGGGGAGGGAGTATTTTTTTAGAGGCAGCCTTGATATTTTGTCTGCAGCAACAATTTCACAGAAACTGTTGAGAAAAAACTTTTCAGTGTTTATCCTTTTATAAAAGGGACTCTAACCTGATCTTAACTAAATTTCTGTTGCAAAGATTTATCTTCCAAAAAATCCAACTTTATCCAGTATTTGCTTTTTCTTTTCAGGCTCAACAAGTAGCAAAGAAACCCATGATATTCTTTATGCCAGACAAAAAATTGTCGTCACAGCAAAGGCTTTTGGCTTGCAGGCCATAGACCTTGTATATATCGATTTTCAAGATGAAGAGGGACTCCGCAAACAGTCAAGAGAGGGTGCCTTAATGGGTTTCACTGGTATGACTTTTAGATAACATTTAAAACATATTATCTTTTCTCCTTAATCATAAAACAGATGTGCTTTATAGTGCTGACTCCTGTTCACCTGCTTAAACTTACTAGTGGAAGGGCAAAGAAGTCCAGAAGCTATAAAACGTTTCACAATTACTTTTGCCTGTAAAACGGCAGGTGGAAAATTCTGAGTACAAAATTAGACCCTTTAAAGTCTTTCAACAAGTCACACCCAAGTGTGTTACGCTTTTATTATTACTGAAAGTACAGGATAAATTATGGCAGCAGTTTCTGACCCAGTACCCGGGCCCCTCTTGTTCCTCCTATTCAGAAGAAACACAATCTTGTCTTTACAAAAAAAAAACAAAACTTGCACACAGCTCAGTACCCTGTTCAGGGGTCCTGTGGGTGTACATTTCTGCACAGAATAATTGCCACTGCATTTTAAACATCAAAAGTGTAACAACTCTTTAACACATTTGTATTTACCCCGCCCCCGCCATTTGCTAATCATTTTCATTTCAACACATAGACAAGAATCTTGATAGTCTACATTTTTATTATGAAATGCTGGAGATCTTTTTTAAAAAACTCAACAACCATCAACTACTATAACAACAACCTAATATACTAATTAGGTTGTGAGATTATTTTTTTGGCCAGTCTTTTTCTTTGAGCTGATTTCCTATATTCTGGCCTGTTTCCAGGCAATTGCCTTTTTGCCTGATGACACCTACATGTAGTGGCAAGCCAGCATGATCAAGCAAGCTTCTTACAGCCAATCCCTGTAAGATATACGGATCACCCATGACTGGTGCGCTAGATCATGCGGGCGCCCCTGTGAAACGTGATATGTAACAAAAATTGCAGCTCTATGATAAAAATCTACTACTTGACTTGCACGCACAGATTATAGCATGTTTTAAATAACAGTATTTCAACGGTACCTCTCATTTAAGTCACTTGCGTAGATATATATGTTGTAAAATGGGAGTAAGGATGGGGGGCATTGAGGAAGCCTATGTAGCTTTTAATCTATTAAGAATCATATTTTAAAAGAAAAGAGAAATCTGAAATCCAAAAATATAGACCCTTTGCTTTCTGAAGAAATGAAGCTCAAAGAACTATTTGAAGTGCCAACAACAATTAGAAAATAAAAAGTTTACCTTTTAGACTAACAAATGTATTATGGCATATGCTTTCATCTGCCAACCACCACCACCCCACATAAAATGGGTTTCTCTTTAAAGTACTACCTGACTTGTGTATTTTCTTTCCGCAGACTAAGGCAGCTAGCCTTGTGAAAATCAAAACAATCACATAGTATTCCAGATGCTAAAAGAATTACTTTGGATACTTTTAAAGACACAGCTCTAAATAATCTGTTCCCTTCATGGTGTCATAGTCCTGGTAAAATCAGTAACTTCAACCAAATGCTACCTGTGATCCATATGCACAACTCTTAGCTCACAGTGGCAGCCTTTTACATCATTTGGGGTGGGGGAGAACCTTCCAGAGTTTGGAGGCCCTCTGAAACACAGGGAGCTGCTTTATCCCAGGTCAGACTGTTTGTTCAATCCTTCCAGTACTGTCTACTGACTGGAAGCAGCTCTCCAGCATATTAGGTAGTGGTTCTGCTCCCCAATTCTTTTAACTGAAGCTGCCAGGGACCTTGTGTACCAGGGACCTTCTGTATACAAAACAGGTGCTTTACTTCTGAGCCATGGTCTCCTCCCATGAGATAGTGGGATTGCCACCAGATTTTTATTTCAGATTAATAAAAGCATATTCTAGTTGTGTTCTCAATATCATTCACATTATGCTTCCTTGCTTTGTGGTTTGAATGAAGACAGTTGTTTGTGAAGTAATGTTAGCTTACTACTTGAGAATATGATACAATAACTTAATATTTCAAATAGTACAGATAGCTTGCCATACCGATGATGTTTAATCATCATCATCATCACCATATTTATTTCTTATCTGCCTCTCCCTGTAGATTGAGGTGGGGAACAGCACATCAACACATAAAGATAATATTAGTTTAAAACACCTATCAGTTAAAACTTATCAATTTAAAAACAAGTCATTTTAAAACAACCAGTACACAGTTTAAAATTCACAGTTTAAAAGTCATCTGGATAGGCCTGCCAGAAGAGACTGGTCTTTAGCACTACTTTAAATTCCAACAGTGCATTCAGCTGTCGTATTTCTTCCAGCAGGCCATTCCTGTCTAGGGGCAGCTGAAGAAAAAGTCCTCTGAGTGACCATTGCCAACCTAGTCCTAGCTGGCTGAAGCAAATGTCTCCTGGAGGACCTAAGTTTACGGGGCGGATTATATGGGAGAAGGCAATCTCATAGGTAACCTGGACCTAAACCATGTAGGGGTTTAAAGGTAATAACCAACACTTTGTACCTTGACTGGAAACTAATTGACAGCCAGTGGAGTGATTTTAATATTGGTTTAATATGATCACTCCTGGGTGCACCAGTGACTAATCTGGTTGCCATGTTTTGAATCAATTGAAATTTCCAAACTTGGTACAGAGGTAGCCCAATGTACAGCACATTGCAAAAGTCCAGCCCTGAGGTTACCAGCACATGCACTACCATCTTTAGGTCTTCCAAAGGGGCACAGTTGGTGTAACAACTGAAGCTTGTAGTAAGCACTCCTGGCTGTTTACATACAGTTTTGAAAGTTATTTGAGACACATTTATCTAAAACTCATTCGTTATCTCAAGATCAGTATATCCGGATGAACAGGAGGAGGTAAATATTACTAGTGATGTGGTAAAATTCTCTTGGTTTGTATTTTAATATGTACCAACCAAATTACAATTTCCCAAACTAGTAAGCAGACCAGAATGCAAATATCCTTCACTTTTTGTGTTTCTCCAAAATTTATGATGTAATTCTATGGTCAGAAAGGGCATAGAAAAGTGTGTATGGTAGATAGGGTTGCCAAAGTTGGAAATTACTTGAAGCCACAAAACAACAACAAAAGAAAATTCCATATGATATGTTATGAGAAATTGCATAAATACATTCAATGTGTTAGGAAAATTGTTTGCAAAAATCTAAATAACCAGGAAATGTGTGTATAGCATACATATGAAGATACATATTATTTTCATATTATTTTCATATTATTTTCATGAGCATAAAAATCAGTACAAAATTTGGAACAGACTTTTGGGACAATGCAGACTGATATAGAAATGTAAAGCAATTAACTTGTGCTTGAAAAATGTAAAGATCGCAGAGCAGGCAGATTTTTGAATCACTATTAGGTATGTGATCATATGCTTACCAAGATTAGTTCTATTAAAATGTGTTTAAAGGGTACCATAGTTTCTTTCCCCAACATAAAATTTGTGTCTTCATGGAGGGTGCTTCTAGTCGGTTTTGAGGTTCAGCCCTTTCCACTTTTCCATACCTTAGCCATTTAGTGGAGTCCCCCAAAACCTCTTTGTGGGTTTTTGGTTTTTTGAGAGCTGGTGGGTCTGTTGTGGAAAAGAGTGGCCAAGGAAGTCCGCTTCCACCAGTCCAGTTAAAGACACCTAAATCTGTATTCTGCCCATTTTCACTATTCCTTAATCACTTTGATTTAAGTGTGTGGAGCTGTAACTAATATGAATCAAAAGATCATATAGTAGGACCCCCGTGTCTGCTGGGGATTGGTTATTGGGGGTGTGTGGATACTTGAAACCATGGATAATCGCAAACACCATTGAAAACAATGGGACTTCTGGTTTAAAATACCATAGAGTTGCCTTGGAGGACCTAGAAAATGACTAAAGAGGACACATTTTCTAGGAAGACTTTATGGTAGGTGTGCTGTTTTGTGTCCCATGGTTAATTGAATCAGTGGATAATGAATCAGTGAATACAGGGGTCCTACTGTACAAATCATCTATCCCAAAGACACACATTTTATGTTGGCACCTCCCATTATAGATGTTTAAATGTTTTGTTTACTAAAAAGTAGCAAACACTTCCTTCTGAAGTGATTAGGGTGTGCATGTGGATGGCATCTTCCCACATTACATGAAGAGTTGTATTTCACTGTGCCACCTCAAATTTTTCCTTAACCACATTTGCCCTGGCATGGCAGTAGTTGCAACATCACATGTAGAGTTCTAGTTTTAAAAGTAGAGACCTCTCTAAGACCTCTGTTATAGAGCAAGTTAATAATTTTAAGAAAACAAGCAAGTGAATAAATGTTGGCTAGACCCTCAGCAGGAAATCAGTAGGACAAGTGTCAATGCTTCTGCTCAGTCAGTCCCCATTCATTTCAATGGTACCTATGCATGAATAATGCATTTAAAGAGACAGTGGGCTAGTGATTTGTGCCTTTAACTATTACCAACGTTTTTACCATGTTGGAGTCCAGTGAGTGAGCAATTTCATAAATGTTAAGCTGTCTAGTGATATAGGAGTAATGACAGACAAGGACGGATGTAAAGATCCTTCTGTAATCTGTTGTCATGTTAGCCATTGGACCTATTATATTAGTGCCTTGATATAATTAACCAATCAGCCATCTCTTGCTAAGCCATTTAAAAAAAAAAAAAAAAGCCCTTACCTAGCAGAAGAGAACTCTTAGTATGAACTCCTGTACTGGTCTCAAATAAAGTTTATCTCAAGTAACATTAATATCTTAAAAATCTGGTTGTCACCCTGTGTAAAATGAGGTGTGCTTAACACTATATATGAACAGACTGAATATTCCCAAGCCATTTTAGTCAGTGATAACTCCAAACAGTTAAAAAGCCGTCAGTTTAACAGTGCCTTTTCTTCTGAGCATTTTCTGCATTACAATAAACGCAAGACTAGAAGAGACTAATGTTAAGGTGAAGCCATAGGTTGGAAATGTTATCTTTGGACTACAGCTGCCGAAATTCCCTGATAGCATGGTAATGCTTGTTGTGGGATTCCAGGAATTGTCGTTCAAAAAAGTGCTTTTCCTAAGCTCTGTAACTCAAACATATATGGAAGATAGCAGAGTGTGACTCAAACTGGCCCTTCCTATATGGCATTATCTTTTATACAGATTTGCTTACTCTAGATATTTTCAGAATACACAGACAATTGTTGATTCCTAGAACTGCCTGAGCATAATTTAAGAACCACTAGAGCTTCATGCTACAGTATTTGCATGAAGATCTGATCTTTCAGGAGAAAATTACTGCATTATTTGTTGAGTAATTTCTGTAATATTTCCTTAAATATCTTACTATTAAAGATGTTACTAACATTGAAAAAAAAAATAAAGATGCTACTATGAAGGGTTAACATAAGGTTTATCTCTCAGGCATGTTTTATAGAGCCTGGCAGCTTTTGTTCAAATTCTGAGAAACACATCCCAATTTTATTTTATTTTTTGGGTGTGGCAAAACCAACAGCAGTTCTGGACATTATTTGAAGCACTAACAAGCTGGTGCACCAGTGTCTTGTCTAATGTGTGAAACTGTACTCAGGGCCGTTTAATATCTTACCAGAGCCATTAATATCTTACCTGATGGCTTCTTCTCATTTCTTCCATAAATGTCTGGATGAAAATGACATTTTTGCAGGAAAGGGCCCACTACCATCTCAGTAGTAGAAAAAGCCATAGGGAAACGGCTCCCACATCAGTATAATTATATATGAATCTCTCCGTAAGTCCTTATCCTGAAGGTTAAAGAAGTGTGGTTTTCTAAGTGTAATAGAAACAGCAACAATATCTTTTAAAGGCTTCATAGTCACTATGATTTTAACTCTCATAATTTCTAATCTGCACATTACCATCCAGTAAAAGTAGAGTTTTATAAGATATTCCAGTAATATTTTTAGAAGAAAAGTATTGTAGGATTAGTATAACGTGGCTTCCAAATTTCATTTGGCATTCATTGCATGATAGATGATAATCTGAATTATGTTAAGTGGCAAAATGTATTAATTACTGTAGCTCTCTGGGTCATGATATCTTTCCAGTATGCACTTCTATGTGTTCCTGTCCTACTCCAATTTTATAACAAATATGGCACGTTTATAGCTTATGATCAACTGATTCCTAGTACTGGTCTTTCTTCTGTGTAAGCCTATACATGTTTCATCATAAGTGCCAGTTTATTAGATAGTATTTATTCCCAGGAAAGTGTGGATGGGGGGGGGGAGTCTTTATGTAAGCCATGTTTTCATCTATCTTTTTAAAGTGTAGTTATTCTTAAGGGTCTGTTTTATGTCAAAATATTGCTGTGTGTTCCATAGGTTTTATATCAAGCCTCTGGGTTGGATCCAGACTTTGTACAGACCCACTGAGACCAATGGAAGTCAGTCAAGTAGTCATGACTAACTTAAGTCCCATTGATTTCAGTGGGTTCATTCTAAGTTGACGTAGAGCCAATCCAGTGGTAACTCTAGAGCTAACATGAATGTCTCTCCAAATGAGTATCAATGGTAATAATGTTTATGCACCCCAAAATGGTAAACTCTAGAATGAAAGTTTAACAGCTGACTTAATCATTATAGCTTTTCCAGTGCAACATGCTGAGCAGCTAGATATAAATATGAAACAATACAGTCTTTTTTTAAATAGTCTTTTGTAGAAGACAAAAATGACATCATCATAGAGTTACATAAAAGACTTGACATGTATTGATTTAAAGCACGATATATCAAGTGGTACTGCAAAAAGGATTTCATGGTCATAAATTTTAATGCCTTCCAGTCCTACAACCTCTCTGTGACTTGTCAATAACAACAGTTTGGTTTAAAATATTTCCCATGTTTCTCCATGACATTGAAATCCATTATATAGTTGTTTGAGTCCTCAAGGTGTAACAAAAGGCAACCTAGGGTCATAAATCAAATAGTGTGTTTTTATCTTTTTGCTGATGTCATTTTAAAATGGCTAAAGCTCTCATAATATATGTCAGTCTAACACTCACCCAAGTTTTCATCCCAGCAAAACACCTTCCTTTAAAAAAAAAATCACTAGGACTCCTTCCTCAAAATGCAGCAGTTTCTCATATTCTTTTCTCAGTCTCCTAATGAATTACGTATACATAGATCAGGGTTTGTTTTTTGCAGTTTAGAATATTACATGTAAAACAGACACAAATCAAGAATATTTATTCTAGTGGTATGACTTCAAATATCTCTTAATTGAAAACAATGAGGCTTTTGGTAGAATCATCTTCAGAACATTACACTAATTTCTTCAGTGTAATTCCTTTTTAGAACTTTGTCATCAAAGGATTTTAAATATTTTTTCATATAGAATTTAAGGGAACATCTGAATCTTAGATTATACATACTCATGATGAATGGTAATATAATTGAAAATAAAATATAGTAAAGCCTCTAAAGGCATCAAATCTCTTCTGATTTTGAAAGCTGAACAGGTTAGTACTTGAATGGGAGACTACCAACGAATGCCAGGTGTTGTAGGCTATATTTCTGAGGAAGAAAGTGGCAAAGCCACCTCTGAGTATTCCTTGCCTAAGAAAAACCTATGAAATTCAAGAGATCGCCATAAGTCAACAGGCAACCTGAAGGCGCACACACACACACAAAAAAGCCTTTTGTAGTATCTTTCTAAATGTGTGACTGACAAAGAAGAAAGTTCATTTGCACTTTTAGGGATTTTGTTATTTTTAAGAATTAACCCTGTTTGGGGAATACTTCTAAAGAACATTTTTTTAACATAACAATAGTGGAAATTAAGGACACATGCTTTTTTTTTTTTAGTTCTTGTTAGTGGTGGTTATGATTTCCTGTTTTTAATCTGATCTTGTGATTTAATATTATTCTATGTGTTTCTGCCTGAGCCACCATGAAGTACAGAAAGGCAGCATTTGAGCATTTTAAATAAATTAATATAATATAACTTATGGCAACTTATTCTTTTAGATTTTAAGCCAGTAAAAATGACCACATTTCTAATAGTATGTGCCTTTTATACGAGTACAGTAATATCACTTATCATAACACAGTGTCTTTCTGTTAACCAGAAATTGTTGGGATATTATTTGTATTTAGAAATAAGAATTTGGTTTTTATCTTGCTTGCCATGCCTTTATATTTTCCATGAAAACAAATCCACTGTTGTGCTTTCTAAGCCCTCCCTTCCCCTTAAAATCTCAAGAGCAGTGCCAGGTGGGTATAAGAATCCATTCTAATGCAGCGCAGTAACAGCTGAGGATCTCCATAATATTCAAACATTTCTGTGAAAGAAAGAAAAAACACTTTTAAAATAAGAGCTCTAATTTTTTGCCTCTTTTTCTTTACTTTTTTTTTAAAAAAAACCATCTTTGTTATGTAGGAGCATATCATTTTTTGAAAGTACAGTTTATTCATTCAGAGATTTGAAAAACCTGTTAAGTATTATACTATTAGAATAGCTGGAATAATCAGAATGGAAGGACATCAACCACTTCAACAATGAAAGAATTATATGAAATATCATTACATGAAATATTATTTCTTATAAATACAGACTTCAGAGCAAACAAATCTTTTTTTAAAAAAACCTAAACGTTTCACACCTGGTGAATTTACTTTAAAATTGTTTCAAACATTTGTATTTTTCATTTTTAGCCTCACTGCCACAGTGACAACGTTGCAAATCACTTTTCAATCTACCACAATATAATATACTCAATAGGAAAGGTAATAAAACAATATGTTACAAAAACCAAACAGAGCACAATACATTGTGAGCAGCAAAAATTACCTGATCACGGAAGAATTTTTTTTAAAAGCACTTGCTTTCCTCAAAGACTTTGGATTAAATTTTGTTTAGCATTTTCTTTGCTTTGAGTTACAAAGATGGAGATAGATTGGAGGTCATAACTGTAAAGAATACAGTCCCCAAGAGGAAATTGTATCTGTTCAAGTTCAATTGGAATAAATCACATTCTTGTGTTTTTCTCATTCATATCAATGAGGCTTATGGAAGAGAACTTCCTGGTGGATTTTATCCAGTATTTTTAAGGGTTTTGTGATTTTGATTTGAAATATAATAATTAATAGATGCAAAATGTTGCTGAAGTGTAATGGCTGACTATATGTGCAGAATTTAAAGAATAATTATTTATAAATTAAGGAAGTGCTTTACCTTCATGCTTTAAGCTTTGGTGTTAAATTTTACTTCCACTGTTTACATTTTTAGCAGAACAGTTAGCATTAAACTCTTTGATACTCTGGTTACACCTTTTATTATGTCCGGTTTTTGTACAGTTGGTCAAAAATTATTGAAATGTCAGACACATTTGTACACATCAGAGCTATTGAGGATGATATTCCTCTTGTGTCCATTTTTTGCTTCATATGGAATAGGAGAAGTCAAGCTATTGTGCAGTTTGAAAATGAAGGAGGTTCAATTTTTGTAAAAAAATAAATAAAATAAAAGTGAACACTCAAACATGAGAGCCTATGCAGCACTTGAAAGCCTCAAGTGATTGGAACATTTTGCTGGAACATCTGTTGGTTAATGCTTGACTCTGGGGTTATTAATCTTCTTTGTAGGTAAGCAGGTGATTCACCCTAATCAAATTGCTGTTGTCCAGGAACAGTTCTCACCAAGCCCTGAAAAAATAAAGTGGGCACAAGAACTGATTATGGCTTTTGAAGAGCATCAGCGCGTGGGCAAGGTAAACCTTCTCTTTGTACTTACTGAAAAATGGGAATGTTGATTCAAATGAAGGTAATTCAGAGTGTACATGGTGGTGTCCATGTTGACGTCGTAAAGATCACCATGACATTTATAATATAAATGTTATATATTGTACAGAATATACATACAGTGTTATATTTATGCACAATACAATATTGATGGGAGAACGCTTTTTTATATGAAAATCGAAGGCACAGTCACTCCAAATGGCATCTTGAGGAGGATGAGGGTAAGAAGGATGAGGATGTTCTAACAGCAATAATAATTAGCCTTAGATCTAGAAAATAAATATAGATGGTATACCTGTATGTTCAGTTAGTATTTTGTTCAAGTATTTCAACTAATAAGGTTACTTGTATAGTTAGAAGAGAGGAAATGAAAGAAAAACCACAAATTCTATGATTCTGCATTTGTTTGTTTGTTTATTATAGAGATTTACATCCTACTTTCCAGTCAGCCTTGCAGGGCATCTTACACAATGTCCATCTAACTTCAAAAAATTAATAAAATTGTTATGTGGCTTACATTCCTTTCTCTTCCTCCTCTTCTCAAATAGTGGTTGTTGTGGTTCTGTTCTTGGAGACAGTTGTGAGTAAAGTTATCCATGGCACGTGACTTGTTACAGGTTGGGGCCTTTGTTTATTCCAACGTGGGGATTGAGTGATATGTATTAGAACTTATTTTTGGGCCAGAGGTTTTTTGTGGAGTTTTTTTGGATATAAATGAGAGCAAATTAGTGCTTGAATATGATTGTTCCTAATTTAGTGCATCGTTGAGTCTCATGTTTCCTGCTCTGTGGGTTTCTGCTATGTAAACATTGCGGTGGTGAAGCACAATCTGTCTTCACTTTGTGCCAGTAACATTTAAATTAGGGGTCGCCTGAAGGAAAATTTTATGCTAGCTGCAGTATTGTCAGCTAATTATCTTAAAGGTTATTTGCTATAACGTAGTTTGCCACTTTGGGGGGGAGGGACTTGCAATTAAATGTGCTTCTTTTAGTAAGAGCCAAAATCTGAAATGGTTCTCAAGCCAGCAGAGTTTTGATGTCCAGAAGTGCAGCAGAGAAAGTGTGATTCTTTCAGTGTAATTTGCACAGTGTTTAATTGCCAGAAAAACATATTTTGCAAAGCTGAACACACACACAGCACCACAACAAAATGTTTGTGCATATGCACTTCTTGCTGTTCCCTACAAAACCCATTAATACTTACATGAAATGCGAAATTATGTGTGAGTAGTTTAATGTATCTGTTACAGAAATACTAAAAGCTTGCCCCATGTTAACATTTTATCATTAGATTTTCATAACAACTGCTTGTCAAGACAAACTGATTTCAATATCATAATTTTTTAAAAATCTTCCTTTGTATTAATCCATGATTGATTACATAGCTACAACACTGAAGGCCAAGATGGATGCTAGTTTAAGGTTTAATCTAACCAAACTATCAATTTGTATCTCTTCTGCTTTGAAATCTTTGCTTAACAAAAATTTTAAATAGTAAAAATCAATTAAAACTTACAGCCCCACCCCCATTTTTCTGTACATCTATTAGTCAGTCTAGCGCTACACCCATCTGTATGTGTACAATGTGGGTTGGCTGTACATATGGCAGCTAATATTTTCCAGGAAGTTTTGAAGAATGCACAGAAAGACAGTAAAGAGATAATAATCAGGCAAAATGTTTATGTTTGCTCCTTTTCCATTGTTGAGCCATACTCATTTTCATTTTCAAAACTCCTTCCTAAGCTATTGTTTAAACAACTGTAGCAGCAGCTACACATTTGACCAAATAAGGCACTTTCATTATTAAAGTGCTTTCCCCCCGCCTCCAAGTTGTTCTAAATAATTTCAGCTACAGGTCCCCTCAAACTGTTGCTTTCTTTGATGCCACAACAGATTTATTATCATTTTGCAATAAAGTGGAATAAATGAAATGCAGTTAAGGGTATGAAGAAGTAATAACTTTTGCAAAGTTTGTTGTACTTATCTGTTGTCTGATCTGCCTGCTGCTTGTGAATATGATTCATGGAAATACACTGGTTCTGTGTGACCTGCTTTTAACTTCCAGTACTTATAAATATGACAATGGGTATTCGCTGTAAGATTAAATTTTGACCTCATCAAAGTGAGCGAGAGTTTTGCCATTGACTTCAGAAAAGCCCTGGTCTTACCCAGTGAGGTGAAATAGGATGCTGTTTGGGCAATGTTTCCTGAAAAGCCCTTTTTAGAGTGTGTATTGATATATTGAAAAATTTGGCACTTGAAAAATCTGTTCAATTCTGATTGCTTAATTTTCCAAAAGAACTACCTCTCATAAAAGTGATCTGTCTGATGTGTCCAAAGGCGGCAATATAATTTTCATCATGATTTAATGCTTCTAGTCTTGTATATGTTATATTTTGCTTATATATTATTCTGTATTCCTTACTGAAAACTAACAGTCACATACCAAATTGTCAACATGTACTGTTGTCTCCATCATATTCCTTCTTGATTATTTTATTAAACAAAAGCTTTATATTTCATTGAAGCTAAAATACAACTCTGGATTGATACTATTAAGCCTTCTGTAGTTCATATGTTTTGTGTGTGTGTGCTATTAATCAAAACTGAAAGCCCTGGGGGGAGGGAGTGAAATGCAAAGGATTAGTGACTAGTCTGCTCACAGATAAATTGCTAGTCTTAAGCGTCTGAGATCACAGTTTGTTGTTAATTGGAAGTTCTTAGAGAACAAAGTTTGATGCCCTCAGTCAACAATAGTTTACATTAAAATACGGCAGTCAGTTCACTCTTATCAGTTTGGGAGATGCAGAATAGGTTTCATTGAGGGGATCTCCTTCTAGGTGAATGAGAGACTGTACCTTAATTTTAAGCAGTAACCAAAATCAGAAGGAATTGAATAATAACTGGCCATTTCAATTGTGTTACATTAGTGCAGTTATTATAGGCAGGTGGCTATTGCATGTTTACTGTAAATTCAGTATTGAAATGTTTGTACTTTATTTCTCTGGTAGGAAACCAGAGTAATCATGTCAGAAACAAATTTGGCTAGCAGCATAGCGACATTGCCACCATGATGTTTTTATGCCAATATATAATTTATGTCTATTTTATTTAGATATTTATTTAGATACTTTATTATTTTTCATCTTCATACAACTGCTGTACTCTGTATTCTCTGTTCTATACACAGTATTGTCAGAGCTCAGTTAGTATTTAAATGTTATTTTAGTTATTTTATATTACGTAGTTTTTTTCTTAGTTCTCCCCTTTACTATATGCAAATGAAAAAAAAATCTAGACTTCAATGTAAGGGTTTAAAATATTTTGAAATCCTCATAAAATCATGCCATCGTAAGTTATCTCAAGCTATAATCAGTAGTATTCAAGAAAATATGATACAATTTTGTATTTTTAATAAAAGAGATATGTAAAGCAATTCCCAATACAGGTATGCTAGAACACTTTAAATAATTGTGAGGGGGGAAGCTATTTTGTTTTCACATTTACCGTAATATTCTTTATATCTTACTTGATTACTCACGCATTACCTTTTGAAATCAGTTTAAATAGCCTTAGCTGAATACACTGTCATACATTTTCAACAGAGAACAGCAATATCCTATTAAATAAAAAGTATTATTTGCCCTAATCAGAAGAACTCCCAAATGAGGTTTTCAGTCTCCTTACTATGTTGGCTTGGAATATGCATGTTCTTGCACAACATGTTACCACATTATTTACAAGTAGCTAATGATGAATTGGAGTGGGGAAAATAGAATCTTAGTCTCTGAGCACAGGAAAGGTTCCTAAAGAAGCTTTACCAGTCTAAAATAAAATGTTTTCATATGTGGTGAAAGAAAAATATTTAGAAGCAAGATTTAACTAGTATTTGAGAACTATGTTCTGTTTGTTTACACCAAAGCAGAACTAGTATGCAAAGGGGTATTGTAGCACGTTTGAGACTGAGAGAAAGAAGATAGTAACATAGGAGATTTTCAGACCTGCCAAAATGCCTGTTTGCCGCGCGAGCAGCCTCCCGAGACTGCTGCGCGGCAAG
The DNA here is from genome assembly GCA_030847615.1 of Gambelia wislizenii. Lineage (NCBI taxonomy): Eukaryota > Metazoa > Chordata > Lepidosauria > Squamata > Crotaphytidae > Gambelia > Gambelia wislizenii. The sequence goes on from JAUMIR010000003.1 coordinate 218,663,562, forward strand.
GGTCTACTTCGGACGACGCTGTGCCTCTCGCGAAACCGTCCGTGTCACTTCCGTGAAGCTTCGGACGGCTCAGCGCCATATTTCAATCACGGAGGTTGCCCGAGATTGAAATATGGCGCTGAGTCGTCCGAAGCTTCACGGAAGTGACACGGACGGTTTCGCGAGAGGCACAGCGTCGTCCGAAGTAGACCCTTGCCGCGCAGCAGTCTCGGGAGGCTGCTCGCGCGGCAAACAGGCATTTTGGCAGGTCTGAAAATCTCCATAATCTTTCATGGACTGAGTCTACTTCATCAGATGCACCCGAAGTAGACTATGGGCTCATCTATATCAGCCAGGATATGCTGGCTCCTCACTGGCATATTCTCGCTGCGGAGGTGGCCCGTTTTGCCCCCGTTACCTGAAAAAAACGGGCTGGAGTCCACACAGTTATACTGGCCCATTGCTGCAGTCGCTGCCATCTCCGCCATTTTCCCTGCTCTGCCGGGTCCAGGCAGCTGGCTGCACCATGTGACAAACCCCCTGCATATGACCAGCTTTGGTCACACACTGTAGGCCTGCTGCCCAAACCCGGCAGAGTAAGGGCGACTGGCAGCAGCAGCGAGGGCCAGCCTGCCAGGACAGGCTCCCATGTACATGTGGGGCCCAATTTGTTCCATTCCAGTGGGAGCACATTAAATTGGGTACATTTTTTCAAAGCTGTAAAGACCCTATCCCGGCTTGCCCCCATTTTAGCCCTGTATCTGCCCCAGGGGTGGTGACTGCCCAGGGACAGAACAGGGCAAAAGCACTGCATCATCTAGACTGCAGGGTTCTGGAGTGGGAGCAACCCAATGTATTTGGCTGGTGTAGACAAGCCCTCAGGCTGCTGACACACAGCAGAAATAATGCAGTTTGACAACGCTGCAACTGCCATGGCTCAATGCTATGAAATTCTAGGGTTTGTAATTTTGTGAGATATTTAGCCTTCTCTGTCAGAGAGCTCTAGTGTCACAACAAACTACAAATCCCAGGATTCCATAGGATGGAGCCATGATTGTTAAAGCAGTGTCAAACGGCATAATTTCTGCAGTGTGTCAGCAGCCTGAGGGCTTGTCTACACCAGCAAAATACATTGGGTTGCTCCCACTCCAGAACCCTGCAGTCTAGACAAAAGCTTATGCTACAAACCTCTTTCTCTCAGTTAGTCTCAAAGATACAGTACTACAATATCCCATTGCTTACTAATCCAGACTAACATGACTATTGCTTTGAACTGAAAGCAGAACTAGTAAAATAAAATAAAAATCTTGATTTGGTCAAATGCAGGAAATATTATGTATGACATATATTTATTAAGCGTGTCAGTCCACTAATACATTTGTTCCCACAGTAATGTAGATCCCTAGTGTGTATACAATACTGTGTTTAATGCTTTTTTTAAAACAAAAACTGTGATTCCACAGGAGCACATAATTTTAATAACAGGCACACACAGGCCTATAAGCATATTAGATGCTCATATTCTTGAGAATTCAAGCTTTCTAAACCTCATGATTATGAAAATTTCCTTAAAAGAATATAGGCAATGCCTAATGAGTTTTAGAAAGCAACGTAATAGCATAGTAAGATTTTGTATTATCTGCATTGCTGGGTTCCACTCAGCTCCTCATCCTTCCTTAGAATAAACAATCCAAAATATTTTATTTCTCATATGAATTATTTCTCATGGCTCAAAAAAATTTTTTGGCACAGTCCATACATCCTTGGATATAACTTTTGATTGCAGATTGGACAAGAATGGAACCCTATCTGCATCTTGGTTCCCCATCTATAAGATTATAAGTGCACTGGAGACCTATGAAAAATATTTATTTACTTACAGAATTTTTTACATTCTGCCCTTCAACTTAAAATGATCCAAGGGCAATCACAATATAAAAGACATAAACATGAAAAATATGGGCCAAGAGCTCTCTCACTGACAATGCTAAATGCCCTTCCCTAAACTGCAAGTCCCAGAATTCCACAGGAGGCAGCCATAGCAGTTAAAGTGGAATAATACCACTATAACAGTGTAGTGCAATAAGGCCCTATGTCTCTGCTCACCTCCTGAGAATGCAAATGTTGTGCAATGGTGCAATTCAACTTTACATGATCCTATGTTGATTTACTTCCCAACAGAATGCCAGCCATGGTTTAAAAATATGCCACAGTCAGTCAGAGTCCGTATATTGCCTTTCAACTATCCAGCTACGCCCAAATGTTGGGACTAAAAACCTAGCAGAAAAGAGTAATTTTTCTCCTGCTGCTAAAAAACAAGCACTATGGCATAACCCCCAGACGGAAAGTTTTCCACAGTTGGGCTACCACCATTGAGAAGCTCTATTATGTGTTCCAGAAATCTAGATTTCATTTGGTGATGGCATAACCAAAAAGGATCTCCCCAGCACATCTCAAGTACAGGCCAGGATGATATACAGATTGTATTTATTTAAATTTAACCTGCTAAGGAACAGATGACATGATTGTTATTATGTCTTTGGATAAGACCATAGAATTCAAAGAGGGTATACTTTCTCCTTAGAAGTTACTCCTTAGGATGATCGATAAAATGATGAAAAGTTTTTGTCCTTTCTGGAAGAACAACTGCTTGGTCCACGCTTTGCTGGTGCAAAGTCTGTCTGTCTGTCTGTCTCTCTCTGTGTGTGTGTGTGTGTGTGTGTGTGTATGTGTGTGCGCGTGTGTATGAGAAAGTATTTTAAATATAAAATTGTATATATATAAACTTATTCCAAAAGACATCACCAAGGAAGGCAGAAGCCAGACTGGTTTGGTGCTTTTTATAAACATCTGTTTTCGATAATTCTATTAAATGTTACTAAACATTTGTGAATTCCAAATGTCACTGGCAGAATCCTGTTAGTGGCTTACATGCATGTAGACAGAGTGCAAGGAGCTAGTCTTCCACCTTTTTGCCCTGTCCAATTCCCTCTTCACAGTCAAGCCTGTACAAGTGGGGAGGGGAGGAAGAAAGGAGGCAGCTCAGAGGAGGAAGAAACAGCTGGTCTTTATTCTGAGGGGAAAGAAAAATATGGGCACTCCCTCTGGGAGAGCACCCTCATTTCTTTGCTCCTGAAAGCCCCAACCAGCTGCATCTTCCTCCTCTCAACTACCTCCTTCCCGCCTCCCACACAGTAAGGACCAGCCATAGCAGCCCCTTCTGCTGGTTGACACCAAACTATGGGGAGGACATGGAACTGTGCAAGCAGAGTGTTAAACTGCTCCTACTTTGTGTAGGATCTTGGCCATTGTCTGTGGATGCAATGAATTTTCTTCTCTTTCCCCTTCTTCTCTTTACAGCCTTACATGTAACCCTTTGCAATGGCTCTGAGGTTTTTCCCCAGCCCTCTACAGCAACAGCTGGGGGCACATTGGACCTTGTAGGGAGATGAGGTATTGACACACTCCACCCAGTTTTACTTGACGGAAGCAATACTGTCTGCAGAACCATCTTGTTGAATCTTGGCTTAAGTGCTTTTTCTACAAGAGATATGAATGAGAAACAGTTTTCAGTGTAGGTGTGCTTGTATGAAATATAGTGGTTGGCAACACACAGCCTCTGGGACACACACAGCCTTCCCCTGTTTTTGTGGACCTTCGGATATTCCCCATGTCGACATGGAGAGTGGAGATATGATTCTCCTTTAAACCAAGATAAAGTAGGACCTCTATATCTGCGGAACCAATATCGGCAGTTATCCGTGGGACACAAAACAGAACACATACCATAGAGTCTTCCTAGAAAATGTCTAGAGAAGCATCCTCTCTAGACATTTTCTAGGTCCTCCAAGGCAACTGGTTTAAAATACCATAGTATTTTAAACCAGAAGTCCCATTATTTTCAATAGTGTTCACCGTTATCCGTGGTTTCCGGTACCCACAGTAAGTCCAGGAACCAAACCCCCATGGATATGGGGGTCTTACTGTACATGGTTTAATGTCTACCTGGTTTGTGTGTGTGTGTGTTTGGTGACAAATAGATTTTAGACTGGAAGTTCCTGCCCTTTCTAGTTTTAGCAGGTGGCCCACAATGGATTTGGAGTGGAGAAAACTGGCCTGCAGAACCTTAAAAGCTGCTCACTGTGGTGTAAAAGGTTCTTGTCATCTGTCACAGAGAAGAAGTGATTTGAATGTATATAGGACTGTATGCTTCAGGCAGCAGAGTAGATAATGGTGCAAGTCAGGCCATGACTCCATGACCTCATGCCTACTAACAGCGCCTGGAAACAATCCACATTAATGATGATGATGATGATGATGATAATAATAATAATAATAATATTTATATCCCACCCCTCTACAAAATGCAATCGAGTCAGCTTACAACATTTAAAAATATACATTTAAGACCCTCCATCCCACCCCTCCTTAAAATACAATTAAATAATCCAAAAAATTAAAACATACTTAATAAATACTAAAAATAAGAATAAATAGTAAACAATAAACAGTGGCTGTTTCGGGATTGGGCTAAATTAGATTTTTCTTTCTGATGGCCGGGTATCTATTCAGGGAAGGCCCACTGGAAGAGATTCATCTTAAGAGCTTTTAAAAAGCTATTTAAGGTGGTAATCTGACAGATCTCATCCGGCAGGCCATTCCATAATCTGGGAGCAATAGCCAAAAAGGTCCTCTGGGAGGTCGAAGAGAGCCTAGTTTTTAAAGGTTGTAACAAATTCCTCCAGAGGACCTGAGTGCACAGGGAGGATTATATGGAAGAAGGCAGTCCCAAAGATAGGTTGGACCCAAGCCATTTAGGGCTTTAAAGGCAATAACCAACACCTTATACTGAGCCCGGAAACTAATAGGCAGCCTGATTCGTCATCTGGAGTGACGAGTCCAGGAGTACCCCCAGACTGCGAAACACAAGAGAGTTTGGCAGACTATTTTAAGATGGCAAGCCTCTGTATACAAACTTAGTGTTAACTGTAATGAGATTGGTGAGACTTACACATGATTATACATTCATTGAATTATGCTGTAAACGTCTAACTTTCACCATAACATATTACTATCCAAAGCTTGCCCTGGATTTGTGGGCTCTCATCCAAGCAGATGTGGGAACTAAAACCATGACCAAGATGGTTTTCATCATCAACATAACTATGATGATGGAGCTCCTTCATTGTAGTTACATCTGATGGTGTGCCAACCCCAAAAAAACTACCGTTGCAGGCTTCTGAAGGCTTCTGAAGGATTGTAGATTGGGGCACTGCAGAACTTCTACAGTACTCTCCTGGTCACAGAGTTGTTGAGAACAGGCAACTATAGAAATCCCTTGGAGTGCTGCCACAACTGTTTCTTTCAGTGTGCCCCACAACTGCAAACATCATTCCCCAGAACCCCAATCTACAGCACCTTGGAAACCCTTCAGTCAGGGTGCTGCCAGGTTCCAAAGGTAGGTTTTGGGAGTCACATTTGGTTGTTCACGACTGTAAACATGAATCCCCAGCACTTAGGAAATGGTAAGTCCAATTTACAATCTTGTAACTGCTGAACAGGATGCAGCCACAGGAGATTTTCAGACAGGGACAAAAATAGTGTCTCTGTCTCGCTATCTCCTTTCCCTGTAATGAACAGTTTCACTCCTACCTTCACCTACCTGGGAAGCATCATCTCCTCAGATGCCAAGATTGACAAAGAGATCGATCACAGATTAGCAAAGGCATATAGTGCATTTGGAAGACTTCACAAAAGAGTCTGGAGCAATAAACACCTGAGGCAAAGCACAAAAATCAGTGTGTATAGAGCCATCGTACTGTCTATCCTCCTTTATGGATCTGAAACATGGGTCACCTATCGCCACCACCTACGACTCCTCGAGCGCTTTCATCAGCGCTGTCTACGCACAATCCTAAATATACACTAAACTGACTATGTGACGAATGTTGCTGTCCTTGAGCAAGCAGGGATCACCAGCATTGAGGCCATGATTTTGAGAACTCAGCTGCGCTGGGCAGGGCACGTTTCTAGAATGGAGGACCATCACCTCCCAAAAATACTACTCTACGGTGAACTCGCCACGGGTCAGCGTAAGAGGGGCGCTCCAAAAAAGTGATATAAGGACTCCCTGAAACAACATCTCAGGCTTGGCCAAATTGATCACAAACAATAGTCCACCCTGGCCTCACATTGGGAGGCATGGAGACACACTATCCACAATGCTGCAGCCTTATTTGAGAACTCACACCGAACAAGTCTTGAAGAGAAACGGCAATGCAGAAAGAATCACAACCCAAAAACATCACCCAAGGAGACCTTCTGCTGTGCTTTTTGCAACCGGACTTGTTTATCTTGGATTGGACTTTTTAGTCATCAGCGCGCTTGCAGAAAGCGCGGGATGAGTCCTTCCTGAATCTTCGTTTGCGAAGAAAAGCCAGAGAGTAATCGTGCATCATCCTCTCCCTCTGGCAGCCCAGCAGTGAATGCAGCTCTCATGGAGCTGCATTCAGTTCCTGGTTTGAAATCCCAGGCTGTTCTCGCGAGAGCATGAGTGCCCGGGAAATTCAGAGTTTAAAAGCAAAATATACTTTAAAAGTTACACCAAGCACCTAAACACACTTTTTAAAAAAAGTAACCCAGGGAGGGTACAAAAAAGGATGTCACTTACCTAGATGTCCCGATCACACCCAGAAGTGTTCTGGAATGGACCTCCCACAGACGCTGGCATCATGCCAGCATAAAGGGGCACCTTTTCACTTGTCCGTCATTCCGTTATACAGAATTTATTGATGGCTTTGTCTGTCAATAAAAAGAAATGATGGCGGAAGGGGAGCAGCACAGGAGCATGACGACCTGTGAATGATGTCATGTGAAAGGGAAACCCTTTTGCAATCTCCGGGTGTCATTACGCCACATTTAGGGCATCTGATAATCTCCATAATCTATAAAATGGATGCTATATGCATGTTTCCTTCTTAGCAGTGTAGTATCGGACCTTTGCAGATATAGTTAGTGGTTAAAGACAGGGCGTGTGGAGGTTTCCCCAGCAACAATTGTTCATTGTGGGTTGGATCCAGATTTCAGCATGTCCAATCAGGCTGGTGAAAACACATTTCCTTGCCCCTTCTCACCACAGTATCCCCACCTGCCTTCTTTAAACATTATAGAGAGAATTGAGGTTCTTCATAAATGGGGGAAACTGGTAGAGAGAAGAGAAGGATCACCCTATATCAGGTAGAGGGAACTTCTGTGAGCAGAGCTCTTCTGTCCAAGGAAGGCAGATCTTGAATACATTCCATTACCTTTCTATAGGAGGGTCCTAAATGCACAGCCTTGCTACTAGGTTGGTATGCTTCAAGCTGAATCAAAACTTCAGAGGGGTTTTCTCCCTCCTTTCAAACTGCAGACTTTACTAGCATATTGCAGATTGAATTTGAAACTCCACTCAGTTTCAACAGAGATTGCCATGTAAGGGTGAGTACTGCAGAACATGAAAACCAAGATGCCAGCAAATTCTTAGGTGGGCAGTCCTGTATTTGCAGTGGAAATGACAGGTGTGTGTACCAGTGACCCATATGCTGGCTAACCTTTCACAGTTATATCTCTTCCCCCCCCCCCCCGACACACACACACGCAAACACATCCTTTCCAGTTTGCTGTCACCCTTTTAAAAAAATAATGTTCTTAAAATTCCACATTAATAGTCATCCATTAAAGTAGAATTCAAATACATAGCCATGTTAGCCTGGATCGGTATGCAAACAGATCTTGTAGCACCTTTGAGACAGAGAGAAAGAAGTTGGTAGCATAACATTTTGTAGACTTAAGTCTACTTCATCAAAAGCATCTGATGAAGTAGACTTAAGTCTATGAAAGCTTATGCTACCAACTTCTTTCTCTCAGTTAGGTCAAAAGTGCCACAAGATCTCTTTGCACAGTCATCCATTATGTTTTTCTTATTATTATTTTGAAGGTCTTGAGGATTCATAATTTCATCACTGCAAGTACCGGAGGTCATCAGCCAATGCAGATTGCATATGTTCTCCACTGTCATTGTGTTCAAAGCTGCTGTGGCCAGTTCATTGCCCAGCGGCCAACCTTTTGGCGAGGGGCCCCTCTGTGCTAAGCTAGGCTGATCTTTGGCAAGAGTCATGTAGTCCACCACTGAGACAATACCAAAGTCTAACTTGGTAGAACCTGCTAGAGCTTGTACTCCATAGGCATATGGAGCCTGGGATCACTTCTGTCCCACAGTGAGGTGACAAAGGCCCTGTCTATATGACGCCAAAAAAACAAACAAAACAAAACCCTCGGGTTGCTCCACAGTAATAGCAGATCGCAGCAGCTGTGATTTGTCTTAATGGTGTTTTGGCCCCCAAAAGCTTCGCGTGCCTGCTGGTCAAGATGGCAGCCACAAGCGATTTACTTGCATTGTAAAGTAAAAGCGATTTTTACTTTCCTTAATTTGCCACTACCAAACTCAAAAAAAAAAAATACACCACCCCACTATTTTCCATTGTGCACTTCAGCGATATTTTGCCTGTAGGGAAAAAAGGGGAAAAACAACACCCCACCCTATTGCCTTAATAATCGCTCGCTAAGGTGAAAATCCAACATGGCAGCACCAGGCGCTTGCTCTGTTAGCGCACGTGCACACACACACATACACACTTACATGCGAGCAGCTGCAATGCACATGGGGAAAAGACAGTGAAAACTGAAATGAACACAGAATGTAGCAAGCAGCAGTTTCTATGCTTTTCCCAGCTGCCAGAGTCAAAGACAATACAACCATATCAGTATGCCACCTTATACTTACTGTGCATGCCTGAGGAGAAACCATTGCTGCTTGAATGCAAGGCAAACTATTACCTGACAGGTGGCATCAACATTTTAACAGCTTGGTTCACAATTTCAGTATGGCCTTATTTTGTACAACATTTAGAAAAGTTACTTTTTGAGCTAAAATTCCCAGAATCCACAAGCCAGCATGATGCTATTTGGGAGTTTCTGGGAAATGTAGTAACTTTTCCAAATGGATTTTGTAGAAGAAAAGGATATGATATGTTAGTGCAATAGCACTGTTCTGGGACTTGGACACCTGTATTCAGATGCCTCCAATATTTGAATCTTTGGGGTGAAACTGAAATGTGGAAAAGATGCCATTAGCATCTCCATTTTGACTCTATCCCTTACATGCAGACAGGTTTCTTTCTCTCCCAAAGAGGGTATGGTATGTCAGAGAGGGAGGGGAAAATACAAGGCTTGAAGGGCACAAGTAAAAAGGAGTGAATCTATAGGGTGAAGACTGGACTTGATGGTCAAAATAAGTCTTCTGCTTGTAACCAACAACAGCTTACATCAAAACTCTTACATTCACGTGCATGAATGAATCCACCGCATATGGTTTTCCTTGTATTTTGGGAGGCCTTGAATTCTGTTTGTCAACTAAACAAAAAACAAAAAAACCCAACCTTCATTAAAAGTCTTACATTGATGACCATATTTTAGCCATATTTAAGATCTACTCTGAATGCTACCATGGACACTACTCCTTTAACAAAAATGGAACTACCACAGTGTTCAGACAAGCACTGATTGGGAAAAGAAATCATTGCACACTGGGAGGAAAAGCGAAACAGAAAACATAATGGGATGCTTAATCTTTTTGTAGCCCTACTCTGTGGAGAATTTAGCCACATGGCTTCATAGCTAAGAGTAACATATGAAATTATCCTCTAATGAGTTAGGCCATTGGTCCACTTAACTCAGGGTCTCTCAGAGGCTTTCCAGAGTCACAGTCAGCAGCCTTTTCTATCACCAGCTACCTGGATGTTTTAACTGAAAATACTAGGGCTTTAACATGCAACCTTTTGCATGAAATTATATGCTGAACCTCTGGGCTGTAGCCTCTTATGTAAGTCCTTCCTTTAGGTATATTTGGTCCTTTGCATCCTACATGTGGACTGAACATATAAAACATATAACCGTTTACTCATGATGTTGTTTTCCTTCCTTTCTATCTTGCTCCTAAACTGGTAACCCTACCAGTATAAAAGGGTGGGCAAAACTGTGAAAAATATATGTATTTCACACTCATCTCCTGGAGACTGGCAGAGCTACTGAGCATGATAGGATATGGATTTGGCTTGCAGTAAGAGAACCACAAAAGCCTACCTTCCGATCCTTAAATATCTGGTGCATTTTTCCTCCTGCTCAGTGTTCACAGGTATAATGGTGCTCAGCTGCCGTCTTTCTTCCTCCAAAGCAGGGTGTAACAAAAGAACTAATGTTCTGGCCAGATGGCCTTCTCTGGGGCATACTGAGAGCACTCAAAGGAAAGCAATACAGTCTAAATATCATTTCAGCTCATTTAAGTGGCAGCAATCCTGCATTTTTCATCTCACTGTACTTGGCATGGATTTTGTTAGAATTAAGCAACTATTCCTGCTAAAGCTTTATCGGCTGAAAATTACTATGTTTTGTTCACATTCGGTCTACATGTCAGATGATGAGTCTGGAGCCAGAAGACATTGAGAACAGTATATAGGAACATTTGTCCTATCGCTAATTTAGCATTATTTCTTCAATAGCAGTCCCCGCCCCTGCAACCAGCCAGCCCTCCAGCTTGCTTGATATTTTGAAACTCCAGTTGTATCTCCCTGAATAACACTATATTATCAGCAAAGGAACTGAATTCTGAAGACTATGGTTTTTAAGAAAGTGCTAGAATAATAGACCTCAACCATTTCCATCTTAAACCTCTTCAGCAGTAGGCTGAATTGATTTTAGTTGGGCCTTGTATCCAAGGTACTTAGGTGAAGTATTATTAGGCTTAGTTGGAGGATTAAGAACCACTTCATACATGAGACTTTGAGCACATGCCTGTGTCATGAAAGGCATAGTGCTTACACTTATAAAATGCTCATTTAAAATTGGAACATGCTACAGGGGACTCCTAAATTTTTGCAGCATGGATTTCTGATTTCTCCAGGTGTTGCATGAAACTCTTATTGATCTCCTTAGCACAACTTGGAAGTAACACATTACGTATAACAATAGTATCTGTCATGTTTTACTTTTTGAGATAACAAGAGCATAATTATGTCCATTGGGCAAAAACAATGTAACAACTTATAATGTCTTTATTTTTTCCATGTAAACAGTAACTATTACCTGTTACCTTGTGTGGAGCTAAAATGTTTTTGGGAAGCATTTTACATTAACTTTGGCAGGAAATGTAAATACTTCAATACAGTTCTCATTGAAATGAGAATTTTTGCATATCTGTAAAATTTAGATTGACAACCAGTTGCTAACAAACCATGGTTTCAGTTGAGCAAGAATTGGAGTGCTCTAAGCTTTTGATTTACTCCACATTTCCTCACCTTAATCTCTTGCAATCCATGAGAAAGCACTTTAATGTCCCCCGCCTCCACACACATAGAGTCCATACACTTATGTACCACAGCTACTCTCTCCCACTGATGTATGTCTTGGCTCATAGACAAGTGTGAAAGGTAAAGATGTATAAGGAAAAATATACAGTAATGGCACCTTTATTGCTAGTGATACTGGAGAATTAAAGAACTATAATAAATAGCTGATATGCATAGTTTGTCAGAGGAAAGTTGTGTTCATGTGAGTAGGGGTCCTACAGCAGGGAGTGGGGAGTTAGGGGGAAAGTCGCTTTTCAGCCACCCCCAACCTTCCCAAAGTGGGGATGGGGCTTTTCAAGCCCCATCGCAGCTTCAGGAAGCTGGGGGGGGGGTTGGCAAGCCTCCCCCCATTCAGCCAACCACCCCTCCAACCATCACAGCTTCAAGAAGGGCAGAGGGGTGGCTGGGAAGCCTCCCCCCCCCGTCCAGGCAGCCACCCCTCCACCCGTCCCGAAGTCGCAATGAGGCTCCCCATTGCAGCTTCGGGAAGGGTGGAGGGGTGGCTGGCTGGCTGGACAAAGGGAAGGCTTTCCAGCCACCAACCGCGCTTCCCAAAGCCACGATGGGGCTGGAGAGCCTCGTTGCAGCTTCGGGAAGGGCGGAGGGCTGTAAGGGGGAGGCTTGCCAGCCACCAATGGCGCTTCCCAAGGCCACGATGGGGCTAGAGAACCCCATCGCGGCTTTAGGAAGGGCGGAGGGGTGGCTGGCTGGACGAAGGGGGGGAGGCTTGTTAGCCATCAACTGCACTTCCCAAAGTCATGGTGGGGCTGGAGAAGCCCATCACGGCTTCAGGAAGGGCAGGGGGGTGGCTGGCTAGATGAAGGGAAGGCTTGCCAGCCACCAACTGCGCTTCCCACAGCCATGATGGGGCTGGAGAGCCCCATCGCAGCTTTGGGAAAGGCAGAGGAGTGGCTGCCTGGAGGGGGGGAGGCTTGTCAGCCACCAACCGCACTTCCCAAAGCCATGATGGGGCTGGAGGAGCCCATCACGTCTTCGGGAAGGGTGGAGGGGTGGGTGGCTGGATGGGGGGGAGGCTTCCCAGCTACTCCTCCACCCTTCTTGAAGCCGCGATGGGGCTCTCCAGCTCCATCGTGGCTTTGGGAAGCATGGTTGGTGGTTGGCAAGCCTCCCCCTCGTCCAGCCAGCCAATCAGGCATGATATTTCAAAAAGTAGGCTGTGAGGGAAGAGAAGAAGATTGTTTATACAAGGCAATAAAAAGTGGATTGGTGTGTAGTAACACCAATTCACAGTAGCTTTCATTTGTCTCTATGTTTTTTTTCCAAGATTACAGGTATGTGAAGCTATCCACATTTGATGTTCGAATGGGCATGCCTGTGAATCAAGAGGGCAGGCACAAGTGAATTACTCATGTCTTTATTCTTACCAGTATTTTTTTTAAAAAAAGCAAATCCAAGGTGTGGAAGTATGACCTTCTGCTTAAATAAACAGAAAGAAAAAAGGCTGTTTCATCACCTCAGCACACAGTCACTATGGCAAAAATCCAACATGGTGGTTCTGAACACTGCCTTGCCAGCAAACTCCACCCTCCATGCACATCCAACCAATCAGCTTTCCACTTCCACTCTTACTGGGAAAGCGCAGCAAAGTGAATTGGTTGCTCCAATGAGCAGGAATGTGCATTTCCATCACAGTTTTTTAAAAACTTTGGGGAAAGCCACAAAGACTTACCCCATGGAGTGTTTGGTGTTTTGGGCTCCCCTCCTTCTGAATATGGCGAAATGATATGGGATCCCATTGGGACAAAAGGTATTCTGGAATTCTATGAGGAGTATTTTCACTGTTTAGACAAGCCCTGTGACTGTAACGCATATTCTTTCCACTTTCACCCGCAACATGTTTTTTATAACATCATGCTGGGTGAAGAGGTCTAGAAATCTCAATTTTTTCATATTTTGTCACTTGTTACTCCTTTAGCTTGCACTTGATAGTGATGTGATGGTGGGGCTAATGGTGATGGGAAATCTGGAGTTAATGTTTTAAACTGTAAAATTGAAAGTATGATTAGATGTTTGGAGCTTCCCCAGCTAATCTCTTGCTACCTTGCTTTGAATTCCTAGTTCATATTTAATAAACAAAAGAAGTTAATTGTATTGTAGTGTAGTGTAGTATAGTGTATTGAAAAACACACTTAAGCAGGAATGTTTCATTCCTCCAGAAGATTATTTCATGCAGAACTTTAAAAAAAAAACAACAACAACAGTTGCCTCATGCCTTCTAACTGCATTTCCCCCCTCTTACACCCATTTCTTACTGATATTTGTATAAATCAGATGAGACAGAGGATGGGAAAAGAGGGCAGAAGTATATGTCCTTTTAAATTTAATGAATAAATGACTATAAATGAAAACATATGCAGTTAGAAAGAGTAAGCTAATTTTCTTAACATTTTGCATGAAACAACCTTTTCTATCCCATCTGCATTGTAGCTATTTTTCTTTGTCTTCTAAATAGTTTGGAAATACACAGTACGCCTTGGCTGTGAGCATCTATTCATTTCCCTGAAGGCTTGTGACATACTGCCCCTGCACATGTGTCTCAGCTCGGTACTGTAGCAGGTCCTGTTCACAACTTTTTCTAGATAACCTGCAGTCAGCAAGGTCTGTCCAGCTGCAATGAAATTATTTTCAGCCACATCAAGAAGAGGCCAACGTTGCCAGTGACCCTCACTCAGTAATTAATTATACCAAAGTGTTGATTCAAATCTAATCAGATTTTGGTGCACTTCAACTCCGTTGGACAAGAAGTGTCACTCCTGTGGACCCACTGTCACTGTTTGCATCCAGCTGTTTACAAGGCCAAACATGTACATGAATCTCAGCTATAACATGATGGCAAAATGCTCACACCCTGTCAGAAGCCAAATGAGGAACAGTCTGGTGAATCTTTTGCATACCAGTGCAGCAATTTAACCATGTGTTTAAATGTTAAATAAGACCCAGATAGCCTCTTGGAATTATGAAAAGTGATCCATAATGTTGATATGAAGGTAACCCACAAACCTATTTTCAGATTATGAATTGTGCGCAATTGTAGTGCCCCTGGAACAGAGCACTCTGTTTCTTTAAGACTTCTAATCCCAAACTCGATACCGATTCTTTTTCTTGTATCCTTGGCAATAACAATGCCTCTAACTAGCTTGAAGTTCTGCTGTGGTGGATACCATTATTATATTATTAAATAGCACTTTGACAGTTGTTAAATGCAGGTGGGTGGGTGTTTTTGTTTTTGTTTTCCTCAGGGCAGAAAATAATTGCTAGGACACCTTCTTATAATCTCCTGTAATTGCATGATACTATTCCCATTAATCCATCTTAACTCACTTGCTTCCTTGGGCATATGTAGGAAGAATTTCCTTACCTCATGATAACATAGGCATTGTGCTATGCTCACCTCTTCTCTCTTTCCAGGAAGGGACAGAATGAATTGTCCTCCAAACACTCCTTCTTCAACCACATCCCCTCCTACTAATGTGGATCCAGCTTGTTGGTCAATTCTGTCTCTGATTCAATAATAGGAGTGAAATAATATAGTTTTTCAATACACATGGATGGTTGTGTGTATCTTGTTTTGTTGTTACGTTGTTTTTTCCTTTTATTGTTATGCCTCATGGCTCTTTCTTAAGTCAGTACAAGAAGACTGTGTTTGATTCATGTGGGTTCTAATGATTCTTGCTCACAGTAAAGTAGTAAAACCAGTCCAAGCCTGCAATTTTCCTTTCCCAAGGTCCCTTTCAAAAAGTCAATATTCTCTCTTCTTCTTCTTTTTTTGTAGGGTGCCTTCACTTTCCATGGCAGCATGATAGACATGCCGTTACTGAAGCAGGCACAGAACATTGTTGCGCTTGCCACAGCCATCAAGAAAAAATGATCTGCCAAATGAATCTTCGCCCAGGGGGGTTCCAGGAGCTGTTTAAAGGAGGATTATATAATACTCTGGGGGGGGGGGAATGCATCTGTTCACCCTTCAGAAGAATTCTGTTTACATGTTCTACTGCTTCCCATATATTTTTCTCACTTAATTTGGACCAGAGTAGTTTTATGGAACAAACTTTGTTAGGGCAAAGCCAAAACAAGAATCAGCTCATTTTAGGGGAAACGGGGTCCGTTAAAATCAATCAACAATATGGGCAAACTAACTCAGATTAATATTTGCCTCTGAAACTTTCCTTTGGAAAGGAACGAAGGAACACTTACTCTGAGTCAGACTACCTAAACCATATTGTCAAATTTGACTGGCAGCATCTCTCCAGGTAACATATCTTCCTGGCCCTCCTGGAGTGACCAGATCTGGCCCTGCTTAGTTTCTAAAACCAGATAAAGATTGAGTATATTCTGGGTGGCATGGTCATATCTGCAAATGGAGGGCTGGACTCCTATATCTTTTCTGGTGGAGCTTGTCATGCAAGAGAGAACAAAAATTGCCCCATTCCTTCCACTACACAATGATGAAAGATATTGGAGCATTGTACTCTTTTAACTCTAATATAATGAGAAGCAGCAAGAGTTGCTATCTGTAGGGACCCATATGCTCACAGATGCCAGCTTTGGATCCATAGAAATTTCTTCCCCAGCTCTAGCCCTGGTACTCTTAAAAAGCTTTAAAGAAGGGGGAAATTCTCCCTGGTATGTCTTCAGCTGTCACTGCAGTGTACAGACAGGAAAAGAGCAGTTAACTCTTTTTAGGTGATACTGAAGTGTAGAGGAGCTCCCTCCACTTGGTAATCTAGATTTGGCAACCCTTCCAAATTTAATTCCCTTCAGTCTGAGCATGCACTGCTTTGTGGATTGACTAATCCAAAATTTTAAAGATGCCTTAGTTCTCAACTGACACTCACTAATGAATGTGATTCACCACCTGTCCACTTAAAGAGTGCAAACTAAAAACCACTTCATATGGATTTTAGTTAACCCTTTAAAAAGCCTGCAGCCAACCTTTTATATTCATTCTCAGAGAGGACTAGACTGAGAACCATCTCCAAGGTTAACATTCCAAGAAATGCTTAAGGAAGTAGATGTTTGTCCATTTCAGTGCTATTGAGACAGAAAGTGTCCTATATGCCTCTCAGCATTGGAACGGGGACATCACCAGTTCTCATACAGTTTAGCAGCATCTCTCTCTCTCTCTCTCTTACTCGCTCTCTCTCTCTAGCTTTTCTTCGCAAACGAAGATTCAGGAAGGACTCATCCCGCGCTTTCTGCAAGCATGCTGATGACTAAAAAGGCCAATCCGAGATAAACAAGTCCGGTTGCAGAAAGCACAGCAGAAGGTCTCCTTGGGTGATGTTTCTGGGTTGTGATTCTTTCTGCGTTGTCGTTTCTCTTCAAGACTTGTTCGGCGTGAGTTCTCAAATAAGGCTGCAGCATTGTGGATAGTGCGTCTCCATGCCTCCCGATGTGAGGCCAGGGCGGACCATTGTTGGTGATCAATTTAGACGAGCCTGAGGTGTTGTTTCAGGGAATCCTTGTATCGCTTTTTTGGAGCGCCCCTATTACGCTGACCCATGGTGAGCAAACAACCAGTTTTCTCTCAACTTTTCCTGAGCTGCTTTTACAATCATCATTCAGGGAAAGAGTAGTGGAATTCCAGAGGTTCAGTGGTTGATGGATTCCTTATTCTTGCTTTCAGAAAGCTACATTTTTGTGACCCTTTCCAAATCATACAGCTATGTGAAACTTTCCCGAGTACAAAATTCCAATATTTCTAAGACACACCAAAATTGGACTTGGTAGGGATAGGTTTCCCATTTGTTCCACTGAATTTTATTGATGAGGACAAATTCTAAAATTCATAGACCACTATGTGAGTAGACTACGATGGATGGAAATTACTCCAGATGGATTAATCCAGATGAGCAGTGTATACCCTTGTATATGTGCTCAAGGAATATTAATGTAAAAACTGCCTTATCCTGTCAGGTTCATTCTAAACAAATATTCTCTAATGTCACTGCAACACTTCTCCACAATCCACAGAGTGGCTCTCTGAGCAACTTTTCACTGGGCTGAACCTGGGGAGTGGATCTAGTTCAGTAATAGACTGGTTGGTCTTACCATTGGACAGAGTGGGAGCATCAACTCAGGTGACAAATGTTGAGATGCAGTGGCAATGAACTTCAGGAATGTAATGTGTGCTAAATGGGTTGTCCAGGACACTCTACAATAGCTTTCAAGGGTGGTGGAAGATGGTGTTCAATCAGCAGTGTTGAAGGGATTCAGCTGTAGCCTGGTCCAGTTGGGTTTTGCACATGGAATGGAAGAAGACATCATATTCTTATTCACTTCAGTCAGCAAAATGGCTTGGATCAGCCCAAATACAGATCAAGTATCTGTTATCCAAAGTGCTCAGGACCAGAAGTGTTGTGTACTTCAGATTTTTTTGGATTTTGGAATACCTGTATTTGCATATATATACTGAGTCATAACGAAGCTGGAGAGAGACTGAGGATCTGTGAAGTGGCAGAGGGCATGGATTCCCATCATTTCACAGATCTGTGCATCTCCCTCTGCAGCTGCGTCTTTCTCCAGCCTTGTGAATACAGTGCAGGTACATATTAGGCTACTTGTGTTGCAGCTCAAAAAGTTTTGGATTTTGGAGTATTTTGGATTTCAAAATTCCAGATAAAGGATACTCAACCTCTTAACAAAACCCATGATTTACATGCAGATGGTACCAAGCTGAAATCCTTGACACCTCCAAACAGGACTGGAAGAGACCCCTGAATGGAGCCTAGAAAAAAGCTGCTATCAGTCTGTGTAGGAGACAGTACTGGACTACATACAGGGCAGCAGAGGTTCTGTAGGTCATGTAAACCTATTCATAGTACTTCCCTGTTTTAATAAGCACTGCCTGGATGGATTGAGCCAAGAGCTGAATGCCAAACCAAGCAGTGGCACCTCAGAAGTACAGGCGTTCATCATGACAGTCCTCATAGGCAGGCCCCCAAGGAAAGTCCCAAAAGCTGGACAGTTGTGTTGAATCCATACAAAAGAACCAGTTCTAGCAGTTTTCTCTCCACTGTGAGATGAAGCCACCCCAAAATGCTATGCATTACAGTACAGATAACTTGCCATCTATCTTCACCCCACAACAATTAAACTCAGAGGAAACAGAGACTTGAGGGGGAACAGTTGATGATGTCTTCCCCTCATTAATCAAAACATCCCAGGCTTTCACCCTGTAAACCCCACAGGCTCCACTAGACTGCTGCCTGAAGCAGAGCCCCAGTAGCATGCACATCTCCCCCTTTTGCCAATACTGTTAAATGTCTTGATGCACCAATTGGAAACCAATTCCTACTTTAATCTTTCCCCCACCCACCCCACCACAATGGTAGTGCGAGAAGCAGATTGCTTCACATTGTTGCATGGGAGGGGCAATTATGTGAAGGGTCTGTATATTCTACCACTGTTATGTCCAAGTTCAGAAATTTAGGTTTTTTGGATTAGAGCTTGAGTAGGAGATTCTGGGAGCTGTCATCTCCCAAGCATAACTTTCCCATACGCTGTCCAAACTGCAAGCATTTCTTAACATAGAATCAACACTAGACTTGTCTGTTACTACCCACTCGTAGGCTTGCCGTCAGTGCACTCACCTTTTAAAAGGTATTTTTAGCACTGTGCTTTGCCCAACCTTGCCTGCTATCCATTTCTATATTTATGTGGATGGTGAGAGACAGTGAAAACAAATAAGGCTGGGCAAAGCAGTGCTAAAAAGTCGGTAGCTGACATAACTTTTACAAGCCAAATGCACTGAAGGCAAACTGACCAATGGATATTAACAGGTGATTTAAATGTGCCAAGAATAAGCTGAGCTTCATAGGTAAAGCTGCTTGTTCCTGTGTGCCTTCAAGTCATTTCTGACTTATGGTGACCCTATCAGGGTTTTCTTGGCAAGATTTGCTCCTTTGAGACTGAGGGAGTGACTTCCCCAAGGTCATTCAGTGGGTTTCCATGGCCAAGTGGGAATTTGAACCCTGTTCTCTGGAGTCCAATGCTCAAACCACCCAAATAATGCTTATCAAAAAGTAAATCTCAGCCAGTAGAATCCTACTCAAAGATCCACTGAACTCATGGCTAAGTTAAAGCTCACTGATATCAATAGCTCTGCTTTGAAGTATGATTAAATCTGCATCTGGCCCAACAAGTTACTAAAATGAGGATACAACAGTGTGAGTAAGTGTGGATATCATGAAGTGGATCTATAGTACTTCAGGGCTGGAATTAAGTACAGCTACTTTTATATCCTCTCCCTCACCTTTACACTGAAGCAAAGCAGCAAATAGCACCAGTAAGTCAAAGTGCACAGAATCAGAACAAGGCAGGCTGTTTGGATACTTGAGGCAGGAACTCCTACAAGCATTTCTCCCCCTCTTTGGCAGAAAAAAATAGTTTAGAAAATTAAATGACCACTCCTTTCCTTTCATGGTGTCCACAGTCTACTGCTGGAGTCAGTCATCTCTAATGCAGAGGTGTTTTTTGGGGGGTGTCCATGGACAATATACAATTTTTTTTCTTCCATTACTTTACTGTTTCTTAGATTCCCCCCCCCCCAATCACAGCTAATTCTAAAGTTTAAAAAAATGTTATTTTCATGTATTCATTGCCAAAAAATAAAATAAAAAATAAAATTGATACAGACCAGACTATGTGATGGAAATCAGTTTCCAATGCAATAAAATGAGTAATATGCATAATTTTGTATGTCTACATATTTATGTGCCTTTTTCCGGGAAGAGTGTCCATAGATTTTGTCAGCTTATCAAAGAGGGACACCATCCCCCCCAAAAAAGGTTAATGGCCTGCCCTGCCCTGATATCCTCACTTTTAGAAGGCTATAAAAGGAGGCTATGCTTTGATTAAAATGGGAGTGGGTTTCTGGATTAGGACCCCAAGTTCCACACCTCCCTTTGAAGATGGATCTGCCCTCTTGTTTCTCTGTCTTTCCTTTCAATCCAGTTTGAACCTGGATTATTTGCCGTTGCTCCTTCCTATGGAATCCGGGCTGTGTAGTTTTACACAGTCTTTCAGCTCCTCTGCCAAAGAGTGCTGGTGCCTCACCAAACTACAAATCCCCCCTCCTCTGCCAAAGAGTGCTGGTGCTTCACCAAACTATAAATCCTTGGATTGCATAGGAAGGAGCCATGATAAATCATGTTGCAAACTGGATGATATGTGTACAGTAGGACCCCTGTATCCACTGATTCAATTATCCACGGGACACAAAGCAGAACACCTACCATAGAGTCTTTCTGGAAAATGTGTCCTCTCTAGCCATTTTCTAGGTCCTCCAAGGCAACTCTATGGTATTTTTACACCAGAAGTCCTGTTATTTTCAAAGGTGTTTGCTATTATCCGGGGGGGTGGGTTGGTTTGTACCCGTGGTCCCCAGAACCAATCCCCAGGGGATATGGGATCCTACTGTAGTGTGGATTTGGCACTAGACTCACCTCTTTTTAAAAGATTATCACACCACACTTTTTATAGCACTATTATTCCACTTTAACTGTTCTGGCTGCCTCCTGTGGAATCCTGGGACTTGCAGTTTAGAGAGGGGCATTTAGCATCCTTAGCCAGAGAGCTCTTTGGCCTCCCTAAACTACAAACCCCAGAATTCTAAAGGAGGCAGCCAGAGCAGTTAAAGTGGAATCCTAGCGCTATTACAGTGTAGTGTGATAAAGTTCCTGCGGTGTTCCTCCTTTGCTGGAAGGGGCGCTTTGGCAGTGGAGGAAACTGGTTGCCAGTCGAAAGCGTCCCAGTACCTTCCCATCGCCGCCGCTCATTCACCCGGCGGCGGAAGGAACTGGGCTGTCCGTCTGCCCACTTGCTTGGTTCTTGGGCGGCCTCTTCCCCCGGATAGGAGGGGCTCGGGACTTCTCCCGGGGTGGGTGGCCTCCCGCTCGGATGGCACAGCCCGGCCCGAGGAGGGGGAGGAGGAGGAAGAGGAGGGCGGCTGGTGTGCCTCGGGGCTGTGGGGCTGTGGGGCTTAGTAGCCCAGCGTGGAGGGCGGGGGAAGGACCAGAACAAGCCCCCTTTGCCCTCGGCGCCTCTCCTCGTCCTCCTTGAAGGCGCCCCGACCGGCTTGGGGCTGCCCGGGGGTGGGGTCTCCCGAGGCCGGGGCCAGCGCCAACAATCAGCCGGCTTGTTTCTCGTCCTCATTAAATCATCACCTTTGGTGCGGGGCCCCCGCAACGAGCGTTTCTTCAGAAATGAGCAGAAAGCGGAGGTGCAAAGCGGGCCCCAACCTTTGCATGACCTACAAGCTGCTCTTAGACGGGCGCCCCGGGAAAGCGGCTCTGTTGGCTTAAACGGGTAAATAGAAAGCACTTGCCGGAGGGGGCGGGGGAGAAAGGGAGGCACTTTAGCCCCTCGCCTGGTTAAATGGCACGTGTTTGGCTCTCCCACGTGAAGGAGACTAAACTGGATTTCAGCCTCAGGGCCAGTTTAAGGGCCCTGCAGCACCTGCAGCTACAGGCGGCCTCGTCCTAACCCTCCTCCTGCAAAAACATTATTAGTAATAATCTGAATATCCTGTACTGTGAATAGCTTAGGTTAGGTTACATGGACCTGAGATAATAAACGTGGGCCCCCCAAAACAAAGCATTGTAGCCCCCCCCCCAAATTCCTTAAACCAGCACTGCCCAGCCTCTGTTCTTCATGACACAAAGCTAATGAAGAGACCTCTCAGCCCCACCTAAGCAAGTCTTTCACCGCGGGTGAGGAACGTCTGGCCTTTCAGATGTTATGGGACTGACACGCCCATCATCCCCACTTCTCACCACGGCATGGTGAGGAGTGGTCGTTTTAGTTGAGCAGCAGAGGGGGTGTCATATGCTCCCCATTCTTCCCTGGGCTGGTTTGGAGAGATGGTTGAAACCTCCTGTTTTGAAGAAATTAGTCCCCTCTATGTGTGTGGTTTTTTTGGAGGGGGGGTAACATCTTGAGCTCACTTGCTTGGGAGTAAGTCCCTCTCAAGTAAAAGAGGAGCCCTTCCAAATCATGCCTATTGAAAATGGAGCTGCAGTTGGACCACGAATGAAGAGCGAGAAAAGGAAGGGACTTAACCAAGTAAGCAGGGTCAGCCCTGGTTGGTACTTGGATGGGAGACCGTCAACGAATACCAGGTGTTGTAGGCTTCAGAGGAGGGAACTGGCAAAACCACCTCTGAGGATTCTTTGCCTAAGAAAACCCTGTGAAATGCATGGGGTCCCCCCATAAGTCGACTGGAGACTTGAAGGCACACACATGCACGCTAAAGAAGGGGCCTGCGCTAGATTCGCAGTCAAGGGGCAGCTACAGTGCAGCCCTGGTGTAGACCCAAAAGTAACCCCAGCTGATAGTTGTGGTCACCATTCTCAAGTTGGCAGATCTAGGATTGTTGCAGGCTTCTAGGCAGGAGGGGGAATGGGGCCCTAAGGATATACAAAGGAAACTGTGTCTCCTGTGGGGAGGAGAACTCTCCTCCTTTCTCGCCTTTGCAGAGAGCTGCGAGATTGCTCCATTTGCTCGCCTGGAGGACTGAGTCGGCCCCGGATTCCCCACCCCCGACCCCTGCGCAAGGGAAGGCGAGGAAGTCCACCCGTGGAGCGAAACAGAGGCTGGCCCGTAGGCGGGTGGCCAAAGGTGCGCGGCTGCAATCGTAGGTCGGTCTGGGAAGACGCAACCCCTGCTGAGGATCCTCTCCCACTCCACGAGTTAGGGTACAGGGGCTCCTTTTGCTCCTGCCCCGGCGCGCTAATGGGTCTGACTCCTCGCTGGAGGCGCAAGAGCAGGAAAAGCAACTGAATGCAATGCCCCGGAGAGCGAGGGGGCCAGAAAGAGGACGGCTTGGCAAAATGCTAGTTTAAAACCGAGAAATTAGCCTGGTGACGTTTAAGCTGCCCTTGGTGTGGGGGTGACTAAAGAGCGATTCCATCCCGCCCTGTTGATCCTTTCTGGTCATTCTTGCTCGCGTTGGTGAGTCTGAAACCCGGAATCCATTTCGATTTGCCATCCCACCCAACACAGAGCCACAGCCAGACTCACCAACCTCTCTAAATCTAGGTTTAGGTTATTTATTTATTTATTTATTATTTGGATTGATATCCCGCTTTTCTCCCAAGATGGGATTCAAAGTGATTTACAATAATTAAAACATCATTATTTTTTTCAAGTAGTTGTTTTGTCATGCTGGCTTTTCCCTGCCTACTCCTTCAAAGGTGGTGTGTGAAGACTTTTTGCACTGGCCTCTACCAGCTAGGCATGAATTGGGCCAGAGCTCTTCTCCATTCTCCCTCAAAACAACTTTGGGCAAGTTGACCTGGCCTTAATCCAATTCTTCACTTGTTTTTCGCCATTCGCCCTCCTATATATTTTTTTTTACACTAAAAGTTGGGGATGGAGCTTTAAAAGAGAACATTCCCAAAAGGAGGAGAAAAAAAAAGACAAGCAATGTGGAGAAGAAAAGACAAGTCTGTTGCACTGAGATCTGTAAATCTTCCTTCAAGCTTCCCTCACCATGTTGAATTAGCTGCCCCTTTTTTAAAAAATGTGATTGTTTTCAGTCCAGTCCACAGAACAAAGGTAGAGTTTCACTAACTAGAGCACTAAATCTGTAACCCTATATATGTCAGGTAAATCTACTCAGTTCAAAGGGCCTTACTCCCAGGTAATTTGAGATCAAGTTGAAGTCTAAGGCTTCAATCTTAGTGGGGCTTACTTCTGAGAAAACAGACACCAAAGCCAGTGCACCCATTAGGCCCAACAAGACAGCTACCTCAGGCAGCAGATCATAGAATCATAGAACTGTAGAGTTGGAAGAGACCACAAGGGCCATCCAGTCCAACCCCCTCCCCATTAGTGGGAGGCAGGCAAGGAGGGGTGAGAGACCAGCTGTGCCTGTTTTGGACCTGCTGCCCTGGGGAGCCCTGGAGGACACCCTTCCCTCCCCAATGTTAAAGCAAAATGGCTCTAGAGCCAAAGGCGTCGTGTTGTCCTTTGCCTCCGGTAGTAAACATGAACACAAAAAAGAGTTTCCAGTTTCAAACAAAATGTTTGGAAACTGGGGTTCAAAAATGGCCAGGTGATCAGCCTTTGGCTGGGCATTACCACTTCAGGCTGCAATTGAGTCACGTGACTCTACACACTCACCCCCATCCCTGCATATAGAAAGCTAGAATGTAAGAAAAAAGCTAGGAAAGGACCCTTTCCTTCCTCCTCCAGTTTTACTGCCTGGAAGGAGCTGGGTTGTTTTATTTAATGGAGGTTTCAGTGAGGAGAGTATCCACCTGCATCCTGATATGGTACAACCTAAATTTGCTTTGCTGTCTCCATAACAATTACACACACACACAGAGGCGTTCTGCAGACAGGCTGGACTACAAAACCCAGCTTCCCCAAGCACCGTTGCCTTTGGCCATACTGGATGAGGTTCGTGAGTATTGTGGAGGGTTGGGTAAGATAGCGCCTTGAGCTATTTCGGTTTCTCAAACTTTGCTTCTTCGGGTGTTGTTGACTTCAACTCCCCGAAATTCCAACCAGATCAGGGACCTGATTTTGGACCTGAAGCCCCAAACTGATCGTTCATCCTGCATGGCAGGGGGTTGGACTGGATGGCCCTTGTGGCCTCTTCCGACTCTCTGATTCTATAAACCCCTGGAGGAGCAAAATCTGAGAACCCTGGGTCTGGATGTCCCTGTGCCAGAAATATCTTCCACGATCGTTCCTTTGCACCTGCCTAATGCGAAATCACCCGGACTTCTTCCTGTAAGCAGGCGGCACCCCCTCCCCTTCCCCTCCTCTTCCTTGGAGCTTTAACATCGTGGCTTCTTTGACTCTTGGAGCAGGATGGAGGCCGGGGCGTCGCTTTTCAGGGCCTCCTCTGCTTCTTGCGCGTAGCTTTCCTTGCACTGAGTTCCGGGGGCTTTGTTTCCAAACCCGGTCCTGTCCGAGGAGGACGTCCTCCAAAAGTTTCGCAGCGCGGTCTAACAGCGCGTGACTCGCCTGCCTCCCGTTGCAAACCGCGGGGTAAGATCCCCCCCGAGGAGGCGAAATGAAAATAGACCCCCTGCTCTTCATTAATCCCAATCATACCCTGGAGATGCGCGTTGCTGTATTCTCCTAACCCCTTGCCTTTTCATTCGGTCCCCCAAAAGTGAGACATTGAAAATTGTTCACACCTAGAGGTCTTGTGCCTGCTGTGGTCGCATTTACTTTGCTTGCCCCTTTTCTTTGGATCCTAAACTGTATTTCTAAACTTGCACCTGGAGTTTTAAGTTCAGTCCAGTGCTAGAAAATTGGAGAGGGAAGGGAAATGCAATGGGTTGGGCAGAATTCTCACCGCGGGCAATGCCCCCTCCGTCGCTGCCCCCCTGGGTGGGATCGGGGGAGGGGGACATCCAGAGGCATCCTTCGCCCCCCCCCCCGCCTTTTGCCTCGATAGCAAACAAGGTTGTCGCTTCCTGGGGTCTCAATGGGTGGGGGTGGGGGTTGAAAGCCCAAGGGATTCCGAGGCAGAGGGCTCGTTGCTTCTTGGTGCACGGAAGATTCCGAAAAGCCTGCCTTCCTCCAGAGTTATTTCCAAAACAAAGGGGTGTTAATAGTTGTTCCTGGGGACACATGGAAGGGCCGGGCCGGTTTAAGGCACTGGCGGCGTCAGCATCCGCAGGGGGCCCCATCATTGTGGGGGGGCCGTAGTAACCCTCCTCCTGCAAAAACATTATTAGTAATAATCTGAATATCCTGTACTGTGGATGGCTTAGGTTGAGTTAGGTTACATTGACCTGAGATAAACATATGGGGCCCCCAAAATAAAGCATTGCAGGGGCCCCCAAAATTCCTTAAACCGGCCCTGTGGAAGGGGAAGGAGGGACACACGATCTAAGCAAATATGCCGCAACAGCGTTTAATTTAGGAGGGATTGTGCCCTACCTTTTCGTCTGTTTTGGGAAGGAGAAATTGATGCCGGCTTTCGTTACGTTCAATATTTTGCTCGCTTTCTTTACCCCCTCTTTCTATTTCAGCCAGGAAATGACCCTCGTTTACAGAAAGTTTAGGATTCTCTGTCTCCTTGCCTGGCAATAAGCCCGTTGGGCTCACTGGGAATTACTTCTGAGTAGAGAGGCATAGAAATGAACTGTCAATAGACTTTTTATTTTTAATACTTTCCCCTCTTTTCATTTTTTTACTTTAGTCCTAGGAATCCAGCTGGTGAAAACAAAGCAGGAGATGGGATTAAGCTGCAGGATTTGTTTATTTGCATATTAATTATAACGACGAGCGCTATTGAATAAAGAAGAGAGACGTCTCGTTGGTGCAACTGGGAACACACACACACACTTATTTTGACACTTCGTGTAGGCAGATAATACTTTTTCTTCTCTTTAATGGTTTTCAAAATTTTTACACCATACATGGTTTTAACTGTTGTTCTTGCAGTGTGTGCCTTCAAGTCGTTCTCGACTTATGGCGACCCTATCCCGGGGTTTTCTGAGGCTGAGAGTGTGTGACTTGCCCAAGTGGGTTTTCATATATTTTGTTTTAATTCTACACCGTAAACCGCCTCGGTTCTCCTATAAGAAGAAAGGCGGGAATATCGATATTTAAATTACAGTAATTCAATGTTCTTTTCCTACACGTTGGGAGGGAAGCATAACATAGTCTCCAACCGAGAGAGGTTCCCCCAAATCAATATTTATTCGTTGGTTTTGCCGACAGTGGTTTAAGCCAAGGAGGAGTTTTGTAAGGGTCCTTTCCTTTTGCAAGGGTAGGTTCGCGAGGGCCATTGGGAAAGGTTTCACACCCCCGCGGAACGTGTTATTGTTGTTGCCTAGAAGGAAGGGCTTCGATGGTGCTTTTACTCCGCTCGGGATCTCGGGGTAGAGAGCAGGGACCCCGGAACTCTTTGTAAGGTGGGGTGAGGGGGGGCTCAACATTGGCAGGCAGGCAGGTTTGCTTTGAATTTTGCTTCCTCGTAGGTACTTGCTGGGGGGATGGGACAATGTTACTTTACCCGCTGGTTATCATCCCAACATCCTTAACAGGACCGGTTTAAGGAATTTTGCCCCCCCCCCTGCAATGCTTTATTTTGGGGACCCCATATGTTTATCTCAGGTCAGTGTAACCTAACTCAACCTAAGCTATTCACAGTACAGGATATTCAGTTTATTACTAATAATGTTTTTGCAGGAGCTGAGGGATCATTTCAGAGGTGGCTCAACATCACCAGAGTCTTGGTGGTCCAATTTTGCCAATTCATTGAGGGGGGGAACCTAGTCTTAAGAGGGGGTTCAAGACCCCCATCGGTCCCCCTGTTCCATGATGGTCCATGATAGAGATGAGCTCAATCTGTTCCGCCCTCGCACGGATTTGGGCCAGGAAGGCTTAATACCATCCTAAATGCCTGGGTAAGGTGTCACAAAAAAGCAACGAAACCGAAGACACCTAGGTCTGGTGTTTTTTAAAAAAATACTATTACATTTATATTAACAGCTATTAAAAGGAAAGATTAGGAGCCAGAGGGATGAGGACTACCAGAAAGGGAAACGGAAGGAGCGGGGAAACAGAATTGGGTTGGATTTCCAGTTTATTAAAATTAAATGTGAAATAGATCTACCTTTCTAGATCCTGCAGTTCTTTACACTGGTTCAACCCCTGTTCACTTTAGGCCTCCGTCCTCCTAGGTATTTTCCTGGGAGTAAGTCCCATTGAATTCAATGGCTCTTATTTCCGAGTAAACGTGCCTAGACTTGCAGCCCCTTCTTTTACATAGGAAGCACTAGTGCGAAAAGTTTAGAAAACTCTGTGGGGTCTAAGCCTTTTGTCCCTCCTGCCGCCCGGTGCGAAGGAAACCCGTGGGAAGGAATCCTAGACAAATTTGGGAGCGATCCCGTCAACGTGGAATCACTTTTACAACTGCGATCTCAGATGTACAACCTGGAAGTAAACCCCAAGTTCACAATGTGGGCTCTTCTTCCGAGTCCACGCGTTTAGGATGGCACTTTTAAGGTGCTGAAGGACCTTCCTTGGGCGCCTTTGTAGAGCAATCCCTTCACTCGAGACTCCCAACTGAGAATAGGAGCGCGACTTCAGCCCCTGCAAAGCTGTGAAACTTGAAAGAAATCCTCTCCTTTCGCTCTTCTATTGGCCAGGCCACGAAGACGAAGTAACGCCGCCTTGGCCCGCCATGCTCCCATCATCCTTGTGGTTTTAGCCAAGTCCACTTCCACGCGTGGAGCTGCAGCCTTAAGTCGAATTTCCCGTTAAAGACAAAAGGCACCAACTTTGGCCAGCTCGTGCCCATACTCGAAGTAACCACTTGGAACCAAGTCAAATCCAAATTGTCCTTTTTTGTTTGTTTGTTTCCATGGCTTATCTCTAAGCTTTCCTCTATTGGGAGTCAACCCACTGACTTCAACACAGGCGCTGTTCCTTGGACGCAACAGGTAAAGCAAAGCAGGAGAGTCACAAATGCATTTGTTTCCGATCCATTGTTCAGGCACTCCTTCAATGCCATTACAGTGCTTCTAAAAGAAACTGACCAGATAAGACACAGAAATGGGAATCAGAAAGCAGGGCTTCCAAAGAGAGGATGGGCTAGGACACTACAGTTATAATGATTCTTCACTAACTAGCTAGACCCAGCCTACCATATGCCATTAAGAAACTCCCCAAACACCCCTGGTAGACCTCACGACAATCCTGTAAGGTAGGCTGGTGGATTTGAATTCCTCCTCCCCCTTCTCAGTTTTCCACACTTTTCTCGGAATTGCTGAGGGTGACTTGCTCTGTTGCCCTGCTGTCATCACCGCCAGTTGACTGCCTGGGTCCCATTGCAGTGGGAATGGATATATTACTGTGTAGACTTAGATTGTAAGTGGGAATTGTGTAGCCCTGAGACATTGGTGAAATGAAAAGGCCTGCAGCCTTAGTAACTACAATATAGCCAACACTGTAGCACATAGTTCGTTTACATTGGAATAAATAGATTTGCATGTGGGTGGTGACTGGCTGAGGGAGTGGTTGGGTATGTTTCCTAAGCAGCCAATCAGCATACTGGAAAAGGCAACATACCCAAGATAATTATAGATAGATAGATAGACAGATAGATAGATGCCAAGGCAGCATCTCTATATATAATTCTATGGAATCCTGGGATTTAGAGTTTCGGGAGGCACTGGAGCTCTCTGGTGGGGAAGTCTCAATACTTCAGAAAACTACAAATCCCATGATCCCATGGCATGGAGGGGGCAGCTAAAGCACCATCAAAGTGCTATAATTGTGTACAGTAGTGTGAAAGAGACCTTATAGTCTTCACTAATGCAGGACGCAAACCACCTAAAGGGTAAGCCTGATGGCAGGCAGGCACTTGAAAATATGTCCCTTCCCAGAGAAGGCTGATTTGTGATGCAGAAAACTGGGCAACAGAGGCCAAAAGTCACAGTGCAACGTCTAGATTTTCTCAGGATTTCTTTCCTGTTCTTTACAAAACCAGTGGGAGGGAGCCAGCCAGGGCCCCAATCCCTGCTCAGCTGTGGAAACCCCCTGGGTGACCTTGGAGAAGTCACATTCTCTCAGACCATGAGCAAGGCAACGGCAACACCCCCACCACCAACAACAAATCTTGCCAAGGAAACCCTAGCATAAGGTGGCCATTGGAGTCCACTTGAAGACACCTAACGAAAATAGTAGACTGAGCCAAGGGCCATTTACATAGAGAGTCTCCCTCACCCAAGGAAAATGGACCTAAAATTACAGTCAGCATCAGGTTACTATTCTTAGTTTACATCCCTTCCTACCGCCTCCTATCATGTAGGTCCATGCCTGTTGAAACAGGAGGGGAGGAGAGATCTTACGGTTTGGAACAGGGGTGGGTAACTCTTGGCCTAGTACTTGGGACAGAAAAGTAAGCCCTGGTGGGAACTTGGTTACAATGCAGAAAGCAGATGACACACCCTTTCCTGCTACTCATTTATAGTGTTATGATTCCACTCTAATGGCAACATCCTGAGATCCTGGGATCTGTAGTTTAGAATTCTCAAACTGGTGAGTTCTAGTGCCTCCTCAAATTACTTTTTGCTGCTTTTCGAAAGAAAAATAAATCCCTGACAGAGCTGGTTTAAGGTACCAGCTGCCAGGGGCATCAGCATCTACAGGGGGCCCCATCATTGTGGGGGGGCATAGTAACCCTCCGCCTGCAAAAACATTATTAGTAATAATCTGAATATCTTGTACTGTGAATAGCTTAGGTTGAGTTAGTTTACATTGACCGGAAATAAACATATGGACGCCCCAAAATAAAGTATTACAGGGGCCCCCAAAATTCCTTAAACTGGTCTTGATCCTTTAGGATTGAAAAGAACACCAGAAAATATCTGTCAGATGCCTGTAAAAAGGCCTCATAAAATTAATGTTTGAAAGCAACTAGAAATTGTTGCCCCAATAAAGCCATTTTGCTCTTACCTATTATTTTTGAAATGCAACTTCACTACACCCTTATTGCCACCCTCCCCACAAAGTAACTAGATACAAGTAGCTGTGTTACTTATAACTCCTCCTTCCAAGCTCTGTATTGGCTCTCCTATTGTTGCTCAACTCCCAGCAGCTCCAACCAGCATGGCCAATGGCAAGGAGCTATAATCCAAACTACCTGAAGGGAAAGAGGTTCCCCACCATCCCTTGATTCAGTTCTCACGTCAGTCCTGTACAAATCCATGATGGTTGTTGTTGTTGTTAGATTCATTTCTATTCCACCTTTCTCCCACCAATGAGACTCAAGGAGACTAACATAATTATAAAAGCAATACAGGCTAAAAACAGTACAAAGTTAAAATCACATTATAAATATTATAATCAATTATCCAGTTTAAGCTATAACTTGGGGATACCGGCCCACTTTACAGGATTGTTTGTGAATTACTGTGAACATCTGAAGCTCTTTGAGTATTCAGAAATGCTGTGTAAATACTAAAGAAAGGGGTTTCTAGTGGTTAGAATGTCACACTCTACCAGCTGGGGAGATGTGGTTCAAATCTCTACTGACCCATGAAAAGCTTATTGGGTGGCTTTGAGCCAGTCATCCTTTCTCAGCCCAACCTACCTCACAGGGTTGTTGTTAGGATACAAATACATTATATAATATGTGCTGTCTGGAGTTCCTTGGAAGAAAGGCAGGATAGTCATGTAGCAAGTATTTCTGTGCACCTAGGCAGGTTTTAGGTTTAACAGGTTGGATCCAGACTATATTCCTTGGTTCTCACTGAGATTAATGGAACTCAGTCATAATTCATCCCATTGATTTCAGTGAGAACTGTCCAAATAACTTAGGCTGCCATTTTATGGAAGTAAACCTCACTGAAGTCAATTGGACTTACTTTTGAACCTGCTGTCATACTCCAATCCTATACACCAATCAACTTATTGATACTCCATGAATTTCACAGGGTTTTCTTAGGCAAGGGATACTCAAAGGTGATGTGCCATTGCCTTCTTCTGAAATATAGCCTACAACTCCTAGTATTCCTTGACTTCCCACCTTCCCCCATCCAACTACTAACCAGGCCTAACTTTGTTTAGCTTCCAAGATCAAATGGGATCTGGTGTCTTCAGGGTATTTAGCATGAGAGTGAACCCCATAAAATTCAACCAGACTTATTTTTGAATAGAGTGTAGGATTGCTCTGAGACCCTCACACACACACTTCTTTTGAAGGCTAGCTGTGCCTACCCATCACATGCTGCATGGCCAACTGCTCTTGAATCTGGAAGGAGTTCCAGAATGGTTTGTTTGTGACATGACATAGGGATCACTATAAACAGGCTTATGAAAATTAAACTATATTTAAACACTATAGGGCAAGGGCAGTGGTATACATCCTACATTAAACTCCTTAATGATGTTCATAAAAGGAAACTTTCTTGTCCTCATCCTAGCAGCCCCTCTCTATCCCAGTGCACGGTATGCTTGAGGGGCTAAGGGTAGCTGTAGGATGAGATATGAAACTTCTCCCTTACTCCAAAGTGCAACTCTAGCCATGTCAACTCAGAAGTTGAACCCATGGAATTGTCATGACCTGCCCTGGATACTGGGTGCTGCAGTGGCCATGTGCTCAGGCAAGGCCCCAACATGAGTTTGGCTCTCTCTGGAACTTTCCCGAGACACCTTAGATGCTGGATCCAAGCCAGCCCCCCTTAAACCTTACAGACATCTCCTCCTGGCAGCCCAAGGTCAACAGCTGTGATATTCAGGCCCCTTTGGTTCTGGCATGTGCTTTCCCTATCCTCCCTACACTCCCCTTTTTCTGGTTCCCATGTAACTGAGAGGAAACGAGACTTAGTTTAGCGTTAACAATTTCTCCTGGCCTTTGGGTTGCCAGAACTGGCTTTTGGGTTGCCAGAACTGGCTTTGCTATGCTACCGAACAGATCCTGAACAATAAACTGCTTAAAGGATATTGTTGTCAGCATCTTTTACTGGTTCTTCATAGGAATTTAATTAGATCTAATCCATCCTCTGATACATGTGTATAGGATTGCAACTTCAATATATTTTGCTTGACTATTTCTTCTCATTTCTTTCATAGTGTAGTCTCATGTGTGTCTTCTCAGAAACAAGTTCAAGTTCTTTCAGCAGAATATGTATATGATTTCAGCCTAATTTAACTTATTTTAGAATCCAAGGCCTCGTCTATATGAGGGGAGGGGAAATGGATTGCTCCACAGTAGTAGCAATTTGTAGCAGCTGAGAACTGTCTTAGCAATTTGCAGCAGCTGAGAACTGTGGCTGAATTACTCCTATTTTTAAATGTGCTGCTGCTGAACATTTTTTTAAAAATAAACCCATTTACTATGGTGCACACAAGCGATATTTAACATTTACAAAGAAAAAAAGAGAAAAGAGAGGAAAAGATCACTGTTTTGTTGCCTTACCAATTACTCACTAATCTGAAAATCCAACATGGTGCAGCGGGTGCTTGCCCTGTTTGTAAGCCCTGCCCCTGTGCTCGTCTGGCTAATCAGCTTGTGCTACCCCTCCTATGGAAAAGTGCAGTGATGCAAATGTGACAGTCTTAATGAGCAGACCTGCACATTCTCTACGGACATTTTTTAAAACTCTGAGAAAAGCTGTGAAGGGTCTCCAAGTGCAGTTTTTGGAGTTTTTAGCTGCCCCCCGTCCAAATATGATGTATCGATGCAGATTTCCATTAAGGCAGATTGATTTTCAAGTGAATTCTATGAGGATTATTTTGACCATTTAGACAACCCCTAATTAAGGCTATGCAGGGAAGGGTTCAGCCAACGTTAAACATTTTTCAATAACTCATTCATGCTAAATGGCAGAGTTAAGAGCATTCATAAAGAAAATGGATTTTGAAATTATTTAAATTGTGCTGGGATCTTGCCTCAGCTTTTGAAAGTGGCCAAACGTAATGTAGAGCACAGAAAAGTTATTTCTTGGAGTTTGGGCATTGTAAGTAAATTTTCTGAGTTTTAATTGTCATGTTTAAAAAATGTCTAGGCTAGTTCCAAAATCCAAAACAACCCCAAACCCTTCTTAGTGTATTTATAAGAAAATAAACGAAGAATTCATTTGGGATTAATTTAAAACACGTATATACACAACAGAGAGTCTTGGGGCACCTAACAAATTTATGATGCCATAAGCTTTCATGGATTACAGCCCATGAAGTATTGTCCTATATAGATATGAAACACTTCATATATTATGTGAAGGGTATTATAGCCCATGAAAGCTTATGCCATAATACATTTGTTAGTTTTTTTAAAAAAATGCCATTAAGACTTTCTGTTGTTTTTACTGGGAAGCACTACCTCACTAGAAATTGTCACAGGACTATAAGACATGATTCAGGGAAATCGTCAAGTCCCATTGGTTTAAAAGGCACCAACTTCCAAAGGGACTTCAAAGTGTTTAACTTTGGGAAGGGTTGTGTCCATTCTCTGCATTTTATTTGTTATAACCAACTTTTCTCTAGTTATGTTTCACTCACATCTTCAAGCCATCTTTACCACTTTTTCAGTGTAGGGTATCATGGATTCATTGCTGATGTCCAATTATCCTTCAGTACAATCCTGGACATAACTTCTCAGAAGCCAACTCCATTCAGCTCAATGTCTACTAACCTGCCCAAGTGCCCACTGCTCCACTCTAGGGGTTCCGGTGCTGGACAGAGAGTAACTTGCATCTAACATTGGCTTGTTGCTAAACTTGCAACTTGCATAATACATACTGTATGTTGTTGTCATGATCTATGAGTTAAAGCACATACTTGAAGAATATTGTCCATCAAAATGTAATGCATTAATTCCAGTTTGCTTCCAACCACCCTTTAATAAGATATTTGGAACCCCACTTCCAGGCTCATGTTCAATCTTGTAAGTTAGAAAGCCTGCCAAGCCTGGACCTCTGTTGATCCATCCAGTTTTAACTTTCTTCTTCCTGCCTTCTGCGAGGAATTGCCTCTTTGGCTGAGCAAAGAAGCAAAAACCACCAGGCAACTTGCAAATATTCCATACTTCATACATTGCTTTTCTTTGGGACAGTACAGTTGTTCCCCAACCCAGTGCCTTCCAGATGTATTTGAACACAACTTCTATTATCCCCAGTCAGCAACAGCCTAATGGCTGGGAATGTTGGGAATTATGGTCAAACACATCTGGAGAACACAGGTTTGGGGAAGGCTGGATATGATGGGGAGTACTAGTCTAAACATCGTGAGGGCATCAGTGAGGGGGGGGGAAAGCTGGCACAGGAGAGGGGTGGATTGGTGTCTGAAATGGGTTTCTGTAGCTGAGTCAACCTCCTTCTGAAACCATCTCCCTATAAAAGGCAGCTCTCAAATCAATAGATTCTTCTACCTGTAATGCATCCAGGAGCAAAAGTAAATGAGATTCAGATTGCTGACATAAGATTAGAAGTGGTGCAGGAACTCTGAAACAGCCAACACAACGTGGACTATACTTTCAGAATAATGTTATTATGTGTGTGGAGGGGTAATGCTTAATTTCTAGAAAGAGGGGCTTTGGGGCTTAGGCCTTGCCTTTTATGAAAAGGAGCCCTTGCTCAGCGGTTTGGACACAGAGGATCCCTGTTCAGTCTCTGAAATCTTCCATTAACAGCATCATGTCATCATTTCCTGATTAGATCCCGGCCTCAGGAGCTGTGTCTCCTGGCCTATTTTAGTCTTGTGTATATTTGTTTTTAATGTGATTTTAGCTAGATGGTTTTAATTTTATATTGTTTAATGTCTTTTTATGGGGGAGGGTGGGAGTAGTTGGTGCTTTTAGTTGGTACTGTAGAGTTTTAATTGTTGTAAGCCATCACAATTGTTTTTAGCAGAGGGGTGGGGTATTATTATTATTATTAATAATAATAATAATAATAAACAACCCTGGGGTGTTGGGAAAGATTTCTACTGGGGAGTGTAGAAAACCACTGCCAGGAGGCACATAGACACAGCTGGAACACACCCTGGCACTAAGCCCTGTTCTTTAACTCTGTATGGGACAAGCCTTACTTGAACAGTGATAAGAGAAGCTACCCAACACACTCAGTTGTTGCTATAATGTCCGTTCATCCCCACTTAAAGAAAGTTTCTGGCCAAAGGGGGGTGAAGGTGGTGCTAAATAGATGTGGCCAAAAGAGACAGGGAAAGGTGAGGCTACAGGAAAAAGTTCTTCTGTTTAGACAACAGGATAGAGGGTTAAGAGGCAGGGCTCTGGAGTTTGCTAGTTCCAGTGAGTGGTTCAGGGCATTCCCTTCACCTAGCCAGGACATGACTGTGCTTTCTGGGCACTTATCCAACCAGAAATCAAATACTGATCGTTCATCTTGATGTGCCAGTGGCCTGTGTCTATCTGCATGTATCTGCCTTGAGTGTAATGATGGCAGATCAAAGGCTGCCCCATGTCCCCAGGAACAGCCCTTCCGCTTTTGTCTGCTGTTGCTAGGAGCCCAGAAAACTAAAGAAAAGTGTTGGGAGCATGTTAATCAGACTCTTACAGTACAACAATAACTCTCTCCAGTGCAGGAACCCCTAGAGTGGAGCAGTGGGTACTTGGGCAGGTTAGCAGACATTTTCCTCTCCAGCTCAGTGGTACCAAGAGCCAAGCATCCCCCTCTCCCCGCCCCCAGGTTCCAAAACCATGCCATCTGAGTTTGAATTCATTAAGCTGGAATAACAGTGGACTAGAGAGCCAGCATGGTGCAGTGGTTTGAGCGTTGGACTACAGCTCTGGAGACCAGGGTTCAAATCCCCATTCAGCTATAGAAACCCACTGGGTGACCTTAGGCAAGTCACACTCTCTCAGCTTCAGTTGAAGGCAATGACTAACCCCCTCTGAACAAATCTTTCCCACAAAACCCTGTGATAGGTTTGCCTTAGGGTTGCCATAAGTCAGAAATAACCTGAAAGCACACAACAACAACTCAACAATGGACTAACGATACTCTGAGTTTATGTGCTCTAATTTTTCTTTTTCAAAATGGAAATCTAGCAGATTTTCATTTTTTACAACAACAATAACACATCTTTTTTATTTAGAAGTACCATATAATCTGAAGTCCTAAGAAAGGGATGGGCATCTACAGAGTGTCCAGGGGATGTACCCATCCCATTCCACCACTACCCAGACCATTTTAAAACCACACAATTTTGATGAAACTAAAAGTGAGCCAAAGATCACTTCCAGTTTTTCAAAAATACAATTTTAGGACAGCAAAGGGTAGGCAGAGCCCTTCAAATGGCAATTAATGGAAGAATCACAGCAGCCCTTGGAGACCTTTGAAAGTGCAATTCTCAATTTTTTTCATTTTTTTCCCCAGTTGGGTAGTACAGGTAGGGCTCAGGAGGGCAGAGGCTTCCTACATGGTCTACATTTGGCCTATGGACCACACTATTCCCACTCCTGCTCTGAGCTATACCTTATTAAAGCTGACACTGCTTACCTCAACACTTGGGTGAAATAGTTGACAAGGGACAGTCTGTGCAATGATGACTCTGATTCTCATCTTCTTCAAATTACTTATGTTTTTAATCTGGAAGTGTTTTAAATTTATTTATTTATTTATTGCATTGTGTGCCAGCCTGACATTCTATGACTCAGGACCAGGTGTGCTTGTGCGTATATGTACCTTCAAGTTGCCTGTTGAGTTATGGTGACCCCATGAATTTCATAGGATTTTCTTAGGCAAGAAATACTCAAGAGGTGGTTTTGCCAGTTCCTTCCTCTGGAATATAAAATATAGCACCTGCTATTCATTGCTTTCTTCCATTCAAATACTAATCGGGGTTAACCCAGCTTAGTTTCCAAGGTCAGATGGGATCTGGTGCCTTAGGGTATTCTGCCCATGAGGCAGAACAGACATATTTAAACAAACCAACAAATAAATCCTCACAGGTACACACTTGCATACATAGGAATGTGACTGATCTAAATGAAGCCGGCACAAGAGGCAAGAGACTGCATTCGTTTCACTGGAAAAAGAGATGCTAGTCTAATATATCTGCTGAAGCACCCAAATGATATTGGATTGATCTGTTAGCTGGGAAAAATGAGGACAGTCCTGCACAGAAAACAGGGCCATGTCTTGAAGAAAGGTGGGCTGACTTCAGACTTATGGGATATACCACTTCTTTAAAAAAAACAAAACACAGAACCCAGAGAAGTCCACTAACAAGCAGAAAGTACAAAATAGTGCTTAAGAGGGATGGTGATACAGCAGGTAAAGACAGTGAGTCCTTGCACATACATGCACACCCCATGCAATGAGCCTGCACATAGCATAAAGTATTACAAAGGTGC
The DNA here is from genome assembly GCA_030847615.1 of Gambelia wislizenii. NCBI lineage: Eukaryota > Metazoa > Chordata > Lepidosauria > Squamata > Crotaphytidae > Gambelia > Gambelia wislizenii. The sequence goes on from JAUMIR010000003.1 coordinate 218,701,797, forward strand.
ATCTGAGTTACTACAGATCAAGGGTTCTGTCTAACTCAAGACTTTAACATTAGGCAGCAGAGTTGCACAAAGATTGCTCAAAGGCAATCAACTCACACTTTTGTTTTGTGGCTGAGAAACAATGAAACTGAGAGAGAAGGGATTACCACAAGGTTATTAATAGAAGAGGTTTGTTTTTGTTTCTTAATTTGCTGTATTACTTGCATTTTTAAAAAACTACTGGAACTCAGAAACCAGGGTAGGCAAGTTGGCGCTTTCCAGTTTTTTGGACTATAATTCCCAGAATCCCTGACAATCATCCATGATGGCTTAGGTTTATGGGAGTTGTGGTCCCAAAAATCTGGAGGGCAACAGGCTAACTATCCCTGGTTGGAAACCCTTGGAGATATAGCGCTCATCACTCAGAGATTTACCAGTAGATCCACTGGACCTTCTGCCTACCCCTGCATTAGAAGACGGTTTCTGCAAACTGATGGGAACTGACCTTGTAAGCAAATTGCTGTATTGTGTCTGATTGCAAAGCAATACTTGCATTGCTTGTGGAATTGCTCTAGTATGGAATTAGTGACCACCTTCTGGTCTGCCTTGGTATACCGTACATACTTGTGTATAAGTCGACCTCATGTATAAGCCGAGGGCAGGTTTGGGGGCCAAAATTATAGATTTTGATATGTCCTGTGGACAAGTTGAGGGCCATCCTACAGACAGAGAAAGTGCCAGTGCTGCCTCAGGGGGTCAGCTGCCCCGGCCACTGCCATTTTCCCACTCAGGCATTCAAAAAGACCTTTTGCCACTCTGCTCAGAGAAGGGTATGGTTCCTTTTATTATAAAAGTTAAGGTACAGTATTAACTCTTATAAAAAGAAGGAATCATCTCCTTCTCTGAGTAGAGTGATGGAAGGTGAGAACTTGTCCATCTCAGGAGACCCTAAAAGAAGCACCGATGCCCTCTACTCTCTTGGTGCTCCTTTGAGGGAAAGCGTTAAAGAGCCACTGCTGCTGCCACCGCCATTTTTACACCCAGGCATTCAAAAAGATCAGAAGTGGTGCTGTGACAGAGAGGATACAGGTAGTCAGTGCTTCTTTTATGTTCTCCCAGAATGAACTAAGCTCTCTCCTTTCACCATTCTACCCAGAGTAGGGGATGGTTCCTATTTTGACAAGAGTTAAGATACAGTACTTACATTGACCTGTGAACAAGTTGACCCAGGTTTTTTGAGATGTTTTTTGACTAACATTTCTAGGCTTATACATGCATATATACAGTAAATTACTCAACAATAATCCTACTAACATCAGCTGCAATGCTATCAATATTTAAAATTTCTCTCTAGTGATAATTCTCTAATCATTAGAGTTTCTTAACCAGGGTTCCCTGGAACCCCAGGGTTTTGTGAGTGTTCACTAGGGGTTCAGTGTGAAATTATGAGTGGGGAAACATACACTTTTTTAGCTGTAGATATAATTTTTATGCAGGGGTTCCCTGAGACCTGAACATTATTTCAAGGGCTCCTCTGGGATAAAAAGATTGAGAAAGGCTATATAGTAATGGCCTATATTCACCTAGAGTGAGTGTCTATTTTTTTTTAATCTAATGGGATGGGGAGTGATAGGGTGGGGAGTATACTATGGAATATATTCAAATGTTGAATTTCAGCCAATTTAAATCTACTTATGCACCCATTAATATCTAGCTTTAGATCCTGGTGGGAGTCTTAACTTGGGATTTTGTTTTGTTTTGGAGGCAGGCTTCTTCTTCTTCTTCTTTTTTTTTCTTTTTGTCAACAGTTACTTAGCTAGCAAATACACACCAAAAGCTCAGCTTGTAAATTTGGGAGGCCCTTTGGGAAATGACTTGACCTGAAAGGTGCTTGTCAGATTCATTTTGTTTAGAGCAGAGGTCAGAATGAAATGACACTTTTAACCCTGAGGAAACTGTGGACTGTATTTGGAATTACATTTCTGATCCAAATCTGGCAGGCAGAGGCTCCTCTTCGGTGCTTGCCATTCTGCTGAAAAGTGCTATCTTGGGCTTTCCCTGTCCATCCAGCAACTGGGGAGGTCAGCAAGGGGGCTTACAGTCACTTACCTTCTTTTTGCCTTTTAGAAACCCAAACTTTGCTGATTCCTGAGCTATTATAAACCCCACTGTTCCTAGGACCATCCACAAAACAGGAAACCTGACATTTGTTTCAAATAAGGCTCCTTTGTTTTTAGCATACAGTTTACAAGGAACGGTGGCCTACTGTTAGGCCTACTGGAAAATGGGGGGTATCGAATGTAACAACTGAATAGCTGCCATCTTTATAGTCATTTATAACAGACTGGACAAAAAAAAAAAAAAAGAAGCCAAGATTGTAACTAAAACCTGGTGACTGTCTCTGTGGCATAGTAGGTCAAGTGTGGGAGTAGTTGTGGGAGATTCAGTAAACCATGAAGGTGACTGGAGGACTCTGGACCAATATTTATCTTTCCAGGGCCGGTTTAACCTGTCTGCCAAATCAGCATTGGCAGGGGGCCCCGAGGTCAAGAGGGGGCCCCGAGGTCAAGAGAGGGCCCCGTGTCGGCCTCCTTAATATGAAAATAATGGGATTTCTGGTTTAAAATACCATAGAGTTGCCTTGGAAGGCCTAGAAAAGGGCTAGGGAAGACACATTTTCTAGGAAGACTCTATGGTAGGTGTGCTGTTTTGTGTCCCATGGATAATGAATCCATGGATACGGGGGTCCTACTATAATCTGAACATCCTGTACGGTGAATAGGTTAGGTTACATTGATCTGAGATAAACATATGGGGGCCCCAAAGTAAAGCATTGCAGGGGGCCCCAAAATTCCTTAAACCGGTCCTGTATCTTTCCAGAGAGCCAGTGTGGAGTGTTCAACTAAGACCCAGGAGACTAAGGTTTGACTCTTTGCTCAGCCACAGAAACCCAGTGTGGGACCTCTTTATAGGAAACCTAAAAGCACATACACTCCTTTAACCCCATATGACAAAAAATATATATATTTACTTTATTAAAATAAACAAAGTGTACGTCCCCAGCAGAAGACTAGCTTTTGTCTGCCTTCCCTTACCACTGCTGTATGAGCCTTCTAAAAGTGCCACCACTAGCATGGTAATTCAACACGATTTTAGCCTGACTGTTTAGCATGTTAGAAATACACAACCCATTAAATAAAGGCGACTCTCTGCTTGCGTAGTGCTGCTGGTAAGATTCCAGAATAAAACACAGGTGACCTTGCCTCATAGCCAAGCAGGACAAAGAGAGGGTAACTCTGCCAAGATTTTGGAGCTCCTAGGGTTTACAGACTTCTGTCACCCCAAGGAAAAACCACAAACTCATAAAGAAGCCTTTTCCATAAAATCTTTTGCAATTAACTAACAGCCAACAAATTAGTTTCTTTTTTTTTTTTAAGGAAGCCATTTTGAGTTTAAAGGTGCCTTTCCCCCACATAGTCCAGGTGCTTGCTATAAAATGCTGATTTATACTTTTCTAAGAAACATTCCTTCTGAGGTCTGACATAGTAATAATTAAGCATGAACCCAAATGGTGGGAAGCTCTTATTGGGGGGTTGGGGAGGTTTCAAACCAGCTTTAGCTGAAATTAACATTTTGAATAGAATGAGAGACTAGATGCCACCCACTCTGTTAATAGGTTGATTCTGGAATGAGGAACTTTATCCATCCCTCCCCCCCCCCGCCAAAAAAAAAATCTCTTCCACCATCTTTGGACCAAGACAGTGGAATGAAAATGCACTGATCTGAACATGAGTGTATTGTGGTGTTACTACTGGGAGAATGTAGCATCCGTCCAACAGAAGCCTTGTTGTTGTGCTGTCAAGACACTTATGGTGACCCACAGGGTTTTCTTAGCAAGATTTGTTCAGAGGGGGTTTGCCTTCATCTGAGGCTGAAAGAGTGTGATTTGACCAAGGTCACCTGGTGGATCTCCATGGCTGAGTGAGGATTCGAACCCTGGTCTCCAGAATCATAGTCCAGTACTCAAACCACTACACCACTGTTAGCACCGCTGATAAGCATCCCCCTAGAGACCCCCAAAATTGACATATTAATAAATTGGCATATTAATGTGGTCTTCCACAGGGAAAAGCAGGATGGTTTTCAGAGACCTGCTAAAAGCCATGCTTTGCCCATAGGAAGGACTAAGGCAAGTTTTAAACTGTAAGGGAAATATCAATAGGTGAAGAGGACACAGTCTCTACTCTATTGTCTAAGTGGTAGACAATAAATGGATGGAGCAATTGTTTGTGTGCCAGTTTCGAACTTCCCTTCCTTAATCACCTAACCTTAAGAGGAGGCAGCTCAAGCTTTGTGAATCCAATTATCGGACATTACAACACATTAGCATTTTTAGAAACTCGTTGTGTAGTCCTTGAAAGTTCCTGCAATCTATTGTTTCAGACCAGGGGACTTGCTTCTCTTAGGAATTTTGGGTATAATTATTGCCCCCAAGTCTGCTTCCTTGCACACAGACTCCATTTCCAGGGGAAAATCTGTTACTCTGTGTCAGCCACTCCAGATTCATCCATCCACTTTGCTGGTTTGATAAACGAACTCCAAACTACAAGACAGGTGTAGTATTTTCCCCAGAAATCTCCCTACCTATCCCTCCAGCAACCTCTTTTCTTCCATTCCTAGTGGTCTTGTGTGAATGCTTTCTATATGAATGTGTGTGTGCTTGGTGTTTTCATTTTTATGTCTTTAATAAATATGATTGTTAATTTTTCATCTTACGTGTGTTTGTGTCTGTTCAGAGGGACTAGTGGTATACAAAGGTGTTAAGATCCCCTTCTCTGTTGCCCTCTTTTGCATTGCTAAGTTGAGTTGCTGCTAATTTCCCCAACATATTAGAAACTCGATATTTTCTTGGAATTTCCAAGACCTCTTTGGGTAACACCACACTGGGGTGCCGTTTACACGGTGAAAATGTCCTGGGAAGAATTCGTGTCGATCCCTGGCAGTTTACACGTACATCGGGTTGGGTACGTGATTTTCGGAAGGGGGTCCACTTTTTATCACTCAACCTGCGGGACTTCCAGTCCCGTGGTTTGTGCCGGTTTTTAAAAAAGTCACTGGAGGATTCGGAAAATTGGAAATGTAAACAGCCTGGGACAAAATGTCTCGGTACTGGGATGGCCAGAAATGGTGACTGGGGGCGGGCTTAGAGATCAGGGACCAGAAAAGGAGGGGTCAGTCACCCGTTCAACAGAGCCAGCCTCACCAGCCGAAAATAAAGGCATCCCTTCCAGCTGCACGAAAGTTGATGTGTGTGTGTGCGCGCGCGTGTACTCAATCACCTTTTAAAATGGATTTCTACACTGCATACCCTTCAGCTTTAACCTCTTCCTCAACTGCATGTTACAGAGAGATCGTGGTGGGCAGAAGGTCGCACATTCATTCCCTGCCTGGATCCCCTCCCTGGTATTCCAGCCTCTGAGCGAATGAACACCCTTTAATTCCCCCTCTGTGTCTGTGCCTTTCAAAATGCCTGTCGCTGGCTTGCTGTAAGGGTTAACATTTTAAAGAGGCAAGGGGAAACCCAACCTCCCCCCCATGGCTTGATCTCTCTGCATCTGAGCAAAAGATCTCAGTCTGGGTCTTTCAAAATGCCTCTGCTTAAAGTGAAAGCAATTCCAAGCCTTTACTCGGCTTGCATTCAAAAGGAAAGGAGATGGTTTAATTGTTCCTCTGTCCAGGGCCGGTTTAACCTGTCTGCCAAATCAGCATTGGCAGGGGGCCCCGAGGTCAAGAGAGGGCCCCGTGTTGGCCTCCTTAATATGAAAATAATGGGATTTCTGGTTTAAAATACCATAGAGTTGCCTTGGAAGGCCTAGAAAAGGGCTAGGGAAGACACATTTTCTAGGAAGACTCTATGGTAGGTGTGCTGTTTTGTGTCCCATGGATAATGAATCCATGGATACGGGGGTCCTACTATAATCTGAACATCCTGTACGGTGAATAGGTTAGGTTACATTGATCTGAGATAAACATATGGGGGCCCCAAAGTAAAGCATTGCAGGGGGCCCCAAAATTCCTTAAACCGGTCCTGCCTCTGTCTGAGGTCTTTGAAAAGTGCCTTCTGCCTCTTCTGAAAGGGTTAACATTTTAAAGAAGCGAGGGGAATACCAAACCTCTGCCTCCCTGTCTCCCCCCACCCAGCAAGCCAATAGCATTGCTCGTGGCACAGAACTTTAAAGGAAGTGCGTCACTGAGGTTGTGAAAACACGAGTAATCGCATACTTGATTGACAGCAAAAAAACAAACAAACCCTACAACCTAAAAAAAAACCCCGGAACTTTGGATGTGTAAATATCAGTCACAGGACCACCTGGGATATCCAGATCAGTGACATAAATCGTATAAACAGCGAGGGACGGATTCGTGATCACAAAATCACGGTAAGCACCACAACAATTTCTGTCGTGTAACTGGCACCCGGCTCTCAACCAGAAGCCTTGCCTTTATGAAATACACTGGGAGTATCTTCATCAGGTTTCTTCAGCCTGGCAGCCTCCAAATGTGTTGGATTGCATTTTCTGTCAAAAGCAACCAATGGCTTACTAGATGGAAATTGTAGTCCAGTCCAGGAAGATGGCCTGTACATCACTGAACTGGAAATGCAATTTACTTTCTGTTTTCAATTTAGGGCGTTAACCGGAAAGTCCCAGATTTTCTTCCTGTTCTTTCTGATTTTATTTTGGCGATCCATACTCATTTTGTTTATCCCAGAGTATTGTTTGTCAGCTCCCAATATAATCCAACACTTTTTTATACCACCTCCCCAGGTCAGTTTATTTTAATCCAGTATAAAATCTGGGACTTTTCAGTCTGGATGTGCTCTTAGCTGGGCTCATTCCTAATGTAATAGCAGGTAAGATCTGCTGTACTGTTTGTCTTGTCTGCTGAGAAGACAAACTAAAGAGCTCCAGAGCTGTTTGAAAATTCTGTATTTGAGGCTGTGCATGTATATTATATTTTAAAATTTTGAGCCAATGTTTCTTTTGTACAATTTCAAGTTATCCAGGCCAAAGGCCAGTGCAATTATCAATATAACTGGAGGACCACAGTGCGAAATAACTTGCTTGTTAGCCTTTTATTTGCCTTTGTGAACATGCATTTTGTATTTTAGCTACCCTCTGGTGAAATGTTAATCTATACTTTGGGTTCCATTTAAGACATTCTTTGATACGTCTATGTACAGGAAATAGATCGTGGACATAATGGCTGGCTGGTTACTCAGCATGTACTCTGATGGGAGTGTTCCAAATGCCTGTATGCAGCAAAAGGGTACTTTTAAAAAACTCAGACAACAGGTTGCAACCTCAAGCTCCAATTTATTCAGCAGGAGTGGAACAAGATTTGCCAATTGCTAAACACTACTTCTCTCAGCCAAAGGCAGAAATATTTCAAAATTATATTCCATTTAAACCTCAAGGTAGTTAAAGTAGCTGAAGAAAAATCCTGTTACCACTGCAGTAAGAGCTAATCTCACCAAGATGAAATCAGATAAATAAATAAAAAAATCAATGAACTATAGCTTTGTAACCCAGAAGTATTTTTTTTTTTAAATACAATCCATGGAGGAATCCTGTTATCCTAAGAAGCTTAACTATTTCAATTGAAATAGATGATTCATTGGAATGATCATTTGAAAATCATATTTAATGCTTATACATACAAGATAATATATGTACCCTTGCAGGGTTTTCACACATCCTGGAACTCAAAGCCAAGGACAAAGCAGTAAAGAAGAGCAGGGAAAATTCAAGCACAAAGCTAGGTTCATGTATGTATGTATGTATGTATAAATACCCTTGCTGAATTGAGAGCACTATCTACCCAGACTGTGCATCTGAATCAGAATATATGTTGTAGTGCACACTCAGAAGCGAGGAACCTGATCCTGCCCCCTTTCAGAGCTTGGTAAACATACATTTTTGGACAACAACCCAGACTCCCGCAAGCACTATGGGCAGTCAGTATGCTGGCTGAAGCCTAACACACACTACTCAAATAATCCAGTGTGAAAACGATTGCGGCTTTGGGGGGGTATGGAGGAGTGGCTGGCAGGGCGGGGTTTCGTCTTATAGGGCTCCCCATTGTGGCTTCGGGAAGGGCGGGTGCTTGCAAGCCTCCCCCCATTCATCCAGCCACCACCCGTCCTTCTGAAGCTGCGATGGGGAGCCCTATTCTGGCGTATAAGATGACCCCCTAATTTTGAAAAGATTTTGAGGTTTTAAAGTCGTCTTATACGCCGGAATATACAGTTTTTTATTTTTAGAAGATCCGATAGAGACTATAGAAGAACTCATGACAACTATAACTGAATTTGGATATCACTCAGGATTTAAGATCAACAAAGAGATATCGATAATATTGACAAAAAAAATGAGTGACCTAGAAGATAACTTATTATCTGCAAAATCTAGATGCAAAAATAGGGAAGAAAGTCAGCTATCTAGGATTATGGTTAACAAAAAGGAACTCAGATTCATATACAATCAATTATAAAAAGATATGGAATGAAGTTAGAGAAGATATAAAGAGATGGGAGAAACTAAACTTATCGATTTCAGGAAAAATATCAATTTGTAAAATCACAATTCTTCCAAAAATGTTATATCTATTTCAGAATCTTCCAATAATAATAAACAACAATTCATTTGCAGAATGGGAGAAAGACTTGAGGAACTTCATTTGGAATAACAACAAGGCAAGAATGAAATGGAAATATCTTACAGATGAAAAAAGTAGAGGATGATGGGACCTACCCAATCTGAGATTATATTACTATGCGGCTGCTCTAGTATGGTTACAAGATTGGATAAAATTAGAGAATGAAAAAATCTTAGCCATAGAAGGCCACAATATCAGATTCTGGTGGAACACCTATTTATGTTACGAGAAAGATAAATCAAATAAAGATTTTAACATTAACTTTGTTAGAAGAGCTTTGCAAATGGTGTGGAATAAAATAAAGAAGATGTTTTATAATAAATTGCCCCTGTGGACCTCTCCACAAGAAGCTTTCCAAAATAGATGGAAGACCACAGATCATTGGCTAAGCTACAAGGAAATAGGCGATAAAGATCCTAATGGCAAATTTGTTATGAAATCAAAAGAACAAGTGGAAGAATCCTATAAAATTAATTGGTTTAATTACCACCAATTAAGAGCTAGATTCTTAGAAGATTCAAAACATAAAAATGGAAGAAAATGAACTAGATAAGATCATTTGGGATGAACAAAAGAAAAAGAAGATTACTAAACCATATATATTACTGTTGGAAAGGACTTTAGAAATGGGCAACATCAAACATTTTATGATAAATTGGGCAAAAGACCTTGGATACCCTCTGGAATTGGAAGCTTGGGAGAACGCCAGAAAAACAACAACAAGTAAATACACAGTTTGCCAGAATCTGAAAGAAAATTACATGAAAATAGCACATAGGTGGTACTATACCCCTTTAAGACTTAATGAAATGAACAAATCGATTAATAATATGTGCTGGAAATGCCATAACAACATGGGCTCCCTGCTTCACATGTGGTGGAGTTGTAAGGTGGTTAAAAAATTCTGGGAGAAAATACATAAAACAATTGAAGAGATTTTACAGATCAAATTTACAGTGAAACCTGAGTTATATTTGTTGAATTTGACTAGTGTACTAGGAAAAGAAGTGGAAATAAAAGACTGGAAAATTCTTCTGTATTTGAGTTCAGCAGCCAGAATAACAATAGCTCAACAATGGAAAGCAGAAAATCCACCAACTATCTATGAGCAGATTTCAAAAACCTGGCAAATTGTTAGATCTAGACATATTAACAGTGAAAATACATAACTTAACAAAAGAGAAATCACTAGAAAAATGGATTCCAGCATTAAAGCTTTGGGGGAAAGGGGAAATGGGATATGACATGAAAAATCTGGCATTCTGTGACTTTATTTCATTATTAATAGCTGTATACGCACAATCCTAAATATACACTGGACTGACTATGTGACGAATGTTGCTGTCCTTGAGCAAGCAGGGATCACCAGCATTGAGGCCATGATATTGAGAACACACTGCGCTGGGCAGGGCACATTTCTAGGATGGAGGACCATCGCCTCCCAAAAATAGTACTCTACGGTGAACCTGCCACGGGTCAGTGTAAGAGGGGCGCGCCAAAAAAGCGATACAAAGACTCCCTGAAACAACATCTCAGGCTCGGCCAAATTGATCACCAACAATGGTCCGCCCTGGCCTCACATCGGGAGGCATGGAGACGCACTATCCACAATGCTGCAGCCTTATTTGAGAACTCACGCCAAACAAGTCTTGAAGAGATACGACAACGCAGAAAGAATCACAACCCAGAAACATCACCCAAGGAGACCTTCTGCTGTGCTTTCTGCAACTGGACTTGTTTATCTCGGCTTGGCCTTTTTAGTCATCAGCGCATTTGTAGAAAGCGCGGGATGAGTCCTTCCTGAATCTTTGCGAAGAAAAGCCAGAGAGAGAGAGAGAGTAAGGGAGAGAAAAGGGGGTTGGAATAGATAAAAATATTTCTTAAAATATGTTGTTTAAATACGCAGGGAGCAGTTTGAAAAATATTAATTTAGACAAAGTCAGTAATAATATATATAAGATGTACTTACTGCAATTGTGTCAAACTTATAGGAAGTCAACAAAAATTATAAATGTTTGTTTAAAATGTTTACAACAAGTCAATAAAGATGGATCATGGATTAATTGAGAAAATAAAAATCGGTAAGTGTTAAGTAGAAGATAACAGTATTTGTTATTTGTAATTAAAAAAAGGACAAAGGAGATTTTCAGACTACATTGTTATAGTGTTACTATTCCACTTTAACTGCTCTGGCTTCCTGCTGTGGAATTCTGGGGTTTGTAGTTTAGTGAGGCCTACGAGCTCTCTGGCTGAGAGTTCTAAATGCCCCTCCCTAAACTGCAAATCCCAGGATTCAATAGGAGGCAGCCATAGCAAATAAAGTGGAATAGTAACACTTTAACAGTGTTGTCTGAAAATCTAGAAACAGTCAAAAGTATCCTTTGACAGACACTAGATCAAGAGAGCAAGTATGGTGTCATGGTTTGAGCACTTGACCATGACTCTGGAGACCAGGGTCTGAATCCCTGCTTGGTACGTCTACACTGGTACTGTAATTCAGGGCCAGTCCGAAGTATTATGATGTGGAGCTGCCCTGGATTGACATGATGCCAGCTACACATACCAATATGGATCCATTCCAGCGCCATGCTGTAGTCCAGATGGGCTGCTGGGCTGACACCACATCAGACCCATTGGCCCGTCCTCCTCAGTGCCATCTCCTCACCTGCTGGCCAAGCAGCTGTCTGTGAGAGCCTGGCCATCGCTGTCACTGCTGGTGAGGTCAGAATGGGGCACCTGTGCGATCAACAAGGAGATGGTAGAGTGACCCCTTCAGTCTTGATTACATAGTGTAGTGCCCCATTCTGACCTCACCAGGCAATGGCCAGGCTCTCTCAGGGAGCTACTTGGCCAGTGGGCGAGGCAGCAGAGGTGGCAGTGGTGGCACCAGGGGGGACGGGCCAGCAGGCCTGATGCAGTGGATATGCAGATGTGTGGAAAACTGGGTCACTCTGGATCTAGCCTAATCCAGCTGGCCACATCCAAAACACCAGGACCACTCTGAAATTTCCTGGAAACTCTGGAGCAACTTGCAGTTTCTGTTAAACTGGATTAATGGCTAAAATTAGTGATTCACTGCATCTGTGGAGTAAATACATCACACCAAATCAAGGGTGAGTACAGGTTTTATCCTTGGTGTTGACAAGCCCAGGGTGACCTTGGGCAAGTCACATTCCCTCAGCCTCAGAAAAAGGCAAAGGCAAACCCCCTCTGAATAAATCTTGCCATGAAAACCCTTTGATAGGGCCGCCAAAAGTCAGAAGTGACTTGAAGGCACACAACATGAGAGATCAACTGTGTCTCCTGGTATTTCTTATGTATAATTCAACAAGATTCCTTATGTGTAATTCAACAAGGTTTTATAAAATAAAACAAGCTTAGGCTGGAAGAAAGTTCTACTGCATTCAGTGGAGCTTACTTCTAAATAAATATTAATAGAATTGTGCTGACAGCATGGGTCAATTTTTTCCATGATTCTTGGAAGTTATGAAAAAACTTGACAATCGAAACTTAACAGAGGTGGTCCGACCCTGAGGCAACAGAGGTGGAAACCAGGCAACAAATTTTGGAGGTCATGACAGGTCAGACATTATTTTTATATTTTTACTGTCAGGGATGGGAAGAATGTTTTGTGAGCTCATGTGCCAAAATAATGTAGCTGGCTTTAAGTAATATGCCCTGTGACTTGGGTGGCTCAGGTGGGGGAGGATACTAGTTCATGCCTCAGGCAAAAAAAAAGGCCTTGGGCTGTTCCCAGAGCTCAGGTAGACTGTGGGGTTGTCTAGACAATGAAAATACTACTCATAGAATTCAACTAGAACACATTTTGTCCCAACATGCTATGAACGAGATTCGTGGTATTTGGAAGAAGAGGGACTAAAACCTCCATCTCTGGGGGTGGGGGAGGAAACCCATTGCAGATTTCCCCAATGTTTTTTTAATAATGTGCAAAATTGCAAATTATTGCACACCTGGACATCCAATTCAGGATGTTTCGCCTTCTTGGTGAGGGTGGAAGTGGAGAGCAGGTTCGTCAGCCATGTGGGCAGTGGGCGGACTTGCCGGCAACAAAATGGCTGGAAGCACCATTTTTGTGTTTTATGTTATCAACTATGCAATTTTTTTGCTGCTCTGAGGTGACCAAAGAGCTTTTTATATGCACTTGCATACCTTTGATTTGCAAGTTAAAAAAAATACTGTGCAGCAGCAACAACACATGTGGAGAATAATATGCTGTACTCTTGGCCACCATCTTGATTCGCAGGCATGGCTGCGTGTGCACTTCAAACACAGATGGCTTCGCTTACAGTAGATTTTGCCAAAAGACCATGGAGACAAATGAATGCTGCTGCAAATTTGCTATAATGTGCACCAATCCACTTTATATCTTCTCATCTAGACAACCTCTGTGTAGCACAGATTAGAAAATACTCTTAATATGTCCAAGGGATAATAGCTTGGTTAATAATAACAGTCAAGGTATAAAATGCAAGAATATCTCTTTCACAAGATGGAAATCTTCGATGCAAATAACAAAAATGTTTGAAGGATGTCTTGGTCAGAACATTAAAGCCAACAATAACCTTGTATTTAAATCTGTCAGAAGCAGACAGAAAGGCAGTTTGGTCAACAAAGGACTATTAACAGAGGATTTTGAGGAAGAGTTTGAAAAACTGAGTCAAAATAAAATATTGCTGAAAATTTACAAATTGACAAACTCACCCATAAATTCTTAAAGGAGTCAAATGTGGCATTGATAGTGCAGTTGGCCTGCCATATCTATGGGTTCTGCATCCATGGATTCAATCAACCATGGCTCAAAAATATTCAAGGGGGGGGGATTCCAAAAAACAAACCTTGCTGTTCACCATTTTATATAAGGGACACCATTTTACTATGCCATGGGTATATAATAGGACTTGAACATCCATGAATTTTGGTATCCACAGGGATCCTGAAACCAAACCCCAGCAGATACTGAGGGTCCACTATATCTAACAAAAATACACAGTAGCTGACATCATTTTCCTGAGCAAGCAGAGCATGCATTTCCTCCAGTGTTGTTCCACTGTGCTTCTCCTGTGCCTCTGGCCTTCTGACTGTGCAACTGTAGTGTGAAAGTGCGGAGACATGCTCCTATAGCCAATCAGGGCCCAGTCGGGAGGGAGACTCCCAAATATCATCTAACTGCAGTTTGGCAGCTGAGAAAGAGGAACAACAGTCTCCCTCCCAGACCTCCAGCAAGTGGACCTCTTTCCCAGATGCAAAACTGCAGCCAGATGATGCATAGGAGCTTTCCCCTACCCCAGCTATGCTTATGGTGGGGATACACACTGATGCCATCACTCTGTGGTTGGACAGGGGTGATCTTGTGGAAGGAGGAACTAGATTATGGCTCCTGGCCCGACCCTCCCAAACTTGATGGAAACATCATCCAACCATGCTCTAATCACTGGCAGAAGGGATCTCCTTCTTCCCATGTAGCTGATGCCAAATAAAGTGTGTGTGTGGGGGGGTTACAATTGTGGCAATAGTGCCACAATTGTGACTAAGTAGCAATCTTGAATATGAAACAGCTGTGTACATTTTCTCATTTGTAAATGTTTCATATTCACGATCACTACTTAGTCACAATTGTGACACTTTTGCCATGATTGTAACTACCCACACCCACACACACCCCAACACACAACCTACTTTACCAACCATCACCTGCACAGGGAGAAGGAGCTCCATTCTGCCAGTGATCAGAGCATGGGTGAAGGACGTTTCCATCAAGTCTGCAGGTGGGTTTGGGCCAGGAGAGGTTATACAGGATTGCAGCCAATATAATATTAGCACATACATACAAATGTTGCTGAGACATTTGGAGAGTTGTAGTTGAAAAAGTAACTTTCTAAAGCTCTGAGAATCATCTAAAAAGGAAGTCCTGTCTCATCATCTGTTCAGCCTTCATTGAGAGTATCATATGTACTGGGCAATTATATACTTGGACATTATATGGACATTATAATGTCCAAGTATATAATTGTATAAAAGTATATAATTATATACTTGGACTTCAAAAAAGGTTTTGTCAAAGCTGCTCACCAAGTAAGTCTAGCCACGATGAGATAAGAGGATGCACACTGAGGCAAAATAAAGTAAAATCCTCATTTCATATACACATGCACAAACACGGATGAGCACCAGCCAAAAAGTCCACAATTGATTCCATAGTTTAGAAGACTGTACTGTATGTAGATCATACTCTGAAGATCTCAAAACACAGGCCAATCCATATGGGTGAGGATGTTCTCTAAGGTAAACAAGATTCAAAGCCACTCATATAGAAACACAGATGCATAAACTACTACTGGATACAACTACACATCTTTAAAACCCAAATGTGGCATGTCAGCCTTTTTAATATATCATATTAATTTAGTTCACTGGCAGAATGTACTGAAGAAAAGGGGAAACATTACTAAACAATATTTAACTTTAGATGCTAATGATGGATGGTCTAATTATTTCATTTGCTGACAATACTGGCAGTTGTTATTTATTTTATTATTCATTTTATCCATAATATTATTTATTTTATGTCATCATTACATTTTATTGATTACTTGCCTTCTATGCTTTTTTTTCCAATGTGCCCAATGATAAATGGAAACAAGAGAAATGGTAATATATAACTACACAAATATGTTTGTAAAAGCTACTTTGGGAACAGTAACTTCAGAATCCACTGAAAAGCTTGGTTACTGGAATGCTGGAAGTTGTAGTCCAAATAAGGAAACTGAGAGAGGGGGGGTACATGAACAAAACAGAGCCAATAAAATCAAACTGTAAAATAGCAATAACTGTGGTTAAACAAATACATACACATACATACACCAAAGGCTTGGAGAACTAAAACAGTTTTGACTAGATTCTTAAAGCTGCAAATGATGAGTGTCTGCAACACTGAGGAGGCCATTCCATAGCCAATGTAACACAAGAAAAGGCCATCTCTTCAATCTCTACTTAACTAACCTCTGAAGGCATGCAAGTAGCACCTCTGACGATAATCTTAGCAATAGGTTGCTTCACATGTAAGCTTAACTTCTAATACTTTTCAGGTCTATCCCCTAGATGCCCTAGAAAGTGAACCAATTCAGTCTTCTACAAATGAAATGTTTTTGTGTGGCCTTGTTGGGTAGTTACAATGTAGTGGTCACATGGTATTACCACAGGCCCCTCACACTGCATGCTTCACTGTTGGACCCTTGGCACATTCATTTTCTATTTTGTAAAACAGAATCACTTTTCCCTGCCGGCAATCTGTGATGAGAGAGCTGTGTGGTGATTTGGTCTCATACTCCGCTGTAATGATTGCCCTCTCCACTGCTGCCTTTCTCCCTGTAAGCTCCCCAAAACTTTTCTCTTACTTCATGGTGGCTATGCAAGTTATTTTATAACATTCCCATTCTTTGTTGCTTGCCACCCCTTCCCATTTGTTTCTTCCTTTAAAAAACAAACAAACGGTTTTTCACCCAGCAGTGATAGATTTGTTGGACTGCAACTCCCATTAGTTCTCATCACTGGCTATGCTGAATATGGATGATGGGGTTAGTAGTCCAACAACATCTGGAGGTCAACAAGTTGTCCATCCATGCTTTAAACAATAAAGAGAAATGTCTCTGTGTTGGACATCTTAACTCAAGCCTTTCCAGAGCAAATTATACTTGTATCACCCAACTGTGTGGCATTTATAACTCAAATGGAGCTTAAAGCGCACACCGCACATTTCCTGTACTACTACTCTTGGCATAGAATCGTTGTAAAGTTGCTTTCCAGCATCTGGGTTTGTGTTCCTTTAAAAAAAATTGCTGCCAGATGCAGAATATGTGGTTTCTTGCACATAGAGTTGAGCCAAAAAGTTTTGGGATTTTTTTTTAAGGAAAAATATTTCTTTTGAACAACTGCTCCTGGTTTGAGGCCAATTCACCAGTCAGATTGGCATGCCTGAAGCTACAAAGGATCTAAGACCAGGCAAGGGAGGTGAGGGCACATTTTTCCTAGCTGTTTTTGTGGCTTTCTTGAGGTGAAGGTTATGGCCAATGGTAACCATTCTCCCCCCACAGTTCTTGGGAAATGCTTTAGAAAACGCTTTAGAAACTTCTATTTGGAAATGGGACATCATTCCTAAGTAGATTTCTCTTCTTCCCAAACCTGTGTTTTCTACTAACTCCCCAAATCCCACTTGGCTTTGCTCTTTAGTAATATATAAAAAGATTAATAGGCTAATATATCTTGTTAGTATGTGCATGTATGTACAGGTTCATGCATGTACAAACAGAACAGTCCTGATTGCAGAAATAATCCAAGTGCCAACATTTTAAGGGGAGCAAATAAAGCAGCAATACCTGTACCACTGTTACCACAGAAGATGCTAGATATACCATAGATCTCTCGGAATGTTGTGTGAATCAGTCAAGCTCAGTTCTTTTGAACACCAATACGTTTTTCTAGCACCAAGCACATTCCAGTTTAGGTCTGCATGGGATTGCCAGCTTTTTCTTCCTTCTCCTTCATGGCAATATGTATGTATTTCTCCATAATACATACATATTTCCATGCAGGAGAAGGAAGAAAAGGAACACACTTCTCTGTGTTCATTTTTCAAATGTGTGCATTTTTCAAATGTGCTTTTCTGCTATTTGTGAATCAGGTCACAAGCTTGGGAATGTATGAATGTTCAACTGTAAAGTGCAGTGGAATCTGCTTTTGATTCATACCACACTCTGCCTAATGATAGGGATGGCCCTGCTGGAAATGGATTTGCAGACAGTACAACTGGAATGATAAGGTTCTCACATGCTCTAGTCAACTCTCACCCTACTTGTGACATTAACAACAGCATTTTAAAACAGCTGAACTTTCCAAAAGTGTTTCCGGGGCAAACCATGTTGAGCACATTATTGTATCATAATTATAGCATGTTCCACCATGGCCATATCTGCTCTGTTGAAGAATGGGGGCAGTTGATACAATATCCAGAATTAGTGGCTAGAGCTACTGCTTAAAAAGTTCTAATAAAGCCAATGCCATCTTTATCATCCAGCCCTATGCATGTCTATACAGAATTAAGTGTCAGTGGTCCTTACTCCCAGGTAAGTGAGTATAGCATTGCAACCTCAGTGCCTGTACTAAATAGTGACAATCCCATTAAGTTCAGGGAAAAAGGATGCTATTGAAGCAATTCAGTCTTTGACTCACTATTTCAGCTCCATAAAGAGCTGCATTGTATTACACAAACGCACCCTCACATGCATGCACTAAATGCCTGTATTGTGACTATCACTTTATGAAGAAATGCTTACTTTTCTTGAACTAGTAAGCCTGAAGGAAAGTGACACACCTGTTATTTCTGTTCCTTGTTCTTGTGTACTGCCAAGTTGACTCTGATTTATGGCAATCCTATCATAGGGTTTCCTCTGCAGGATTTATTCAGAGAAGGCTTACCAGTGATTTCCTCTAAGGACTTTTTCGGACACATGAAAAGTAACGCAAGCAGCGTCGCCAGGTTGCGACGCTGCTGTGCAAGAGGGCGTCCGTTTCGGACGACGCTCCTCCCAGCGGTACTGTTGCAGTACCGCTGGGACATTTGAGCGTGATTTTTTTCATTCCCAGTGTCATATTTTACTCGCGATCGCGAGTAAAATATGACACTGGGAATGAAAAAAATCACGCTCAAATGTCCCAGCGGTACTGCAACAGTACCGCTGGGAGGAGCGTCGTCCGAAATGGACGCCCTCTTGCGCAGCAGCGTCGCCACCTGGCGACACTGCTTGCGTTACTTTTCATGCGTCCGAAAAAGTCCTAAGGCTGAGACAGTGTGACTTGCTCTAAGTCACCCAGTGAGTTTTTATGACTGAGCAGGGATTTGAACCCTGATCTCCCAGTGCCCTAGTCTAACACTCAAACCACCACACTACGCTGGCTCCTCACTTCTGTCCTTTGCCTGATGCCCATGACAATGCTGACTCTAATGCTGCAGAAGAAGAAACTCTTAATAGTGTCTTCTTATGGTATGTGTACATGCTTCTCTATGTACCATTGTCCTGCTGCCCTATTTCCCTATGAGGAAGCTATATGGCCTTGGTTTGGTATACGTAGTTATCAGAACCCAGGCTTTCAAGAAATCATGAAATATATGGACAAAGTAGACAGGTTGGTGTCTGTGGCCACTTCTCTTCTGATTCATCTGCCATCATTAAGCCTGAACTCAAGCTTTGGTGCTTGGCTTCAAGGGGAAGAAAGAAGAGAGAATCAAAAGGTCTTTGTCTCCTATTAGCTCTCAGACATCACTCTGAAAAACCTTCTGAGGACACAGAAAATGCACTTTCAAGTGCTATTTAAGATCTCCTCTTCTTCCTCCTTCTCCCATACTGAACACAATGGCTGCTTTGGGGTCTCTTTTCTGGTTTACAGTCTTGCCTTCTGCAATGGCTCCACTCTGGAACCAGGCCGGCTTCTGTCATTAAGGGCCTTAGGTAACAACTGCCAGCATGATGAATGCTTTATAGTTCAGCAGTTTCATCTGCTCTGGAACACCCAAATGTCTCCATTCTCTGCCAACTGAAAAGACATTGCAAAGCTAATGGGCAGAATCCAAAGCAAACCTGCCAGGCAAACAGCAGTAGGCTTGCCCAGTGCTGGGAAAGCTAACGGCCAAGAGGCCAGGTGGTTTGTGCCACTTTCCTTTAAAAGATTGTTGTTGTTGTCATTGTCATTGAAAATCATTATGGGAAACAAAAGATGCCCATGCACGTGGCATTATGGATTGTTGCAACTGTTGCCCTAAAAACCGATGCCAATCTGCAGTGAAAAAGCAACAACCAGCTTTGGACAAGAATGCTGACAGCTGGCTGAAAGAGAAACATTTACAAGGATGGAAATTACACACTGTCATCTGTCACTCTTCAAACCATGCCGCAAGTATCCATGTGCCTGCACCTCAACAAAAGAAGTGGGCCGCAATTGCTTTCTGATCATTTAAACACAGAAAGTGAAGTAGGGGACAAGATAAGGGGGAAGGCAGGGAGTAAGAATGACAAAATGCAGGTTATGGTGGATCTCTCCAGATTTGCAAAAAGCACCTGCTGATGCTCAAACATAGAACTAACCAATATCTGTGTTCTTATTTAGGCCACTCTTGTTTTTGTGTTTTTTTAAGATAAAGATGGCAGGGGTGCTTAACCTTTTCTTTACCAGGGACCCCATTTAAATATCTTTTGTTGCCGCAGACCCCCAAGACTTAAGATTTAAAACCCTAACTACTACTACTACTACAATATATGATATTAATAATAATACAATTACACCATCCATTAAATCTTCCCTCAGAGGCACTAGAGAGGGAGGGAAGACTTTTCTCCTGCTTCTACCTGCAAGTTTGTGGCTGGAGCAGATTGAACAGCAATGCATAGGCCTAGCCAGCCAGCTTTTGCCTTGGATCCTGTCACATGGGCTGAGCAGCCTTCAATCCTTCACGGACCCCTGTGAGGACATCGTGGACCCCAGGAGGTCCACGGACCATGGGTTAAGAACCACTGGTCTAGGGGACAGAAATGTATTCTGTGAAACCAACTGACCCCTTTACATTTGGTCAGGATTCAAAATAATACATTTGGCACAATGTAACAATATTGGTGTCAAAGTTATGGAACATTATGAGAGCATCACATCCACAAGAGAGTGTAACAAAAAGTTTTAACAATTACAACAACAAAACTATAACTGAGACCCTGCCATAACTTTATAATGGATCTATGTCACTGACACAATATGCAACCATGTTAGAGAATTGTGATGATGTAGAGCACTACACAAGATGTCTTGTTGTGCACTGCAGGGCTCCCATCTCATTACGGGAAACTGCACAAGATATCCAATTGTGCAACAGGGGTTCCCACAGCACAATGAAACACCATGAAAGGTGGAGACATTTCTCCAGCTAGGTTCAGGCACCCATGACTTTCCATTGCCCAACATTCTGGATTATCAGTGCCCCACAGCTCTGTTGGGAGGCCATTGCTTTCCCTTGCACTGCCATTGCACAAGGGCAGCCTGTCCTGCAAAGTGCCTTACCATTTTACATTGTGGCTGTTGCACAATAGCCACACCTCTCACTCCACTAGGGCAATAGTCCCAATGGCACAACTATGACAATGTTCCCCTCCAAGGAATATGACTGTTGTACAATGAAACAGTTCTAAACTGGACAATCATACGTTGGTTTATGATGTTGTAAATTCCCAACAGGATGCTAGCCTAGGCCTCTGGCACATTAAACTGTAGACACTTAAAAAAGTATTGCTATGGATACTGAGGGCCAAATAAAATTATTTTGAGGTAGTCCCATACTGTGCCTGTTAATTAATCACTCCTGTTCTAACAGAAATTTAGCTCACTAGGAAGACCATGAAAGTTCACTGAAATGCCTCTTTTCTGGAGAACAGATGTAGGAGCATGGTGGAAGAACATTGAAGGACAAGTTGAATCTAGGCTCGGCTTCCTTAGCTCCTCTTTCTCTTCTTGTAAGTTCAACAAGATGATCTGACTTCTGGCTATGTTGCCATTCAATTCAATATTACATCTTACTGAACCTTGTTTACTGCTGTATTTGTGTTTCTATTCTATCCTTCATCTGGGAAATTTTACAGCACTTGCTAACAAAGGTTTTGCCCAATTGTGAATTTTGTTTTTACTCGTAAGCATAGAAACCTTTGCTTTTTATTACTCCTAGAAAAGCTTCATTTCTTGATATATTTGATTTTATAAACTGGCATTACCCAAATGAATTTACACATGGAATGGTATACCTACAACACTGCTTTGAAAGAGCTATCCTGTTACTGATGCTTCATTTGAATAAGTCCAATGACTTTCCTCTGAAGCAGTAACCATGGGCAAATCCACATCATATTCAATATCCACTGTCACCTCATTGATTGCGGAACTGTTGGATTCCTATAGATCACACCTTATGGGTGGTATCTTCACTTCAGAGATTTCCTGTTGTACTGGGCCAATGATTATTGGAACAACATGTTAGCATGTTGTATTGAGCATGGGAAGCTTCACAAAGATAATTCCCCATTCATTTGAATATCAGCAATCTAAAGATTCTGAATCATTTTCTACCCCTGAGAATATGGCTGGAATTTGCAATGAAATCTTAAATGTACTTAATCAAACAGTTGAGTTGTGCTTCTTAGGAAGTGTGTTTTGGATTCCCACCTTATAGATTTGATTCAGACAAAAACAGTTTGTTGTCTAATTATCATTATTTAGCCAGCATGCTCCTACAATCAGTTTTGCTGTATCTTCATTGCCAAATACTTAGATTCAGATTAGACAGAGATAGAGATAGGTGTTCAGAAAACTGGTACAACCCTGAATATACCTACTCAGAAGCAAGTCCCCTTGCATACAATGGGGCTTATTCTCAAGTAATATGCTAGAAACATAGTTCTGCTGGGAAACAAGGCACACACTCCCTGTGTGCCATATTTGCCCATAGGATCACTGTTATTCTGAGGGTGGCAGCCATAGATATTTCAGTGTGGCAGATTAGGGGAGCATGTTACATGTGTTGCCCACCCTATGGCTGCAATTCCAAGGATATGTATTTTGAAGCACATTCCACTGAAAACAAAAGAACTTAGCTTATGTGGATCAACATACCAAACATTATTGTAACATACCACAAAACCCCCACCAATGATTCCTCCCTAAACCTACCCCCCAGAATGAAGTTTATATTATCTGACAAAAATAAAACACTGAACATAGTCAAAATCCGTTGTGTTTTGCCAACTTGGAATCAAAGCAAGAATTTTCTTGCTTAAATTGTTGCAGCACTACTTGAAAACAGAGAACACAGCAGATGTCGCAAGGAAAGCATTGGCACCCCTGTCTTCCTGATCATGAGGAAGGATATTTTAGAAGTGGGAGCTTCTGGGAGATATTTGATGTTTAAGAACAGGAGGATGTTGATATTTGAGACTGAAAGTACCTTTAAAACTTTTTTTTAAAAGGGCATTGAAGCCCAGGCACTGAGAACTCCAGGTTTTGTTTTTGTTTTACACAATCACGTGTAGGTCTAAACAAAAAATTTCTCCTGCCAGAAAAAAAAAAACGTCTCCATTTCTGCAGACCCTTTTGCAGGGTATGCTTTCATCAGTCTATCTCATCCTCTAATACAGTGGTTCTCAAACTGTGGGGCATGACCCTAAGGGTGGGTGCAATCATTGCTCAATGAAGGGGTCAATAAATTTTTGGACATTAAATTATTAATTTCCCTGGATCCCAACAGTTGAGTTGGCAGCAAGCCCTGGGTGCCAGGCACACATTCTTGGGCTTGTGGAACAGGCAACTGGTGGGTTCTCTGAAGGAGAGAGACATGAGTCCCTATGATGTAGGGCAGCAGCGACAGCAAGGCACACATTCTTCCTGCTTCGGCTCTGGCGCTTCTGCTCTTTCCATTCCAAAGGTGGAAGTGGTGGCTGGTGTACTCCCCATGCATGGCTTAGCAAGACGAATGTGAGTTTGGCAGCTGGGGCTTCCCACAGGGCACGACGCCCCCATGTAGATGTAAAGGGGGTCACAGAGATAAAAAGTTTGAGAACCACTGCTAATACAATTATGCACCTGCTACAAATGATCATTTCCAGCACTTTAAAATGTATGGGTCCATCAGTCAATCAATCGGGTTTATGTCCTGCCTTTTTCTATAGAACTCAGGTCTTCATACAGTATATAGTTTTTCCAATTTTATCCTCGCATCAATGCCCAGTCCATGCCCAACACAATAACCACTACAGCACTACATTTCTCATCATTTACTTTGTTATGCTGACTTTTTAAGTGTGGGGGCTATTCATCCCACTACCTTCTGCTGAAGCCGCACATTCCCAACAGAGTTGCTCAAAATGTCTGTGTTATTCTTTACATATAGAACTGTTCTCAAAGCAAGTGAATCATTTCTCCTCAATAAACATTAAAAGCATGCGGCAACTATACTCCAGTTCACAGGAAAATAGAGAAAGAAGCATATTGGAAACATACATAAGATACAGGAGAACATAGAGGTAAGCAAAATAAGTTGCACAACATGTTTTTAAAATTCTACATTTCCTTACTCAGCTGCTGAAGCTGAATATTAATTCCTCTAGAGCTCAATTTTTCTCTAGCCTGTTGGCTTGGGATTACCTTGTGTGATACAAAATCCTGCTACAGAGTCTGTGAGGAGCCCACCCCCAAACAATTTGATACAGCCACAAGTCAGTAACATCTTGTTTTTCACAACTTGTATTTTCTGATATGTTTTCTTTCCTGACACTCACCAGCACCATCCCATATTCATCACATCTCATGAAGAAAGGAATTTGTTGACTTAATTTACTGGCTGTTTCATTAGAACAAGAAGAGGGAAATTTTGTTTCTTCTGGTGTACTTACAATACCCACAAACCCTTAAGATTGGCCAGGCTTTGGGTAGCATAGATCAAAACATCTCTAGCATTTAAGCTTCCCCACCTTTGTATCAGCATGTGAAAATTAGCCAATAGAAGAGGCTAGCTGCCACCTGGGACAATGTGAGAGTTTGTTGATGGCAAGGCAGTATGAAGAAATAAAACAACCTTGAGGAGACAGGCATACTCCATGTTAATTTTTCATTTGAAAATAATTTTCACTTCAGCAGGCAGACCGGGACATAGCTTCCTGCTCAGGGGGCTAAGCACTGGAAATGCAAAACTAGGCTAGGGTATCACCCTAGCCTGCACCAATCTGTGTCTGCACCAACTCCCCATCTAGTCTGTTTTCCAGAGCAACATCTACTCAGATCTGGTGGTGAAAGAGGATCACACCACGGCAACATTCCCTGCCCACACTCACCGTACAGACTCAAACAGCAATGGCATTACTTGTCTTTGACATGCAGCTGGAATCTCTTCTTTCACCCCTGAAGATGTTGTGGGAGGCTAGGGCATGACTGAGGTGAGACATGTGGTGGTGGTGGTAGGCAGCATCCATTGGTTGATGGCCTCACAGCAATGCCCTTCCTGTCCAAATGGCAGCTACCCCACTGAGGTGGATTGTGATATAAGTGAGGGGAAACAGTCTGCCCTCACATCTCTGTGGTGTTAAGTCCTACTTACATAGCTTTGGTTGTCACTTGGCCTGGCCAAAATTGGTTCCGTCCTAACTTGGCTCATTCACAGGAAGAGTCCATGGGATTGCTCATGTTATTTGGTTTCTCTGAACTTTGCAGACAGCCATTCCTCACTCCTTCTCCTATTCCTTCTCCTGTCCCATACAACCAGGTGGTCTCCTCAAGTCCCTCTTTGCACAATTAGTTAATAGGGCTTTTTCAGTGGCACATACAGTAGTAGATTAAGATAATGAGTTATTAGTATTAATGAATATTTATTAGGGCCTTCCCCATTCTCCAACCCCACTCTCAGCCCCAGGCCTCAAAAATTACTAGGCCTTCATACTAATGAGGAAAAAAAAAGATTGGCCACAAAGCCACCACTTCCAGCCAGAGTTAGACTTCAAAGAAATGAGGAACAGACCTTGGGCCTCTGGGTCTCAATGGCAAGTTTCCTTGCAAAGCGTCTTGCTAAGGATACCCCTAGGTGTCTGTCCCTGGGTCTGGAAGCAATCATTTGTCTGTCTGGACATGAGGATGGGAGCAAGGCACAACTTTCATATGTTGCCTTGGCACAGTGGTATAAATTTGGGCCTCCTAAAGATGATGTTTCTGTCGGTAAAATGATATGCAGCACTGCAGAGGTCTCTTTTCCCTCCTCTCCCCCATGTGTGAGTGTCAGTATGTGTGTGTGTGAGACAGAGAGAGAGAGCACAGAAAGAGCTCTTTTCTATTACTTTTCTTCACTCCCTTCGTATCTTGCTTATTTATTTATGTTGTTAAAGAATCTACCCCTTCTTAACTTTTTTGCTCTGTGCTTTCTCTGCTCTTGTTTGAAGTCAGCCTTATATTCTTTTAAAAAACCCTCTTTTTATTATTCTCCCCTGCCCCCCCCCCTTTTCCTAGGCAGATCAAAGAACCTTCCATTGTAAAAACATTTACTTCTCTTTCAGCAATTAAGTCATTCTGTGTGAGAGAGAGAGAAGTGGGGAAGGGGGAAAGAAGGTGCTGTGAACTAGGGATGACTGGCTTTGCTGAACACAACTGGTGGGACCTCTCCATGTACATCTGCTCCACTTAAGGAGGTGTTTCCCTGTGAGGCTTTAGCACGGCCTTTCAGGGGCCTTCCAGAGAAGACTCATCTAGGCTCAGTCATGGTGAATGCTGACAAAATAGCTTCAACTTGTTTTCTTTCAGGCAGCTTGGCCAGAAATGTAGCCAGGGTCCTACGCCTCTCATAAATCTGATCCTGGGGATATTTGGATCACCCTTGACCCATCTGGTGTTTGAGACTGAGAATGTTTCATGCAAAAGATTTCAGTGTCAAGGGTTATGATGCAGAGCTCAGTGGAACCTAGCTCTGCTGTGATAGAAGACAAACAGGGGAAGAAATGCTGTGTGAGAGGACTGCTAATACCATGACAACAATTATGAATGCAATGCTGCTCCACTTACCAGTCCTGCTAGTGAGTCCTGCTGGGATAGAAAATGCACCAAAGTATTTTGGCTTCCAAAGTTTCCAAGGATGTCACCAGAACCTATACTCTCTGTTTTGAGGGTGCCGGACTAGCAGAGTCTCACAAGCAGTGTTGAGACTTAAATTGCTTTAAGCATCTCTCTTATTGTTTGCACACATTTCAGATAAAAATGTGGGATATGTGGGATAAAATTTAAAAACTAAAAATGGTCAGGTTTAAATGCAAAGGTTCATTATATGCCAGTGCTTCTCAGGCTATCTTATGTGTGGGACTGGCAGTTATTTTGTTCCCAGTGTGCCAGGAACTGGCAGCCAATGGCTCAGGGACCAGCACTGGTCCAGGGACCATCATTTTGAGAGCACTGTTCAAAGCAGTGGCAACACCACAATCAGTTTAGAGACATGGCTTATTCTAGATGCCGAAATCCTATGGTTAGTTCCAACTAAAGCAGACCTATTGAATCAGTTGATACTTTGCAAACCAATCCTTATGTACGTTCAATTGATTCAATTAACCTATTCTAGTTGGGATTAACAGGCTCTGGCAGGCCTATCCAAATGATTTTAAAGTGTGGATTTTAAATTGTGCATTGACCATTTTAAAATAGTATCTGTTGTTAATTGATATGTGCTTTTAACCAATGTTATGTTTATGTGTTAATGTGTTGTTCCCTGCCTCAATCCATAGAGAGAGGTGGATAAGAAATTATTGTTGTTGTTGTTGTTATGTGGACAGAGGCTTAAACATCTATTTTACTCTTTCTTTTTTTCCATCATGGAACTCAAGGCAGTATAAACACAGGCCAGAACCCTTTGGTAAACTATACCAGCATAACTGTGCAGGTGGAAGGAAAGGGAAAGGCAGTGGGCACAGTGACCATTAAAGGAAATAAGGCATTACAGACCAAACTGCACTCCAAAGAAAAGCAGCAAGGGACCAGGAACATTCCATCTTCTGTGCTGCCTTACTGCATGACATCACCATTTTTTTTATTCTGGACCCATGGGGGACAGAGGTAAAACCACACATTTTTGCTAAACAGAAAAACCCATAAGCAAAAAGATGCAGTTCCCTCAGTCCCCCATAGGACCGCAATGAAAGAATGCTGGAAGGAAGATGCTATCATGTGGTAAGGCAGTGCAGAAAATGGAACATTCCTGCTCCCTTGCCGCTTTTATTCAGAGTGCGACAAGGCCCTAAGATCCTACATCAGGCAGGTGGAGCATAATGCTCCCACCCCCATGGCACAGTTCTGTGTTCACCACAACACACATGTCTCTTGGAGGATGGATGAAGGGGCTATCCTCTACGGAGAGGTTTTGGATGTTGTATAAAGGGCTACAGAAGAGCAGATTGTCCTCCATCCCAAAAGAGACGTATACCATATCCATGCATGTACATGTCAATAAGAGGATTGCACCCATAGACTGCTTGGAGCTGGCAGATTTTGTCTACCTCCTTTATCAACATTTTGCTACCT
Source organism: Gambelia wislizenii (assembly GCA_030847615.1). Lineage (NCBI taxonomy): Eukaryota > Metazoa > Chordata > Lepidosauria > Squamata > Crotaphytidae > Gambelia > Gambelia wislizenii. Next base: position 218,729,640 of record JAUMIR010000003.1, read on the forward strand.
TTGAAGAAGTACATCCACTAGCATAGGGCAGCACCCAGATTCCAGCCTGAGTTCCTAAGCATTCTCTCATCCAAGAACCGACCACACCAAAGTCTGCTTATCTTCAGCTGCAGCCTTTCCAGACTCTGCCCTTGGACTGCAGCATGGTCGGTCTCCTGTTCATGCTCACATGCATGTGCGCCCATGTGTGTATGTGTTCTGTGCCTTTTAAAATTATTTCTTTAAAATGATCATATATTTTAATTAATTACTATTGCATGTTCTAATGCAGCTGTTTATTCATTTTATTGGTAGCAATCTAGAGTCCATTTGAAGAGGAGGAAGGTGGAGCACAAATGAAATCTATCAGTAAGTCCTTTTGGGTCTGAAATGCATTCAGGAATATCTGTCAAATAGCCTGAAAAGGTGGCAAGTGTTCATATCAGAGATGATTCAAGCGTTTTTTGATGGCTTAGGAAATAAATAAATAAATACACCTGCATACTGTCTCCTCCAGTAAAAATGAAATAGCAGTTGATAATTTGTGGATCCTTGTTGGCAGCCCAAAAACTTCCTTTACCAAGTCCCCTTTTCTAATTTGTGGCATGAGCCTTGCCCTGTTTTGCAGTTGGATAAAAATTCAGACTGAAAGAATAATGGCTTATCTGCTACCATCTACATCAAGGTTTCTCAGCCAGGGTTCCCTGGAACCCTGGGGTTCCACAAGGAGTTGCTAGGGTTTCTGTGATAAATTGAGATAAAAAAATAAACTTTTTTTTTTTAAGCTGTAGATATAATAATTTTTAGGCAGGGGTTCCCTGAGACCTGAAAATTATTCCAAGGGTTTCACCAGGATCAAAAGATTGAGAAAGGCTGATCTAGATTATAAACAAACATGCCACTAAAACCAGGTTCATTGTGTGTAGCAGGAAGGGATGGTTCTTCCACAGAATGAGCCTGGCTTTTAAAGGAAATAATTGCCAGGATTCAAAGGAATGTTGAATTGAATAATCAGTCTTGCCTTCTGCCAATACTTCAGGTTGGGCTGGCCTCGTTTTTTATTATTATTGAAAAGATAACATTTTTCAATCAAAGGTTATATTTGATTGCAACATTGCTATGAAGGAAGAGAATTTGTGACAGTACAGGTGCCAGCCAAGCACTATTGTGCACAGTATAGTGGTTGAAGCAAATTCAAAGAACTGGTTTTCCCTGGAGAGAAAATGGTCTGTTTGTACTGTCACAATGGCAATTTTACTCTTCAGAAACAAGACTACCATCCAAGGAGTGGTTTCTTTATATATAGCTTAAGGACTTTATCAGACAAAGAAAAAATTGCATCATTACAACGCAATAATAACATAATGGGCTGAAATTATCAGACAGCGTCCTCCTCCTTCCATGGCCAGCATGTGCACGTGCCACGAATAAGGCGTCACTTTTTATTCATCGGCTAAGCCATCAATAGATCTTTAATATCACTGTTTTCTCGATATTAAGAGCGTGTGAAGCCAAGTCCTGCTGTAATCATGATAATACAGCTTGAATGTGTGGTCCTCTTCCCCCCGCCCCTGTTCCCATTGCCACTCAGAAAACATCTGGGTGACAACGTGAAAACAATCAACAGAATTTCTTTTTATGAACTGTCCCGTGTTGCTGGCAAGTTTTATGTATGTTTCAGGACTTATCTGTGTATTTAATTTGTTATTTTAAGTGTTTTTGGTGTTTTTACACAAACTCGCATCTTCTCGCGAGAACCGCCGAGACCTCGCGCCCGGGCGAACATGGAAGTAAGTTGACATTACAGCGTAATTAGAAGGCAATGCAAATACAAGTGCTACCATAACAGGAACTTTAATCCCATTCTTAAAATGCTTGTGGTGGTTGTTTGATCATTTCAGTTATAATATTTCTTTCCTTAATCATGTTATTTCAGCATTTTAACACACTAGTCTGATAATGTCCTAAGTGAGTTTTTAACTGCAATGAGATTTAACTGAGGACTTGTGGAAACATATTCTGAGCCATTTTGTTACATTATCACTCCAGTATATTAGTAGAGATATCAAATTTCCAGAAATTATGAAGCCAGTATGGGGTTTTTTTCCTGGGTTTTTTTAATTGATTTTTTTGGGGGGAAATGGGTGAAATGCAATATTCATTGCCTTTATGGACTGAAAAACAGTTTGTTACTTTAGGAACATAAAATGTGTTGTATTTAATTTGGTTTGGCATAAAGTTATCATGTTTAGAATATTACAAGTACTGTTTATTCAAATAGGTTTTTTAAAATGGAACTACAAGGTGCTGAACTGTATTTAGAACCTCCTGGTTTTGCCAATTTATGAGGCACAGTGAAAAACAATAAAAGCAGCATTAATAAAAACAAATAACATTTGTTTGTCTCCTCTAGTCCACCATAGTGACAGGCAGACATAAACCATTAATTCCCATAAAAAGAACCAAGAAAAGGAAAAGAGGACTAGGAACAGCAATGGCCTGATCTTGTATATAGTCTTACACAAAGTCTTTCTGTTACATGGCTTTTTGTAATAATTTTGGGGAAATAAATATGGGAACATTTTTTTTCTTAAACTTTTTTTTATCCTTCTCAAAGAAAGTATTCTGAGATCTGTGGTGGTCCTCCCACTCTCCAGTTTTCTAAGGGGAAAAGACTTAGGGGAAAAACAGGGGGAAACCAATTTCTGCCAAATTTCCCCCCTTTTTTTCTGGGCTTTCACATCTCTGTATGTGAGAGTACTGTAGTTTGAGAATGGTGTTTGTAAACTGAAGGGAAGTGACACATGGAGGCATGTGTCCTGTATCGATCTGGCCCTCCCAGTCTTCCATATTTATATTGTCCTCACTCCATTCAAAAGTGACATGTTATAGTCAAAAATTGCATTCTTCACTTCAGCTGTGAAAATGCCCTAACAGGATGAAATGGGCAGATCTTCTCCCGCTTTTCAATATGCCCTTTTGGAAAGATCATCACAATATAAGCTTCTGTCGAGTCTCCCTTGCCATATTGCAATTTTGGCAGGGAAGAACCAAGGGTGGTGGGCACCAGGATGAGGGGGGGTGCTTTGGATTCTGAAGGGTTTCAGGTGCCAAGTATCCCAGGGCCAGGAGTGGCAATCAAGAGAAAGTTGGGTTCAGTGCTGAAAACTGATAATTGGCTATATTTCTCTAGCCTCTGCAGGGCGTTACAAATGACAAATACATCTGACATGTGATTGTTGCCAGCCTTGACAAGAGAAATGCAAGCCCTGACAGAATAAACAAGAATGAAAGCAGCTCCACAAATATCAGTTGCTTTGGGGGCCTTACAGGGGAGATGGAATTGGGCAAAAGTAGCCAGGGCTCTTCAAGAGACTGGTTGATGAAAAAGAAAGAGAGAAACAGTGAAGGGAGAGGGAGGCCCAAAGCCAGAAATGTTGTGGTAACAGGAAGCATGAGCAGACCGGGCAAACTATTGTACCCTTCGGCTGGCCATTAGCACTACATTTATGGCTGTGAAACTCAATTAAATGGTAGTCCAATCAGGTGTACCAGGTTGGGAAGGTGAAATGGTGCAGATACACTGCCATGTTCCAGACGTCATGTGGCTTTTCCTCAAATACACTTAAAATGTGAATGCATGTTAGTAGTTTGCTCACAAGTGTTTTAAGCTCACTGTAAGGATGGTTGTCTCAGAAAGGCTGTTTTGTGAGTATGTGAATTTCTACAAATGCACACTCACACATATATATCCATATCTCTATTAGTGCTAAAGTAGACAGCAGTTGATGTCCCAATTTTCAGATTTCTAAAGTCAATTTACAAAAGCCTTCTTCTTGAAAAAACAAACATCTGTAATAACAAATTTGCAAACCATAGATGGCCACCTGGTATTTGAAAGTGTTCAGCTAAGATCTTTATCAGACGCGGCAAAACCCGCATCAGAGGAACACGACAATAACAAACGGACAACATTATCAAACAACATCCTTCAGCTGTTCTGGGGGCATAGCAGAGGTGTGAATAAGGTATCCCTTTTAACTGATGGCTTAGCCCGTCAATAAAAAGTGATGCCTCATCTGTGCTGGCGCTACACCCTGGGAACAGCTAAGGACGCGGGTGTCTGATAATGTCACCCTTTCTGTTCTCGTCCCGTTTTTCTGATGCAATTTGGGATGCATTTTTTGCAGCATATCCTCGCATCTGATAAAGTCCTAAGACTGGAGAGACTAAAGTGTGCATCTCCATTCAGCCACAAAGCTCAGTGGATGACCTTAGGCTGATCAATTTCTCCCTCTCTTAATCTCTCTCACCCTAACCTACCTCACAGTGTTGTTGTAAGGATAAAATGGGTAGGGAAAGAATTTTTTAAGACATCTGAATTCCTTGGAGAAAGAACGGAATAATAAAAGTAATAAAAATGCACTTTTCCTAACATAATTCAGTAGCACCCCATATCCGCTGGTTCACCAACCACAGATTCAATTATCTGTGGTTGGCAATGGCAGGGGGAAGGGAGGGGTAGAAACAATTGCACTTCCCCCCTCCCTCCCCCCAGAGAGCTCCTGTCATGGCAGGGCCATGGCGGGAGAAGGGGGCAGGGAGGAGGGAGGAGTGATTGCACCTCCACCACCGTTCCGCTGGGATGGCTCCATTTGCGGTGGGGCCATGGTGGGGGCAAAGGGGGAAGGGGGGGCAAGAGTGATTGCACCTGTCCCCCTTCCCCCGGAGGGCTCCTGTCGCAGCAGCATTGTGGTGGTGGGTGGCATTTACTATTATCCATGGAATTCACCATCCGTGGAGGGGGGGCAGAACCAATCCCCCGTGGATATGGGGGTACTACTGTAATGGACATATTATTAATATATGATAGTTTATGTTGATGACAACCCACACAATTCTGCAGCTAGCATGGCCACTTGCCATTATAACTGGAGGATTCTGGAAACTGTAATCCATCCTTACCATCCTCTGACACTCACATACATGCACAATTGTAATACAGACAATAAAATTGAATAAGCCCCATACCTTGCTGAGATTCCCACATTCCCACTCAACATCTCTTTGTCTCTTCATCTGAATTCTGAAATTGTGATTCTGAATTCCATGTATGGCCTTCTTCTATATGGACCTTCCTGGGAAATGAGACATGCATCAGAATCCTTCCTTGATTTACCCTGCCCTCTTCAAGGTGAGAATGGTGGCAATCAGAGAGAAGATCTCCTTGATGCTGAGTACCTTACCCATGGAATGCCCTCACTAGAAAGACTCCAGGATGCCTTCACTGCAAAGGTGCAGGCATCACATCAATTTTTATTACTCACATCTTCTATTTATTTTCCAGTGTCCAGGAGATTTTTCATAGGGAAAAATGTTATTCTGCCATTTTATGTGTGTTTTTATTCTGCTGCTGTTCCCTATGTACTACTGTAATTTATTCTGTTTTATTTCTTCTATTTAGACATTATTGTTATCAATTTTTTTACCCACATTGGGAGTTTGTTATATACTGGGAAGAAATGAGCTCAGACATCAAAATAACATACATTAATGAACAATTTGAATAGAAATTAGTTATTAAATTATTTTAATAAACTGTAATTAAATATAATAAAGTAACAAAAATTTGTATTATTTCCAAATGTTTCAAAGATGTTCTAGATTAAAGGATCTAATTTTTAAATAACCTCACTGAATGTAAATCAAACTGGACTTTAAAAAAAACCCTACAAAATAAGCATCACATCCAAGTCCAGTCAGTTACTGTATTTTTATTTTCAAGTCTGTTTGAACCACTATAGGCAAAAACTCATTTAAATTTGAAAAGGCAAAGTGTGGGTAGTTCATATGCCCACCAATTCCTGTGTTCTTTAATAAACCAGTTCTCTGTTTGGGCAACAGTTTCAGGTTGACTTTAATATTCATTTTCTTCTCAGTGCATATCATTCACTAGGCAGAAATCTGCAAGCCAGGAGAAAGTTTTATTCTTAGACAGGAACTGGACAGAATTCAGCCTGCAAGGTTCTCCTTAGAGCTCTATAAGCAATTTTCAAAGCAACAACTGTGTTAAGTCTGTTGCCACAAAATAACAATAAGATCACATGGCATCTTTAAAATTAACCAATTTGTGATAGCATGAGATTTTGTTGGCATACACAAGCCACTTCTTCAGACAAGTTAAGTACACTCCTGATGCTTCGGGTGTGTGTGTGTGTATGTATATATATATATATATATATATATAATGTATTGTTGGGAATAAGATGCAAAGAGTAAGATGAGAATAAATTTAAATGCAAGGGGGTTTGCAGAGACAATTACATTATTATAATTGCTGTAGAAGCAAAAGTAGGCAGAGGCTTGTTGTTTTCTTGGAATGAAACCTGAAAGCGCAGAGAAGCTCGAGGCTTTTGGAAGGTTTGATAGGGGAAGGAAGCAAGGCACATACTTACATTGCAAGGGTTATTTTCTTCCCACCCTGGAAATTATCTAACTAGCAGGAACAGTGCTGTAACAAACACTGTCTGTCTGGGATTTTAGTCTGGCTCAGCCTGGCCACACTGACAAGGCCTACTTAGGTTCATGCTCCTTAGTCCCATAAAATAAACAGCAACCCTCTGGGGATACAGAAGGATTTTTCCCTCCATCCCCCTGTTGTTTTTGTTTTTAAAGACTACAGACTTTAAAGACCAACCCTTTGGGCCCTGTCTGTAGCTCATTTGTTATTGTACCCCCACCAGTCTTTAAAAGGGAACTTTTATTTCACTGCAGAGAGTCTGCATTTTTGTGGGATTCCAATATTCCTTAATTAGGCACTGTCTCTTGATGCAGAGAAAAGATGGCTTTTAATTCATTTTTCCTTTGCCATTTCCATGCCTTTTGCATTTAATAACAAGGCAGAGAAATGTCAAGCAGCTGCTGTAAAGCATTGTACTGTACAGGCTTTAGGTACAATTGGGAAGGGAGAGACTGGCAGAGGGAAGGTGCTTCATTGCATTTCTCTCTTGCCAAACAACACTAGGCTTAGCCATAAACTATGTAAAATACAGTTTAGGCCCCCAGATTATTAGGCACTCCCTAAATATTAAATAATAACAACAACAATGCCATATTATTTTATGATACCTCACTGATCTCTAGAGTCTTGGTCCAAAACTCCAGCCAATAACACCTGATGGACTGTGAAACTAATGATGATGATGATGATCTGTTGTTTCTTATTATTTGCCCTCAAGTCCACTTCAACTTATACCAACATTATGAATGAGAGATCTCCAAAAACTCTGGTCATCAATAATACATGGTCCAGGTTTTATATGATGGTCTGAATAGTGCACTTTTTGGGTGATGCTAAGGGAGAATCTTACACTCATCATCACGTGGAGCCTAAGTGTGTCTTATTTAGACACTGAATGAAGAACAAGAGGTGAAGAAAATCCTGCAAAGGAAATTAAGGCCTCAGCATATTTGTAAAGAGGGGACTGGTGCTTGTCTCAGCTTTGGTGCCAGTCCTTTCATTACTTTTTTTTTTAATGCTAACAGGGAATCTTTAGTAACATGGGTGCATCTACATTGTAGAAATAATGAACTTTGACACCACTTTAAGTGCTGTAGCTCCATCCTATGGAATCCTGGGATTTGTAGTTTTACAAGATTTTTCACCTTCTCTTCCAGAGAGTACTGGTGCCTCAGAAAATTACAAATCCCAGGATTCTATGGGATGGAGCCATGGCAGTTAAAGTGGTGTCAAACTGCATTATTTCTACAGTCTAGATGCACCCATAGCTAAAATCAGAAGGGGGGGATGTCTAGGAATAGGGCTTGTTGATTTCATTAGGGGTCCTTCAAGAGCAGGTGCTATAAACTAGGAAGTCCCCAAATCCAATATCTACTTAGCCATGACTTTACTGGTCGCTCTTAGCTGAGATACTGCCAATTCAATTCAACCTTGCCCTATCTCATCCACAATATATGGAGGTGAATTTTGGTCTACCTTACAAGGTCATTGAGAGGTTTACTATGAAAAACTCTTTGAAAAAGCTAGGGTTCAAACCAGTTAAGCTACAGTCCTACACACAACGGAGCTTACTTCTGAGTAGAAATGAAACGATTGTACTGATAATCAGTTTCTTAAATCCACATGGTCAAAGGAGACAAATCGACTATAAGATGCCTTACAGTCGTTTTTGTTTCTGTTTTTGTTAAAGTGCATAAAATACACTCTGAGGTATATGTACTCCTAAGTAGGCTCTGTTGTGTTCTATAGGACTTTCTTCTAGAGAAATACATATGGTATTGAAGCCTAAATTTAGCTGCTGATGGCTAGAGGACGTGCCAGGTAATTAGAAAGCAGAGAGCTATGGGGAGAACAAATTATTTTAACACAGTTCTAGAACTTCAGCTTATAGGTATACATTCTTAAAGTATGTATTCTTAACTCGTTTTTTTTTTAATTATAGCGCAGGGGACTCTTTATTTATGGGATTTATAAAACATTGGGGATATGCCAGGATAGTTGCTTTTCTTTCTCTCTTTGATGGTTTTTTCTGTTTAGCTTTTATAATAGGTCCCTTGCTTTTGAAAGGTGTTCTGAATCTCGATGCAACCAAGAACAGAACAGGTCCATTATCGAAAGCTGAGAAGGAGCTCCTTTGAGGACAAACACATCACAACGGACTTGGACGTGACAACAAAAGAACTGGACACACCGGGAAAGGCGGAGGGGGGAAGCAGAGGGAGTCCTCGGTGTGTGTTTTCCCTTTCGCGTCGCAGTTAAAAACCCATTTGTTAGTAACGGGTCAATGAACTGGATCCAAGCTGTTAGCGCTGCCTTTAGAATCGGAGCCGCAATTGGTTTACTCAAGGCACAAAAGCGCTATAAAAATTGAGAGCGCTTCTTTCGCATCTCCCGTCCTTTTGGCAAAAGCGTCTTACAATTTTTTATCTCAATTCTACAATTTTATTTACATGCATACATACATATACATATATATATACATATACATATTTGCACACGCATCTCTCTCTCACCCCTTTGACCATCTCCCTTCCTTTTGACAAAAGCGTTCTACAATGAAAGAGAGAGAATAATATAGTCTGGCAGAAAAACAACCACCCTCTTTTGACATTTGAATATGCATTTTAAAACAATACAAAGACAAACCACGTAGGCTGGTGGTCCAAACTGCTTTGGAGACCCTTCCTTCCCGTTTTGTTTTGTTCCCATTGTAAAAAAGAAAACGGAAACGCCAATATAAACCTATCTCCCGCTACAAACGCCTTGAAGGGCGGCGATGACAGGTGGGCGTTGGCATGGAGGTGAGAGAAAGAGACCTGGTGGGGAGCCCCTCGAAGGCTGTCTTAGCCCTTCCCTGGCAGTAAATAGGAATGACTCTGGTTCCCTGTTTGGGTCAAAAGAAGTGGGTCGGATCCAGGACCTGGACGCAAGGGTTAGCAACAAAAAGTTCAGTGAGGAGGGGATGAAGGGTATTTAGATCTTCTCCACTGAAATGGCTGGGTCTTTATAATGTTTGATTTTACAGGATTGCCCCCCATGTACGTCGGTAACATAGCAAAACAAAATATGATGATGATGATGAGCCAAAAATGAACCAAGCATTCGGTAAGCTGGGAGTTCATAATGGTCTCCTTCCATATATCGTTTATGGATTTGACCAGGTTGGGATCTTTCCGGCTCACGTTTGTCTTTCCCTCTCTCTCCTCGGTCTCAGAGTAAGTCCCGTAAAGGCTCTGCGGGTCGGGAAGAGGGGGAACAGTCCTCCAGGAAAGTCTCAACGCCCCCACCCCCGAGAAGAACCGACTAGTGATTCCTAAGTCCGTCCGCTCGTCGTGGGTGGGAGAGGCTGCGCCAACGCAAAGGGTCGTCTTGGGGGGCGCCCTCCTACTTCAGCCGATAAGGGGTCGGGGGTGGGGTGGGGTGGGGCCGGGGAGGGAGAAGACACCCTGGGGCGCTTCACCTAGACCTGCCTCCTTGTTGGGAGAGACGGGGGAAAGGCGTTGGGAGATCCCAAAATACAGGCACTCGTGCGCCCCATCGAAGTATAAGGCCCGCGGGGCTCATCCTCTCTCTACGCAAGGGCCACTTTGCGCAAATTCAGTCGGTTTATGTAGATCGGTGTTCCGCCAAGACCAGCATTTAAAAGTCTCTCGCTCTCTCGCTCCATTCCTCCCTCTCACAAAAGTAACTTCCAAAATGCGTTTTTTCCATTGAATCCGTTATCTAAAAACTTTACAACAACATTAAGAGAAGTCTTTCCCCTGAAGACGTTTAACTGCAAAATTAATATATTTTCCATCAACGCCATCACCTCAAGCCTCAAAACCCCACAGGCATGGACTTCTAGGATTCTAAGGATCACAACGTGTTTTTAATTTGTAACCGTTTGGTGTCATTTTGGAATCTCATCTCTCCCTTCCTTGCTTTGTCTACCCTTTAGCTCTTTACATGCCTCCTTCCTTGTCCCTTCTTTTCCAAAGTCACCTTTAATTGTCCTCGCTTCTTACTCCGGCTCCTGTGTGTGGAAGTAATTTGAAACCGGAGAGAAGCTGGTATCCTGGCCTTAGGATCGCTTTCGGGAGGAGCGGAGTTGGAAGGGAGGAGATAGATGATTGGCATAAGGGTTTTCAGACTGGCTTTTCTTTCCTTTCATTCGGCTCTTCTGGGACCGGTTTCCAGTCAAACCCCTCTCCAGTCCTTCCCCTTCCCCGAAATGACACGGTGCGACTTTGCGCCGCTCTGGGTCGATCCAGATCCTCGGCACTTGGGACGGAGAGAAGGACTGGCCTCACTCCGGTTTTGATCGGTCTCGTCGGAGAAGAAATGGAGGGGGGTGGAGGGGTTAGGAAACATTACAGAAAACGCTGCAAGTGCAGAGGAGATCTGTAGCACCTGAAACGCTCCGTTTAGAAAACAAGACAGTCAATGCTGACCAAACGGAGATCTCGCGTTTCCCCGGAAAGCGATTGAAAACTCTCTAATAAAAACTTTGCAAGATATGACTGGTTGTCAACGGAGAGATTTTTTTTGGGGGGTGCGCCCCCAACTCCTTCCTGACTCCTTCTCTGTGTTTTCTTTTTTAAGAAAGTAATTTACAGGAAACTGGAAATTCAAGCCAGTTCTATTCAGATTGATAACACTATTGCAAATATTGCATATGAAGAGTGGTCAATGTGTGTTTTCGAAAGAGTGAGAGAGAAAATATCTATATAGGTAGAATTAAATCACTTAACGGTTGCCTTGTTGGGGCATCATATTTCCAGCAGAGCAGTTTGTCTACATAACGTTTTGGCGCAGCCCAAATCCTGCTCCGCTTAAAGACAACGTTCTCCTTACTGAGGCCCGTAGCATTAGAGCTCAACGCTCCGGACTTCGAAAGGGAACCTCTGGGTTTGTGGAGGGGAGGGGTTGAGGGAAACGACCTGGCCCTAAAAAATGGGATACAACGCAGTCCGAAACGAGGGCTTCGAATCCCCCGTTGATTTCGTTGGAAGGAGAGAACGGCCCGAGGTTTCGCCTTTCCCATAGACGGGCGCTGAGTGAGCTGAGCTAATGCTCGGGCTACCATCCTATTGTCAACCACGTTAAGCTCGTTAGGGGAAGCCTTCGAGATGCTCGCTTCACCTTGTTGATTTGCAGGAGATAAGCCTGGCTTCTCCGCTCCACGAAGCAGGAATGCCGGCCTATGCTCACTTACTCGGAAGTAAGTAAGACCTTTGGAACTGAACTGGACTTACTTCGGAGTGAACGTGCATAGGATCGCGGTCTGATTCTGATCGCTTTTGCGGTGCCATAGGAAGTTTTGCTGGTTTAGTGAGAGTCTCACCAGAGCTTCCCGGGCGGTCAATGACCTTGACATGCTTCGAAAGAGAGCTCTGAGTTCAGATTGCACCGTCGGAACGGATGCGCGCGCACCGTGCCCGCGTGTTTACGCTCTTGGCGAAAGTGTTCCGCTCCAGGCTGTGTTTCCCGGTCCAGGCGCTTCGGCTACACCAGCTTCCCGTCTCTCCCCGTGATTTGGAGGCACCCACCTAAATTCGTTTATGCCGGCAACGTCTCTCCTCCCGTTAGCAGATGGCGTTATAAATTGGCACAAGTGGAGCGTTGAATGCAACCTTGAGCATTTTTTGTAACGGGAGGCGGCGGCGTTTAAGTCGTTTGATAACTGAAAGGGACAATTTCGAGCAGACCTCTACAACCTGTCTATCTAATTTTCCAACGCATTCTCTCGAGCAGGCGGAAAAACCTTTCCATGCATTCAAAAGTCTATAGATTTTAGAGTTTCTAAAAATCCGGTCGAAATCAACGCAACGGGAGAAGTCAAGTGCCGTTGGCCTGTCGCTTCCTCCGGATATGCTTATATCCAAATCATCCTCCACATCCTGCAGTCGCGTGTGGGTGACTTTTCTCCTTTCTGCGACCCACAGACGGAAGGGCTACCCCCTTCTCTCAGCTATAGCAACGGAAGGCGTTGGTTTAAAACCCGTGAGAATCCTCCTGGTTTGCCGTTGCCTTCCTCTGAGGCTGAGAGAGTGCGGCTTGCATAGTGGGTTTCCTTGGCCGAAAGGGACCCCGCCTCCCGGAGTCCTAGTCGCACCTGCAAAGCCACCTCCCCACGCTCTCTGTTACATTTATCCCCCGCCTGTTCCCCAGTCCCGAAGGCAAAGCGGCTTACAAAGGTTACCCGGAATTTGGCCGGAGGTGAGGTCAAGGGCGCTCAGCGGGGGTCGACCCTAAGCTGAGCACCCAGCGCGGGGAGGACAGGAAAGAGTTCCGAACTACAGCCCTGTGGCCCTGACGGCCGGTGAAGTGATCTTCCCCATCTTGGACCCACTTCGTGTGAAGCTCTCCGGCTCAAAGAGATCCTGACATTTGGCTCCCTCTGTAAGCGGACAGGGACGCTTTCCCCCAACACCAACCACCACCACCATCACCACCTTCCCAAGCCTGCATTTCCTTCCTTTCTCCCATTTCCGGCCACTGAAGAGTTTAAAACAGGCACTCTTATTTCCATAATACCCTTAACAAAAGTCGGGGCAAAGAAAGATTAGCTGGTAGCCTATTGTGTTCTCCTTTTAAAAAGAAAAGGGGAAAAAACAGATTATGGCGCTTAGAATATTCTTCTGTTCCCCATTACCTTCTCTCCCTTCCAACCGTGTTTGTGTGAATGAGAGACAGGTAGACTCTGCCTAATGCGTGAAGCGTTAAAAACGCAGCCTCTATTTCCCGCACCATTTCTCTCTCTCTCTCTCTCTCATTCCCTTTTCGCTAGATTTTTTGCAGGTCCGCATACATTTTATCAGCCTCTCTCTCTCTCTCTCTCTTTTTTTTTTTTTTTTTTGTCGAACATTTTAAAAATCGAACCGGAGTCCCTCTGCTTACAAGACTGAGTCTAGGAAGTCCTTTTGGAAGGCCAGGTTTCAACGCCTGGGCGGGCGGGCTTGGCAGAATATCTACTGCACACGCGCGACCGAGTTTCACACCTCCAAGCGCAAAAGCGCAGAAAAGAAACCCCTCCCTGCTGCGACCAACTTGAGTAAAAGCAGCAACCCTCGAAAGTGCGTGGGGTCATCTCCCACAGCCACTCCGAGTTTGATCCTTGGAACCCACCCACTTAAAGTCACCACCTGACCCATTTGAAAGGGTCAGGGGAGGCCAGACTCTCTCGGTTTGTCTCCTCCCCCTCCCTACCGAAACATGCGGATCGGAAGGTAGAAACGCGGGTGTTTTCCTCCCACGAAGAGCGCACTCTCCGGAGGGAGAGAAAGAAACACGCGCGCTCTCTCCCTCCGCCCGCCTTGACCTCTCGGGATCGTTTGTGACCCCTTTCAGTCACCGTCAAACGCTAGCGATCTTTTTACCAGGCTAAGAGTGGCCTTCGCGGTAGCCACCAGGACGATCGTGGGCATTTGTGGCAGTGTTTGGTGGCTGTCGTTTCCATCCGAAGACGTTTCCATCCTAAGGGGACCCTCTCACGGGGTTCCCTTGGCAAGATGGGCGCCGAGGAAGTTTGCCATGGCCTTCCTGAGAGAGTGTGAGGCGCCCAAGGTCACCCAATGGGTTTCCGTGGCCGAGCAGGGATTCGAACCAGGGTCTCCCTTAGCACTCAAAGAAACCAACACACCACACAGCACTGTTCGTTCGTGGGACCCTGGGGCCCCGAGCCCTTGAGGGCCTTCATCCTGAATACACACACACACACACTGAAGGTGGGGGCTGGTTACTAGCGCTACGCCTTGTAGCGACGTTTCGCACGTGTTTTTCCCTTGGGGATGGAAATACTTGGTGGCGTGGTGTCTTTCTTCTTCAATAAAGGGGAGGTCAGGGAGCGGCCCTTTGGGAGGGAGCCGAGAGACTTGAGCGAGGAGGAATGTGTTTCGCCGGATCCAACAAAGGGAAAACGAACCGAAGACACGCGTCCTCCGGCGAACGTGGGCCACCTCGGTGGGCGAGAGGAATGTTTTTATTTGGCACTTACAACCCAAGGAAGCGCTGGCTGTTCGCACGTGAATTAACACGATTAAGCGGAGGAACTCCCACTGGTTTCCGTGGAATCGAGCTCCAAGGCAGCGTGGACTTTCATTCGGTCTCTGTCTCTGTCTGTCTGTCTCTCTCTCTCACTCTCTCTCTCACACACACCTTATTGGTGTCTGATGCTGCACAAAGAGGCTGAGACGAGGTTTGGGACTGGTGGCTTCTTGGCACACGATGGGTGACGAGGACGCCCCCTTGAAACGCCAGAACCCACGCTCTCCCTCCCTTTGGGCTTTCCCTCCTTCCTACTCGACCTCTTCACGTCGGTTCGGTCTTTGCCCTCGCGTTTCCCCCTCTTTCCCTCCGCCTCTTTTTAAAGTCTCTTCTCCCCGCCCCTTCTTTCCAAAATTACACAGATGCACATTTATCTGAAAGAAAATCAGGGCATGGTTCAAATGGATTTCAAGTCCTCAAGCGCACAGGTAGGCTCGTGTGTGTGCATTTCACACACCGTCGTGAAACACACAATTGCACACACCTGAAGTCGCGGTCCCCTCGGGTGACCCCCATATTTCAGTCCCGCTCCCATTATCTTCTTCCCTTTTCTTAAGCTTTAAACCAGTTCCATGTCGAGTTGGCCATTTTGAAGACTTGTATAGCGCTTTGGACACCCTGAAGTGCCTAATTTTTAAAAAGCGAGTACTACCAACACCAAAAGGGAGGTGCATATCCTTGAAAGTAGTAAAAAGAAGGAGCTCCCCTAAAGATAAAGCCCGCCCAAAGCTGGTGTAGGGGAGACTGAAACTCTGAAAAGAAGACACTGAAAAATGTTTGCTTATTTCTGGACTAGAAAATGTAACATGTCTTCTATACTGGCACGGGATGCGGGAGGTAACACGGGGAAAACTGCACCGGCTTTCCTTCATTCTCTGCTACAGCTTTCTCTGAGCCCAGGGAGAGGAAGACAGCAAAGACACGTGTATGTGTGTGTTCGTGTGGACGGAAAGAAAGATTGGCTCGGTACCCAAAGCTTTTAAATTTTGCCTTGTTGGCCTTCATCTCGGACCAACGGAACCGCCAGGACCGGGCTTTGGGACGTAAGTCCTGGGCCCCACTCAGCAACCAAGGAGTTCTCCCCCAACCCCTAAATAGCGGGGCTGGCTCACCACATTTTGAGGAAAGTGACGCGATCCACCTTGCCGTCTAAAGACGAGGAGGCAGGACCGGTTTAAGGAATTTTGGGGGCTCCTGCAATGCTTTATTTTGGGGGGCCCATATGTTTATCTCAGGTCAATGTAACCTAACTCAACCTTAGCTATTCACATTACAGGATATTCAGATTATTACTAATAATATTCAGATTATTACTAATAATGTTTTTGCAGAAGGAGGGTTACTACGGAGGCCCCCACAATGATGGGGCCCCCTGCGGATGCTGACACCGCTGGTGCCTTAAACCGGCCCTGCGAGGGGGCATAAAACCACCACGAGACCCAGGAGCTGTACTGTTGCCTCCAACCCCTTCAAACCACCCATTAAGACTTAAGAGAAGTTCTCACTGCTGGACTCGTCCATGATGAGGTGTCTCCCTGTCCCGTCGGGTCCCAAGTTGAGGAGCACCTTTACCCCACTTCTTCGTAATTCCTCCCCAGCGGTTAATTACCCCGAATTAATCCCTCGATGGGCTGCGTGGTAATTGGATAAATGAAACTCTTTCGGAAGCTCACAGCGGGGGACGGAGCGGGGCGCTGGAAGTTGCCCCGGAAAACATCGCAGCCTCCCGCCCCCGCCCCCCACCCCACCCAACCACCACGTCGGAAAATAGCAAGCGAAGCCGGTGAGGCGAGCGAGGGCTGGCTCCACGAACCTGCTCGCAGGCACCGGCGCATGGGAAGAAGCCATGCGGGAGCGGGTGACTCTGCTCATGTGCAGAGTGCCTTCCCAAGGGAACGTCTTGGATTAGGTCTTTCAAGGTAGCGGCGGTTGATTCCTAGTCCAGCACTAGACTTTACAGGAAGGACAGCAAGGAAGCAACTCTTCCCGGCTCCAGCCTCTCCTGGCCGCCTCCCCCTCCCTCCTGCGGCCTGGCGACCCCCTCACCCTCTCACTCACTCACCCCTCATCCCCGAGGCCTGCCCGCAAGCGCTGCTCCCGCGTCTCCTTCCACGAGCCCTCCTGAAATCCCTTCTACGGCTGGCCGGGCGTCGGCCAGCCCTTCTCCTCCCGCCCCCACCGTCCCGCCACCTCCCCTACTTTCCACCCCACCACCAGCAGCAGCAGGTAAGGAGGCCGCTGGCCTGGGACTTTGGCAGGTTGCCTGGGAAATGGTCGGGAGTGGGGCCGGAGAGGGAGAGAGGGAGGGAGGGTCTTCCCCAGGACCCTCGCCTTCAAAGGGGGCTGGGGCGGTGTGGGCCGAAGAGGAGGAGGAGGGAGGGGTGAAAAAAAGAAACAACACAGAGAAAGTGGGGAGAGAGAGAGAGAGAGAGAGAGAGAGCGGCGTTTACTTTCTCCCAAAGAAAAGTTTTCCAGCCAAGTCAGCGACGGAGTCTCTCCGGATGCAGCTTCCCCGAAGGGAGGGCGCTGCCAGGAGACCTCGTGTTTTGGGCCCCAGCGACCGGACGGGGGGGATACTGGCTGCTCCCACCTCCTCACAGACGGCAGAGGCTTTAAATGAAAGGACGAGAAAAGAAATAAACAAAATAGTAGCCCCCCCCCCAACAAAGCAGTAGCAGGCCGTCGTCACCTCCAACCCCCCCCCCTCCACCACCACCGAGCGCCTGGCTTCCTCGCCTTGCCTGTTTCCTCTCTCTCTCTTTCTCTCTCTCTCTCTCTCTCTCTCTCTGCCTGGGCGAATCCGGGGCCCTGAGAGCGAGCCGGGAAGCCCCGGCGTGGCCTTTCTCGTGACCATCGCCCCCCTTCCTTCTGTCCCCCTTGTGAGAGGGTGAAGAGGCGAGTCCGCGGGGAAGAAAGGCGAGCCCTCGAGCGGGCCCGGCCTCTGCTTGTATTTGTTTAGCTCCCAGAGCCCGCCGATTGACATCTGCCTTTCCTCCCCGGCTCCTTCCCCCGGGCGCTGATCAAGCCCTGCCCTTTGCCCTCGCCTGACCCGCCGCCCGCCCCCTCGCGCTCCCGCGGGCGCCTAGACAGGGGGGCCACCGGCAGGGGGGCGCCCCCTTTGCTAGCCAGTGGCCACCGCAGCCCGGCCAGCCCCAGCGCAGCATTCCCACCTCCCCTCCCACCCCCGCCGCCCTTTAAGGTCCCGGGGCTTTCAACCGGAGCCTTGCACCCATTTACTTGGAAGTAAGCCCCATTGTCTCCAGCGGAATGGAGGGTGAAGTCGAAGGCCTTCATGGCCGGCCGCCATCCATAGATTTTCCTTGGGAGTTTATTTTTGACGTTTCGCCTGCATCTGTGGCTGGCATCCTCAGAGAATGGTTGGGTAGGTGTGTGTGTGGAGTTTATGTGCTGCAAACCCCAGTTGGAGAGTATATGTAAATTTGTGTAATTGAATGGTTAGTTTCTGGGTATAGAAATGCAAGGCTTGTTAGTGTCTGTTTGGCTAATGGTTGGTTGCCCTGAGTGGAATTCCTTTGTAAGTGTTGAGTTTTGATTCTATTGTTCTTCAACACTGGGAGCCAGATTTTGTTTACTTTTAGGGTTTCTTTTTTCCTGTTGAAGTTGTCCAGGTGTTTGTGGATTTCAATAGCTTCTCTGTGCATTCTGATATGATAGCTGTTGGCCTGGTCTAGAATTTCTGTGTTTTCAAATAGCATTTTGTGTCCAGATTGGTTTATACCATGTTCTGCTACTGCTGATTTTTCTGGCTGGCCCAGTCTGCAGTGTCTCTCATGTTCCTTGATTCGTGTTTGCACGCTGCGTTTAGTGGTCCTTATGTAAACTTGTCCACAGCTGCATGGTAGGTGGTAAACTCCTGCAGCTGTGAGAGGGTCTCTGTTTTGTCCTTCGCTGAGCATAGCAATTCTTGGATTTTCTTGGTTGGTCTATAGATCGTTTGAAGGTTGTGTTTCCTCATCAGTTTCCCTATTCTGTCTGTGACTCCTTTGATGTATGGTAAAAATGCCTTCCCTTTGGGTGGCTGTTTTTCTTCTTCATTCTTGTGGTTTTTTCTGGGTCTGGCTGCTCTTGAAAAAAACCACAAAATCTATAGGCCAACCAAAAAAAATCCAAGAAATGCTACACTCAGACTGGCCAGCCAGAAAAATCAGCAGTGGCAGAACATGTTATAAACCAACCTGGACACAAAATGCTATTTGAAAACACAGAAATTCTAGACCAGGCCAACAACTATCATGTCAGAATGCACAGAGAAGCTATTGAAATCCACAAACACCTGGACAACTTCAACAGGAAAGAAGAAACCTTAAAAATAAACAAAATCTGGCTGCCAGCTTTGAAATACAATAGAATTAAAACTCAACACTTACAAAGGAATTCCACCCAGGGACAGGAGGAGTTCCAGCAGATAATGGCCCATCAACCAACCATTAGCCAAACAGACACAAACGAGCCTTGCATTTCTATACCCAGAAACTAACCATTCAATTACACAAATATACATATACTCCCCAACAGGGGTTCACAGCACAAACTCCACACACACACACCTACCCAACCATTCTCTGAGGATGCCAGCCACAGATGCAGGCGAAACATCAGAAAGAAACTATTCCAGAACACGACCTCACAGCCCAGAAAAAAAAACAACAAGGAAAATCTAGGAATGGAGGGTGTTTAAGATGTCAATGGGCACTGTGCTCCTCCTGGCTTTCTTCCTCCCCCAACCTATCCCTTTCCTCTCCCGCTGAAATCTTGACATGCTCGATTAACTCTCTCTCCTAGGTGCTGCTCCCACAGTGTTCTAGGCTTTCTGGGGCACAGAACAACGGCTTATTCACCTACCCCCCTTCCCCACTCTTGTGCCCACCAAATGTTTAAGAATCATAGAGTTGGAAGAGACCACAAGGGCCATCCAGTCCAACCCCCTGCCCTGCAGGAATACCCAATCAAACCATTCCTGACAGATGGCCATCCAGCCTCTGTTTAAAAACTGCCAAAGAAGGAAACTCCACCACACTCTGGGTAGTGCATTCCACTGCTGAACAGCTCTTACTGTCAGGAAGTTCTTCTAATAATGTTTAGACAGAATCTCTTTTCCTGTAGTTTGAACCCATTGCTCCATGTCCTAGTCTCTGGAGCAGCAGAAAACAAGCTTGCTCTATCCTCAGTAAAACATCCCTTCAAATATTTAAATGCTATCCTGTCACCTCTTAACCTTCTCTTCTCTAGGCTAAACATACCTAGCTCCCTAAGCCATTCCTCATAGGGCATGGCTTCCAGACCTTTCAACATTTTGGTTGCCCTCCTCTGGACATGCTCCAGCTTGTGAAGTGTCCAGAACTGGACACAATATTCCAGGTGAGGTCTGGCCAAAGCAGAATAAAGTGGCACTATTATTTCCCTTGATCTAGACACTATACTCCTATTAATGCAGCCTAGAATCACATTGGCTTTTTTAGCTGCTGCATCACACTGCTGACTCATGTGGCCCACTAAGACTCTTAGATCCCTTTAGCATGTCCTGCCATCAGGCCAGGTGTCACCCATCTATATCTGTGCATTTCCTTTTTATTACCCAAGTGTAGTACCCTTCGGCCACAGGTAGCAGGCCAGGAGTGAAGGGAATCATCTTAAGAAATAGCTGGAGGGCAGCAGGTTAGGCAAGGCTGCTTTAGCTGGCAATGGCTGAAATCTAACACCCCCTCAGCTCAGGTTAAATATAAACTAAGCCAGCCTTACCCAACAGCCTTGCAAAATTAGCAGCATTGCAACATTGCAAACACCTGTCAATCACTGGGTGCTGTTGCTCAATGTGCACAATTTGCAGTTGCAATAACAATGTGCAGTGGCAATGCACAGTCGTTATATCCACATACTCCCCTTCTGGTGCAGAGTACAGTTGTCCCTCCATATCCACAGATTTGGTATCCATGGATTTAAGTGTTCACAGCTTGAAAATATTCTTAATAAAATAATAATCCAAAAACCAACACTTGATTTTGCCATCTTATATAAGGGACACCATTTTGCTATGCCGTTGCATATAATGGGACTTGAGTATTCACAGATTTTGGTATCCACAGGAGTCCTGGAACCACACCCCAGAGAATATGAAGGGACAACTGTACTCCTGTTGCACTACTCGTATGATGAATAATTTGCCTCTCATGTGTATGTCACTAACAGAATGCCAGCTATTGTATATGACTGTGGGAGCCAGCCAGGTGCAGTGATTTGAGTATGGAGCTAGGACTCTGGGGGATCTGAGTTTGAATCCCCATTCAGCCCTAGAAACCCACTGGGTGACAGTGGACAAGTCACCCTATCTCAGCCTCCCTTGAATAAATCTTGCCAAGAAAATCCTATGATAGGGTCCCCAGCTTGAAGGCACATCATCATCATCACCATCAATTTTTTCACATAGCGCCATAATACCAACATGATGTCACTTCCTTCAAAATGTGGTATGTCAGCCTTGTTGTGTTTGGGGCCACTTCTGTCTGCCCCAGAGTTCTACCTTGAAGGTACCTCTGCTATCTTAGGCATATTTGCTCATAACCAACCCCCCCAACCCAATGGTCCCTACTCTCATTTAACCACACATAGAACTTAGGGGTGTAACTATGGGAGGCAAAATTAGGGTGTTGCGCCCCAATAAGAATTCTGTCTCCCAATAAAATTTTCCTTCGGTCCTCACATGTCTAGCATTCAAAGGACATTGAGAGCCTTTTGTTGGAAGTGAAGAAGCAACAACACTTGTTTACGACTCTGTGTGTGTGTGTTTCTGACCTGTATTTACTTCCTGTTTACATGCAGAGGTCACTTCTCCTCCTTCTTTCCCCCCCAAGTAGTTTTACTGTTTTACAACCCTTTTGTCTGAAAATCTAGAAGCTAGCAACATGAGGCAGACCAGCCTGGAGATCTCTTACACACAGGACTCTTGCATCTACCTATCTACTTTTCTTATCCAAGATGTATTCTCTGCCATAATAAACATAAGTTCTGCTTTATAACTTTACTGAACATCCGGAATGTTTTATGTCCTGTTTTGTACCAGAAGCTCATGAAGCACTGGAGGTCTGCTGCTTAATATAAATACCAATATGAGTCTAACACTTTTCAGACCTAGAATTCTATTAGCTGTGTTCTCCTTGCCTTGATAACTTTGCCTGTCCCTTTTGTTTGGATGCCTAAACTGTATTTCTAAATTCTCAACAGAAGTTATAGGTTACTTTACTTCCATGCTAGAAATTTAGGGAATGAAGGAAAATTTCATGGGGGAGAAGAATTCTTATTTGGGGGGCAATGCCTTCATTTTGCCCTTCCTTCTGTAGCTATACCCCTGGACTTGATAAAACAGGTTTATAAGGGAATTAGTTCTCCTGAATTCAGTGGGACTTATTTATGAGGAAACATCATTTCTCAGAAATTATGTGCAGGGGTGGGCAAAATGCAGCATTCCAGATGTTACTGCCCTAGCTAGTGAGGGACGGTGGAAAATTCAGTCCAACTATATCTGGAAGACCATAAATTGCTCACCTGTGCTCTACCGGGTGCTTCAGCACTTCTTGTCATGGTAGGCACACTAAACCTCTGAGCATATACAGAAATTTAGGCAGCAAAAGAAATGTAGCAGAGTCTTCTCTTCCAAGCATCAGAGTAAAGAAACAACACAGTCTTTTTCTAAAGAACTGTTTTACTCAAGCATAAGTAAGATACATCTTGTTACCTAGAGATTCAGAATAAAACTGGATATAGATTCAAAATATAGAGCAGAATTAAATATTCAATTTTCTTAAGCTTAAACAGAGAAACATAAACAACCCCCCCTCCCAACTTGCTGAAGTCTACAGACTGCCTGGCTGCAGTCATTAAACTGTCAAGTCATAAATCTCAACATTCAAGGTAATTGAATGAACTTCTGCACCCAGTTTGTAGCTTGCAAACAAGCTCTTTCACAGTATAAATTTACTAACTGAATGTTCCATTATCCCCTAACACTTCTGGCCACTGGAGTGCCCATTCTGAGCCAGACCGTTTTGCTTCAAGAAACAGCTGCCTTTCACAAACCTCCAATTCTGTGGCCAAGGTACTAGGAAGTAAAGCCTGCACAACGTTCACGGAACAGGACTCCCATGGTAAATGCACAGGGACTCACAACCTCAGAAGGATGTCTGTCCTGTTGAAGTGAATGGGATTTGCCTCCAAGTACACGTGCTTGGGATAATGATGTCAAAAGGTCACTTGTGTGTATATGTGACTTCAAGTCACCTGTTATGGCGAGCCCATATATTTCATAGGGTTTTCTTAAGCAAGGAATACTCTGAGGTGGTTTTGCCAGTTACTTCCTCTGAAATATAGCCTACAGCACCTGGTATTTCATTGGTGGTCTCCCATCCAAGTACTAACCAGGGCTGACCCTGCTTAGCTTCCAAAATCAGGAGGGAACTGGTGCCTTTGGGATATTTAGGCCACTACTTTAAACTGAATTAGGTTGGCATCCCAAGTGCAAAAATGGGAAGTAGGAGTGCTGACACTGTAGGCTTTTTACATGGTGCACATCAGTTCTTAAAATGTCACCTTCCAATACACATTTATTGTTTATTGTTCAGTCACCTTGCACTGCCTATATCTGTGCGATTTCCGGTCTATTATGGCTTTCAGATTTTTGAACCAGATCTTCGCTTTTACATCAAACTCTTAAATGGATCTACAGTACTTAAATGCTAGTGTGGACACTCCCAAACCCAAACCGAAGTAATGGCCCTCTCTATGGGCCAAGAAGAGGAAACCTGTGGTCAGGAAACCTCCTCTTGATCAATTATTTGTGCTCTGAATTTGCACTTTGGGCTTCCTCTTGTTAAAGCTAGAAAGTCTTCCATCTATTGCTCTCACACATTAAGAAGACTGATGATTAAGGGAGGTTTTATTTCCAGATGTTGGAGGGGGGAAAAGACACAGTAGTTGTGCTGGTCCAAAGGGGGGGGGGACTATTTAAAAACTGCAGTTCAGCAATGCTTTTCTTAAAGCCCACCACAGACAGGGACAAAACAGTGTGTAAATTTACAAGTATTCCAGAACTGGCCATTGGGCTAGGTGAAGATGTGAGAGGGGGAAAATAATACACAATTATTTGTTGTAGTCATGTGTGTTTTCCCACTACAGTTGTCCCTTCACATTCACTGGGGTTTGGTTTCAAGACCCTCCATGAATATCCAAATCCGTGAATACTCAAGTCCCATTATATGCAATGGCATAGCAAAATGGTGTCCCTTATATAAGATGACAAAATCAAGGTTTGCTTTTTGGATTATTATTTTTTTAAGAATATTTTCAAGCCGTGAATACTTAAAACCATGAATGCCAAATCTGTTAATATGGAGGGACAACTGTACAATGACGTTGTAGACCTCAATGTTTTAGACTACAATATCTAGTCTAATGTTTGTACTTGTTTTTCCTCCCACCCACAATCCTTGCTTTGTGTACAAAGCACAAAGATCTCCACAACTTACCCTCCATTTTGCGGCATCTTGATTGGTCCTAATAATAGGGCAACATCATATTTTGGAGATGTTCTTTAAGATATCTCCAAGGAACAGAGCCCCCAGCAGCCCAAACTTCCAGATCAAGTTTAGGGATGCTTGCTTAACATGCTGATGTCTGAAACCAGGAAATTCCCATCTTAAATCCTGAATAACCCTAGATAAGATAGGTAAGAGTCTCACCTTATAAGGCGTGTTGCAAGTAGGAAAACAATGTAACTTCCATGGCTAAGGCACTTTGCCTAGGCCTGTTAATTTGGGAGTAGCCCCATATAAACATCTTCTTGTTGTGTGCCTTAAAGTCGTTTCCTAACATGGGGTTTTCTGAGGCTGAGATTATGTGACTTACCTAAGGTCACCCATTGGGTTTTCATGGCAGGGGATTCAAACCCTGGTCTCCAGAGTCATAGTCCTTAGTGCGACTTCATCTTAGTGGGTCTTTAATAGAGTGTGTGGGGTATACTTTTGTGGGTTTAAAAAAAAAACACTTTACACTGTTTTAAAATATTGGTGTTTTAATGTACGTAGTAGTTTATTTGATTGTTTCATACTTTGTATTACTTGGCTTTAACTCATCAACTTTATTTTCATTCACGTTGCGGGGAGCCATTTGGGAAAGACTGGATAGATAATATTTAAAAAATAATAATTTGAAAATGACCCGTGTAACCTAGAGCACAAAGATGCGGGAGACAAGACTCATTCTATCAACTGATCCAAACGATAGGCCTGTCTTTTACTATTTCTTCACTTTCCCCCTCGATTTGCCCAAAATAAAGCTGTAGGTTCCCGATTACTAGGCTCTACCTTCTTAGCTTCCAGGAAGGCAGGAGGCATGGGTTGTAGAGTCTTCCCATTCACACAACAACCGCTTGCTGACCTTTTGGAGGCTCTCCCGAAACCAGGCCACTAGCCATCTCTGTCAGGCCCCAGGTAATTTCCCGACACTGAGGGAAAGATTGGTTTGTCTGAGACAATTGCGATGCACCTTCCAGTAGACCCTGAAGGGAACCTATTACAATACAGGGTTTTCTTGGCAAGGTTTGTTCATAGGAGGTTTGCCGTTGCCCTCCTCTGAGGCTGAGAGTGTGTGACTTGCCCAAGGTCACCCCATGGCAGAGAAGGAATTCGAACCCTGGTCTTCCAGAATCCTAGTCCACCACTATGCCAGGCTGGCTCTCGTGTGAGGTAAGGGGGCTTCCTAATTTGACGCCAAAGGAAGCCCGCGTGCCTCTTGTTTGCACAACACAAGGCCCTCGAAAAAGTGCAAACACGCAGCTTTGTCCTTCGCCGGCCTTGTTTGCGTGCTGATTCAAGGACCCTCCTCGGCACCCCTTCCCAAGAGGGCCCCCCCTTTTGCCCCCTTTATATTCCTGCTTTAAATGTCCTTTGATCTCTATATTTGCCTGGGCTTTACAATCCCATTTCCCCCCTTCCCTTTAAAATTGACTAAGGGACCCTTCTGCTCCCCTTAGGCCCCACCTCGTCGTCGGCTCCTCCCCCCCAATACACACACCCTCCCCGCCCCCCACGGTGCCACCCCTCACCCCACCCCACCCCCAGGGCCTTGGGATTGTGGGGAGCGGGGCTTTCTCCAGAAACTATTGAGTGGAGACAAAGGCGGGCGAGCGGGAGCCGGAGCAGCCTTAATTAACAGCCTCTTCAAAAAAGAAAGAAAGAAAGAGCGGCAGAGCAGAAGAACTTGCAGGGCTCGGGGGCTGCCGCGAGCGCCCCCCTTTCTTCCCACCTCTCCCCCAAATCGCCACCGCCCAGCCTCGCCGCCAGTGAGGACTTCTAAGCGCGGAGGAGGAGGAGGAGGAGGAGGAGGCTCCTCTGGGGCCGCTTTCTCCGCGCGCCCACGGTCAGAGGGAAGGGAGGGCCTTCGGAGGTGTCTCGTTCTTGGGGTGCAGAGTCGCCAGAGCCAATCCTGGCGTTGGAGAAGGGAGGGAGGCCGCCTTGTAGCTCTTCTCGGGCGCCCTGCCGCAGCCTCCCAAGGGGTGCTTTCACACGGTCTGATTACAGCTCTGCTTGAACCGCCTTGGCTCCATCTGATGGGATGCTGGGATTTGTAGTTTGGTGAGGAACATCAAATTCCCCAGCACTCTCTTGAAACTAGAGCTGTGGCTCTTAACCTTTTCTTTATTTTTATTTTATTTATTTATTTATACCCCGCTCTTCAGCCACAAGGCTATCAAAGTGGCTTACACATTGTTTTTAAGCAATAGCAATTTACACATCTACACTGCAAGAAGTAGCTTGCAATGTGTGTTAGCTAATGGCCCCCACAAGCTGGGTACTCATTTTACCGACCTATGAAAGGATGGAAGGCTGAGTGAACCTTGGAGCCCTCTGGAATCAAACTTGCAACGTGGTGGCTTGCAGTACTGGCATTTAAGCACTGCCCCCCCACTCTTTTAAATATCTTTTTTTGCCACGGACCCCTAAAATTTAACTCAAGATTTAAAACAACAACAATAATAATACAATTACACCATCCGAGTAAATACCCTTCCCTCAGAGGCACTGGAAGGGAGGGAAGACTTTTCTCCTGCTTCTTCCTGCAGATTTGTGGCTGGAGCCAATTGAAGAGCAATGAGCAGGTCGAGCCAGCCAGCCTTTGCCTTGGCTCCTGTCATGTAGGCTGAGCAGCCTTCAACCCTTCGTGGACCCCCTGTGAGGACATTATGCCCCCCTGGGGTCTGCAGACCACAGGTTAAGAACCACTAAACTAGAGCATTAGAGCTTTCTGGCAGAGAAGTCTAAGCCCCTCACCAAACTACAAATCCCAGGCTACCTAGCGAACAGCCATAAACAGTTAAAGTAGTATCAAAGTATAAATGTGTAATGTGGCTACACTTTATGGAACTTAGGAAAGCAACGTCCCAGGTGGGGAAAGGGATGGAGAGCAATTTGCTTGCAGGAGAGATTGGGGGTGTGCTTTGGGATATGTCATGCCTCCCTCCCCTTTCCTACAATGCAAAGAGTGACATTTCCATGTTTTGACTGGAGAAGGAAAGGTTCCCTAGAAGGAAGACAGGGTGTGCTTCACAGACCCCAAACTGAAATAAAGGAATTTCACTTACATCTCATCCCCCTCACCCGCTCCTGTATCTTGGAGTATTAACAGACAGCCATTTTAAAATGTATTTCCTCTGTTTACCTGATTGAGATTTTCACACCTCACTCTTATAGTGTTACTATTCCACTTTATTTGCTATGGCTGCCTCCTGTGGAATCCTGGGATTTGCAGTTTAGGGAGAGGCATTTAGCATTCTTAGCCAGGGAGCTCTTAGGCCTCACTAAACTACAAACCCCAGGATTCCACAGGAGGCAGCCAGAGCAGATAAAGTGGAATAGTAACACTATAACAGTGTAGTGTGAAAATCTCATGAGTCTTCTGCATTTTAAGGAAACCTGTAAGAGGCCACCTCCATGAAAGTGATACCAAGTAAAGGAGGATGAGGTACAGGCCCCAGTCCCACCATTAGACAGAGGGGGAGAGCAGTGTGGAATTTGCTGCCTCCTGTACCAGAATAGCTCACCTGGCTTTAGGTTTCTGCCTCCTGTACAGGAATAGCTCACTTAACGATGACATACCTGGCTGGGTGCAGGATTCATTTGGTGCTGTGCCTCAGATGGACAGCAGACTGTATCTGGCCAGTCCAGGGCTCTTGGCCAAAAATGTACAAGTGCTGTAGGATGGTTTCTGTGGTTAGGAGTGAGGCATACAAGACCATGGAGGGAGGGTGGGGGGAACTGGGAGAGCAGGAATAGTCAGGGCTTCACAGGCTTGGGCTTGGATTTCACTTGATTTCTTTTAGCCCCTAATTGATTGACATTATCACTTGCAGTTGTCAGCGTGGGATTCTGGGGCAAAAGACAGGAGCCCTTACACAGTGTGTGTGTGTAAACAATCATAGCACTTGTTAAATATTTTGAAGTAAATTATGTAAGAGAGAAGCTGCATATTGTAGTGGTTAACAGTGTTGAGAGACAGAATCCAGCAAAACCACACCAGCCTCAGCTCTGGGATACCAGGGTTTGAATCCCCCTCAGCCATGGAAACCCACTGGGTGACTTTGGGAAAGTCACACTCTCTCAGCCTCAGATGAAGGCAGTAGCAAGCCCTCTCTGAAGAAATGTTGCCAATAAAAAACCATGATAGGTTTGCCATAAGCTGAAAATTGCTTGAAGACACACAACAACAAACTAGGGAGTAGTGGCCTAAGACCACAAAAAAGGTGAACTGCTGGAGAAATAGCCTCCCTGGAGCTGGCAGATCTTGTTTGCTTTCCAACCCCACACCCTTGAAAAAGGATGAGCATTGGCATATTGCCCCCACAGGATACCATTCTTGGCCTAGAACTTGGGAAATCCAGCTTCTGCCTGCCCCAACCAGCAAACTCATCTGTTTGTTTATGTGTGTAGAAATGACTATCTCATGCCTGAGTGTGTGGCGCATGAGTGCACAAACAAAAAGAGTACTTATGTTTGAGTGCATAATCCATGATTCATTTGTTCCAGACTGGTCAGTCCTGACTTCCTGTATCTTCTGAGAGAGGTAAGTACATTTAACTGAAAGGTCTGGATTGTTAGTGTATGCACGCATATGAGTAAATGTTAGTGTGTACTAATATGGACATGCAATGTGTTTTACAATGCAGAGACTTAGCCTGGCACATGGGCTGTCTGCCCATGTGTCAAAAACCTCAAAAAGGAGCACTTTCTTTATTTTTCTTTTTGAGCACTTTCTTCAAGGGCTACTCTACAGTTGGGCAAGTCTGATGGGTGCCTTTGCCATCCGATTTGGAGTGTCATGAAAGACCAGCAAATTTAACTGATTATTGTATTCTTCTGCCAGGGGTAGGGAGAGGTGTTTTGAGGCCACTGATCTCACAAGTGCTTACCTTGATTAAGATATGCTATGACTTGTGTGGGGGATTGGGGAGGGGGGCATTTGCTGTTCTGCCTCAGGCAGCAGAATATATTGGGGCAGATAGAAAGAAATGAAGATATGTTAATTGGAAGATAGGAAGGAGTGTGAAAGATGAGGATGAGAAAGCAGGGCAATCAGTGAAGTGAACAGAGTGGATAGAAAGTGTCCTTGCACACCAGAGGAGGCTGAAACAGGAAGTGGGAAGATTTCAAAAGTATAGGAGAAAATGAAGCCAGTGTGTCCAGCTGTAGGAACTGTATGGTGTGTGGGTGTGGGTGGGTGTGGAGGTATAAAATAATGACTGTAAAGGGATTCCCATGCTAAAAGCCCCAAAGGGACATGACCATACTCTTTGTGGTCACTGCTGTTGTTGTGAGTCTTATCGTTCTGTAATGAATGAGAGCCATACTCTGCTGAGGAGCAGAAGTTGGTGACTCAGCGCTGGAGCGGGGAGTGGCTCATACACAGTGATGGAGCCCATCCTATGGACACAGCCTCATCCTTGGTCTGGCCTGGCAAAGCAGCAGCCTTAGGAATCAAGGAAGGTGAGAGGAGGGAAAGAGGGAGAGGGTGCCTGGATGCCCCAAGGGGTGAGGGAGACCCAGAGAGGGAAATCTGCCTTAAAGGGTGAAGGGCTGACAGCCTGTTGGTTATTTCCAGCTAGAGTAGACCCATTCAATCAGTTGTTGAATGGCGAGCCAACACCATCCTTTTGTAAATCCTATTGATTGGATGGGTCTACTTTAATCAGGATTAACAAAAAGATGTAGGCCTTGCTGGACCCCCAGAGGGAGAAACAGCTGAGGGAGAGGTTGGGGGGCGCCCTCCTCCTCCGATTCCGTTCTAACCCCCCCCCAGCCGCCACCACCCCCCTTTTTGGCATTCCCTCTCTTTTCTGTCCCCTCCTCCCCCCAGCCCGCCCGCCCGCCCCCCTTCAATCTGTCCTCAGGAGAGCGGCGCCTGGAAGTCTGAGCTGGAAGTTGGGGGCTTGGCGGGCTGCATCTCGGAGGCCGCCCCCACGCCAGTAATTTCTGCGGGCAACCCAGCAAAGGAGAACAAATCGGGGACAAAGGCGAGCGCTTTGCTTTCAGCCGCGTCGTTAGGGCAACCTCCAAGTATGCCGGCCATAATAAGGCCCCACTTCAAAGGCTTCCCCCCCGCCCCATTCCTGAGCGCGGCCGCAGCAACGGCAGCATCGCCCGCGCCGCCTCGCACGGCGCCCTCGCTTGCGCGGCCTCTCTCGCTCCCCCGCCGCCCTTTCATCGGGTCCTTTTTCTTTTTCTCCCGCCTTCGATTGTTCTTCCTCCTCCTCTTCCTCGTCCTCTTCTTCTTCATCTTCCTCCTCTTCCTCTTCCTCTTCTTCTTCGTCTTCCCCCTTTTCTTTTTCCTCTTCCTCCTCCTCCTCCTCCTCCTCTTCTTTTTCCTCTTCCTCCTCCTCTTCTTTTTCCTCTTCCTCCTCCTCCTCCTCCTCCTCTTCCTCCTCCTCTTCCTCCTCCTCTTCTTTTCTCCCCCCTCCTCCCCTCGTTCTCTTTTATCGTGTTTAACTTTGCACCGTTCTCGCCGGCTTGCCGTCAAACCAAGAAAGGACCCTCGCTTGCGCACGAAATTGCCCCGGGGCGGAGGTGGGTGAATTGGGTAGGAGGATGTCGGTCCCTATCTCGTTGTCGTTCCTGCTTAAACCGAGGCTGGGCTGCCCTTCCTTTCCTCCTCCTCCTCCTCATCCTGGGGAAGAGCGAAGAAGGCAAGAGAAGTTGGCTTAGGGGTGGGTTGAGCTTAATGTCCTTATTGTTTTAAAAAGAGCGGTTGCGGGGGGGAGCCGTGCGTGGGGCTGGCGTCTGAGGAGGGGGCGCAGGGTGGGCAGCGCGGACGAAGTGGTGACGAAGCGCCAATTGACGGCGCTAACCGGCCATGAAACGCGAGGTCACCGCAACGGGCGCTTAATGGGGTGTCGCGAATCGGCGCCTCCTCCGACCCAGGCGGGCGCTTTCCACCGCCGGAGGGAGCTGCCTTTGAACTTTTCCCGGCTTCCAGGAGCACCAGCGCCCGAGGCGGAGTGGGGGGGGGCACGGGGAGGAAGAAGGGCGGGACTAGCCCGGGAGTCTGCGCTGGGAGGTCGGGGGGGTGAGGAGAGAAAGAAGGGGATCTCCGCATCGCCCACGAAACTGAGAGGCTGCTGGGATGCGAAGCAGGAGAAAAAGGAGAGATTTTAGAGGTGCTTGGGAGGGAAGGAGGGAGGGAGGGAGGGAGGGAGAGGACCCTTTATTAATTTCTATGTCTTCTGCCTATAATGATCAAGTCAACAGGCATATTTATCCTTCCTTGGTAGAGCGAATATAAGGCTAATACAAGTGTCTGAACTTCGCACACACATGCACATATAGGCATACACACATGGAATCTCCGCACGGCTGCACACAGTCTCTTCTGTCTATACAGCCACCCTTCCATGCTTTCAAAGAGTTGGAGGGACTGCAATGGCCTTCTAGGCCAACTCTCTGCCACGTAGGAATACCCAAATAAAGCACTTCTAGAAGGATGCTCCTCCAACTTGTGTTTAAAGACGTCTAAAGAAGGAGTCCACCAAGCAGTACGTTCCCATTACTGAACAGTTCTCACAGTCAAGATGTTCCTCCCAAGGTTCAGGTGGAATCTCTTTTCTTGTTATTTGAATCCATTGGTTTGTATTCTAGTCTCTGGACCTGCAAAAAAGAAGCTTGCTTCCCCTTCTACAAAATACCCCTTCAGGTGTTTAAATGTGGCTATCACTCTTCTTCTCCAAGCTAAACATACTCAACTCCCTCAACTGTTCCTCATAGGGCTTGGTTTCCAAACCTTTTACCATCTCCCCTGCACAGGTTTCCATTTTTTCAATACCCCTTTTTTGAGTTGTGGTGCCCCAAACTGGACCCACTATTCCAGGTGGTAAGGTCTGACCAAAGCAGACTAGAGTGGTGCTATTACTTCCCTCCATCTGGAGATTATACTGCTGTTGATGAACTCTAGAATTGTTATGGCTCTTTTGGTTGCTGCATCACACTGTCATCTCATGTTTAGCTTGTGGTCTACTAACAACACCCCTAGATCCCTCATCAATGCCAAGGGAAGTAATAGTCCCACTATATTCTGCACTGGTCAGGACTCACATCTGGATTATTGTGTTCAGTTCCAGGTGTCTCATTTTGAGGATATAGATAAGGTGGAGCAGGTTCAGAGAAGGGCAAAAAGGATTTTAAGAGGTGTGGAGAGTAAAACATATGAGGAAAGGCTGAAAGAAGATGATGGGCTCTGGAAGATGAAGAGAAGACTGAAGGATGACGTGATTGCACTCTTTAAATATCTCAAGGGCTGTCCCAGAGAGCACATTCTCCTCCCCCAGAGCTTGAGACCAGGTCTAAAGGTCTGAAAATACAGGAGGGTAGGTTTTGATTGAACTTTAGAAGGAACTTCTTGACACAAGGAGCAGTTTGGCAAAGGTAACAAACTACAGTTGTCCCTTCATATTCACTGGGGTTTGTTCCAGGACCCCCGTGGATACCAAAATCCGTGAATACTCAAGTCCCATTATATGCCATGGCACAGCAAAACGATGTCCCTTATATAAGATGGCAAAATCAAGGCTTGCTTTTTGGATTATTATTATTTTAAGAATAGTTTCAAGCCGTGAATACTTAAATCCGTGGATACCAAATCTGTGGATATGGAGGGACAACTGTAATTGCAGAGAGAGGTATTGTGGTCTCCTTCTTTGGACATCTTCAAAAAGAGGCTGCAGGGCAGGTTTAGGGGGCCCCATATGTTTATCTCAGGTCCAGGACCATTTAAGGAATTTTGATACCCCCTGCAATGCTTTCTTGGGGGGTGGTATGTTTACCTCAGGTCAGTGTAACCTAACTCAACCTAAGCTATTCACAGTACAGGACATTCAGGACATTCAGATAATGTTTTTAGAGGAGGAGGGTTACTATGGCCCTCACAATGATGCCTCCTCCTGCGGATGCTGCCAGTCCCTTAAACCTGCCCTGAGAGGCTGGACAGCTCGTCCACTGGGGATGCTTTAGCTGGAGATCCTGCACGGAGCAGGGGGTTACATCTGCCCATGAGGCCGCTTCCAACTTTATGATTCTGTGATTTTATCCCTTTCATGTGTACTTTTGTTGAGTTAAGTGTCACCCAGGCTATATTTGTGCACTTTATTTTTCCTGACTAAATGTAATACCTTACATTTATCCCTGATGAAATTCATTTTTAGTTCTGGCCCAGCTCTCCAACCTGTTGTGTCTTTTGAATCCTGATTCTGTTTTCTGGGCTATTAGCTAACCTTAATTTGGTGTCATCTCCAAATTTGATAAACATGCCCTCTGTTTGATCATCCAAGTCATTCATAAAGGTGCAGAACAACACCGGCCCCAGGGCAGAGCCCTGTGGCACCCCCTAGTTACTTCTCTCTCCATTGGTGAGTACTCTTTGGATCTGACCCATCAACCAGTTGTGAATCCACCTAAGAAGAGCACTGTCTAGACCACACTTTACCAGCTTGTCTGCAAGAAAATAATAGGAGACCTTGTTCAAAAGGTTTACTGAAATCAATATACACAACATATGTTGGACCCCTGGCAACTTCCAGATCCTTGGGACTGCAGCTCCCATCATGCTCAGCTAGCCAATATTGACACATTGACTGATGTAGATACCTATGGGACACAAACATATGCACATGTGCAGGCACACACAAACATAAACACAATGGCAACATTAGGTTGAATTGTGTAAATAAGCCACTCTATGCCCCATTAGGGACAAAATTTTTGTATCTCAGTCATGATTTCCACTCATTCATATGCTCTCTTGTCAACCTCTACCTGTAGCTAAGCAAAGGTAACAAACCAAGTGATGTGTATGAGTCAAAATGCCTTAGTTATGTGTGTTGTAACATATACCCAACAGAATACATTTTACAATCTAAACAGTTTAAGGTGCCAAGAGAAATATAGCAAGACCTCATGCATGCTTAGAAAATCTACAGCTGTTTTCACACATACATACAGCTCTGTACAAACATAACCAGAATTCTAATGTTTCGCTGCCTGCTTCCCAATGTTTGCCAATAATATAGGCCCTATATGAATCTCTGTTTTTCTATATACACAAATCTCTTTGTTCCTTGTCCCAAACCTTACAGTACCTCAGTTCCCCACTGCCTCAGTTTGTAGTTTCTTATGGTGGCTGTAGTTTTTAACATACCTTTTAGTGTTTTTAAAATGCATTTAGACTCAGGAATCTGTTTAGGATTGGGGTGGCATGTGATAAATTGGTTGGTGTCTGTCTCCCTCTACATCCACCCTGGAAAAACCTGAAACCTTTGCATTGGATTAACAGCCAGGCCCCATTGTGGTGCCCAAGAGGCCAGCGAGGAGTCCAGTCACACAAATTTACAATCCACCTTGACCACCCCCACCCCCCCTCTCTCTCTGGCTTTTCTTCGCAAACGAAGATTCAGGAAGGACTCATCCCGCGCTTTCTGCAAGCGCGCTGATGACTAAAAAGGCCAATCCGAGATAAACAAGTCCGGTTGCAAAAAGCACAGCAGAAGGTCTCCTTGGGTGATGTTTTTGGGTTGTGATTCTTTCTGCGTTGTCGTTTCTCTTCAAGACTTGTTCGTCGTGAGTTCTCAAATAAGGCTG
The DNA here is from genome assembly GCA_030847615.1 of Gambelia wislizenii. Lineage (NCBI taxonomy): Eukaryota > Metazoa > Chordata > Lepidosauria > Squamata > Crotaphytidae > Gambelia > Gambelia wislizenii. The sequence goes on from JAUMIR010000003.1 coordinate 218,764,350, forward strand.
CAGCATTGTGGATAGTGCGTTTCCATGCCTCCCGATGTGAGGCCAGGGCGGACCACCCCCACCACACGTACATAATCTGACCACTCAGGCTCCTTGTCTGTATTTATAGGAAAAACCCCTTTTAAGTTCTGGGTGTACTGTTTTCCATTCACTTAATGATTTGTAGAGCCAGATCTTAGAAATAACTAATTGATTGTTGTTTATTGGGTTTCTCAGTAATTAACAATGATTAAGGCAATAATCAAGCGTGCCTGTCTTATGCGAGGATTTTAATTTAAGGAAAGATAGCTTCACACCTTTTGAGGTATATCTGTAACCCTTTTGTTACTTTTGTGGTTACTGGGGTGTGGCTTCATGAAATTATGGAAGTGGAGGGGTACCACAGGGTTCAAGTGGAGACTTCTGCTTCCAATGATTTGTTGAGGCCACAAGGAGACTGGCAGAGGAAAATGAATTTTGGAGGTTTGTAGTATTTTTTTAATGAAAAGTAACCAAAAGTGATGGTTATAGTCACTTGGGAGAAAAGGCAAGTAAACGGTTATATCCTTCTGCTGTGACTGCTTACTTACTTTTTGAAGTACTGTAGTTTTCAAAGCTCTCCTTTACTTTGCCATTGGTCTTGTTGCTGGCTAAAAGCAGAGACATATCTTCTCCCCTGTTCAGAAAGCTTCCACAAGGGTACAAGGCCAGTTGCCCCCACTCTGCCTGTGTATCCACCTCTCCTGTTGTTTTTCTTCTGTGGTATTGGATCTTCACCCTTGGATTCTTCAGCTGATTTCCATCATACTTAGATGGAAGCCACCAGAGATATTTTCTTTAAGGTAGAGGTTTCATATCACTTAAAATTCATATTTTTGTATTGAGATAATTCACACTTCCAACTCTACCTCATCCTTATCATTGCCTCTATTACTACTAACATTGTTGTGTACTTTCAAGTCTTGTCAAACTTATGGCAACCTTGACACGGTCTTTCTTGTTCAGAGGAGGTTTGCCATTGCCTTTCTTTAAGGCTGAGACGGTGTGACTTGCCCAAGGTCACCCAGTAGGTTTGCATGGCCAAGGGAGGATTCGAATCCTGGTCTCCAGAGTCATAGTCCAACACTCAAACCACTACACCATGCTGGCTCTCTATTCCTAACACCAGGGGGTGTAAAATATTTCCAGGATGGACCATAAGGGAGCTTCAGTTGGCAAGTAAGAGGTCATTGTTATAGTTCCCTGCTTTTTGGTTCTTTCAAAACACTTGGTGTAGGAGAATCATAGAGTTGGAAGAGACCACAAGGGCCATCTAGTCCAACCCCCTGCCATGAATACACATTCAAATCACTCCTGAAAGATGGCCATCCAGCTTCTGCTTAAAAACCTCCAGAGAAGGAGACTCCACCACACTCCAGGCATCACATTCCACTTCGGAACAGCTCTTACTATCTTATTTATCAGGAAGTTCTTCCTATGTTTAGGTGGAAACTCTTTTCCTATAGCTTGAGAAGACAGGAAGGTGCCGCGATCTCAGAACTGCAGCGGGTTTCTTGCACCGGCGTCCCAGCAAGCGCGGCTAAAAATGCGCGCGTGGAGGCTCTACACGGTACACGTGTACACAGCTTGCACGAGCCCCTCCCCCACGGGGTTCTGGGCAGCGCTCCCAAACACACCCCGATCCTAAGCGCCCGAAGAACTCGATGGGGAGTCATTTCAAGTCAGGCGCTGAAGGGTCGGGCGGGGGCGTTACTTGGAAGTCGGCGCGCTCGGCATCCACGGGGCTTCCAGCACACGAGCGCCTCGCAGGCCGCCACGCGTGAAATGCGAAGCTGCCCATTGGCTTCTGCCATCAGCCGCCTCCATCCCTCCCTCGGTGGAGCGGGGTTTCTCGGCCCCTCTTTGAAGAAAAATAATATCAGGGGGCAAACAAAACCCACGGAGCAACCCACGGCCTCCAGCCTCGGCGATCACCAAGGCCAGCGTGACGCTTTTCTCACCGCCCTCCCTCCCTCCCAACCCCCACCCAACCCCCGGGAACGAAGACAAAAGTAGATCACGGTTGATTTAAAAGTCTTGTTTGTCTGAGAACACATTCTCCTCCTCCTCCTCCCTCGGCTTGGAGAGATGAAGTCTTTGAAGATGGCTAACTTCGTGTCAATAAGTGGCTCTCCCCACCCTTTGAGCCATCGTCAGATGGGAAAAGTCTTGCTTGCCAATTGCCATAGAAATCTTAACACACCATGAAGATTGTCCAAGCGCCGGGCCTTCCGTTCTGGCCCAAATTGCTTTGAAGTGGCGCAAGAGGGGCAGTGGTCAATTTCAACACTAGAGACTCCGGGGAGAGAGAGAGAGAGAGAATATGAGAGAGATTGCCCAAGGAGAAATGAGGGCCGCTCCAAAACAGCCAAGGTGAAGGGGGGAACTTGTTTTCGGCTCCACATTGTCAGCGATCTTTTTGATTAGCTTTCCCAAGAATGCTTCACATCTGGGATTGGACTTTGTCTTGCCTTCTTTTCCAACATTACCGAGGGAGCAGTCCTTCTCTTACACACATACACCACACCTTAACCAGAGATCTCCTCTCCTCTCTCTTGCTCACCCGCACTCACGACCCCCAATTTCATCTCTTGGTAACCTGTTTCAGCCTCGACGCGTTTCACAGCGTTGCCTCCCCAAGACACGTTGGCATTGAGGTTTGGATTCCACAGGCTTAGGAAGTGGGACCAACCCAGAAGCGATCCAGTCTTTCTTAAAGGCACAAATGTAGGGGAAGGAGTCGGAGAAGGATTGTTACTTCTTACAATTCACACACACACACAAAGAGAATTCTACAACTCTCACATTTTCCTGCCACCTAGAAGACCTTCTGTTCCATAGCGTTCCTTAGTTCCAATTATTTCATCTTAAAGTGCAATCCGTTGCTACAGAACTTAATGCTTTTCCATTTAGGGCTTAGTAGAAAGTGGGCACGCAGAACCTCTGTCCTAGTTGTCATTTCTTCTTCCTCAGAAAGGCTACAGGGAGACTTCCTTGAGAGATTAAGCCTGACCAAATCTGACTTGTGGCATATCGAAGACTTTCCTTGCAAAAGATTTATCAGTGCTGCTGTTTGCAGGATTCAGCATGGAAATAGGCCTGCTTTTCAATGTTATGGTACCCCTTTACATTCCTTAAGAAAGAGGCATAGAAGGGGGAAATAATCAATTCAGCTTGTGTCCCATATTACACAAACAGAAATTTGTAGCTGCCAGAAACTTTCTAGCACACCTGAGTTTGGTCCATACACAGACACAGTCGCCTAAATAATCTTGTTACTCACTCAAGGCTAAAGAAGATCTACTGGATCAGATGGATTCTCCTACATATTGACTCACTGTTAAACAACTGATTCAATAGGTTTACTCTAGGTTTCCACCCAGTGCATGTGTAGGTGTTCAGCTTTGTCGAACACTTGTATGTAAGATGAAATAAGATCCTATTTCTCAGTAAAGAATTGGTGCCTATGTGTGGAAAGTTAAGATCTGCTGGACATCTTCTTGCTACTAGGTTGATTGACTAAAATGACTTCAAGTCTTACTGGACACAAATAGGTTGCATAAAGTGATTTGTGGCAAATTCCTGTTACTAACATGGAGAAAGACCTACAAAATGAGTATTCACAGTGAGACGATTTTTATAGTGTATTTTAATTTTTTCTTTACAAATATTTTTCATCCACAGAGGGGGAACCTACATCACAGGAATCCTTGCCACATTTTGTGATGGATGAAATGGAAACCTGTCCTCTTGACTTTTACCCCACACCCATACCCACCCACTCAAGCAACAAACTACACATCAGATATAAGAATATTTTTTTTTATTTCACTTCAACCATTCTTGCTTTCTTGTGACCATGTTTACAGATATGAAGGAGGTATTGTATGTTTTAAAAAATATGTGGGGAAAGCAATGACAGAGTGTGTACTCCTGGCATCTCCAAACAATAAACTCCTGTACTTGCAAGTAAATTTACTCAAGGCAAGTACTTCCTTCCAAGTAAATGTATTTCTTTGAAGATGTTAGTTTCGCATTAAACAAAAGAGGAGGGATTGATAGTGGATAGTGCAATCTATTTTGTGGGGAGGGGGAAGAATAAAATGTATAAATTAAACAATTATTTTTAAAACAGAAAAGACTACCGAAGCATAAATTTTCCTTTTAAAATCCACAGCTGGAGTTCTGTTAGCTAATTCCAACCAGAGTAAACCCATTCGATGAATTGGTAAACCCCAAGTCTACTTTAAGTAGGACTACTAACAGAATCCAGGCCCATGTTTTTACTTAACTATATTTTTTTCTCCTCGTTATTTGAATGGGTTTGGAAGAAGGGATGAAAAAAGAAACAAACAATTTTTAAAATGTTTAAAATTCAAGTTCTCATTTATATATTTATAGATATAGCTAATAAAAAGAATATCCTTTCCCCACACCATCATATAACAGGATGATGAGAACATTTAAAGGCTTCCAGATGGGACAGCACCATGCACTGTACTAAGAAACAAATATCTCTATAAACTATATGGAATCACCAACACACTGCACAGGATACATGCAGGAAAGACCTGTTTTTTCACATTACATTATTCATTCAAGTAACTTGAAAAATATAATGACCTTTCCCCCCCCCCAAAAAAAAACATCCACGGAATTTATAGACAACCTATCACCAAAATTTAGTAATATTTTTCTTTGGTGTGATCTGTACTTGTCAAACAGAAAAGCTTGGAGAAGAGGGACGGGCTCATATCTAAAAATAATAAAATAAAATAAATAAATTCAGTTGTACAAAATAAATCACTTCCACATACAATTTTATAACAATGACAAGACCACATATCACAGTACAGACGCTTTTTTTTAAAAAAAAAAAAATCCCCATACATTTCTATAAGCCCTCGGAATGGACAGGCAACCAGTTGTATATTCAGAGGTCTCTGAGGATAAATTAGTGGTCTTTAGATGATCCTTAGGATGTTTCTGATAAACCAGCATTTTGCATGTGAAATGTGTCGTACCAGCTGCATCAGAAATTGTCAGTTGTGCATAACTCTATAGTCTCTTAGCAGATAGGTCAAAGATAATCTACTGAGCAATTCCCTTTATCACCCTGCTCCATCTTATACATTTATGACAGGTTGCTTTCCTTAAAAAAGAAAACAAAATAAAACCACAATACAGCTTTGGTCATTGGTTCATTGCATACAAAACAGGATGTCTGAAACTGGCATGGGGAAATACAGATGTCATTTAAAAAATCTTTTGTACACATTAAGGGTGTAAAGCTGGAACAGTAAAAAACAATATCTTCCAGAAAGTATGTGTCTCTTCAGCAACAACAGGGAGACTTTGACATAATAGCTGTGATGTTCACACAACACTTTTGACCTTACACTATGGGCTGGGCTTCATTCCCAAATACTGCTGACTCATAAATCCAATTTACTCTGATTCAACACTGGTTCATAAGGAAGTGTGTTTGGGGCTTGTGGCCTTTTGCTACACACCGCATGAATACAGAGCTTCTCATTTAGTCAGATGTTTATGGAGGGAAAAGCATACAACAATCCCACATTTAAGTAATACTAAAATCAGTTGACCAAAGGCATTTAGGATACCATCAATGCATCTTTAAAAATAATTGCAACATTAGTATTGACACATAGCTGCTGCTTTTATTTTTCACTCAGATCAGGACTAGGAAGATTTTTATAAATTTAGTAGAAAGATTAAAAGAATGGGGACATCTAAGACTGAAGTTGCTCTATTCTGAGTAAACATGTATAGTTTAGGTGAGAATAAACTGAACAAGAGAACAAACTGAACAAGAAGATTCAAGAGTTTTTGTGAAAATCCTATTCAGCTAGTTCTGTGACCCTATCCATGTTCATTTACTTGGAAGTGAGTTCAATTTAAAACAAGGGACCAATCTTCCAAAAAAGCATATTTATATAGCATTGTTCTGTAAGGGTGCACACTTAATGCTAGTTTTGACTTGGCGTTTAGTGTGGTGCAAAATGCAACCCAAAGGCTACCTTTAGACTTTCAGTTTAGAGATCTTGGGGAAATACAAATACAAAGGCAGTGAACTGTACATATACATTCTTATACATATACAGTATTTGGATAGAAAGAATCAGGTGGCAGCTTAATAGGTGATAATGATGGGACAGAAGCATAGAAGAATGTACAGTTCAAAAATCAGTGGACAAGTTTAAAAAGATTACCCCTGGCATAGAGAAAGCCCATTAGCTTCCTAATTACATTCATAAGCCATATTCCTGGCTTTATTTTGGGAAAACTATTGCAATCAATGGTCGAATTGGCAGTGCATAGACTGCAGATCAAGCAATGCACACTGAACAACTCCTCTGGTATGGGAAAAATGGGTGGATCACATTTTACAGTCCAGCTTCATGGGTTTTTCTAAAGATTCTTTTCCTTAATAAAATAAAATTTAAAAAAAGGCAAGTCCAATGTCTTAATTAAATTAGTTACATGTACAAACACCATAGGGTTTCATATAATGAATAAATAGCCCAAGTGAACTAAGATGGCATGTGGGTTGCCATCTGAAAAGTGAGTTCTACCTCCCTCCCAGTTCTAATGAATAGTCCTTGTCTCAGAGTTCCTATAAGTCTCTTCCTCCTCCTCTTCTTCCTCCTCGGAAGATGTAGCATTGCTGGATGGTGTATGGAGGTGGTTGGGTGCTCCACTTGCCTGGCAGACATACCACTCATTGAGATTGGTGACCTGAGGAGAAAGGTTGGCAGGACGGCCACCCCTGCCAGAGTCCTGGAGAGGGGAGAGGGGGGCACCTAGGAGTGTCCCTGTAGGCTGGTAGCCATGAGATCCTAGGGTAGGAGAAGGTGGGGGAGACTTGCAGTGGATCTTCATGTGCTTACGCAAGGAGCTTGGGTGCGTGTAGGACTTGTCACAACCTCTGACCTTGCAGAAGTATGGCTTGTCACTGGTGTGGACATGGGAGTGTTTCTTTCTGTCGCTGCTATTGGCAAACTTCCTGTCGCAGCCATCAAACTCACATTTAAAAGGCTTTTCCCCTGAAAGAGAAAAACAGCCATAATGGGACCTCCTTGTGAATAGGAAGGAAGGAAGGAAGGAAGGAATCCCAGATCTTTGTATTTACATGTTAAACCAAACACAGAAGTGGGGAGGGGAGGGGAGGAAGGGCTCAAAAAGGTTGGCCATCTCCTCCAAAGCAGAGCAATGCTGCTCCAGCCCTTTCTCTCCTTTTCATTCCCATCCAGCCCCATTTTCCAGGATAAACAACAAAGCAATAAAAACACCCCAGACACAAAGCAATTGGTTTCCCTCTTTTACAAAACACAGTGGTTAAACGCTATTGTCTCAACTGTGATAAGATGCACGAATTTCAGACAAATGCATCCAACATAATAGAAACCGTCTCTCCTTATTCCATGTCCATGTTTCTCTAGCAAAGGGGTGGGGGAAGAATTAAAGAATAGATAAAAATGGGAGCTGACATGGAAATAGAGAGAGAGCTTTGTCTCCAGAGAAACCCATGTTGTCATAATCCCTTCCTAGTAGTTCACAAGAGGGGATTCTTCTTTTTTCAAGAACACCTGTTCAAATATATCCCTCTCCTCCATCTTTTTCCTCTCTCTTTTCCTTTTTACACCCTCAACAAATCACTCTCACAGTCTCTTTCTCTCTGAATCTCTCCTCCTCGCCCCCCATGTTTCCTTTACCTCATTATGACAGAAACTGTCCATTCAGAAGGCTCAGTCCTGAAGAAAAGCATGCCGCCCATTGCCCTGGCCGATGTTTTTCCCCTGGGGCTACTTTATGCTGAGAAATCTTTCCCGATTCTGACTCGATGGCTCTAAGGCAAAACTGTATCAGGAGGAAGTCTTTTGGCGTTTGGACGCCTAGGAAAGGGCTGGCGGGGCCTCCATGGGTCTGGCATACCTTTAAGCCTCACTGCCTCCAAGGCATAAAGCAATACAAGGGGTTGTTACACAGACAAAACCGCACTGGCAAAACCGCAGCCCTGTTTTTGTTGTGGTTGCTATGGCACGGGAGTAGCCCTTAGGTGAAGGGCGATTCCATTCTTGAAGGAGAGAATAAAAATTTTGTTTGAATTGCAATTGTGTTTTAATTGGGACTCGTATTGGGCTCACGCCCGTGTTTTAATTCAAGTAGGCTCATCAACAACCGTGCAGCTCAACGGCTGCATCCCGCTCGATTTTAAGAAGGTTTACTCAGAAGTAATCACCACTTCGTTCCGCCGAGGGAAGGATTACATCTTTCCCAATTTTAATACGGTGGAAAGCGGGTCCATCTGCTCCGTGGGGGCAGTACTTTGTTTGAGAAAGGTATGGGCTTTTTCATTTATGGCATCTATTATTTTTTTTTAGGAAAATATATTTTATTCTACATATACCGATTCCAAACTGCGTTTTTAGTTCGCTATCTCAAACACAGTTCAAAGAAGAAAACACATCTTGCAGCGGCAATAACAAAGGAGAAATCGTCCAAAATATTTCCGAATTAACAAAACCCTGTCCATTACCGTCTAAATTCGTGTAAAGCGCAGAAGAAAAGATCTTCAGGGCCACATATGTTCAGATGGCTGGACTCGGTGGGACTTACTCCCAAAAAGTGGGAGTACTGGAGACACTAAGGATCTAGAGGACCCAACCAGTTTCATTTTACCTGAAGGAGTTAGCCACAGAAAGTTAGCAATTTTCATTTTCAGTATTTGGAACGCCTTGTCTCCACGGGATTAGGAATTTTTGGGGATTAGGAATTTTTTATGGGAATAAAACCATTCTACTGTGGATCTTGCAAGGCCCCTGAGACTGTTTTTAAGGAGATGGTGGTGGGGATGGGCTTAACATTGGCAGGAAGGTTGTTTATTCAATGTCGCTATTCGCAGGGGCGCGCGAATTACATCCATTGTCACTGAAACATCCTCAAATAGGAAGACTCTGACAAGCACAATGTGTTCTTAAGAAGTGGTCAGCGCAGCTTACTCCCATGTAAGTGGATGGCTAGCAGGCAGCCTTATTATTCCTGGGAAGGCTCAGCGACCATAGCCAGGACCGGTTTAATGCATTAGGGGCCCCTGCAATGCTTTATTTTGGGGGGCCCATATGTTTATCTGAGGTAAATGAAACCTAACCTAACCTATTACAAGTATAGGATATTCAGATTATTACTAATAATGTTTTTGCAGGAGGAGGGTTACTACACCCCCACACACACAATGATGGGCCCACCTGCGGATGCTGACGCCGCCGGTGCCTTAAACCGGCCCTGACCATAGCCCTCTTAATATTTCTCAGTACTTGGCCACTTATTACACTTTGGACCGATAATTCTGGAAGCGACTCAACTACATAGGAATCCTCGTGGTCCAATTTTCCCAGATCACGGAGGAGGGGGGGTGGCTCAGCCCCTCCCAGTTAGTCTTGGAGGGCTCAAGCCCACCCCACTCCATACTGGAGTCCATGGGAGCTATTTAGAAGCACGAAGGCATTGTTTATTTGTTTCTTGCAGGAGTTTAACATCGATCGGCTGGGAGGGGTGGTTTCGGTTTTTTGTTTCAGTGGGTCAAATGTGCGTCCCGAAAAGGCGATGCCCGTTGCAAGAGAAGCCCTGGTTGCCGGAATCAGACATCCTGAACTGAAATGCCCCTGCCACCCCGGCATTGCTTTCGGCCTCGGCTCTGACGAAAGGGTCACGTCAGAGCTTAACCACTTCCAGGCTATCTCCAGCCCTACCCGAAAAATCCGCCGCAGTGGTGCTCGTGCAGGGCGAGATCGTTGGCAAAGCGGGGGTTTCTCGGCGGCTCCCTTGAAGCGGGTGGCGGCGGCCCGGTTCTTGCCAAGCACGTGCGCGCCACTAAAGGCTCCCGAGGCAGAGACTCGCGCGGCATCGATCGGGGGATGAGCCTCTGGCTACCCCGAGAGCCCGGGAAACATGGACGGATGGACGGACCGACACACAGACAGAGCGCTCCGGGCAACGCTGGCCTTTCCCTCGGGAGCTGTGCAAAAATAGCTCAGGGGCAGAGGAAGAGAAACCTAGACTCCCTTATTAACTGGATTTTTTTTTAGCCATTAAAAAATTGTGGCTGGCTTTTAAGAAGCCTGAGGCCGTGGGTAGAAATAGAGTCGCACGATTTTTCTTAAAAGAACTAGAATGGAAAGGAAAAGCTGTTACTAGTTCTGGTGGCCCGGACTTTTCTTCCTCCTCCGCCTCAGTAGATGGGAAAAGGAGATTTCTTTGGCGGGGGGGGGGGAGGAAAGGCCGCCAAGAGGCCCCAGAAGCGCCTTTGCCCGCTGACCTGGGGGTCACCGACCCATGGCTACTCCCTTCTCTTGACTTGGGAGCATTGCTCTCGCTTAAGTCCGACTTCTTCGGTTTTATGGATTCATCTGGCGCCTTCAGTCGCCTGTTGACTTAGGGCAACCCTGTGAATCTCATAGGATTTTTTTAAAGCAAGGAATACTAGGACTGCATTAAAAACGTTTGAGTGGGTCCGAGAATAGGGGGGAGGGGCGAGCTCACAGGCTGTCCGTCCCCTGCCCACGCAGCCACCACAGTGGGGAAAGCAAGCCTTCCACGATTCCACCCCCGCGAGCGTGGCCCTTAAAAGATCTGCCTGGCAGGCCTAAATATTGCAAAGGGCGACATAAATACAGAGGTCTGGCTAAGGAGCGTTTTGATCCGAGCCCCCTGTCCAACTTCTATTAGGGAGGAAGCAAGCTTCGGGGATTCACAGAACTCTTCATCTGCCCATGCCTAAGCGGCTCTCTCTGTTGGTGTGTGTCTGCAACAGGAACTGGGGTTGTGCCTGATTTTTCTAAGCCTCCCTCCCATTTCGTGGACCCGGCCTGCAGGATCCCACCACCACCACCGCCTGTAGCACCCCGGACCCAAAGGGGATATTCTTTCGGGTGGCAGCAGTAAATAAATTGCCAGGATAAGGAACAGACTAGTCCTTAAAAGAGGGAACCGCTGCAAGAAGGGAAAAGAGCCACAAAAGGGCTGCGTGAGAAAGGGAGGGAAGAGAATCGAACTCCTTTCCCCGCCATCGGGGCCCGTTTTCTTCAACCAGTGTAGCTCAGTCAACCCATTTGTTTACTCCTCCGCCGGCTCTATTGTAAGATTTGTCCGTGGAGGGGGGGAGAGGGTACGCAGATAGCCCAGCATCATCATCAGGAGCCTCGCGTCAAAACCAAGCACCACTCTCCAAGGTAGCCGCCCAACATACCCTCTGCCTGAGGGGCAAATAGCTTCCCCTCCTTTCTCCCCTCCCCCGCCACCGCCTCCTTCTCCACGGGGTGCCGAGAGAGCCCAGCAAGGGAAGAGGGGCGCTGAGCGCACCCCCACCGCAGATGGGATGGGTCCGACAGATTCCCCGCCTAAAAGTCGATCCCTCCTGGCCGCCCGGGGCCATTTGCGCTGGCTTTGGAACCGCGCCCTGCGCCTTGTCCGCGGCTCCCTCTTTACAACAAACACAATAAATCAGGAAAACAATTAGGGGAAGCCCCCCCCCCGCCTGTCTCTCCATCCCTATAAACAGTCTCCGGTGGATAATATCTGTCTCTACACGCAACTATAAATCCCTGCTGCCTTTAAAGTTAAGCCAAAAGGCCGGCTGCAAATCAAAACCGAGTTGTAAAAGGTACAGCGCCGTTAACAAAACTCCCATCGCAGCGGCCTCGACTGACGGAGACTGGCCTCCTCCCTACACAAAAGCGCACCCTCCTCCCTTGACTTCTCCGAGTACCCTGGCTTCACACTTTCAGCAACTGGGAACGGCTCTAATAAAATATCTTCCCTTCCAATCAATGCACACATCGAATTCTTATATTCAAATCCTTTGGTTCACTCCTCCTAAACTCCCAAGAAAGAGCGAGAGACAAGTATTCCTCCCCGACTTTTAGAGAACAAAAAAGTATGTATGGGTGACCCCATTTGAAGACCCGCTCCCTCTGTTATCAGCCAATCAATTCACTTAGGTTTTCCTCCGGAAGGCATTCTTCCCAATTTCCTTCATATTCAAGCAAACCAAACGGAGAAAGGGAAAAAGAGGAAAGTCGGGCCTGCCGTGGTTTTCCCAGAGGGGTGAGCGGGTGGTCAAGCTGGCCTTGCTCAGAACCCTCCCCTCCTGGACAATCGCAGTTCTCTTCATTCGCCTCGCGAAGAATTCTGTGGAATGGGAAAGCTGGCCTGCTTTCCCCCCCACAACCGCAGAGGGCGCTATGAGATCACAGGGCCTACCTATATCAAAATACACGCGCAGACACACACATATACACACACGTGGGTGCATCAATGGAGAACCTGGTTTGCTAGAGACTAGGAGCCCTCGCGCAGAAGGAATTACTTATTCATGACAAAGAAATCACATGTCTGCGTGCATATAGCAGGAGGGAGGGAGGGAGGGAGGGAAAAGCCCTGAACTGCCCGCGGAGAGACTCAGCCGGCGGAAAGGAGCGGCCACCCCGCCCGCCTCTGCCACCACCCACCTGTATGAGTCCGCTTGTGGATCTTGAGGTTCTCGGAGCGGGCGAAGACCTTGCCGCAGCCGGGGAAGGGGCAAGGGAAGGGCTTCTCGCCCGTGTGGACGCGGATGTGGTTGATCAGCTTGTATTTGGCCTTGAAGGGCTTCCCTTGCCGGGGACACTCCTCCCAGAAGCACACGTGGCTGCTCTGCTCGGGGCCCCCGACGTGCTCCACGGTGACGTGGTTGACCAGCTCGTGCATGGTGCTGTAGGTCTTGGAGCAGGGCGGCGTCCCCCCGGAGGGCGCCTCGGCCTCGACCCACTTGCAGATCAGCTCCTGCTTGATGGGCTGCCGCATGTAGCGCAGGAAGGCGGCGGCGGCGGCGGCGGCGGACCCCGCCTGGGGGTGCGGGGCGTGGTGCGCATGTGCGGGCGGGTGCGAGGGGGGGTGTTGCTGATGATGATGATGCGGATGCTGTTGCAAAGCCGCCGCCGCCGCCAAGTTGACCGGGTAGCCGTGGGCCGCGGGGCCGTAGGAGGGTTCGACGGCGGAGGCGGCGGCCACAGTCGAAGGTCGGAAGGGCTCGACGCGGCCGTAAAACTCGGCCGCTGCCGCCGCCGCCGCCGCCACGGCCAGCCCCAGGCGCATTTGCCCGTTGAGCGGGTGGTGCCCCCCAGGGGGCCCCGTCGGGTGGTCGTGGAGCCCCGGAAAGACGGCGGCGTGAGGCTCCCCGCCGGCGGTGGCAGCGCCGTAGGTGCCGGCGGAGGAGATAAACATGGGCGAGCTGGCGGCGGCCGGGTGCGGCTGCAGTTGCTGCTGCTCGCCCCGCGCCCCATGCTCCCGCCTGGCCGCCCCGTAAGGGTTGCTGTTGGCGCCCACGCCGGCCGACTGCGAGGGCGAGGCGGAGGCGGCGAAAGTGGCTTCCGGGCCGGCCGGGCTGAGTTTCAGCGCCCCCGCCGCCCCCGCCACGTGCTCGGGCCCGAAAGGGGCAGCCGCCGCCACCGCCGCCGCCGGGTCGGAGGAGCCCAAGTCCCCCGGGAGCAAGTGGGGGAAGCCGCCGCCGGTGGCGCTGCCGCCGCCGCCTCCCGCCCCCCCGTGCAAGGCTGCCAGGTCGGCCAGGCGCAGGCTGGGGCTCCTCTTGCAACTCAGCGCGGGGGGCTCCATGGTGCCGCCGCCCAGCCGCCCATCCAGGCGGGCCAGGGGAGCCCGGGCCTGGGCCAGCCCCGCGGGGGCCTCCGCCGCCTTCCTCCTCCTCCTCCTCCTCCCGTCCGCCGCCGCCGCCGCCGCCGCCTTGCCAAACATGGAGCGCTTAAGCGGCTCTTTCAGGCCTTTTGTCTGCTCCGCTTCCCAACTCGGCTGCTCCTTCCATCCTCTCCCCGCTCTGGCCTCCAGCGATTGGCAGAGCGCTCGGCACATTTGAGCGGCGCGGTTGGGAACCAGAGTTTGGAAATGTGCGCGGGTGGGATTGGAGGGAGACCGATGATTGGCAGAGGCCAGGGCCGCGCGATTGGCTCCCATTCAGGCCGGGCGCTCAGCGGGGAACCGCCCTCGCGCTCTCGCCGGCTCCCCACCCCTCCCCCACCCCCACCCCTCCCGCGCCTGGCGCCTCCCCCTCGCTCCCCCGCCTGGAAAAGTTGCACTTCGGAGGAGGAGAGAGAAGCGAGAGGGGAAAGTTAGCGCCCAGCCGCCCAGCCAGGGAGTGCCAAGCCAGTGGCTGCCAGGAAAGTGGGCGGCCGGGGGGGGGGGGAGTCCGCGGCGGCGGCGGCGGCACGCTTGTTTGGCGGGCGTCGGGGCATGCAACTCGAGCCTCTCGCGCACGGTCACGCGGGAAGGAGTTGCGGCTGCCCAGCCACCTGGAGGGAGGATCATTTACAGCCCCCTCCCGCCTCGCCCCTCTCTCCGCCCGCGACCACGAGAGGTGCCCCCTCTGTTTATCTGAAGGCTGCCACGCGGGGCTGGGTTTCTCGTGCCTCGCTACACGCGTGGCTTGGAAAGTGGTTGCGTCGGAAATTCTCGAGCCTCAAGTCCCTCGCGTGTCCAACTTCAGGTTCTGTGGGTTTTTTTGGCTGGGGGGGCGAGCTACTCACGTGAACGACGTGTCTTCGTTACACCCCATCCACGTTATTACTAACCACCTTAGTTATAACGCTACTTTCAAAAACGAATTTTTCTCCGACGACTTCTTAGGAGAATTGCCCGAAGGCTACCAACTTGTGGGCGTTCACTTAGTTGGCCTTGAGGGCCACTCAGCTCCGTTAGCACAACGTGAAGGGCTAGGCTACAAAGCAAAGATCCCAGGCGCACTGAGCAAGCGGCGTGGAGGTCCCACAGAAATAAATACACGCGGGGCGCACACGCCTTAGGATGGGATGCTATCTATTTACTCCTTCGTTTTTTGAAGGCGCCCCGTTGACCCCCTCGTTTTCCTCTCCCCAGCCTTGTTCCCAAGGGCTGATGAGAAAGAAAGAAGTGCAGGGAAGGGAGAGCTGGAGGGGCGGCCCGCGTCGTATGAGTCCGGAGTAAATGTCTGCGCGGATGTTGCCTTTAAAGCGCGAGAGGTGCGGCTGCCATAGTAGTCGCAGGAGCAACAGATGGCCATTCCGTAGCCGCAGAGAAGGGCTTCGGTGCTTCCCTTTCCGAGATAACGGAATCAGCTAACTGTTGCTGTAGGTGGGGTAAGAAAGCATTCGTTTCGAGGCGTTAGCGTCTCAAGTGACGGCGTCTCGTAAGAGACGTCAGATCCGGCTCTTCAGGTCAGAAACTTCAAAATAGATCAGTCAGCCGGTGCGCCTTTTATTTAAAAACGAAGCGGGTGGAATGACACCTCAGGATATATAGTAAAAGTCACGATTTCTAAGAGTGTGTTCTCTTTCCTCTCTCTCTCTTACCCCCCCCCCCGACCTTTAAAAAAAAAACACCACTTGCAGTCCTCTTTTACACTTAATATTCTTTCGGGGAAAACCAAGATTTCGGCACCCTCTCTGCTCCCTGTAAGGTTTTTCAACGCCTTTCAAAGAAAGTCCTTTGCTATTGTGAACAGGTGTAGAGCACGGAGGGAAAACGACAGAGGAATCCTGTAGGATGCGTCTGTTGCCTTTAGGATGCTGGGTTTCGGATCGACCCCAAAGCAGGGGAGAGTGTGGCGTTTCAAAAGTCTTTGAAACACTCATCTCAACCCGCTACTTTTAATGGATTCATAGGTTCCCTTGAAATTAATAGGACCGACTGCCAAATGAAACGAATTTAGGGCTGGAAAGGAAAACCTCTGTATAATTTTGTAAAAACAGAATTAAATGCCCCCGAGAGTGGGTGGGAAATGATCTTCCAGCTCTGGCAATGAAGAGGAAGGCAGGTCGCGTCCTTCCCCTGTATCAAAACCTCTGCAGAACCGGGCGTAGTCGCCGCAGCAGGAGCAAGTCTTGGAGCTGGAACTGGCGGCAGCATTTCCATAATGCAAAGTAGGTCGTACCTTAAATAGAAGCTGAAAAGCTCTGGCGGGGCGGCGCTAACTCTGGCTTCCCCACGCCGATCTTAAACGGGAAAGGCAGACTTTTTGGCACAGGGCTTCTCCAGTAGTTTTGCGCCTAATTTGAAACAGACGGAGACGATGTGGAAAGACTCCCAAGCCATTTTCAACTCGCTCCTTCCCTCTCCCTCTCCCTCTGTGTGTGTGTGTGTGACAAAGAGAAATGTCCAGACCTGTTAGGAAGCACGTGAAACACGCTGCCCCTCGTTTCTAAAAACCCCATAGGATGCAAAAGCACCACCGTGGTTTTGAGTGTTGAACTAGGACTCCAGAAGAACGGGGTTCGAAACTCCGCTCAGGTATGGAAGCCCACTTTGGGGCAAGTCACACTCGCTTAGCTTTACAGGGAGGAAATGGCAAACTACCTCTGAATAAATCTAGTGGATCACCCTGAAAGGTACCCAACACCAACTAACCGAGATACTGAATCAGGTCATCTGTTCGGCTTTGGCCTCATTGCAGATCATTCTGAAAGGAGAGCCCTTGAGGTCCAGTTAGCATCTGTTGCCCAGTCGTCCTTTCTTACAGCGCAATTCCGCTCAGGTTTACCCGACAGGTTTACTCCACCTTGTTCAACAGACTGGAGCCAGACAGTAGATGCGCTGAAACCACTGGGACTTCGGTTAGTGATAGCTAACCGCACACTTCCGTATAATGCCGCATGAATCGTGATTTACTTTTGCTCCAGAAACCAAACCAAGCCTCTGTGGACTGAGGGCAGCAATGTCTTTTAAAACTGCCACGATTTTTTTAAAACGGCTGTAAGAATGATGGTGATAATGGTGGTGATTTAAATAAGACCAGATCTGATGGGTTGCTTGGTAGTTTTCCAGTGAAATAGAAGGTTTATTCCAAAACAGAATTTGGTTTTTGTCTGAAGAAGAAGGAAAACTATCGTAAAGTTTTAATTGAATCCCCGAATATATAATAGCTTTAACGGGGCAGCAACGGTATTGCAGCTACTGTGCTACCTTGCTCTGGTCTCCAAATTGAACCGTTGTTAAACGCAGCGTGATATGGATCTATCATCGATTCAGTACGTCTTAATTCAAATATATCGCCCTGATCAATTCCCTTGCTTATGAAAACTGTAAATAGTTCATAGACGGACAGATTTATGGCTAGGAGGTGAGGATTTAAAAAAAAAAAAGTAATGATTTACAAAAGTGTCTTCTCAGGAAAGTCAACATTACGTTATGGGTCCAGGATGGATGAGGTGGCTGGATTGTATTTGAGGCCTGATTAATTATAATCGGTAGTCTCCCTGTGCTGCCAATGACCCTGAATGCCCTGAAATAATGATGATGATGATGATGATGATGGAGATACGTATGTCATCATCTGCCTTATGGTACCTACCGGCGAAACCATGCGTGTTACAACTGAGGACACGATCCAAACCAATTAAGGCTGAAGTCCTGTAATATCCACACCTAGGAATAAGCCCCAGCGGGCCTTACGTTTGAGTAGACATGTAGAGGATTATGTTCCTAATCAATCTGCCCATTACTGTCAATGGTTAGTTCGCCTTGGAGGCCAGTGCCTCCTAACTAGTGTACAGACAGAAGGACATTCGTGGGCACTGGGGGGGGGCATTCCGCCCCGCCCGCCCCCGGACAGGGTTGTTCAGAGTAGGGTTTGAACCGAAATTCCGAAATACCTGTTATTTTTCCAGGTTCAGGAACACACCTACGTGGAACCTGTCTGTCTACAACGTCTGGGTCCTCTTCGCGCTCTCCTCCCGCCCTTTCCTGGACTCCTCTACCCCACCCACCTCTTTTTCATTCTTTCTTTCCTTTTTTTTTTTTTTTAATTTCACTTCACGGCACGTTTAGTAAATCAGCTCTCCAGAGTTCGTGTTTTTGTTTGCTTGCTGCTTAAGGCATTTGTTTGACAGAGGCATTATGCAAATATATGCTAATGATCCCGAAGCCTATTTGCAAGTAGTTGTCTTTAGCGCACACATGTTATTGATATTTAGGGGGAGGGAACGGTATTCCAGAAGAGAGGAAATGCCTTCTGGGGAACAATTAAAACGAGAGAGCAATTAACAGCTTTTCTCAAGAAGATCTCTTTTTTCCCCTTACCAGAAAAAAAAAAAAGAAAAGGCGAAAAGCTCTGCAAACAAAACCGCCACGAAACTGTTCACACACACACACACACACACACAAATAGAAATCCTACGCACACTTATGGGATAGTAATCCCCGTTGTTGGACTTAAAACTCCGACGTAAATACGCGCCTCTGGTTGCAGTGTGAGGCTGCAAGTCTGGAGGAAAGGGCATTGGATACCATTGACCAGAAGAGAAGGCCAGATCACATAGTATTTACATGGACGTAATTCATGGGGTCGCTATAAGTCTACAGACGACTTGAAGGTACACACACACATTTTTTTTTGGTAGACCTCATAACTTTCTTCCCAATAAACCAGGTCAGGTATTCCGTGATAATACAGTCTTGGACTACTACACAGGTACTTCAGCCCCCACCAGAAACCTAACAGCCTGGACCTTAGATTACGGGCCCTTCCTTTTCAACACCTCTCATCGCATTGCAGAGGTTCTCCTTCCTAAGGGAAAAGTTAAGTTACCCCCCCTCCGCACACACAAACACACCCCTCCCACTCCCGTCCCCGCCCGGTGACCCCCCACATAAGCGACCGTAGCTGAGTCACAGACTCGCTCCCTGGCCTGTGAAGGTCCATTGGCTATCCGGTGGCTGAGACTTGTTCTTTGAGTGGCGATTCCTTCCTGCCATGTCTATCCGGTGCGGACGAAGCCTGTCTATGTTGGTTTTCGGCGGCAGGCCCAGATTTCTCCAAAACAGCAGCAGAGAGTGGCTGGAGGATTAGGGGGAGAGGGAGATGAAGGGGTTAAAAATCTCACTGCTTATGCTGGGCTTTCGCAACGTGGGAAGGAATGTGAAGTCGAAGGCTTTCACGGCCGGCATCACAGATTTTCCTTGGTTTTTTTCCGGAAGGAATGGGTTGAGACCGCGACGTAAGGCCCTCGCACCTTCTTGTCTGTTTCAAGTAGGGCAGGGCTCCGATGTTCAGGATTACAGGTCGGTGGCATCAAAAGCTAAAAAGAAAGTAGTGGTGGGTCAGAGTAATCTCCGCGTAAAACTAAGTCAAACTAACAGTATGTCAAACTAACATATTTTTCAGGTCACAACTAGCTGGCGTCGGAATCCAGGCCGCCCCAATGCCTTGCCCTGTTCCTAGATCAATTAAGCGACATTTGGAAACAACTATTTTTAAGAGACTGGTTTTATTGTACATCTTATTTACAGGGACTCGATTTCAGTCTCAGCTTCCGCTGCCTTCCCCGCTGCCCTCTAACACACACAGGGGCCCAGACCCCCAACCTTCCTCGGGCCCTCCTTCTAGGCGATTTTCTCCAATACCTGGCACAACCCTGTAGGTTGTCGCTAGTGCCATGAAGGCGCTGGAGACTGGAGGGGCATCCCTGAATAGGACAGCACAGAGCTGTCCACCCATCACTTATTCCTCGCACAGCAATCGTACGCAGGTCTTCTCAAAAGTAAGCCCCACTGGGTCCAAAATAACCAAGAGTTATTTTCAAGTTAAAAATAGGACTTAACTCGCAGGGCGTGTAGTCTTGCACCCTGAAAGGCCTTTCAAGTGGACAGAAATCCTCGTCGCCTTCGGTTTGGCAGGTTTACACCGCCAAGTTTGGAGAGTAAAGGGGTTTCACTCCTATGCACATTCACGTACCTATGAGTAAGTCCCATTAATGCTGGTGGGACTTACTTCCAAGTAAACATAAAAATGTTTTTACTTAGATATTTAGATTAGCGGGATGAGCTGAAGAGGAAACATAACCACATCGCTCACCGTTCCCATATTATCGCATGGATATCCGTTTGTGTATATTACAGATGTGGAGCGTTTGTATTATTTTTTATTCCTGCTGTGAAAACGGACAACTTAATTGAATTTCGTTTATTTGTTTGCTTCCACAATCTTGCCAAATGCCAGTCTGAAACTGGGCATCTGAGCTACTGGGCGGGAACATAAAATATAAAGTTAAATGGAAAGGATAAGGAGCAAGCCGTGAATGCATGAACGATTTTCCACTTCTGGGTATTTCTAAAGAATGACTTCTCTTTCAAAAGTCAGCCTTCATGCACTCACAGAAAACACTGCGGCCGCTATCCTATGAATACTTGCCTCGCCTTTAGCTCAGTTCAAAACAGTAGAGCCTCACTTTGAATAAAAGTGCTTCAAGGTTACAACCTTAAAGTTTGTAAATCTGCCACTGTTTTTAAAATATCCGCAAGTAGCGCAAGTCCCTACACGTCTCCTCCGAAGTAAGCCCCGTTGCCTCTATGAGATTGTCGCCTAAATGGTGTGGTTATCCTGGTATTCCCGGATTACCAGGAATACACTCATCCTCGACTAGTGGAACTGGGTAATAGCGATAATCTTTTAAACGCTTAAAATAGATTTCCTGTTAAGATGATATGAAGGCTGAGCAATAGCATCTGGATCCTCTGCATGTTTACTCGGAAAGGCATCCCACTGTGTTCAGTGGGCCTTACTCATAGGTAAGTGTGGTCCACAGTACTACAACCTTACACAACCTCCCCCCCCACAAAAAAGTTGTGATTCTCAATGGGACACAGGAAGACGACTGGCGAGGGAACAATGTTATTCCTAATCGCCGCCTCTGTGATCCACAAACACCCGGTTCCTAACATTATCTCTTTCCCCTCCTCTGATGTATATTTTTCAGCATATGCATTTTTGTTGCCTTTAGGATAGAGCATGCTGGCCAAATTCACTGTGTGTAGGGATAACGTATCGGCGCATCTCTCGGTTTCCCCTCTGTTTTTCAGCGGTTGGAAGAAGCTGTTTCGATATAAATCAAATGGTGACACTTTGACGGTTTGCCTTGTATAAGCAATATGGTTCCCATATGGTCCCGTTATTGATGAATGACAGCAGAAAGTGTATCGCGGAGGAGATCGCGAGGAAAGCAAGGCGTTCCTTGAGAGGCCGACTTTGTCTCCTTACCTAACCTACAGCTGCCCTGCGTTGAGTCGGGGAGGACCAGCAAGAGAGGCTGGCAAGAGGAGTCAAAGGCTAGATTTCAACAATAAATAAATAAATTTGAGGTCAGTTAAACTGACGACGACGATAATGATGGAGAAGGGGGGGAAAGAGGAGTTCGAGGAGAGGATTCATTTTTAAAACCCACCACACAACGGAGCCTTGTTCGTCGTTGCAAATATCAAAAGGCAAACAACGTTAAGGACTCGCTCTGGCCACTCCTGTTGAAATCTGTGGTGAATCGCGCCCGCTGCTTTTGAGTCGTCAAACAAGCAAGCAAGCACATTCTTGGGGGGGGGGTTGCCTCCCGGATTATGCGGGTCTTACTCAAACCAACCATCGCAAGTGTTGGCCTTGCCTTCATTGATTCTCCCCCCCCCGTCCCCGACCCCACTGTCTACCTTGCAACACTGCGCGCCCACCGGCCCATGGCGCGAACAATCAATTTTAATAGTCCGGGGGAGGTGGAGGGGGTTACTTTTTGGACACCTTAGGCGTTGTCGCGGGGCTGTTGTTGTTTTTAAAACAGGCATTTAAAAGTTACAACTTTGGCTGAGACTTTCATGACTTCCCCCTTTCCCTTGTATATTTGGCTTCTGTAGACGTAACCCTCACAAAAGAGGTGGTAGGGAGACAGAAGGGTGGCTTCCCCCCCTCCAAACATACTTTACAGAAGGAGTCCCTCGTCCCCTTTGGGCCGAACACATAGGGTCTTGAAAGGTCAGAGGTCGAACGGCCTAGAAGTGGCTGAGCTGGGGTATCAAAGGTGACCTGCAACTTAATATCCTGTTGATGAGCCTGTTGAATTTACGAGGGTCTATGACACCGATAACAATCGTAGGCAAAAGGAGTGCGGGGGTGGGAGGGTGCTATCCTCATCCACCCCACCTCCACCCTTACGAGCTTTTCGGGTTAATTGAGCTCCATGCTCGAAATGGGCTCCAGTTTAAAAGACACCTTATCGCCACTTTTTTTTCCTTTCGTTGTCTTGTCTGCTCACAACTTTACACACACACACACACACGCAGTTCACTTGGTCGTTCTCCGCAAGAAGCAAAGGGAACTTTAGATCTCAGCATAGCATCCCACCACATCGAGGCTGATAAAGTCAAAAGTTAAACACTTTTTCAGTGAAGATTTAATTATCCTTAGCTTGAAATTGGAGGGAGGGTGTAGAATAGCCTGGTCTCACACATGAAAACGTCTTGAGCTCCAACGCGATCCTATCAAACTTTCCCGGGAGTAAGTAAGCCCCGTTGAATTTAATGGCGCTTACTTCAGAGTAGACGTATAGGATCGCGCTGTTAATTACGCGGGCGGCTAAATGTGTCCCGGAATGCCCTTTTCGAACTCTGCACTTGTGTTTAGATTTTGCTTAGTAATTTGGGAGGAAATCCAGTTAACTCATTTAGAACCCTATTTCCACCAAAGCCTGTATACATCTATTTGGAAATAAATTCAGGTGAACACAGCGGGATCTCCCAAGTAAACACGTATAGGATAGGGTTACACGGAAGGGCTGCGATCCCAAGACGCCTTCTGGGAAAGCAGAAATCACCGAAGTTCGAATCAAAAATGAGAATCGGTTTCTCGGACATTCTGTCTTTGGAAATACACTATCACCTTCAGGCAGAAACCAGTTCTAGGATCAAATTAACGCCGTGAACACTACCCAGTAAACCCAAAGCTGTTTCCCCTGCATCCTTCGCCCTACTGAGGGGACCTCCCCCCCAGCACAGATATAAGTCCCCCCCCAGCAGAGATCTCCTGGGATCACCCACTTCACCCCCCCCTCCCCGTGTCATTCGGAGGGAAGAGTGGCCCAGAAGCGGGAGATCATAGTATAGGAAGGACGGCCGGGAACAAAATGGAGCGAAGTTTCCTTTTCTTCTTTACGGGCCTCGGAGAGGAAAGGGGAGAAGCGTGGCCGGGGGCGAGGAACACTTACAAAACCAGAGACAGACAACCAGAACCGCTGTAGCTGCTGCTGCTGCTGAGGCTGAAGGTAGAGAAGAGCTGGCAGGCTGGAGGTCGGATCACGGGAGAGACCTGTTGAAGCTGTGGAAGCACCGGGCCCTTCTCGCCCTTGGACCTCCCAACCCATTCCGCCCCCCAGAAGGGATTTTGACTGCTGGGACGTTTTTCTTTCCTGGCCAAAGAATGCGCTGGAAGGGCTGAGCTTTTTAAAGGCACCAGACCCCGGCCAATGGCCCATGAAAGAGGCGGCGGGTTTCTTTCTCGGCCCTTTCTCTCCACCCCCCAGCCTTTTCCCCTTTCCCTTTCCGTCTCACCCCCGTCACATTGTATGTGTGTGTGTGTGTGTTGGGGGGGCGAGAGAGAGGGGGGTTTGCGGTTTGGTGAGAAATAAAGCATTGGGCTGGGAGGGAGAGAAGAGGCCGGCGATCTAGCTTTGAACTTGGATCAGCCCCTCTGTTTCCTGCAGGGAAGTTTTGAAAGAAAAGGCAGAGTTCCAGCCTGCGGGGGCTCTTGCCGGAATGAACGGTTTTGCCCCGCAAAAGTGTCCTGGACAAGCCGCAGAGACCGTTAGAAAGGGGGGGGGATTTGAAGAGAAAGAAAGAAAGAAAAGAAAGAAAGAAAGAAAGAAAGAAAGAAAGAGGGAGGTGGCTGAAACTTATGACTACATTCAGACCCATTTTATCCACACGTTATGTGTGCTTTCTCTCTGTGTGTGAAAGAGAAAATCCGAAGCGCAGCCTTCCTCACCTTCGTTAAAAACAAAACAAAACAAAGCAGAGCGAATAAAGACGACGATTCTTGACTACCGTTCTCCCACCCACCCACCCAAATGTCCCACTCAACGCCGGTGGGATTTATTTCCAAACCGAGACGTCTGGCCTAAAACGACCGGAGGTCTCTGGAACCGTTTGCTCGGCTGTGCCAGTTGTGCCGACCGCTCAAGTTGGCTGAAGGTCGTCGGGTGCGCAGAAGGCCGCGCAAATTTGGGAAGGGGGCTGCCTCTGTCTCCGCTGCTGCGGGAGGGGGACAATCCCTCTGGCCTTCGACATGGCTGGAAACGGGGTGAAAGTCAGGCCCGGCCTTCGTCTCCGCCTCCGCCGCGCTGGCTGGCCGGGTCAATCGGAGGGCGCAGTCCGGGCGCCCCCTCTCCTGCCAGCCCGAGCCTGCAAGGTGGCAAGGGAAGCGGAGGGCGCCGGCCAAGTCCTCAGGCGGCAGGGGAAAGGCAGGCCCTGGGCTGCGAGGAACACGGGAGGCCGCGGCTTTCCCCAGCCCGAGGGAAGGGAGGGCGAGAGGCAGAAGGTCCGATAGCAAGCCGAAGCTCAGCTCGACCTGGAAGCAACTTTGGCCTTGTTCTCTCCTCGTGTCTGTCTTTATGTTTGCTGTGCAGCTGCCAGGTAGGTCCGGCTAATTGTTAGATAGGCAGACGGACGCTGTCCCATGCCATTCGAACCCCGCGCTTTCACGGCATCCAGATCAGCCTTTGGGGCCAAAGGAAAGCACAATGAAATAGAGCCAAGAAAGAAAATTGGTGGCAATTGGATTTTACTTACTTCAGCACTTGTGCCTGCCTGTTTGTTTGATCTGTGCTTGTGTGTCTGGTTTATCTATGTGTTTACTTACCCAATCTCATCTACCTTTCTTTCTTTCTTTCTTTCTTTCTTTCTTTCTTTCTTTCCGGAGGCAAAATCGGTTTAGCCACAGCCCTGTCCGGGCCCAAAGCAATACAATAACAGGAGAAGCTTCTAAGAATGGCCCTGTATTGATATGAGAATGCTTATTTGGGACACATTTAAAAAACAGAACAGACCCACCCATCCCCATGTCACTAGCATCCCCATCTCCCAAGCTGTTTTTCTGCTTTCCTCTTTTAGAGATCAGAGGCTACTTTTACTCCTAAATGGAGAAAGGACGGTCGCCCTTCTCTTGTTTTTTAAAAAAGTATTACTGGGTTGCAATATATTACCCTCCAGCAAATTCGCATAGGATAACTGTTATAGGCTGTTATCTTTTTCACCTTCTAAAATGCAGGGACCCCTTCTTGATCGAGGGGAGTGTGTCCTGTGTATTTTGAAATCGCTTGTAATCGTAGGACCTGGTTTTGCACATTTCAGTTACACAAGGATTGCGGATGTGGTTTACCACCACCACCCACCAATAGATCACAGCCAAAGGTGAGCGTCTCTGGTTCTTTCGCACCGTCTCTTCCTCGCTCCCTGACAGCCACACCAAACCGCTTCTCCTTCGCATCCGCCGTATTGACACCCGTGTCAGTAGCCTCCCAAGGCACCCGTGACCAGATCTTGCCTGGAGGCCCAGGGAAGGCGGATGGGAGACCTTGTTGATTTTAGGAGATTTACTCTGCACCTTTCCTTGGAATCTCTCTCTCTCTCTCTTACACACACACACACACACACCCATACCAACAACGCATGATTTGGTCTGATTCCGCACCAAAAAAGCCTTTCCAAAAAAAAAAAACAAAAAACAAAAAACAAAAACCAGCTTCATTCAGAGCGGTTGCCTTCGCTCTTCGGTCTCCCGCCCCATCCCAAAGACTTGGGGGTCCACCTTTGTTCCTTTGCCGGCCTGTTTCACCTGCAGGGGAATCCCCCCCCGAGGCTAAACGTGAGCCTCCCCTGAGCCGCGGCCCTGCCCTCCGCCGCCCCCTTTCTCCCTCTGCCGTACCCGCCACGGGCTGCCCCTCTCTCGCCTTGGCCAGGAGGAGGGCGGCCGATGCCCTCCGGGACGCGGCTGCCTTTGCCGCCCGGGGTGGGACGAGCGAGGCGGCGTGGGAGGGGGAGGGCGCCGGGTAAGGCCAGGGGACGGGCGAGCGGCTCTGAGCCCGCCTGGGAGGGGGAGGGGAGGGGAGGGGAGGGCGGGAGGAAGGCTTGGATTGATGGGGCCCGGCCGACCAATGAGAGGGCGCCTGGAGAACGGCCTGGCTGCTGTTAAAGGGGGCGGTGGGCGAGGAGCTGCCAGTCCAGCCTAGGCGCTTGCGAGAGAGGCTGGGAGGAAGGGGAAGGGGGTGGGCAGGGGGATAAAAAGCAGCCACAGCGGCGGCGCCCACCGCAACCAGCCGGCGAGGAGGAGAGGCGAGGCGGAGAGGAAGGCGAGCCAGGCAGCGCCCGGGGAGGACAACTTCCCACCCGCTCGCCCGCCAAAAAGGAGGAGGAGGAGGAGGAGGAGGAGGAAGGAGCGCCGCATCTCCCCCTCCGGACGGGAGCCGCTCTCGATGGCGGGCGCCGGCCGTGCCTCAGCGGGACCCCCCGCGCTGGACTGAGGGACCCGGAGCTCCCCGCCCGCCCCCTCCTGCCGCGCCTGGTTATTGTTCTGCGCCCGGGGCTGCCTCCCCCCTCCTCCGCATCCCCCCTCCTTCCCCTTCCTCCTCCTCCGCCTCCAATCCGCGGAGGGAGAGGCTTGGGGCCGAGAAAAAGAGAGGCGCCGGGTGCCTTTTCCCTCCGAGGACACGGGGGCCGCAAGTTGGGAGTCCGTGAGGCGAGCGCGAATGGCGGGCGGAGGGGGCGGCGACGGCGGCGGCGGCGGCCTTGGCGGAGAAGAAGAGCGGGAATAACGGCGTTCTTCTTCCCCTTATTTTCTTATTTTTAAGAAGGCAGAAGGGAGGGGGCTTGGAGGCGCGAGGGGAGGGGCTGGAGGGAGAGGGGGGCCCGGGAGGGGCGGGGCGGGTGTGTTTTCGGAGGGCGGCCGCGTCGGGTGAGGAGGAAGAGCGGCCCGCTCCGGCTGGGGGGCTGTGAGCCGGGGGAGGGAGGGAGGGAGGGTGCGTGTGCGTGTGTCTCTAGCTCCTCCTGGCTCGTTGGGAGAGAGGCTGCTGGGGTGGGTGCGGCGGTGCCATCTCTTGGCCAGGGGCTCTGTGTGTGTGTTGCTTGCCTGTGTTTGTTTGGTGTTTTTTCCGGGGAGAGGCAAGGCGAGTCTTCTCGGTCGCCCCTCCCGCCATCTCTCTCCCCACCCACCCCACACGCACCCCCCCATCTCCCTCCCCCTCCTCCGGGGCTTCTCCTTCCGCGCGGCGGCTGCCCTTCCCGCCTGCTCGCCCGCCCCCGCCTCGGCTCTTTAATACCCTCCGGGTTGCCGCCTTCGCCGGGACTCGGCTCCTCCTGGGCGCGGGACTCGCTCGCTCGCTTGCCGCGGCAGCCCCGGCAGCCGGAGCCCCGGCGGGAGCGGCCCCGGGCCTCGGCGGGCGAGGGAGGCGGGCGGGCGAGGGCGGGCGGGCGCCTGCTCCCGGGGGCCGCCGGCATGCTGCTGGACGCGGGGCCGCAGTTCCCGGCGGCGCTGGGCGTGGGCACTTTCTCCCGGCACCCGCCGCCCCCCGGGCCGCCCTCGGCGGCGGAGATGCAGGAGCGGGAGCTGAGCCTCCAGAACAGCTTCGTGGACTCGGCGGCGGCGGCGGCGGCGGCTCACCTGGGCGCCTTCAAGCTCAACGCGGCGGCGGCGGCGGCGGCGGCGGCGGCCCACGAGCTCTCCCCGGGCCAGGGCTCGGCCTTCAGCTCGCAGGCGCCCGCGTACCCGCACGCCGCCCATGTGGGCTCCTACTCGGGCCCGCCCTTCAACTCCCCGCGGGACTTCTTGTTTCGGAGCCGCGGCTTCGGGGAGGCGGCGGCGGCGGCCGGCGGAGGGCAGCACGGGCTCTTCGGGGCGGCGGCGGCCACCGGGAGCCTCCACCACCCGCACGCCGAGGCCCAGAGCCACCTCCTCTTCCCGGGCATCGGGGACCAGCACGGCGCTCCGGGCTCGCCCAACGTGCTCAACGGGCAGATGCGCCTGGGCCTGCCGGGGGAAGTCTTCGGCCGGTCGGACCAGTACCGGCAGGTGTCCAGCCCCAGGACTGACCCTTACTCGGCGGCCCAGCTCCACGGCCAGTACGGCCCCATGAACATGAACATGGGCATGAACATGGCGGCCCACCATGCCGCCCACCACCCGCACGCCCACCCCCACGCCCACCACCACCACCACCATCACCACCACCCGGGGGCCTTCTTCCGCTACATGCGCCAGCAGTGCATCAAGCAGGAGCTCATCTGCAAGTGGATCGACCCGGAGCAGCTCAGCAACCCCAAAAAGAGCTGCAACAAAACTTTCAGCACCATGCACGAGCTGGTCACCCACGTCTCCGTCGAGCACGTCGGCGGGCCCGAGCAGAGCAACCACATCTGCTTCTGGGAGGAGTGTCCCCGCGAAGGGAAGCCCTTCAAGGCCAAATACAAACTGGTCAACCACATCCGCGTCCACACCGGCGAGAAGCCCTTCCCTTGCCCCTTCCCCGGCTGCGGCAAGGTCTTCGCCCGCTCCGAGAACCTCAAGATCCACAAAAGGACGCACACAGGTCAGTGAAGGGCGGGCGGTTCCGGCCGAGGGCAGGAAAGGGGCGCTGGAAGGCGGGGAAAGGCGGGGAAACTGGGAGATGTTGGGATGGAAAGGGAAAAGGCGGTTTCAAAAAGGCATTAAAACAATGCAGAAAGATCTGCTTCCCTCCTCTAAACACATATGCCTGCAAGCAAACACGCACACATATCTCCCTAAAAAGTAATTACTGTATTGTTATGCCATGGCATACCTTCAAAGAGCGTGATCCTTTTTTGATCGTCGGGAAGATTAAACCACAAATAATTTTGTTTCCTAAATCTGTGCGCGCGCCCTGCACCTTGGTGAGGCGGGCGAGACCCCCAAGCACATTTACACTGAAAATCCACGAGGGTTGCATGAGGAAATCTGCTCAGCATCAGGCTATCTTCCAAAACGACAAAACAACTGGAAATGCACCACCGATGCGCGCCGGCAAGGGCGAAGGACGAGCGAATCTTACTGTGCAGTTCTCACCGCTCTGTGTTTTATTTTTGATTTTTAAAAACCTGCCCCGTTCATTTTCAGCAGGCTCTCCTCTCGAGGAAGTCTACAGTTCTGAGTAGACCGATTCAGAAATGTCTTCCATCGACACTCATTTCCAAAGAAAGGAATGTCCAGGCCTAGGGTATTACCCAAATAAACACACGAACCCTCTTTCGAGACCCAGGAGGCTTCTATGGCACTCAAACGAGCCCCAGTTGTGCCGTTTTAGAACAGCGCTGGGGGATTTGGAAGCAAGGTTGCAGCCTGCATTGTGCATTTTGGGAGCGCGATATTTTTCGAGGTTTCCCCGCTCGCGCCTACTCCCTGCCCCATTTCCCCCCGCGCTTTTCAGGGGCTGCTTCCTATTAAATTTAAATGGGGTGAGGCCGGACCATAAAACTTTCTCATTTCCAAAAGCGTTTTGGAAGTCTCACTTGGGGCGGCTGGAAGGCGGTTTTGCACGAGTATATTAAAAAGGGGTAATAAGCTGCACGGGGTTTACGGTTGACAAACCTTCAGGCGAGCACCCTTCTGCCCTCCCTACAGGAGGGTTCATAGATGAGAAAGGGAGCCAATGTTTCTTGGCCCTAAATCGCTTGAGTCCAGGTAAAAGAAGCAAACAAACGTGTGTGTCCTTCCCCTGGGTGGTAGATAACGCCTCTTCTCCTGGCTAGATTTGTGCTGAGAAGTTTCCTTCTCTCGCTCTCTCCCCACAATGATCAAGAGAGGCGGGGTGGGGGGAGGAAAAGGCAAGCTAAATATTTGAGCGATTTCCGGGCATCAATATTGACTAAAGAGAAAGGAGCAAAGCTTCTTTCTGGTTGTGTGTGGTGTGTGTATGTTGGTGGGGTGTTAAGAACGGGCTTAGGTGCGAGACGGGCTTTAACAAGGTTTAACAAACCCGAGACGTGGATTCGGCGGGCGATGCTGGGGCTCGGGGGTCTGAGCGGATGTCTTTAAGAAACAATTTAGGTGCTAATGGAATTCCACGTGAAATCGCGCGTTTCCCCACCTCTGATTTCGAGGGAGGGAGGAGGAGGGGGGCCCTGGCAGCCGCGACGGCGGTGGCTGATTTCTCACACCTCGAAATTACTCGGAAATCTGGCAAGAGGGTGACGAAGCTCCTGGAAAATGCCGAGCGAGGGCTTTTTAGGCACTCTCTCTGCGTCTCTGGCCCTCCTTCTCGGTCCCCCATCCCCAACAGGTCTCTGAGGGGTGCCTTTCCCTGTCTTTGCTTGAAAAAAAGAGGGGGGATGAAGCCATGTTTTCGTACTTTGACTCGTTTGTGGCCAGGGTTCAACCAGAAGGAGAGTGTGTGGCGGAGGCTGTTTTCTTTCAGTGAGGAGGGGCGTGTGTGTATGTGTGTGTGTGTGCCCCCTGTTTTGGCTTGTGGGACTGATTTACCCTTTATAACACCCAGATGGAGTGTTATATATCTATAAATATATATCTTGCAGGCATGTATAACGCAAAATCTCCCTGCTTTTACGCGCAGTTCACGAACTCAGGCCACAGATGCAAGTGAGCCTTCCCGGCTTGCTGGGTCTTGTCTGAGACTCTGGCTTTGCTTCTGTCCTGTTTTATTTTGAAACGAAGACCCTGTGCAATTCGCTTCTCACTGCGCACCCTAAATGAGACTGAAAGCCCGGGAAAGGCCTGGAAATCAACGCGTTTCCGTGTGGAGCGCCGTTGAATTCGGCACCCGCCGCGAGGAGAGTTATTTTCCTTGCGTTTAAGAAAACTAACCGAGGCTATTCAGCTCCTTCTGGGGTCCCTCCGACACCCCAGATTGTTTTCCTTCTTGGGAAGGCTGCTTTAGAGAAAGCGGGTCGAATTCGAAGTCATCGTGTCGTGGTGTTTTCTCTGTGCATGCCCTGGTTGGCTTTTCTTTTCAAACGAGCTGCGTTTCTCTCTTTCTTTCTCTCTTGGCTTGGCAGGAGAGAAGCCCTTCCAGTGTGAATTCGAAGGCTGCGACCGACGCTTCGCCAACAGCAGCGACCGGAAAAAGCATATGCACGTCCACACCTCGGACAAGCCCTATTTGTGCAAGATGTGTGACAAATCCTACACCCACCCCAGCTCCCTGCGGAAACACATGAAGGTAATGCGGAGCAGGGGGAAGGAAGGGGGTGGCCACGGTGGTGGTTCCAGGATCAGGGAAGGGGACTTGGGGGGGGCGAGGAAACCGGCAGGACCCCACTCCCCACAGGGTGTCGGGGCTGCAGAGGCTGGGGTGCCAAGGTTCCCCGAAAGTAGTGTAGCTGACCTCTGGGGGAGGGGGACCAACAACCCTGGTTTCAAGGAAGTGCAACTTTAGAAGGGAGGGTAGAAAAGAAAAAGGAAAGGCCATGGGACAAGTCTGCCCCCCTCCTTCGCCGGCTCTGCGTGGGGCTGAAGTTATAATGATTTTTAAGAGAAGGGGACGTGGGTGGGAGAGGGTCAGGCCTTGGTTGGGGGGGGGCTACTCCGGCCAGCTCTTTTCTTGGGAAGGCAGTCTCTGAGCTGCCTTTGTCTCTTTCGGCCTGGCCGCAGGTTCACGAGTCTTCCCCGCAAGGCTCCGAGTCCTCGCCGGCGGCCAGCTCCGGCTACGAATCCTCGACCCCGCCGGGCTTAGTCTCCCCCACCGCCGAGACCCAAAGCACCGCCAGCACCAACTTGTCTCCGGCGGCAGCGGCGGCAGCAGCGGCGGCGGCGGCGGCGGCCGTGTCGGCGGTTCACCGGAGCAGCAACAGCGGCGGGGGCGGCAACGGGAGCTCGGGCGGCAGCGGCGGTGGGGGCGGCGGCGGGGGCAGCGCCCCACACAGCGGCCTCACCTCCAACTTCAACGAGTGGTACGTCTGAGGCTGCCCGGCCGGGCCCCACCGAGCTCTGGCCGGAGTCCCCTTGGAGGCGAAGCCTGCGATGGGGCCCTGGCTCCCTTTCTCTCGCTTTCTCCCTCCCTCTCTCTTTTCCTTTGGCGGCCATCGGGACACTTGGCACGGGCGGGGAGAGGAGAGCCTTCGAAGTCTCTCTTTAATGTTTGTAGAAAGAAAGAGCGGATTAAAAGCAGCCCCCAAAGGCCTCCACACACACACACACACACACACACACACACAGAGACAAGAGCCTTGGCGGAGACTGCGTCGGAGAGAGGGCCCCCCGCCCGCCTGCTCTGCCGCCCTCCTCCCTCCAGCGCCTGGGGAACAAAAGATCCGAGGGACGGAGGGAGCAGCCTTCCTGGGGCCGCTCCTCTCCAGCCCGAGAACCGCCGCTGCCGCGCCTCCAGCCCAGGCAGCTCTCTCTGTGGACAGGAGAGGCAGCCAAGGTGGTAATCGACGCTTTCTTGGTGTATAGAGCCGGGCCTGCCTTGGGGAAAGCATGCCTTGGGTTACCCTCTTCTTTCCTCTTCCTCTCCTTCTCTTGCTTCTTCTTTTCAAAACCAGTTCTTCTCCACCACCACCCCCAAACCACCGGCTCACCCCCCAGTCTGTCTGCCTCCTCTCCCTCTCTCTCCCTCTCTTCCCTTTCACTTTTCTTTCATTCACCCATTTTAAAAAGTTTAAAAAAATTAAAAGGGGGGGAAAGGGGGAGGGAAGTAACGTGGAAGCAAATGGTTTCTTTTTGTAATAATTGTGGTATTGAATATCGTATTTCCTTTTTTTTTGTTTTTGTTTTTGTTTTTTTTTAAAAGAGGCAACTTTGATTGTAAACATCATTCAGCTATAGACTGGAAAGATTTTTAAAACAAAAGCGAAAAGGAAAAAAAAAACACAACTGTGCCAAAGTTTCCATGCTCTTCTTCAAAACAACCCAGATCGGTTCCTCCCCCTCCTCTTCCAACGCTTGTGAATGTATTTTCTGTTAGCTGGGTTTACATGTGATGTTTTAGTGCTCTTTGCAAGTTCGATTTGTTAGTTCCTGTTTGGAAGTTTGTCGGGAGAGGGGGGAATTTTTAAACATAGTGCCAGTTAGGGTTTCCCCATAATAACGACCTTCCTTGTGTAAATACCTGTTGCCATATTTATCCATTTGTAATTAAATTATGGTATTAACTTGCTACAGATGAAACAGTATTTATAAAGAATGTTTCTTAACTATAAATATGTACAATTGTGAGCATAAACTGTTTCAGAATTTTTTTATTTGAAGGTTTATGTGGTTTCATCATTTCTTGTGATATGTTTTTTTTTTGAGAGTAATGCATACAGAAATATAATAAAATGTGTTGAAACTACAGTCAGAGATATTTCCCCCTTTTATATTTTTCTTTCTTGAGATGTCACAGATTTTATTACTTTGGTTCAAATGTGCCTAAAAAGGAACAGGTCTAGTTCTCTACAAAATCCATTTCTTAATATATATATATATATATATATTAATTAATAAAAATTAGTAAGTGTACAAATTATTGGGGGGGGGAAAAGAAACATTATTAGTTTCAGTTAACTAATTTAATTAAGCTAGTTTTATTTAATTTATTTTAAAAACCTTCATATCATTTTAATACAGTATGTTTTCCAAAGTCCAAAATACCTAAATTAAAACTGTTTATGTTGCAATCCTGTGACCACTTGCCTATCAGTAAGTTTGATTGAATACAGTGTCTCCTACTACCGAATAAATATACACAGGATAGTACTTTCACTGGCTCAGGGTTTGCAAAGAGCCCTTTTATTGCGTGGTAGTTTCATGGAAAAGTTACCTAGGTCTTTCACACCTTGGATGTTGAAAGTCAGTTGAAACTAACATGCATTGAAAATGTTGGTTGAATCTAATTTTTAATTTAAACATAATTTATTTTTAGCACCCCCACCCCTCTTTAGACTATCCCTACCTACGTTTATCAGTCCTTTTCTTTTTTAAAAATATATATGCTGGAATATTTTCTCTCTCCCCAAAGGACCAAGTCTATGTAATAATGAATTTATTTCTCCTGCTGTTTATCTTTACAGAAAAATAGCATATCATAATAAATAAACAAATAACAACAACAACAATTATTATTACGACCACTGTTCTTCCAGGAATAAATTCGCCCTTCTTCTTAGGAACATCAAGATTCCAATAGAGCATGAAGCATATATCCCACTCTTTAAACTGGAGTAAGCCATGCCTCTCCTACCAGAAAGTGTACTAATGATGTGATATAATTGCCATATAATTTGCTAGAGTTTATTGATGTTAAAGCTACCGTCTCATCACCTTCCGCAATTTCCCAATAAGAGCATATAACCCAGTGATTTAAAATGTACAATCTCATTTTGCAGGGTTGGAAATCTTTATGGTGGGTGGGTAGATAAAGAACTACGACTTAAATTGGCCTTCACTAAAGGTTTTTTGGTTTTTTTTAGCGTCCCCCTTTTCCCAGTGTGAGCTCTCATCCCTCCTTTTGTTTTGAATCTGAAATCTAGACAAGCTCGGTTTTTACAGGGCAGCTTTCGAGGAATCAGGATGTGGGATTGGGCTGCGGAGGCTCCAAACCTTCGAAAGCCTGGCCTCTGCCCAAAAGCGAGTGCCAGCCACCTGGGCACCAAAAAAAGAAAAAAGAGGCACGCATTCTTCCCTCCCCTTTCCAAGGCCCTCTGAAGTGTGCTTCTGGCAGTCTGTGAAAGCTCCGCAGGGCCGGCCAAAAACCTCGCAAATGATGCATTTTCCTCTCGGGCACGGGGCCTTGTTTTCCTTGCATTCTCTCCAACTCCCCCCCCCCATACACTGTTTGGAACTCGCTCTTTCTAAGCCAGGCGAGAGCGGAGCTTTGGGCCGCAACGCGGGGCGGACGAGCTCCCGTGGGAGTCCAGTCCCTTTTTTCTCAGTGGAGTTTTAAAAAAAATACACCGAGTTGAACCGATCCTCTCCCTTAGTGGGATTTTGACGGTGGGGTGATACTGCAAGCAACAAGGCGTGGAGAGAGCATACTTTCAAGCAAAGAGGGAGAATGGTCTCCTTGGTCTATTCAGGGGGAAGTTTTGTCTTTCCTTTCTCATTTTTCCTTTTACTGCCGTCCAAAAAAATCCAAACAAAACCCAACAACACGAAAATAAGGACAATCACTTGGCAAGCTTCCTTCTCTTTGCTCTTTGGCACTTGCCCTGTTCCTTCCTATCCACTCATTCTCTGCTGCATAATGTAAAAAAACCCGAAGTAATCAAAAGGCTGTTAAAATAGCATTTCCCACTTTCAATAATATTAGTCCAGCCTTCTCTCCGCCCCCCCCCATTTTATTAAAACCATTAGCCTATGGCAGTGATCCCTCGGAGAGATCGCCCTGGCTGGCGAATTGTGGCAGGGGCGGCCAGAAGGCCCACCCGGTAACCCAGATGCCTCGGAAACGGTGGGCTTGCAACCGAGGAGGGTGCCTTAATTGGCCTTCTGCCCCGCCCCCGCCTCGCCCCAGTAACGCACTCCTGCTGGCTCGTTCCCTCGCACCCTTCGGCGGCGTCTGCATTCAGGAGGGTTTGACCTTGGAGAGGCGCTGCGCTTCATCTTTGAAAAGCCCCAGCCCTCCAGGAAAACTGGAGGGAGCTTGAGAGTCGGCATCCAAGGAGGCAAATCCAGAGAGGAAAGGCAGATAGCCGTGGCTGCGAGCCTAGGCGAGGGAGCAGCTCATCAATCCCGGGATGCAGCCGCCTGGGCCAAAGCCCCCCCCCCGCTTCCCACCGCCCAGCCTGAGCCTCAAAGCCAAGCCAGGGCAACCCTCCTTCGGCCCGGCCCCGCTAGCTAGCCAAGGCAGCCCGAGCCCCGGGCAATCTCCTAGGCGCAGCGGCCGGCCAGCGGAGGCAAAGACCCTCCCCGCCGCAAAGCAGCACTCCAGTCCCCTCCCGGCCGCCTGGCATCCGAGGCCTTTGCTTTCAGGCAGCCCCGAGGAGAAGAAGGGCGGGCAGGGCGAAGCAGCTCGGGGCTCCCTCTCGGCGCCCCTCCCGGCCTCCCCGCCCCTGAACTTGAACTTGAGCCGCCCTTAGCTCTCATTCCCTTGCACCCCCGCTCCCTCCTCCCACGGATCTGCAAACAATCCGGATCTTGGACAGATTGAGAAACGTGTCTGGCAGGGCGACAGAGACATGTGTCGAGGCAGATAGGAGACGACAGAGACACCTCGGGATGACAGGCCGACGTGTCGTAGGAGCCTCGCGCCTCCTCTATAATGCATACTGGAACATAGATCTAGAGGGCAGAATATAAATAATAGAGGGCAGAAGGCAGATTACGTCGGGGGGTGGGGACCGGGGGCTCCGGCCAGATCCAGGGCTTCTGGACGGTCCCAGCCCTAAACATCAATTTATCCGTCCTGAACAGCTGTGCGGCCTCCAAATCCGCGGAATCGATAGGCCCCCATTTGCTTATCCGAGGCTGCGGCCTCAAGCACGGTGAAGGAAGCCCTACTGAACTCAATGGAAATGGCTTCCGAGGAGACAAGCATGGGGATGAGGCTCCCATCCCTTTTAAGTAGTGGATCCAAGCTCATGGAAAAGAAAAAAAATATATATAGAAGGGCTTGGAATACACCATTGTCTCCACACACACTTCCCCAACCGGGGTCTCTCTAAGCTCACCGCCTTGGATTTGTCTTTCAGGTTTCACTTGATCGGACCCCCACCCCCGCCCCAACTTCGGCTTCTTTGATAACCACCACCGGCAGGGAATATACCGCACGACCACAAGAAGCCAGAGTACTCATTTGAGTATTTGCCTTATGCGTTCATACTGTTGTTGGTGGAAGTAAACATGCCTAACATTCTGCGTGTAGTAGCAAACCTGAGAGCCCGTGTGGCGTCGTGGTTTGAGTGTTGGACTGGGACTTGGGGAAGAGCAGGGTTCAAACCCGCACTTGGCCACGGAAACCCACTGGGTGACCTCAGGCAGGCCAGGTCTGGGAGGAAGACAATGGCAAGCCCCCTCTGAGCAAATCCTGCCAAGAGAGCCCCGTGATAAGATCGCTAGGCGCCGGAAAGGGCTGGAAGGCCACGGCAACACCACCAGTAAGCAGGCAGCAGTAGTAGGGAGCAGAAGCGGCGGGGTTTCAGTCCCCAAGCCAGGCGCAGGCACGGAGAACGGGGTTACGACCGGTCTCCCCACCACATCTTACACCCCGTTCCCCCCTCTTTCCCTAAAGAACGGGGTGGGGCCACGTCCCCTCCAGGCCGCCCCCACCACCGGCACCACCCAGCCCCCGGTCCTCGGGCCGCTTTGGTTTCGCGTCAGCGGGCAGAAGGAGCCCTTCCGAAGCCCCGCCAGCGCGGAGAAACGCAGCCCCTTAAAGTCAGCCGCCAAGTTTTCTCCCCCTTTCCCCGCTTTCACGCCAAGGTGGAAGGAAGGGTTTCAGCCGAAGGCGCCAGGTCGTCCTGCAGGCAAGGCCGCTGCGCTCCTGGAGCCGGCTTCCTCTGGACTCCCGGGTTGAGATGCCCTGCGGGCTTCAAAGGCCGCCCAGCCCAGCCCTCCCCCCCCGTGGCTCTTCGCTGGGAGGCCATCCCCAGCCAAACACCAGTCCCAGCACTGCCGGTCCCGAAGCTTCCAGCCGTGCGGGGAGAAGGGCCCCGAACCTGTTCCCCGCTGGCAGAACGCGCGGCCTTGTTTTTCCTTTCTTTGCTGGGGAGAAGAAACCCGGTGGAGTTCAGTGGGGCTTCCCTCCATTTTTAGGGAGAAGCGCGTGCTTCCATTTCGACTGGAAGAAACCAGCCTGAAAGGACCCCTTTCAAAGCAGGGACGGCGGGGAGACTTTGCGGAGGGCCCGAGTGCCGCTCTTGTTCCCCGGGGCTGCCCACCCCTACTTGCAAGAGGGCCCCAAAGGAGCCCGATAAAAGGAAGCACGTCGAAGATCCTAGTGCCTGGCGAGGAAACAGCTTCTAGCACCCCACCCCGAATCAGTGGCACCTCAGCGGGCTTCGCTTTTGCCCGGCTTCTCTGCCCCTTCCTCGCGGGGGTGTCTGTAGTAAAGGCCACCCGTGAACGCAACAGGCTGCGACCCAATAAATTGCATCTGATAACACAGACCTCTTTTAATTGTTGGTTCCCACTGATCCTTAAACGGAGGTTGTTTATTCATGTAAAGCATTCGTGTATTTATGTATGTATTTATTTATTCCCTCTTAGCCCACCAGGGTCTCCAGGAGATGTACAACAGATAAAAACAATGGAAACATTAAAGACATCAATGAATAAAAACTAAAAATTAAAAAGTTTTTTTTAAAAAAAAAATCCTTTAAAATCCTTTAAAACCAGACACTTAAAACAGACAAAGCAATTCAGGGACCGAAGGCCAGGCGAAATAAGGTAATCTTGACAGGGAATTCGAAATGGGTGGAGCCAGTCTGGCTTCCCAGAGGAAGGGAGCTCCACCTTCCCGGTGCCAGTACAAAGAAGCCCCGGTCGCCTCTCTGGTGAGTGGGAGGTGGGACACGCAAGAGGGCCTGCGCGAAGGACCTCAAATTTACAATCTCAAAATTGGTCTTCTGTTTGTGAGACGTCAGGAGGAAAAGGATGTGGAACAACCCTAAAGCAACCAATGGTTCTCTTCAAGATGCCTAGCTGCCTCCTTACCCAGACAATGCTAGCCGAAATAAGCCCCGCTGAACGGAATGGGTTTTACTCCAACATTGGTCTAGGTAGAGGTCGCAGCTTACAAACCCCAATTGCGCCGGAGCCTCAGCTCACGTTCCTAGGATACTTGTGCTAAGATCGCCTTGCACAGAAGCCCCGCGTAATGTGCAAGCTCTCGGGGCTGTTTCCCTTTGAGAATTTTAGGGGGTGGGCTAGAGACCAAGGGTGCTCGCAAGGGAGGGCAGACAAAACGCCTTACTATCATGTACTGTATACCTCGAAGTGCAACACTCCTGTTTCTCTGGCCTAAAATGGATTCTGGGTTTACTAGAAGAACTTCTTTGACTTGGAAAGAATGGGTGCCTTAACCTTTGCTGCTGTTTACTTCAGGTCGACTCTGACGACCCTGTCCTAGAGTTTTCTTGGCAAGATTTGCTCAGAAGAGGGTTTGCCATTGCCTTCCTCTAAGGCTGAGAGAGGGTGACCCAGTGGGTTTCCATGGCCAAACGGGGATTCACACCCAGAAATCCAGGAAATATATCAAACTAATACTCCACGCTGGCTCTCCCCTTAACCGTATCTTACAAGTTTTCAGAAAAGGAGCAGTGTTAGTCTGTTGCAGCATAAAAAGGAAAAAAGGAGGGAGAGGAGGAAAAAAGAATTCTAGCACTTTTAAAATATTTTAGCATGATTTTCCGTGGATATCACTCCATTTCTTCAGATGCCCTACAAAGTGATTTCCGAGTCTCAAGTTATTAAGCATATTTACATACCCTTCAACATTTCACAGATGAAAACTGGGACACTGTGTGGCCAAGCAACATCAGAGCAGGGATAAGATGGTAGGGGTTAACAATGAGGAAGAAAGCCCAAGTTGGGAGGAGCTGCAGCAGTTTGCTTTTGCCTAAGCTTGCTGTGAAGGGCAAGATTCAGACTCTTTGCTGAGTTGAGGGGAAAAAACGTTTGGGCTTTGAACTCAGTTTGCAGCAATTGAACACTAACAGGGTGAAAGTCGGTAGAAAGAGAGACTAGTACACTTTAAATGCAGCTGAATTGGTAGGAGGACCGAGAATTAGTCGGGACTGCCCCTGTTAAATAGGGACAGCTGGAGGGTATGTGTTTATACAGTTGTAGGAGTGGGAGAGAATGTAATAGGCTCTAGAGAATGTAAGTCATGACCCTCAGAGATCATAAAGCCAAAGAAGACCCTCCTTGTACTTCCTGTGACATCTGTCTACAGACTTAATAAGTCCGAGGAAACGTTTTTGGACCACGACCCCCACAATTGCTCAGCCTCCATGGCCAGTGACTATAACGGCTGGGGGATTCTGGGAGCTGTAATCCACTCGGGCAACTTCCCCCTTGCTCTTCAACAGCTTAGCCAGTTTCAATGGGACCTGATTTGCCCGTATGGAGGGAGGGAGGGAGGGGGCTCATTGCAAGCAGAAGGGGCCAGGCGCACGGCGGGCCTTTGGGGAGATGGGAGCGGAGAAAGAGACCTCGGCTCCCTTTCCTAGGAGGGCCCCCCTCCTCCCATGACCCCTAGCGAGCCAGTGGCCTTTAAAAAGAGAGGGCCTGCTTCGGCCATGTTTTATCCCAAAGCGTCGGGGTCCCACCCCCTCTCCGCCCCCAGCAGGCCCAAGGGAAGGGGGAGGAGGGGGAATGAGCGCCACTTCAGAGGCTTCCCGAGCCGAGAGAGGAAGCGCTCGCTGCCCGCCTCGGGCCAGCCTTTGGCAGAGCTTTCGCCCGGGAGAGGAGCCGCGGAGCCTCAGGACGCTTCCCCCTTGCCTCCGCCGCCGCCGCACCTCCACCAGGGTCAGGTGGTGGCCCCATCTGCCATGGGAGATCCCCAAACGGCTGCACCAGTCTCGGGGGCTGGAAAGGCTTGGGAGTGACTCTCCTTAATATCAAAAGGAAGTTGAGACTCAAGCCAAGGCATTCAGGATCGAAATATTCGAGGACGGAATTTGAAGGGGAGAGAGCCAGCGTGGTTTGAGCGTTGGACTATGACTCTGGAGACCAGGGTTCGAAATTCCGCTCGGCCGTGGAAACCCACTGGGTGACCTTGGGCGAGTCACACACTCTCAGCTTCAGAGGAAGACAGAGGCAAACCCGCTCTGACCAAATCTTGAGAAGAAAATATTGGAATTCATGTAGCAACCCAGCATGCTGGATGTTTACTGTTTAGAGAGAGCTACGTTGAATGTAACAGGGGTCTATAGGTAATTTCCTGTTTGTAACAAGAGAAGTTTACAATGTGTCTTCCGGTGAGGAGTTTTTTTTCTTTGAAGCCTTTGTTTGGGAGGCACTTTGTATCATCCAGTCGCCATTGAGATCCCCTGGAGGCAGGATGCTTCCAAGGGAGTTCTTATACATTTTGTTTTAGAGATTGATTTTTTTCCTCTTGCTTATCTATATGTGTTTTCAAGTCTTCAGCCTGTGTAATAAATATTACACATGATGTTTGTGAGTAAACTATATTTTTCATACTTTTAAGAAGCCTGAGAATTGTTCTTTGCTTGCTAGACTGTGAGACAGGGGGCAGGGGAAAGGGCTGGTTGGCTATTAATTATCTGTCTGTTTGGAACCACTTTGCTGTGCATATTTAAAGAAATACTCTGCTACTTTGCTGCTGATGAGAATATTAGCCAACCGTTTTTGGCACCAAATATAAATATTCTCCAATAGAAAACCCTGTGAAAGGATCACCATAAGTCAGAAATGATCTGAAGGCAAATAACAGTAGACATCTGATTATATATACTATACGGTAAGGTGAGAGTCTACCTATCTGTCTTCCCCTTTGGTCTCTCTCTTATTCCAGTAAAAAATCAATAATCGATAACTATGCAATAGACAGGTAATCTGTTTCTAAATATATCCCCTAAGATGGCAGGGAATGGCACATCAAGAGTGTGTCCTGTCTAATCGGGCTATCATGTTGCCTTCCCTCACACACACCCCCAATTGGCACCCTGATTCTAACTAAACATGTGACTTGAAAATTAGTATATTGAGGGTGGCTTGGTCCCCAGTTGGAGAACAGGTGGAGAATAGGATAGTGTATATATCCTAGAAACTAGTTACTGGCTGATATTTTGAGGATGGAAAGCACTAGTTAGCCTAAGTGAGAGAAGTTATTTATTTTGCCTGTGTTGTCCTGTTGTGCCTTCAAGTAGGCTCCCACTTAGGTCGACCTTTGCTTAAGGGTGTTTTTGATTTAGTTTTTTTTTTTTTAATTATTCAAACCCTGGTATCCCAGAGTCTTAGCCTAACAATCAAAGGACTCCACCAGACTGGTTAATGTATAATGTTATTGACATTACCCCATCTCCTCTCCTTTAGGACAGGGTAAATTAGTCTCACAACAGCCCTGCAAAGCAGATTAAGTTGAAAGAAACTCCACACCATAACCCAAACACACACACACACACACACACACACACACGAGGCAAGACTCCTACATTTGATAACACAGGCACCTTTGTGGGTGTCTCTATGGGTCACATGAATATAACCTGGGCATATGGAGCCCTGGTGGCACAGTAGTTAAATGCCAGTACTGCAAGCCACCACGTTTCAAGTTTGATCCCAAGGGCTCCAAGGTTCACTCAGCCTTCCATCCTTTCCTAGGTCAGTAAAATGAGTACCTGGCTTATGGGGGCAATGAGCTAACACAAATTGGAAACTGCTTAATGCAGTGTAGATGTGTAAATTGCTATTGCTTAAAACAATTTGCAAGCTGCTCTGATAGCCTTGTGGCTGAAGAGCAGGTATAAATAAATAAATAATAAAAAATTTCTCTGAAATGGCTACTTCTTCCACTAGCTTTCTCCACAGCTCTCTCCTGACAGCTATGGGGGAATGCTGCCTCAGTGGATCCTATACACACCCTCTCTCTCTCACACACAGGGTGTGTCAGCTTGAGTGATGTCCGTACAATTTCCTCCCAAGGGGTTTACTTCAGGCCATTTGTGTTCAGGATGTTTTGGGCAGGAGAAGGCACCATCTTTTTGCAGGTGCCCGGTGTTGTTGGTATTTATACTAAGCAGATCGCAGCAGACTCCCAGTGCTTCATGAGCTTCTGGTACAGAATGGGACATAAAACATGCTGGATGCTCAGTAACATTATAAAGTAGAATTTACATTTATTATGGCAGAGAATACATCTTGGATAAGAAAAGTAGATAGAAAAGAGTTACCTAACTTAGCTGAAGGAGTCCCTAAAGCTGACTCCTATGCGTGCGTGTAAAAGATCTTAAGGCTCATCTGCTTCATGTTCCTGGTTTAAAGCTTTTGAGACAAAGGGTTGTAAAAACACAAAACTACTTGGGGGCAAAGAAGGGGGAGTGACCTCTGTAAGCAGGAAGTAAATACAGATCAGGAACACACCCACAGAGTTGTAAATAAGCATTGATGTTTTGTCACTTCCAACACCCCTTCTCAGCAACGCTTTATCACATTATCAGCCAAGATAATGCGAGTAAACTGATATTTATATACTTTTAACTAAGTCTGAATACTCGTTTCTTTGTTTTGCTAGACTGTGAAAAGGGGTCTAGGGTGGCTGGCTTGATTGTGATCTATATAGAATGCTGCTCTGCTAAACGTATGTTTATTTTTACTCTGCTACTGAAATACCAATATTTTTCAACTGGTTATGGACCAGCATGCTTCCGCTGTGCAACTCTGCTTTTCATCTAGTTTAGCAGAATTGTGCAGTGGAAGTGTGCTGGGCCCATAACCTGTTGAAAAATATTGGTATTTCAGTAGCAGAGTAAAAATAAACACACATTTATCAATGTGGTATTCTAGGCCCAGTCTGACCCAGTTTGTCCCAGTTGGCACCAGAATGTGCCAATGTGACCCAGTGTTATTCTAATATATGAAAAGAATTAGCCAGATGTTTTTGGTGTTTGTTATTTTCAGTGTATTTTTAAAGCATGTGTTTCCCCCACCCCTTTGTGAAATCTCTGGCTTTTCTTCGCAAACGAAGATTCAGGAAGGACTCATCCCGCACTTTCTGCAAGCGCACTGATGACTAAAAAGGCCAATCCGAGATAAACAAGTCCAGTTGCAGAAAGCACATCAGAAGGTCTCCTTGGGTGATGTTTTCGGGTTGTGATTCTTTCTGCGTTGTCGTTTCTCTTCAAGACTTGTTCGGCGTGAGTTCTCAAATAAGGCTGCAGCATTGTGGATTGTGCGTCTCCATGCCTCCCAATGTGAGGCCAGGGCGGACCACTGTTGGTGATCAATTTGGTCGAGCCTGAGATGTTGTTTCAGGGAGTCTTTGTATCGCTTTTTTGGAGCGCCCCTCTTATGCTGAATTAGCCAGGTTTTTTCGGTGTTTGTTATTTTCAGTGTATTTTTAAAGCATGTGTTTCCCCCACCCCTTTGTGAAATGAAGACTAGCTAAAAGAGTTTTGCCTTTGTTTTTGAGCTACCTTGTTGTTTTGAATTACAAAAGAAGTCAATGTGCTTCAATATGAAGGGCAACTGCCTAGAAGACAGATGGTTTTGGATCGTGATAATTTTTCACTGTGAAAAAGAGAATTCAGATTTTATATCAAGCTCAAAATGTTTCCCAATGCATTGAGCAACCAAGGCTAGCAGAGGGAGAACAATTACAGGTTTTTCTAAAAAGGGACGCAATAGCCCAAGATATAATTTTTAATTGTTTTAAGGATGAGCAAATTATTTACACAAGAGAATGTAATTCAGCTAAGGAGATGTTACAAAAACTGCAAGAGGTTAATGACTTTACCTGTGCTAAATCACAAGCGATCTATATTAGAGAATTAATGCACTTAAAACTCATTTCACGGCAAAATTGTGAAGCTCATATAAACAAGCTGATGACTATTTTTGAAAAGCTAAATGTGCATGGTTTCAATGTAATGGAATAAGAAAAGATTGCCTTTTTCACAGGAACTTGAGGAAAACAATTTTATTCCTTTATATCTATTTTGGAGGGCATACAGGGTTTGACCCTTGATGAGGCTGTTAATAGGCCCTGTGTTGAATGCCTTGATCACAGAGAACTTACTCAGAGTGCTGCTGTAACCCAAAATGAATCAAATTACATGGCAGCAGGCCACAGAGGGAATGCTCCTCCCAGAGACCAATCAGAAATTTGCTGCTTTAATTGTAATAAAAAGGGCATGTCTCTCACAACTGTAGACTCCCCAGATGGGTTTCAACCAATAGCAGCTCTCTTTGGAATGCTCAGCCTGACAGCAATCAGAGGGGGCAGCAGAATGCTCAAGCATCACAGGAAAGGAAAAATCTCATTTTGAACAACAAAATTCTAGCAGCTGTTTATAAAGGAATGTGCAAAATATATGATGTAAATATGGTGTATTCACAGAATAATGGCATCTATGAGTTATGTCTTTCAGGTAAACAAGTTAATATGGCCCAAGCAATGGTGAATGGAGCCAGCATGAAGAAAGCAAGCATTAACCTATGGCACAAACATTTTGGACATTGTGACAAA
This sequence comes from Gambelia wislizenii, assembly GCA_030847615.1. Lineage (NCBI taxonomy): Eukaryota > Metazoa > Chordata > Lepidosauria > Squamata > Crotaphytidae > Gambelia > Gambelia wislizenii. Next base: position 218,809,310 of record JAUMIR010000003.1, read on the forward strand.
AAGGCCATTCTTCAACTACAAGATCAGAATTTGGCCACTGGTATTAAGGTAACACTACAAAACAACGACAAGGCCAACAGGTGTGTAATATGTGTTGAACAAAAGGCAACCAGGTCTTCATTTCAAAAGAGAGCCACCAGAGTTCTGGATCTGGCACACACTGATTTGTGTGGTCCATTGACTGTACCATCACTTGGAGGAAATAGATATGCTTTAATCTTTGTGGATGACTTTTCAAGGTACTGTGTCACGTATCTACTGAAGGAGAAGAGTGAGATGCATGAGATGCTTTGCAAGTGCATTGCCATGGTGAGAAACAGATTTGAGAGATACCACAAGGCAATTTTTTCAGATTGTGCGGTTGAGTACAATTCAAATCACACACAAGCTTTCCTAGAAGAGCTTGGCATACAGCACATGACCAGTATTCCTTATATATCAGAAATGAATGGCATAGCTGAGAGAAAGCTCAGATCTTAGTGGAGATGACAACGTGCATGTTAGCTGAAGCCCACTTACCCAGTAGACTGTGGGGCAGTGCAATTGCAACAGTGACTTATCTGCAGAATTGCCAGCTAAAGGCACTACACAGACACCATTTCATATGTGGTATGGCAGAGTGCCAGACACTTAACACATTAGAACATTTGGATGCATAGCTTATACTTACATTTCTAAACAAAGGAGACATAAGCTAGACACCTGATAAGAGAAAACTATCCTGATTGGTTATGAACCTTCGAGCAAAATTTATAGAATGATGAACTTAATGATGGTCAAGTGACTGTAAGACATGTAATTCATTTTGATGAATCTAGCAGAATTGACAAAAGAGGAACTGTGATAGACTTCCCACCAGAGGAAGATATTGCTCTTGACATCTTGGAAGAAGAGGAAGATGCTATGTCTGAACTTCTGGAACCAGAATTTGAACCTCTCATGTTACCGCAAAAGTAATGAGATGGATGATGCAATTGTTGAGCAGGACACAGGGAGAAGTACACATGCAGATGCAGGTGGAGATGACCTGTTAACTGGACTGGATGGTGCTGCAGAGACAGACCAGCTTCCACAACAGGTTCTCAGATATTCACTGAGAGAAAACAAAGGTGTATCTCCTGACCACGTGTCCTACCTCGCAACATTGGCATTACCCAAGGAAGCAAAAAAAAAATAGAAGATATTGAGCACATGCCTGCTGATGAGGCAGCTCAATGGTGAAAAGCAGCACAAGAAGAGACAGATGTGTTGTATCAGAATGGAACATCGACACTTACTGAACTCCCACCAGAGAAGAAAGCTATAGGATGCAAATGGGCATTCAAGTTGAAACAGGACACAAAAGGAAAAGTGGAATGCTACATAGCAAGATTAGTTGCTCAAGGATTTTCACAGAGATTTGGAGTTGACTACGATGAAGTTTTTGCCCCAGTGATGAGACATACCACCATAAGACTATTGCTCAGCTTAGCTGTTTCTAAAGAAATGAGTGTCAGACATGTTGATGTAAAAACAGCTTTTCTGCATGATGAGATCAAAGAAGAGATATACATGAAACAACCACCAGGTTTTGTTGACCACAATAAACCACATCTTGTCTGCAAACCCAAGAAAGGACTGTATGGGCTTAAGCAAGTAGCTAGAGCCTGGAACAAGAAACTAGATGAAATGATGAAAGGTTTAGGCTTCAAACAAGGAGAAGCAGACCCATATTAGTATGCTAGATAAACATTCAACTTGTGTTTTGACCTATGTTGATGATTTGATCATAGCCACTCAGAGATGAAGACTACAAAGAAATTTTGCAAAATTTGAACAAACAAGTTGAACTGAGAGAACAGGAGATGCTACTTATTATCTAGGCATACAGATTCAAAGAGAACAAGATGGTTCTTTTCTACTAAGTCAAAGACAAAAGATTATTGAATTTTTAGAAACTCTTGGAATGCAAGATGCATATAGTGTGGCAACACCTATGGTGACAGATTTTCTTTAATGTGATGAGAAAAGTGAACTTTTACCAAACAAGACAATGTACAGAAAAATAATTGGAAAGCTTTTGTACTTAGCCACAAGTACCAGACCTGATATAGCTTATGCTGTAGGAATTCTCAGCAGAAAAGTTGCCAAACCAACCAAAAAAGATTAGACTGCTGTGAAAAGATACTAGATACTTAAAGGGCACTATGGATTTTCAGTTGAAGCTACCAGCTACAAAGATCCAAATCTTGTTTGCTACACTGATGCTGATTGTGCGAGTAATAGCACTAATTCATGCTCAACAAGTGATTACTTATTCTTGTATGGGAAAGGGCCAATCTCTTGGGCCAGTCATAAACAGGACATTGTGGCGCATTCTTCCACTGAAGTGGAGTACATTGCAGCACCGGAAGCATGCAGAGAATTACAATGGCTTGATAAATTGTTCTTTGATTTTGGAATACCTCAAGAGACGCCAATTCAAGTCTTTGAAGACAGTCAGAGTTGTATTAAACTATCTGAGACTGGAAAGATAACATCACACAACAAGCATATTAAAACTGAGTATCACAGTTTTGTGAGCTGACGAAAGGAGATGTGATTAAGATGGTCTACTGTCCTACAAGTGAGATGACAGCTGATATCTTGACTAAGCCACTACCGAGAGACGGCTTTAAGAACTTGTGTATGAAGATGGGGCTTCAAGGGCTTATGGGATGCATGCCAAGTTGAAAGGGGGTGTTGGAAAAGTGCAACCTAGCATGCATGAGGGGTATTGCAGTTAGAGAGTTAGATTGCATGTAAGGAATGTTTATGAGTAAGTTTCCTGTTTGTAAGAAGTCTTTTACAACCTATCTTCTGGCAGGCAGCAAATTCTTTGATCTCTTTGTTAGAATGGTCAGTCGCCATTCATCTTTGGGCTGGTCTCTGGAGCAGACACATTTTTGTTTTAAGGATGTAGCACCAAGTATTAGAAGATGTGTAGCGTGTAGAAACTGCATATTTTTACTTCCCTGCTTACATATTTTCAAGTAGCTGTACCTGTGTGATTTCTTACACAAGATTTGTTAGTTTTTTATTAGTTATTTATATCCCGCTCTTCAGCCACAAGGCTATCAGAGCGGCTTACAAACTGTTTTAAGCAATAGCAATTTACACATCTACATTGCATTAAGCAGTTTCCAATGTGTGTTAGCTAATTGCCCCCACAAGCCAGGTACTAATTTTACTGACCTACGAAAGGATGGAAGGCTGAGTGAACCTTGGAGCCCTCTGGGATCGAACCTGCAATGTGGTGACTTGCAGTACTGGCGTTTAACCACTGTGCCACCAAGGGTCCTATAATGTGAGTAAACTCACTTTTATATACTTTTAACCAAGTCTGAATACTTGTTTCTTTGTTTTGCTAGATTGTGAAAACTGGTCCACGGTGGCTGGCTTGATTGTGATCTACAGTATATAGAATACTGTTCCGCTAAATGCGTGCTTATTTTTACTCTGCTACTGAAATACCAATATTTTTCAAATGAACTTATGTTTATTATGGCAGAGAATATACTGTATCTTGGATAGGAAAAATAGATAGATAGATAGATAGATAGATAGAAGAGAGTTATCTAACTTGGATGGAAGAGTCCCTACAGTGAGCGCATATAAGGCATCTCAAGGCAGACCTGCCTCATGTAGCTGGCTTCTAGCTTCTGAGACAAAGGGTTGTAAAACACTAAAACTTTTTGCTGCAAAGGGGAGGAAGTGACCTCTTCATGCAAGCAGGAAGCAAACACATATCAACAATTTTGGGGGCCCCATATGTTTATCTCAGGTCAATGTAACCTAACTCCATCTAAGCTAAGACTATGGATGCCAGCGGTGAAAGCCTTTGACTTCACATTCAACCTAAGCTATTCACAGTACAAGATATTCAGATTATTACTAATACAGTAGTGTTCTTGCAGGAGGAAGGTTACTAAGGGGCCCCCCACAATGATGCTGACGCCCGCCGGTGCCTTAAACAGGCCCTGTTCACTTCCAACAGGGAGTGGGGTGGGTGAGGGCGGAGGATGAAGGCCCCTCGGCTGGCAGTGGGGCCTGGGGAGGAAACGGTCAGCCTTCCCCCACCCGCCCCTCCGCTGCGGCGCTAGTGATTTCCCCAAAACAGAAACAGCAAAACAGCAAAGCCGGGGTGTGCTTTGGGGAGCCGCTCGCAGATTTCCCTGGGCCTTGCTTTTGTCCCGCTTCGCTCCGCCATCTGCCTCTGTCCGCCTCCCCCTTCTCAGGCTCACCTTGGCCTCCCAGAGGCTACCTGCTGGCCTTGGCCTTTCGCCGCCTTCTGGCTCTGGGCCAGAAACAGCCGCCCGCCCCAACACTTCTATTAAAAGTAGCAACTCCCCCACCCCCGTCCTCTCTCCAGATTCCTGTCCTGTTTCTCCTTAGCAGGTCTTCTCTTCCTCCTCTCCCGGAAGTCCCATCGTGCAGGATCTGGAATAGTTACATATGCACTACAACTCCCAGCATCCCCAGGCAGCGGAATTCTGGAGGTTATATTCTTTAAAAAGAAACGTTTCCAAGTTCTGGACCTATGCACTTCCAAACCTGCTTAGGTTCCGAGGGGCTGGCCTTTGTAGGATCCAAAGACGATTTCGAAGGAAACATGAGGCCAGTCCCTTGGGGGAAAAAAAACCTCCCCTGGGATCAATACCTCCCCCCACTTTTTTTAAAACGCGCGTTTAGATCCGAGAGGCAACCATTTGGGGCGAAGAGTTTCCTTGGGCGAAAGGTGTCGCGGTTAGGGAGACTTATTTGTAGGGAAGCTCTGCTTGTCTAATCCAACTGATTCCTGAGGAAGCGAATCAGGATTGTAACGATCGAGACCAGTCCCGGTTTCGGAGCGGGTTAGCCTTGGGGATCCCTCATAGCAAAAACAACCGAGGGTCCTGGGCGCTGGGCGGCCAGAGGAACATTCAGTGCAGAAAGAACTGACCGGGACTAGTCTGGTGTCCTGAAACTTCTGTGCATTACTACAGTAGGGCCCCCCTATATCCACTGGGGATTGGTTCTGGGGGTCCCGTGGATACAGAAAACCGTGGATAATAGCGAACACCATTGACGATAATGGGACTTCCGGTTTTAAATACTATAGAGTTGCATTGGAGGACCTAGAAAATGGCTAGAGAGGACACATTTTCGAGGAAGACTCTATGGTAGGTGTGCTGTTTTGTGTCCTGTAGATAATTGAATCAGTGGATAATGAATCAGTAGATACGGGGGTCCTACATTACTACCCGTTGAAATAACTTATTTTCAGGAATGCGAACAGCCGGAGTTGAGGAACTGAGACTCCAATACTACCATAGTTTCCTGGGAGTGTGGTTATAGCGGGACGTAACATATACAGTGGAGAGCCAGAGTGGCATATTGGTTTTGAGTGTTGGGCTAGGGGTGCGTCTACGCTGTACAAATAATGAAGTTTCACAGTACTTTAAGTGCTGCAGCTCCATCCTATGGAATCCTGGGATTTGTAGTTTTACAAGGTCTTCAGCCTTTTCTGTCAAAGCGTGCTGGTGCCTCACAAAATAACAAATTCCCAAGATTCTGTAGTTAAAGTGGTGTCAAAGTACATTATTTCTACAGTGTACTCGTAGATGCATCCTAGGACCCCGGGAGACTAGAGTTGAAATCACTGCACAGCCAGGGAAACCCACTGCGTGCCATTGGGCAAGTCCCACTCTCTCATCCTCAGAGAAAGGCAAGGGCAAACCTCCTCTGAACAAATCTTACAAAAAAATCCCTGTGATAGGATTGTCACACAACACATAAAAGCGTTAAATATATACAGGACTGGTACCTTTGGCTCCAATTATAATATTCGTTGAACTAAGCCAGACGCACTTCCAAGTAAAGGCAAGTGGATTTGTCTACTAGACTCCCAAGTAGAAAAGTCTTGGATCCACGTGGGTCCTCAACAGAGGAATTGCCCCTTCTTCCAGCGGCGCTTGATACCACTTTAACTGCCAGCATCCATCCTATGGAATCTTGGGATGTGTAGTTTAGTGAGATGCTTTGAATTCTCTGCGAAGGCGTTCTCATGCTATATAGTTTAGGCTAGCGAAATCTAAAGTACTGTACTTTTCCAAACCAAAGTTCTCAAGATTCCATAGGCTTCATGGGGAATTGAACTGCTATCAAACTGCTTTAACTGTGCAGGGTGGATGCACTTTTGGAAGGAACCTCGTCGAGCGCACATTAACATCTGCGCTCCGGGGAGAGGCTAGATGGCCACTAACTCTAGAGATTTAAAGCTCACTGCACTGCCGGATAAATACGCTCGGACCTTAGTCCGGGTTGCACCTTTATGGCTGTTTCCATCCTGGAGACAGAGGGAAGAAAGAAAGAGAGAGAGAGAGAGAGAAAGAAAAAAAAAAGAGAGAGAGAGAGAGAAAGAAAGAGAAAGAAAGAAAGAAAGAGTCCTTCCTTGCTTGCTGCCCCCCTTTTTTCTTCTCCCCGCTTTTCTGAAGAGCGCTGCGCCTTCCACTGCGGAGAACTCGCCTGCAATTTTCTCTCCTAGGCACCCAACCTGTTTCCACCTTTTGTTAAACCAGAATTCTCCGGGAAGGGGAAGGAGAAGGGGGGCGCGGGAGGTGAAGGGGTGGGGTGGGGGAGAGGCTCGCCCCCCAAAAGAAAAATGGCACTCCCCGCCCGCGCGGTTTTCAACGCGTCCCGAGTCGAAAGGCCTCCCCCTCCACCCAACTGGTTGGCTCCCACTTCCATTTGCGGACTGATTTATTATGGGAGTAATTTTAAGGGATCGAGTTTACGGCTTGAGTTATTAGACGGAACACCTCCGGCTGACACCGCAACGCCTTTCTGGAGGCAGCCCTCTCCTCTCCTCCCCCCAATCTGCAGCTGGGAGGCAGAGCAGCAGCCGCGGCCCCGAGTTCAAACCTCGCCGCCGCGCCTTCATTCCTGCGCAATGCCCGCGTCCTTCTGGCCCGGGATCAAAGGCGAGCGAGGGAGGGGGCCGGAGACTCAGCCCAGACTTTGAAGCCGGAGCTGGGCGGCGGGGGGGGGGGGAGGAGAGACTGTCGTCCCCACAAACACGGACCCAAAGAGGTTGAAGCCACCGCCTCGCTCTCTTCCTCGTCCTCTCCGCCGGCCACGTCGTAGAGGGACCTCGTCCAAACCATTTGGGGTTTTTTTTCCCCATCACGACGACTACTACTAATATGGCTATTGCCACTAAATCACAAAAGACGGTAAAGCCTGGGGTATTTTAGTCACCCGTCTTCCCAAGTCCTTAAACTCGAAGCCCTGGGAAAAAGATTGAAAACGGCAACGGCCGAGGTGATATTTTCCCACCCCTCTGTGCCGTGTGAGACAGAATCGTTAATGTCTACAATAAAATGCTACACATAATTCACATAGTGAGGAAAGTGATATACACAAGACAGTAATAAACAGGCGGGAAACCCACGTGGATACGTTGTTTTTTTTTTAAATATTCTCCGTTAAGTAGTAAGCAAGCAGTCCGAGTTCAGCGAGTTGGAGAGCTGCGCGCGGGTTTCACGGTGATTTCAGAGGGCCTTAAAAAGTACTCTGTTCGGGCTGGATTGTGCTCACTTTGGGGAGGGGGAGAGACGGGAAAAAGAAAACTCCCGTGAAAGAGAGAAAAGGTACGAAGGATGGACGGTGTTTTTATGCAAGGCATGCCACTGGAAGGAGGTAGCAGAAGGCTCTGCAGTTTCCAAAAAAGGGGGCTCTTAATTTGGTAAGAGGTTTTGTGCTCAGGGACTCCACCAAGGTCTGTGGAGTTCTTACTCCACAGTGAGACTGCCTTAGATCCTCCAAGGATCAAGCCCAGACAGGTTTTCCCAGCCTTTCCGAATATCAGGGTGGGAATTACAACAACAACACTGTGTCGATTCACCACTCAACGATTGAATGAATCTACTCTAGTTAGGACTAACCAACAGGATGCTAGCCAATATGATGATGATGATGATGAAGAAGAAGAAGAAGAAGAAGCGCTGGCATCGTGATGGGCAGTCCCAACAGGAGCAGACCCATTCAATCGGTTGTTGAATGGTGAGTCAACACCGTAGTTAAATACCATTAATTCAATGTCTACCCTTGTCAAAAATAACAACAGGTTTTAGGCCGAACCTGTTTCCTTTGAAAGGAGCTTCTAATCCTGTAAAAGTTCTGAGTTATTAAAGCCGAATCTACTCCCTCCCCTGGCCAGGGTATAGGGTGCACCTCAGAAGCAAGTCCCATTGAGTTCAACCAGGCTTCCTCGCAGGAAATGGATCTAGGGTTGCCGCTTCAGTAAGCTGGGGAGTGAAAAGGAAAAGTTCCCGCGTGGCTTGCTCCTGAGTTCAAGCCCAAGTGGCGCAACCTGCGGGCCTGGATTCAATCAAGGGGCGAATGGGCTCAAGTCCTTCTGTCCTAACCCCGCCTCGATTTTGTTCTCTGCCCTGAAGGCTTCTGCTCCGCCTTCCAGCCATCCTTATTTGATCAGAGCTTTAGAAAAACAAGATACTTAAGTAATCCGGAACAGAAGAGTTCTTTAAATTATTAACCTTTCCTACCCCCTTCAAGCTGAAGAGGCAAGCAAGAAGAAAGAGAGGGGGTGTCCTTAGAAAAAGGCTACAAGTACTCGAGTTCTTCTGGGTAACAGAACGGTCATCTGACTGGGGTCTGGAGCAAACTCAGCTCAAGTTTTTTGTTTTTTGTTTTTTTTTTAAAAAAATCAGAATTCCAGGTGGTTGTTTTCTTTTCTTTTTTTTTTTTTTAAATATCCAGGTGAATGCCGGGAAAAGATTTATGGTTTTGTAAAATATTCCTTACCTACGAAAACCCTATGACATTCATGGGGTCTCCGTAAATCGACAGGCAACTTGAAGACACACACACACACACATACATACACATTTAAGTTGACAGGCGACTAGAAGGCGCGCGCGCGCGCACACACACACACACAAACTGGATACCCGGAGTTGCTAAGTAATCCTTCAATGCCTATTCGGGAAAAGTGAACCATTCCTTTTCATTCCACGGATACCTTTCCGAAAGTGAGGCAATTCGTTGTTTACAATTCTGGGATCATGAGGTTGGAGTGTTTGTGTGTGTGTGTGAGCAGGAAGCTCCCAGGCAGATCTCCTTGGAGAACGGTTTCGAATTCTTCTTACACCTCCGATACAAAATACACTTCGGTTTACGACGGGACCAACATTTTGGGCTGTAACATGATTCCGGCCTTCTTTAGTGTCCTTAGCCGTTCGATTTCAAGGCACCTATTTCCAGGCGATTAAATTCAGGTTGCTTGGAAAGATCTCTTTTGCTCTCTCTCTTAAAGTAAAGCCTTAGGGATACACACACTTTAGGGGCATCTTAACTAAATGTTTTAGAGTGAGGAGGCGGATTAAACCCAGCGCAGAACGGCCGGAATCTAACGGCAAATCCAAACCAATATGGAGATTGAATTGTATTACAGATTAATAACATGCCACGTTACATAGTAATAAAACTAAAACGTTATAAAATAAATAAGTCTGTCGTCTTTATTAGTTTACCCTGACGACTTTTCACTCATTGGCTCCAACACCGAAGGAGGAAACTGGGGGGAGGGACAGGTAACGCTTCGAAAGAGGGGCGCAAAAGATGGTTTATATTATAACTCTTCCCTTCACTCAAACAAAACGGCTATTTTTAAAAAATAATAATAATAATAATGTTGAAGATGGGAGGCAAAAGGGAGCGGGGAGGGAGAAGAGGAGGAAATAGGTCTGGATACACTTAGGAAATTTTGGAGGGGCAATTGATTCCATGGTTTACTCCAAAACAACTTTTGTCGCAGGCCAACGCAGAGTTGGCTGTTGTCGCGTGCCTTCAAGTCCTTTCGACGCCATGGCAACCTTATAAAGGCAAGATTTACTCAGAGGTTTGCCTTCTTGTAGGGTTCAGAGAGTGACTAAGAGGCCACCAGTGGGTTTCCACGGCTGAGCAGGGATTTGAACCGGGGACCCCTGGGGTCTTACTCCAACGCCTTTTTGGGAAGCAATTTTCACCGACATCAGTAGTCCCGACTTCCTAATTCCTAGATGCAGGATCACCCTCCCCCGTGTGCTTAAACCAAGGGGACTGGGTGGGGCAGTCCACTTCGAAATGTACCCATTTACTGACCGCAGGGCCTATGGATTTCATCTAAAAGTGCGCGCTTACTTGGACACTCAGTGAAAGCAACTGTAAAATGGGCCACTGTATGGCGAACAGAAGCCTTAGACCAGCGGCGGGCAATTGCAGGCCAGCCCTAAACCCTGAGGGCCGCATGTGGGGAAGGCAGAGCAGCGGGGAGTCCCCAGTGAAGTCAAGGCCCTTCAAGCCCTGCGTCGGTTTCAGCCGAGGAGGCTCCAGCCAGCCATCCTATGCGAACTGTCCCGTGGTTCTGCCTCGCTGAACACAATGGGATTTACTGGCAAGTAACCATAGATTGCTCGTGAATGTCCCCTAAACTTGCTTGGATCATGTCCTTCGATGCCTAGGTGGAAGAGGGGGCAGAGGGCGGATGGGTTTACATCGCTGCCCCCCCCTCCTGCGCCCAGAGCCCTGATTCCCTGTTGAGAATCGCCCTTTGGCTCCTTCCGACGTGGTTTGCCTTGAGCCTCAACGGGGTGGGGTGGGGGCGTCAGGAACGCTTAGGGAACGGGACACACAAAAGCTCCCGGTTGGGCGGCTCGCAGTCCTCAAGGTTTGGGGGCCAACCTTGCCCCACGTGGCCGGGAGATTTCCTTTATTTCTCTTGGCCAAGGATGGCTTCTTGGAAGAAAACTTTCAATTACGCCATCCTGCCCCGTCCTACGGCTCGCCCCCCCCCCGTCTACCTTTTCAGGCAGGGAGGGGTTTGTTGGCCTAGTAAGTGAGCCCCAATTTGAGCCCCAAGGGAGGGGCATGAGTCTGTGGCACCGTGGGCAGAGAGAAACCTGGCAGCCCCTTCGCCTGCCCGCCCTCCCCGCCCTGCCTCTTGATCCCCAGGGCTAGATCTCCTCCGGATTTCAGCGACGGGAGGAGGCGCCCAAGTAAAGGTAGCGAAGATCGCATGTTACTCGAGAGGAAGGGCGGCTGAAAGCCAGACCCCTTGGCTATCTGACCCCCCCACCTCGCCCGCAGAAACAGCAGTTCCACTTGACGCCCCTATACAGAGGACAATTGGTTGTTTTTTTAGGGAGGGTCTTTGCCCAGAGTTCGAATTCGGCTGTCGCGGTGCCGTCGAGGGCGAACTGGGAAGGATCCGAATCGCGGCCTGACCTCCGAGACGGGAGCCGAACTTTTGAGACCTTTCAAGGGAAAAGTGTTGGGGAGGGGGAAGGATGTAGCTCCGCTAAAACATAGTCTCTGGAAACGTTCCGTGTGTGAAATTAGGGCCATTTGTAAAAGAAATAAATAAAAACAATGTCAGATACTCTCCTGTAAGAAACATCCGAAATGCGGAGGTCAAGGGAAGGAAGGCTCTGGCGTTGCCTTGTTGTGCCAGATTTATTTCTTTTTCGTATTTTGCAAATTTTATATTTTGTTCCCGACCCAAATTTCTGTGCGCTTATTAAAAACCAGCGTCTCCAACAATGTAGATTCCGTTAAAAATAAGAACAAAAGCCTTCCTGAGGAGAGCCAACGAAGTGGGCGTGTGTGTGTGTTTGTGTGTCTCCCTTTGCCACTCTCAGTAGTGGGCGCGGGGAGCCGGCTTAACGGAGCGGCCTGTGGGAAAGCGATTTCAATCTTACGGGATTTCTTTGCTTAGTTTTGGAACAAGAGTGAGTCATATAATTGTATCCACATTTCCCATATCATTCGAGAAACCTTCTCTGCTTGAAAGAAACGAGGAGCCAGAGCCGATTTGGAGCTTAAGAGAGAGGCGTTTCTACTCTGTGTATGTACGGGAAATACGGTAATTTCAGAAACATGGTAATTTCCCTTGTAGAGCCAGCGTGGAGTACTGTACTTATATGAGTGTGGGACCAGGACTCTGGGAGACCCGAGTTCAAATTCCCACTCGGCCATGGAAACCCAGTGAGTGGCGTTGGACAAGTCACGCTCTCTCAACCTCAGAGGAAGCCAAGGACATCCCCCTTCTGGACAAATCTTGTCGAGAAAACCCCAGAATGGGTTTGCCTTAGGGCTGCCATAAGTAAACGACTTGACCACCACAACAATTTTCCGTTGTATTCAATGCAATTCCCTCCCAGGAAAGGGTTTCTAAGATCGCAGCCTCTAACAGCTCAATCCGACCTGGCCCTGCTCCGAAGTAAACTCCGATGAGCATGGCCCCCACAAGCAGGGGGGTGACAGGGCTCTAGCCTGGGGGCCCGGGATGAGGAAGGGGGTCCTGGAGTGTTTTTATTATGTAAATCAATTCGGTTTTTTAAAGAAATAAATATAAATATTACTTTGGTGGTCATCACTTAAACTGACTTATTTTAATTTTTATCCTAAATCCTGTAGCGCATCTCTCTGCCCTTCGTAGGGGAACCCGCCCAAGATCCTAGCCTGGGGGCCCGCTTCGGGATGCGGGGGGGGCATGCCGCTGAGTTTTGTTGGGTCGCCCGAAATCGGCGTTGCCGCTTGTCTCGGGGAGAAACCCGGCGGCTTAGGCTTGACGTCTCCACCTCCTTTGCTGGGTCCCCATCTCCTTCTCAGGGGAATCCCCACTCAGACTTAGTGGTTGGGAGGGGGACTCCCAGGGAAGCCAGGCGGGCCCAGGATTTGAGGCCTGAGCTGGCCTAAGAGGGATTTGAGGGCAGATCTGACGGCGCAGCGGCTTGGAGCTGGTGGTTCAACCCCGGGCCCCTCAAAAGGGTCCGGATCCGGGGCGTCGCTTTACATGGGAGGAGGTGGAGGGCTCAGAGCCGCCCTCTTCCAACTTCCTTCCAAGTTTCCCCCCTCCCCTGGGTTTAGGGACCGGGTTGTCCCTCCACCCGCCCGCCTCCCGCCTCGCTCTCCCCGGCCCCCCTCTCCCCTGTCCCGATCAGCCGCCCCCCTGGGCTGGCGGGCTCTCTTGCTCGCTCGCTCCCGCTTGGTGAACAGTCCGTTGCGCAAACACAACAGACGACCAGCCCGGCTGCCAGGACGACGGAGCCGCAGAGAGAGAGAGAGGGAGAGAGAGAGAGAACCTCCAACCTATTATGGGATGTGTTTGGGAGCAGGGAAGCGGGAGGAGGGAGGAGGGCGGGGGGAAGAGAGCCGCCTTTAACTCAAACCACCGAGGAGTCACCGGAGCCGTCGAGGCTCAAGTTCAACTGGTGTGTCCGGTGGGAGGAAGGAAGAGAAGCCGTGCTTTTGCGCCCCCTCCGGCTTGCATGCGGGAAGGGGGCAGGGAGAGGGAAGTTAATTCGCTAAAGGGAACGTTGTTTTGATTAGGAAATACTGGCTCCCCCCTCCTCCTCCCTGTCCTTCTTTACTTTGGACCACTGGGATTTTCTTCGCTGGTAGCCTCTTTTGGCAAGGCTCCAAATGGGGAACTGGCGGGGCTCCGTGCTTTTGGGTTGTTGTTTTTTTTTTTTAAAGGGGCTTTGTTGCCTTGTCAAAGGAAGGGAACGGGGACGCTGGTCGAGAATACTAAGGGCCCTTCACACGTGAGGCTCCGACCCGCCTCTGGCTCTCCTCTAGGGACACGTATAAATACCGGGAGAGTAGGGGGAAAGAGAGAGGGGAGACTTTTTTTTTTTTTAAAAAAAGAACGTTACTTTTAAAAAAGAAAAGAAAGTTCTTTTCGAATAGACTGCGCCGAACCAAACCTCAGTGGGTGGGAGGATGCGCCGAACACAAACCTCAGTCAAGTGAACGTGTGAAAAACACCGCGCCACCGACCTGCAAGTTCGTTTTCTGAGCACTCGCCTGCCAACCACGCTTCGATCTCCGGATATATTTTCTCTCAAGAACGCCCCGTGGATTTGAACAGAACAGACGTGATACGGCCATGCAGAGTTTTGGTTTGGGTTGGGATCTGCCAGTGAAACGCCCAACGGTTTTTAATGCAGCCGCGTACGCGAGAAGCCTATTTGGAGAGAGAAGCCCCTCATCAGCCCTCGCTCCTTGTCCGATCGGAAGAACTAGTCCAAAGCCTGGCTTGGAGGGAAAGGGTTAGTTTTACAGTTCAGCTTAAAACACCAAAAAATCGCGCCCCTTAATTTAAAAGAAGCGTCGCGTCTAAGAAAGTTCATTCTATGGCGTCCAAGACGCCAGAACAACGGATGCCGGCACCCCAGACGTCTCAGCCCGGCGGTCTTTCTTCCAGGCAAAAGGGTTGGGGAGAGAGGAGGCCAGCTGGCAAAACCCACAAGGCTCCGGCTTAAGAGGTCCCGGAAAGGGTCGGGGATTGGACCGTCGAATGCCTTTCTGAAGCCCCATCCTTTGCAAAGTAAGGCAGTTGGAAGCAGCAAAGCAGCATTTCTCATCCGGAATAGGCTCCCACCAATTCCAACTTCACGGCATTCAAACTCTCTCCCTCCCTCCACCCCCTCCACGTCACGTCTGCATGTAGGATGAGCCAGGTCGACTCTTTTTTAAAAGAAAAACAAATCATCTATAATAGAAATGTATGTTTTATATATTTCCTCAAACGAGTAAGGTGTCCCAGTCAACTTTGAAAAGGAACATGTCCAACAGACGTTTAACACCGCTGCATCCAGGACACATTTTGGTTTGTTTTCTTCCCTTCCAACCAGTAAAGCGTTAACAAAACAAAACAATTTTTTAATAAAAAATTCGCCAGAGGTACACCCGGGAAAAACGCGTGTGCGTGCGTCCGGACGCTCTGCGTTAAAGACGTGTAAGCAGACGAGGCTCCCTCCAAAGTCTGGGGCTTCCTGCTGGCTTGGGATGGGGAAGGTGGTTTCGGCTCAGGGGGCGCCTGTGTTTCCTGGGACAGCTGCCAAGAAGCCGTTCTTAAACTCTCAACGGGGCAGCAAAGCGTTGTGTGTGTGTGTGTGTGTGTGTGTGTGTGTGTCTGTCTGTCTGTCATATGCAAGTGTGTTGAAACCGTTGCCAACGTCCCCATTCTCGTTTTAGGGGGAGCGGAGCGGAGGGGAATGCAGTTTTAAAAAACCCCGCTTCCAGATTCCTAGTATTTGCACTTGTGAAAGCACTGCCCTGTTTCCTGCTTCCCCACAGCAACATATGGGTAATCTGACTACGGGAAGAGAAGACTGTTGTTGTGTGCCTTCAAGTAATTTCTGACTTATGAGAACCCTAAAGCCAACCTATCACGGGGGTTTTCTTGGCAAGATTTGTTCCTCAAGAGTTTGAGAGAATGTTAATTACCTAAAGTTACCTAGTGGGTTTCCATGTCCATGGGAGGATTCGAACTCTGGCCTCCCAGGGTCCCAAAGTCCAGTGCTCAAACCACTACACCACCCTTCTCAGGGAAGAGGAGGAGAGGCAAACCCAGGTGTCTTCCAACGTTTACACCATTATCAATTTTTGGTTTCCAAACGCTGTTGTGGGAGTCACCTTTAAATATCCAGTCGATTAATTCGAGAGATACCATTCTATAGAAGAGGGTTAATTTTTCCATAGCCTGTAAAAGTTACTTTTCCAGATTACGATGCCATCCACTTTGAATCAGCATAGCCACTGGAAAATTCTGGGTGTTCTGGTTAAAAAAAAAAAGACATTTCCAAACTGCATATTTTAAACCAGGATGGTCTGAGAGTTCTTTTCCCCCCAAGGTAATTTTCTTTTGGGGGTATTACTAGTTGATTTTTCTTTTAGCCATACTTGGTAAGCTTTCTTTCCTAAATTACAAGCTATTTCACACTTCCTTCCATATTTCTCAGAAAAGTGCATATTTGAGGCTTTGGTATTATGAAAATAAGTTTGAACTATTATTGCTCATGAACTGATTAACATGAATTAAAAGGTCAGGACAAGCAACAGAACTTTAATTGACTGATAGCTGTGGTTGATTTCTCATCTAACTCCTTTTGTTCTGGTTTTGTTATTTAAGGTACAGGTAACATTTAAAAAAAACTAACTGAAAATGGTTGTGGGCATGTGTATTCAGCCCAACATCTTGAAATATCATCTGCACACTGAACAAAGTTTACAAAGCCTGAGATACAAAGCCTGAGTATTTACTCAGAACACTGCTTACTCTTTCTTCTGACTATCACCCTTTCAATTGCTGCAAACTGAGTACAAAGCCCAAACATTGTCTGCACTCAACTCAGCAGAGAGGCTAAATCTTGCCCTTCACAGCAGGCTTAGGCAAAAACAAACTGCTGCAGCTCCTCCCAGCATGGAGTTTCTTCCTCATTATTAACACCTATCATCTTATCCATTCTCTGATGTTGCTTGGCACACAGTGTCCCAGTTTTCATCTGTGAAATGTTGATGGGTATGTAAATATGCTTAATAACTTGAGACGAAGTGGATCGAGCTCATGCTAAAATATAAATCAGTTTTAAAAGTGCAGCCAGACCTCTTTTTCTCTCTCTCCTTTTCTTCTTTTTATGCTGCAACAGAATAACATGGCTCCTTTTCTGAAAACTTGTAAGATAAGGGTAAGGGGAGAGTCAGCGTGGAGTATTGGTTTGATAAAATTCCTGAATTTCTGGGTGTGAATCCCCGCTTGGCCATGGAAACCCACTGGGGGTCCAATACATGATGGGGGGAAAATCCAAAATCCAAAGTACCTTGTAATATTGGCATCTCACAGCAGCAGCAACATGTCTTAACCAGTTTTCTGGCCTTGGAAGTCCCCATAAGCCTCACATTCCTGAAGGCCACCACAAGTGATTTACTCATGTTAGTTCTTCACCGCTGTGTTTTTTTTTAAAAAGTCATCCCAAGGTACACTGGTGTGATAGAGCGATTTCCCAATTTTATAGGACAGCAAAACAGAAAATAGTCATCCTGTTTTATCATTTTAGTGAGCGATCGCTAAGGTGAAAATCCAACATGGAGGCAGTGGGCGCTTGCCCTGTTAGCAAGCCCCACCCCTGCTCTGGGCTGGCCGATCAGCTTTGTGCTTCCCTTTGAATTTTTTGTTGCTTGATAGTCCAAAGGAGCAGGAATGTGCACCCCTTCGCAGTTTTTGAAAAAGTACAGGAAAATCTGTGAAGGCTTTTATCCTGTTATTGTTGCCATTTTGGGCCCCTTCCTTTTGAATAGTGTGGATTGGCACTGGATCCTGTTTAGACAGGCAGGATTCCCAGCAAATTCCATGAGGGGTATTTTCACTGTTCAGACAGGCCCACAGTCAGCCCTCCACATTTATAAGTTTACCTTTTGTGAATTTGCTCATTCACAGATTAGTTGCTGCTGCCTCCGCTGCTTCCCTATGCCATTTTTAATAGGGAGTGCAAGCCTCACAAGACAGAGAGACTGTGAATGCACGGCAAGATTTGTTAGTAAATTAAAAATGGGGCAGGGCAACAGCAGAGGCAACGTCAAAGCCATCTGTGGGGCATTGAATCCATGGATCATACTTCTTTGTGAGTGTTAAATATGGTTGGAGGGGAGCTAGAGATATTTATGGCTTTTCTACTTTTGCAGGGGTCCTACATCCCTAAACTCCAGCGAATGTGGGGGACCAACTATAATCTGTATGCTTAAGCAAACCTTGGAAGTTTCCTGTCTGCAAGTCTGTTGATATCTTGCTGTTACATTCAGATGGTGCTGTTCTGGCCATACCAGGAACCACATTCAGAGAATAAAATACATTCAGAGGTAGCCATGTTGGCCATGCTGCAAAATAAAATCCAAAATTCACAAAAAAGTGATACCTTTATTGGCCAACCAAAATGCATTTTGGTTGGCCAATAAAGGTATCACTTTTTTGTGGACTATAATACCCAGTACTGGGTACTGCAGCCTGCTGGAGATTCTGAGTATTGTATGCCAAAACTGACATTTCCAATATCTGAGGCTGATCATTATTTTCATTTCCTGTTTATGAGCTCCCAGTGCAACCTAGGCTGGCATCTGTCAAAAATCAACATTCCAAAATCCAGTCAGGTGGACCATGGGCAGATTTAGCAACAACTTTCTAACATTTGGGCCTGCTAGGTGCTGTACAATGGGAACATAAGAACTGCTAACACTTGTATTTCATCCACACAGGACAATGCCTTTATATCCCCTAGCCTTCTGTTATAGTAAGGCCAGGAGAAGCAGCTGGCATTGCCAGCCCTCCTATAAGGCAGAGTGAGGTCCATGCTTGATATGGCAGATGCTGTGGGACAGCAATGGAACCTTCTTGGCAATTACTCCTGGATTCTGCATCTGTTCCCATCTGCCACACAACATATCTTAGGCTCCTTAAAGTTGTCTGTGTTGGTATACTGGAAAACACTCTCCCACTGTATTAAAGTAAGATTTAACTGCCATCCCACCAGCATTCTGTATATGGAATGGGGAACAGGCACCATTTTGTCCTTCATGTAAGGCAACAAGATATCTTAGCCTGGTCCTGGCCACTGGGAACAAAATGGCATTTGTTGCACTGGAGTGAAGGTCCAATCCCAGAAGATATTGCTTTATACCAAGTCAGATTATCTGTCCATCTATCTCTTATTGCTTCCTGTGGTCATGGGTGGTGGGTGGTGATAAGCTAGGAAGCTTTCAGGCCACCTAATCCTTCTTTTTAAAAAAAAGTTTATTAAACAACAATACCTACAATAACAACATATAACACTAACAACAAATACTAAAACAGAAAAACTATTAATTTAAACACAATAAAAGCTAAGACAAACATTCAGAGGTTGGACTGGATGGCCCCTGTGGTCTCTTCCAACTCTACAATTCTATGATACCTATCTTAAAAAGACTTCCCGCTTGTTCTCTTCTTGCTCTATATCACTATTTTCCAATTCACCTCCCCTAAATATATATATTTAACTATATTTATTTCCATTTTAACACAGCTCAAGTTAACCCACATTTCTTTCAATATCAACTCTTTCTGTATCCATTGTATATAACTCCTGTCTGAACATAGCTTTACAAAAGAGTCTGGAGTAATAAACACCTGAGGCGAAACACAAAAATCAGTGTGTATAGAGCCATTGTACTGTCTATTCTCCTTTATGGGTCTGAAACATGGGTCACCTATCGCCACCACTTACGACTCCTCGAACGCTTCCATCAGCGCTGTTTACGCACAATCCTAAATATACACTGGACTATGTGACTAATGTTGCTGTCCTTGAGCAAGCAGGGATCACCAGCACTGTGGCACCATGATATTGAGAACACAGCTGCGCTGGGCAGGGCACATTTCTTGGATGGAGGATCATCGCCTCCCAAAAATAGTACTCTACGGTGAACTCGCCACGGGTCAGCGTAAGAGGGGCGCTCCAAAAAAGCGATACAAGGACTCCCTGAAACAACATCTCAGGCTCGACCAAATTGATCACCATCAATGGTCCGCCCTGGCCTCACATTGGGGGAGGCATGGAGACACACTATCCACAATGCTGCAGCCTTATTTGAGAACTCATGCCGAAAAAGTCTTGAAGAGAAACGTCAACGCAGAAAGAATCATAACCTGGAAACATCACCCAAGGAGACCTTCTGCTGTGCTTTCTGCAACCGGACTTGTCTATCTTGGATTGGACTTTTTAGTCATCAGCGCGCTTGCAGAAAACACAGGATGAGTCCTTCCTGAATCTTCGTTTGCGAAGAAAAGCCAGAGAGAGAGAGACATTTTAACAAGTTTTTTTAAAAACTATCAGCATTCCTATATACAATTATATATATTCATAGCGCGGTATGAAAGTGCAGGATGAGTCCTTCCTGAATCTTCGTTTGCGAAGAAAAGCCAGAGATATCCTTCTTTAACTGGAGACACCAGACACTGCATATAGGACCTTGGAGTGTGGTGGAGTCTCCTTCTTTGGAGGTTTTTAAACAGAGTCTGGATGGCTATCTGTCGGGAATGATTTGATTGTGTGTTCCTGCATGGCAGGGGGTTGGACTGGATGGCCTTTATGGTCTCTTCCATCTCTATGATGCTATGATCTTTTGTATGCAAAGCATTTGCTTTCTGCCACAGAGATTTGGGGTAAATATTTTTTTTTGGATTTCATCTCCCATAATTCCCTTATTAGCATAATCACTGCTAATAGGCATCTCCTGATGGCAGGAGAGTCTAGAAATTGTGGTTGAAAACAATAACTGTTCTAAACTCTGCTTTGCCCCTGAGTGAAGGTCCATTCCCTTTAAGTCACTGAAGGGACATGGCTTCCATCCATGGGTCAAGTGCCTTGTTCTTTGAGCTGCTGGGTCTGCACAAGAGATCCTAGAATCCTATCATTAGCCCCAAAGACTTCACTAGGGATTATACTGGCTTAAACCCAAACAAGCAATTGAATGAGTTTGCCAGTCCTGCTGATCATCAGTTCCCATGGGAACCTCCCATTTCCCACTTGCAAGTTGATTTTGTTTCTCCAGCCAAGAGACCTGGCCTTCATTTGACCAAAAGAAAGAAAACAAGAAAATAAAGAGGAAGAAAAAAGAAAGGAAAGGTAAACAAGCAAATAATAGTAGTATCCTTGTTCCAGTGTTTATGTTCAGCCTCCAGAGTTGAGTCATATTAAGGAGCCCTCATACTTCAATTTTCTTTAATTTTTGTTTACCCAGATTACGTTTTCTAAGGCACTGAAAGAACTCCCACACAGGAAACAGCCCTTAGAAGAGTAAATATCTCTGCTGAGTGCACCACAAAGACTCTGTTGTGTAGTCTCTCTACACAGCCAATGATACTAACAACAGTAATAGAAACGGTCTAGTCAGGAGAATTGGCGTCCAGTACACCCCAGCTATATGTGTAGTCAAATACTGTATTTCAACCAATACCTGGGGAAGGATTAAGCTTGCTAACTAAATACCTGTGTAGAGTGAAGTATAATGTCACCGGAGGGGTAGCCATGTTAGTCTGTTGCAGGGAAAACAACAGTCTTGTGCCATAATTTCCTATAGCGTAAGCTTTTGTGGACCAGCAACCACTTTGTCTGAGTCATGAAGTGTTTTCCACCTCTGCACAGTTTGTAGATTGCTTGCATCTATATATATGCACACACGCGCACACATACTTGCCTTATAGAAGCATTCAGAATCCTTTGATACCTCAGATTCATCGTAGAGGTGTTAGAAAGGAGTTACAGGCTAGTCCTACTCCTCAAGTGCCTGTCTGTTCCATGTTGCTTTAGTCTGAACCTGAAGAGGTTTATATGTATATCCATAGGGCTAAAGTCATGGTTGAGCCAGCACAGTGTAATAGTTTGAATGTTTGACTAGGACACTGGGAGACCAGGATTCAAATCCCTGCTTGGCCATGGAAACCCACCAGGTGACCTTGGGCAAGCCACACTCTCTCAGCCTCAGAGGAAGGCAAGGGCAACCCTCCTTTGAACAAAGTCTGCCAAGAAAACCTCATGATCGATTCACATTAGGGTTGCCATAAGTCGGAAATGACCTGAAGGCACACAACAACAACAATAACATCAAACCTCATGGCTATAGTGACCCTCATCAGTGGAGGTTCCTGATCCCAATGAAAGGAGTTCCACCATTCTTCAGAAAAGGGCCAGTGTCTAATATAAGATTAAAATTACATACATGTGGCTCAGAGAACTTTGTAGCGAAGCTACATCAGTTCAGCATCTGTCTGTACTAAAGAAACCTAATTAACTCTGGACTGAATATAACAGATTTTCAAAACTTAATCTCTGCTAGCCAGTTTCCACTGTAGCCTCCTCCTGATGTTCTCAGGGAAAAGGGTGGGAAGGATGGAGACTCTGAGATCAGCAACAGAATGCCATAGGACATTTAAAAGTTTTCTCACAGGCTTCCAAATACTGCCATTTTTGGCATTAGATTTCTGCCCATTTATTAGGTGCAGTGAATGACCTGTTTGTTTTTTATTTTCATTTTCATGATGAACACCATTGACAGGACAATGGTATATGTTGGGAATTGTGAACGAGCTTTTGAGGGAATAGTTGATGACATGAAGTCTTGCAACGGTGTTGTTTGACGCTATGTAGACAGAATGGCTTTGTGTCAAGGGCTAGTCTGTATTAAAATAACCCATTGTTGCTCATTGTGAATATTCATCATTCTCTTCCCCTCTACCTTATTTAATAAGTTTACTGAATTGGAATATTGAGCTGGATCAGAGTTCCTGTTTGCAAGTTCAGAGTGAGGCTAAGTATCTACATTATATGAACTAGATGAGTCAAGCTTTATCAAATATTCCTTAAAGAAGAGAAAAAGGAGGTGACTGGGCGAAATTATGGGGGCATAGCTGGCTTTCTGCATTTACTGTTGAGTAGAATCCTGATCAGCAGGAGGTGATCTGCCAAATTCCAGGCTGGGCTAATGGAGCAGGGGAAAAGCTTGATAAGCATATGGCCCAGTGACATAATGGGCATTTGAACACCATTATGACACCCCTTTTTTGTGGGTTGAGAAGACAAAGATTATCCCTGATGTAGTATCTCAGAGCGGAGAGATTATCCTTGATTTATTTCAGGTACAGCCTTTGAGTGTAGGAACTGAGGAACTGTTACTTTACTTCAGCCATGAGCATGTTGTCTGAGGAGCCTGAAATAGCCACAGCAATGCTCTTGCTTGGAAAAGGTAGGGTTTTTTTTGTTGTTGTTGTTTACTACAGCTCTCAGAGTACCCCAGCCAAGATCAAGCTATCTCCTTCACCTGTATAAATGTTAGCTTGCTCTACTAACCCTCCCTGTGAGATTCCATAACTGGACACATTGTACAGTTTTTGGGGTCAGGTTGGCTCAGGTGGACTGGAGGTCAGTTGAAAGTCACAATGAACTGAGATGTGTCTAGAAATATAATAGTTGGAAAGCCCAAATTAGGATTATGAGGAAAGCCCCTGACATGTATTTATGCTCTTTTCCAATTTGCATAGAAGATGCTCTTTCCCAGGAATTTGGAATCCTAGAGGCTGTTCCACGTACAGTTCCTGAACTAGATGCCCATAAAGAAAAGCAGTGTTCATGTCTAGATGTTGAACGTGCATATTCTTGGAAGCTGCAACAGACAGTAGAGTTCTAATGGTTGTATGCATGACTACAGGGGAAAAGTTATCATTGTAATCTTCGCCGTACTGTTGATTGTGGCCCTTAGCCACAAATCTTGCTTTATATCTCTCAATTTCCCCTTATGCATTCTGCTTTGTTGTAAAGACCCCTCTACAGCCAATTGCCCTTTTATCTTTGGCAATTCTGTCAAAGTCCATGTCCTATTTTCATATAGAGATTACATCTCCTCAGCAGCTGCTTGCACCCATTTCTCAGAATCTGACTTTGGCAGTCCCTTGATCTTTTGCCGATCAGAGTTTTGTAGAAGACTTTCCTCTGTGGCTAGATAAGAGAATCTGTCAGATGGCACACCTCTATTGCAGTGTTCTGACCTTCTCACCTGGACTTGGATACCTGGCTGTGCCCCTTGCATGCTGCCCGGTTCCTCATCTGCTGGCAGGTCCTCTGCTTGTGTAGCCCCTTCTGGATGCAAGACATCTGGAGGATGGAACAACTCTACACATTGTGGCTGCTGGTGGGACTCTCCTTCCACTGCAAATATATCTGCATAGACATCTTTGGATTAGTTTTGGACTGTGGTCTTTCATCAACATAAACTGCATCTGTTAATTTTACTGTGTGTCCATCTGGATTTAGGATTCTGTAAGCATAGAATCATAGAATCATAGAGTCATAGAATTGCAGAGTTGGAAGAGACCACGAGGGCCATCCAGTCCAACCCCCCTGCCATGCAGGAAATCACAATCAAAGCATCCCCGACAGATGGCCATCCAGCCTCTGTTTAAAGACCTCCAAGGAAGGAGACCCCACCACGCTCCGAGGGAGTGTGTTCCACTGCCGATTTTTAGAATAACCAAGAAAAATTCCCTCTCCACTTCTACAGTCAAGTTTGTCTCTTTTCTGCTTGGGAATGTAGGTATATGCTTTGCTTCTAAAAACTTTGAAATGGTTCAGTTTAGGTTTAACTCTATGTCATAACTGAAATGAGGTGCATCCCTGGATCTGGTTGGCAGTCTGTTACATAAATATGTAGCAGTCATAATGGCTTCAGACCAATAGTATTTAGATATGTTAGCTTCTAAAAGCATGGCAATTGCCATCTCTGAGAGTTCTGTTCATCCTCTCTACCAATCCATTCTGTTCTGGGGTATAAACCTAAGTAATTTGATATTCAATGCCGTGTTCCTTTAAGAACTGATCAAATTCAGCATTAACAAACTCTGTGCCATTGTTAGTGGTCAGATTCTTGGGTTTATAGCCAAATTTGTTAGAGACATGATTAAAGTACTCCTTGAATTTTTCAAAAGCTTGACTTCTCTCTTTGAGAAGGTAAGTGTATGTATATTTGCTGAAGTCATCAATATTCATAATATTCATTTCCTCCTACAGACTTTTGGCTGAATGGACCACAACAATCAACATGTAAGAGGTCCAGTGGCTTGGTGGATAGTCTCTCAGTAATTGGCAGATGTGGAGCTGTAGTGGCTTTTGCTTTCAAGCACTCTATACATCTTTCATTATTGGATCATGCTTCAAAGCTAAAGTCCCTTGCAAGCTCTTGCTTGGCCAATTTCTCTATGTCTTCCATACTTCGATGATCAAATCTTTTATGCCAAATATGCAAACGATTTCTGTGATTGCACTGAGTGACATTATTTGCAAATGAATCTGAAATCTCCATATGATAACATTTATAATCTTTTAAGGTTCCTCTAAAAATTACATTTTTTGCCATGGAAACCAAAGCAAGATTTCTTTTTGAAAGGAACCTGGTTACATCTAGCTGTTGAAGTTCTTATGCTATAAAGAAAGACATTTAAGTCTGGCACCAAGTAAGCATCAGGAATTTTCAAAGTCTCTAGCCTGTTAGAGCCAAGTTTTGTTTGCAAAAGGACTGTCCCTTTTTCTTGTGCTCTCACTTCTAGGCCATTCACAAGATAAACAGGAACATTTACATTTTCATCAAGGTCCACAAACCACCCCTCACGATTAAAGTAATGACTGGTAGCACCACTGTCGACAATAATTGCATTCTTATATTGAATCTCAGAAGATTGAAATAATTTCTGATTAGTCAGACCTACATTAAAATTAGTGGGAGACTTCTGTTTAGAATCAAAAGTTGTTTTCTTAAAATTGCCTTTTTTTTAGCATTGGGTCTCTGCTGTTGAGCTCTGGGCTTTGATTTGCTAAATTTCCCCTCACTTGTTTTAGGGGAAGAGGAGCCTTTAATATGCAATTATTCTTCAACAAGATGAGCTAACTTTGTAGTTCTTATTTCAGTTTTGTATTGCATTACATTCTGCCTGTTCTCAGATCTCCTTTTAATTGCAAGGCATTAATTATTCAAGTGTAGTATTTTGGAAGACTAGCTAAGAAAAGTCTAACTTTCATAGGCTCTGGGATAGATTCTCCAGGAAATTGCAGTCCAGTCAAAGTTGACATACATTCATTTATATGCTGATTGAAAAATTGAGGCTGGACAATTTCATGTTTACAAGCTTCATCATGAGAGCAATCTGATTTCCAATACTTGGAGAACCATATAATTTCTGTAGAGTATTCCAAATTTCTTTAGCATTGGTCAAATCTTGAATTTTGTAGATTATGCTAGGATCCACAGAGAGGAAGATAAAAGCTGCTGCTTTTTCAGAAGCTTTATCAAATTTTGATTTAGCTCTGTCTGCATCTGTGGGTCTTTCTCCTTTCACAGCATCAAATAGTCCCATCGTGGTTAAATGCATTCATATAGCCCAGGACCATTGTTTGTAATTGCTGCCATTTAACTTTTCAGCCTAAGTACCGAGTTAGGATGAGCTGTAGCCATTATCTTTTAATGGATGTTATATGATGGGTTTTTTTATTTGTTATTGTTCCCCACTTTGATCCACAGGGAGAGGCAAGAAACAACAACTTCTTCTTCTTCTTACTATTATTATTATTATTATTATTATTATGTCACACAAGGATGAAAATCTCCAAAGTACCCCTCCCTGTCCTGCTGTAGGGTAGCAAGAGCCCAATATGAGCAAAGACAGTGCTGGAATCAGCCAGACAATGAGTCAGTGCCAGCCCAGGGTCAAGCACAGAGAGTCAGGAGGCATCAGTGGTTCAAGGAGTAGGCACAGAGAATTGTCCAGAGGTACTCTAAGTTCAAACACAAAGAGCAATCCTACTAGTTTCAGAAGCAATCAAGGAGCCAGAGTGGCATGAATCCAAAGATCCCGCTAGGGTCAAGAAGACAAAGAAGTTCATGAGTCAGGAACAAGACAACAGAGATGGGAAGGATGGTTTTGAAACCCACAGTCTCATGTCTACAGTGTGGGTGTTTTATGCCCAGCCATTTGGGAGAAGGTAGCTGATGTTATTGGGCTGGCTTCTGCCTTGTTACATTCTCTTTGAATCCTGGCACTCCTTTGTGTTTTATTGATTGATTGATTGATGTAATTTATACCCTGCCTTTCTCCAGGCATGGGATCCTCTTTCCAGCTGTTGTTTGTACAGGCATCTTTCATGAGAGGAGAGGTGGCTCTATGTCTGGATCCTCTTCCTTCTTCTATGTGTGGGAGATGGATCATTCTTGGAGGATTCTGCCTGTGCCTCCAAAAGCTGCAGAAGGGGCTCCCTGTTGAAGCCTCCATCTCTCCCTCCAGTTTCTCCTGCTGGAGCTCCATCCTCCTGGCCCTCCTTCTTGTTTGAGGAGGATTCCTCAAGGGAAAGCATTACACTCCTTGCTAGTAACTATACAATAACACTGAATCAAATAGCTAACACTTTGTTGCCCTTTCATGACACCCCAAATCTGCTCCCTGTGGTAGCTGCCTCATTCTGCCTACTGGTAGAACTGGCTCTGGAAATTCCATATTGGGAGCGAATATAAACTCTCTTAGGGGTTGTCTATATGATGAAAATACTCCTCAAAGAATTTGAGGGGAATACGATTTGTCTTAATGAGATCACACATCAATCCACCATATTTGGAAGAGGGGGGCAAAAACACCAACTACTCCGTGGGAAAAGCCTGCACAGCTTTTCCCATTAAAAAACAAAACAAAACTGAAGGTGTTGGGAGAAAATTAAGGTTCCAGGGTGTTAACCCTTTACAGGAACTTCTTCAAAGTTAAAACTGTCAGGAATTAACTTTCTAATAGGAGAGTTAGAGCAGAGATGGGAGTGGGACTCAATTAGGTACAGTGCTTTAGCCCCAATTGCTAAGAACAAAGGAGGCAGGCAATCTTCTTGATAAATGAAATGCTTAAGCTTTACTAATGGCTTTTAAATATACATATGCATTGGAGGCTACATTCTAACTAACTAATGGATTTAGGATAGGGTAGAAGTTAGCAGTCCTTCACTCACCATTCCAGTGAGAAGGGGAAAAACATACCTACGAAGCATGCAGGGAAGACATCTTGCTTCTTGAAAGGTTAGAACAAAGAGTCATAAAAGATCTAGTACCATGAGGTTAGTAAACTTAGGTAACATGATCTTATAACTTGGTTGTGTCTGTTTACAACCATGCCCACTAAAGATAGGATGAGGAGAAGGGGGAAGGACTCTTGGCATGCAGGAGATCCTGATCTTTCTAAAACTTACTCTAATAGCAAGCAAGTGTGGGGGGAGGAAGAATGCTGAATTTTCCAACAGAAGGAAATGTGCATTCCCGCTCATTGCTTTGCTTCTCATTCATGATAAGAGTGGAAGTAGAAAGCTGATTGGTTGGATGTGTGCAGGGGGTGCAGTTTGGTGGGAAGGCAAGTGCCCCGAACCACCATGTTGGGTTTTCACCATAGCGATCATGTGCCGAGATGACAGAACATCTTTTGGTCTCCTTTTTTCTTTTTATTTAAGTAGAATATCATACTTCCGCACGTTGGATATGCTTTTTTTAAAAAAATACTGTTTGGTGGTGGCAACTGGTGGGAATAAAAAATGCAAGTAATTCACTCACATCAGCCATCTTGATTTGCAGACATGGCTGTTTGAACAACGAATACAGATAGCTTTGCATGCCTGTGCTCTTGCCAAAAAAATCACTGAGACACATGAAAGCTGCTGTGAATTGGCATTAATGCGCATCAATCCACATTTTATAGCCTCATATAGACAATCCCATAGTGTTCCTCACTGCTTCCTGGCTGTTTCTGTTCCTCGTTTTTAACACAGAAGTGCACAAAACGAGATTGACAAGATGTAGCTGGAGGGATACTCCGATCAGTCCTTATATAACCAATGGTGAGGTGGAATGGTAATGTTGAGAACTGCAGCCGAGCAACATCTGGAAGGCTCGACTTTCCACAGCCCGGATTTGGTGACCCAAAATTTCAACCCAGCATATAGAAAATGAAACACAGCTTCATTGAGAATAAAGTAAGTAGGATAGGAATAGTGAAACACCCATACAAAAGAAAACACAAATGCATCCAGCCAACTGTTGAAGGTACAACATTGGCTAATGCTGTTGGCATATGAAGTTTAAGAAGCTTGTCAGTCCCTCATGCCTATGCAGGTCTGGAGCCTATCTAGACCAAAGCTTCAGGTTTGTTTTTTAAATGTAGCATCCTGAGGTTTGCTCTTTCAGAAGCCTCTTTTTATTCTTTAATAGAGGAAATGACCAGTGGATTAATGTGAGTTCTGCCTCAATAGGCTTTCTTTAATCCTGGCACTGTCTATATCATGATGATGGAGAACATGCGTTTTTCCAAATAGTAATTACTTACTATTGGTCATGCTGGCTAGGGCTGGTGGGAACTGAAGATGAACATTTGGCAGGCCACATGTTCCCCACTCTAGCCTACAGTTTCTGCTACAGAGCTTGGAAAAGTTATTTCTTGGAGTAAAATTCCCAGAAATTTCTGGCCCACATGGGAACTGTAGTCCAATAAGCAACATTCCCAAGATCTGGGTTCTGTGAGAGTCAGCACCTCTCTGATGCATTCACCAGCTATTGACTGGCTTAAATTCAGCCATTAATTCCAATCAGAACTGGGTCCTCCTGGTGCTGAATCATTAAATCAGTGGGATCTTGGTAAATCAACACTTATGTAAGTTCCATTGATTTGAGCTCTAGAGCTGTAGTTCAAGGGATTCTATGTACCTGCCCAAATTACAAATCCCAGAATTCCAAAGAATGGAGCCATGGCATTTAAAGTGGCATCAAAGTGTTATAATTGTGCAGTGTGGATACATCCATAGAACTGCAGAACAAAAGGCCTCTGAGAAAAAGAGGAGTGGAAGAATTTGCTTTCATTACTGGAACCCAAGCTTGTATTGTTGTTGTTTGCCTTCAAGTAATTTCTGGCCTGTGGTGACCTTAAGGCAAACCTATCACAGGGTTTTCTTGGCATGATTTGTTCAGCGGGGGCGGGTGGGGGGGGTTGCCTTTACCTTCCTCTGAGACTGAGAGTGTGACTCACCCAAGGTCACCCAGTATGTTTCCATGACTGAGTGGGGATTTGAACCCTAGTTTCCAGAGTCATAATCCATTGCTCAAACCATTACGCCACACTGATAATCCTTATACAATAACAACAATAATTATTATTTCTTACCCGCCTCTCAGTATGGATCGAGGTGGGGAACAACAGATTTACACTTAACTAATATCAGTTAAAATACATATCAATTAAGGGTTCCGCGGGAGGAGGCGACGGTCGGCTTGCGAGTTAGCTCTGCAAGTCGGATCTCCGAAAGAGACCAGCTTGGAGGCTTTGAACCACCAAGACACCTTAGTTGGGGAAGACAAGGTGTACGGGACTAGCTGGCGTCAAGAAGCTGCTTTCAGACCTGGGTGAGAAGTCACCAGGGAAGAGAGCGAGCGACAGACGGACTGGTAGCCGGGGTCTCTTTACGGGAGCAGATGCTCCGAGCCTCCAAGCAGCCCGCGGGATTAGTAACAGCGAAGAGGAAGTAAGCAAATAAAATAAAGCTTACGAATCCAAAAAGGTCACTATCATCTTGTATAAAGGATTTTGTTAGCGGTAAGAACAGAAGGACAATTGATAATTAAGAATGAACGATAATTAAGATCAGCTGGAAGACGCGGAGTTGGGCGAGCAGTGGAGTTAAGAGGAGAAAGGCGCGCCGAAGATAGACGTGCTGCTGTGAAATGACAAGGATTGGCGGAGTGTATGCTGTAGAGTATCGTGGTGAAAGGAGCGAAGGAGCCTGGGGTGTCAGAGAGTAAAAAGGGATAGAGGTGACGGTATAGAGTTAAGACGGTATAGAGTTAAGAGAGGAAGGAGTGACGGACTGGGAGTGCTGCAAAGTAAAGAAGATAAAGGAGTAAAGGAGTGATGGAGCGTGTGTACTGCAGAGGGAGAACAAGGAGGAGAGAGGAGTGACGGAGTGGGCGCGCTGCAGATCTATGAAGAGAAAGGAGCGACGGATTTGGTGGGAACGAAAGAAGAGAAAGGAAAGAAGACAAGGGGTGCAGTAGAAGGTCCCACCAAAACTGTTGGGAGGAAAGGGGATTAGATCTGGTGGAGTTGGGAGAGTTGAAGAAAGATTGGAGTAGTGCAGGTGAATCTGAACAGCGGAGGAACTGCGGCACAGCAAGAGAGAGCAGAAGTTAATCAGTTGGGGACGAACTGGGGGGAGAAACCGTAAGACTAGATGTGAAGGAGTTTGATAATGAATTAACTCAAGTCCATGGGGAATTTTCTTTTTTCTTTCTTTTTCCTGCTTGTTGATTAATGGTACATTCTCATCTAAAACCTTAAGTTATAGGCTGTTAAGTGGGATAATTAAGTATAATCAAGTATAACTGGGAATTTGTATAAGTGGCAAGATAAATAGAAATATAGCCAAGTAATTATTGAATTCTTAAGGTCGATTATCTAAGGATCCGGGTTCGGATTAATTATCGTTTGTTTTTTTTTGTTTTTTTCCCCCCTTTGGTTTATAGAAGTGTATATCTAGTCAATTTAATTAATTAAGTAAGATTAATTGAGTCACCTAATACGAATAAGGTTCTTGTTAAGGAAAAAATGAATTTAAGTTATGAATTCATGTAATGTATGCATTTAATGAAGTGTTAAAGGAAATCAAGGAAGCTCAATTTAGCAACTGAGGAATATATGAATTGAGACAAGATAAAGATAAACATTTTCACAAAGAATATACTAATAGAAGTGGGAATTGGGATAAGAGGAGAGTCATTAAAAGCTTAAGAACTGCTGAACTGATAGTATTTGGCGAACTAAGGGGCTATGATAGAAGTGGTGTGAACTCCCTAACCTTACATGAGAAGAAGATAGGATAAATAAAAAATATCATTATAAAAGTAGTTAAGGTTTGAAGAATAAGGTGGTAGTTTAGTCCTTGAGATAGAGGTGGTAAGGAGGTAGAGAAAGAAAATGGCAACTGGTATAAGGTCAAGAGCATATACGACGTCACAAACAACATTAACAAGGAGGGGATCTATAGAAATGCCAAAACAAGTTGATACAAATACACAACTATTACAGGAATTGAGGGAGATGAAAAGGGAAATGAAGGAAGATTTTAAAAGTTTGAAAAAAGAATTTAAAGCAGACATGGAGAGACTTGGTAAGAGGATGGACAAATTAACAGAAGAGGTAAAAGAGATGAAAAAGGACCTGGATAGCGTTAAAAACAGAACTCAAGAGTTAGAGAATCAATCTGAGATTTTAAGAGCAGAACAAGAAAAAGGAAGGAATATTAATTTAATTCAAGAACTTAGATACAGGGAGAAATGCATTAAGTTGAGAGGATTATCAGAGAGGTTAAAGGAAAATCTAAATGAAAGAATTATCCCCAGTCTGGCCCAGTTCATAGATATGTCCGAGGAGGAGTTAGCTCTCTATACGGATAAAATGTTCAGGCTAAATTCGGCTATAGCCAAAGAGAGGAAAGTCCCAAGGGACATTTTGATTACCTACACGAAAGCGTCCATAAGGGATAGTATAATACAGAGAAGCTATAATGCTAACTTGGAAATAGAAGGACAAGAAATTAAGATTTTTAAAGATACTCCACCAGAAATTTTAAGGAGAAGACAAGAATATAAAACCTTAACACAGAAACTAAGGAATAAAGGTATAAATTACAGGTGGGAAAGAACTGAAGGCGTTTCCTTTTTATTATCATCAGAAAAGATATAGGATAAACACAACAGAAAAAGTAAAGGAATTTTTGGAAAAATTGAGTCAGGATGAAAAGAAATATGATCAGAAAAAGAGAAGAAAGAAAAAAGGGGAGGAGGAAGAAAGAAAGATAGCCGAGAGAAATAAGGAAAAGGTTAGAGGAAAGGGAGAAAAGGTTAATAAAGTAGAAGGAAGTGAAGAAGAGAAGGGGGAGAAGGAGATAAAGGAGGTAGGTGAGTTAAATGAGCAAGACGATGGATTGGAAGGAAACTCAGAAGGGGAAGAAGAGGAAGTAGAAAGCGAAGAAGAGATAGAAGAGGAAGATGAGGATGTAGTGGAGAGTGATGATGGAGAGAATATATAGGGAATAAGAAATGGCGGTCTCAATCATAACATGGAATGTGAAGGGTTTAAACACCCCGGAAAAACGGAGGAGAGTGTTTCATTATTTGGAATCCCAAAAGGTAGATATTGTAACGATTCAAGAAACCAGGATAAGGAAGCAAGACAATAAATACTTAAATAACAAAAAATTAGGTCATGTTTATTTGGCATCGTCAGACAAAAAAAAAGGGGGGGGTTTGCTATATATGTGAAGGGAAGTTTTGTGGTCAAAGAAATTGTAAAGGATAAAAACGGGTACTACGTGGGTGTAGAGATAAGTTGGGTAGATCAGAAGATAACACTGATAGCGGTTTATGCCCCACTAGTAAAGAAAAGTCAATTTTATAAAAATCTTCAAAAGGAATTAGAAAGAATAAATGCGGAAAATTTAATTATTACAGGGGATTTTAACGGAGTACTAAATAGCTTTAGAGATAGATCTAAACATGGGAAGAATAAGAGGAATCACGGCAAGCTTCCAGTGATATGCGAGGAGATAATGGACGAATACAACCTAATAGATGTTTGGCCACATAAAAAGGGGAATGAAAAGGGGTACACCTTCTATTCAGAGGTTCACCAGTCTTGGTCCAGAATTGATATGTTCTGGGTGGCAAAGAAGCTTAGTGCAAAAATTAAAAATATTGATGTATTACCAAAGGTTCTGTCAGATCATAACCCCTTAAAAATGACACTCAACTCCATAAGAAAAGAGTATATTTGGAGATTCAAGGATGTATTATTGAAAGACGAATTATTTCTTAAAAGGATAAAGGATGAAACAAGATCCTATTTTGAAATAAACAATACCTCAGAAGTGTCAGATAAGATACGGTGGGATGCTTATAAGGCAACCGTGAGAGGCTTGTTATTACAACGAGGGGCGGAAATTTGCAAACAAAGGAGAGAAAAAAGGGAAAAACTATTGAAGGAGTTAAAAGAGAAAGAAAGGCTACTAAGACAGGAACCGAAGGATAAGAAAACATGGGGTGAAATAAAAAATATCCAGAATGAAATAAACCAGGAGATGATAAATGAAATAGGATATAAGCTCAGGAGAAGCAGACAAAATTATTTTGCGAATGCTAATAAGGTAGGGAGGTGGCTCTCATATAAACTTAAAAAAGAGAATGAAAAGAAGTTGATAACCAAGATAAAGGAAAATGACACAGTTTATACTACTCAAAAGGAAATAAAAGAAAAATTCACCCAATTTTATGCAAAATTGTACGCAGACAAAGAGAACAGAGAAAAGGAAGATAAGGATCGGGAAGAATATTTAGGAAATTGCGATATAAGAAGACTTTCGGAAGATCAAAAAGGGAAACTGGCCGCACCGATAACAGCGCAAGAAGTGGCAAAGACAATAAAGGATTTGAAGGTGGGTAAATCTCCGGGCCCGGATGGATTTACTGCGGAGTTCTATAAAATTATGGAAGATGATATCACAGAAGTATTGTGCCAGATGATGAATAAGATCCAAGAGGAAGGTGTTCCGGAATCCTGGGCTACAGCTGAAATCGTTTTAATCCCCAAGGAAGGAAAAGACTTATTAGATGTAAGGAATTATCGGCCTATTTCGTTATTGAATGTAGACTACAAGATCTATGCAATGATCTTGGCCAATAGACTCAAGACAATATTAGCAGAATACATTCACACCGATCAAAAAGGCTTTCTTCCTGGAAGAACTATGACAAATAACATAAGAACGGCTTTAAATATCTTAGAATATTATGAGAAAAACAATGATAAAAAAGTTGCCTTAATATTTGCAGATATGGAGAAAGCCTTTGACAACTTAAGCTGGCCATTCATGAAAGGTGTACTAAAACAAATGGAGGTGGGAAGAGCTTTTTATCAAGCTATTGACCAAATTTATAGGACACAGAGAGCATATGTAAGAGTAAATGGGGAAAGATCAGAGCTAATTACGATACAAAAAGGGACAAGGCAAGGCTGTCCCCTGTCCCCATTATTATTCATTATGTCCACGGAAATATTGACTAAGCAAATTAGGGACAATGATATGATACCTGGGTTGAAATATAAAGGCCATGAATATAAAACCCTAGCGTACGCGGATGACATAATGATAGTTCTTCAGGACCCATTAAACAATATGGCCAAGTTAATGGGTGTGTTAGAGAAATTTGGATCCTTCTCGGGATCTAAAATCAACAGAAATAAAACAGTTATAATTTCCAAGAATTTAACTAAGAGGGAGGAAACTCACCTTGAAGAGATATCAGGATGTAAAACTGTAAATAAAACAAAATATTTAGGGATATGGATAAGTAAAAGAAACAGAGAATTATATGACAATAATTATGGAGAAACTTGGAAGCAAATTAAAGAAGATCTTAAAAGGTGGCAAAAAATGAACATATCCCTAATGGGAAGAATAGCGACAATAAAAATGAATGTGCTCCCAAGAATGATATTCCTCTTTCAAAATTTGATGATAATAAATAAAGATAAACCTTTTCTGGAGTGGACAAGAGATCTGAAAGATTTCATCTGGAACGGTCGGAAACCCAGGATAAAATGGACAACAATGAGAGATGCAAAACAAAGAGGTGGTTTGGCGGTTCCGGATCTTAGACTGTACTATATGGCATGTGGCTTAACTTGGTTGAGTGATTGGATTAGACTGAATAATCCAAGGATGACAAATTTAGAAAGAGGTAACATTAAATTTGGACTTCACGCATACTTATGGTATGGGAAATCGATTATTGACAAGGAATTTGTAAACCATACAGTAAGGGGCCCCTTGTTAAGAGTGTGGGACATTATAAAATCAAAATTCTATGGGAGAATGCCAATGTGGGTATCGCCCATGGAAGCATTTCAAGAAAGGTGGATAGAACAGGGGAAGTGGTTAAGATACAAAGAGTTGTTAATAAGAACGGAGGATAACGTATATAGTTTGGAAACAAGAGAAAATCTACAAAAATTAGGTCACGAAATTCATTGGTTTACATATTACCAACTGAAAGATAGATACAAGGAAGATTGGAGTAAATACGGTTTTCAGACGAAACAGAACGAGTTAGATAATATTATTTTGGAAACAGGAAAGAAGAAAATTACTAAATTCTATAATCTTTTATTAGAAAGAGAACTAGAGAAAGAGGTGGTGAAAGATTCTATGGTGAGGTGGGCAAAAGACATAGGAGAACAGATCACTATGACAGAATGGGAAAATGCTTGGAATAAATCAAATTGTTTTACAGCAAATCAAGATCTCAAGGAAAATTTTTATAAGATTTCAAATAGATGGTATCTCACCCCAGTGAGATTAAGTAAAGTATATAAAGCAGAAAACAAAAAATGTTGGAGATGCGATAAAGAGTTGGGATCACTGCACCACATGTGGTGGGGCTGTGTAATTATAAAAAGGTATTGGGTGTTGGTCCACAAATTAATACAGAAGATGCTGGGGATTAACTTTACTATGGACCTGAAGTTGTATTTGTTGAACATGACTACAGTGTTGGAAAGACAAATGGAGAGGAAACATTGGAGGGTATTGTTGTACTTAATTACATCAGCCAGACTCAATATAGCTGCTAATTGGAAAAGGAAAGAGGCTCCAAAAATAGAAGATTGGTTAAACAAAATGGCAGAAATGAAGAACAATGATAAATTGACGAGGATAATCAGAAAGGGTAACATAGATGAAATAAATAAGGATTGGGAAGCAGTAATACGATATTTGAGCAGACATGGCAGTTAACAATGGAGATAACGGTAATAAGGAGGAATGGTTTAAGAGGATAATTGGGGTTTGTGGGTAGAAAGCTGGATCTCTTGGTGAATATTATGGGTAGCGGCAAAATCGAGGATATATAAGAAAGCAATGGCAGAGATGAGAAGGTGTAGCAACAAGGAACACGGGAGGAGAAGCCAAGATACGATAGAGATTGCACATAAGATAAAGCTTTTGGACAAGTAAGTCTAGGGAAGTCAAGATGGGTGATGGAAATGCTGTTTGGTACTATCTAATTTAAGTTGTCTAAGACTAAGTAAGAGAAAGGTCGTTTGAGTTGTAAATCAAATTCTACTGTATGAAGATATGTAAATATACTGTACGAAGATATGTAAATAGATAAGTATGTGATAAGAGGACGGCAATGGAGATTTAAATAAATATATTAAAAAAAATACATATCAATTAAAATACATTGACCCATTAAAACAGAAAATATCAGTTTAAACAAATAAAACCAATCCATATTAAAACAATTTAAAATCCACAGTTTAAAAGTCGTTTGGATAGGCTTGCTGGAAGAGACTGGTCTTTAATGCTGTTTTAAACTCAAGACAGTGTATTCAACTGTCAAATCTCTTCTGGGAGGCCATTCCAGAGTCTAGGAGCAGCTGAAGAAAAAGTCCTCTGAGGGACAGTTGCCAACCTAGTCCTGGCTGACTGAAGTACTTACGCTCCTACTTCACCTCCTCCACCTCCCTTAATTTAAGCAGTCTAACTCAGGAGGGGAAAAGACTATTTTGTAGTGTTACTTATAATGAGTGGCAACAAATCACCTGGAGATCTATTCCAAAGTCCTTTATTTCCTTGTGCTCATCTGGAATTAAATGAAAAAGAGAGGTTAATAGAGGTTGGTTTTTAAAAAAGCATGCCTTTCTGCTGACAGGACTGAAAGTCAACAAAGACAAAATGGTAATTATAACAAAAAACTTAACAGAAAACGAGAAAAATGAGATCATGCAAAAATCAAGTTTTAAAGTTGTTAAAAATGTCCGGTACCTGGGTATTAATATAACTAACAAAAACATTGATTTGTTTCAGAACAACTATAATAAAACTTGGGCACAAATAAAAAAAGATTTAGATAATTGGCAAAAATTAAAATTATCAATGTTAGGTAAAATCTCTGTCATCAAGATGAACGTCTTACCTAAGTTATTATTCTTATTTCAAACAATTCCGATCATTCATAGCAGGATGTTGTGTGTGAATGAAGGAAGGTGGTGCAGAAAATGATAGGCTATTTCTGATTTAGCCCCTTCGTTTATTAACATAGTCTAATTTAAGTAAGAATGGAAACCATGCATATAAGAGTAGGCATTTTTTTTCCTTTGGCGGATTTCTAATGCTGTTTTAGCATCCTGCAGAGGGATTTGACTAGCTTGATTAATTTTTAATTTTTAAATGCTAAATACGAGATTGGAATACTTCAGAGAGAGCGTGTGTGGCTTTGAAAAAAAATATCCTGCACAAATTTGAAATGCACCAGCTCATCACTCCATATTAACATAATATTTCAGTCTGAAGGAATATCGTTTTGATTCAATTGTTAATTCATGGAAATCTTGGAACACTGTTGTTTGTAATGAGGAGACAGAGTAATTTGGGAGTTTAATTCCATGATCACATTGTAGATAATATTGGTAGCAAGTAAAGAAAGAGAAATAAGTCAGATTTGGAAGCATATAGAAGGCTTCCCCCCACATCAGTATCCTCAAGAATATAGGTATGGAAAAGGATGTACTTGTCCATGGCCCAGAGGTGTCAATACCTTTCATTTAATTAGCCCTTCATCTGTTTCTCTTGAGTATTACTTTTTAAATCACTCTTCCTTCATTGGGAAAGCAGGGAAGCAGTCCAATGTATGTCATCCCTGACTCAGGACAAATTAACAACATTGAAGGTTTCTTTTGCTCTGCAGTTGAACTAACAGGCAGGATCGAGGTCAGGAAGGAGTCAGGTCATGACCCAGTTTAGAGAGCATCTGTGGTTGAGTGGACAGAGACAAGAGTACTCCAAGGTGAACTTGGGACTATTTAGACAAGAGCCAGTTATGGTCAGAGAGAGTCTCAAAGAAGAGTCTCATGGTTCGGTCTCAACATTTTTGCAACCTAAACCTTTTCACAAAGTGCTAGACAGTTCTTCAAAAGATGTCGAGAATACTAATTTAGGCAAGTAGCCATAAGAATCTGTAAGAACAGAAAATCCAAAGTGGCATCATAGAGATGAACTGGCTTCTCTGGCCTCAATTGACACTGGCAACAATCTACTTTCGAAAGCTCTTGGGACTGGTGGAGAATAATAGGTGTATGTCAAGAGGTAAATTTGCATTCAATGTCTGTCTTAAAAATTGGCTGAAGCATAAAACTTATGAAGGATTTCCAACCAACTGAATAATTTAACTGAATTAATATCCTTTTAACAAGTTCGTTAATTAAATTATACTTAAACAAATTTGTATACTGTACAAACAAAACTCAGAATATGTCCCTTTTTGAGAGACTGAAGGAAGTGAGTAATAATTTAATGAACCAAAGTGATCACTGATCATTAGGAAAAAACCCACAATCTTTTGTAAAATATTGGCTGGCATCCTATAGGTATTTTATGTGTGTATAAATTCCCTTATGCCTTCAGTTGTACTTTTTCTGACCAATGTGTAACTTCCAGATTCAGCTGAAGGTACAAAAAGTGGAGTTATGCATGTGGTGCCATTGCATATCTTTGAGCACTGCACACTGATTGCATAGTTGTGCATCAATGCACAATGTGCATTTGGTTGTACAATGTTGCAATTCTGTAATAAAGTGGTGTAACACAAGCGAGGCATAACTCTGTGAGCATAAGGTTACACTACATCTCTTTGATGCAGGACTGTGGCAATTTTCTTTTCCTTTCCACATGATAGCATCATCCAATAATCAAAATAGCCCTTAACTGTTAGCAAATATCACCAATTATATCTGGTTAATCAACTTTAGCTTCAGTTGATTATTCTACCAATGAATCCTTTACAAAGCAAACAAATGTGGGATGGTCATTACATAGTAAGGAGGACAGAGGAACAGATAGCTTTTGGGCCAATACCTGAAGGAAGATTTATTTTGCACTTTTAGATGATTCTAGTATTTGTTTGTTCAGGATGTACTGTGCCTTGCAGAAACATTGGCTGTTCCATGTCTTCTTGTGTTACAAGCTGGAATTGAAATGGGTTTAACTCGCTTGTACCACTTGATGTACAAAAGGTACTCAACATTGTGATGGTACAAAAACCAAAACAAAACAAAAGGGCAGTTGTTGGTTGCACAAGTTTTCGCCCCTCTGAGTGGTAGAAGCAATTTTGGATGCAATTACAGCTGTGATCTCGAT
Source organism: Gambelia wislizenii (assembly GCA_030847615.1). Lineage (NCBI taxonomy): Eukaryota > Metazoa > Chordata > Lepidosauria > Squamata > Crotaphytidae > Gambelia > Gambelia wislizenii. The sequence goes on from JAUMIR010000003.1 coordinate 218,848,990, forward strand.
CATTTTTGCAATGATCTTGCAATTTATGCCCATTCCGCTTGTCACAATTGCTCCAGCTTTGTCAGATTGGATGGGGACCATTGGTGAGCAGCCACTATAGTCCTGCTACAGATTATCAATCAGATTGAGGTCTGGGCTTTGACTGGGCCATTCTAAGACAGTGATTCTTTACCAGGGACCCCCTTTAAATATCTTTTGTTACCACGGACCCCCCAAGACTTAACTCAAGATTTAAAACTCTAATAATCATCATAATAATGCCTGATAATAATAATGATACATTGACAACATCCATTAAACTTTTCCGGAGAAGCACAGGAGGGGAACAGAAGACTTCTCCGGCTTCTTCCTGCAAGTTTGTGGCTGGAGTGAATTGAATGGCAATATTCAGACCAAACCAGCCTTTGCCTTGGCTCCTGTCACATGGCTTCTCCACTGTGGGGAGGAGGTGGGCTGAGCAGCCTTCAAACCTTTGCAGATCCCTGTGAGGACATCATGGGCCCCTGGGGATCAATGGATGACAGGTTAAGAACCACTGTTCTAAGATATTCAGGTTCTTGTTTTTAAACCACTTCAGTATTACATTGACTGTGTGATTAGGATTATTGTCCTGCTGGAAGGTAAACCTCTACCCTAGTCCCAACTCCCTTGCAGATTGAAACAGATTTTTCTTTAGAATTGTCCTGTATTTGGCACCATTCATCTTGCCCTCAATATTGAGCACTTCCCAGTCTCTGTCTGTCAAGGAAAACCTGATCCCACAACATGATCACCACCATGCTTTACTATGATGCTGGTGTTCTCAGAATGAGAACTGTTGGCTTTGTGCCACAAATAGTCTTTTGCAGCAAGGCTGGAAAGATCAGTTTTGGTCTCGTCAGACCACAGAACATTCTTCTACACATGTGCTATGTCTCCACATGTGTTTTTGGACACTTCAAACAGCCTGGATATGGATTTGTTTCAACAATGGTCTTCTTCTCACCATCCTTTCATAAAGCCCAGCTTTATGGAATGTCTGGGTAATAGTTGTCCCATCCATCCATCCATTAAAATAATCTCATCTGAAACAATATAAAATTATGTTAAAAAGATACAAAAGTTAAAAACATAAATAAACCAAGCACACCCCCAATAGAAAGCCTCCCTGAAAGTGATTAGATATTAAAAGCCTGCTTGAACAGAAATGTTTTTGCCAGCCTAGCCTCCTCTGGCAAAACAGAGCCTATCTCAGCTGAGGATCTCGTCAGTTCCTTTAGCATTACCATTGACCTTCTTTGGCTAAGGTTGTCCATACTTAGTCACTGAGTTTGGGTAAATGGGTCTTTTCTAGGCAGAATCACAATGGAGCCATATTCTTTCCATTTTGTAGTAGTGTATTTTTCTAAGCTTTGAGGTATATCCACAGTTTGGGATACTTTTTGATAACCCAACCCTGGTTAGTGATTCTGCAGAACTTTCTCCTGGACTTGTTTTAATGGCTCCTTGGTCTTCATTATGCTGTTTGTTTAGGTATGCTCTTCCGCAAACTCTGGGGCTTTAATCTGAGATCATGTAGCCCTGGAATTGTATAGAGATAGACTCAGTCCAGCTACTCAGCAATTTTCTAGAGGCTATTGGTTGTGCCAAAGTTTATTTAGGTGTGTCAGAGCAAAGGGGATGAATATTTATGCAGCCTACACGTACCAGTTTGTTTTTCTTTACTTAAACCTGTGTGTCACAATAGAGATATTTTGCATCTTCACAGTGCTGAGTGTCTTATGTACATCAAGCAATAACAATTCCCGTTAAAGCAATTTCAGATCCGGGCTTCAATACAAGAAAGTGTGAGAAAAGTTAATGGGAGAAATCAGACTACAGTTTCACAGAGAGAGCAGTTAAGGTATAAAATTCATTAACCCAGCAAGTCCTTCCACAGACTGCCAGGAGCAGTTGTTGGATATTGCATAGCTCAGGGCTAGATTTATATTCTGCATAGTAGTTATATGCGTTTAACCTTTTTATACACGTGCAGACATAGAACCTTACCACACTCCAAGGAAAAGTGGCAAAGCCACAGGAACCTTTCCTGCTGCCTTCCCGCACGGCATTGTCATTTTTTCATTCCGGACCCATAAGGGATTGAGGTAAAACCATGTCTTTTTGCTAACCAGAATAACCTGTTTGCAAGAAGGTGCAGTTTTAGCTTGTTTCCCCATGGGATCGGAACAGAAGGACACCAGAAGGACATTGATGTCATGCAGGACAACCAAGGTTTGAAGTCAGTATATACCGTACTTCAGATTACAAGGGAATTTGGTTAGTGTTAACCATGGTTAATACTGATGCCCTTGTATTGCAAAACAATTCTCAAGGGGGAATTTTTATGGGGGATAGAAGTGAGCATGCATTCCTGAGGCTGATTCCTAAATTGCAAACCTCAAGCATTAAAGTCTGCACTGAGCACTGCACTATATGCCTTACATTTGACTGGGCTTGATTTAAAAAACAGAGACTACAATATTTCAGAGATTTTAGGACGATGAGCTTGGTTAGCAAATTTTACATCAAATTTGTGTCACCTATACAGAGAAAATCTTATACTTTCACTATCATGTTCCTGAATAAGCCTGCTGTCATAACCTGTAGTTCCAGACAGTATCTTTGACTCCATTCATCTCACATAGTATTTCAGTCTGGTCCCTGAGGTGCTGGACTTGAAGCATGTTTTATTAAAATTCTAGAGTTGTCTCTTCTTGCCTAACCAGCCATTAGCTGGCTCACTGATCCTTAACTGCAGATCACTCTCTTATTTAGACTGCATTTCCCTTAGGTTCCAAAATAATTAGTCTCGTGGCAATGGATAGTGTTTCCTGTCAAGTGATGTGAATATAGATAGAGCACCTCAGTCACTGCTAGTAAGCAACTTTATTCCTGCTGAATATTCCTCTTACTTGTAGCATTTACACAATTTTAGGCAACTACAGAGAACCAAAAACCAGATACACTTTTAGATTTTCCTTGTCCAACACAATTTCTAGTAAGGGAATGCAAGAATTATACATTCACACCCCCTTTCCTCCCAAACTGCTCATATACTCTCACTCACACTATTCTATCTCTGCTCCAAACACTCCATTCCAGAAAAAAGTGCAAAATTAAGGTGCCAGTTCTGGCCATCCAAGCAAAAATTGATCAATTATCTATGCCCTTGCTTTTTTGTCTTTGTTCATCTCCTGATACTGCCTTGATATTGTGCTTCAATGAATTAACATAATAACTGGATGGTTTTAACAGGGCCAACTGAAGACATTTTTCTACTTGAGGCAAAGGATAAAATGGCACCCATGGCTCATTCATGCCAACTGGACAGGTGGTTGAATCTTCAATGCAGGTGACAAGACAGCAGTTTCCACTGCACCTGAGGGGAGGAGGCTAATTTAGAGGATGCAAAGTGGCTGCGTGACACACTATCCCTCTGCTCTGCAGCCCCTTGCTACTACTTTGCACTCTCAGCATTGACTTCCTAAGGCAGCTGCCTCACTCTTCCTAATGGTAGGGCCAGCTCTGGATTCTTGCATTACTTTTTATTGAACATTATAAGAATAAAATACATTAACAATATCATACGATCTTTCATTACTTATTTTTACATTTTACCTACAAATCATTCTACTTGCTTATCTTATATCTAACAATTTCTATATATTATCATGTTTTCTAAATTTATTATATATACCATATATACACAATACACATTTAATTGACTTCCTTTCTGGTTGCTTCAAATATATTTCTTCCCATCATGTACATCTATTTTGTCCTAAATGCATGGTTTCTATATTCTTCAAAAGCCATTCCATACAAAAGTCAGATTCTGCTCTGTATGATACAACAAATATATCCAAATATATTAATATTTTTGTAAGTTCTATTACAGTGTTGTATTGTTAACCACTTAATGAACAGGCCTAGGGGATTACTATTTTATAAGGTACCAATGGTATGCATGTCTATTGTAGATTGATGTACTCCCAGGTGATGAAAGAGACTACCCTGAACTGGAATATACTGTCTGTGGTAGTGGAGATGGAAAGCCTAGGCTGTAGTAGCTGCTATTCACTCTTCTTCCTCCAAACTGTGTGAGCAGATCAGCCATGGACCAGGGGGTTTAGCTGCAGGGTGGAGAGCAAAATGAAAGCATTGTCACCCAATAAAAAATTCTGCCCAAATGAAATGTTCCTTCAGTCCCCAAATTTCTAGCATTGTACAGAGGGAAACTCTGGGATTGTCTAGACGGTGGAAAAACTCCTCATGGAATGAATGTGAGGAGAATACTTTTTGTCCCAACAGGATCCTGTGGTGATTCGATGTATTGGGAAGGAGGGGAGCCAAAACCTCCAAATACTCCATGGGAAAAGCCTTCGCAGCTTTCCCCATATTTATTTAAAAACTCTGAAGGAAATGCGCATTCCTGCTTGCTGGGACAACCAATGTGATTTCTTGCACAGTTCAGAGAGAGTAGGACTGTACATCTGATTGGTTGGATGTACATAGGCATGGGCTTGCCATCACGTGCCCAGAAGTACTAGTGATTGTGTGCTTTTTTAAACTTTTAATTTTTAAAACTGTTAAAAGGGAACCGCAGTGCCCAGAGATGGTGAGGAGGGCAGCCACTGCGAAGAAGAGGAGGAGAGACCAAACCGCCTGCTCTTCACCCATCCTGGTGGCGGCCTCCGATTCCAGCTGCAATTAAAGGGCCAGGAGGAGACACCTAGCCAGCTGCTGGTTGCAGAGAAGGAAGAGGAGGGCAGCTCTTCGCTGCTCCGGCTTCATCTCGCCTTCCTGGACTGGGCTGCTCCTTCTCTCATGCCTGTCCTGCACCCTCCAAAGCCCACTGACATTGAGCTCAACAGACAGGCATGAGGGAAGGAGCAGCCCAGCCAAAGCAGCAAAGAGCCAGCCTCCTCTTATTTCTCCACAACCAGCCGCTGGCCAGGTGGCTCCTCCTGTCCCTTTAATTGCAGCTGGAATTGGAGGCCACCACTGGGATGGGTGAAGGGCAGGTGGCTTGGTCTCTCCTCCTCTTCTTCATGGTGGCAGGCCAGGTGGTGCCTCCCATCCCTTTGCAGCAGAATCAGAGGCTGCCGCTGCCACCACCACCAGAATGGGTGAAGGGCTCTCCTCTTCCTCGCGGTGGCCGCCCTCCTCATTGTCTCAGGGAGCTGCTGGGTTCCCTTCGGCTTCCTCACCCCCCACTGCACAAAACAGTACTGTAATACCATCTTGATTTTGCAGCTGTGTCAACATCACTGCAGAGAGCTTCACATATTATAGTTTTTGCCAAAACACCGTGGAGACAAAAGAATGCTGCTGCAAACTACCTATAATGCACAGGTATGTGCATTATTTCATCTCATATAGACAAGCCCCTTAGGTGTAAACATCCTTACACCTAAGGATGTTTTTGCTGTTTTTGCATCCCCTTTTGGTAACTTTCTTTGTCTCTTTTGTTGGATGCCTAACCTGTATTTCTAAATGTGCAACTGACATTTTAAATTACTTAAGTGCCAGAAAACTGGTGATTGAAGGAAAATTTCATGAAGGGGGAAGAAACAGAATTCCGGGGGTGTGTGCATTCTAGGGTAGGGAGTTTCTGCTTGCATATTGTTATTTCACTCAGCCTTCCATCCTTTCGTAGGTCGGTAAACTGAGTACCCGGCTTGTGGGGGCAATTAGCTAACACACATTGGAAACTGTTTAATGCAGTGTAGATGTGTAAATAGCTATTGCTTAAAACAATTTGTAAGCCGCTCTGATAGCCTTGTGGCTGAAGAGCGGGGTATAAATAAATAAATAAATAAATAAAATAAAAATTTTTTCCATCCGAGCAGCATCTGATCATATTTTAGATTTAAAATGTGGCACATTTCCCAAGAAGGTTGGCCATGTTGCTCTGAAAAAGTGTTCAAACATGACATTTGCAGGATTCAAAACAGATGCTTTATCTCACTTCAACCACTTAGGAGCTGTTCTTGCTGAATAACCTTCCTTTTCAACTTTTGCAGAATTTCAATCAATAGCAGTTCTGTGAAATGGTGATTTCTTTCAGATTCCTGACATTTGAATGTAAGATCTTCTTGATACAGAGCACTATGGTTCAACCTACTCTATCTTTTTAATAGCTTAAAAAAACCCTGACAATACTGTATTGATTTCCATTGTTCTGGCAGGTGTCTGATATGTTTATATCTGCATTCTCTTTTAATGGTAGGCATTCTGATCCACTCATCTTGGCTCTAGGCTTTCAGTATTTGCATGTAAAACTGTATTCGCTGTCACCCTTTGAATGTCCTTTTTTGTTTGTGTGTCCTTCATCTGACACTTTAATTGCTTATATCGCTTTTCATTGACTTCATGTGTATGTTGTCAGTTTCTAGCAAATTCTTGTTTTGACCATCAAGCTTTAAATAAAGGCAATTGATGCAGCCTAGCTATACTCAGGATTGGAATCTGTAATATCTTTGGTAAGCTGGGCCCCTGACACCAGGCAGATGGGTTTCAGAGTTCCTAGGCTGAGGCAAAGCATGGAAGCATCATGGCCAAATGTTAACAGTTGTCCAGTGATATGAAAGAGTGAACTTGTATTAGTGATCTTGTTGGACACGATTTTGCATTTGCTTTGCAGTTTGAGGCCGGGAAAAAATATTAACATTGAGGGAGGAATTAACTTTTCTATGTTGCTAACCTGCTGGCACAGTTCTCACAGTTATTGGGGAGAAATGTGTCATGCTTGTATGCTTTGATTTTCTTTGCTTGCTTCTGCACTGTATAACCTTTGAGAGTCTATCTTTCTTCTGCCTCATCCTGGGAGGAGTGCACCTTGACCCAGGTGATCTATATGTTCAGATACAGGGATTTGATTTGATTGCTGGCTGAAGGGATGAGTCTGGGAAGAATTCATGTGTGTGTGTATGTGTGTGTGCGCACACATACACAATTGGTACTGGACTCCATCAGTGAAAGGACTGGAGTGCTTCTCTAATGTGTACCATCTGTTGCATCATTTACCATCAATAAAGCTCATGCTATGGCAGCAACAGTGTCATTTTTCAGACTACAAGTTTTAAAACGTTCTTTTGCTGGCATACAAAAACCCATTTCTATGCCCGCAAAAGAACACCCCCTCCCCCTACACTTACCTCCTTTCCCAGCAAAGGCTTCCTAGCAATAAAGAGGAAATGAACAGAGCCCCGTTCACTTCCTCGCTCAAAATCTTGTGTGATTTCGTCATGCGGGTGAATTCAAAAATAAAAAGAAGAAAACTACATTTAATGTTGCACAAAGCACACACACACACACACACACACACACACACACATTTTAAAGGTCCCAAGTAACCCAGGTAAGGTTAAAAAAAAAAGATCGTCACTTACCTGGATGTCCCGATCTGACCCAGAAGTGTTCCCGCCAGAGAGGGCATTGTCAGAGTAAGTACAAGATTTAATGGGACAGAGGCATCACATGCCAGCAATGCCAGCAAAAAAGTGGCAGGGGGATCTATTGACGGCTTAAGCCATCAATTAAAAAATGATAGGTTTTGGTCTGTTTTTAACCATGAAAAGGCGGTGTCATCTGATCCGCATGCCCTTTCGCAGTTATGTGGCGTTGTGATGACGCCATATTTTCCATGTCTAATAAAGTCCATAGTATGTCTGTGTCTATCAATGAAAAAAAATTGGAGAGACCTAGACCTACACCCTGTTCTAGAACATGACAGCATATTTTCTAATAAATGAACTGTCCCAGAATGGAACTCCTTAACACTGACTAACTTTTTTTGCTAAATATTTGTTTAAGATTAGTCTTAAAATATTAAATGCCAGTAGCTGCATCCTGTTTTATTTTGGATGGGAAAATGTCTTTAGAACTAGCTGTTCCTAATCCAGAATGTTTCTTAGTACTGATCAAAACTAAGATTCATCATCTCATCTCATTTTATAATCTATACACTGAAATAGCCTTTGGCTAACATCTGCAGCATGACACATTTCTCAGAATGGAAGCTTGGGAGATTAACAGTCCTCCTAATTACTTACATCCAGCTTCTAGGATCTCTCACCAACTTTTCTTAACACCTGTGGCCTGAAACCGTTGGTACATGCCCAACACACGAAGGCCATCTAAACACATCTGGAGGTGATATGTCACATAGTCACCATGGCTATCACTTATCCAAACACTTATATTCCAAACAGCTTTCCAGAGCTTGGAATTAGTTTAACATCAACCTGTTGTCCTGAAGAGCCAACATGATGTAGTGGTTTGAGCATTGGACTATGACTTTGGATACCAGGGTGTAAGCACAAGCTTGCACCCCGCTTCCAAGGCACCCCACTCCTGGAATGTTAGCATTGGCTGCACCCCATGTTTACAGGCCTCAGAAACTGGCCAAGTTTGGATCATTAATGTGGCATTTTACAAAGGGAAAAAGACAGGATGGTCTCAAAAGGTCATTTGAGTGCCCTGTCTTACCCCCAAGGCGGCCTGGGACTGAAGGGCCAAAAGAAGACACATTCCACATAAAATGGGTAGATAATGGATAGAGAAACCCTTTTGTATTTGCTGATTGTGAAATTTCCTCTCTCAGCTCCCAACCTTAAAGAAGTTGCTCAAAGCTGTTAAAATTAAATCACTGGACATTAAGAAACACATTTAGCATCTTTTTCACCTTTTGTCAAGACCAGGAAACTCACTGTGCAATCCATGAAGGCTCATGGAATTCATTGTTTCAACCCATGAAGCAACCAATCCCCTCAGGTGTATTTGGAGGTATAAATATCACCCCCAAAATATGCCTCATTGCGCACAGTAAGTAATAGGGGGAAGCTCTGTTACTCTGTGTTAGCCACATCCAGATTCTCCATCCACTGTGCCAGACAGACTATAGGACAGGTTGTATTACCTCAGCAAAACCCTCTTGCAACCCTCTATCCCAAGTTTCCCTACTGTTTCTTTCTATAGCCTTGTGTGAATGCTTTTTCTGGGTGAATGTGTGTGTGTTTGGTGTTATTTTTGAACTCCTTAATAAAAACCATACTTAATTTTAAATGTGTATGTACTCCATCCAGATTATTACCGGTAGACATAGATTTCAAGGTCCCCTTGTTACCCCCTTTCGCATAGCTAAAGTTAAGTTGCTGCTAATTTCCCCAACATATTAGAAACTCGATATTTTCTTAGAATTTTCCAAGGAGCACTTTGGGTAACAAGGGTTTGAATCCCTTCTCAGCCTTGGGCATGTCACATGCTCTCAGCCTCAGATAACGGTAAAGGCAAATTCCCTCTGAACAAATCTTGCCAAGGTTTGCCTTAGGTTGCCATCAGTCGGAAATGACTTGAAGACAACAACAACAACAACAACAAGTTGTCCTTAAGTTGTCATAATTTTATCCACAATTTAAAATTGTGTTTCTGTAATAGTTAAACTTCAATAAAGTTAACAATTTGACTAAAATTTAACATTTTACATTACGGTTGTCCCTCTATATCCATGGATTCGGTATCCACAGATTTAAGTATTCACAGCTTGAAAATATTCTTTAAAAAATAATAACCCAAAAAGCAAACCTTGATTTTGCCATCTTAATAAAGGACACCATTTTGCTTTGCCATTGCATATAATGGGACCTGAGTATTCATGGATTTTGGTATCCATGGTGGGTCCTGGAACCAAACTCCAGTGAATATGAAGGGACAACTGTATTTCATTTTGCAGCTTTGGGAGGATAATTTTGGAGAGTTTGTCATATTTAGTCATTTTAGTTTATCATTTTAAATTTAAAAGTAATGTGCTACTAATAGGTTATTAAACCAATGGATAGAAATTACAAGAAAGCAAATTATAACTAAACATTAGGAAGAACTTCCTTATGAGAGGAGCTGTTAGACACTTTTGAAGGTGGTGTACTCTCCTACATGAGGTTTTAAAAAGAGGTTGTATGTCAACCTCTCAGGGAAACTTTAGCAGTGTATTCCTAGAAGGGGGTTGGACTAGATGGCCTTTGGTGTCAGTTCTGTCAGTATGATTGTATTATTTACTATCATGATCCAGTCTGTGCATTATGAAGGATATCTGTAATGGCAGACAAGGTGTCTTTTGTGTAGTTGTGTCTTTACAACTAATTTACAATTTAACTCCAAGGTTCTTAGGGACACTGAAAATTACTGTACAAAAAGACAGCTACCTCTGTTCAGTTTACACTCTTTATGCAAGAAAACCACAGTTAATTGCATGACAGCCCTCTGTCAACTTCCCACTCCTCCTCTATAATGGTGTTGCTACATGCCATCAACTTCAGCTTATTGCAATCCAATTCTTAAGTTTTCTTAGCAAGATTTATGCACAAGAGGTTTGTCTTTGCCTTCCTCTGAGGCTGAGGGAGTATGACTTGCCAAAGGTCACATAATACATTTCCATGGCCAAGTGAGGAGTCAAAACCCGATCTCTTAGAGCCATAGATCAAAGCTATACTGTACTGGCCCTGTTCTGTATAATACTTAACATCAGTAGAATGCTTTACAGAATTCAAAGCACTTCTCCTTATCTTGTAATCCTTCAAACAACTCTGTAAGGTACTATTAGTGTTCTTACTAATACTCAGTGTTATTAGTTCTGTATAGATACATGCACATTTATGCTAATGAGTTCAGTAAAATGTACAATACAGCCAAATTCTATTTAGAGAACAATGTTGTCTATGCTTATACAAAAATATGCCCCACTGTGTTCAAAAGGGCATATTCCCACGTAAACATTTTTAGGATTGTAGCCAATCCTGCAATCCCAGCTTTAGCAGGAATTACTTCTGAGTAGACATAACACAGGACTGCAGAGTTAGCTGTGCTTCTAAGGCTTTCCCCTAATATGCCAGGATCCATTATTACATTTGTACCCATTGGCTACAATTGTTTCTGCCTTTCCTAGAAACTTGCTGCAGACTTGCAGCTGATGGCTCACAGACTGACATTGGTCCGTGGACCACCACTAAGTAACTCTGTGTTACAGTACGCTAGCTCCCTCACAACATTTGCTGTACTGTTCTGAGACACTTGTTCTCTGAAAGGTCATCAAGCTGTCTAGACTGGCACTGGAACTTCTCGCTATGTTCCCACTCTCAGCTCTGAGCTGGTTCTAACTTAATGGGTTACCAGTTTGATTCCAGTCTCATTTAAGTGCTGACTGTCGTTTGTAAGGATCTGAATAGTTTTGAACTGGGTTACTTTAAGGATTCTTTGCTCCCAATAGACTTGTCAAGGCTTTCAGATCAAGACATAGAGCCTAGCTGGAGGTGGCACTACAGCTCTGGAATACCCTACAGGTGAAGACTCTTCTGGCTCTCTTGTTGCTACCTTCTAGACAGAGATAAAAAACCTGTCTGTCAGGCTTGTAATGTGTATTTTCTGCTGTTGTTTCATCTGGTTAAACTGGTTATACTTTGTGGCTTCAGGTTTCTTTCCACTGCTGAGATTCTTTACTGCAGAGTATTAGGAATCATGCCTGTAAGGAAAGCTACATTTTTTGCCCTTCTCCTATACATGGCCTTTCTTTAATGATGACAGAAGTCTTTTCCATGGCTAGAGGCTCATCCACGGGTTCAGTGCACAGCTCTGTCTTTTCCTAACTGCACTTTGTGTGTAATGGGCAGAGTGGTTCTGCAGCTGAGGATTTATCGATTCAAGGTCACTTTTTGTGAAAATATGATACCTGCGATGTGGCTTAATATTGTTTCCACCAGAGAGCAGATGCAATGATTTGAATGACATGCTATCCTGTTTCTAGTTTCAAGTCCATACATGTTCACAGGTAGATGAGCTGCATGTGTGGATGAACCTTGACAGATCTTGCACCACTGATACAGGACTTTATCAGATGCAGCAAATATGGCATCATAACGACACCTAATGAACACGAAAGGGCATGCATACCATACGACGCCAGCCTTTCACAATATTGTCTTGTTAAAAAGCTATTCTATTTTATTGATGGGCCAAGCCATCAATTGACCTCCTGTGGCACTTTGTTGCCGGCATTTGAAACTCTGCACCATTGTGGTCACATGAATACAGCGTCAATGACAGAACACTTCCAGGTGAGATAGCAACAGCCAGGTAGGGGACACTCTTTTTATGAACCTCCCCTATGTACTTGGGACTTTTAAAGTGTTTTTCTGTGCTTGTGTCTACATTTTATGTCTTTGTCTTGCTTTAATTTTTGAATTTACGGCGCTTGCATCTTCTTGCAAGAATTGCCAAGATTTGGAACCCGGAAGTAAACAGAGCTCCATTCATGCTCTGTTACTGCTGGGGCTGCCTTTCTGACACTGCTGGAGGAAGGTCTGGTAAAGGCGGTTCTTTTGCCAGCGTTTATGAAGAGTGGTCTGATAAAGTCCACAGTCTTGTGTTAGTCCCCAAATGTCCTCTTCAGCAGCCAATTCATGAACTGCTAGTCAATAAGCATAGAATAACTGAGAGCCTTACCGCACCCCAAAGAAAAAGTGGCAAAGCAGCAGGAACGTTCCCTCTTTCCTTCTGCCTTACCGCATGGTGTCGGTGTTCTTCCGGTGTTCTTTTGTTCCATCCCATGGGGGACTGAGGTAAAACCCCATCTTTTTGCAAATGGATTTTTCTGGTTAGCAAATAGATGTGATTTTACTTTGGTCCCCACATTGGACCAGAATAAAAGAACGCTGATGTTATGCGATAAGACAGCTGGAAAGATGGAATGTTCCCGCAGCTTTGTCACTTTTCTTCAGAGTGTGGTAAGGCTTTGAGAATTGACATACAAGTACCTGTGAACTTGCTTCACACTGAGAGAAAAGATTCTCGATATTCCAATTTTTGGGTGGGCCACAAGTGTCCACCAGTACATTTAGACAAAACATAATATTTTGATATCCAGAACTGGAATATGGAGGACTTGTTTGGAGTCTGATTTTAAAAGTAGGTTTTCAACTGTGTAAATGTAGTTACTTTGCCAGAATCTTGTGCTGAACCAAACAATTAAACAGAACTAGAAAATGACTACTAGTATCAGAAATAAATTAGAGCATGAAAGAAAATTCTTCTCTTGTTCCTCTCTCTCTCTTTGGGTATATAAGCCCTGTCTTTGTTTCTTTCTCTTGGTACAGGGGGGGCTATGAAGCAAAAGAGTCTTTTCATCTCTCTAGGTGGGTAGGTGAGGAAAAGTTGAAACAATTTTCATATTTACTTTTTTATTAAATTGCATCAACCTTGATAATTAATTATAAATATACCACTTTCAAACATGTGCTTTGATCTGGTTCCTTGGTAATTAAATTGCTTTCCTTTAAATTCCCAGCATTTAAAATGATCCTTATTATTACAGTTTTGCCCCTAAACTTCAAATATTGGTTTTTTAAAAAATAAGCAGTGTGAAGAAAATAATTTATGATTATAAGTACATTTGCTTAAACACAGCCTGGTTTCTCCAAACTAGGAAATTGATTTTCTTGCCTCTCAAATTAACTGATGGTTAAATCTAGCAATGTTTGTTTTAAAAAAGAAAAAAGAACTGAACAAGCTTACATTAACCTGTAGGCCTGTTAATTGAACCAGGTGATGTCTTGAAACAGCTTTTACTTTGGGAAGTAGCTATGGTGATTCATTTCATCATTCCAGCCCAAGAATTGGAGATTTAATCTGTACTGGCTCACTTTGATGATCCACCAGGCTGACCTAAGAGGTTATTTCTAATATTTGTTTGTTTCATTCTTATCCCATCTTTACTCCAAGAAGCTCAATGAGGTGGATATGGCTCTTTTTCTGCCTACTTTATCCTCATATCATAATTCTATAGAGTAAATCAGTGTGAGATTGGTTGGCCCAAAGCCAACCAGTGAGCTTCATGGCTGAGGAAGTTTGTTCCTGGGTCTTCCTGTCTTAATATGACAATCTTACCACCTGATCATTCATGGCTTGATTCAGTGAGTTCAGGCTATCCTAGTAAATCGAAGTAAGTTGTAAGTAACTAAAGGAGAAAGTAGGAGGAAGAATGAGAAACTGGAACATTTTAGAAGCAGGATAAAAGTGGGATGGCAGAGCATCAATCGGGACTGTCCCTGCCAAATTAGGTCAGCTGGAGGGCATATCTCCATGGTAAACTTCTGCACAGAGCTTAGAAAGCTGGCTGGGGGATTTGTAGTCCCCCAAAAGTAATTGTCCCAAGTTCTGCTGCTATGTTCAAATGGGAACACAGGAAGCTGTAGCTGATGCATGCCCAGAAGCAGTGAAGCATGCCCTTTGTGGGTTGGGAATTTTAAAGCCAGACATTTCTGTTGTACAATGAACTTTCAGAACAGAGTCCAAGCTTGACATTAATGTTGGGTAGTAGCTACTCTCAGCGAACAACAACTGCAGTTACAGCAGAAGAAGTGTATGGTGCAGCTATATAATTTTAGACCATAGGCTTCATGGTTTCAAGGTGGTGGAAGCTTGAGACAGCCATGTGCCTTATGGTCACTTATGAAGAGTACACAACTCACATTTATTACCTCCATGTATACCCCTGCTCAGCCATCAAAATTTCACACTTTTTTTAAAAAAATGTACAAATTTCCATGCAGGAAAAAAAATAACAACGAGAGTCTCATAACCTAATATGAAAACGAGATGGGACGAGAGCTGGATTTAGAGAAATGTAAGAAAATTTTCTCATTCTTACTAAACGAAATAACATGCTTGCAAAACCCTTTACTGCTGGGAAAATAAACATACTGAGCTGTTATTTCATCATCTAGCAGCTTTGCATAGAAAACCAAACTATATTTTGATGGTCTTTTCTGTACAGAGATGCCTGTTCCTGGCCCTAAGTGTATATGTAGCTAGTGCATACAGTATTTACAACTGTATGCCCAGTTCCATGAGTGGCACTCCATCCTCATCCCCTCTGCCTTGCAAAGTCTAAAGCTCTTTCTTATAATGCAGTATAAAGAGCTTTCTGCATTTTTTTTACACATTGCACAACTGACACTTTAAAATGTCAATTCCTGCCTATACTTGTGTACACATTTGCATCTGTGTTAATTGTTTAAATGATGAACGGTCTTTTTAAAAAAGAGGGAGGAAAAACACCCTTGCTTTACCGTACAATTAAAAACCGACAGATTAACAGGCTTTTTGATGAGATGGAAATATGGAAAATGCTGTGTTGTTTAAGTGGGATTTTATATTCATCTACTGAAGTGAAGAAGGAGCTTTTGTAAAGAAAACCTTTCATCTTAAACATGCAGTGCTCCATCACAACATAATTACCCTAATTTGTATTCCGCTGTAGAAATGGGCTTTTTCTGCTTAAACAAATTAAATAACGATCACCAAGACTACATGCCCAGCATTTTTTTCAGGTATGCTATTATCAGTCTAGTGACAGGCTAGTTCATCCTTTTAAAACTTGTTTTTCAGATTTTCTTTTGGTTTAGGTGATTTTGGGAAATGAGACCTGGATATTTACATATCCATCACTGATGTTATTGTACTAGATTTCGCCATCTCCTTCTAAATATTTTTTTACTCTTTCTATATAGAAAGCATGAAACATATTTTATTCTTTTATTTTAAGTGTTTGCTTATTTAGTAGGTTTTTTTATTTTTGGTCATGCATTTCTATTAAAAAACACTCAAAGGAGACCATATTATACACAAAATATTAAAACCAATGCTAAAATACAAACAACTTTTCAATGGGTAGTGTTGCTTTAACAGAAGTTTACGGTGGTTCAGCAAGAAGAATACAGAGTATGCATGATCATGTAGAACAATGCTGCCTGTTACTCTATGGTAAGACAATCCTCCTAGACCCCATGTTTCATGAATCCCATTCAGGAGAAAAACGAGATATACATTTTAAAAAATTAAAAATTAAATTGGTTCAACATACGCCAAATGCAAAGCAGTGCTAAGACATTGATTATCAGACACACCTAATGTGGTACCAGCATAATGCAAAAGGACGCCATTATCAGATGACATCATCCTTTTGTGTTCTGCTGTTGTTCCGCTGGCATTTCTTCTTATTGATGGCTGAAGCTGTGAATACAGCTGTCCCTTCATATTTGCTGGGGTTTGGTTCCAGGACCCCCCGTGGATACCAAAATCCGTGAATACTCAAGTCCCATTATATGCAACGGCATAGCATATAATGGTATCCCTTATATAAGATGGCAAAATCAAGGTTTGCTTTTTGGATTTTTTTTTAAAGAATATTTTCAAGCCGTGAATACTTAAGTCTGTGGATGCCAAATCCGTGGATACGGAGGGAAAACTGTAGATCCCCCAGTTTTGTTTTGGTGCCGGCATTGCCAGCATGTGAAAACTCAGGTCATTTAACTCTTGTGAATGCAGTGAGAATGGGTGGTCCGATGTGAACACTTTCGCGTGAGATCAGGACATCTAGGTAAGTTTCGCTCTTTTTATGACCCTCCCCGGGTTACTTGGGACTTTTAAATTGTTTTTTTGTGCTTGGTGTAACTTTTTTGTGTTTATTTTTATTTTTACTTTTGAATTTCCCAGACTCGTGTCTTTTCGCAAAGACGGGCAGGATTTCAGTCCAGGAAGTAAATGGAGCTCTGTTAGAGCTTCGTTCATGCCTGGGCTGCATTTTCCACAAGAGAGAAGGTAAGTATGGTGGGAAGGGTTATTCTGCCAGGACAGGGGTGGAATTGGAGATTGTGGGACAGCAATGCTTTTTGCGTTCCTGTCTGATAAACTCCATAGTGTATATAGAGTATCATAACAGGGGACAGAGAAAAGGCAGAATTACTCAACACCTTCTTTGCCTCAGTGTTTTCAGAAAAGGTAAAGGGGGACCTACCTGAGGATAAAGGTACAGAAGACACAACAGGGGAAATCCAGCACAGAATAAGCAAAGAGGTAGTACAGGAATACCTTCTTAATAGAAATGAATTTAAATCTCCAGGACCCGATGAACTACATCCAAGAGTATTAAAAGAGCTGGCAAATGTGATCTCAGAGCCATTAGCAATAATCTTTGAGAACTCCTGGAGAACAGGAGAAGTCCCAGCAGACTGGAGGAGGGCAAACGTTGTCCCCATCTTCAAAAAGGGGAAAAAAGAGGATCCCAACAATTATCGTCCAGTTAGTCTGACATCAATACCAGGGAAGATTCTAGAGCAGATCATTAAACAGAGAGTCTGTGAACATTTAGAAGGCAATGCCACAATCACAAAAAGTCAACATGGGTTTCAGAGTAACAAGTCATGCCAGACTAATCTGATCTCTTTTATTTGAAAAAATTACCAGCTTGGTAGATGAAGGGAACGCTGTGGACATTACATACCTTGATTTCAGTAAGGCCTTTGACAAGGTTCCCCATGACATTCTTGAAAACAAGCTTGTAAAATGTGGGCTAGACAAGTTAACTGTTCAATGGATTTGTAATTGGTTGACCGGCCGAACCCAAAGGGTGCTCAGCAATGGCTCCTCTTCATCTTGGAAAGATGTGACCAGTGGGGTGCCACAGG
Source organism: Gambelia wislizenii (assembly GCA_030847615.1). NCBI lineage: Eukaryota > Metazoa > Chordata > Lepidosauria > Squamata > Crotaphytidae > Gambelia > Gambelia wislizenii. The sequence goes on from JAUMIR010000003.1 coordinate 218,866,530, forward strand.
GTTCTGTCCTGGACCCAGTGCTATTCAACATCTTTATCAATGACTTGGATGAGGGAATTAGGGGCATACTTATCAAATTTGCAGATGACACCAAATTAGAAGGAGTAGCTGATACCCTGGAGGACAGGATCAAAATTCAAGATGGCCTGGATAAACTGGAGAGCTGGGCCAAAGCTAACAAAATGAAATTCAATACGGAGAAATGTAAGGTACTGCACTTAGGGCGAAAAAATGAAATGCATAGATATAGGATGGGGGAGACCTGGATGAATGAGACTATGTGAGAAAGGGATCTAGGAGTCCTGGTAGACCACAAGTTGAACATGAGTCAACAGTGTGATACGGCAGCTAAAAAGGCCAATGCGATTTTGGGCTGCATCAATAGAAGTATAGTGTCCAGATCAAGGGAAGTAATAGTGCTGCTCTATTCTGCCTTGGTCAGACCTCACCTAGAATCCTGTGTCCAGTTTTGGGCACCACAATTCAAAAAGGATATTGACAAATTGGAGCGTGTCCAGAGGAGGGCGACTAAAATGGTGAAAGATCTGGAAACCATGCCTTATGAGGAGAGACTTAGGGAGCTGGGTATGTTTAGCCTGGAAAAAAGACAGTTAAGAGGTGATATGATAGCCCTGTTTAAGTATTTGAAGGGGTGTCACATTGAGGATGGAGCAAACTTGTTTTCTGCTGCTCCAGAGATTGGAACACGGAGCAATGGATGCAAGCTCCAGGAACAGAGATTCCACTTCAACATTAGGAGGAACTTTTTGACAGTAAGAGCTGTTCGGCAGTGGAACAGCCTCCCTTGGAGCATGGTGTGGTCTCCTTCCTTGGAGGTCTTTAAACAGAGGCTGGATTGCCATCTGTCGGGGATGCTTTGATCGTGATTTCCTGCATGGCAGGGGGTTGGACTGGATGGCCCTCGTGGTCTCTTCCAACTCTGCAATTCTATGATTCTATGATCATAATGTCTGCGATAAACTTGATATTAACTGGAGGTAATTAATTGGGTCCTGAAATAAAAGAAGTGGTTGGCTGAGGCGGGGCCCATTCACAGTGCAAAATTATAGCAGTACTATTCCCCTTTACCTGCCCTGGCTGCATCCTATGGAATCCTAGGATTTGTAGTCTGGTGAGCTATTGGAGCTTTCTGGCTAAGAATTCTAAATGTCCCTCCCTAAACTCCCAATCCCAGGATTCCATAGGATGGAATCACGGTGGTTAAAGTGGAATAATAATGCTATAATTGTGTAGAGTTAATTGTGTAGAGCCCATGGTCTCAAAAAGCTACACAACTCTCTATTTCAAAGGTACCACCCACCCACTCACCCACACACGATGACCATGCATATTACTGGATGTTGGGATTAACAACCTTTGCATACATGAACTCCATGGTAGTTAAAGCGCATGTTCTCTGTAGGAGTTTATGCAAAGCATGTTTATCGCTAATTTCCTGTTTGCTTGTTTACATACCTCTTCTCTTCCTGATCACTGTGGGCACCTTTTGTTTCCTGGGGGACAAGCCCCAAGCAAGCACACTCTTTTACTAACCTTCCTCCATTAAGCATGTGGTTTTAAAGTAGTTCTCTAAAGAAAGATGCTTCTAAGTTCTGAACAGCATGTAGAGCTTCATATTTCTTTCTTCTACCTACCTGAAGATGCTGAACCTGTGTATTGATTATGCACATGCTATTTTGTAAGTAAACTTCATTTTTATACTTTTAAAAGAAGACTAAGCTTGTTTTATTTCTCAGTTCAGATATATTGTGTGGGGAGAGGAGGTGGCTGGCTTAATCTGTTCCCAAAACTTCTGCTAAGCGCAACTTTAACTCTGCTACTGAGATCACCAAATCTCAAATGTTTTAAAATTCCAATACTGGACACCCCCAATACAGACCCTGGATATTACTTCAGCTGTGAAGCAGACAACCGTATGCCTAGCCTAATTTAAAACTAAACAAGGTCCATGTGAAGTTTTGCATTTTAAAACACCCTTACATTATAGCTCCATCATGATGACAGGAGTAAAAAGGAGTTTGGTTCTCTGGGTGTGTCTAGACCTGTCAGAACACACTGGCTTCCGGGTGGTGTATTCTAGCCCTGAATCTTGCCCATTCTGCCCACCCACCCACCCCCCTTTCTGAGTCAAAATGGGATGAAGTCTGCATGGACACACCAGCCAGCACTGGCAGACGTCTCCCCTGCTGTCACGCATTGCATTCTCTGAAGGCAGGAAAGAGGCCCTCAGCATGTGATTGAGGCTGGTCACATGCTGGAGGCCTTAATCATGTGCTGGGGGCCTCTTTCCTAGCAGCAGACCAACTCCAGCAGTGGTAGTGGCATCTAGCAATGCTGACCAGCATGCAAGTAGGGACCCTGCATTCCCACACCAGCCTGACATGGGTTTCCCCTCATGAAGTGAGTTTTCCTGGGTGTTCATATATAATGTTTCAAAAGGATTTACCCTGGCTTTGCCTTGCACATCATCAGGATTGCCTGGATGCAAAATGGGGCAAGAGCACTGTATCGTTTGGAGTGCAGGGCTCCAGGATGGGGGGAAGCCAAGGTAAACAGCCAGTCTAGACAACCTCTTCTTCTTTTATGCTAAACTCATTTACTTGGGATACCTACGATGGGCAGAATCCAATTATGGCCTTCTGTTGGTGAAACAACAGATTTGGGTCAAACTAGAAGGGCAACAACCCATTATCTCCGCTGCATCTCACTTTCATCCCAACTGACTCTGGAAACCTTGGAAGCTATCCATGACTGGTTTCTGGAGGCATGCAGGGCTGCAAGGGGATAAGAAAGGACAAAGGTTCCAAAAGATCTATCAGTGTTATATTTATCCCTCACTTGGTTATAGAAAATGATCATGTTTATTGAAAGTAAAAATAATAAATAAGTATCTGGAACCATGTTCACAGAGAGTCAGTGTGATGTATTGGTCTGAGCATTGGACTATGACTCTGGAGACCAGGGTTCAAACCTCTGCTCAGTCATGGAGCCCACTGGGTGAGCATAGGCAAGTCACACTCTCTCAGCCTCAGAGGAAGGCAAAGGCAAACCCCCTTTGAACAAATCTTGCTAAGATAACTCTGTAATAAGTTCACTTTAGGGTTGCCATAAGTCAGAAATGACTTCAAGGCACACAACTACAACCTTGTTCACGCCTAGCAGGCTGCTCACTGAAAATAAAGTCATTTTTTTAAAATATAGGAAATGGTGAAAACAAATGAATCCTTTCATAACTAAAAGGACAAAAGAGAGAGGAAAAAAGAGAAGAGGACTCCTCTGAGGGAAATAAAAAATGCCATGCTTGCTGAGTGAAACTAAAAGGAACACAGAAAGTAATCAGAATAGTAGAAACTCTCCACACTAGCCAGCCAAAAGATGAAGAAAGGATCAAAATGAAGCATCATCAAGAGAGAAATGCAAGTGAAAAAAGAATTGGTTTTTAACAATGCCTTAAAAGAGGACAAGAGGGAGGTCTAATAATTATCCTCACATAAGGAGCCAGGGAAAAGAAAGCATTAATATGAGAAATGGGTCAAGGGAGTGTAAATTTAGTAAGAACAGACCTGTTGCCAAGCTTTTGCGGTCTCTGGGCAAGAAACACGCCCTGCAGATTGTCTCCAGTCAGTGGTGGACCCCCTGTAGGACTCTGAGCCAGGGCAGTTGCCTGACCCTATTGACCTTTGACTCCAGACCTCAGTAGGTCTGTATTTGGGGAGGAGGAATGACAACTGGTGAAAAGTTGGAAAGGACAAGGCAATGGGAGATTAACATGTTAGAAATTTAATTATCAAGTTGATTGTTTCCTATAGGTTTCTATAATTAATTGTAGGTTCCTATAACAATGGTTTCTTACAGATATTCAACTTTTTAAAGCAATGTGCAACTGGTTGAGTATGAAGTGTATAGTTTGTTGGGGTATAACACTAACATAAAAATAGTTGTGCAAGTCATTACACGTTGTATAAAGAATAAGAGATTGTATAAATGTGGTCCTTAGTGCAGTCAATAATTGCAGCACAGATGCATCCTTCTTTCTCACTTTCGACTTGGTGAGCTACTTGACTATTGCACAACAGCTGAGCTCAAGGCCATGGTACACACTGGACAATTAGTGGTGATACTCCAGGATCCAGTGTACTGGTGTAGACTGGTGCACATTTTTTTTCTAAGCTAAAAGAGTATAGGATTTTGGTTGTAATGTTTAAGGGCTTGTCTAAACTATCTAGTCCGTGAGCTGCTCTTCGCTGATGCTGCTGCCCTTGTTGCCCACACAGAAGCAGTTCTGCAGCGCCTAACATCTGCTTTGCAACAGCTGCAGAGCTGTTTGGGCTGGAGGTGAACCTGAAGAAAACGGAAGTTCTTTACCAGCCTGCATGACAGGACGAACACCACCATCCCCACATTGCCGTCGGCAAATTTGTGCTTAAGTCCATTCAGCAGTTCACCTACCTGGGAAGCATCATCTCCTCAGATGCCAAGATTGACAAAGAGATCGATCACAGATTAGTAAAGGCATATAGTGCATTTGGAAGACTTTACAAAAGAGTCTGGAGTAAGAAACACCTGAGGCGAAGCACAAAAATCAGTGTGTATAGAGCCATTGTACTGTCTATTCTCCTTTACGGGTCTGAAACATGGGTCACCTATTGCCAACACTTACGACTCCTTGAACGTTTTCATCAGCACTGTATACGCACAATCCTAAATATACACTGGACTGACTATGTGACGAATGTTGCTGTCCTTGAGCAAGCAGGGATCACCAGCATTGAGGCCATGATACTGAGAACACAGCTGTGTTGGGCAGGGCACGTTTCTAGGATGGAGGACCATCGCCTCCCCAAAATAGTACTCTATGGTGAACTTGCCACGGGTCAGCGTAAGAGGGGCACTCCAAAAAAGCGATATAAGGACTCCCTGAAACAACATCTCAGGCTCGGCCAAATTGATCACCAACAATGGTCCGCCCTGGCCTCACATCGGGAGGCATGGAGACACACTATCCACAATGCTGCAGCCTTATTTGAGAACTCACGCTGAACAAGTCTTGAAGAGAAATGACAACGCAGAAAGAATCACAACCTGGAAACATCACCCAAGGAGACCTTCTGCTGTGCTTTCTGCAACTGGACTTGTTTATCTCAGATTGGCCTTTTTAGTCATCAGCGCGCTTGCAGAAAGCGCGGAATGACTCCTTCCTGAATCTTCATTTGCAAAGAAAAGCCAGAGAGAGAGAGAAAGAGAGAGACATTGGCATAAAACCCTACATCTACCTCGTAGCTGTGGTAGATTTCTTTGATCCACACTCACCGGGCTTGTCCTGCCACACTGTAAGCAAATATATGTGGTCCTGGAGTACTGTGTTACTGGATAAGCAGAGATACACTTATCCAGATATGTGCATAATTTAAAAATAAATAAACAAAAGCTCCAGAACAGAGTCCTGTCCACCAGAAATCCTGCCCTGGCTTTGCTCCGAAGCAAAACCTCAGCTGCCACACAACCAAAAATTTGGGTTTTCTTCTCAAATGCAGAGCAAACCATGAATCTTACAGATCCAGAGTTTCCTATAGAAATCCCAGTGAAGATGTGCATTGGCAAAAAAACTGTGTATCAACTGTGTCACAAATTCAGAATGACTACGGGCTTTTTTGGCCATGTAGACAAGCCCTGCATCTGTCTAGTGCTTTGTTTCTTGCAGGTAGGTCTTGGGTTATGTTGCGGTTGTGTTCCTTGACTTGTGATGTAAATTGAGGCAGACATAAACAGAAAGAGCCAGTTCAATAGGACATCGCTGGAGAGGGGGAGGGGGATGCGTTCTAACAGAGTTGAAATGACCACAGAATTAGTAATTTTACCCAACCCACCTTGGGAGTTGCTTCCACAGCCAAGCCAAGTGGGCTGCCCATGGAAGCTAAGGAGGAAAGTCTCACTGTGTCTCCAGTGGAGCCAGGTTCTTGCCTGCTCCAGGGGCCAGATACCCTTCCCCGTTTCCCTCCATTCACTACACCAATAGCTCCCTTCCTCTTTCCCGCATTTTGTCCATGCACCTGCCTTCCTTGCTACTAGGAACTCTTCAGGTACACCCACTAGGAGCCCACCCCTGGACAGCAGATCTCTAGAGTCTATTCCCCACCTGCAGAAAGTCAGAGAGGGAGGGGAAGGTGAGAAGAGACCCTTCCTTGGATTTCTCCCCTTTACCCACAGCCAGGAACCCCTTTTCTGTGTGCCCCAAATTTGTCACCCTGGCCCAGATGTGCTTACCCAGCTAATTGACCAGCCTAAACTCATCTACTGGCAGCCCCTGCCTGATGTACAGGTCTGCTGTTGGCAAAGAGCTGCAGGGCCAGGCTGAATTTTTCCCCTCACCAGGGCCTAAAGCCACACTTGGTAGCCCTGGTGCTGCTAGACAGTGTTTGTAGTGCTAGTAATTGAAGGGCATTATGAAGTTATTCTGTCTTTTTCTCCTGAACAAATTCTGTAAAATTTAAAAAAGGAGGCTAAATTAGATCGATTGGAAACACATGAGAAAACTGTGAGCAGGACACAACAATGTCACCCTGTAGCCACTGAGGCAGAGTGATGATACAATAACAACTTTATCTGGCACTCCCCTCAATTTGTTCTTATATTCTATATTAATATTAATAATAACTACATATTCCATACTTTGGTCAAACCAATGGAATGAATCAACACATATTCAACTACTTTGGCTTAGGTAGGCTGATCAGTTTGGAATTACACCAGTCTTTTGAAATATTTGCTCAAACTGTCCCGCACAGGAACTTGCTTATTGTGGTCTTGCAGGGCCCGATCTGTTGCCTCCCATCAGAAATGGATTCAAACAGGTATTATTTTAGAATGCTTTAACGGGCCCTACCCTTTCTTCCCCATATCTGTCCCGGGGATGTCCTGAGGACTGTCTGGGGGCAGAATGTGGCAAATACCTTGTGTCGTATGGACTGCGGGGCTCTGAGACAGGGGCAAGACAAGCCCATCTAGACAAGCCCATGGTATGCTGACAATCCTGCTCATAGCTTCTAAGGACTTTTTCAGATGGAGACAAAAACCCCGAGGAGGTCAGGAGAACAACAGGGCTGTTTCGCTTACAGAGCCCCTTTTCAGACAGCCCCGTCCTCCTCCATCCTCCTCCTGTCCTCCTCCTGACCTTCCCTCATACTGCTGGCATTGCTTTTTACTGACAGAGAACCTCAATCCTGTTCTCTGAAAAGGGGTTTTGAAAAGGGGCTCTGTAAGCGAAACAGCCCCATTCTTCCCCCGACATCCTCAGGGTTTTTTTCCCCATCTGAAAAAGTCCTAAAGCCCAAAGAAGATAGTGAATTTTTCTAGATGACCATTTCAGCACAATCTGCAGTTACTACTCAGTTTATTCATATTCTTTGTTTTTTCTTAGCATAGTGCTTTGATTTCCAAAAGATAGCAACAAACAAACTCTGAAATGTAAACACTAGATTCTAGCCTGTTTAGGAAAATAAAAATTGGTGATTGTCAACAAAACTACCTCTTTCTTCTGGAGCAACAACTAACCATTTCAGGAATCATTTTTTGTTTCTTTTAAAACATCATCAAGGACACACACTTTCTCCTGCTTGACAGTTCCCATCTTACTTAAACATCAACACCAAAAAATTGGATTTAAACTTCTATTAAATTTCTGTGTTTCTTCACACTATCACCAATACAAAATCTTGCAGCTTTCATCAAAGTAAATGCACCTTTTTATGCTGACCTAATTTTGGCATATATTATTAATTTTGAATGCCCACCTGCTCCTTGTTAAATTTTCTTAAATTCTGTTGATTTCAATGGGATTAGAAGCCTGGAGCTGGGAGTAAAGAACTATGTAGACTGCACTTGTTGGGAGGGAGTGGGTGACATATTTTCCTCCTCCTCCTTTCAGTAATAATGAGCTTCTTCCATGCGTAAAACGCTTCTGTTCCTTGCAAGGGAAGAGAAATGACTTGGGTCAGACAGTTTCCTTCAGCATTAAGCTCTTTCCTTTCCAATCCAGCTTGTTGCAGACATTCTGGTTGCAGCCTTCTTTCTCTGCCTCTGTAATCCTAGCTGGTTTCCCGTGGCCATGGTGGGGTGCTTCCTTTGATGTCACCCTGCAGGTGGTTGCCTATGTATATTATGAAGGCCTGCTAACAGAAACCCTTCTGAGGAGCAAATGAAAACACAGAGAGGATGCCATTGTGCTTTTGCGCCTTATATAGATGTGAGGAACTGACGTCAGTGCCTAAGGATTTTGTTGTGTAATGTAATAATGTTTTACAGAGGGGGCAAAACTTCTAATGTGACTGTGATCTGCTTTTCTTTGACAAAAGATAGATTATATTAACGTTTAGAAGGAAGAGGTCAAGTGAGATTTAGAAAAAACATGCAGGATTCTTCCTCAACTGATTGGTTTGGGCATGAATGAGTTACTGTTATGAGTTGGCTTTAGAGGGCAAATATTTCTTTTGGCTTCGGTGACTCTTACATATTCAGGCTCCTGCAGCTGGGTCATGATTATATATGTGTGTGTGTTTAAATATTGCATGAAAAAAAATGTAATTTTCCTTTATTCATGGTGCAGCTATGTGAAGTTTTTAAAAAAGCCTTATGAAAAGCTGTCCCTTTAAATTCAGGGGTTGAACCACATCTTGAGGCTACTCAATATTTGACCCAGAATATTAACCATTCTAGTCTCGATACGTTTACACAAAATCTCAGAGTAAACACATATGAATAAGAGTTTTTTTTAAAAAAAAGAGAGGATTATATATTAATTCCTTATTGGGGTGCCTGGTGGAAGAAATAGAAGCAATTTTTATTTGTGATGCTGAGGGTATTACATAATATTATTTTAAGGGGTGGGTGGGCTAGGGTACTGCAATTATGGAGTCTTTATATTGTAAGCCACCCCAATTGTGTTGCAGAGGGGTGGGATAGAAATAAATTTTATTATTTATTATTATTATATTGGGGTTCACCTACCAAGACTCCAGAATGGCGAGATTTTACTGTCCACATGCAGCGGGCCTGCTTCCTGGTTATATTTATTTGTTTGTACCCTGCTCTTCAGCCACAAGGCTATCAGAGCGGCTTACAAATTGTTTTAAGCAATAGCTATTTACACATCTACACTGCATCAAGCAGTTTCCAATGTGTGTTAGCTAATGTGTGTTACAGAAGAGCAATGGCAGATGGCAGCTGTAGCAGTGTGGGCTCCTGAATTCATGCAGGGCCCAATCATTTTTTTGCTGGCTGAAGCGGTCTTTCCCAGGTACATATTTTTTAAAAGTGGTGCAGTGGGCTTTACCTCTTCTTGGCCTTGTCTGTGCCCAGGGGGTTGTAAGGGGGGAAACGGGGCAGAAGCTTTTAGTTGTTAGGATTGCAGGCTCCAAGATGGGGCCAAGACAGGGTAAAAAGCCCATCTAGACAAGGCCTAAGCAAGCCATCTATAATAATAATAATATAATAATAAAATTTTATTTCTATCCCGCCCCTCTGCAACGCAATCGGGGCGGCTTACAATATAAAAACTCCGTAGTCCCAGTACCCTAGCCCACCCCCCCTTAAAATAATATTAAACTATAAAAGATTTAAAACATACAGTAAATTAAAAATATATAAATTAGAAAAAGATTAAAACATACAATAGTTTTTTTTTTTTTTAAATCTGATTACAGCTCAGGGAGGACAGCCGAGTCTTGAGCCGGGATAGTTATTCAGGAAAGGCCTGCCGGAAAAGATCCGTCTTGACAGCTTTTTTAAAGCTGTCTAAGGTGTTAATAAGACGGATCTCGTCCGGCAGGCCATTCCATAATCTGGGAGCAGCAGCGGAGAAGGCCCTCTGGGACGTCACCGACAGCCTTCTATGTCTTCTCTATTTGTACTTTAATTTCATCCAGTTTTATCTCCCAGAGCTAATGGTATTGTACACGATTTCACTCGTCTCACATGCATTTTTATCCTCTCAGCAGTCCTGTGGTTAGGTCAGGTTGAAAAGCTGTGATTGGCTCAAGATTACTTTAATCTTTATGAGGAAGCTGGGTTTTAAACCTGATGTATGCCCTGGACAGTAGGGGTGAACTTGGAGCGGGGTACACAGTTGATGCAGTGAACCTTGATCTGAAAGAAAGCTGTTATGGTACCAGATCCTATCATGATCTTGGAAGCTAAGGAAGGTCAGCCCTGGCTAGTACTTGGATGGGAGATCACAATGAATACCAGGTTCTGTAAGCTATATTTGAAAGGAAGGAACTGGCAAAACCATCTCTGAGTATTCCTTGCCTAGGAGCTTGTCTACACCAGTGAAAAACCACAAATCCCCCCTGAATCTGGCCCAATAATGCCACACGATGTGCAGCCTTTTCTCCAAATCCAGTGCAATAGTGACATGTGATCTACAGCCCCTTTCACACCAGACTAAGGGAATACCAGTTTAATCCAGGTTTTAGAAAACTCGCAGTTTCCAGAATTTGTTGGAAACTCTGGAGAAAACTGCCATGTGAACACTCCATCTGCACTGGATTCAGGTGAGGTGGGGGTGGGGAGGAGCAGAAAGACAAGTGCTGCCTGAGGTGCAGCCATTTTTTATCCTCCTCGGCACCACTTCTCTTTGCAAAGGAAGAGCTCCAGTAGTAGTCACTCTTTCTGAGGTCAGAACCCCTGGTGAGCCCCACCATCACAAGGCTAACCACCCATTCTGGCTTCAGAGAGGGTGAGTATTGCTTGGGCTTTGGTTTTCTGGCACATAATTGCCCCTCTGAGCTCGGGAAAAAGCAAAGCGCCAGCGGTAGTTGCCCTCTCTGAAGTCAGAACGAGTGCCCGCCCCACCATTGCAAGGCTAGCCACTCGATCTGGCTTCAGAAAGGGTGAGCACCACTGGGACTTTGATTTTCCGGTGCACAATTGCCCCTTTGAGCTCCAGGAAAAGCAAAGCACCAGTGGTAGTCACCCTCTTTGAAGTCAGAAAACTGGTGCCTACCCTGGCTTCAGAGTGTGCAACTACTGCTGGCACTTTGCTTTTCCTTGAGCTCAGAGTCAAGCGTGAACAACTTTGAATGGAAGTCAAGTTTTACCTCAGTCTCACCTGGGATCAGAATGGCAGAACACCAGAAGAATGACAGCATCATGCAGTCAGGCAGCACAGAAGACAAAACCTTCCTGCTACACTACCACTTTACTTTGGCATGTGGTAAGCCCCTCCGTCTCACTCACTTCATCACTGCCAGCTCCCTGAAAAACCAGGGGACTGGCTCGGTTCCATTTTAAAAGAGGTGATGCTCAGGAGTGATTGTGTCCACTGCCTGGCCATTTCCCCTTTCCAGAGGTCAGCGAGAGCTTTGACAGAATCACCTGCCAAGAGCCATCAGGAATTCACCTGGATCCATCAGCCTTCTAGGTGGAACATCCTAATTGGTCCCCCACCCTTGCAGAAGTTTGGAGTCCCAGGAGATTTTCACACAGTGCAAAATGCCCTGTTACTGCTCCGCCACCTCTTCTCCCATTCCTGCCATGGAATAACATAAACCTTTCACACACTTACCTTAATTCCGCGGCAGGAATGGGCTCCACCTTCCCCAAACATAAAATCAATTCACCAAGCACAAAAACACACTTTAAACCACACAATCAAAACAGGGAGGGTAAAATAAAGGGTGCCAATTACCTGGATGTCCAGCTCGTACCAGGAAGTGTTTGGAACGGACCTTCTCTCCGCAGATGTCATTTCGGAACAGGAACGGGGCTTCTGTTTGCACACCCATGATTACATGATAGCGACGGAACGGGAGGTCTATTCACAATGAAAAATCATGATTACACTGTTCTGGAACAGTCACAGAAGCAGGATGGATGCAGGACAGAACGGGGTCATCCGAAAGGGAAAACCTTTCCCAACCCTGTTCTGTTCCTGCCACGGGATATATAGCCCGTGTGAAAATCTCCCCAGTGAGTGTAAACCTGACTAGGTAATGATCTGTCCATGACAATGGAACTACAGAAAGGTCTTCCATACCAAGATCACCACCACCCCATCCAGCACAGAAAACAAAGGCCAGAGTGTGCATGGCAGTTTGAGTAGGGCTGAACATTATAAATGGGGGTGGAGAAAAATAATGTAGAACACCTTCAGCTCCGGGATACAAATTGAATGTAAATAATTAATATACTTATGGTTAGAAAAAGCATGACTGTCATAAAGAAAGGGAAATATTTCCAAAAGCCTTTTAGGGTACCTCACTGCAGCTACAATCCTGTACTTAATTATTAGGAAACAAGACCCACGGAATTCATTGAGGCATACTTCTGAGTAGATATGTGTATAATTGCATTGTTAATTTAAATAAGAATATTGCTCTAGAAAGGCAGACTTTATGGGGCATAATGTGTGTGATGATGCCACCCAATCCTCATCCTTTTTCTGGGGCTTTGGAAAGGGATATGATCATCACTGCAAGGTCATTCTCATCTAATGGACTTTCCTTCCCACCTCCCAGGTGGGCCATCTCTGCATATTCACACTTGTTAAATGTGTCACCCTCTTTCCTCAGTTTTAAAAGCTGAGCATGGTTGTGCATGGTTAGAACCTGAGTATGAGATCACCATGGAATAACAGGGATCTTCCAGCAGGGCTAAGAAAAAATCCTGCTTGAAACCCTGGAGAGTCATTGTTGCCATTCAGAGTTGACAATATTGAGCTAGGTGAACCAGTGAACTGGCACTTTCAGATGTTCCTGTTTGTTGGGATTTTAGGCATTCTCCTAACTAGGCACTGGTCTTAAAACTGCTTCAGGAATAATAGAATCATAGACTTGGAAGATACCATAAAGGCCATCCATTCCAACCCCTGCCATGCAGAATACATAATCAAAGCACTCCCAACAGGTGGCCATCCCAGCCTGTTTTTAAAAACCTCCAAAGAATATACTCCCAGGCAGCGTATTCCATTGTTGAACAGCTCTTACCATCGGAAGTTCTCTGTAATGTTTTGGTAGAATCTCTTTTTCTGTAGTTTGAATCCATTGCTCCGTGTCCTGGTCTCTGGAGCAGCAGAAAACAAGCTTGCTCCTTCTTCATTATGGCATTCCTTCAAATATTTAAACATGACTATCATGTCACCTGTTAACCTTCTCTTATCCTGGATAAACATATCCAGCTGCTGTATTATCTACTTTCATGGCATTGGAATCAAATGGTAAAACGTTCAGGAACAGGACAAGACATTACATGTGTATCAAGACTGGAGAAGGATAAGCACATTTTGGAGGAAACAAATCCTATGCCACACAAGTGGACTTCCAGTCAGGCAAAAGACCTGCTTCCTTCCCTCCCCTCCTGCACTCCTATGACTTTCCAAATCTGCTCTGCATCCTTCTCTTCAAGATTTGAGGGCATTAGGGGGTTGCATAGGAAGACAAAATTTGTTCTATCACTGGTGTCTGTTCCACTCCTGGTGCCTACCAAAGGAACAGACAGCACTGGATATTGGAAGTGTTTAAAAATGCAGGGTTTCAATGTTCTCTGTTAAACCCTCCTCACTGCACTTCACTCCTGGGAAGTACAGCCAATTAGCAGAGTACACACATGCAGCAGTGTTAGCGTAATAATCTTAGCATACATGAAAATAGATTGCTTATAGACAACCAACACCCTTTCTTGTCCCAAGTTACTTGTTTAGCCAAATAATCACTCAAGACTCATAAAAGTAGCTTAAAAAGGTACAAAAACACATTTACTCACAGTTTCAGAGCATAATACGTGGCAGAACTTCAATACAGCTTCCATGTAGACTAAAACCACTTAAAAATGACTAAAAACTACATCATAACAAAAAAATAAGCAGGACTCCCTGAGAGGGAGGTCCTCTCTCTCTCAAAACATGGCGAAGAGTGGGATTAGAGTCATGGTTGGCTTATAGACAAAGGAGGAAGACTTAGACACTCTCCTTTCACTAGAAGCCCAATAGCAAAACATTAGGAAGTCACATCAGCACATAATGTTTGGTTTCTTGGTTAACTCTTTGATAGCAAAACATTTCCACTTATTGGATTGCAAACTATATATTCCAACACTGGATATAACCCTTTGGAAGAAAAGAGAAGAGAAGGCCTTGATGGCAGAGACCTCTTCTTGGCAGAAGTAGCACAAACGTAATCCTATTGCTCATGTTTTATCTGGAATTTTTTCACATATGTTGTTTATATATCTCACATAACTTGTACATGTAGACCTTTATATGCTAAAAATTACAGAAAGATATTTGAAAATTGAGGTGGGGGGATTCTTTAGCTGAATGCTAGCTCAAAGCATGTCACTTTGACCCAGTTGTCCTCGTGAATTAAATCTGAAATGTGAACGAAATCAAGGAAATTACATTCCTACCCTTGGAGGGCTTTTTCCTTTTGAGTCCTATACTCACCTTCCTATTATTGTATTCTGTCCTTGACTGCTCTGATAGTAGGCTAACTGGCCTGCAGTTCCAAAGGGTCAGTCAGTTTGCCCTTTTAAAAATATTGACACAACATCAACTCAGGATACCACGTGCTGAGAAAGTGGCTTACCGCTTGAATGCTGTTTGCGTTGCAGGCATTAACCTTTAAGGACTGAGCAGCTTTGAAATCTATTTACTATGGAAAAAGCACTTTGCTTTCAGTGTAAAATAAAGATCAGAGCTTGGGCAGACATAATATATTTTCTTTGTTATTTCTCTCTAGCAGCTTACTCATTGCTTTCCCATTTAATGCATGGATATTCAGATCTACTACGGCTTGCAAAGAACTGGTCTAGCAGGTGGTGAAATTTCATCAAGGATAACCATGTGAGACATTTTGAGCTTCTATATTTTATGCACAAGGAGTGCTTTAATGCCTACACCTTATTGGCAATTCTTGTGGATTTTAATGGAATTAGACATACACCCCAACATACATTACAGTTGTATGCAGAAATACATTAATGGTGTCTATTTATTTTAATAAAGATGTATTTATGCAGACAATGTAATATATAGAATAGAGGTGGGCAACTACTGTGGAGTCAGGGACTACTTTTACAATGGCTGTGTGTTTGAGGGCTGCACTTTTTGTGTTTTTTATGTTTTGAATTTGTTAAAATACATAAAAATTAGTTACATCTTTAAAAAAACTTAACTGAAAAGCATTAAAACTAGTCTTTATTATGAGCTGTTCAATTCATTAAATTTCCCTTCATTTTTAACAACACTGGAATAGAAGACCCCCTAATTCATACTTCATTATACTATTATTAAATTTATATCTATGTATGTATTAATCTTAAATGTACTTAAACTGACTGTAATTAATATGATATGACTACTGTTGCTTGAACTAAAAGGAACTAAATTGACAATGTTCTTGACTATCCCATTGGCCAATTTATCTAAGCATGGCATAGATGGTTCCAGCAGATGAGAAAGTCTATCATAAAAATGTGGATCCCTCCCCACTCTCCATTGCTGGACCTTGTGGTAACAAGGAAAGGTACTTTTTACATTCTTTTCTTTATTACTATTACTATTACGATCAATCAATACTGCAGCATAAATATTTAAGTGAATAAAGTTCATGCAACTGGAAGTACATTTTGGCTTTGCAAACAGGTGTGCGTGTGTGTAATAGAATTTGAGGAATAAAGGTGCCTCTGAGCATATTCTGGGTACACAATGTATTTTAGCACTAATACAAAATGGGTATGATGTTAATCCTAATTAAGGCAATTCCTTCTGGAGGACATTTTTGCCCATTTTAAGGATGCATAAAGAGTCTGGGGTTCTTTTGCATACATGGTTCACTTGTGGCTAATATATCCCTCCAAAATGCCCTTTGCCTCCTCTGGTTCTGTCTCCCTCCATTAGTGGTGTAATGTAAGCTAAGAAAGAAAAAGAAGCAAGGAAGAAGTACAGTTGTCCCTCCATATTCACGAATTTGGTATCCACAGATTTAAGTATTCACGGCTTGAAAATATTCTTTAAAAAATAATAATCCCAAAAGCAAACCTTGATTTTGCCATCTTATATAAGGGACACCATTTTGCTGTACCATTGCATATAATGGGACTTGAATATTCATAGATTTTGGTAACCACAGTGGGTCCTGGAACCAAACCCCAGCGAATATGCAGGGACAACTATATACCAAAAATAGCACATATCCATAAGGAGACTTGAATACCTATTAATTGGCAGTGTACCAATGGGCGGGGGGGTGGGTTTTCAAGTTATTTAGTAGTGCAGCCCTATAGGGAGCAGGTTCATATTGCTGGGCCACTCTTTCCCAACCCCTTGTAGGCCAATGACATAGGGGGCATGGCGAAGCAACCACCTGCCTGCTGAAGCCCTGGCTTATCTAGCCAGCACTTTGGCCTGAGATTCACCTCTGTTCCCCTTCCCCAGCTTTACCTGAGTTTTGAGGGTGGGACTCAGCCAGCTCCTGAAGTTCCAAGTGACTCCATATCATTTCTCCCTCACCTTCCCTCAGGACTCAGCCAGCTCTTGAAGTATTGGTTGGTTGTGCTTTGCTCCCCCCTCACCCTTCCCATGGGAACAAAGCTGGCTTACTGTGAAAGAACCTAGCTGTGGATGTCCCTGGCTTTGGTCATGCCCTTTTCAGCCTTGCTTTGAGGAAGAAAGAAGCTTATTGGGGAACCTGCATAGTCTGCAGATTGGGGGTTCCTCTTATCTAGGGCTGCATCTGCACTACAGAAATAATCCGGTTTGACACTACTTTAACTGCCATGGCGCAATGCTATGGATTCCTGAGATTTGTAGTTTGTCGTGGCACCAGAGCTCTCTGACAGAAGCTAAATATCTTACAAAACTACAGATCCCAGAATTTCATGGTAGTTAAAGTGATGTCAAACTGAATTATTTCTGCAGTGCAGATGCAGCCTAGGAGTAGAATGCCACTTGGAACTCAAGAAAACGTACTTCTGTGTAAATGTGATTGCTCTTGAAATTATCCACACACATTCCTTTTTGTCAGTCAGATCAATATCAGTGTACTGTTGTAAAAACATCCACATTTCAGCTGAGCAATAGACTAACTGGTTGTAAGGGCCAGTTTAGTTCCTAGCAAGTTACTCACAAGGTTGTTCAGAAAAGGAATTAGATGAGAAAGCAGTGTTATAAACTTAAATGAGTAGCATATTTGGCAATTTGGATGGAGACTGACCCTCTCTGGAGTAAGCTTAAACAAGTGCAAGTTTTAATAACCAGATATTGCCTTAGTGAGCAGGTATGAATAATAATTTAGAGCTTTGCTTCTGTTGCATGGGGGTATCAAAACATCAGAACTAGAGGGATAGCCTCCTCCCTTCCATTTCTGGGAGCTTTCTCTATGCACTGAGTGTTATACATAGCCTAGGCAAAGCAAGTTTTGAAGCCCTCAGGAAATACTCGCAAGGTTGATATTGCCCCATCTATGATATCTTTTGCTGCACAGTAGAAAATATGTAGCAGTGGGGGAAGGAAGACTTAGAAGGTCCTAAATTTTGGTCTTCTATGCAGTAGTGGTTGCATGTTAGTAGGCAGGTAAATCCATTCTGGCATTTAGTCTGAAATAAAGGAGCTATCCAAGGGTTCAGCAACTTGCATAGCTCCTTTAAAGTTAATCCTAAAGTTGATTTAGTGCTCCACTGACTTGGAAGTCACCTGATGGCCACAGCTTCTGGTTTGAATAAAGTTGAATAATGTCACTGACTGCAGAGTCACTTTGAAGCTAACAGAAAGCTGATAAGACAAATCCACTTTACCACCCTTTAGTGTTCTGGCTGAGAACTATACGTGACTTAGTTCACCTTAGCTCACCCAAGTGAGTTGCCTGTCCTGCAAGGTTAATGTTTAATCCTAGGGGAGTTCTAGGGCAATCTTGAATAGCCATGAAGGCCAGCTAAAGCACTTACCTCGACAACAAGAGATGTTCTGTGCCAATGGTAGATAGGTAGTGGGTGCAAATAACAACATTGATGGTTGTAGTCTACAAACTATGTACTTAAAAAGGAGTACTTACATGTAGTTCAGTAAATATAGATTTCAGCAGGCCACCTGTGGATGTTCTTTGGAGTTTCACTTTTGGTAGCATATTATCATTTTCACATTAACTATTATTTATGAAACTTAAATAATTTGAGTCTATCGAGATTATCAGATGCTTTAAAAGTGGTATTACACAAATGGCAGATCGCAAAAGAGCGCCCTTTTGAGATGACGTTGTTCCCTCCTCATTATGCAACCGTTCTGCTGCTGTTCTGCCAGTGCTGCTTTTTATTGATGGGGTAAGCCGTCAATAGATCCCCCATTCCGTTTCTGTCACGGATAATCCTGCGAGCGAAAAGGTGCCCCATTATGCTGGTGAGATCGCAGCATCAATGGGACGTCCCTGCCAGAACACTTCCAGGTGAGATCGGGACATCCAAGTAAGTGACACACTTTTTATTATCCTCCCTAGGTTACTTCTACCTTTTAAAGTGTGTTTTTCTGCTTGCTGTATTTTTTTTCATATTCTTTTTATTTTTATTTTTGAATTTCCTGCGATTGCGTCTTCTTGTGAGAATCTGCAGGATTCTGCTCCAGGAAGTGAAGGGAGCTCTGTTAGAGCTCCGTTCACTCCTGGGCTGCCAGAATGACAGGAGAGCAGGTAAATGTGGTGGGGAGGGTTATTGTGGCATGACAGGGACAGGACAGGGGCAGGAGGGGAGATTGTGGGACAGGAACACTTTTTGGTTGTTCCTGTCTGATAATATCCTATGATAATTTAAGGATCCTTTCCTTCCTGTTGAATCCACCTACTCTTTACATATATGTGGCACTGGATAAAGAAGGTTAACACCTTCCCCCTATTGGAACCCTGTATCTACTTGAAAGAAAGTTACTCTTACATATAAATTCTAACTCAAGGGTTGTCTAGATGGTGACAATAATCCTAATAGAAATCGCACAGAATACCTTTTGTCCCAATGAGATCCCATGGTGATTCGCCTTATTCAGAAGGAAGGGAGTAAAAAACTCCAAAAACATGGGGTGGGGAGCCTTTGCAGCTTTCCCCGAGGCTTTGAAAGTAATGTGTGGAAATGCACATTACCACTCGTTTGGATAACTGATTTGCAATGCAGCACATTCTTGGTGAGGGGAGAAATGGAAAGCTGACTGGTTGTACATGGGCAGGAGGTGGGCTTGCTGGCAATGAAGTGGCTAGAAGCACCATTCTGGAGTTTTGCATAGCTGATTGTGTGCTTTTTTTGCTGTGCTGAGGCAACCAAACAGCTTTTTTAAGTGGAAGGTTGCATTTACACACCTTTAGTTTGAAGTTAAAAAAAAAATACTTTGCAGTGGCAACAACTTGTTGAGAATAATAATGCAAGTAATTCACTCTTGGCTACCACATTGATTCAAAGGCATGGCTGTGTGTGAACTTCAAGCATGGATAGCTTCACATACCAACAATTTTGCCAAAGGACCATGGAAACAAAGGAACGGTGCTATAATTTTGCATTAATGTGCAGCAATAAGCATTATATCTTCTTGTCTAGACAACCCCTAAGAAAAGGAGCCAGTGTGGCATAACGGTTTGAGTGTTGGACTACACTCTGTAGACCAGGGTTCAAATCGCCACTTGGCCATGAAAAACCACTGGGTGACTGGGAAAGTCACACTTTCTCAGCCCTCAGAAAGCGCTGGGATAGGTTTGCCTTAGGGTCGCCATAAGTAAGAAATGACTTGAAAGCACACAACAACAACAGAATTAAAAGAAACTGTCCAGAATCCTGGTTGAGCACTCCGCTAGACTTGGATAGGCAGTAGCTTTGAGAGGAAAGAGGCAACAGGCTGTGAAACCATGAAAGAAGTAAGCCATTGGAGACATAGTCTGCTTGGAGCTGGCAGATTTTGGTGCCACTGTGTGGCTTTGGGAAAAGTGGAAATGCTAGTGTTGTCTACTAGCAGGACTGTGACCCATGCAAATATTTAAAATGGGAGCATTGATGTGAAATGTGTCATCATTTCTCTTTCTGAAATCTAAAATGTGGCATAAAATCTCCACCACAGAAATGCACATCTTCATACAGTGGGCCCTTGGTATCCACTAGTGTTGGGTTCCAGGAATCCTGTGAATACGAAAATCTGTGGATGCTCAAGTCGCATTATATACAATGGCATAATAAAATGGTGTTCTTTGTATAAAATGGCAAAATCAAAGTTTGCTTTTTGGATTTTTAAAAAAATATTTTCAAGCCGTAGAAGGTTGAATCTGTGGATAAAGAATCCATGGATACGGAGGGATGACTGTACATTCTTTTTCCTGGTGTGTCTACTGTCTTTACATTCTTTTTCAGAGGCCCTGAGTTGCCTACCCATATTAGAGGACCTTTTCTGCCATGGCAGCAAAATTCTGGAATTCTCTCCAGATAACTTTCTGGCAGCACCAAAGACTATTTTTTTCAGAGGCTGTTTGAGCTATTGTGTGGAGCATGATTGTTTCTGTTTGCCTGTGAAGTTTATTTTATGGTTTTAATTAGTATGCTGCAAACTGCCTTTTAGTACTTCAGTGCAAAGAACAGTATGTGGGTGGCCTGAAAAAAAATGAAATACAACTTCCTTGGTGTAACTGTGAAGGCTAAGTCCCAAGCTTCTTTTAAAATTTACTACTGCCACTGTATTTGATTATTATACTTATATTTGTTTATTTAATATCCTATCTTCTTCCCAATACTGTGACCCAAGGTAGCTCACAACTTAATTAAAAAATAGATAACAGCTAAAAGCACAAGTTATATTAAAGCACAGTTAAACAAATTTAATTGAAACAACTGAATTAAAAAATAATTGAAAAGCACATGGGGGAGAACCTAAAGTCCTTCCCCAGAAGCTAGTCAGTTACTATTGCCTGCCCAAATAAAAGATCTTTACTTAGCAGCAAAATGACAAAAGAGCCAAGTCTACCTTTGAAGATTCTTCTATTCTCCTTTATGGGTCTGAAATATGGGTCACCTATCGCCAACACTTACGACTCCTCGAACGCTTTCATCAGCGCTGTATATGCACAATCCTAAATATACACTGGACTGACTATGTGACGAATGTTGCTATCCTTGAGCAAGCAGGGATCACCAGCATTGAGGCCATGATACTGAGAACACAGCTGCGCTGGGCACGGCATGTTTCTAGGATGGAGGACCATCGCCTCCCCAAAATAGTACTCTACGGTGAACTCGCCATGGGTCAGCGTAAGAGGGGCGCTCCAAAGAAGCGATACAAGGACTCCCTGAAACAACATCTCAGGCTCTGCCAAATTGATCACCAACAATGGTCCGCCCTGGCCTTACATTGGGAGGCATGGAGACACACTATCCACAATGCTGCAGCCTTATTTGAGAACTCGCGCTGAACAAGTCTTGAAGAGAAAGGACAATGCAGAAAGAATCATAACCTGGAAACATCACCCAAGGAGACCTTCTGCTGTGCTTTCTGCAACCGGACTTGTCTATCTTGGATTGGACTTTTTAGTCATCAGCGCGCTTGCAGAAAGCGCGGGATGAGTCCTTCCTGAATCTTCGTTTGTGAAGAAAAGCCAGAGAGAGAGATATTTCGTGTTATTTATGAATGGGGCACTTCCTAGAACAGGAAAAACTGCATTCCATCTGCAATGAGTAAAAAAAGTGTATTTCCAAGACATCAAATGTTCTTATTGGTCAGGCTTCAATTTAAGTTATAGTTCAGTTTCCAAACCTTCTCATATGTGAGGGCATCAGTATTGGAACATACAAAACAATCAGCTCTGAGCATGTACAAAGTGCA
This sequence comes from Gambelia wislizenii, assembly GCA_030847615.1. Classification (NCBI taxonomy): domain Eukaryota; kingdom Metazoa; phylum Chordata; class Lepidosauria; order Squamata; family Crotaphytidae; genus Gambelia; species Gambelia wislizenii. The sequence goes on from JAUMIR010000003.1 coordinate 218,888,374, forward strand.
TTTTCTCATCAGTATGCAGGAGATGAAGTGTGTGTGAGGAGATGAAGATGAGTCTGGCTGTTTATATGCAGGAAAGGTAGGGGGCATTCAAAGGTCTTGAGTACGGTATATTTACTGTGATAGGTTCGCTTTAGGGTTTTATTTAATTTATTTTATTTGTGGAATTTCTATGGTGCCTTTCTCCCAAAGTGGGACCCAAGGCAGCTTACAGAATAATTAAAATCACAATTAAAAGCAATTAAAACCAACAAAGTAAAAAACCAACAAAGTAAAAAAACAGATGAAAACAACATAAACATAAAAAAACCATAAAAACATACCTCGATAAAAAGCCACAATTATATGCCAAAGGCCTACTTAAACAAGAATGTTTTTGCCTGCCTGTGTGCCTGCGAAATGACAACAGGGAGGGGGCCAGCCTAGCTTCCCCTGGGAGAGAGTTCCAGGTGGTGGGAGCAGCCACAGAGAAGGCTCTGAAAGCCTTTCCCTCAAGATCTTAAAACCCTTGCAGATTCCTAGATGGAGATAGATCAGATAGTCTGGACCTAAGCCCTGCAGGGATTTATAGGTCATGTCCAGCCCAGAAACGAAGCAGGTTGCCATAACGTGGAGGTGACTTGAAAGCACACAGCAACAACAAATATGCCGATACATTTTTTTTTTGGGGGGGTTGCATTTAGGGCTGCAATCAGACAAGCTGCATATTCTGCATGTTTACTCAGACTCCCATTGTCCACTAGGGTTAGCTCCACCTTAATTGTTCAAAGCAGTGGTTCTTAACCTGGGGTCTGGGGACCCCCAGGAGTCCACGATGTCCTCATAGGGGATCCATGGAGGGTTGAAAGTTGCTTGGCCCACCTCCTCCCTGCAGTGGAGTGGCCAGGTAACAGGAGCCAAGGCAAAGGCTGGCTGGCTTGGCCTGCACATTGCCATTTAATCCACTCCAGCCACAAACTTGCAGGAAGAAGTAGGTGAAAAATCTTCCCTCCCCCTCCAGTGCCTCTGAGGTAAGATTTAACTGATGGTGTTATTATTATTATTATTATTATTATTACTACTACTACTACTACAGTAGGACCCCTGTATCCACTGGGGGTGTGGATACTGAAAACTGTGGATAATTGCAAACACCATTGAAAATAATGGGACTTCCGGTTTAAAATACTGTAGAGTTGCCTTGTAGGACCTAAAAAATGGCTAGAGAGGACACATTTTCTAGGAAGATTCTATGGTAGGTGTGCTGTTTTCTCCAGTGAATAATTGAATCAGTGGATAATGAATCAGTGGATACAGGGGTCCTACTGTATCATCATCATCATTATTATTACTGTTCTTCTTATTATTATTATTAGGGTTTTAAATCTTGAGTTAATCTTGGGGGACCATGGCAATGAAAGATATTTAAAGGGGGACCCTGGTAAAGAAAAGGTTAAGAGCCACTGGTTCCAAGGATTACAGGTGGGCTGAAGGAGCCATTGTGCAGAGGGTTAGAGGTGCGTTCGCCAGACTATTATTCTATCATTGTTTTTGTATTATTATTTTTATCAATCTTTTATTATTTTTTTCTTTTCCAAATTTGTATAATTGTAATGTGTAAATATAAGGTTCATTGGAAAAGAAAAAAGAGTGATTATAGTAGGTTTAGAGGAAAAACGTATTAGTGTTAGGATAGATAGTTTTATTTTTGTGTTAGAAAAGAGGAAAACCATTTTTTAATTAATTTTTTTTTGGCGTTATTGTCACCACCTTTTGCGGTCTGCTGTATTTTAATAATAATAATAATAATATTTATTTTTATCCCACCCTTCTGTTAAAAACAATGGGGCGGCTTACAGGAATTAAAATGCAACAATGCTAACTAAAATCCCTAAACACCACCCACCCCCACAAAAAGTTATTAAACTAATATAAAATTAAAAACCAACCTAACCCAAATCACATAAATCATTTTTCAGTAGAATGGTCTTATTCCAATAAAAAAAATATTAATCCCCCCTCAATTCCTAATGCCCACCCGCAGCGCCGGCCAGCCAGCCCGCTGAAGAGGCCCCGCCGGCGGCCCACTGGTACTGCTGCCGCTGCCGCTGCCTGGCAGGCGAGGCCCCCTCCTCTGGTCCTCCGGCTTCCCTCCTTGGCTGCGGCGGAGGGGCGGGGCGGGGCGAGCGGGGCGGGGCCTGTCACCGGCCCGGAGCGGGCTCTGATTGGTCGGGAGGACGGGAGGTGAAAGGGCGGCCTGGAGGAGGAGAGCGCTGAAGAGGCTGAAGTGGGGCCGGCAATGATGGCGGCGGCGGCGGCAGGAGCGGCAGCGGCTGTGGCCTCTCTGCGCCGGGCGGGTGCCTGTCCCCCTCGGCAGGGCAGAGCTCTGGGACGCTTGTTCGTGGCGCGGACGGTGAGGAGGAGGAGGAGGAGGAGGGCGGCCGGGGAAGGGGGCCACACTCACAATGCCCGCCCGTCTCCTTCGGCCGGAGAGGGGGCTGGCTGCTCAGAAGGGCTCTCCCGCCGCCAATCCCGGCCTCGCCTCCGTGTCGGCAGGCTGTCAGGCGGGCCGGCCTACGGGGCAGCTCATGGGCGCGGGGGGTGGAAGCGGGTCTGTCCGCCGGCGGGGAGAGGGCCGGTGTCATGCCACGTGTCAGTCAGCAGACGGGACGCGTGTCAGCTGCTGTCCTGCCTGCAGACGGGACGCGTGTCTGCGCCTGTCCTGCCTGCAGATGGGACGCGTGTCAGCTCCTGTCCCGCATGCAGACGGGACGCGTGTCAGCTCCTGTCCTGCTTGCCGACCGAATGCGTGTCTGCTCCTGCTCTGTCTGCAGCTTACCTTTCGTTTCGGAATTGTGTCTTGCCCATCGGCACGGGGAATGCAGTATAAGGGAGCAAGACAGTACGATGCATGTTGTCTGATCATGATGATGATGATAATTTATCATCATCATCATCATCATCAACAACAACAACATAATAATAATAATAATAATAATATAACCCGATGCAAGTGGCTGGTGCTGGTCCTGTGGAAGGGTACGAGGACTTCCTGAAGTGCGTTTGGGTGCTTTGACCAATTCGCGTGGGTGTGTGGCGCCTGGCAGTTTTTGAGAATTTTTATGTTGCATCCAAGGAAGTAGCTATCCACGACCGGTCCTCTCCGGAGCCTTTGGGATCCCTCCTGATAGTTTTGTTTACTGATGAATTGCATTCAACCTATAGAAAATGCTGAAGAGTAAAATCTTGGGCGTGTTTGCGCATATATGGGGGGGGGTTCTGAATTTCCATCACAGTGCATATTTCTTTTGGTTTGGTTGCTGTATACAGTATATTTAACAGTGTATCTACTGTTACTAAAATAGTGTTGTTACAGTTTGCTTTAACTTTGTATTTCATGAACTCTTCTACATTTATAAGTACTTTTTTGAAGTGGTTCAGCTAGTGTGATTGACTTGTTTATGGAGTGTTTTGGAAGCATTTTCATAGGCAAACTGCTCTGTTAAATTTAAACTTTAAATTGCAGGTAATAAGTACAGTTTTAACTCCTGTCAGAAGTAAGGATTTTGTTACAAAGCGGTTGAGAGCATGTCTTTGTCCTCCTGAACTGTCTAGTTGTCTGATTTGCACATATTTGCATCCAAGCTTGAACTGCTGTCACTTGACATAATTTATAGTATACAGTTGTCCCTTCATATTCGCTGAGGTTTGGTTCAAGGACCCCTGTGGATACCAAAATCCATGAATACTCAAGTCCCATAATATGCACTGGCATAGCAAAATGGTGTCCCTTATATAAGATGGCAAAATCAAGGTTTGCTTTTTGGATTATTATTTTTTAAAGAATATTTTCAAGCTGTGAATAGTTAAAATCATGAATGCCACATCCGTGAATGTGGAGGGACAACTGTAATTTATACTATACAGCAGAACTAGAGATGCATGAGAATGGTACAGCTACTGGCTGTATAAAAGGAGGGTAGTTGGATCTTAGTGGCTTAGAAGTTGCAGAGAGGTGAAGATAGTAAATATGACAAAAAAGACTGCGAGGATGGGCCTGCTTTGTACAGCCCCCCTACACTTCAGGCCCATCTACACGAGGGGGAAAAAATCCCAAATACCTGGTACTATTGGCATCTCGCAGTAGCAGCAACATGTCCAAACATTTTTTCTGGCCTCAGAAGCCCCCATAAACCTCGCATTTCTGATGGCGGTTGCGAGTGATTTACTCGTGTTAGTTCTTCACTGCCACTGGGTGTTTTTTTTTTAAGTCATCTCAATGTACATTGGTGCAATAGAGCGATTCTCCAAAGCAAAACAGATCCTTTTTATTGCCTTACCGAGCAATCGCTAAGGCGAAAATCCAACATGGCGGCAGCGGGCACTTGCCCTCCTACTAAGCTCTGCCCCTCCTCTCATCTGGCCAATCACCTTTGTGCTTCTCTTCATGTTTTTCATTGTTCTATAGTCCAAATGAGCAAAAATGCACACCCGCCTTGCGGTTTGTGAAAAAGTACGGGGAAATCTGTGAAGGCTTTTAGTGCGTTGTTTTTGCCATTTTGGGCCCCCCACCTTCCGAATAGTGTTGGTTGGTGCTGGATCCTGTTTAGACTGGTAGGATTATTAGTGAATTCCATGAGGGGTATTTTCATCGTTTAGATGGGCCCTGAATCATATATTACCATGCCAAAGTGCCAATCAGAGCCAAGCCAGATAAAAAGCTGAGAGATATGTGATTAGATCTCTTGAATTTAGTCTGTAGCAACCAAGAGGATGATCTAAATCAGTGCTACTCAAAGTGGTGGTCCATGGACTGGTGCTGACCCCTGAACCAATGGCTGCCATTGGTCGCTAGACAGTTTCCAGGAAAAAAACAGTAGTAGCCAGTAGGAGCATATATGGCATTGGTCCCTCCTCCCTTCATATAGCTTGGGAAGCACCGCCCTAAATCAGCATTCCTCAGTGTGGTCCCTTGCAGGTATATTGGAGTGCAACAGTCAGTATGTCCAGCCACCATGGGTAAAATGAGTGTGATGATGGGAATTATAGTACAGCACATTTGGAAGGCACCCCCCACCCTGTAGCTATTCATTTTTTTGGGGGGGGGGCAATGCTATCTGCATGTGTTTGTATGTTTTGTCCCAGAGTAAATCAGTTAGGGAGGGCAGTGGGATAAATTCCTGTAATCCAACTCTGTTCCCCCAATCTGATTTGTTGGCCTCCCCTCCCAAGATTCAGTCATGAATAGTCCAGCATTACATTTGGTTTGGTTCATTTTGTCCTTAACTTCATGAAGCTGCCAAACAAAATTTGCTTAGATGAAAGGCTGTTGTGTTTATATCATTAGCTCTGTGAGTAGTCTGGGCATGCTTAATGTTTTTGTGTTTTTATAGGTTTCAATAACCTGTGATAAAATTGCTTTCATTTGTCCCCCTTCCCAAAACCAGAGAGATCAGTGCATTATGCAAGATGAGAAATGGGAGAAAAAATTAAGAACGATACGGTAGTTAGAATATAGTGATCAGTAGAAAAGTAAATCAGGTAGATTTTAAAATAAAGTAGGCTACCCCAGTGTGTCCTTTCATAAGTTGGCAAGGGTATTTGGTGGAGGAAAACTGTTCTAAGCATTCCAAGGAAGGTTATATTTTATAATTATTATATTAAGTGGTCTCTTACATGAAGACATGTTGCTGCTTTTTGGAATGAAATGTGTACAGTGTTTATGGTAAAATGAGAGCTTCAACATGACAATACATCAAATCATGTCAGTATTGTGTGGTGCAATGTCACCATTTGTATGGCTTGACAAGAAATGGTCATCATGCTGTGTACTCATTAAGGAACATCTTGTGAAACAAGTTGCCTTCCTAGTATTCCTGCAGTTTTTACTTCTGTGTAGCACTTTAAGATTTTTTACAGTTTTTTAGGAATCAAATTCCTTAAAATGGGAAAATAAAGAAATTAGAAAAGGGCAAGCTTCAGATTTTCAGGATTCCCCCCCCCCTTTTTTTTTTTACTCAAATACTCCAGCTAGAGCCAAATACAGAGTAATTGTAAGGAGCACAGCTAGATGCAAAATGGTGGCTCAGAAGATTGAATCCATTGCCTGCTGTGTCCTATGAGTAATTCACTATGGTGACGTGAATATACTGTTGCAAATATAAATTTGCACATGAGCACAAACATCAAAGATTCTAACACACACAACTCTAATATTGGTCAGCAGATCTGGACAAAGACTTTGGGCCTATCTACACGAGGGGGAAAAGTCCAAAATACCCTGTAGTTTTGGCAACTCTCAGTAGCAGTGACACGTCTGAATGGTTTTTCTGACCTCGAAAGCCCCCATAAGCCTCTCTTTCCTGATGGCGGCTGCGAGTAATTTACTCATGTTAGTTCTTCACTGCCGCTGATTTTTTTAAATAATAATAATAAAAATAATAAAATTTTATTTCTATCCTGCCCCTCTAAGTCACCTGAAGGTGCACTGGTGTGATAGAGCAGTTCTCAAGAAAGCAAAACAGAAAATACTTATCCTTTTTATCGCCTTAGTGAGAGATTGCTAAGGCGAAAATCCAACATGGTGGCATCAGGTGTTTGCTCTCCTAGCAAGCTCCGTCCCTGCTCTCACTCAGCCAATCAGCTAGGTGCTTCCCTTCTAGTTTTTTTTTATTGTTCAATAGTCCAGATGAGCAAAAATGTGCACCCACCTCATGGTTTGTGAAAAAGTACGGGGAAATCTGTGAAGGCTTTTACCCTGTTGTTTTTTGCTATTTTGGGCCCCCCTCCTTCCAAATAGTGTGGATTGGTGTGGATCCTGTTTAGACAGGTAGGATTTCCAGCGAATTCCATGATGGGTATTTTCACCATTTAGACAGGCCCCTAGACACAGGCAATGAATTGACACTCGTGTTATATTTTAAAAGTGAAGAACACTGTGATTCAAAGATGTGGTGAGCTAAAAACAAACAAATAAACAAACAGACCTTGCAGTTTTACAAAACAGCAAGTTGTGGCAGCATTCAAACTGAGTTTTATTTTATAAGGTGGATAATGCTGGAGCGCAGAGATATGCAACTTGCTAATGGACCAGACAAATACTGTACCTTTCAACTATCCCAGTTTATCAGGGACAGTCTCGATCAATCCTCCATCCTCCCACTTTTTTGGCTGCTTTTGGAAGGTCCAAGTTTTTATCTTCTCTCTGCCATCTGCTTACGCCAGTTTCTTCAAACTGAGTTCAAAGTACATCAATAATTTGCACTTAGTTAACTCAGCAGGAGGAAGAGGAGAGAAGGGGAAGATTCTTGTCCTTCCCAGTAGGCTCAGGAAAAGCAAACTGCTGCAGCTTCTGTGTGTTCTTCCTCATGAACAAATTATGTCATCTTGGCCACACTCTTGATGTTGTTTGCCCACACATGTCCTGGTTTTAATCTGTGAAATGTTGGAGGATATGAAGTACCTTTCACAAGTCTGCACCCTTATTGTTATTGTTGTTAAACAATCATAATCAGGGACCTTTGCTGATCTCGTGCAGATTATCCACAGTTCTACCAGTAGGTCCTGGTCTACTTTCCGCTTGACCTGTTTTTGATTATAACGAGTTTCTGTAGATTCTGTATATTACCAGTTAGTTTCTTAGGCAAGGAATGAGTAATAATATTTTCAGCTTTTCAGGTTTGAGTGTGGATGGTTATGTAGTTGTAATAGTAAAACCTAAACACAATACAGATGTACACAATACAGTATTGAGGATGCCCCAAGGTTTTCAGAAATGTATATAAAAAATCTTAAGGGAGACAGGACCTTAAAAGTGAGGACTCAGCAGGCTCAGTATGCAGGGAATGCGGAGTTACTGGTGACAGAACTCCTTAGCATTAGGCAGTGGGGTGTAGTGAAGCAATCATCTCAAGTGGAAAGTGCTAGAAGGAAGGGATGGCAACTGAGTGTTGGATGACATGTACCTGCCCTGCACTCCTGCCCCTTGACTAGTTGCTGCCTTCAGTGCAGTGGGAAACAGTGTCCCATCACCAGTGCTGAAGAAAGCTTCAAATGCCAAGTCAGTCAGCTTTTGTACATAGATTGGGGAAAGTTGAAATATTGTCTTTTCACTGCAGAGAACAAAATGTTAGGAGCCATCCCTGCTGGGGAGTGGCGGGGGAGTGGGAATGAAAAACTGAAACCTAGGAAAACCTGTTGACTGTGTTGAAAGTGAATGTACAGACCCATCCTGACAATTTACTTGCTTATAATATCATGGAACAGATCAAAGGCTTGGGGAAGGAGAAGAACCTTTGGATAACCAAAACTGCCAATGGCCTGAACAGATCTGGAGAATAGATTTGGAGAACTGCTTTGGTTATTTGAGCTGTTTATATTATAGTAAGAGAAGTGACCATAGGGTCGTTAGAATGTCAGTAAGATTCTTGCACATACTCACATACTTTCTGGAAAACAAAAAAAATCTCAAATTACCCAATATTTAAGCTTTTAAGGTTAACCCAAATTCTGCACAGATGTATGGTCCTGCTAATATAAACAGCCAGTGAAATTTGAGAATTAAATATTTTTAAACTGTATAAACTGAGCAGCTTACATCAAGTCCCAGATTTGTTAAGGACAGCCCTTCTTACTGAGACTTATATAAGAAGCCTTTTGACTATAGAAAGGTAAGCAGTAAAGGGCAAAAAAATATTTCTGGAGTTTAGTGGTAAATCTTGGCAGGTGGGTGGGATGGAAAGTAAAACAAATTAAAAGCAAGACATGCAATATCCAATAACAATGTAACAATTGGCATGCTTTATTTTTCTTCTTGGTTGCCAGGCCTGATGTCCGTTGTTATACCCGTATTATCTTCAGAAGTTTCTGCATTCTGATGCCAACATCCATATGTATCAGTACTGCAGCATTTCAGATGTTGCAATAGAAGAAAGATTTGTTCATGAATTACCATGAAATATGTTTTGAGAAACGATCTGTGCAACAACTGTTTGGCTTTGATGCAATGTAAGGGCCACTTTGGCTCTCCCATTTAATTTCCCATTTCGTATGCTTCAGTCCACACTGGAAACTACATTGTTGAGGCCAAGAGTTACACCTGAACAGCTGCTCTGAATATGAATTGTCTCTGCAGACAATAACAGATCTCAGCACAACCTCTGAGGAAAATTTGGCCGAAAAGGCTGTGATTTAGCAGTGGCACAATCAAAAACTAAATTTTTCAAGAGATGATGAGCTGAAAGCTATGTTGTAGTGGGGGACTGAAAATGTTGCTGGTTAGAGTTTGTAAACTTCCAAGTTACAGTGTGCTAGGCAGAATGGGAGAAGGATGCTTATTATTGTGTATGAGAGCCAGCATGGTGTAGTGGTTTGAGCACTGAAGTATGACGCTGGAGACTAGGGTTCGAATCTCCATTCAGCTGTGGAAACACACTGGGTAACCTTGGACAATTCACACTCTCTCAGCCTCAGAGGAAGGCAAAGGCAAACCTCTGCTGAACAAATCTTGCAAAGAAAACCCCATCATAGATTCTCCTTAAGGTCATCATAAGTTGGAAACAACTTGAAAACCCAACAACGAATTATTGTGTGTGGTATGAACATGAATAATTACAAACGTAAGTTAGTGGCTAGTAGCATAAGTACAATGGCAAAATTGATAAAACCATGCAGCTAGCTTTGTTGTCTTGGGACAAGGGTAGGTTTTCAATTTGTTTTCCTTAATAGCATCAATCTACTTTTGTAACACAGGAATTTTAATAATTAAGCTTTCTAGCATTTTGAAAAAAATCTTAAGTATTTTTAAAAGTAGTAATAATAAACTTAGAGAGGCAGTGGGGTGTAGTGGTTTGAATGTTGGACTAAGGCTCTGGAAGAGCAAGGTTTGAATCCCCGCTCACCATGGAAACCTACTGCCTGATCTTGGGTAAGTCACACTCTCTCAGCCTTAGAGTAAAGCAGTGGCAAAGCTTCTCTGAACAAATCATGGGCAAGAAAACAACATGATAGGTTTGCCTTAGGGATGCCATAAGTTGGAAACAGTGAGGATAAAATAGTAAGCAGACCCACCTATAATCTTGGCATTTCAATTTATATATATTGGCCAGTTAGCTTGACAGGTATATCTTCAGCAAAGATGGTAACTTCAACAGATGATTTTAATGGGTACTGTAGAAGACGGTGGGTGGAAACCCTTCTTTGCCTACAACTCCTTGTACACAAATGGTTTTTAAATCTATACAGAGTTGTAGACCCCTTGGAGAATCAAATGAAAGCTATAGGGGCCCTCCTCAGAAAAATGCTTATGAACATACACACATATGTGTCCATACAATTTATGTTATTTTATTGGAAACTGATCTCCTTCATATAAACTAGTTAGGTTCAATGAACACAACTTGTATCATGGCCAAACTAGTCATATAAAGCTACAATGTTTGTCTTCTTCTTTCTTGTCTCATTTTTTATTATTTAATATATGTATTTTTAAAATAAGTGCTATTTTTAAGGTGGTCTTTATCAAATGTAGTGATTAATTTGTAGTAGATATATAATAAAAGAAATTTTCTGGTATTCTAGAATACTGTGCTCATCAATAAGTTACCCTCTCAAATTCAGCCTCTATAATATTGAATCTCTCTCTGGCTTTTCTTCGCAAACGAAGATTCAAGAAGGACTCATCCCGCGCTTTCTGCAAGCGCGCTGATGACTAAAAAGGCCAATCCGAGATAAGCAAGTCCGGTTGCAAAAAGCACAGCAGAAGGTCTCCTTGGGTGATGTTTTTGGGTTGTGATTCTTTCTGCGTTGTCGTTTCTCTTCAAGACTTGTTCGGCGTGAGTTCTCAAATAAGGCCGCAGCATTGTGGATAGTGCGTCTCCATGCCTCCCGATGTGAGGCCAGGGCAGACCACTGTTGGTGATCAATTTGGCCGAGCCTGAGATGTTGTTTCAGGGAGTTTTTGTATCGCTTTTTTGGAGCGCCCCTCTTACGCTGACCCGTGGCGAGTTCACCGTAGAGTAGTATTTTTGGGAGGCGATGGTCCTCCATCCTAGAAACGTGCCCTGCCCAGCGCAGCTGTGTTCTCAATATCATGGCCTCAATGCTGGTGATCCCTGCTTGCTCAAGGACAGCAACATTCGTCACATAGTCAGTCCAGTGTATATTTAGGATTGTGCGTAGACAGCGCTGATGGAAGCGCTCGAGGAGTCGTAGGTGGTGGCGATAGGTGACCCATGCTTCAGATCCATAAAGGAGAATAGACAGTATAATGGCTCTATACACACTGATTTTTGTGCTTTGCCTCAGGTGTTTATTACTCCAGACTCTTTTATAAAGTCTTCCAAATGTGCTATATGCCTTTGCTAATCTGTGATCGATCTCTTTGTCAATCTTGGCATCTGAGGAAATGATGCTTCCCAGGTAGGTGAACTGCTGAACGGACTTGAGCACAGATTTGCCAACGGCAATGTGGGGATGGTGGTGTTCGTCCTGTGGTGCAGGCTGGTAAAGAACTTCTGTTTTCTTCAGGTTGACTTCTAGCCTAAACAGCGCTGCAGCTGTTGCAAAGCAGGACGTTAGGTGCTGCAGAGCTGCTTCTGTGTGGGCAACAAGGGCAGCATCAAGTAAAATGTTGAATAGAGCTGTGAATATTTCCATATGTGATTTCTGTGTAAGTACAGAAAATCATTAGCCATACAGTCCTATACATGTCTGTTTACCAGTTCAACCAGTTCAAGCTCAATTGATTTCAGAGAGAATTAACTCCCACTAAAGTGTGTAGAGGTTTACAGTTAATACTTATTTGCCATGTGGATCTCAGCTTTTTGTTATACACAAGACTCTAGTCCTTATGGTTGGGGTGAAATACGTAGATAGCAGTTGGTGAATCCTCAAAGTCTGAAGTTGTTTCAATAGCCTTTCCAGTGGTGAGGGAAGGATTTAATTGGCCCCTCCAGTTCATTGTCCTTCCCCACATTGAACAGTAGCAGAATAAGTTATGCAAACTAAGGAAATGTATGTGAAGTCGAAGGCTTTCACAGCTGGCATACATAGATTTTCCTTGGTTTTTTTCCAGGCTGTGAGGCCGTGTTCTGGAAGAGTTTACTTTATTTCGCCTGCATCTGTGGCTGGCATCTTCAGAGAATGGTTAGGTAGGAGTGTGTGTGGAGTTTATATACTGTGAACCCCTGTTGGGGAGGATATGTAAATTTGTGTATTCTGAATGGTTAGTTTCTGGGTGTAGAAATGCAAGGAGGATTAGTGTCTGTTTGGCTAATGGTTGATGGATGGCCCATTATCTTCTGGAAATCCCCCTGTCCCTGGGTGGAATTCATTTGCAAGTGTTGAGTTCTGATTTCAGTGTTCTTCAACACTGGCAGCCAGATTTTGTTTACTTTTAGGGTTTCTTCTTTCCTGTTGAAGTTGTCCAGGTGTTTGTGGATTTCAATAGCTTCTCTGTGCAGGAAAGAAGAAACCCTAAAAGTAAACAAATCTGACAGTTTTGAAAAACAATAGAATCAAAACTCAACACTTGCAAATGAATTCCACGGGGGGGGGGCGCAGGGGGATTTCCAGCAGATAATGGGCCATCAACCGACTATTAGCCAAACAGACACTAATCCTCCTTGCATATCTAAACCCAGAAACTAACCATTCAAATACACAGATTTACATATACTCCCCAACAGGGGTTCACAGTATATAAACTTCACACACACGTCTACCCAACCATTCTCTGAAGATGCCAGCCACAGATGCAGGTGAAACGTCAGAAGTAAACTCTTCCAGAACACAGCCTCACAGCCCGGAAAAAACTCAAGGAAAGCCTAAGGAAATGTATGCTAACTTTTAGTGCCATAATTTGAGTTAATCTGCAAAATTTGAATTTTGCATTGTTTTAAAAATACTGTACACACAGCATACACACAGCCATGGTATTTGCATTCTGTGAAGCAGTGCCAGTCAAAGATACTGCTTGGATTGCATCCCATATGATGTTCTTCTAGTCAGACCACAGTAGCTCTAAGAAGTACTGCTGTACCATTCAGATACCAATAACTGCTTTCATCTATCTCCCTCTAAGTGTTGCCCGTATCCCAGTGTGTGTTGCTTCTTCTTGGGCATATATAGAGGAAAAGCAATAATGTGCCTTTGCATCTGGTAACTTGGTAAATACATTTATTGTTGTTTTTCTTTGCTAATCCACCTAAAATAGATATAACATGAATATGAATTTAAAGGACTGCAGATCTGTTATAAACTTGAAACTTGTACTTTTAAGTAAGAAGGTGCTATTGTCCA